>OX940933.1:21842967-23336953 GCA_954870645.1 Agrotis clavis
CTTAATTGAAGACGTTGAGGAATAACGTATCTGACACCTTTATTCTTTATGACTGTTTCTTTCAGATGTATGGACTCCTCAATAGCGATGCGGCCAGTATTCGCTAGGTTTCAATCAGTTATCATCACCTCAGGTAAGTTACAATAATCTACTATTTTGTAAATATTGAGTGTCATTCCAATAACGCCTTTAAAGTCATGGGGATAAGGTTTATATTACAAAAACCTGTTGAATAAATTGAGCAGATAGTATTACTTTATATTCGTTTACAGGAACATTATCACCTTTAGACATGTATCCAAAGATTTTAGACTTCAACCCAGTAATAATGAGTTCGTTCACCATGACGCTAGCCAGACCTTGTATATTACCTATGGTAAGTTTAAAAACTTCTTAATTTTATCTTATTATACTATATAAAGCTCGATTTTATCTTATAAATGTAATGTAATATTTAATTTTTAAAACATATTTTATTAATTACATTACCTAAAGCATGTTTAGTTATTTTAACAAATTGATACAGTGCATGATTATTATTTTGACCCACTGTTTATTAACATCCTACTTCCTACTAATCTATTAAAAATCAATGCCACTTTTCGTTGTAATTTTATAACTCGAGAACGGGCTCACCTATCCAAACCAAATGTTTAGGCTTTGTTCGTACTATTTAGTAGATGGTATATGTGAAGTTTGCACAAAATCGGTCGAGCGGTTCTTCATTTATCACATTTTTTGTAACAAATGATGTAGTAGTAGTACTAAGTAGTGTAGTAGTATTGATTCTGTGGCGCTACGAAGTTCGCGGGGTCAGCTAGTATATTATAAGCGTGAAAGTTTGCCTGGATGAATTGTTACTTTTTCACAGAAAAATAATTGAACGGATTTGGATGTAGTGGGTGAAGCCGCCGGCAACAGCTTGTACCTATTAAAATATGTGAATTTTTTCAGATAGTTTCAAAAGGCAGCGATCAAGTGGCGATATCATCTAAATATGAAACGAGAGAAGATGTAGCAGTTATAAGAAATTATGGACAGTTACTTGTTGAGGTAAATAACTATATTTGGGGTTGATTCATTTCTTGATATATTTCCTTCGATGTGTGGTAGGCCTGGATTTAAATAAAACGGATAAAAATCATGCATTATTTTCTGTATGAACAAATCATCAATGCAAAGTTACGATAGTGAATATATGATTACTTATGACCTGGTGCTTTAAATGACATTAAAACTAGATATTTCAAAAGTACCGCAAAACAGCTGTTACACGGATATAATTCTGCTTTTTTTTTTTTTTTTTTACGTGGCAAAATCATCAAATGAGTCCTCCAACCCCGGGCAGGGCGGGAGGGACTGTCAGACTTGTACTGACTAAAATCCACGGTGTCCTTCGGTAGCCCTTTGTGTGCCGGAGTCGCGGTATACGTATGTCCCGCAACCCCGGCAGGACTGTGGCCCTCTATAGGGGGGGCCCCGTCACTATGCTGACGCTCCTTGAGGCGCGCGTGGGACACAACGCGCCGTCGACCCGGGCATGGTCCATGGTCGGACAGCGAGTTGCCCTTTACTCGCTGCCCGCATGCCCGCGCCTACGGTGACCGGAGATCGTCCCGCGACATCCGTCGCCATGGGCGTCTACCACTGCGTCTCGGGCGGAGGGAGGACGGTATCCTCTCCCTCAAGCGGCCCGCCTCCTCCTTCGCGAGCATGACTGCTTCGCAGTAGGAGGCGACCGCCTCCCACTCCGTCTCGTCCCGCAGCATGGCAGCAACCAATGCCGGGCGCGAGAGGTCTCCGCCTATCGCCGCAGTGAGGACACGGCGGTGCTCCGCCCAAGCTGGGCAGTCCTGCACCGTATGCTCCACCGTGTCCTCCGGGCGATCCTCGCAGTGGTGACACCCGGGCGTTTCCTCCTTTTTTATCATGCACAGGTACCTCCCGAAGCTGCCATGTCCGGTGAGGACCTGTGTCATGCGGTAGGTGAGGACGCCGTGGGACCTATCCAGCTACTCCTCAAAGAGGGGTCTTACCGCCGCGATTGCGGCTAGCCCGTACCTCGGTTGCGATAGTCGTTCTCTCCAAACTGCCCTGAGATCGCGCCGGAGCTCTTCCCGCCGCGCCTCGACTTCTCGAGGCAGCGGGGATACACCCCGACGCTGCGCCTCCACGCGCCACTCATAGACGCGCAGGAGGGCAGTCGCCTCCAGATCCCAGGGCAGTGATCCGGCAAGAAGGTTGGCCAATTCGCCGGCGATCGTGCGGTATCCTCGGATCATTCGGATTGCCATGACCCTCTGGCATGCGACCAGCTTTGCCGGCCGCGTCCGAATGCTCAGGGCCCACACGGGGGCCCCGTAGAGGGCCATGGACCGCACGACGCCGGCGTGCAACCTCCGGCAGGGGGCGTTTGGCCCGCCGATATTGGGCAGGAGCCGCCCGAGGGCGGCTGATGCCCGGTTCAGCCTTGGGGCCAAACGCGAGAAATGCTCCCCGAAGTTCCATCGGCTGTCGAGGACGAGTCCCAGGTACTTCATCGTACCCCCGACGCCGATGCGAACCCCCCCCACCGTTATGTGGGACTCTGTCAGTGGCGCATTCAGATGGCCATGAAAACACATGGCCTCTGTCTTGTGCAGCGCCACTTCGAGTCCCAACTGCCGGATCCTTTCGACGACTATCGCAACCGCCCGCGTCGCCAAGTCGGCCGCCGCCTGGTGCGACACTCCCTCCGCCAGGACGAGCGTGTGCGAGAGGGAGGTCGCCGCGCAGCACCCAGTCGAAACCGATGTCCCACAGGTGATATAATAAAAAACTAGATATTTCAAAAGTACCGCAAAACAGCAGTTACACGGATATAATTCTGCATTGTGGGCGTTACTGGGGCAGATCTTCGAAATCTGTGCTTTCTTTAAAACATTTTCATTTTTATCACAAAAGTAGAAGGTTCATATTCGATTGGGTAAGAGTGGGGTAGTGCTGATGCCTGAACACCGCCTCTCAACTCGTCTCCGCTTTGATGGAAACTAGGGAGTGTTGACAACTAATAACTATTGTTTTCTTGCAGATTTCAGCGTCTGTACCTGATGGCGTAGTTTGTTTCTTCACGTCGTACTTATATTTAGAAAGTGTAGTTGGGGCCTGGTATGACCAAGGTAAATATAAATTATCTGATCATCATCATCAGCATATAAATGTTCCCACTGCTGGGACACTGGCCTCCTCTTTGAGAGGAGTGGACCACAATACACCACGCGGGCCCAGTGCGGGTTGGTGGATGTCACATGTCTTAGAATTTTTGGCTCTATGACGTGCCGGTTTCCTTAAGGGGGATGCTCCAACCAGCCCGCGAAATTCAAATTTTTTTACGTTTTTTGCAATTTGCAGGCCAGTGACATGTTGTAGTTTTATAAATATATGAGTTGCGGTAATAACAAGTATAATTTTAAATATAAAAATTATCAAAAAACTCGCTCCATCAGCTCTCACATAGAAAAGGTGCATCATGTTAAAATCTCCGAAATCTAACTACGATGCACCTTTTCTATGTGAGAGCTGATGGAGCGATTTTTTTGATAATTTTTATATTTAAAATTATACTTGTTATTACCGCAACACATATATTTATAAAGTTACAATATGTCACTGGCCTGCAAATTGCAAAAAACGTAAAAAAAATTGATTTTCGCGGGCTACATCGAAGCAATCACCTTAACATGTTTTTCTTCACCGTTCAGAGAGCAGTGGTGATGAAATAATTACACAAAGTAATACGCCTGGCTGGATTCGAACCAACGACCTAAAACTCGGCGCCGATACCACTGGGCCACCACTGCATAAATTATCTAAGTTTTACAAATTATTATGACCATAATGATTGTAAATGACATACCTAAATGTATTTCTGCAGGTGTTGTGGCTAGCTTACAGCGACACAAACTATTGTTTATTGAGACTCAAGATTCCGCTGAAACGAGTTTTGCTCTCATCAATTACATAAAGGTAAATACCTAACGTACTTTTTGGGCAACACATAAATAGAAATTCAGAATTTGTATAGGTACAAAATATCATGTTAAATATTGCTACAATTTTTGAAAAGATCTTTCCCTGTCCAATTTTGATCCAAAAGTTTATATTCTGATCACATAGCCTACAGTCCCACTCCTGCGCAAAGGCCTGCACCAATCCTTCCACTTCTTTAAATTTTGCGGCATCCTAGGCGGCCATAATTTTTGTTTTTCTAACCTAACCTGTTGACTAAGATTTCCCTCAAGTTTTTTCAAGAACACTTGTCCTTGTTTGTACATTTTTGGGAATATGAAGAGCAGGCTGTAAAGACCCTCTTCCCGGATGTGAAGGTACCTTCAATAACACGAGTCAGTGTAGCTGGTGGCCTTTCTGCCCAACAATCATTGTCGGGAAATGAATATGTTCCAACCTAATAAAGAACTTCAATTGCGTGAAGCAGGATTTGATATACATGGCGCTCTAGTAGCCTTTTTGTTGACGATTGATTTTTATAATTGCTACAAATAATTGATTTTTCCTCCAGGCGTGTGAGAGCGGTCGTGGCGCAGTTCTGCTATCAGTAGCGCGCGGCAAGGTGTCGGAAGGTGTGGACTTCGACCATCACTTGGGTCGCGCTGTGCTTATGTTCGGCATTCCCTACGTGTTCACACAGAGTAGGATTCTTAAGGCTCGGCTTGACTATCTTAGGGACCAGTTCCAGGTAAGAAAATGATTAGGTTGTCTACTTGAATAAATAATATTATCATTTATCATTGGTATACTCCATCGCTAGCATCGCATCGCATTGAACGTATGCGACTGTGGGCAAAGATCGTTACTCACTGGACGCCTGAGGGAGGACGTCGCCGTTGAAGTCGACCGCGGCGGAGGTGATGTGACGATCTGATCGTGATCATGTTCGCGGGGCAGACATGTCCAGAACTTGCTAAAAATAGAGAGGTTTGGAAGGAAAAAAGGGAGACAAGACTCCGAGAGGGATGAGTGTATTTGTATCATAATCGACCTACAATGTTCCCACTTCTGGGACACAGGCCTCCTCTCTATGTGACTGAGAAGGCTTTATTTCACTACGTGGCTGGGCCCAGTACGGGTTTGTAGATTCTGCGCTATTGCTCAAAGAGTAGAGTAAATGAAATGAAAATCCCCTGACTACGGCAAGCAGCACTTCCCTGTCGGTTCCTTATCATATTTATTTCCTACAGATTCGTGAAAACGACTTCCTAACATTCGACGCAATGCGTCACGCAGCCCAGTGCGTCGGCAGAGCGTTGCGCGGCAAGACAGACTACGGTATCATGATATTCGCCGACAAGCGATTCAGTCGCGCCGACAAACGTACCAAGCTGCCGCGCTGGATACAGGAGCATCTCAAAGACTCTCTTTGTAACCTTAGCACTGAAGAAGCTGTACAGGTACGTGGAACATAACATCAGGGCTTTTTTTATTGCCCTTCACTTTCAGGGTCTCGATTACCCGTTTGGATAGTCTTACGACCCCGGTAGGCGTTTGGTCCTCTATAGGGGCCTCTTCAGATTCCTGCCAGCCTTTGGAGACAGGTGTAAAACACAACGCTCCGTCAACCCGGGCATGATCCATGATCGGGCGGCGAGAACAGCTAAGATCATCATCGTAATGTTTGCTTACTCAATTCAACATTTCCAGATCTGCAAACGCTGGCTCCGTCAGATGGCACAACCCTTCACTCGAGAGGATCAACTGGGAGTATCTCTGCTGACTCTACAACAGTTACAGTCTGAAGAGCAACAAGAGAAGATTGAGAAGCAAGTCATACAGAAATGATGCATAGAACCTTGCGGAAGACTTGTCAGATATGTATGGGATGGAATAGAAAGAATACTATTGAAAACAACAACCAATGGTGGGCCAATTATGGCCAATTTATGTTGCCAAAATATTACAGCTCCGTGCACAGCGAGGGGGTATTGTTCCCAAGATTTTCAACTTTGTGCTAAACGAATAAAGATGAAAATCCACTGTCAGTTTTGACGTTGCGCCCGCGCCGCGTCCTTAGAGAATAACACTGATGGATACTGATGTCTAATTGACATTCAATGGCTGTCAGGCCATACTATCAGGATATTTATGCAATGATGCCTTGAAAAGAGCGTTAAAAGGTGATCCTGAATTGTAAATAACAATAATTTGTGGTAAATTAGTTTTTGATAAAAAAAACTTCTTTTTTAAAATATTTTGTTTTGTTTCTTGCCCATGCTATCGTTACAGCTAAAGCATTAAAAAAAAACCGGCCAAGTGCGTGTCGGGCCACGCACAGTGTAGGGTTCCGTAGTTGCCCATCAAAATACTTATGCGAACTAACTAAACTGATTCGCTGAATTTAATTTTAAAAAGAAGAATTTTCAATATCGGTCCAGGAGTCTGAGAAATCGGGGAAAATACATTAAAAAAAAAGATTACGACGAATTTAGAACCTCCTCCTTTTTTTGAAGTTAGTTAAAAATAGTTGACGATAAAAACCTACATATCCCCAAAAAACATACCGTAAAAACATACCTATTAAAGCTGTAAAAATAAAGTTGACAAACTTACATTTGCAGTTGAAGAACATGTTCTCCGATACATTTTGTTTAAGAAAATATGTTATCCAAGTACATTTTATAAGTTGGTCGACTATTACTCGTAAAGTTGTAAAGCTTACTTAGTCATGATAATTTTCTTTTAAACTTCGTTATATATACTACTATTGTGAATTTTTTCACATCCCCAAACATAACTGTTTATCTGGTAGAGGGGGGGGGACACTCGAGTCGAGCAAAATTTAGCACTTTATAGCTTAATATTTCACAAACGAATTTTTTTTTATCAAAAAATTGTTAATGGAAACTATCAATATTTTTTAAAGACCCATTTAATGATAACCCACACTAAGGGGTACGCGAGAAAAAACAAAAACATCCCCACTTTACGTGTACAGAAGGTACCCTAAAAAAAAATATTTTACGAGATTTTATTTTACCACTTTTTCGGCACAACAAATCCATAAATTTACACCAAATTACAGCTCTCTAGTACTGTTCGTCTCTGAGCTAAACTGCGGACAGACGGACGGACGGACGGACATGGCGAAACTATAAGGGTTCCTTGTTGACTACGGAACCCTAAAAAACATAGCGCCACGTTTAATTATCCTAACAGACTACGGCGAAGCAAAAGAGAGGGTTAAGATTTGACTGATACGTATGTTTACATTTGACGATAGCGCCAAATGATATACCTATATAAAGGGTGATTTTTTAGTCACCATCCAAATTTTAATATATTAATCTTTGGCGAAAATCATTGAATACGTGTTTTTTCTTTTTGTATCAATCAATACAAAAATATCGAGATATCACGTCTCAATGTTATCTATAAAAAGTTGATGAATCTGGACACCGCGCTGTGATGTGTCGCTCAGGTGTAGCGGGGCGGGGCGGGGGGTCAGCGGGGTGCGCTCTGCCCGTTTCATGCGTCGGCAAGTGTATATTATTAACGTTTAGCTTAGTGACCACACAGAGCGGATGAGAAAATGATTTAATATGACAATTTGACGTATCGATTTTTTTTCAAAAATGGGTTTAGTGATTGATACCTAATGCATAGAAAAATTTTGGACGGTGGTAAAAAAGTCATCCTGTATATGTATAGTCTTCGTGGTCAAAATGGAAGTTAGGAAAATCCAAATAAAATAAAAATAAATCTGCTTTGTAATAGTATAATTACAAACAATGTCAAATTCAAAGAGTAGGAAGTCACGTGTTCTACGAGTTAGAGCCGAAGTTCAAACTCCTTACTGCTCAAGTAAGGCAGTCGAGGATGGCCCGTCTGTCGAACTTGAAGTTAGCCCAGGACGGAGCCACGAAGTTGAAGAATGCATTCTCATCTAGAGATTCTTTTTTAGGACTGACTTCCTTATGAACAGGAGAAAAGCTGTTGTTAGGATTTGGATGAGTATTTTGAGGAGTAAACAGCTGTCGCTTAGCAACCTTCCTATCCTTTCTAGAACCACTTGGGTTCGGAGTATTTTTGACGCCACTACCGTGGCTATTGCCATGGCTGTTGCTATGGCTATTGCTATTACTGTGGCTATTGCCATGGCTGTTAGCGTGGGTGTTGACGTTACCATGGCTATGTATCATTTGACCATTGCCATGGACGTTCCCGCTGACGTTACCATAGACATTGCCGCTACCGTGGCCGCCCCCATTATTCTTGATATACGGTTTTGGCGTAGAACTACAGTTTAACTGTTGATATTCCTGTATTTCATTCTGCAGACCCTGAGAGATCGCTTTGGCCTTAGCTTTAGTAGTAGAAGTAGATTCTATATCTCCCATTGATTTGTGGCGCGTTCTTCTAGTGTTTGTAAAGACTTTCGGGTTCCTTTCCGCGACCCAGCGGCGCATTCGTTTAACGAATGGTAGCACCATAAAGAAGGCATTAGGGCTCACTCCCATCTTAAGTTTAGGCGTCATATCTTTCTTATTGGCCGGCAGATCAGCCAATGGGAACCACTCACAGGCTTTAATCTCATTTCTTGTTCTCGGTTGGAATTTGGTGTCCCTAGGAATATAACCAATTATGTAAAGGCGCACAATTTGTTCGTGTATTATAGCTTCTATGTAGTCGTTTTTATTTATTAGTTTACTGATGTCGAAGCCTGTTTCTTCTAGTACCTGAAACAGAACAAAGTTTTTGTTACATTATTATTATGTTTTTAATTTTTCTACTTGATTGTCGTTTTTCCTTGTTGTTCCATCTCATTGAATCATCCTGTTATGGATAAAAGGTAAACTATTTGTGCAACTCCATTCTGGTCTGGCGTGATTGAGTAACAAACATCTATCCATCTAAACTTCCATATAAGGAGGAGACTTAAAAATTAGTAAGATTATCAAAGAAAATTTAGCTTCCTTACCTCCCTGGCAGCACACTTCCAAGGTTCCTCATCCTCATTGACCTTCCCTTTAGGGAAGCCCCACGAGGCCTTAGTCCAGTAGGACTGCACCAGCAGCACGTGCGTCAGATCCGTGTCCAGCAGGATGGCGCCGTAGGTGGGCACGGTCTGCTTGTACTCGCGCCAGTTGTCCAACACTGCGTCCAGGCTGCTCACGTGCTCGCGGAGTTGCGGGACGTGCTGGAAATGAGGTTTAATTATAAAAAAACCTGGGTATAATGGTCTGTTGTAATATGAGAGAGTGTGACAATAAGAGTATGTAGGCCAAATGACCACATTTTGCTGAAGAAATTTTGTAATTTTTTTGTATTTTGACAATACAAAAGTGCCTCTATATCTGGGGTACCTACTTGAAGTAAATAATTTGAATTTTTGAAATGTTATAAACTGATTTTTAATCTTTGACCTACAAACCTACAACTCGCCTCGCGTGTTGCGTCTGTGTCTATTGGGCCACTAGTGTTGTTTGCAAAATTTGTTTTCCGTAAACCAGAAAACACTGGTGTGACAATGACGCATTTATGCAGAATTGTCTGGAGAAAACAGCTCAGACAAAAGAGTGGAAGTTTATGGGGGAGACTAACCCAGCAGGGGGACAGCATATACTAAATAAAATAAAAAATTAGCCCAATTCCTAACAGACATTGTGCTTCAAACTTTCCATATTTTAATGCACAAAGGACACAGTTTTACTACTTACTTGAAAAATATGTGCCGCAAACTCCCTAATACCACAGGGGTTCAGCCTGGTGGTCTCATCAGTACAATAATAATCTAAGTAGAACCAGTGAGCCAATTCTATTTGGAAACATATTCGCACCAGATTCCCACGGTCTTCTGGCGGTAAGTTTATAATGAAGCGGCTGGAAAGGAGAGGATATTATTAGTACAAACTGAAATTGCGTATTAACTAATTACTAACTTTGTGATAAAAAATGTTTATTTTGTAATTGGGTTTCCAACAGTATAAGATCAAACAAAAAAACTTGGCCTGTTGTGAATCAGGCTTGCATATGAAGATTTCCATATCATTATCTATAAAAATACCAAAAAGCATGTCTGTTGTATGGGATGGGAGCTCCCTTATACATTTATTTTGTTCTTTCTTAGTATTTGTTGTTATATCATACTATTTCAAAACAACTGTCTCACTATCCCATTCCTGAGATACAGCCAGAGAGACAGACATTGCATTAACATTGACAGGCCTGTTGGTCTAGTGGTTAGTGACCCTAACTGCTATGGGTGCGATTCCCACCCAGGACAAATGTTTGTGTGATGAGCATGATCATTTGTTCTGTTTCTGAGTGTAATTTATCTATAATATTTATGTATTTAGAAATATATAGACATTTAAGTATTTTTATCAGTTGTCTAGTACCCATTACACAAGCTCTGTTTAGCTTGGGACTAGATGGCATTGTGTGATAGTTGTGGAATATTATTATTATCAGTCTTCATAATAGGGTCACATCTCACCTTTTTGGTATGAAACCCTAAAACATTCTTCTACTAAGTATGAATATCTATAACAGACTGGAGATGCTTATCTCACTTTTATATCCTTGTGAAACAGTAAGCAATCAATTTTACATCTACCCTCAAAGACAGATCCATGCTTGAGTTTGGTCTTGCTCGGTAAGTCTAATAAGAAACTCCAACCATGAGAACTATGCAGATAAGTCCAGATCTAGATACTGCATGTGTTTTTCAGTGATATGTCTGGCAATGCTTTAGGAATGTCTAGGAAATAGATGAAAACTATAAGGTTGATAATTTTTTGTCAAAGATTTAATATTCATTGCTGGACGAAGACAGGTTTTAGAATATGAAATGTTCGGCTGCTTCGTTACTGGAACACTTAGCTACAAGTAAGCGATTTCATATCTATTACATAGGACAGGAACTGCCTATCACACTAAGTTAACTGCTGAGAAAGTTTTTAGGTTTGCATTAAGTTGCAGTAAATATATAAATATTCTGTAATTTACAAATATTACAGAATATTTTCTATGAAATAGAAAATCATATATGAAACCTTTCTACTGGTCTATAGAGGTTAAAAATCATAATATTTACATAGTTTCTGTGGTTTATTTAACATAAATCATACTATTTTGTTAATGTATTGAAAACAACCTACCTGCACAAGTCATCTAAAATATCGATAGGTATAGAATGTTGGCTTTTATGAGAGTTACCGGCAGTTGATCCCATCTTATTTGTTTATCTTTAGCGATTTATTACCTTATTTTTAGTAAAAAACAATGGAAAAATTTCTATTTTACTGCTTTTTTGTTGTAAAACACAGAACATAAATACCCTATTGTAAAATAAGTCCACAGATGATAAAACGAAAACAACATTGCAAAGCAAAAATCAAAAACTACTTCACCGCGACCATAGAGTATATTTGTTTATAGAACCGCGACGTTCCAGCTACTCAATTTTTAGTATCTGAAACATAGACGTATGGAAAACAATGATAATCTCGTATCCGAACGGAAAATCAAATCAAATGTCAGATGTCACCCTTAAAAAATATCAATACAACACAGCTGTGAACGTGTAAGTAAAATATACAGAACATTGAGTTAAAATTCGATTTCTCCATCCATTCTATGTTAACTAGTTACCAAAATGGATATCACGCCGTTGTTCAGAGCTTACATAAAGACAGTGAAGACAAGGAATAAAGCTTTCGGCATACAAAGCCCTACTAGCGATGATAAACAGCGAATACTTCGCACCAAGCCTAAAACTGCTTTCATGATTACTGCGAAGGATATAACTTCACAAATAACGAGACTGCGTGACTTTTTATTAGAGCACCGCGAGAAATACTTGAGCTTTTACGATAATGTTGTCGAGGACCAGATGACCGACGCGGAGAGAGACCAAATAGATACGGGAGCGCAAAGGATAATCAATACTTGTTCTCACTTGCTGAAGGAGTTTAGGAATGATAATCGGAAGGTAACAGCAACTCCTCAGATGAAAGAGTATATGGAAGCAGTGGCTGACCTTATAGACATGTATTTAAAAGCTGTGTGTAAGATACACAGTGAGCTTAAAGCTCTCCGGGTGAAACGAACTCTTGTCATGCGGAAATTGTCGCGGCTGGAGCTACCACAGACAAAGTCGAGCATTCCAAACCCTTTTCTTACAAAAGTAGCGGAGAATACTGACAAAGTCATTGACAAAGATATTGAAGAATTGGAAGAACCAGATACTGTAAAGAAGATGGATTTATGTGAGAATGAGGTGGCTGTATTAGCTGATGAAGAACTTAGTGCTGAGGAGTTGCAGATGTTTGAGTCGGAGAATGTGCAGCTCCTGAATGAGCTGAACAGTATGACGGAAGAAGTTAAAGCTATTGAAAGCAAAGTACTTCATATTGCTGAGCTACAGGAAATATTTACTGAAAAGGTGATTGAAAACAAATTTTGCCTTTATTTTTTAAGGTGTATTTTCAAAGATTTAAATAGGATCCAAGTTAAATAAATAGTACTTATTACTGCTAAAACTAATATTTTAAACTAATCTAAATAAACTTGTCCGCAATTTATTATATTACTCAACTTTTTTTTACTTTTACTATAAATAATTCTCTGCTATGAGTCTATGATCCTTTACTTTAATTATTTAATTTTATGTTTTCAGGTTTTACAACAGGAGCAAGACATAGATAGGATATCAAACATAGTGGTGGGCTCCACAGAGAATGTTAAAGATGCCAATGAACAAATAAAGCAAGCTATTCAACGAAATGCTGGGCTTAGGGTCTATGTACTATTCTTCTTGTTAGTTATGTCATTCAGCTTACTATTCCTAGACTGGTATAATGATTAAATTGTATGGATATTTGAAAATTGTTAAAATATGAGAAAATAAGAAGGATTATTTTAATATTTTAACACTCCTCCTAAAATAAACCTTCCTTACAATTATTTAAAGTTTTAGAATCCAACGCAAACAACATTAATTAAACAAAACTAACTTATCAATCACATAACATTCTGAGAAACTTCAAGACAAGATTTCATGCCTATTTTGTCTCTAAGATAACAAAATTTAATCCTACATAGAGGTTTTGTAAAAATATCTGCATATTGTTCCTCGCTTGAAACATAATTTAAATCTATAATTTTTGCATCATATTTTTCCTTAATAAAATGAAACTTGATATCAATGTGTTTACATCTTTTGTGATATGTACCTGAACTAGCTACAAATTTGGACTTGTAAACAGTAAGGCAGACCAATGTGTATATGTGGGCACCATAAATGGAACAAAATGTTACTTGTGTCTGTATGTTGATGATGGGTTGATATTCTCAAAAGATAAATTGGTATTAAATCATTTGATTAATGACCTTAAGACCATATTTGAATTACAAGTAATTCCACTTAAAAACTATGTTGGAATGGAAATAGAGAAATATGAAAATTACATATTTATTCACCAAACAAAATATACTGAAAAATTATTAAACAAGTTTAATTTCAATGACTGTAAACAAGCATTCCAGCTGATCCGCACATGCAATTGGAGAAGGGAGAAGGAGAAACAGCAAAGAACATTCCCTACCGAGAAGCGATTGGGTCACTGATTCACCTGGCAACCGTAAGCCGTCCAGATATATCTTATGCAGTAAGCTTGGTGAGTCGTTTTTTGAATTCTTATAATGAAAGTCATTGGAATGCAGTGAAGAAAATCTTCAAATATCTGAAAGAGACAAAAGATTATGGGTTGTACTATACATCTTCTAAAACTAATTTAATCACAGGATACAGTGATTCAGATTATGCTAATGATCCTCACACAAGACGATCAGTCACTGGCTATGTCTTCGTTAAAAACAATGCTGCTGTGACCTGGGCTTGTCAGAAACAGCAAACAGTAGCACTTTCAACCACCGAGGCTGAGTATATGGCAGCCTGTGCAGCCACCAAAGAAGCTTTGTGGCTCAAACAAATGTTGTGTGATATTGGTGAATTTAATCAAAAGTCAGTGTGCTTAAATCTAGATAACCAAAGTGCTATAAGTTTAATTAAAAACATTAACTTTCACAAAAGATGTAAACACATTGATATCAAGTTTCATTTTATTAAGGAAAAATATGATGCAAAAATTATAGATTTAAATTATGTTTCAAGCGAGGAACAATATGCAGATATTTTTACAAAACCTCTATGTAGGATTAAATTTTGTTATCTTAGAGACAAAATAGGCATGAAATCTTGTCTTGAAGTTTCTCAGAATGTTATGTGATTGATAAGTTAGTTTTGTTTAATTAATGTTGTTTGCGTTGGATTCTAAAACTTTAAATAATTGTAAGGAAGGTTTATTTTAGGAGGAGTGTTAAAATATTAAAATAATCCTTCTTATTTTCTCATATTTATTTTATAGTCTTTGGTAATTGGTAGCACTGGTTCTATGAGAACCCCGTACAATTTGTCTATGACATCACTAAAGCCGTGTTTTGTTTTGCATACAATAAAATAAAGTTTTGCTTATAACTAATAGTAAACCGGTTATTTTATTAATAATTCTACAAAAATCTTTGTTGTTTTATTATACCATAATAAGTAATACCAAACACTGGAAAGAATTCCATTATGGTTTGGCAATGGCAGCTCTGTTGATACTATAGGGGCTGAATTGTATGCAAATTATGAAATGTGTCAAGAACATGAATTTATTTAAGCATTGATCACATAACAAACTCCCCTGATGTCCATAATAATAAGTAGGTACTGATGCTTTTCACAGTCCAGGCACGCAGCATGAAAAAAATAAAACACCAAACATCGTTCAGAAATATTTTATTTCACAACGCTGCAATGTGGCTATAAAAACATTGTCCAAAAATATGGATTTGAAAGCTTAGCACGGTAAGTAATGGAAACTGATTAGCACATTGTTTTAGTAAAAACTAATAGGGACAAGATCACACCAAAAATTGAGGTCAAGAAATTCTCGTGTATTCCCGTTCGTCCACTCGACTTCGTCCCCCGACGGGGACGAACGGGAATTCCTTATTTATTTTCCCGATGGTCCCACTAAATTTTTTGAGTGGATGAATGGGAATAATTTATTAATTCTTTTTTTAGTTCTATTGCTCCCACCAAATAACGCGCTCAGATAATTCGTCGTTGGCGGAGGATCGATCCTCACTTTTTTTTCCAATTACTTTATTTAATTTAATTTTTACTAATAATTTTATTCTTTTTGTAATTTTTTATCATTTTTTTAGTACGAATTTGGAAATTAAAATTGATTTTTTGTTATAATTACTAATATTAGTCATTAGTGTTGTTTGTTAGTTGTGTGTCGTTCGTTATGCGACAGATGCTATCATTTTAGTACTTAATAAAGTTTTGAAGGTAGATCACAGAAAATCAAAACAAAAGTGACAAAAGTTATTTATTTCGATTTGTGAGGTAGACGATATGTTAGTTCGTTTCGAGTGTGTTAATAGAACGTTGTTGATTCCTGGTTATTTTGTGTGACGATTGTTTGCATCTACGCTGTTATGGTTTTGCAGTGAAATGGGAATTATATAAATATTGAGGAGGGCAAATATGATAGCCCTTTTTTTGTTTTTTTTTTTAGCGTGGTAAAATCTTCAAATTGGTCCTCCCACCCCGGGCAGGGTGGGACTGTCAGACTTCTACTGACTAAAATCCACGGTGTCCTTCAGTAGCCCTTTACGTTCCGGGGTCACGGTAGCTCATAAGTCCCGCAACACCGGCAGGCTTTAGCCCTCTAAGGGCCCTGTCATAACTATTAGGCTATGACATCTTTAATAGATTTAAACTTTTTGAGTGCTAAAAGAATATGCAGGCGGTAATAAGTTTAAGCACTACGGAAGTCTTAAAACTACGAGTGTACCAATCTCAATGATTCTTTCACCTCAGGTCGTTCACACTCGGCTACGGTATGCCTCCGGTGGAAAACTTCTCTCTATTCGTGATCATCATCATATCCATCGGTCTTGGAGTGCCTGTGATACTCGCACTATCAGGCATCACGTATTACTGGTGAGGAGGTGTAAGCAGAGGAGTCAACGCGCCGTCGACCCGGGCATGGTCCATGGTCGGGCAGCGAGTTGCCCTTTACTCGCTGCCCGCATGCCCGCGCCTACGGTGGCCGGAGATCGTCTGCTGACGTCCGACACCTCGGGCGCCTACCACTGCGGTTGGGGCGGAGGGAGGACGCTGTCCTCTCTCTCTCGCGGCCCGCTTCCTCCTTCACGAGCATTACTGCTTCGCAGAAGGAGGCGACCGCTTCCCACTCCGTCTCGCCCCGCAGCATGGCCGCAACCAATGCCGGGCGCGAGAGGTCTCCGCCTATCGCCGCCGTGAGGACACGTCGGTGCACTGCCCAAGCTGGGCAGTCTTGCACCGTATGCTCTACTGTGTCCTCCGGGCGATCTTCGCAGTGGTGGCACCCGGGCGTTTCCTCCTTCCCTATCAGACACAGGAACCTCCCGAAACTTCCGTGTCCGGTGAGGACCTGCGTCATCCGATAGGTCAGGACGCCGTGACGTCTCTCCAGCCACTCCTAAAAGAGGGGTCTTACCGCCGCGATTGCGGCGTGCCCGAATATGATAGCCCTGCATAAAATATGTGGATGAAAACAAATATCAAATGAGACCGGACTAACTGTGAGTGTTAATATTTAAAGGAGAATGGGCAATTTTGTATGGAGCTTGGGCGGTCCGCGGCCAAGAATGATTTTACCATATTTTAGTGTGCTTTAGTCCTACAATTATTGTCTAAAAGTTTTATCACTGTGGTGTACTTCTAAAACCGATAAAATACATTTTTGTTTTTGAACCCTTATTTTATTATTTTACTTTCTGTTTTGGCTTATATCCAATACAAAATACAAAAGGAAAGTGAAACAACAAACCTAGATAGTTTTAAAAATGTTCATCAAACATAACCCTCCTTCTGGCGCAGTCGGGTAAAAATAATGAAAGTTTTTCTTTGAGAATCTTTGAGAAAACGCTGGATGGGCGTCATGGCGTCCTGTCCTACCACCTAACGCAGGTCCTCACCGGACACGGAAGTTTCGGGAGGTACCTGTGTCGGATAAGGAGTGAAGAAACACCTGGGTGTCACCACTGCGAGGATCGCTTAGAGGACACGGTGCAGGACTGCCTTTTAAACAGTACAAGTGTAACCTCCCGTTCTGCCCTGGGCGAGACTCGTTCGATGATTTAACCACGTAAAATCTTTTTGAAGAAAAAAAAGGAACCGACTTCAAAAACACAAAAATGCGTAAAATAACTTTTCTTTCGAAAAAATGTTATCCTTTCTTTCGGAAGTCGGTGGCTTTGTTTTTTATTTATTTTATCGACTTTTGCCATCGACTTCCGAAAGAAAGGTTATTTTACGCTTTTTCTTGTTTGTTCTTCTAGTCGGTTCCTTTTTTTTCAAAAGTTTTTCATTTTATTTTACCCTATTTAGTACAGATATTCAATATCTTCTTATCGTCTTTGAAAATCTACAATTCAAGTAAGCAAAAACGTATATATGCGGGAACTGTTACGGGATATCCATTACTATTATATATTAAAACCTTCTCCGGAATGTAACGAACACTTTCGTTTAAACCGCATCAAAATCGGTTCAGTCAAACGCGATATAATCGCGGATAAACATGCATGCATTCATATAGGTCGAAATAAGAAACTCCTTTTTTTAAGTTGGTTAAAATAAAGGCAAGTTACTGATGGATAATCCGCTAGCTACTAGATTGTGTCATTAGCAAGACAAAAACAACAACAAGATTGCATATGAACATAATTATTGTGCGATATTGCTTCAAGCAATTAGGTTATATTGACCCTCAAATATCTTTTTTTCCTAAATGAAATACAGAGTAACGCCCATAGTAAAAGTTATTTCTAAATAACAGTACTTTCATTTGACACTAAATTAATTGATGGCCGCTGAACGCCCAGGACCGCCCTCTCCTTTTAATTATTTCAAAAGTTAATATCTAAATAAGGTTTCCTATTCAAAAGCGTTTGTTTAAAAGTAAAAAAAAAATGTGATTGATACTTAGTATGTGCTATTAATAGTTTTTTCATAATAGTAAAATAAATCAACAGCTATATTTTGCATAAAGATAATAATAGTATTCCATGTTTTGTTCTAGTGATGAAATTCTGTTAGTCTGTGGAATATGAGATATAAGGAAAAGAATAATATAGCGCTTGTCGAGAACGAAGTGGAGTAAAGGACAAGTAAACTACAAAACAAGGAATAAACATATTTCTGCACAAATCTTTTTAGTGGGACGAATGGCACTAATCGAAGAACATATTCCCATTCGTCCCCTCTTGAATTAGGAGTGGGACGATCGGGAACAAATTAAATATTATTTTTGTAAATTCCCGTCCGTCCCACTCGGGGGACGAAGTCGAGTGGACGGACGGGAATACACCGAAATTCTTAGCCCACGTGAATATTTAATTCTGTGAACATTTCTGAACTAAAACTTAAATGTCAAAATAGTGAGACACTTCCCCATTCGAATTAATTTTGTTTGTTTTTGAAATTGTGTTTTATCAATAAAATACATTTCTGCATTATTATTACTAATCTTTGTAGTATTATGTGCTGCGTTTCTACGGTACCATAATTTGTATTTTGCTCCATGTCACTAAAATTTTTACGAAAAGTTCGAGTTTTCTTCTGGTGTTTCGCATAAACAAAATTGGTCACAAACTTTCGGTCGCAGTTATTGTGCTACAGAATCGGAAAAAATGGACGCTGTGAAAACAATGAAAGACTTGGGATATGCTTTCAACAATGGTAACAAGTAACAACTTTTCTTATCAATACCTACTCATGATTTTGAAGTTCAAGAGGTTATAGAGATGAGAGCTAACATTGCAATTCATGATTAATTTTCATTCTAAAAACGTTATATTTGCTGCTATATATTATAGCTATGGTGCTTTGAAATTGTTTTACATAATAGTTAAACTTAAAACTGATCAAGGTAGGTATTGAAATCTCACATTACTTTTATACTTCTACAGAAGGACAACTGCGAAAAGTAGGCGCTGATGGCCAAACAACTGACGAACCATTCCACTTTAACATCAGTAATCAGCACCAAGAATGTCAGGCACATTACGAGGAGCTTGGTAATGCAGTGACCGAATATGTTTACCATTTAATGGAAAAGGACTTGACAAGGTTGCCAGTGCCTGAAGATTCAAGTAAAGGAACATTCATCTTTGTCTCTAAGGATTATGAGCTGAAGGATGTTTTGGTGATCCTTATTCACGGCTCTGGAGCAGTACGGGCTGGGCAGTGGGCTAGATCGTAAGTAAAAATACGTCAAAATGTTATATATCCTGTTGCACATAACTTTTTTTCTTTAAGGAAAGGCAGTACCCATAGAATGCCTAACTTAAACCTACTATTATTCTGACATTCTTCCTTTTGCGGATGCTGAAACTACGTATTTTCCATTACAGACTCATAATCAATGATAACTTAGACATGGGCACACAACTACCCTACATCAAGAAAGCCCTGGCCAAAGGATACGGAGTGATGGTACTAAATCCTAACGATAACTGTCTACCCAATGGCAAGAAAATACCAAATAGTAGTACGGGTGAAGAACATACCAGTTACGTGTGGAAGACTTATGTTCAAAATACGAAAGCAACGTCAATAGCTATCATTGCTCATAGTTATGGAGGTGTTTTAACTGTTACGTTAGCTGATCAACTGAAGGAGGAATTTGAAAAGAGGGTGAAAGCTATTGCATTCACTGATTCTGTTCATGTGTATTCTAATATACAGATAACTAAGTATATGAAAGATGTAAGTTTCATTCTATGATATTGGTTAATCAAAAGATAACAAGATGTTATCTATGACACACTCTTGAAAATGGTGCACAAGTCCTCTGATCAAAACAAGTGTTTCACAATGAATATTTGTTTTTGCAGGCAGCAAGAAATTGGATATCAAGTCAAGCACCCCTGGATACACCAATGAACACTCCAGAATTTGATATATCACGAGTTTCAGCAGGTATGATCAATATCTAGGTATAAAAAACAAACATTTGCTTCAAATTCTTGAATGTACAATAAGAAAAGAATGGGTACGGTTAGCCGATACAAAATCTGGACAGAAAATGCTGAACAGTCAGTTGTGCTGACTAGATTATCGGCTGAAACCATGCTGAGTTCAGACAAGAGTAAAGCATTTTGACAGTTTTCTCAGCCTATGCTACTCAGCATTCGCCATTTTTCTTTTAGTGCTGCTCAGATATCGTATCGGCTAACTGTACCCAATGACTTCATGCACACTCTTTTATATGTATGAAAGAAAATTCAAAACTTAGTCATAAGTAAACAATTATCATCTGAAAACAACTAAACAAAAATACTATGCCATACTGTAATGTCATAATTTTATTGTCATCATCACAGTATGGCGCCACGGTCGTCCTATTCTTAATTGAAGCACAAGTATATCTTATCATTTATCACTTTTATTATTTCCGCAGGTCATCAAAAACACGAAATGACATCATATTCATGTATGGAATCAGTGTTCAAGTTTATTGATGAAAAAGTGTCAAAATAGGAGATGAATTGCACAAAATGTATACTATTGTTATTATTTGTATAGGTAGACATTCAAAAAATGTATCAATATAAGAATATACAATATTTTACTATAATATTAGTTTTTATTTCCTATTTACAAAATCTGGCTTATTAATTTTAGGCCTAACAAAAAGCTTAAATACTATTTACTATTCACTTCTTCTTTCCCTTGCAGGCATTTTTCATCCAATATTTAATGTCTGATTTATTAGCTCTTACACCTAGCACAGCAGACTTAGAATTAACATCTCTCATGGCAAACGGTGAGAATCCTGCAGTGTAATCAGGGTCCATAGCATTGGTTTTGCCTCTCGCCATCTTTGTGGCAAATCTCTTGTGGATATGTTGGTCTTCAGTAAGTATTGGGTATTGGAAGTGTTGTCCTCCCTTAGGAGTCGGTAGACTGAACTTCTTGCCCCTGGCTGTCAGTGGTTTCCGTCCATTTATGTGAATATGTTGAACTCCATCATCATCAATGCTCACTCCAACTTTTTTCAGTGTAGAGTGACCACATTTAGGGCAAAACACTTTGGTCATCACACTTGTAGTTTTGAAGCATGTTGTGCATCTGAAGATGAAGGTACGTAATTGTCTTATGATCCTACCATCTATTGAGGTAACATTAAGTCCTATTTGTTTGAGGACATTCTGCATGGCAAAATCTGAAGTGATACAAGCTACTTCTACAGATTTCTCTTCAAATTCTCCTAGATCCATTTCTTTTCTTTTCTCTGCTACATTTCCAGGTGTGATCCACTCTCCACCATCGCTGTCTGAGGAGTCTTCATCACTATCAGACTCCTCTTCATCCTCAGAAACTCTCTTCATGATCTCATCAATGTTAGGTTCCTGAATGTCCATATGTTTTATTTGTTCAACAATTTCCTCAGCTTCTTCCTCATTGTTGCCATTGCAAAATGTTGAGCTGCAATTTTTTGCAACATTAATAGTAATTCCTTCTGTAGTGGACATGGGTTTATCTACGATTTTAATTTTTGCTTCACCGGTCTCTTCATCAGTACTTTCTGTTGGTTCACCAGTTTCCTGGTTGACATTTCCTGGTTTCACTTCTGGGTTTTGATTAGAGTCAGAGTTGTAGTTGGCTAATCCAGTTACTTTGACAACCTTCTGTGTGGTTGGATCAGTTTTCAGATGTTCGATGCCTAATTTTTCTTTTTCCAGTTGGTATGTTAGCGCCATAACTTTGATGTCAGTAGCAGAGAGACTACGATAGTCGCCCGTCTTTTTGGAGAACTCTGTGATGAATTTAATGTTCTCTGTGAAGACATCTTTCACGATAAGATCGTATGGGAGCACTACAAGCTTTCTGCGTTGTCTATCATTCGTGATTTCATCGATAACCTCTTGCACTGTGTATACGTTCTCAGCGATATCTTGTAAACTAGCTGCCTTTATGAAGGCGGTTGTGTCAACCACTAAATGCTTAATATTCTTCGGCATTTTGTTAAATTACATTAGTAACTCAATGAAAACAGTATTTCCCTTTGATAATCTCACAAGAATGACGATTTCTTCACGTTCACGTGTTTGATTATTTTTTTGAGTTTGACAACTGATTAGTATTTTTTTTTTGGAATGTTTTTGGCATGGCTTCAAGGCCTTTATGCCAAACCTGATGACTGATGAGTAAAGTGAACAGAACCAGAGTACATTATGCTATAAAACGAACGCAGCAGGAGTGTATACTCTCTACTTAGTCTGTGGCAGCAGGATAAAACGTTCGGATATTCCATATTATTTGCATAGTACAACTTTTAAGGTGAAAGCAGACCTAGCCGCACCGCAGTCTCCGCAGTCCCCGCAGTCATCGTTTTCTTACCGCTTCTGCGGCTACTGCGATGCGGGTGAGTGTGCGAGGTTTCATAGAACTTCATACAAAGAATTCGTAATGCGGGGACTGCGGAGACTGCGGTGTGGCTAAGTCTGCGTTTACCTTTAACCGTCAACGTCGGATAATGAATATCCGACAAATAATTTCAGGCCCACACAGGCCCATTACGCCACGCCGCCCGTGGCCACGCCAGAGTTGGATGAATATCTGACAGATAATATTTCACGTTTTTTTTGTTTTGATTGATTCTATTCATCATTATCTTATCTTATATCTATAAACGAGCAATTCTTGTATATTTATTTATATATAATCAGGATCAGCCTCTAATCTGTAACTTTAAAAGTTACAGATTAGAGGTTTTTCGGCTCAAGGAATCGATTTATCAAGGTCCCAGGTTCGAGAAAAGCTCGGTTCCCAAGACATAGACATTTTAAAAACCGAGCGAAGCTCGGTCAACCAGATATTTATCATATTATTAATCTATTCTTTTCTCTCTGTTTAATATCGCACATGGAGAATAATAGGTGATAATAGCGAATGCGAGTCTCAAAAGCATGTTGAAATGTAGAAAATGTGCCGTACTAAAAAAAAAGGACCTGAAACGCGGTAAATGACATTTTGCTCTTCAATAGTGATGTACTCAGATGGACGAGATGGACTGATGTCTAGTCATAATATTTATTTTCAGTAAACTTATAATCGCCTAGATTTGAATGGCATAGTGGCATAAGCAAAACTCGCTTAACGCTACAATAAAATATTATTTTGTGTGTTACACTGATACTAATAGACTGTTTTTGAAGTGAAAACTTCTTTAGCGGCGTTGTACACTTTTTCTGTAATGGGTAAAAAATTTAAAACTCGCGTCAGGGTCACGTGACCCTGATCGAAAATGAGTAAGACGTCATTCAAATTAGTTAATTTCATATCTGTACTACTCCAGTTTTAAAATAAAACATAGTAACAAAAAAGTTTTCACTTCTACCGGCACTCCTGGAGTGCAACCTTTTTTTTTTTTCAATTTATGTCATTTAATTATAGATAGAATAAAGGAAATTACATACATAATTTCCAAAAAAAAAAAAAAGGTTGCACTCCAGGAGTGCCGGTAGAAGTGAAAACTTTTTTGTTACTATGTTTTATTTTAAAACTGGAGTAGTACAGATATGAAATTTAGGTGTTTGAGCCTCCGCTTAAACCACATATGAGAGAGACGCCTTTCAATGTTCACAGATTACCCTCTTTTTTGCTAGTTTTACAGTGTTAGAGCAGTCCCAACCCACTGACATCACTATATCTGTCTCTGTCTTTCGTACGTCAGGCGGCGCAGGCGGTGGGTGTGAGTTTCTGTTCAGTACGCTTTCAACGTTCACAAGATCAACACGTATTCTAAAAATATTAAAAGTCGTAACTAGTCTCAAAAAAAAAAAAAAAAAAAAAACGCATCAAGGTAAGTACCTAAGCAGTTAAATTACCTAACTACCTGGGGCTCCAATGCCCAAAAATTTTACCGCTCGGCGCCTATGGGCCCAGCGACGAGTCAAAACAGGCCTCCAACACGGAGCCGTCTTTGACGAGCCTGAGAGTAGTGGCTAAATATGTTATGGGATAGCGTAACTAAAGTTGTCGGGCTGATGAGTCGTTGTCGATTCACGAATCGACCGACGAATCGTCATCGATTGAGTTGAGTCGTCGTCGATTCAATAAGTCAATGTCGTTTCAATGAGTCAACGTTGTTTCAAACGAATCGACGGTAAGACAACGTTCTGGAAACTCATTGCATGAGGAGTACAACCCAGTTTTATACATTTGAAAGCTGAAAGCAAACCACTCTTTACAGATCATGGCACCGGACCTAGTGCCTATGGGCGAGCTGGCTCGTATTCCTTGTCGGGCTGAGGAGGAACAAGCCTTCGAAGCTATAGTTGCTTCTTTGGACCGACACTACCCTAAAGACTGGCGGGAGTGGAAAATCATGAACTTCTCATACGAGGAGTTGTTTGGAGACAAAGAGGTCAGCCGCGCAACTGAAATTAAACTAAGGTTCGCCATACCAACGGTAGACCTCGCTAGAGCTTTTGAGCCAACCGCAACATCGCTGTCAGAACGAGCTTATACCAGCATTCGGAGCATTTTACTGAAGTGGCCTCTGGGCAGAGCTATACTATACTCGCCTCACAAGTACATGGAAAAAGTGCATGCGCAATCCTACGACGTTTTTATTAACACTATAAAAGTACTGAAACCACTTTTCATGAAGCGGACGGATGCTTCTTCGGAACTGAGTGGCAGCGAGAAGTCTTTTCCAAAAAAGAGGACAGTTGAGTCAAAACACAGTAACAAGGAATCAAAACGTCCTCGCCATAATGAAAGGGGCCTCCAACACCATGAGAATACTCCCCCTCGGGACCCGAATGTTTCTCGGGTTGGATTCAACTCACCACAGATTTGCTCAACACCAAAAGGGGACGAAAATATACTTCTAGCAAATGTGTTAAAGCAACAAATGATGCTCTTTAACAAACTAATAAATATGCAATCAGAGCAGGGAGAAAACTTAAAGAAGATTCTCCAAAATCAAAATGCACAAACAAATGCTAACGCACTAGAGCAATCATTCGAATCGCAGCCGGACAGTTCTGGGGCAGACGAAGAACCAGAATCCCCGCCCTTTGAAACGTTAAGTGTTTGTAGCAAACAAACACGCAGTGACGTAGAGGACGAATTGCGTAATAAAATAGCCGATGCTCAAAGGAAACTGGCAGCCCTTCAGGAGGAAAATAATGGAGAGTCAGATTCTGGATCCATCTTGGAGTATGATTTTGCTCCCACAACATCTGAAAAAGAACCAAAGGTTGCAAAAGCAGACCCAGTGGTGTTAAAATATGGCATGGAATGCCAAAGGCTAGGTCAAGACAGCTGGCGCGATATTCGATATGCCGACTCACAAAAATATTTCCAAGCCACCCCTGTCTTTAGTGCCTTAAAACCTAACAATATTTTGGCTGAAATTACGCCAGCCTGGAAGTCTGTATCGATGCTCGAAAGGTTTGACTTGACATTGGGAGCCATTACTAATGGCCTGATTCAACAGAGGGTCACATTTCAGAATTTGCTGAACAGCTTCCCAAAGGAGATTAAAAATCGCATAGGGAAAGAATTTATATCCGCAGACTCCAAATTCAGGAAAACCTCCGACTCTTTGCTTCAATACGTTTGTGGCCGCCGTGCAGAAGTGTTACAGGAAAGAAGAGCAATCTACACACCTCAGATTAAAACATTTAAAGGCATCCTAAACGACATTCCACCTTCAGGAACCCACTTGTTCGAAGACAAGGCCCTGACTGAGGCAATTAAAGAACAAGGTGGTATTCGTAAATTTTTTCCTGATAAGAAACGGCGACAAGCAAGAACTAAGGATAGACTCCATAAAAATCAATGGCAGGAGCATAATAAAGACAAAAATAATAAAAGGAGCCAGTATAATACAAACAGGGACGAGAGGTTCAAAGATAAAAAGTGGGGGGGTGGCAAAAAGAAGACAACCTACTCAAATAACACCCAACCGGGTAAAAAGTGGGGGGGTGGAAGAAAATGACTCATTCATCGCAGGTCGCCTTGCGGATTACGCCCCTTATTGGAACAAGGCGCACAAAAATTTAATAAACATTATAAAAGGTTACAGAATCCCTTTCCGTAAAATTCCCCCTCATACACGGTTTTCAAAAGAAAACATCAGGAAATATCAAACCACAGAAACACCCGAAATTACAGAAGAAATAAGGAAACTCTTAAGCTGCAAGGCTATTCAGAAAAGCATCCATCAGACAGGTTTCCTCTCCACCATGTTTTTGAGAAAGAAAACAAATGGCGAAAATCGGCCAATTTTCAACTTAAAACGATTAAACGAGTATGTGATCGCTCCCAAATTCAGACTTGTAAATCTACATCAGATCCCTTTCCATCTGCAAAACGGAGACTTCATGATGAAGGTAGATATCTCGCAAGCCTACTTCCACATTCCAATAAGCCAGAACCACCGTCGGTACCTGTCGCTATCATATCAAGGAACACTATACGAAATGACATGTCTTCCATTCGGCTTGGCGAGTGCTCCATCGGCTTTCGCGAAAACAACGAATTGGGTCGCACATCAATTGAGACAAAAGGGCCTTCGCGTAATAGTCTATTTGGACGATTTTCTTTTCACCCACGAGGATGCCCGAACACTAGAGCGCCAAACCGAATTCGCGATCAAATTCCTAGAGGAACTGGGATGGCAAGTGAACCGAAAGAAGTCGTCCTCAAAAGCAGTGACAGAGCTAGAATATCTGGGGATCACTTGGGATATAGTAAAAAATGTGAAGCGACTTTCGTCAACAAAGGTCACCCAACTGAAAACGTCAGTTTTAAACCTTTTGCAAAGGGGCCGATGGAGTTGGCACGATGCCAAGATTATTCTAGGGAAATTCAATTTCGCATCATTCGCCGTACCTTTGGGCCGACTCCACTGCCGTCCTTTACAAAAAGCCTTACGTCATTTACCGCGAGGGACTCCGCATCGAAAGATACCTATATCGGAAACGGCTCGGGAAGAATTAACATGGTGGATGGAAAACGCACACCGATCTTCTCCCATTCATCACCCGGATCCGTCGTTGTTCATTACAACCGACGCCGCAGACATAGGCTGGGGTGCAATTGCGAACAGTTACCACATGGCAGGAAATTGGACATCATACCAACAAAAATGGCACAGCAATATGAAAGAACTTTGGACGGTGTACGAGGTCCTGCAACGATTGGGTCAAGAAATACACGGGAGAACTGTGATGTTGCAAACGGACAATCGAACGAGCGTTGCCTACATTTCAAAACAAGGGGGCACAAAGTCCGTAGGCCTACTCAAAGTCGCGACAAAAATCCTTCTGCTTTGCGAGCGCAGAAATTGTCACCTAATCGCCCGTCACATCCCGGGGCAATACAATGGAATAGCAGACGGACTATCGAGGGCGAAAGCCCTTCCAGAATGGCATCTCAGCAACGAAAGTCTTACCGAAATTTTTCGGAAATTCGGAACACCGGAGATAGACCTCTTTGCGTCGAGAAGATCTGCAGTTGTCTCGGCCTATGTGAGCGAGGATGCAACCGACTGTCACAGTCAGTTCACGGACGCATTCAGCAGAAAGTGGGGGTTCAAGTTGGGATGGATTTTCCCTCCTCCGGCTCTAATTCCACGGGTTCTCCGACACCTACAGACGTCAGACGGCCTGTACCTCCTCGTCGCCCCAATATGGGACAAAGCCTTTTGGGAACCAGATCTCCGTCGAAGGGCAGTCGTACCACCTCTTCAAATACCAGACTTGAAGTCGAATCTAATAGATCTGCAGACAAATCGACCACCCACGGGGGTCGAGAACCTAAAGTTGGGGGTCTGGAAGGTTCGGGCTGGGCTAAGTGCGTAAGAGGTTGGAGCAGCTCTGAACTGGAACTTCTTGGGTTATCATGGAGAAAGTCGACACTGAAAACCTACAAACATGTGTGGTCTAGGTGGTGCAATTGGGCCCAAGAAAATAAAATACCAATAGATAATCCAGACGCTCAAGCGATAGCAAAGTACCTGTGCTACCTTTACAGAACAGTAAAGCTAGCGCCCAGGACAATAGCCCTGCACAAGTCAGTGGTCATAAACTTCGGAAACCCTTTGCATGCAGATAAGCTCACATCTCATCCCCTGATAAAGCAAGTGGTAAAAGGCATTTTCGCTGATAAACCTCCTACAAGAAAACCTATATCCTGGGATATACAGAACTTAATCGGTTACCTAAATAGTTATCAGTTTGATGACGGCAGTATTTTTGCTGTTTCCAGGCATACTTGTATTCTCTTACTGTTAGCATCGGGTAGGAGGGTTCACGATTTGACGCTCTTATCGTTAAAACACGGAGCCTTTGAAGACAAAGGAGATTGTATTATCTTCTGGCCTAAATTTGGGTCTAAGACAGATTCAACAACTTATCAGCAGTCGGGGTGGTTATTGAAAAAAGGTCCCGAGAATGAGGGATTGAGGTTAGACTTATATTATTGGATTAAGAAACTTATTGCAGTATCTGCGAGTCGAAGGCAACACTTCGACAACTTATTTGTTACCACAAGAGGTACAGTCAAAGGTGCGTCCCGTACCGTAATTGCAGGCTGGATAAGAAGCTTATTCAAAGATGCAGGGATCTCTGCATCTGCGGGCAGCTTTAGAGCCGCTGTCGCAACCGATAACTGGATCAGCAACAAATTCAGTATAGATGAAATCCTTCAAAGAGGTAATTGGAGAACCAAAAATACCTTTTTCAAACACTATTTCAAGGAGGTAATTAACCCGGCACAAGCAGGCAGTAGTAATAATCAGTTGGCTAATTCTTTTGCACCTATCAATTAAGTTATCGAACTCGCTGTAACCTGATAGACTAAAACGGTTCTTGATTGCATAAGTGTTTAATTATATTGATTCAGTGGTTTAGAATACATATTTTTATTGTAGCTCCAATTGGGTTACCTTAAATAAAACAAGTTTCATAACATACAATTCTATTATTGCACAAATTAAAACCATCACAGTACGTCTAGGCTTACGCAGTCGGCAGATAATAAACACGTCTCATATGTGGTTTAAGCGGAGGCTCAAACACCTAAATAGAACCGTTTTTCCCCCGAAGGGTAAAAAACGGATATTTAGGTTTTAGCCGAAGCTTAAACCACACTTAATTGCCTTGCCGACTTGGCAATATCAAGGTACTGAACAGAAACTCACACCCACCGCCTGCGCCGCCTGACGTACGAAAGACAGAGACAGATATAGTGATGTCAGTGGGTTGGGACTGCTCTAACACTGTAAAACTAGCAAAAAAGAGGGTAATCTGTGAACATTGAAAGGCGTCTCTCTCATATGTGGTTTAAGCTTCGGCTAAAACCTAAATATCCGTTTTTTACCCTTCGGGGGAAAAACGGTTCTATTAACTAATTTGAATGACGTCTTACTCATTTTCGATCAGGGTCACGTGACCCTGACGCGAGTTTTAAATTTTTTACCCATTACAGAAAAAGTGTACAACGCCGCTAAAGAAGTTTTCACTTCAAAAATAGCTGGTATTCAATATTGCAGATCGGACCAGATTCGACTAAAATATTCTATTCTATTAGTACGACATGTCTTCTCTCTCCCTAGCATCAAGAGTATGGAATGGAATCGTATTCGTTTCGTTTTTCTTTCGTTAAAATAGTTCATAGCTCTTGTTATTAATTTGCTTAGGTAAACAATAACATAATAACATTATATGTGTACGAAACTGCGGATAACATAGCATAAGTGATAAAATGAGTAATAAAAAGGGAAAACGTCATGGGAACAAGCATTTCCCGATAGCTGAATCTGTGAGCATTGCACTGAAGATTCAGTTGGATAAGTTCATTACTGATGAAAATGAGACTGAATTGAAGTTCCCGACGTTCCTGTCGGCTCAGGAGCGCGGATTCATCCACGAGACAGTTGCCAAGCTCGGACTGAAGTCGAAATCGCGCGGGAAAGGTATGTTGTTTAAACGAAAACATTTTTTGATCACACGTTCAATTTTCACTCATAACATTAGTACCTACCTAGATGATTTCCCAGTATTTTATATAATAGATTGATGGGTATATCTGATTTTCAACTCGGACCATAATTATATAAAAATTACACATTGGTATTAATTGTATAAAAACGACTAGTTGTGAAATATGTGACACAAATGTGCTAAAAATACGTAAGGATGCAATAAGTGTATCAGAAGTGCCCCTTGACGACCCACTGACTGAGCACTCTATGTAAATAAATCTAATTATCTTCCAGATTGTCATACAAAACTCTATTTACAAAACTAGTCTAGATTGTCATACGAAGGTTAAACACTACTTGAGAAATCTTTAGCAATATTTTATTTCAACGACATAACATAAAATAAATATTTATTATAAATGAAATAAATAATAAATTAAACTTATTAACAGTAAATTAATATTTTTTCATATTTTTTTTTTTTTTTTTTAAATTAGACAGTGTAGACACAATCTTATCAACTGTATTGATAAACTACTAACACTGCAAATTGTTCAAGTTGTACATAAAGAAAACATTGCCTCACGTATTTCTTTACAAACACAAACAGCCTGGCACTTTACCATGTAGTGTAGTCTACATAATATTTCCAAAACATTTTTCCGTAATATTTCAATGTCCACATTGAATAACTATTTTTTTTTGTGTTTCTCCTTTACACAACATTATATGAAAGAAAATTGTTGAACTTTCAAAACCTAATGCCAGAAATTGCCCAAAACTGAGAGGTTTGGAAAGAAAACGGGGATGCCTTTGCCGGGCTTTGGACACAGTATAGACTACACTCGGCATCACAAAAATCGCACCTCTTCGAAAATAAGTTTAAAACGTGTCCCGCCAGTAACAAATACATTAAACCCAATTAATATTGGTATCAAATGAAAGTATGTTTAACCTTTAAGTACCGACGTGTGGTCTGACAGACACTTTGGGTATCCGATATGTCTAGTTACCTGTGTTAGCAAAGACATACACCCCCGCGCCTTTGTCTACCCCTCGAGTAGTCGCCCCGCAGCATTTAAGAAAAGTGGTTGTGTTGGCACGTGCGATTCCGGGGAGTTTTAGCTTTTATAAGATGGCGAGTGGTCTACCAGACCACTCATCTGTACTTGTGTAATACTTTTGAATGAGACTTGTTTGAGGTTTTATCGTTTTTTATAATATTTTCACTCACATACGAAAATAGATCAACCAAGTACTTCAGGAGTAAAACGTAAAACAAAAAATACCTTACAAGGCCTCAAAATAAATACCATGCGGACCTTATAGAGGAATGGCTAAATGAGAGCTCGGAGTCCGACTGTGATGACATCGATCCAAATTTTGTTCCTATGGAGAGTGATCATCATTCATCAAACGCAAGACTGCTTATAAATGTGACACTTGCATGAAAAATGCGTGATTACAATGCATCAAAGACTGTTTGTAAAATTTGATTGTTTCGAATATTTTGTGCATTGCGATTTCCAAGAAAACACTTATTTTTTTATTTCTTTTTAATTTTCATTATTTCCTTAGTTATTAAACTTTAAGAAAAAAATTATGTGAAGAAAAAAGAAATGTTCTGTTTATAAATGTTATTTACTAAGTAAAAAGTTGATTTTTCATCTCAAAAAAGTTGAGACTGACAGCTAAATGCTTATAATTAGTACTAAAATGACAACTTTTACATTTTGTTTTACTTGTACGATAACTAGATATGTCAAAAATATATACTAAAAATTATTTGTTTAAATAAACCAGAAACATAAAATGTTTTGGTCAGTTAAGCGACGGTGGTCTGCCAGACGTCACGTCGGTACTTATGTAACTAGAAGCTCACGTCGGTACTTGAAGGTTAACGACCTTTAAATTAACAACAGTTAGAATTCTTAAACACAACAGATCTCATTAGCACGTAACGTTAAAAAAATGTTGTCAAAATACTCATTGCAACGGCCACTAATTGCACCTCCCTACAAGGGTCTAAAACGGGCGACCCGGGTTAAATGTGGGTCATTCGCTATTCAACCTTTGAAGTGAAAACACATGAACAGCTGCAGCAAGAAAAATACCCCAGAAGATGGATACGACTGCAGATGAAGCCGCTCAAGTCATTGCACTACTGCAATCAGGGATGCGGCAATGTGATGTTGCTCGTCAACTGAACTTGAGTCGTTTTGCCGTTGGACGAGTGTTCCAACGCTTCCAAGAGACTGGTGGCTATATCCGAAGACGTGGATCTGGAAGACAACGGTTCACATCTGAAAGAGACGATCGCTTCATTGTTTCGACGTCTTTACGCAATCGGTTCTCCAATGCTGTTGAGCTGCAACAACAACTGCGATCAGCTCGCAGAACTTCTGTAAGCGTCTCCACGATTAGAAGAAGAATGCGGGAGAAGAAAATTGCAGCTCATAGGGCTGCTACCTATGGCTATGGCTATGGCTGAGGCCTATGTTCAGCAGTGGACGTCTTCCGGCTGATGATGATGATGATGAGGGCTGCTACAGGGCCAAAATTGACTGCACAGCATAGGAGAGACCAGTTGCAATTTGCCCGTGACCATGTGGATTGGACAATAGACCAATGGAGGGCTGTGCTCTCCTCGGATGAGACGAGGGTGTGTCTTTTCTGCAACGACAGGCGTCGAAGAGTGTATAGGAGGCAAGGGGAACGATTCGAACAAGCCTGTATTCAAGAGACAGTGGAATACGGGGTCGGCTCGTGCATGTTCTGGGGCGGCATGTCAATCGACGGTAAAACGAACCTTGTGTGTGTTTCTCGGACCGGAAGTGCTCGCGGGCAAGGGTCGCTGACTGCTGCTCGGTACATAACAGAGATCTTAGAGGAGCAGGTTGTCCCTTATGGGGGTTTTGTTGGCAGTGGGTTCACGTTAATGCACGATAACGCCCGCTGTCACACCGCTTTAATTGTAAGAGACTACCTGCAAGAAGTTGGAATCCCTGTTATGCGCTGGCCGGCGCGAAGTCCAGACCTGAACCCTTGGGATGAACTGAAACGGCGAGTACGGGCACGTGATCCTGCCCCTACCACTCTCCAAGACCTCCAAGATGCCGTCGTTGCAGAATGGGACAACGCATGGAAGCAGTCATCAGGGCTAGGGGGGGTAACACTAGGTTTTAAGTTGTTTTTAAGGACTTTGTTGTAATTTTTGCTGATAAAATAAAATTTAACTTTATAATCATTTGCATTAGCTTGCTTTTTTTTATTCCCTGGTAAACGAAAAACCAAATCCATTGATTTATAATAATAATAATAATATAGCCTTTTATTCTGAACTAAGAAACATACATAAATTAGTTACAAGTCTTAATGTTTTGTGAATTCACTAAATGATGTCTCGTAGTTCAGCGTGCCGCTTGGCATAGGCCTCCTCTAACTCCTTCCAATGGGTTCTGTCACGTGCTACCCTTCTCCAATGATGTCCAGCGGTGAGCTTTAGGTCATCTTCCCATCTCATCTGTTGGCGGCCTCTGTTTCTTTTGCCGTCTCTTGGGTACCAGTCTGAGACAGTTTCGCTCCATTTTCCTTGAGTATCTCGGATCATGTGCCCGGTCCACCTCCACTTTTGTTGATCTATTCTAGAGATTATGTTGATGACTCTAGTTTTTGCTCTTATTATGGTGCTTCTCACTTTGTCTTGCCTCTTGGTTCCTGTCATACTTCTCTCCATGGCTCTCTGACAGCGTTCCAACTTGTCTCTGTGGTGTTTGGTGAGTGACCACGTTTCACATCCGTATGTGATGACTGGAAGTATACAGGTATCAAAGACTTTTGTTTTTGTTGCCATACTTAGCTTCTTGGATTTTAGTACTTCTTTCAGTGACCAGTACTTCTCCCATCCGTTTGCAATTCGCCTATTTACTTCTTTGGTGGTCTGGTCTTTATGGGAGATTATCTGTCCTAGGTAGCTATATTCTCTAAGAATCAAAAAGTGCCACTTGGTCTGTATGATTTCGCAGGCGTTCAAATGACGTTACAGGCCACATTCGTACTTCGGAGCGTTTTACGTTTGTCAGTGAGCATTGATTTAATCAAACAATTCTTCATTTTTCAGTCCTCTAACTGACGGACTAAACAGATTTGCAATTTATATACGCAGTAAAGTCCTATCCTGAATTAGTGCTTACCTACTGCATTTATTAGTGTGCGAGTACCTACATATTTTTAAAATGTATTTTTCTTATCCGAGGGGCGGAGACCTGGTGTCCTGAAATACAGGCGTAAAGCCTAGTTTAGGCACCAGTCTCCCACAGTATAGATAATATTTACAATGTATAAGTCTTGCTACCGTTCCAAATGTACCTTATATTGTGGTGAGAAAATAAACATTATTATTATTATTATATTCGGGCACGCCGCAATCGCGGCGGTAACCCCTCTTTGAGGAGTGGCTGGAGAGACGTCACGGCGTCCTGACCTATCGGATGACGCAGGTCCTCACCGGACACGGAAGTTTCGGGAGGTTCCTCTGTCTGATAGGGAGGGAGGAAACGGCCGGGTGCCACCACTGCGAAGATCGCCCGGAGGACACATTAGAGCATACGGTGCAAGACTGCCCAGCTTGGGCAGTGCACCGACGTGTCCTCACGGCGGCGATAGGCGGAGACCTCTCGCGCCCGGCATTGGTTGCGGCCATGCTGCGGGGCGAGACGGAGTGGGAAGCGGTCGCCTCCTTCTGCGAAGCAGTAATGCTCGTGAAGGAGGAGGCGGGCCGCGAGAGAGAGAGGACAGCGTCCTCCCTCCGCCCCAACCGCAGTGGTAGGCGCCCGAGGCGTCGGACGTCAGCAGACGATCTCCGGCCACCGTAGGCACGGGCATGCGGGCAGCGAGTAAAGGGCAACTCGCTGCCCGACCATGGACCATGCCCGGGTCGACGGCGCGTTGTGTCCCACGCGCGCCTCAAAGAGCGTCAGCATAATGACGGGGCCCCCTCTCAGAGGGCCAAAGCCTGCCGGGGTCGCGGGATTATTCCCTTACCGTGACCCCGGAACATAACAGGCTACTGAAGGACACCGTGGATTTTAGTCAGTAGAAGTCTGACAGTCCCTCCCGCCCTGCCCGGGGTGGGAGGACTCATTTGACGATTTTACCACGCTAAAAAAAAAAAAAAAAGGTAGCTGTATTCTTGTACATATTCTAGAGGTTAGGTGTCAATTTCTATAGCTATCTGATCAGAGTTTGTGAGCAGTTTTGTTTTGTCTTTGTTCATAGATAGGCCTACTTTCATACTTTCTTCGTTTAAGCGCTTTTATCATTTTCTGGAGGTGTGTTGGATTTTCCTCAAACAGGACTATATCGTCAGCAAAACGTAGATGGTTTAGTCTCACTCCGTTCACGTTGAGGCCGTAATCAGTCCAGTCTAGTTTTCGGAAGATGCTTTCCAGTACAGCCGAAAATAGTTTTGGCGATAGTGGATCTCCTTGTTTTACACCTCTCATCACGCTAAACTTCTTTCCTAGCGTCTCTAGCTGTATCCTCGCCTCGATTTGAATACATGTTCTTGATAATCTGAATGAAGTGTGAGTTTATCCCTTGCTGTTCCAGACTATCCCAAATGGCTTCATGACTAATGCTGTCAAAGGCTTTGGAATAGTCAATAAATGCCATGTATAGATTTTTGTTGTATTCCCTGTATTTCTCTATTATTTGTTTAACTGTATGTATATGATCTAGGGTGAAGTATTTTTGTCTAAAGCCTGCTTGTTCGCGTGGTTGATTTTCATCCAGTTTTTTGCTTATTCTTTTCAGGATTATTTTGGAGAACACCTTGTAGATATTTGACATCAGGCAGGGTCTATAATTCCCTAAGTCTTCTTTCTGTCCTTTCTTAATATGAGTATGATATGTGATGTTTTCCATTGCGTGGGGATAATACCAGTCTTCATTATTTCGTTGAATATTGATGTAAGTATAGGTAGTAGTTCTTCGAGAGTACCCTTGAGAAGAGTACCTTTGATTTATACTGAAATTTAAATAAATTGCCTTTCCAATGATACCTTATAGTCATATGTCTACCATTGATTAATAGGTTTAAAATGACTTTGATGGGAATTCTTAGAGGTGCGATTTTTGTGACGCCGAGTGTATTAAAAATACTATGTATTCAAACTTTATAAAAAAATAAATGAACACCACTAAACATTATTTACCACTCAACCCTTGCGTTAAACACCAACAAAAATTATTCACAGGTGTCAACCGCTACCTAACAATATACAAACGCGTTGGTTCAACGATAATTCAGAATGATGCTAAGCTCATACTGGACTCAAACATGCGCTGCAGTATTGCAGAGCTGTGCAATGCCTTCCCTATCACTAGCAAAGAGAAGGATGACCTTAGCAGCTGTCCTGAGAAGGAGAGAAGTCCACAACTCACACACAAGACTATGGGGCAGCTGAATAATGGAGTTGCACAGGTACGCTAAAATAGACTACTTTCCACCATCAATAAATCCATTTAGTCTGTTAGTATGAGTATAGAAAAACATCTGATGTATAATTCATTACAATCTAGTATTGACAAATTTAGATTAAACGCGTCAACACAAGCAACTGGGAGGGAACATACAAAATTTTGTACCACAGTGTGACTTATTATGAATTTTGGTTTAGGTATGTCACAAAACAGAAAACAGGGCCGAAATAGATTATTTCAGCAGACAGGCCTATTCTATTAAGTTTTAGTTAGTGACACACTGCTTTCTGTCATGCATTTGATTGTTGCTGAATTGGCAACATAAAGAGCAATCTGAAGGAAATCCAACTTGTATGTTGTATTATATTATATATAGCTCTAATGATGAGCTATGCTCATAAGAGAGGAGGCTTGTGTCCCCGTGCTGAGCCTGTTTCTTTAAGCTTTTCATAGTTTAACACTTAAAAAAAATGTAAAACAGGTGATGTTTAGAATTTCCAATATTGCTTCAGGTTCCCAACACACAGTACAACCCAGATCTCTTCAAGTTCAGAGAGAAATTGCCAGTATACGAACAGAGGCAGGACCTCATCAATGCTGTTCTACATAATCAGGTGAGTCTGACATTGACTCTAATTTGGTTGAGAATAATATATCATTTCAGTTGGGGTTGTCAAGAGTGAATAGGTTATTTCTAGGCAAACATGCTTCACTGTCAACCACATTTTCGCTTACCATCAGGCATAATAGTGATCAAACGCTAGCCTATGACAAAAAAACAAGAGGTCAGTAATTCTTTTTGATTGTCAGATTCTTACTGACTAATAGTAATAATCCACCATGCTCCTATTCCTCATACTCTTAAAGGTATTTTTTCGTCAATACTTTTTTTTAGCATTGTAAAATCTTCAAATTAGTCCTATCTCCCGGGCAGAGCAGGTCTGTCAGACTTGTACTGACTTAAACCCACGGAGACCTTCAAAGCCCTTTACGTTCCGAGGTCACGGTAGCTCGTGCCATCGATTCCGGCAGGCTTCGGCCCTGTCATTGTGCTGAAAGCTCTTTGAAGATCTTGTGGAACACGACGCGCCGTAGATACAGGCATGGTCCATGATCAGACAGCGAGTTGCCCATTACTCGTCGTCCGCATTTGTTGTTAATTTTAATACTTAATTCATTACATTGTTTTTCAGGTGATAATAGTAGCAGGTGCGACAGGCTGCGGCAAGACGACACAACTGCCTCAGCTGATGCTGGACTACTGCCAGGAGCACAAGCAAGCAGCGCGCATGTACTGCACGCAACCTAGGAGGATATCAGCCGTGGCTGTGGCTGAGAGGGTAAGTGAAGCCTCTTTTTTTAAAAAAATATTTGAGGAAACAAAAATTCAGCTGCAAGCAATGACGTATTATACAGTGTGTCCGGGCACGGGTTAGCGATATTTGAAGGGGATATACTAGGCTCTTTTTCATCGACAAAAATACTTTAAAAAAAAATCTTACTCCAAAACTTCGCGAATGGCAGCCATTTTAATTTTTTGATTCGTCGAACTGGGGTGTGTACAATAAAACTCAAATATCTTTAAATCCAATAGACCTACATTCATGCAAATGACTTTATTGCAAAGTTAAACGTTGAGGCTTATCAAAAACTTACGAAAGTTTTCTAAATAATATGTAAAAATAACCAAAAAACATGGGCAAACACGAAATTGTACACACAAATTACTGAATAATTTCACATTTTTAACTCTAGCTCGATAAGTACCCCTGAATTTTGCTAGGGTTTTTACATTGCATTAAAAGTGTTTGAGTCAGGCTATAAAATGATATCAAAATTATCACTCTACGTTAATTATCTTAGGATTTATTCTCACTTGAACATCACCCTTCCTTAGCGCATGTACCCCAATATTACATGCGTCGCATTCTTTGGGCGAGCTAAATCGTTCCAACGAATATTTTTCAGCTGGCATTATTGACCATCATAATCCATAAACTGAAATGGTACATTTTTTTATTATATGATACCACTTCTAGGAATTATTGCTGCGGGGCGAGACGGAAGGGTGATGTTCAAGTGAGAATAAATCCTAAGATAATTAGCGTAGAGTGATAATTTTGATATCATTTTATAGCCTGACTCAAACACTTTTAATGCAATGCAAAAACCCTGGCAAAATTCAGGGGTACTTATCGAGCTAGAGTTAAAAATGTGAAATTATTCAGTAATTTTTGTGTACAATTTCGTGTTTGCCCATGTTTTTGGATTATTTTTACATATTATTTAGAAAACTTTCGTAAGTTTTTGATAAGCCTCAACGTTTAACTTTGCAATAAAGTCATTTGCATGAATGTAGGTCTCTTGGATTTAACCCTTTAACGCACACCCTAAGTTTTTTTTGAATTCTTAGTATTTTGTGATTAATACATATTCCTTGCTGTAAATCATAATGACATGTTTTTGAAAAAAGACCTGAAAATCTTTGTTTTTCGAGAAAATCATGAAAATCATGTGGCCAGTAAACTGGCCACTGAACGTTCTGCGTCACTAACTATCACAGCAATATCACCGGCCAGTAAAATGGACACTAATGAAATCTATTTATTTTTTACGAAAAGATGATAATAATATTAAAATAAATGTATTTCCTCATCAATCTTTAATAATAGAACATCAGTTGACAGTCAGTTTAATTACAGCTAGAATTAACATTACAGTTTCTTCTAAAAGAAAACTTCATTTTTAATTTGTACTGTTCTTGTATAGGTACTGGTGATTCTCGAAATCTTTTATTACTCATCCTTCTTTTCTATGTCTCCTCTATCTTCATGCATTATTTTCTCTCGAGGAGCTGCGTCTTCGGGAGAAATTATCTCGTGATACTTGGTGTTTGGTGATAGCAGCTGTGGCCGTAGAGATGGCCGCGGCTGCAGAGGTGGGGATTAGGGAATCGAGAACCGGTCCTTGTTGGAAGTCCCGGGATTTTCGGGACGGGCGTCCAAGGAACCGGGAAATCCCGGGATTTTCGGGACTTTCGGGACAAAAATGCATTTTTTCCATGGCATTAGAAAACAATGAAAATAATAAGATAACTTTATGGTATTTATTCTGATTAAAATCATACAACCAACTTATTCGACGGCCTCATGGACATGGGTTTGCTCTAGCCTCTTTTCTATTCAGAGGTGGCAAATCTATTCACTCTAACTGTACTAACTATGGAAACTTGCAGTTCATCTAGAAGTCCAATACTGGACATTAGATGTACCTAATGCAAGTAGGCCGGTGGAAAGAGGTTGTAGAATTCATGAGTTCGACCTATTTTAGGTCTCATCTTAGCCACGAGCGAACCCAATAAAAAAAACGAAAAAAGGGAGGGCTTCACACACAGCACCTATAATGTATATTAATGTACATTACATCCCGGGATGTATAGCTTTAAATTATCTTAATGTATCACACACACAACAGGTAATGTAATGTATATTTCCCTACATTTCATAACATCCTTTTCGAAGAGAGATATACGGAAATGTATTGAGATGTATAGGTGTATCGAAATATAAATGTATATTTTCGTATCACTCAGTACCTTAGACTCGAAGATGTAAAAATATACATTATTGCTGCAGTGTGTGGTCTCCTGACGATTTCTATGGAAAGATGTAATGAGATGTATCGTGCTATAATGTACATCTTTACATTATAGCTGCTGTGTGTGAAGTCTTTAAGCTTGCGTCGATGAGATGAGCTAAGCTGTAGAGTAACCATCAACCAGTTTCACGTTGCCAATTAGTCTAAGGAGCTCTGCGTTCCACTGGGTCTAGTGCAGTAAGTTGTATTTATCTGAGCCATCCCAATGATTAAGTTGAGTAAGGTTGCTGCAATACTCCGTTAGAAAAAACATAAGAAACTTTGAATTTCGCGGGCTACTACGACGCAATCAATGCAGAAATGGGCTTGCACATATCCAGGTGTAAGGTATCGCTTCACTCTATTTAGGATGCCCACGTCTAAGTTGACACTGGATGTCAGCTCCATGCCCAAAAGCTCAAGGTCATCAGTTACAGAAACAGGAAAAATAGGAGTTGGTCCAAATTACTCTATAAAAGATGTAGTTTTGATTTACTCCTAATTCACTAAGGAAATATACGCCTGTATGTTGGTGGCGTTAAAAGAGAGAAGTTTCTTGTGTGAGCGAACAAGAAACTTCTCTCTTTTATGGGATACTAAGTATCAAATCTGTTTGCTCTACCATGGTCTCTCTGAAGCAATGAACTTCATCCCCACTGGATTTTGCAGTGGGCAAGTATGTCACTGAAACAGTACTGTTATCTACCTACCCAACAATACCAGGCTGAAGTGGGTAAGAAATGTGCAGCAAAATAAGAGTTGCAAAGAAAACAGATAACTGTTGAACTCCAGAGTCAATGACCAAAAGCTCAAAGGATCTCAGTCATCAACGACAACTCTGATTGATCGTTCATTAAGAAAGTCTGATATCCAGCTACAAAAATTGAGATACCAAAAGCAAGGAAACTTTTTGTCTCGAGATCCTGTCAAAGGCTTTCGAGATATAACCAGTACTACATTATCAACTTTTCTTCTCTGTCAACCACACTTGTATCTGAACATGTTATTCCGTATATAACGGCGAAGTGAATAAATACCTTACATCCAATTTGATTCTTTTGTTCTATAAAAGAATTAACAAGTTTAAACAAATTATTTATACTGTTTTTCTGAGTCCCGAAAATCCCGAATTTCCCGGTTCTCAGTCGCATGTCCCGGGTTTTAAAATATACTTCAAGAACCGGGAAATCCCGGGATTTTCGGGAACGGGATTTCCCGGTTCGATACCCTAGTGGGGATGATGGTAGAAAATATAACTCCTGTGGTGGTTGCGATGAAGACGATGTTCCAGAACATGAGCCTTGATTTCAAATACGTGTGCTCTGTGTTCTGGTACTAAAACTTTCGTCGAAGCAATCATCAGTATCGGAATCACCACCGATGTCTGATTGTGTGGACTGGTCTTCAGTCATACCCACTAAGTCATTCCATTAGACCTTGTTTAGTGACTCCAACTCTCGCTAAGTGTATGTGTGTCTAAAACAATGAGAAAATTACAATGCAAAACTAATAAATTACGATTTTCATAAGTACCCACACATTTGCAAAAAAAAAACGGCAATAAAAACCGAAAATTTTCATAATAATCGGTTATAACTTCCGAACAAGATTGTTTATCGCAAATGTATTATTATATTATAAAACATGGTTATATACTTGTTGTAAAACTAAATGTTTCATACGGATTACTCGAAAATAAATACTCAACACAACATCTCAAAGTTAGGTAGGCAATGTTTAGGTAATCATTTTTCAGCAAGCCGGTTTATATTCAATCCCAAATAATGTATATTTTTCTTATCATCCTCGATTAGATTTTCACATAACATCTTAGTATATACTATAAAATAATAGTTTCACTTACCTTTTCCAAGAAGACCTGATTTGATATCATCATAAAACTTATAAACACATAACGTGCACACGCGATGACAGCAAATGTTCCTGCACGGGTGCACGGTGGCCAGTTCACTGGCCATCTTGAAAAAAGGCGCGAATTTAAAATGTCGCGCTGCGAACTGGAATGCTGGCCTGTTGACGGGCCGGTGTGCTCTATTGCGGGTCGTAAATGTTCATAAGGTTCAATATATAAACAAAAATCTATGAGATACCGACCTTGAAGTGACTGTCCAGTTTACTGGCCACTTTGTATGAGCCGTCCTATAAAGGGTTAAAGATATTTGATTTTTATTGTACACACCCCAGTTCGACAGATCAAAAAATTAAAATGGCTGCCATTCGCGAAGTTTTGGAGTAAGAATTTTTTTAAAAGCATTTTTGTCGATGAAAAAGAGCCTAGTATATCCCCTTCAAATATCGCTAACCCGTGCCCGGACACACTGTATATAGACACGTCATGAACGAACATCGCGGCGCTTGAAAACGGCGACAATTATTGAACTACTTATACGCGTGAAGAAAGAGCAAGAAAATATGACACCGTACGGCGGGAGAGAGATGCAACTATGCGCAATGTGGCCATTTGGCTTCATTTTTTGTTGCCATTTTAGAGTGCGGACAACGTATCTATAGTTTATATATCATTGGCTGCAAGTGGGACTCGAAACGTCCTCTGGAAAAGTAATCCAGACGCCTTACCAATTAGGCCATCGCAACACACTTGCTTAAAGCTTTTTCTTTCCTCAATTTTTTTTTACGAAAACGCGATTCAGTCGTTATTGAGTATATGTATATATGTAACATTCTTTCGAAATGTCCATTGTGTTCTTTTTAGATAAGAACTAAACACTGAGACCTTTTTAACCCGCGCGACTTTATTTACTGTTCAAAGTCGTTGAAATTCCATGAGGCAAAAAACGCTTAAATTCTATTTATAGAACTAATATCGGAATTTTTACTTTTTAATTCGTGTTGAGGTTCCGTCACTGAAGCGCCGTTTTGATTGCAGATTACAGATTGCATTAGCCAATTCCGAAAAATCGGAATTTTTAAGTTAAATATGAAACAACTAGCTGTGCCCGCGACTTCGTTCGCGTGGATGTCGGAATTTAACAATGTATTTTTTAGTGCGAAGCGCTTAATTCTCGCCACGTTTTTCATAAATTATATCGTTTTCATACAGTGTGTCCGGGCACGGGTTAGCGATATTTGAAGGGGATATACTAGGCTCTTTTTCATCGACAAAAATGCTTTTAAAAAACTTCTTACTCCAAAACTTCGCGAATGGCAGCCATTTTAATTTTTTGATCTGTTGAACTGCGGCGTGTACAATAAAATTCAAATATCTTTAAATCCAAGAGACCTACATTCATGCAAATGACTTTATTGCAAAGTTAAACGTATAGGCTTATCAAAAACTTACGAAAGTTTTCTAAATAATATGTAAAAATAACCAAAAAACATGTGCAAACACGAAATTGTACACAAAAATTACTGAATAATTTTACATTTTTAACTCTAGCTCGATAAGTACCCCTGAATTTTGCTAGGGTTTTTGCATTAAATTAAAAGTGTTTGAGTCAGGCTATAAAATGATATCAAAATTATCACTCTACGTTAAGTATCTTAGGAGTTATTCTCACTTGAACATCACCCTTCCGTCTCGCCCCGCAGCAATAATTCCTAGAAGTGGTTTCATATAATAAAAAAAATTTACTATTTCAGTTTATGGATTATGGTGGTCAATAATGCCAGCTGATAAATATTCGTTGGAACGATTTAGCTCGCCCAAAGAATGCGACGCATGTAATATTGGGGTACATGCGCTAAGGAAGGGTGATGTTCAAGTGAGAATAACTCCTAAGATACTTAACGTAGAGTGATCATTTTGATATCATTTTATAGCCTGACTCAAACATTTTTAATTTATTGCAAAAATCTTATCAAAATTCAGGGGTACTTATCGAGCTAGAGTTAAAAATGTGAAATTATTCAGTAATTTTTGTGTACAATTTCGTGTTTGCCCATGTTTTTTGGTTATTTTTACATATTATTTAGAAAACTTTCGTAAGTTTTTGATAAGCCTCAACGTTTAACTTTGCAATAAAGTCATTTTCATGAATGGAGGTCTCTTGGATTCCAAGATATTTGCATTTTATTGTACACACCCCAGTTCGACGGATTAAAAAATTAAAATGGCTGCCATTCGCGAAGTATTGGAGTAAGAATTTTTTTTAAACCATTTTTGTCGATGAAAATGAGCCTAGAATATCCCCTTCAAATATCGCTAACTCGTGCCCGGACACACTGTATAATCCCTGTATTTAGAATTTACTTTTCAAGAATATTTGAGGTGATTATAATAAACGCCCTCTGTCGTTCAGATTCAGAAGAATTGCTACTGGATTAGAGCACCCATTCTATCTCATTCCATCCCACTCCATCCCACTCCATCCCACTCCATCCCACTCCATCCCACTCCATCCTACTCCATCCCACTCCATCCCACTCCATCCCACTCCATCCGACTCCATCCCATTCCATCCCACTCAGTCCCACTCCATCCCACTCAATCCCACTCCAGCCCATTTCATCCTACTCCATCCCACTACATCCCACTCCATCCTAATCCATCCCACCGCATCCCACTCCATCCCACTCAGTCCCAATCCATCCTAATCCATCCCACTCCATCCCATTCAGTCCCACTCCATCCCACTACAACCCACTCCAACCCACTCCAACCCACTCCATCCCACTCCAACCCACTCCAACCCACTCCATCTCACTCCAACCCACTCCATCCCACTACATCATACTCCATCCCACTCCATCCCACTCAATCCCACTCCATTCCACTCCATCCCACTCCATCCCCCTCCAGCCCATTTCATCCTACTCCATCCCACTCCATCCTAATCCATCCCACTCCATCTCAATCCATCCCACTCCATCCTAATCCATCCCACTCCATCCCACTCCAACCCATTCCAACCCACTCCAACCCACTCCATCCCACTCCAACCCACTCCATCCCACTACATCCCACTCCATCCCACTCCATCCCACTACATCCCACTCCGTCCCACTCCATCCCACTCCGTCCCACTCCATCCCACTCCAACCCATTCCATCCCACTCCAACCCACTCCATCCCACTCCATCCCACTACATCCCACTCCATCCCACTCCATCCCACTCCATCCCACTCCATCCCACTACATCCCACTCCGTCCCACTCCATCCCACTCCATCCCACTCCATCCCACTCCATCCCTCTCCATCCCACTCCATCCCACTGCATCCCACTCCATCCCACTCCATCCCACTCCATCCCACTCCATCCCACTCCAACCCACTCCATCCCACTCCAACCCACTCCATCCCACTACATCCCACTCTATCCTAATCCATCCCACTCCATCCGATTCCATCCCACTCCATCCTACTCCATCCCACTCCATCCCACTCCAAACCACTCCATCTCACTACATCGCACTCCATTCTAATCCATCCCACTCCATCCGATTCTATCCCACTCCATCCCACTCCTTCCCACTCCATCCCACTCCATCCTACTCCATCCCACTCCATACCACTCATTCCCATTCTAGTGTGAGTCTAATAAAATCCTTTTCTTTCTTTCCATTCCATCCCAAACCATCCCATTCTATTCCATTACACTCTACTTAACTCTACTCTACTCTACTCTACTCCACTCCAAACCACTCCACTCCAGTCCACAACATTATTTGAATAGGTATGTAGTTTTTCTTTTCCAAGCTAGATCGCGCTCGTCGCGAGACGATCTCCGGCCACCGTAGGCGCGGGCATGCGGGCAGCGAGTAAAGGGCAACTCGCTGCCCGACCAAGGACCATGCCCGGGTCGACGGCGCGTTGTGTCCCACGCGCGCCTCAAAGAGCGTCAGCATAATGACGGGGCCCCCCTCTCCGAGGGCCAAAGCCTGCCGGGGTCGCGGGATTATTTCCTTACCGTGACCCCGGAACAGAAAGGGCTATTGAAGGACACCGTGGATTTTAGCCAGTAGAAACCTGACAGTCCCTCCCGCCCTGCCCGGGGTTGGAGGACTCATTTGATGATTTTACCACGCTAAAAAAAAAAAAAAAAAAGCTAGAACACTTTAAATTCAAATATCTTTTGATAGACTTAGCCGCTTGCAATGAAACAAAAACTAAATTAGTCCTCAAGTTACGCTCGATCGTTGTGTATAAAGGTTATCTACATTGCCTTCGTACATTTTACGTGATGGAGCCACAAATAAACAGACAAACCGACAAACAGACAAAAATTCTAAAAATGCTGGAAATGGGTTCTGTTGGTTGTCCTTCAACACCCTAGCTATTTTTTTTGGATTTTATTTTGATGTACAAAAACGATTTTTCTACAGTTTTATTATATACTTATAATTATAATAAAACTTATAGATTTTTAAATTGCCCTAAAAAGTCGGAAAAACGTTCTAAAAAATGAGAAGGTACCTACCTATACAGTACCTTCTGATTTTTTAGATCTGTGGGGAACTGGGTCGCTGGTGGAAGAACTTCAGGAAAATACTCGAACAAGAATATATAAATTTAATTTCGGTGTTAACTACACGAGTTAAGTACAGCAAGTGAAGCAAAATTGTCGAATCATACATGTACAAATAATTACTATCGCTAATTAATAGTTTCCGTGACAATCGCAAGTTGCTGCTATGAAGAAACCATCAGGCGCACGAACATGTCCCCGCGCGTTGAAAACAACGGTTTCAACCTGACTCCGAAGTCACAGGCAGTGGACAGATTCTGTTGAATGCCCTTCGTACGACGCCAGTGGATGTCTGAATGTCAGCTACACGAGCGATGCCACAATACGGCCAAGTCTCCATTTCAACGGAGGAAGATTGTCCTCCTTTATCACAACTAAGGAGTTTAACTTCAACCCATCCTTGCAGGAACGCCATTTAGTCCGCAGCTGTAATTCCGCCACATACTCCTTACTCCATCTGATCCAAAAATGTTGGCGGAGTTGTTCTATCCGTTGGAAGCGAGACAGATGGTTGGCAGAGCGATCCCGATAATCAGGTTGCGGCAAGGAAGTAAGAGACCGGCCAACAAGAAAATGACCCGGCGTAAGCGGTGTGTAGTCAGCAGGATCTGAAGACAACGGCGTCAGTGGACGAGAGTTCAAAATGGCTTCTATTTTGGTCAGTGCGGTGTACAGCTCCTCAAAAGTTAAATTACAATTTCCCAACACTCTTCGAAGGTGGTACTTTGTTGACTTTACACCCGCCTCCCAGAGGCCACCGAAGTGCGGCGTGTACGCAGGGATAAAATGGAACTTTATTCCATCGTTTGCTGCACTTTCACCCAAGGACAAACTATTTTCCTTTAAAAAATTAGAAAGGTCATTGTACGCACCGACAAATGAGGTACCGTTGTCGGAAAAAATGTCAACGGGTTTACCTCTTCGAGCAATAAATCGATGCAAAGCTTGTAAATAACAATTACTAGTTAAATCGCCAACGAGTTCCAAATGAATGGCTTTGGTCGTAAAACATATAAAAATTGCGACATACACCTTTACTAGCCTGCATCCGCGACCTTGACGACTAGCACACATAATAGGCCCGGCATAATCAACGCCTGTGCTCTCAAAGGGATAACCTGGACGAAGTCGTTCTTGTGGTAAATTACCCATTATAGGAGCAACTACCTGTCCCTTCATACGGCGACATAGAACACACTTATGATAACAAACCTTCGCCAAGTTGCGACCTCCTATTGGCCAATAAGATTCCCTAATGGAAGCTAATAATAGCTGTGGTCCAGCGTGCATCAATCGTCTATGCTCGAAATCAAATAATAATTTAGTGAAATGATGTGTGGACTGTAATAAAATAGGATGTTTTTTGTTAAAATCAAAACTAGAATTTTCGAGTCGTCCTCCTACTCGCATTATGTTTTTACTATCTAAATATACGTTAAACTTTAGAAGGGCGCTCTTATTAGGTAAACACTTTTTATTTGAAAGCAACTCATACTCGGCAAATGACTCAGCCTGACTTTTAATAATAATAACATTGAGTGCCTCTTGTAACTCATCTTGGGACAAAAATATAGTTTTAGGGTACTGTTTCCTACATGATTTAATAAATCTTAACATATAAGCTACGGAACGAACAAGACGTGAATAATTAGAATAACGACTAAAATCAATGAATACGTCACTTTTCGTGTCTTTTATAACGGCATTTAAAACTACATTAGGTCGAGTCTCCGGTAATGTCTCTAGTCCCAAACATTTGACTTTGGAAGGCCACTCAGACGGGTCAAGTTTCAGGAAGTCTGGTCCAGACCACCACAGATCCAACCCCTGCAGAACACTAATATCCACACCACGAGATATTAGGTCTGCTGGGTTTTTATCTGTTGGAACGTGTCTCCAGGTACAGTTGCCCGCCTTATCCAAAACTTCAGCAACGCGGTTGCGCACAAACGGCTGAAGATTGGTAGGCATCATCTGTAACCATCCCAGGACGATGGTCGAATCAGTCCAACAATAGACCCGACTGATCTCCACTCTGAGTGAGCTCTTCACCTTCTCATAAAGACGAGAGCCAACTACCGCACCGCACAACTCCAGTCGCGGGATTGTTGTGGGCTTTATAGGAGCCACTCGACTCTTAGCCATTAATAAACAAACCGAATACTTACCTTCATCATTGACGCTGCGAACGTAAACGCAAGCACCGTATGCGGACTCAGACGCATCTGAGAAAATATGTAGTTCTAATTCACGATATGAATTACAAACTACAATTCGCGGAATACGGAAATGAGGTAAAAGTGGCAATGATTTAATTATAATATCCCAGTGGTTTTTTATTTCATCAGGCAGTGGTTGGTCCCATGACAATTTATCCAACCACATTTTCTGTAATAAAACCTTCATGGTTACAACAATTGGACCTAACAAGCCCAAGGGATCAAAAATTCTCGCAATCACGGATAACAAATCACGCTTAGTGTGCCCAGCCGAAGACTTGCTCAGACTTAAAGGAAAACCTAACTCATCGGAAGCGACATACCAACCCAGACCTAGTAACTTGTCGGGCTCGTGAGATGCAATATTTAAGTCAACCGAGGCAGGCAAGTCACGTGCGGCAGGCAAGTCACGTGCGGCAGGCAAGTCACCAGAGGCAGGAACAGCATTCAACACCAGTTCAGGATGATTGGACCTCCATTTCCTTAATGGCATACATGCAGACGCAAGTGCCTTGGTGACTTCAGTGCGGATGTATCTTACCTCGTCTAAGTCATTACCCCCGGACAGCAAATCATCAACGTAGAAGTCGTGCCTTATGATGTCTGATATTTTAGGGTCCTTACATTCGAGTCCTATTTGTTTAATACACCGTGTCGCGAGGTACGGTGCGCTAGCCGTACCGTACGTGACAGTGTTTAACTCGTAAACATTAATAGGCTCACAGCTGTTATGACGCCAAACAATCCGTTGCAACTGCCTATCTGACGGATGAACAACTATTTGTCTATACATCTTTTCCACATCTGCAGACAAGACGTATTTGTGGAATCTGAAACGAAGAAGTATAGACAATAGATCGTCCTGTACAGTTGGTCCAACCATCTGTAGGTCATTAAAGGACACTCCGGTCACAGTAGGACAGCTTGCGTTGAAGACAACACGGAGCTTGGTCGTGCTGCTCGACTCACGTAAGATTCCATGATGCGGAATAAAGTAACTTAAACATAAATTAGGTTTATTCATTTTGCTCATATGACCAAGTGACTCGTATTCTAACATAAATTCATGATACATTTTTCCAAATTCAAACTTATTTTTTAATCTACGCTCTAATGAAATGAAACAGTGTGTAGCTTTCTTATAAGAGTCTCCTAGAACCGAAGGACCTTTCTTAAGGGGTATACGCACACAAAAACGGCCATCAGACAATCTTGTCGTATTTTTAACAAAATGATCCTCACATAACTTTTCTTCTGGCATATACAGTGAGTTAGAAGATTTTGAACTGACTTCTTCTAATTGCCAAAACTTTGTAAAATCGGTTCTAAGTTTATCCCAATTATTATCATCGTCGGAAACAGCTGTAGAAAAGTTACATTTTAAATCATTAGAGAGTAATGAGCAATGTTGTGTAATTGGACCGGAAACTATCCATCCTAAACGGGTTTCATATAATATTGGCTTTCCGGTACCTAACTTTAATCTTTGCGATCCTAATAATTCCCAAAACAGGTCAGCGCCGATTAATAAATCGACATCAGCGGGTTTATAAAAAGTAGGATCAGCTAAAGTAATATTCGAAGGTAGATCGAAATCAGATATATTTATTTCACGGCACGGCACCTCACTCGTGATAAATGGCAAAACAAAACAATGAAGTTCGAAACTAAAACTATCATCCAATGACGTCATCTTAATTCGACATGTTTTACCTACGTGCGAAGTAACGTTGTTAATGCCAAGTATCGATCTATTTACCTGGTTAGTGATTAAGTTGAGTTTCTTACATAACCGTTCCGTTATGAATGACGAAGTACTACCGCTATCAAGAACCGCGCGCACGAGATGCACACAGCCAGTGTGATCCCGCAGTTTGATCAAGGCGGTTGATAACAAAACATCACGCTGCGTATGACCTCGGGAAGATGCAATATGTGCTGATAACGTAACGTTATTTGTTTCTGTGGTAGTAGACGGTACGGATGATGCAGACAAGTTATTGTTTGACGAATTACCGCTAAGTGTATTCGCAACATTATTATCCTTAGAATCTATGTGAATTAGTGTGTTGTGCCTACGTTTACATAGCTTACAACCGGTTTTTTTACATTTGTTAGCGAAGTGACCCGAACGAAAACAGTTAAAACAAATCTTATAACTGGGTATGAGTTTTAAACGAGCATCATTGCTCAATGCGAGAAACTGTGGACAATTATTTAAAGTGTGATCGTTACTGTTACATTTAGGACATACTTTAGGAGCTGACTCGGTGCTGGAACTATTATTAGGCTGATTAGCTACCATCGATTTGATCTTAGGACTTGATTTACCTGCCGTTTGGGAATGATTATTTCGAGGTCGTTCTAAGTTCTCGATCAAATCGGCTCGAGTCCGTAGGAATTGCATGAACATGTCAAACGTAATGGAACTTTCCCTGTCAATCCTACCTTTGAACTCCTCCCATTCACGATAGGTCCTTGGATCAATCTTTTGAGTGACGTGGTATATCAAAAATGTGTCCCAGTGCTTTACAGGCTCACCTAATGACTCCAATGCTCGCAAGTCCTTATTTAATTGATCGATTAGACCTTTGAGAGCAACAGACGATTCCTTTGAAACCGCGTCAATGTGATATAATGCGGACATATGATTTTGTGCTAATAATCGTTTGTTGTCAAATCGATCAAGTAACAACCTCCATGCCACAGAGTAATTAATAGAAGAAAACTCAATTGATTTGATGACTACGGCAGCAGTTCCTTCAAGAGAGGCTCTCAAGTAGTGGAACTTGTTGACTTCGTCAATTTCGTCGTTACTGTGAATTAGGCTAGTAAAGGTGTCACGAAATTCTAGCCAATTGCAATATGAACCGCTAAACTTTGGTAATTGTATAGTTGGTAATTTTACTGGCTTGTGTATACTAGCAAGTGTACTTTTACAGCTTTCCATCGATTTACTATCCTTATTACTCTCGCTGAGAATAGTTTGCGCTCTGGACAACGATTTGTAATAAAGAGACTCGAAATCAGCACGCTCGGAACTTTGTACCTTAAGATCGTCTACAAGACATTCCAGACGTAACTGCACCTCATCATACTGTTCGTACAACGACTCCATCTTTCCCATGCGCAACTGCAACTCGGACACATCACAACTACTTAATACTTTGTCCTTGAGTGAGTCCAGGAAGGTGACGAAAGCAGTCAAGCGACCCTTGAAGCTGCCTCGCTTTTTAACTAATTCCCTTTCCTCTGACATACTGGGAGATGAGTGAAGTCAACCTGGAATTGATACAGGAATACAATTAAAACCAGCTAAAAATATGATTTAATACACACCTAACTGTGTTTAATAAACTGCCTAAATGCTATTGCAAAGCAACACAGAACCTACAAAATAATTAACAATTATATAAAGCTGAAATTGTTATAATATAATGATGATACCAAATATTATATAATTTTACTTGTAAAATTACCTACAATTTTTAATGTTGTAAACTTTAATGTTAATTAGCTAATAAATAAGCACAACTAAAATACTAATCCCTATTTAATACACAAAATGATTCTAATTACTAATAGCTTTTACGATTTTTAACAATGACTTGCACTAATATCTAACACTCAAATTATTTGTATTATGTCAAGATACCTGCTACCAATTATATCAACCACTACTAAGTAAATATAAAATTATGTGAATTAGTTACAGCTTTATATAAATTAAGTTTAAATAATGTAGCAAATAAGCTAACTATACTGCAAAGCGTATGATTTAAAACTTAAGATTTGCTGTTCATAAAATACTAATCACAATGTAACAAAGTACCTAATGATTCTAACGATCAAACTAATACAATAAGTAGTAAAATAAATAATACTGACCTTAAATATACTTTTACTTATATACTACCTGAGTGTTGGGTGACGATATTAGTTAAATAAAATACTATACACCGCTAAACCACTTCTTCGAACTTAATCCAATCCACCGGCGAGTAACCTCCACGTCACGGTGGAAAATTACAATCCTTGATTCCTTTAATTAAAATCGCTGATCTTCTCTTTAATTAGGGTCATCCGGCTCGAAGGACCATGTGGGGAACTGGGTCGCTGGTGGAAGAACTTCAGGAAAATACTCGAACAAGAATATATAAATTTAATTTCGGTGTTAACTACACGAGTTAAGTACAGCAAGTGAAGCAAAATTGTCGAATCATACATGTACAAATAATTACTATCGCTAATTAATAGTTTCCGTGACAATCGCAAGTTGCTGCTATGAAGAAACCATCAGGCGCACGAACAAGATCTATAAATTGAATGAATGCACGTTCTTCTCCATAGAGATCTACTTCTTGGAACGGGCATCTACGGTACTTTCACAGTTTTTATGTCTTGTGACTGGGACTGTAGCACCATCACTTTTGTAGTGTTTAATAATATTCCTTTGATTGTCCATGACAATTCAAAAGTGCCTGTAACTGGCCTACTTGAAATAAATACTTTGATTTTGATTTTTGATTTTTGCATTCTTCCACTGTGATTCAGGTGGCCTACGAGCGCATGGAGAAGATAGGCCAGTCGATAGGCTACCAGATCCGGCTCGAGTCCCGCGTCAGTCCGCGCACAGTCCTCACATACTGTACCAATGGAGTGCTACTCAGAACTCTGATGGCGGGAGATACCTCGCTCACAGGTTAGTAAAGCTTTTTTGCAGAGAAAAAATTGACAGCGCGTAAAATGAACCTTTGAACGCAAGTTACTGGTGCAAGTTTTACAAGACTATCGCCACTCTAGAATCTGTTACTTTGTAATAGTTTAGATACTAAACAAGAGACTTTTAAGTTTGAATGCTGTAAACTTTAGAGCATCCAAACTTAAAAGTCTCACGTACAATTTTATAACTCAAGAACGGGCTCACCTATCCAAACTAAATGTTTAGGCTTTGTTCGGACTATTTAGTAGATGGTTTATGTGAAGTTTGCGCAAAATCTGTAGAGCGGTTCTTCATTTATTACATTTTCTGTAACAAACTAATTCAATAAATGGCGGATCATTTTGTTCATGGGGATTTTGCTGTCAAAGTAGCGAAGCACGTACCAGGCCGCTAGTTACTTTATAAACTTTCCTTCAAAAGTGTGTTGTGTCGAAATAAGAAATATCATAGTAGCATGTTCTTCTTTTCGTGTGTGTATGTGGTCACTCTGGTGTCAGAGACTATTAAGCTTCTTTTCGGAAGGAATCGTGCTATATTGTCCTTGTGTTCGTGACTGCGCCCACGCAATGTGTTTAACCAGTGTCAGTCAATACCTCTCATATGTTTCACTTCTCTCCCGTATTAAGTAGCTAACACTTATACCCATGCTATTCGCGTTTTCCACAGTTTCATCAATCCGTAGCTAATAAATACTTACATTATTAATTCGCAGGAGTGACCCACATATTCGTCGACGAGGTACACGAGCGTGACAAGTTCAGCGACTTTCTCCTGATTGCCCTGCGGGACGCTCTGCCGCGGTTCAAGGAGCTCAAGTTGGTGCTCATGTCTGCTACAATGGACACGCAGATATTCTCGAGGTATACAAACATCTCTACTAATACTGTTGTCAAGTTGAGGGATACTTTTTGTCGAGTTAGGTTTTGAAATTGTCCATTTACCGCCACCTCATGCTAATAAAATTATTTTAATTGCTATAGGTTTGCTGTTGGTCTCTTTCTAGCCCAGAAGCATAATGTTCAATAGAATTTCAATTTTATGTTCTGGAGCATAAAGTTCAAAATCTATTGAATTTTTGATAGGGGGCCGAACACTTACAATATTGACCAATGACGGTTTCCCTCAGATACTTCAACAACTGCCCAGTGATCACGATCCCGGGTCGCCTGCACGAGGTGCAGCGCTACTACCTGGAGGACGTGCTGAAGATGTCGCAGTACCGCACGCCCAAGATGAGCCAGGTCGAGAAGGAGCTCAAGAGTAAACTCAAGAGCGGGAAGAGCTATTGGTCGCAGTTAGAAGGTATGATTTAGAATCAAAATATTTTATTTCACATGGGCCTTAATGGACACTTATAAAACGGCGAAAAAATGGCACAGTTAGGGACTTAGGGTTGGTCGTTTCCATGGAGAAGAATCAGCAAAAACTTCTTGAACTGAAATCTCGGAGAAAAGTAAAGGAATGGCGATAATAAATCTTTCTTTTTCTCGTACCCAAAGTATGAAGTTATAGTATGAAACTCTTGAATAAAACGCATTTATATTGAGATTCATAAAATACTCGCCTCGCTCAGGATTCAAACATTTGAATTACTTGCTACGCTCGTGAATCAAATTAGTTCCATTGAACACCAAATCCCGTTTCAGGACTAAATAAGTTAGTTCCCAAGGGAACAATGTTTTAAAAAACATACAAATATTCCAGATTATGAAACTTTTATTAATTTTTAGGTCAGAAACAAGACGAGCCAGGCAGCAGTAGTAGTAATAGCAAGGAAGTTAAAGAGGAGAGTGTGATTGACCCCGCGCTACAAGCGGACATGGACGAGTTCCTGGACGAGTGCTTCAATGAAGGCACACTGGTTAGTAATATTTATTATCTTGTGATTTTAACGTATACAGGTTCAATTTTCAAACTGCGTGTGTTTGGCTAAATCCCAAAATATGAGGAATAGAGAAAAATACTTCGATTCCTGGCGATTAATATTGATTTTTACAAATGTCCACCAGTGTAGTTTTAGTTTTTATTAAAATCGGCCTTGAGACGCCTTTCAGTATTTTACAAATTTTTATTGGAAATCAAGCCAAAAGCGTAGTGAGAATGAGACAAACAGCTTTGCGGAAAGAAAAATCGATTGTGAGCAGAACTCGGACTTTGGTTTCCTTCTGCATAAGTACTCAACTAGGCTATTGCAGTACAGTGGCCAATACAATACAATACTGGTGGCCTACCATGATGTGTTAAAGCCTGAGTCGTTCCGCTGAGGGAACGAGATGTCGCTCGACGACTTGTATAGCTCTGTCGCTTTCCCTCAGCGGAATTACTCACACTTTAAGACGTCATGGTAGGACACCTGCGGGGGTATTACAACGTCTTAAAACCAGGCTTATTCCGGCGAGTGAAAGTGACAGAGCTATACAAGTCGTCTAGCGCCATCTCGTTCACTCACTGGAACAAGCCTGGTTTTAAGACGTTGTAATAGGTCGGCGAGGTTGAATCTGTCATTCTATTTTTGAACATCTTGTGGCGACGTTCCCTAGCAGTCTTTCTGTTAGAAGTTTGTGTTGACATGCGCGTACATCTGCAGTCTTTGAATAGGATAGACTTTTGCATAACTGCTTTATTTATTGATGCTATCTACTAATATAATTCTTTTCTCATTGGTCCAGGACTCGTTCACCCAGATCCTGTACATGTACATATCGGAGGGCGTGCCGGTGTCGTGCGGACACTCGCGCACGCGCCGCACGGGACTGATGGCAGCTGCAGCCAGGGGACTGACTGAGACCATCGCGCAGATGTTGCAGATCGGTGAGTTGTACACACTGTTCTTGTACAGTCGCGCACGCGCCGCACGGGACTGATGGCAGCTGCAGCCAGGGGACTGACTGAGACCATCGCGCAGATGTTGCAGATCGGTGAGTTGTACACACTGTTCTTGTACAGTCGCGCACGCGCCGCACGGGACTGATGGCAGCTGCAGCCAGGGGACTGACTGAGACCATCGCGCAGATGTTGCAGATCGGTGAGTTGTACACACTGTTCTTGTACAGTCGCGCACGCGCCGCACGGGACTGATGGCAGCTGCAGCCAGGGGACTGACTGAGACCATCGCGCAGATGTTGCAGATCGGTGAGTTGTACACACTGTTCTTGTACAGTCGCGCACGCGCCGCACGGGACTGATGGCAGCTGCAGCCAGGGGACTGACTGAGACCATCGCGCAGATGTTGCAGATCGGTGAGTTGTACACACTGTTCTTGTACAGTCGCGCACGCGCCGCACGGGACTGATGGCAGCTGCAGCCAGGGGACTGACTGAGACCATCGCGCAGATGTTGCAGATCGGTGAGTTGTACACACTGTTCTTGTACAGTCGCGCACGCGCCGCACGGGACTGATGGCAGCTGCAGCCAGGGGACTGACTGAGACCATCGCGCAGATGTTGCAGATCGGTGAGTTGTACACACTGTTCTTGTACAGTCGCGCACGCGCCGCACGGGACTGATGGCAGCTGCAGCCAGGGGACTGACTGAGACCATCGCGCAGATGTTGCAGATCGGTGAGTTGTACACACTGTTCTTGTACAGTCGCGCACGCGCCGCACGGGACTGATGGCAGCTGCAGCCAGGGGACTGACTGAGACCATCGCGCAGATGTTGCAGATCGGTGAGTTGTACACACTGTTCTTGTACAGTCGCGCACGCGCCGCACGGGACTGATGGCAGCTGCAGCCAGGGGACTGACTGAGACCATCGCGCAGATGTTGCAGATCGGTGAGTTGTACACACTGTTCTTGTACAGTCGCGCACGCGCCGCACGGGACTGATGGCAGCTGCAGCCAGGGGACTGACTGAGACCATCGCGCAGATGTTGCAGATCGGTGAGTTGTACACACTGTTCTTGTACAGTCGCGCACGCGCCGCACGGGACTGATGGCAGCTGCAGCCAGGGGACTGACTGAGACCATCGCGCAGATGTTGCAGATCGGTGAGTTGTACACACTGTTCTTGTACAGTCGCGCACGCGCCGCACGGGACTGATGGCAGCTGCAGCCAGGGGACTGACTGAGACCATCGCGCAGATGTTGCAGATCGGTGAGTTGTACACACTGTTCTTGTACAGTCGCGCACGCGCCGCACGGGACTGATGGCAGCTGCAGCCAGGGGACTGACTGAGACCATCGCGCAGATGTTGCAGATCGGTGAGTTGTACACACTGTTCTTGTACAGTCGCGCACGCGCCGCACGGGACTCATGTCCCTATGGCCAAATCAATGAAAATAAAAAAAAAGATTAAATTACTAAAATGTGTAAATCTGTTTTCGTACTTGAATGACCCCCAATCACAGATCCCATAGCGGTTAAATTATAATTTTTAAAACATTTAATTACGATTTTTTTCCTCTTAGGTGCCGACCCATCAGACAAAGACAAAGACGGCAAAACAGCGTACGATTACGCCGTAGAAAACAATCACCAAGACTGCGCCAAACTCCTCTCCACCTTTAATCTGACCGAGGACCCTAAGGACAACGCAGAAGATGACAGCGCAGCAGAGAACTTCCTCCTAGATGTATACCATCACACGTTCTCTGAAGAATTGATTGACCATGACCTGATGCTTGCCCTTATCAAGCATATTCACATTAATCTGCCAAAAGGAAGCATCCTTATCTTCCTCCCAGGATACGATGACATAGTGACGCTAAGGGACATGATACAATCTTGCACAGAAATGAATGTCCTAAAATACCAGATATTTACTTTACACAGTAACATGCAGACTTTGGACCAGAAAAAAGTATTCAACCCCCTACCGAATGCGAGAAAAATTATAATATCGACTAACATAGCTGAGACCTCAATAACTATTGACGATGTGGTCTATGTGGTCGATTCCTGCAAGGTAAAGGAAAAGTATTACGAGTCTAATGGAGGAGTATGCTCTTTGCAATGTGTTTGGACGTCCAGAGCTTGTTGCCAGCAACGGGCAGGCAGAGCCGGGAGAACAAAACCAGGCCATTGCTTCCACATGTGCTCAAAGCGACGATTTAACACCCTACCTTTGAACTCCGTGCCTGAAATTCTAAGAGTACCCTTGCAAGAATTATGTCTACATACTAAGTTGCTAGCTACAGGAAACACTCCCATAGCAGATTTCCTATCGAAAGCTTTAGAACCTCCTTCGTTTTTGGCTGTGAGAAACGCTGTTGCATTACTCAAAACTATCGGTGCGTTGACTCCGATGGAAGATTTGACAGAGATCGGACAACACTTACTAGATCTGACTGTTGAACCAAAGTTGGGCAAAATGCTACTTTACGCGTGTGTAATGAAGTGCCTAGATCCAATTCTGACGATAGTATGTAGTTTGGCGAATAAGGAACCGTTCCAGATATCAATGAATCCGGAGAATAGAAAGAAAGGCAGTCTGGCACGGAAAGAGTTTGCAGCAGACAGTTATTCGGACCACATGGCGTTGTTGCGAGCTTTCCAAGCGTGGCAGACAGCGCGAGCTAATGGTACCGAACGTGCCTTCTGTGCTAAGAACCTCATATGTGGAGCTACCATGGAAATGATAGTCGGATACCGATCCCAGTTACTAGCCCAGCTGAGAGCTTTATGCCTTGTGAAGGCTCGTGGCTCAGGAGATATTAAAGACGTAAATCTTAACTCCGAGAAGTGGCATGTCGTGAAAGCCGTGTTAGTAGCCGGGCTGTATCCTTCAATAGCTCGTGTTGATAGAGATTCATCGTCTTTGAGAACCTCGAAAGAGGTTAAAGTGGCCTTCCATCCAAGTTCTACATTACACCAAGGAGGTGGGTTAACTGGCTCACAAAAATCCGTGCACAGCTTACCTACAGACTGGGTTGTGTTTGAAGAGATTTCCAGAGCTGGGAGGTTCTGTTTTATCCGGTGTAATACATTAGTTACACCTCTTACTGTAGCTTTGTTTGGTGGACCGTTGAGGTTACCCATTGGGGCTTTGACTCAGAGGGCTAACCCTCCAGGACTCTCTAGTGACTCAGACAGTGAAGCGGATGAGAATAATGCTTCCCCAGATACGGCTGTGATAACCCTAGATGAATGGATGGCGTTCACAGCGGATGCTTCGGACGCCATCAGCGTATTCTACCTCAGACAGAAACTATGCGCGTTAGTGATCCGTCGTATGTCCAACCCTGCTAAACCAATGACGCCGTTAGACGAACAGATACTCAGTACAGTTGTCCACATAATGGGTTCTGAAGAGAAGAATGTTGGTTTGAACCAGCCCAGCGGTATCGGACAGAGACCTAAACCGTTGACTGTGGACTCTCCGAACTGGCGATCTCGGCTTGAAAACAACGAGCAATATGGCCACGATAATAAGCAACAATACTACCCTCAGTACAATCAGAATCAAAATGATGGTGGATTTCCGGGGGGTAACTTTTATAATAACGCTTATGGAGGGGGTTATAGGAACGGTCAGGGTCGTCCAGGGGGGTGGAGGAACGATGTACCCCAGCCTTTCTCCCCCCAATCGTATACAGGTCCAAAGAGTCCCATGTCTCCTAATGGAAAGACTTTGTTAGCGAATATTGAGAAGTATGGGGATAATGGAGAGGGTAATGTGAGGTACTTCGTGGCGAAGGCAGATGACGCTCATAGTGTGGAGGTCGCACAGAGTACTGGCTCGTATCCCTTCACGCAAGGCACCGTTAAAAAGCTGCAGAAGGCTAAGCAGGTGAGTTTAACAACTTTTTTTTTTTGAGTTGTAACTTCTTTTTTCTCGTATGTTTATATTTTTATGTTTGTTCGCGCAGAACTCCGTCGCCTACCAACCGAATTGATAATAGTTATTTATGATAGTAGTGCGGTAAGTTGGTATTTACAAACGAGTAGACGAATGTAAGCCCGAGGCGAAGCCGAGGGCTTACCATAGTCACGAGTTTGTAAATACCAATTTCTGCACGTGTGTCATACAATGTTTTTCAACACATTTGCGAGAAAACAGTACAATGTGTAATTAAAAAAACTTTATTTATCAGTAGAAAAGTCGCAACAATTTTTGAAGTTCCTAATATGAAAATGGCATGAATTTGCAAATGGCGCCACATGCACGTAGTGGAAATTAGAACTACATCTTTCGTCTCATTTACTCATAATTTGGTGGAATTCTTTTTTTTTTAATGGAAATTAAAAAAAAACCGTAAAGAAAACGCACGGTGCTATACAACGGAGCGTGCGGTAAAGTAGGTACTTAGGTGAGAGTACCTATTTTACCGCACGCTCCGTTGTATGGTGCGTAATTTTTAACTTTCGAACAATGTATACAGGCTTCGTAAATGCATTTTTCGAGCAAATGTGTTGAAAATTCTTTTATTTGTTGGAATGGTTATACTTTCCAAATGGACCCATGAAAATTTTATCGGAATCGGACTAGCAGTTTTTGAAAAATCAACAAAAACCCAAAAAAAAAATCAACAATTTTCACCCATTACTCTGAGGTTTCTGGTTCGATATCGATGATCTGATTCTTTTTTTGTTCGATGTATTTTATCCGCCATTCGGTCCCATAAAATTTTTATTTAGTTTGGTTCAGTAGTTTTTATTTTTGGCACATTGGGCGATGTTATTACTAGGGATGCATCCGATACCGATATATCGGCGATACTTCGGGTTAGCCGATATATCGGTATCGAAGATATTTTTATGACCGATTCAACGATACTTTTTAATTTAAAAATGTAGTGTAAACGAGCGTGTTGTCTCGTCTATTTCGTTGCAAACGAGTCACGAATTATGCCCGGGGAAACCTTTGCCAAACAGACTTGCAAAATCGCTTTTCTCCGAAAAAATTAAGATGGTTTTTAAACAAATATCTTATTAATATTAATTTTAATTACTAAAATGTGTAATTATCTAATATCAACCTATAAGTATAACTACTTTTTATATTAAAAAAAAATCTGACTTGTGATTTATTTATTTTATCTTATTTTTTTATTTACAATAAGCGTATCGGTATCGGTATCGCCGAAATTTTTATAAGAGTATCGGTATCGTATCGGCGAAAAGGCGTATCAATGCATCCCTAGTTATTACCGATGCTACGGATTAAAAAATTCTAGTGCACATGTAAGAAAATTATGTTTTGACAAGAATTTGGGTTAAATATTTAAAATAAAATGGATAAAATAAAAAAATGTAACCGACTTCAAAAAGAATCCACAAAAAAGTTTAAAATAACATACAAAATAACTTTTCTTTCGAAAGTCGGTGGAAAAACAAAATCACCGACTTTGGTAGAATAAGAATAGATCAAAGTCCAAATCGTAGGCGAAAATTAATGTTTTCGCCACGAATTCCATTCGTGCATTTCTGGGAAGACTTATTTTTTTACCCTTAGATCGGACTAGCTAGGTAATTTAGTGTAATCGCATGTGTACGTTTGTGATACAGGATGGTAGTCGTGTGATCGTGTTCTTCTCGTGCGCGAGTGCGTTCAAGTTCGTGGGCTGCGCGTCCGTGCTGGACGTGAGCGGCGCGCTGGACTGGATGTCCACGCAACATGTGCCGTTCCACATGGTCCGGTGAGTTACTGCACAAAATAACACTTTCCATATTTTAGAATAGGTAGATTACGAGGGGGTTATTTTTGGCAAGTTTTAGCTTTGAAGTTATAAAGTTCTAGTGATGAATCATAGTTCATTTTTTCAGGAAATAAAATATTTTATGTAGTTTACTGTTTTCAATTTGACTGATTCAATCTATAATTTTATGAAAATTTGACATTTTGTACTGACGAAGCTAAGTACGATGTTTACGCTGCAATGGTTAGAAACTTGGCGTTCATATGCCGCGATGCACAACAGTACATTTCTAAAGTTGGCAGTGAAGTGGCTTACGGCGTGACGTTTAATGCGACCGACAGCGCTTTTATGGAGACCGTAGCCTGATTCCAATTTTGTCTTAGGTTTTTATTCCAGTCACGTAGCAATATTTGAAGTGAAAATCTCTTTAAAAGCGACAGTAAGAAGACAGACACATAAATTCATAAGGTTTAACGTGGGAGAAAATGAGATAGGAAGCTTTATACTGTATTTCCTATGCTTTTAAAAAAAATTCGAAGTCTTCTACCATGTGTGAAATGCACTCGTTTTTTAGGGTTCCGTAGTCAGCAAGGAACCCTTATAGTTTCGCCATGTCCGTCCGTCCGTCTGTCCGCAGTTTAGCTCAGAGACGCCCAGTACTAGAAAGCTGTAATTTGGTATAAATATACGGATTTGTTGTGCCGAAAAAGTGGTAAAATAAAATCTCGTAAAATATTTTTTTTTAGGGTACCTCCTGTACACGTAAAGTGGGGATGTTTTTTTTATTTCTCGCGTACCCCTTAGTTAGATATGAGCGCCGATGGCCAATTCCACGGCGGCGGCGTGGCCTGTATATTTTCACGGCGGCGGCGGCGTCGCGGCGGCGCGTCGCGTCCGGCCGTGCGCCTTAGTTTTTTTTTTATTAGGGAGAGATTTCTTAAGAACAAAAATGAAGAAAATCATGTTGTTGTTAGGTACCAAAAAAAGTTTTATAAAGAAACGTATTTGCTAATTACAATTTTAGTCTTCTATAATTACAGATTACGTTTACTAAAAACAATAATTGTTTCAGTATTTTAAGACGCGAGACAGAGTTTTTAATCAAAGCACTATCTATTTTTTTTGTGAAATGGGTTTGTTCTTGACCCTAGTTTTTTTTCATCGTGGTAAAATCATCAAATGAGTCCCCAGGGCAGGGCGGGAGGGACTGTCAGACTTGTACTGACTAAAATCCACGGTGTCCTTCAGTAGCCCTTTGTGTACCGGAGTCGCGGTATAAGTGTGTCCCACGACCCCGGCAGGCTTTGGCCCTCTAAACGGGAGGCCCCGTCATTGCGCTGACGTTCTTTAAGGCGCGCGTGGAACACAACGCGCCGTCGATCCGGGAATGGTCCATGGTAGGACAGAGAGTCTCCCATTACTCGGGTGGCGAGTGCGCATGCCCGCGCCTACGGTGGCCGGAGGTCGTCCCGCGACGTCCGACGCCGTGAGCGTCTACCGCTGCGCCGTGGGCGAGGGTCCTTCCTCGCGCGTCCCGCCTCCTCCTTCGCGAGCATGACCACTCCATCTCGCCCCGCAGCATGGCGGCGACCAATGTCGAGGACGTCGCTTATCACCTGCGTCAGGACACGGCGGTGCTCTGCCCAAGCGGGGCAGTTCTGCATCGTATGCTCCACCGTGTCCTCCGGGCGGTCCTCGCAGTGGTGACACCCAGACGTTTCCTCCCTCCTTATCCGACATAGGTATCTCCCGAAGAATCCGTGTCCACTGTCCGGTGAGGACCTGCGTCAAGCGGTAGGTGAGGACGCCGTGGGACCTATCCAGCCACTCCTCAAAGAGGGATCTTACCGCCGCGATTGCGGCTAGCCTGTTGACCCTAGTCTAGGTCACGAATGACTAAGACAAGGTTGACGATACCCAGAAGTAGGAGCCCCGCTAAGCGGGGCTCCGTCAATTTCTCTTGTGAAGGAAGCACTAGTTTCGCCTAGGCCAGACTAGTTTATCCTGAAATCGAGTTTGGCCGGTAATTTATACGCTTGACTGTGTAGAGCCGACTATACACGTACCAGTATACTTGTACAAATCGAGACTTGCACAAACATGGGACAGAGACCATGTTCGGGACTTTAACCATGGCGTGATGTGACGCGATTTGATCGATTCCAACCACAAGTGAAAATGAACCTTGCCACTAAGAAATAATGATGCAATTCGATTGACTTGACGTCGTTGTGTCGTCCCTTAGAAAGAAGACGGATCACAATCCATAGAAAATTACCCCACGTCCTATAACAAAGTGAAATATCTCAAAAGAAAGAGAAAAACGTATAAAAAAATATGGGATACTTCCTAACTTCATGTTTTTACACCTTCATATGGAAAAATTGCTTTAAAAATAGTTCAGGCGCTGATAAGAAAAATTCGTTCGTATGCGTATTTATAGACCGATTTAAAAAAATCTTTTTTTGTTTGAAAGGGTTCCCCCATGGTAGTCCCACAGCCATAAAGTCAGGTCTTCGGTCTCCAGGACCCCGGATAAATGAAAGAAAAATTTTAAAAATGAGCTCATTTTTGTACTATACATTATTAGTTATTCACTCTCTTGTTGTTTCTTTTGAGCCGCACGTTTAGCGCGGTGGTTGGACTGCTGCGCTGCGTGTCGCGGGTTCGATTCCCGCACGGAGCAAAGATTTGTACGATCTACAAGTATTTGTTTCGGGTCTAGGCGTTTGTGTATGTGAGTTTATATGTTTGTAAACGCACCCATGATACAGGAGGAATTCCTGGTGAGAGGCAAAGTTAAAAAAAAAAGTAACTGTGACGCACCATGATGAGACAGAATCAGTGGCGTGGTCGACAGAGGTTATTTCACTTAAAATGAGATCTAAGACGAATAACGTTTCGGGCACGCCGCAATTGCGGCGGTAAGACCCCTCTTTGAGGAGTGGCTGGAGAGAAGTCATGGCGTCCTTACTTTCCGCCTGACGCAGGTCCTCACCGGGCACAGATGCTTCGGGAGGTACCTGTGTCTAATGCGGAAGGAGGAAACGCCTGGGTGTCACCACTGCGAAGATCGCCCGGAGGACACGGTGGAGCATACGGTGCAGGACTGCCCAGCTTGGGCGGAGCACCGACGTGTCCTCACGGCTGCGATAGGCGGAGACCTCTCGCGCCCGGCATTGGTTGCGGCCATGCTGCGGGGCGAGACGGAGTGGGAAGCGGTCAGCTCCTTCTGCGAGGCAGTAATGCTCGCGAAGGAGGAGGCGGGCCGCGCGCGAGAGAGGACAGTGTCCTCCCTCCGCCCCACCCGCGGTGGTGCACGCCCACGGCGACGGACGTCGCAGGACGATCTCCGGCCACCGTAGGCGCGGGCATGCGGGCAGCGAGTAAAGGGCAACTCGCTGCCCGACCATGGACCATGCCCGGGTCGACGGCGCGTTGTGTCCCACGCGCGCCTCAAAGAGCGTCATCAAAATGACGGGCCCCCCCTCTCAGAGGGCCAAAGCCTGCCGGGGTCGCGGGATTATTTCCTTACCGTGACCCCGGAACATAACAGGCTACTGAAGGACACCGTGGATTTTAGTCAGTAGAAGTCTGACAGTCCCTCCCGCCCTGCCCCGGCTGGAGGACTCATTTAATGATTTTGCCACGTAAAAAAAAAAAAAAAAAAAAAAGACGAATAACGTTTGCATGGGAAAATCATAACACACGAGGTAATGAATTTGAAAGTCAGTATTTATATAGGTATACTACATCAGAAATAATCATACACGTGTTTTTGGATTTTTCGAAAATCATTCCCAAAGTTAGTGAAAAGGGGTATTCAAGTTTATAGGGAAGGATCTGAAACAGCTAAACGTATAACCTGAATTTTGGACGGTAGTTGCAATTTATTACGTAGGTCAGCACTAAGAATGGATTTTGTGTGGATTACATGTAAGGGGGTGAAAAGGGGTGAAAACCTTTGTAAAATCTTATTCCTTGGGTTTATAAAATTACAGCTTTGTACGAATATGAGTATTAGTAAATATGGGTTTTATTAGTTATTAGAAGTATTTTTTTTTAATTACCCTCCATCGGTAATCTAGACGATGTTAAAGTTTGTATAGGAAAATCATAACGTGCGACCCTATGAATTTGAAACTCAGTTTATAGAAATTAGATAAGAAATAAACAAACACGAGTTTTTGGGTTTTTCGAAAATCACCCCCAACATTGGTGCTTCGATAAACTCAAAACTAGGCCTAAATAATCTCTCAAACGAATAAAGGATGCGTATCCTATATTTAAGAAATCAACCCCTAGCGGGGTGAACATTGGAAAATCAGTTTGTCCACATTAATATTTTAAAGAGGAAAGATTTGATTGTTTGTTTGTATTGACTATTCATGTGAGCCTATTCTCTGAAACTACTGGAGCATTTTTAGATTTTCCAAAAGTATCCTATAAGGAGGGTGACCGGGCATTTAAATTCACTGAGTTCGAAGTTAGAAACACGAGCAGACGAAGTCGCGGGCGAAGTGCTACTTCATCATCATCAGCCTATTAATGTTCCCACTGCTGGGACACAGGCCTCCTCTCTGTGAGAGGGAGTGGGCCATAATCCAACACGCGGGCCCAGTGCGGATTGGTGGATGTCACATGTTTTCGAATTTTTGTTTCTAGGATATGCCGGTTTCCTAACGATGTTTTACCTCACCGTATTGAGAGCAGTGGTGATGAAATAAATTACACAAAGTAATGCGCCTGCCTGGTTTCGAACCCATGACCTACAACTCGTAAGTCGGGGCCGATACCACTAGGCCACCACTGCTTTTTACACATGAAGAAACAATTTCAGTATTATCATTCCATATAGTATTCAAAGTAATATTTGAATTGAAATGTAAATATTTATTAATATAGTATAGTATTCAAAAATTCAAGCTGAAGCTTTTATGCTCACGTTTCATAACCAGATGAATAAAGAGATAATCGTCAGTTGATCGTTAACTGAACAAAATAAATGTAATATATTAAAAGCTACCTTAATTGAAAAAAAATGAGGTTATTTTTGAGATTTTACTTTTATTACTCCAGGATCCTGAAACCAGGAGACCTGACTTTATGGCCGTGGTAATATCTTGGGGGTACCCTTTCAAACAAAAAAAGAATTTTTTAAATCGGTCCATAAATACTCATACGAACGAATTTTTCATAACAGCGCCTGAACTATTTTCATATCAATTTTTTCATATGAAGGTGTAAAAAAAAGAACTTAGGAATTACGCCATATTTTTTTTTAATTTTTTATCTTTTTTTTGACGTATGTCTCTTTGTTATAGGACGTGGGGCAATTTTGATCCATCTTCTTTGTGCAAGTATCTTCCCACACACGTTTCAGTATACTTGCGCAAGTCTGGATTACCGCAAGTATACTGTAAGTGCCTTTTCACACGTTCCGGTTGCCGGGTAGCCGGTGCCGGTATGGCAAATTACGCCGGTACGTGTGAAAGCTATAGTACATGCCATACACTCCGCCGCCGGCTACCCGGCAACCGGAACGTGTGAAAAGGCACTAATGTGTCTGGCATAAGCTACGTAGTGAGTGTAGCTGTGTAGCAAAGAGGCTAGAGCGAACAAACGCCGAATGCCATCAGGACGCGCGTGCGAGCGAGAAAGCAAGTTGCGACTCGTAGTGGCGGCGCGCCGCGCGTTTCTTTCGGCGGCGGCGCGCCGACCAAATTCACGGCGACGGCGGCGCGCCGGCGCGGCGCTCATATCTACGGCCTTAGTGTGGGGTATCATTAAATAGGTCTTTAAAAAATATTGTAGTTTCCATTAACAATTTTTTGATAAAAATATTCGTTTGTGAAATATTAAGCTTTAAAGTGCTAATTTTTGCTCGACTCGAGTGTCCCCCCCCTCTACCAGCTAAACGGTTATGTTTGGGGGTGTGAAAAAATTCACAATAGTAGTATATATAACGAAGTTTGAAGGAAAATTATCATGACTAAGTAGGCTTTACAAGTTTACGAGTAATAGTTGACCAACTTATAAAACGTACTTGGATATCTATTTTCCTAAACAAAATGTATCGCAGAACATGTTCTTCAACTGCAAAGGTAAGATTGTAAACTTTATTTTTACAGCTATAATAGGGTGGGTATGTTTTGGGGATAGGTAGGTTTTTATTGTCAACTATTTTTAACTAACTTCAAAAAAAGGAGGAGGTTCTCAATTCGTCGTAATCTTTTTTTTTATGTATTTTCCCCGATTTCTCAAAGACGCCTGGACCGATTTTGAAAATTCTTCTTTTTAAAATTAAATTCAGCGAATCAGTTTAATTAGTTCGCATAAGTATTTTGATGGGCAACTACGGAACCCTACACTGTGCGTGGCCCGACACGCACATGGCCGGTTTTTTTTTTTTTTTGGTCTTGTTGACCTATCCATGTTGTCTATCCGTCCGCAGCCACATCGGCAACTCCCTGGCGGGCGGGGCGCGCGTGTGCGCGGCGCGGGACGGGGCCGAGCTGTGCGGGGGGGCGGCGCGCGCGCTGCTGGCCGCCTGCCGCCGGGGGCCGCGCCACCACCACCCCAGGGCCATACAGAAACATGCCAGCGACATGTGAGGGATACTACATACTAGACTAGGGGACACACACAAAGGAACGTGTGACCGTTGGCGCATCAAGATTTTTTTGAGGAAACAAAATTTCAGCTGCGAGCGAGACTCAAACCTGCGTCTTCTAGACAAGTACTCCAGACGCCTTACCAATTAAACACTGTTTTAGGCTATTACGATTTGTTTCAAATTTAAAATGTCATTTACGGAATAAATAAAATAATAATTTTATGACAGAATATATCCCGTAAAGGTAAGCGACCACAGGTCGGCATCGTACGTATCGGACGCATCGCATCAAACGGATTTCTGTATCGGCAGCGATCGGATTGCCGACGCGAGTATCAGCAATCGGATTGCCGATGCCACCTTCATTTGAATTTTTTTAATGATCGTACGTTCGGAAAGTGTTTGTGAGAAAGGAGGAAAGCGATGCAGAAGTTGTTATTGCTTGTTTTTTAGCAGAAGAAGAATGCAAGAAAGAAAAAGAACAAATGATTCAGTAAGCGTGCGGGGCGCGTCCATGGGTACGCATCGCATGTAATTGCCGATGAGCCGTCCATACGATGCGGATCAGTGGACGCAGTTGTATGAGTTTTAATACAAGGCAAACTAAAATCCGTTACGTACGATACGTCCGATACGTGCGATGCCGACCTGTGGACGCTTACCTTAAATGACATTTTAAAGCCTTACCAGTAAGGCTGCCTGTTAAATATTAACCAACAGGATTGTACTAAATTTCCGCTCCTCTTCAATGGTGCAATCCTATTGGTAAATATTTCCTCGTTTCTCCGCTCCGCCAGTTGGCTCCGCATCAATGGACAGGCAGCCTTAGGCTATCACCCTGTTCAAGCCCTTCTCACAACTGAAAATATCTTTTCTCAAAAAAATTTATAAATATATAACTTAATTGGGCGCATGCTGTAATTTATAAAAATGAGTATTAACAACATGTCCGTGCCAACAAACTGAATATATATTTTTTCTTTTTGCGCCAACATAACATTGTATAGTAGACTTTCGGATGAAGTAAGTGTAGATTTTTTTAATGAAAATTCTGCATTATTTTCATCTTTTCCATTAATGAAAACAGTTAAGTTTCAGAATCTATATCATACTCCTGCACAGTTACTGTTTTCTGAAACACATTAAAAACATGAAATTTACTTAAACTGATCAAAAAGAAATAAACTTCCGTGCAATTAAAACCAAGAAGAGCCGAACTATTGACTATAATTGATTGGAAATTAACTTTCTGACTTGTTTGTCACGTCAATTATAGTCACGTCCATTTAGAAACATTGTCACTTTTAAAGTTGGGCCTACACGTTGCGTCGCTCGATAAAAAGCGAGTTTTTATCTTCAAAATAAATTATACACAACAAACGTAACTTTGAACAAAACACAATAAAAACACCAACAATAAAATTCGGGATAAAATTCGCATTATGGGCTAACAACAGATAAGGGTAATATTGTCCTAATAGAACGATCGTCGGCCGAAGACGGCATCGGTATTATAACGAACTTGTTCGTCTTTGATTAGTACATTATGATCCTATAAAAAACCCTCGCCCTTATAGCCATATACAGGGTGAATTTTTCAACTGGGCGTGGATGGCTATCTTGGAAACTATGAGGAATTTTGAAAAACGTTGAAAGGAGTCTCGAGGCCGATTTCGACGATAACTTAAACTGCATCGTTAGATTTTAGAAAATTCAATAATCCTGGCCAGGAATCGAACCCGCTGATTTTGGAAAAAAAAATCACACCCTGTATTATTACTCCATTCGATAGTGTTGCTAATAAGGATCAATTTCTGGGAAGTAACCATATACGGCAAACAAGGCAACTCCTTTCAACGTTTTTCGATATTCCTCATAGTTTCAAAGATAGCCATCCACGCCCAGTTGAAATATTCACCCTTTATATCACAATCAGGGCTTTCTAAGCTTGGGCCCGGCTAATAAACATTAATTAAATAGTTTACTTTTTTCTTTAGTTTACTCATTTTTAAGAAGTAACAACTACTTAAATATCCTTTTTTAATTTATTACCTTTGAGGACATTTTCTCATATTTTAGACGGCCAACGCATGTTATCTTCATTACCTACCATAGCCAGTTAAACCGCCAGAAAGTATCTTCAATTGAATCTCAAACCTTGAATTTGAAATCTTGTCCGCCTTACTACAAAAAAATTAAACATTTGTTGAACACTTGTCAAAAATAACTACCAACTTCAAAACGGCATTTGACGTTGATATAAGGATCGTTTCGCAGTTACACTTTTTTAGACAACCTTTTTGTGGTACGACGGTGAAAATTTGAACAAATATTAAAGTACGATTATTAATTCCAGTCAGTAAAATGACATTTGTACATGAATGAAATTCATTGTTTAATGACAGTTGCACAATAGTTGCACTTGTCATTTTACTGACTGGAATTAATAATCGTACTTTAGCTTATAAGAGCTAATGACATCATTGATTATATTTTAAAAGTGCGTGCCGCAATAATTAAATTTAGGGCCTAATAAAATGTGCCTGACATGATGTGATTGTTAGAATGGGGATGGCAACTGGGAAACGAATGGCGCTAGTATAGCTAGTTCGAAGCATCGTCATTGGTTCAAATCTTATAGGTACTTCAAAATAGTACTGCCTCATTGGTCGGCTTAGGACTTAGCTATGGTGGCGCCATCTACAATTAGCTTTGACCGGCCTTCCCCATTGAATTTAATCCATCGGGATAAAGTTATAGAAAGTAAAACGATACGATTACCATACACACTTTTTCCTTTTACAATGGGTGGTGCACTTGTTTGATTTTTTTTTTGTTTCGCTTTCAATTCTAAATCACCGAATCGATTTTCATCAATTCAGGTAAAGAGACGTGACCCTGTAGACTCATGGAGGGGTCGAGGGGGGGGGGAGGGTAATTTTTTGTGTTTTTTTGTCGTCCAATTTACAACTGGCCCAAAAGGCTTCCCCAAAGGTCTTGGACGAATCGTGAATTGGGAAGTTTTTGAACATTTCATGGATGCTAAAGCCGACGTCTATTCTACGGTACTGTCTTTTATAAAACTTATCCGGAAACTTCGCTACTTCTGTCGATGCGTAAAAACGACAGTTCCTAGATTAAAAGCAATTGCCGCGCTAATGTGAACTCACATGGCGACAAGTACACCAATTATTTCCAAAATTAAATGTTATTTAACACGAGTAACTACATAAATCCGTAACCATTTATATAAAAAAAAAAAAATGTATAAAAAAAATAATAATATATGTTTTAACTTTGATGTATGTTTGTATTTTAAATGTAATTTTGTGAGTTTTTGTAAGACTGTTTTAAGTTAATTTTTCGACCCCCGATACAGAGACTTGAGTACAAATGTCCGATGTAAATTCGGCGATTTTTAAATGTAGTCTATCTCAAATCATTTTAGTTTATTTTTCAATATTGATCTTATTCAAGTTTCTTGTTTCACTACTGCCACATCTTAAAATCGAATCGCGATTTGAAACCGAACTTAGGAATGTTTTTTAATCCACAAATAAGGAGAGTGGATTGGCCAGTGAAAATAGAGTAAGGGGGAATTACGGATCGACGATTTTTATCATAGTATTTTTTTTATATTTTGCCATGACAAGACTTATACATAATTGGCGAAATATATATGTAGTAAAGGCACACTTCTCTCAGACCTTCAGTATTACATTTATTTTTTGTGCAAGAGAAATGGAGTTATACCCTACGAATAATACCATCTCTTTTACACACACTTTATAACACTTTAAAATGATTTTTGTCTGAATCGGGGGTAGAGTGGTTATTGTACCTTATTATTATGACCCTTTTTCTTGCACTAATAAGGTTTTTTTTAGTCTGAGATCTGTACAGAGAATTTAGTCTGAGCGTAAGCTTTTTGTGTGCATATTTCTAGAACCGTAACATACGAAAAATAACATTAAAATAATACCAATAAGGTTAATTTTCGGATGAAGCGCAACTGATTTACTTTACCTCATTCTAAGTTCGCTGTATAAATCAATCCGAGTAGATCGACCTTCATCTATCCTCATATTAACCAAATGAAAAATATGGATTGCCTGAAGATCTTTCTTCCGGACCTTAATTAAGTAAGCAAAAGGTTTATAATTCGACATCTAGGTACAAAAAGAAAAGTGCAATATTTTCAAAATCAATTTTGCTGATTCAGCAAAAGTTTTCTCAATAGTTGTCTTCACTCTTGTACAGACAACTGAACGTTTAAGTATTTTAGTTAATTTTGACAGCGCTTTATTTCGGGCCGTCTTTTCCATGGGATACTTTTCATTTTGTAATTTTGAAACATAATATCTCAAAAGTCTCATTAAATCTCGTGTCTGATTCGTAAGTTATTCAAAGTCAAACGGCACAGAAACGCTAATAAAAATTGCCTCGTATAGTTTAAATACGGCCCTGGCAACTGACGTTTTTCGAGAGTCAAATGTTAATTTACCAAACATGAAATTGACTGTACATAGCGGCCATTAATTTTATCACAGATACATAATATTAAGTCGTGTTACTTTAACCTGTTTTTAAGTGTGGCTTATTGCTAAGCTCACCATTTAGATCTCTCCTGCTAAGATGTGATATTTCTATATTTTAACACTTATGATGTGGAATTTGTTGTTCCTGACTTCCCTCTATGGGCAGGAGGTGTGATGTTATGTATGAACGTTGATATCTTTTAAAGTTAATAGCATAATCAGCCTTCTATGTTCCCATTGCTGGGGCACCTCTCTGTGAGAGGGAGTTGGCTAAGGCTATAATTCACTACGCGGCGGGCCCAGTGTAGTTTAGTAGATGTTACATGTCTTCGAGTTTTTGTTCATCTAGGGCATGATGGTTTTCTCACGATGTTTTTCTTCACCGTTTTGAGTGCAGTGGTGATGAAATAAATTACACAAAGTAGTGTCCTGGCTGGGTTTCAACCTGTGACCTACATCTCTTAGTCAGGGCCGATGATACTGGGCTATCACTGTAGGTAATACAATCAAATAATAATAAAATATTTAATTGGTATTTTTGTACCTAAAAATTGTTTTAAGTACATTTAGGACGCAGATGTTTTAAAATCTTCTACGTTTGTTTTAACGAAAGTCTTAATATATGTACTTAGTAGGACCAACCGAAAATGCGTCTGACCTGACATATTATTAGCCAGCACAATTTTAATATACGAATTTTAATCCAAAACAATAAAATAGATTAAAATTTCTCATAAAATTTGTATTTGTAGAGATAATAGCAGCTGTTTATTAAAAGTAATTACGAGCTGTTCAGAATGATGCATTTTAGTTTTAGAATTGGATATTTGACACTTTTGATCCATAATTCCAAAATACAATTTCTCTAAAAACACACTTTACTTCAGGCCCGAATACTTTAAAAAACTGTTAAAATAGATTTACTGTAGCTCCGAAATCATTTAATAATTAATAAAAAGTTTAACTAATTAGTGTCGTCACAATTTGCTTTTGCATACAAAATCTATGGGAGGGTCGCGTTTTGACAGGTAAAAAGTTCAAATTCCCAATTAATATAAAGTTATCAACTCTGCTGAATTGCTCTCATAATTCAAACAGCAGAATTTCTGGACAGCTCGAATTATGTAGTATAATATACCTTTTCACACCACCTGCTCGTAAATGTCAAATTATATGTCTGCTAACTGGCCGTAAAGCAAGGCATTGTTCCCTCCCGCTCGAGCCGGGAATAATATATGTACTGAATTTCATTATTCCCGTGGGAATAATGTGATTTGAATTTGGAACCTCAAACAAAACATAGTATGAAAACTTTGAACGAAGGAATTGAAGCAGCGGCGGCTGCCCCCCGGCAGTCCCCACTGCAACAGCTGATCGCTTGCTGAGGTGGGCACCACAGCATGCTCACGTTCGAAGGTTGTCGTACCACATCAAATTTCAAAATTCGAATTTATTTCCTCGCAGGTGGTGTGAAAAGCAGAGTACTCACCTCAGGAATAAAGCTGCCTTTGTCTTGGGCTAACTTAAATCCCTCGCTACACTAAGGATTCTTAGCTTAATTCCCTCGTTTCACTCGGGAATTAACACTTGAACCTCCTCGCTGCGCTCCGGAGGTTCACCCCCAGAATCCTTAGTGTCGCTTCGGGATTCAATACGCCCGTGACGTAAGGCACTGCTTTATTCCCTTGGTGCGTAATCTACTATTGTTATGTTTGGTTGAGAATCTGTATATGTTGTGTATTGCTTTTGACCTTATGCCTAGACTGACTGCATAGACAAATCAAGAAATGTGTATACGACTCGGGCGTGGTCTGATGCTAAAGATTTCCCTCTTTTTTTTAAATGTTTTATACCCTTTAATTCCGAGACCTTGCCGCTGTGAGCGGAGACTTGCGGGTGGCAGCGAGCGGTAAGATCAAATGTTTGAAACACCCCAAGAGGCGCCGCCAGTGGCGAAATCGCGTACTTACAAAGTAATTAATACCTTATTCGCGCCGCCCAACGCACCGTAACGTTAATGATCGCGTCGCAGCCCAGTGTAGCCTAAGCCTTACTCTGCTACGCAAATTGTAAGCCTTTTGTGGAAACAATTCGATACTGTGAGCATGACTGTGATGGCTCTGTTGGTAAGAGCTTCTGGTGTACTGAATCAGAAGGTCGCTTGTTCTTCCTCTTAGACCGAATTAGAAAAAACGAGGTCAACTTGAACTAGTTTGCTGAACATAAGAACTTTTTATGGTAACAGTCGTGTGCCATCTTCCCATGTAAACGCCTATGCGGGTAGTTTGGGGAAGTTGGCAGTACTGTTCTCGGCTGCGGTGTATAGGGACAGTTGGGAACAAGTCCATACCTTGTCAACACTACTTCAGAATTTCAACAACACTGTATCCCATTCCTTCTAATTATCATACAACTAGACCTGCTTAAATTTTAAACTTTATAGACCTTTTTTTAGTGCTAATATTTTAACCAAAATTGTTTTTTTATTTTTATTTTGTATACATTTCGGTTGAGTAGTAGGTTTAAGTATTTAAAATAATAATCTTTTGAGACCGCCAGTATTAAATTATACAGTGCAATAGTGTGTGAATCTTTAGATGCTTAATTTTCTAACAATACGCTATTTAAAACGTAGATACATCTGACCACGTTCGAGTAAAAATCGTTGTTTATTTTATGTATATTTCGCTTTTAAGTACAAACATTTAAATGCAACTAAAACCCCCAATAAAAGGCAGCGCACACCATCGACCGTTCAGTATCACCACGGCATGCACTTCCTTACCACATGTGAATTTACGTTCGGTAAACCTAAAATTCTCCGCCCTGCCCCCTAGAAGGGGCAAGAACCAAATCTATTAAAGATTACAGAACGTCAGAACGTTTCGCAATTTCCGGTCGTTAAAGCCGAGTAGTCTTAAATTTACACTCAAAATGGTATAAAGTTTTGAGTATAAAGACCACTGAGTATTTAGCTTTATAACTGGCTATTAGTCTAGTGGCGGATATCTGGTGTGCGCTGACCTTAATACTGGACTGAGTCTTCTTCGGGGTATAGGTACTCATACATGCCTCTTTTTGCCCCAACTTGAGCATTTATAAAGGTGTAACTAGAGCGCTGTCAAGTTCGACGGATGACATCGACTTTTCAAACTAAACCAGTGCAATTCATAAATGATCAATATCGTTTGGTTGATGTTGACCGATCTAGTTGCATCTTGAGATGTGTGACCCTAGTTTTATATATTATTATTTATGAATTCTGTAGTTTGATTGAACTTTGTGAAAGATTCCTATTGGGTTGTGTACATATTGTTTGTGATAACTATTTCTGTTTTCTTTTCCTAAATTAAAATTATCTTAAGTTTATCATTGTTTTATTTATTAACCTCTCGAGCCCCGCGAAAAAATTTTTGCCAATAATCCCTGACCGATTTTAAGACTTATTTTTCCAAAAATACAGTTTAAAATCGGTCGGGGTTTGGTGGCACAAAATTGTGCCATTGGGGCGCATTGGGGTCCGAGAGGTTAACCTGCTCCAGTTGAAGGAACAGGATAAGTTGTGATCAGTACGAGTCTGACACTCCCTTCCATTTCACCTAGATTGGAAGCGTTCATTAATAATTTCTCACAAAACCTTTTCCAAGAAAGGACTAGAAATAAATACTAGCAATACAAATCATAAATCATGTTCATTATTGGAGCGAACAGACTTCCCTGAAGTATGCCGACGAAATAATCAGCATTTTGATGATTATGTCACTCACTGCATTCCACGACTAACTTTCATTCCAATCTCATCTCCAATTCCATAGCAATAAGGGTGTATTTATTTTGTAGAACATGCCAATGAAATGGGGTAGATTTATGGGTGTCCCACTGCGTACAGCGTAGTGGCTCGTGCTCCAGAGGTTATCTTGGGTTAATTAACGTCTGGTATTGCGTATTTAGTTATAGTTGGAAATAATAATAGGTACTATAAAGCTGAAGAGTTTGTTTATTTGGTTGAACGCGCTTATCTCAGGAACTACAAGTTCGAATTAAAAAAAAAAAATATTTTTGTGTTGTATGGATAGTCCATTTATCGAGGAAGGATAATCATTATCTGTCTAGCCATTTCCCAACTATATTGGGGTCGGCTTCCAGTCGAACCAGATGCAGCTGAATATCAGTATTTTACATGGAGCGACTGCCTATCGGACCTCCATATCCCAGTAACTGGGTAAAACGATACCCAAAGTTAAGACTTTTAGAGCTTCTGCTGTTATAAATTCCTAAAAATTACAGACTCTGGATCGCAAAGAGCAACCGAGAAATGGATGGGGTGGTTCTATTCTTGGTAAGTTGCTACCAACTTAGTCATAGTCGTATTCTACAATAGAGATAGCTAATCGAGGTTATGAATAAACGGATGTTACGAGTATACAATCATGTTTTTTTTGTTACTTGAAAGATTATAGGTTGGGGGTCGTCGTGGTTATCAAACAAGGTAATTGCCGAGTAAGTCGTTACTGTTTTAATTTGGATAACTAATGCTATCTGAAATAATTTCCTTGTGTTTATTTCTGTTTGTTTTTTTCCTGGAATAGTGGGAATAGTAACATATTATCGCTGAAAAATATTAATGTATTTCAGGAGTGCAATGATTCCAATCTTTGTAACCAATCAACGACCTGTTCGAAGATCGAGTCTCAAAGATGTCATCAATGAAAACAGATTGAGATAAAATAATTTCGGGCGTAAATACTTACGCTGTTTGAAAGTGATGTTCTAAGGGTCGATTTATACTAGCGCAGAGTCGAAGCGCATCGAAGCGAATTTCTAAAACTGAACATAACAATTTCTACCTTAACTCCACAGCGTAACGCACATAATTACTTCTAAGATTTTAAAAAGTCGCGCGCATTCTTCAGAATTCGCGCGTCTGCGCGCGAACAACGCCGATCGTGAATCGTGAAAATCTTAGAAGTAAAGTGTGCGTTACGCTGTGGAGTTAAGGTTGAAATTGTTATGTTCAGTTTTAGAAAATGCGCTTCGATGCGCTTCGACTCTGTGCTAGTATAAATCGACCCTAATAAATAAAACAATGTAAGTATTACAATACTAGTACATTTATTTTGTTACACATTAAACCTATAATAATTATACAAAACAAGTAGACATAATCAAAATTAATATCACATCAGAAAATACAAAGCTAACAATTAAGCCTACAAAATAATTTACAAAAACATTCAAAATCTGTTTAGAAAAATAAATGACGCTATGAAACCCTTTGTCAATACCATTTTGTCCCATTTATTTAACTTCGAACATAGCGAGTCATGCCCCTTTTTTTCGTTACCTCTCATATAAATAAAAGCGGAAATTATACCACACCTAAAAGTAGTGATAATGACCTTAACACTTTGCCTCGCATGCTATGCCGTGCCATGTTCAAGCCCGGGCCAGTACAAATGTGTCTTTTTCAATTCAAATACTACCTTTTAAGTCTATCTTGGACATTTCATGCACAAACCCGGAACAACTATCTTTAGGACATACGAATTTTCTCATGACGTTATCTTACATTTTTTAAGAGCAGTTAGTGATGTAATAATTTAAAGTACATCTCTAATCGAACCTACGAACTAAGTCGCAGCCATTGGGTGACTACTGTACTCAGATATAACTCTACTCCGCTTTTACTAATAAGGGGGTAGTAATATAGTATATGAATTATGTCTTTTGATAAAAAAATTGATATGTAGCGTCAAAGAATATGTTAATCAGAATGTCAAATAGATTACCCGTTATTTTTATATTTCATTATGTTGTCAATAGAGTCGCATTTCGTTCAATTTCATACATTAACACATAAAATATCAATAGATGAAAGATAAATTCAAATTCTGTTGAAAAGCCAAAGTCAGAAAGCAATAAGCCAACATCTTAAAACTAATCCAATAAATATATTTTTTATTATGTATTTCAACATGTTTATCAAAATACTGTAACATCACAATTATATAGTTTTTGGGAACATTTATAATATTTTTAACTTCAATTTTATAATTCTCTGCGTACCTATTTACAAACCTACATTATCGAGATTTGAAAAGGTTTGTAGTCCACATACGAAAGCTATGGTAAAATATTGACCAGACAGTGAACTATCTATGCCTTCACTTATTTAAAAACTTTACTGAACTATTTTAAGGTTTAAAGAAATTCGAAGTGAATTTTCTTAACGAAATCTTACAAAGTATAATGAACTTTATATCAAATAGATAAGACTATCTAAACTGCGAAAATTCCCGAAGATGCTCGAGGTTTCTCCGATGATGCTCAACACGTTTTTCTGCAAAATTTTAGACTGTACGTTACACACTTAGCATAAAGTTCAATATACTTTGCAAGCTTTGGGTACAGAAAATTGCTTCCATTCCATTCCGCGGCACTGAAAACTGAGCCTTATGTCGCACAGCAAAAAAAAACATTAAAAATTACAATAACAAAATATTTTCAAAGATCTTAGTTTTCATTCTGTACAGGTACATAAAACTACAAATAAGTATAACTCTGCATTATATATACACATTAGGGAGAGAGCACACTGCTTTGCATCAGCCGTTCAGAAAAAGTGTCAAATTCCATACATAATCATACATAACAAGAATAATATGTTTTGTTGCGGTTCAGAACACATTAAATGCGGCAGATGTTATGATATATGACCGGCTTTAACTGATTCCATCTCGATAAGTGTGTTCACTCTCTTGAGGCTACTACGTAAACTTTCTAAAGAATGTAAATACCCTTATATGTTTTTATGTAACAAAGACAAATAAACGTGTGCAACGTGTTACATAACAAAGATGTAAAAGGCCATTCGAACACAACGCGACGCAAGTCTCCGATACCTTACGACTTCAGATCTTTGTATAACGATAGTTTCCCATATACTAAAGTCATAAGGTATCGGAAACTGTCGTCGGTTTGTGTACGAAGTGGCTAAACAAATTGGTTGCATGTTGCATCGTTTGTCGGTCGAAGCGGTATTCCAGATTCCCACATAATACCGGATTTTGACCGATAATAATATTATTATTATCGGTCAAAATCCGGTTTTGTTTTTATTTAAGCTATGCTACGTTTTTCATACCGAATCTTTTTACATTGTAACTAAATTGTTCTATATAATTAATTATTTTAAACGCATTAACGCATGCGACGCGCATCGTAAAGATGATTTTTTTGAGGAAATAGTGTCTTTCCTTTTCCAAGAGATGGCGCTATGTTACCGGAAAACGTTCAAACAAGGAATTGAGAATTTCAGCTTGCAAGAGTGGGTTGCAATGGCCTAGTTGGTAAAGGCGTCTGGAGTACTTATCCAGAAGACGCGCGGGTTCGAATTGCAACAGATTTTTTCTTTCCTCAAAAAAAACATTTTTGTTCTATATACTTTAAATATATTTTAAATAGATCTCTTGCAGCTAACAATGTCATTATGAATCTCTGTTAATTATTCTATTTATTTACATACTAAAAAACATTATGTCCCGAGAAAGCTTTTTAAAATAGTCTACATTTTATTTGATTCTTTCATAAAAGCTGTATGACAAATTTAATTTAAAATCAAAATTTCATTAACTAATGCTTTTTATTTAAATTTTAACTTAATTAACGATTACTTTTGGACTAAGTCTCGGCCGTATAAAATTTGACTGTAGATATGAATCTACGAATTATACAAAAATAAATTATAACTACTTAACATAATAACTATTTGTCAGATCTATAGCGCGAAGTTAAACTTAGCTCTGTGATGCTTCATTTGAAAATGAACCATAAAGTCAATGTCAAATTTCATTCGTATGATACAATCGATGGCTTGATCACAGTCGGATATAGAAATATGTACATTAAATATTTGATGAAGTACGACTCAGCTAAGTCCAAATTCGCTATAAATAGATCCAAGCTTAAAATTTATCTAAAATCATATTGCGATGGATTGACTGAAATAAAGCAATCGCAATTTATCAAATGGGCCAGTATCATAATTGATGAAACTGAAAACATCTTCGTTGGTCATTTGTTTTTACTTTTTAGAAGTTCTCCGACAAAATCATAAAAAAGTAGTACATAAAAAACATCAAGACATTTATTTAAGGTGATTGCTTCGATGTAGCCCGCGAAATTCATTTTTTTTTACGTTTTTGCAATTTGCAGGCCAGTGACATGTTGTAACTTTATAAATATATGTGTTGCGGTAATAACAAGTATAATTTTAAATATAAAAATTATCAAAAAATTCGCTCCATCAGCACACATAGAAAAGGTGCATCGTAGTTAGATTTCGGAGATTTGAACATGGTTGGAGCATCCCCCTTAATTCGGTCTACACTCAAACACATCTAATACTTTGTAGATTCTATTCATGCTAAAACAACATCTAGATATTTTTCAATTTGTGCACTATTTTATTAGGAGCAATGATCAGAGTAGGTAGAGTTATTTGGATAAAAGACCGAAAACGTTTATTTTGTTCAAATCCTGAAATTTCGGGGAATGTCCATATTAACTTTATCGACATGCCCCGGGATCCTAACAGATACAAATCGCATTTTTTTTTATTAACGTGGATATGCGCGACATGTAAAAGTGGTTTTTATTTTCTTTATCTTCAGCTAGTTATTTCTGTCGGATGTGTGGAGGGAGGGTCCACCCTTTATAGCAGAACTTTTTACGTCATAATTTTATTTTGCATAGCAACGGATAGCATAAACCTCTTTTCGCAGAAAATCGTTTGGCATACACTCATTTACCATAACACCGAAACCCATAATTTTGTAAGTCAGAATCATCTTTAGGCATAAATTTCATTTCCATAATAATCAATAAGTATAACCATCATTTCGTAGAAAGTTCACAACCAGAATCATCTTTTGCATAATTGTGTGGTTTTTATTTCCCAGACAGTAAGATGATGCAGTAAGCATGCAGCAAGCATTCAGCACATGCAGCAGGCATGGCTTCTGTCACGGCTCCGGCGCTGCGGGTCTCTGGCGGTCCCACGCGAGCTAATCGTCGCAGATGATTTTACGCCCACCACCGCAGCTTCGGCTTACTGGCCGGCAAGCCGGCCAGCCTCAGCCGCGGCGGTGTGCGTTAAAACCACCTGCTCCTCAGCTCACGGGCCGCCTCGCCCCTCCGCGCCTACGCGATTATAAATTACACTCTAGGGGTAGGGCAGACAAGACTACGTGAAGTCGGTTTTGCAGCGATTCATTTCTGTCACTAACTTTTGTAGCACACCATATTGATTTTATAAAACAATTTTTTTATTTTTTATTATGACTATTAAATTATTTCTATTCTGAAATTCTGTGATCTTCGAAGTATACCAAGTCAAATTATTCCAAATAATCGGCGCTCTAAATAAACGTTATGCTAAATGAAAATATGCAAAATTGTAACTCTGACAAAAGTAATTATGCCCAATACAATTCTGCCATCTTAAAAGTATCCCAATTTAAATTCGGACATAAAAACATTAGGCCAAAAAACAATTATATTAAAAAAAAATTATACCATAACAATGTTCGTTTAAAAAAGTTTCTGCCAAGTGAGTTCTGCCAAATAGGTTTCGGAGAAACAAGTTTCTGCCAGATAGAGGGCACCCGTGGAGGGATATAATATGTTCATTCATAATTCCTTAAGGCGTGGGCCACATAGAAAAGACGTAAGACGAGGACGCGTCGCGGACGTGCGAAAATGTATGAGAGTCGCGTCCGCGCCCCGTCTCTTAGGTGTGTTTTACGTCGCGACGCTTTTATACATTTTGTGTGAAAGAGACGCCGAAGAGACATATGTCTCCGCCCCGTCTGCGTCTTACGTCTTTTCTATGTGGCCCGCGCCTAGGACGTGAATCGCTTTTTGCAGAGTAAAATGGAATGGCGATATTGAGACAACGTTCCGCAAGTACAAAATATACAAAAATAGCTTTACTTACTCCGATCATTGATATTGTGTAAGCTTGTCCCATAAAATGACAATTAAATTCAAAATTCTAAAGTCAAGTCCTTCATTTACTATAATATCACATTCTCACATGCTCTATAATGAGCGACGCAACTTATATGTCAAATAGTAGTTTCATTTGCGCTCGTCCTTAACATAAAACATACATTAATCAGTTAACAGTTATGTGCAAAAAAATGACCAGATTTTAATTGTTAAATGTTGTTAAACTTCAAAACGTAGATGATTATAATATCTGCCGCACGTAATTTTCAAAAATACAAAAATATTTGAAATGTATTAAGCGCATAATATTTTTAAAACTAGTATTTATTGGTAGTAATTACCGAATGCAATTATGTCGTTTTTCTTTATAATAACATCCAACATATTATTGATTCATTGAAGGAGGCCTTTACTATGGAATGATACAGAAGGTCTAAAACGACCACATAGCAATATTCCAAATGATTCACTTCGGGTATGAAAAACACAAGAACCAACGTCGCCGTCGTTCCTGGAATCACTGGAAATGCACGAACTTCGTGCATTTCCTGCAACGCCATTGGCTATTCATTCACAAGGTGAATCATTTGGGATTATGCTAAGCGACCGCTTCAGACACTCAGGCTCTTAAAAAAGACATAAAAATGAAGTCAAATACACTTTTTTTACACATAACTACTAAATGATATATTTTGTACAAATCAATATATCTGAGAATGTGATCCAAATCACTTCCTACCTTTTTAATTGTCTATTCATCACTATCAATGAACCTCGTCGGCGGGTTACTCCTCTGCTTACACCTCCTCACCAGTACATACGTGATGCCTGATAGTGCGAGTATCACAGGCACTCCAAGGCCGATGGATATGATGATGATCACGAATAGAGAGAAGTTTTCCACCGGAGGCATACCGTAGCCGAGTGTGAACGACCTGGAGTGAAAGAATCATTGAGACTGGTACACTCTCGCAGTTTTAAGACTTCCGTAGTACTTAAACTTATTACAGCCTGCATATTCTTTTAGCACTCAAAAAGTTCAAATCTATTATAGATGTCGTAGCCTAAGGGTGCTCCCACATCTATCGACGCGGAATCGGCTTTTTCCGTCGCCCTTTCTCTTTCTGTCGCTTAGAACTGCCATTTGCTAGACCGAGACAGAAAGCATAATGCGATAGCACGCGGCGGTATCCTCGAGGCGGCCGCGTGCTATCGCATTGTCTCGGTCTAGCAAATGGCAGTTCTAAGCGACAGAAAGAGAAAGGGCGACGGAAAAAGCCGATTCCGCGTCGATAGATGTGGGAGCACCCTAATAGTTATGACAGGGCCCTTAGAGGGCTAAAGCCTGCTGGTGTTGCGGGACTTATGAGCTACCGTGACCCCGGAACGTAAAGGGCTTTTGAAGGACACTGTGGATTTTAGTCAGTACAAGTCTGACAGCCCTGTCCTGGGTGGGAGAACTCATTTGATGATTTTACCACGGTAAAAAAAAGCTTTTAATAGTTTCTTTAAATTCTCTGAAGAATGAAGACTCAATCTATTACAGACTAGCAAAGCGTTTTCGCTTATCGTTTGCCACTTGTCCAGGCTTTCTGTTGTATGTACCAGAAACTTAGGGAAGAGAGAATGCACCTACGTTTACACACTTAATCAACTATAATACATCCTCTCATATGAGTCCTCCTTCCCTGAGTGGACCGGAAGGGACTGTCAGACTCGTACTGACTAAAATTCAGTGTATTCCTTCAATAACCCCTTTACGTTCCAGGGTCACGGTAATCTGCTTAGACAGTCTCGGAACCCGCTAAATTATTATCTGTGGTGATATATTTATGGAACTGTCATCATCTGCCTAGCCTTTTCCCAACTATATTGGGGTCGGCTTCCAGTCAAACCAGATGCAGCTGAATATCAATATTTTACATGGAGCGACTGCCTACCGGACCTCCACAATCCAGTAACTGGGTAATACGATAGCCCATAGTAAGACTGGTTGTCAGACTTTAGAGCTTATATTTATGGAACTAAAAATACAGTGTTAATATTCTGGTAACTCACCAAGAGGTATAGTTGTGTTGATTATAGAACCCGTCGCCTGGCAGTCCGAATGATATGAACATGCCCTGGACGAGCAGGTTGTCCTCGTCGAAGTCGCGGTAGAAATGGTACAGGGTACCTCTATCGTCTAACTTTGAGCTGTGGACAAGGAACCATGGTTATTCTAGTTTTTATAAACTTTTTCCTACACTAGGATTAATTCCTGTATCGTGGGGGTATTAACAAACATTTAACCTAATATACACAAACAGTAAGACTCGGGAAAAATTACTTGTAGATCATACTTGTTTCCCCGCACTCAGAATTTCTCCTATATCGTGGGTGCGTCTACAAACATAGAAACTCACATACACAAATACCCAGACTCGGATCGTATACAACTTGATACAATTTGTAGATTATAATAATAGATTTAAAAAATCTAAAAACCCAAGTTTTAAAATTTTCCTAAAAATAAAGAAATAACCCTACGGGGCTGAGAGAGGGGCCACTCAAAACGTGGGGGCGTATATTATTCAAGGATTTTAAGGAATTATTTATGGGATATATTTACATGATGTGTATAGATCGTCGGTGTAACATGCAAAGATACGCCCCCACGTTTTGAGTGGCCCCTCTCCCAGCCCCGTAGGGTTATTTTCTTATTTTTTTTAGGAAAATTAAAAATGTGGGTTTTTAGATTTTTAAATCTAATAATTATTTTATTATTTTTTCGTATCCCATTCAGCAAACCCTTTCGTTTAATATCCATATCATGGGGGTGCATTTCAAATAGCCAATCCACCATCTAGGATGTCCGCCATGTTAGATTTAAGACACGTGACTATTTTTTTCATATTCCTGACAGCAAACCCTTTCATTTGATACCCATATCATGGGGGTGCATTTCAAATAGCCTGTCCGCCATCTTGGACGTCCACCATATTGGATTTAAGTCACGTGACTATTTTTTTCGTATTTCTGACAGCAAACCCTTGCATTTGATACCCATATCATGGGGAGGCCGCCATATTGGATTTGTTATGACGTTCCTTAGCTAGTCATGTATTGTCATCAGAACTAAGAGCGTGTGCAAAATTCAGCCTGCTAGCTTATCGGGAAGTGCCTCAAAATTGAGTTGCAAAAGTCCAACAGGAACAACAAACAAAAAAAGTGAGGTATCCCTTTTCGTCTCCTAAAACTGTTTGTCCAAAAATCATTAGCCATAACACGTTTGCTATAAAATTCAGTAACCATAATCATCAAAAAACATGAAAAGTGAGTGTTTAAAAACGTGGGAAAAATAATTATTCCGTGCGGGAATCGAACCCGGGACACGCAGAAATCTCATAATCTTGTGGTTTTGTTTAATTTATGATATTTTCGCGATTCACCATTATCTCACCTGGAAGTAACCTATTCACTCTTAAATCAAACGGTTTCTACTTTAAAACAGCTGTACAAAAAATGGTCAAAATGATTACCTGGTAAAGTTGCTTATGTATGCGTTGGTTGAAGAGGACACGCTACGCTCGGGCTCCGTATAGCACACAGGACGGAACTGCATGAAGCCTCCATCGCCTGACTGACTGGACTTCGGGGTCTTTATCTCAAATATCTGTTGAGTAAAACATACATAATTATGACAGTTTCTTCAAGAAAAACGAATGGTATTGAAAGGGTCGCGGGAGAGCGAAGGGGGAGGCGGAATGCGTGAGGGAGAGGACAGCCTCCACCTCACGACCCAGCTGACGATGGTCTGACGTACAGAGTCCATTTTCGGCCACTGTAGGCGCGGGCATGCGGAAGGCGAGTAATGGGTGACTCGCCATCCGACCATGAACCATGCCAGTGTCGAGTGCGCGTCGTGTTCCACGCGCGCCTCAAACTGTGTCAGCACAATGACGGGCCCCCCTTACAGGGCCAAAGCCTGCCGGGGTCGCGGGACTCACGAATTACAGTGACCCCGGAACGTAAAGGGCTATTGAAGGACACCGTGGATTTTAGTCAGTACAAGTCTGACAGTCCCTCCCGCTCTGCCCTGGGTAGGAGGACTCATTTGATGAAGCCCTTTTGACTCACCTCAAAAACTCCAGGCGTATGCTCATCATCCAAGCTCTTCCTCATGCTGTACACCATGGTGTCGCTCCGCGGATCAGTGCTGACCATCTTGAAGTGGATCGCGAACCGTGACGCGTTGTAGTCAACTGACGTCGTCAGGTTGACGAGGCCGACGTCTATGAGGGTCGAGTTGGCTGTGTGGATCAGATGAGGTAGGCCTACCGCGTAGTCTTTGAAGGGAAGAAGGTCTAGCTGTTGGGGAGAGAAAATTGTTAGGATTGATGGATATTGATGACAAAATCATGATTTCAGCCTATTGCAGTCCACTGCTGGACATAGGACTCCCCCAAAGAGCGCCCCAGCTCACGATCACCCGCTTTTTTCTTCCAACCACTGCCAACTACCTATGATGTTGATATGGTAGCTCTGAATATAATCTCTCGTTCTTGATTAATTCAAAATTTAAATGAGGTTCGAGTATTTTTACAACTTTTCCAAGTATGCCTGGTTGATTCCAAATAGTCATATATGATATGATATAAAGATAATGTCAGAACTTACTAATACAAGTTATACAACGTGACTTATTCAAAATTTTAAAAACGTTGTTTCTTCGTACTTTTTTGTTTACTTAACAAAAGAAAAATAGAGCTTCGTCAATTATGGTACGCAACAAAAGGAAAAAAATATTTTATAAATATTTTTATCGGTAACAAAACAAAACGGAGGAGCTCGTGGCTAAATAATTACAGCCGCACAGGACTATCTTCCGGGTTAAGCCACGCTTGCCGAGGTTGGTCTGTGGATGGGTGACCATCTGTCATAGCGAGTTTCCTCGGTGCCTCGGAAAGCACGTAAAGCCGTTGGTCCCGGCTGTCATTTGTAGATCTTTGGCAGTCGTTACTGTTAGTCAGAAGCTCTAAAAGTCAGACAACCAGTCTTACCATGGGGTATCGTATTACCCAGTTACTGGGTTGTGGAGGTCCGATAGGCAGTCGCTCCATGTAAAATACTGATATCCAACTGGAAGCCGACCCCAATATAATTGGAAAAAGGTTCGACTGGAAGCCGACCCCAATATAGTTGGAAAAAGGCTTGGCAGATAACGGTAACAAAAGAAAAAAAATTTTTTTCATTATTTTCCTAGCTGATTAATAAACTAAGTTCAAAACAAACTTACCTTGAAATCAACAACCCCATCCTGGTTCCACACACCATCGAAAGTCCCATGCATGTGCAGCATAGCTTCCTTCTCAGTCAGCGAGATGTCGCCACGTGTCCACGACACGTACCGCAGCGGCAGCGCCCTCTGGGGGCACTTGTTGTCAATGTATCCGTTGTTGAAGATGTCATTGTATTCTTGGAGCTAGAACAAGGGTGTTTTTGTAATTTGAGTTTTATCAATCGACACAATATGTATCTAATATTATTTGGACTTAACATACTGGCAACCAACTATCAAGATACCGTCGTTTTGTATGAAAGTGCAACAAACATCCATCAAGTTTGTTTGGTTGAACACACTAATCTCAGGAACTACTGCTTCAAATTGAAAAAAATATGTTTGTCATTGTTTGTGTTAGATGGTTCATTTATCTGGAAGGTCTATTGTATAGCATCACGATACGACCGAGCAGCGGGTAAAATCGCGGGAACAGTTAGTGGTTTACAAGCTGGATTACACACAGGATACTTTTTATCCCAGTAAGAAGGTCCCGTAGGATAACAATCATACTTTACGCGATCATGCCGCTAGCAAGCTAGATTTTTTTTTTAATATATTGATTTGCAAACATGCGATGGGTTCTTGAACCATAAGCAGTTGTTTTAAAAGAGTGTTTGGCATGTAGGCTTGCCCTCCCATTGTTAGGCTGCCTTTGTATATTGCTTTAATCAGTGTATATTATCCCAAGTGTGCAGTCTTTTAAGACGTCTTGTTGGCAGCGATTTACTTAGAGCCTGAGCAAGTCGGTTTTCGTGATTTATTATCCTCTCTCTGTAAGCTTTTGTCATAATTCTGATTTCCTCTTTGATGGTGTGAACAGATAATCATGGATTTCATCCATTCTTGTATACCATGGGGCATTCACTATGGCTTTAAGCACGCCATTTTGAAACCGCTGGAGTATTTCAGTGTTTGAGGTTTTTGCTGATCCCCACAGCTGTATGCCGTAAGTCCGGACTGGTTTTATAACTGCTTTGTAAATCAGTACTTTGTTATTGACAGAGAGTCGAGATTTTCTTCCCAATAACCACTCCAGTGTTCTCCATCTGTGATTGAGTTCATCGCGCTTTATTTGGATGTGGGTCTTCCACGTCTGTTTGCGATCGAGGTAGAATCCGAGGTACTTTACTACAGTATTGTGTGGTAGCTGCTCATTACCCAGTTTCACAGCAGGGCAGTCTCCCTGTTTAAGGGTAAATGCGATGTGGTTGGATTTAGCTGCACTAGCTTTGATGCGCCAGCTCTTCATCCAGGTATAAAGCTTATCCACGTGCGACTGTAGCTTACTGGAAGCTACTTCTGGGTTGGCGTCAGATGTCAGCACTGCAGTATCATCGGCAAAATGATAAATATGATAAAGGCTGTGGGACTCCAGCTCTTATGTCGTAAAAGTCTGAGACGGCATCATTAATTTTAACAAAGAATATACGATTTTCCAGGTAAGATTTCAATATCAGGAACAGGTTGTGTGGTAATGTTTTTTTCAGTTTATACAGCAGCCCAGGGTGCCAAACCTTATCAAAAGCTTGCTGTACGTCGAGAAACACCTCTGAGCAGTATTTTTTGCTTTCGAGAGTATTTCTAATATGTTCACACACTCTATGGACATGTTCTACTGCGTTTTGAGGTTATTTTTTCATAGACCTTTGACAGTACAGGGAGCAGGCTTATTGGTCTGTATGAAGACGTAAGGTGCGGTGGCTTTCCCGGCTTAGGGATCATAGTTATTTCAGAAACTTTCCAGATGTTGGGGTAGTACGAGGTTCTTAGAATAGCGTTAAATAGGGAGGTGATGAACATTATTCCTTTTTTCGGCAAGTTTCGCAATATTTCTGCTGTCACAAGGTCAAAACCTGGAGCTTTTTTGAGTTCCAAATCAAGGATGGTGCGACGTACTTCTGCAGGCGTGCAGCATTGGCTTAGTTGGAGGTCACTTTCAAGATATGAGCTCACTTCGCGGTCAGTCATTTCAGTTCCTAGGTCCTCATTTGGGGTGAAGATGCTGCTAAGAAACTCCCCGTACGCTTCTGCACTCTCTTCATCCGTTTTAGCCCATTCACCATTTACTTTTTTGAGCGGGAGCTGTGCTAGTTGCGGTTTTCTATTGGATTTTACAATTTTCCACAGTGAGTACTATTTTTTTCTTTGGTCGCTGGGGTCATGGCTAGCCCTAACAGGGTTCTGAGGATGATTGCTGGCAGAGTGGATTGTCCATATATAACCCACTGCTGTCAGTTACATGTTTCTCCGTATCGTGTTGTTTACTAACACTAATTTTTAAGAACAATGTTACTAACCCCCTAATATGAGTTTATAGCTCGAAATAAAGAATTTGAATTTGAATTTAGCAGGAGCTGATGGCGTTAAGTTTTCGAGATGTTGTTGCATTGTTTCATTCTCCATCTCAACTAGATTTTTTTTAAGTTCAGCTGCTGCTTTGTTGAACGCTCTTTTGTCAGCAGGGTGTCGACTACAGTGCCAAACCCTTCTAAGTCGTCTTTTTTCTAGGACTTGGCATTTGATTTCCTGCGGCAAGTTGCGATGAGTTTTAATTTCGGTAGATTTTTTGTCAGATGGAGTACATGTACAAGTCCATGCTTTATGTATTTCCAAGCTAGAAAATAAGTGCATTCTACTGGCAATCAAGTAATTTCTAGTTCAAAATCTACGTGGATGAAATTGTCAACAAAAGCAAAAATATTTACAATTAGCACACCAGTAGGTATGATTCAATATTATTACTCTCTAGTCTCTGGTTACCATATTCCTAAAACATTAGTGTTACAGACGATGAGTCAGTTTTTATTATTATTCGGAAAACATTAGCTTGTAGGTAGTTATAAAGCTAGCAGCTGATGAAATAGAGTTTTTAAGAGTAAATAAATGTTCATGTTAATAATAAAAGTATTGCTACATTATGCTATAATTATGACCAGTCATCCATCAGTTGGTTAAAAATTTACAGCGATGACAAAAAGTAAAAAAAATCAAAGGTGATACTTCATTAGACCTTTACGTTCCGGGGTTACGGTTACCTGATTCGACAGTCCCGCGACCCCGGCAGGCTCGGGCAGAGCCTGCCGGGCCTTAAGGCAGGCCCCGTCAAATTGCTGACAACTCTTTGAGGCACGCGTGGAAAACGACGCGTTGTCGACCCAGACATGGTCTATGATGGGACGGCAATTCTCCTATTACTCGCCTTCCGAAGGCTGGTACTACTTTTGGAATGTTGGAATAACGTAAAAAAAGCCTTCCATTAAATACTTTTCTATTTAAGTGGTGAGAAAAAGTAGCTAAAAATCTCCAAACAAATTCGCATTACACAACATTTGCATTCTAATTACTCTGCTCCAAAAAAGACAGCTCATGCAACTTTAAACTTTATTCTTTTGCCAATAAATAGGTATGTGAATTGAGTGTGTGCCACATAGGGCTAAGTCACGAGACACATTGTTATCTAAAACAATGTGTGGAATGGAATGGGGACACAACCTATGACTCACGAGTACCTATCGAGACGTTAGATCTACATTCCTAGTACAGAGAATATTCGTTCAAATATGTTTTAAATTACTGCTGTGACACAGCAGTAATTTGTTAATTATAATGCACAGCAGCTGTGTTAATTATAATGCTCCAAGGCGATTCGCACACTGTACCGCATGATGATGATGATGATACAGTGGCGTAGCTAGGCTAGAATCAAAAGGCCCCTACTTTTTTGGGGCCCTTCTAATCCAATCTAAGTGAAAAGTTTAGAAGAATAAAGAAAAAAACATCTCGTATAGCTAATAGTACCTATTACTGATGCAATCAACAGAATTTAGACGGGAGGTAAATTAAGAATGCTGATCGACTGATCGAAGCTCATTTATTCCGGGGTCGCGAGACTGTCTAAACAAGTAACTTTGGGGTGTGGCTCTGAAATGTAAAGGGCTTTTGAAGGAATACCGCCGGTTTTAGTCAGTACGAGTCTGATAAGTCTCTTAGTTTTCATTTAGGAGTAACATTTATAATTTTTTATTCTAAGGTCGGGGGCCCTTAATACTTGTGCGCCCCGTATCATTGAAACGGCTGATAGGATAGTAAGTACGCCCCTGTGATGCGATGAAGCGTAGCGCGGGAGTGAGTGTTCTTACGTTGCTTGGTCTCTCTCTTTGTATTGAAAACACGCGTAGAACATCACACACAAAAATAGTTAAAAAGTGCGTCTTTCCTTAATTATTTGTAGTGGTCGATCCGCAAGCTGAGCGTAACGTCCCAGTTTTGATTCCCGGGTCGGGCAAAGTGTCAATTTCTCTATAGAATCTCTCAGTAGCAGCGAAGGTAGCAGCCATCCAATCTCTAAATTCATCAGTACGAGAATCGAATCTATTCACGCAAGCTTTTAAGACATGCTAAAGATGGAAATGGATGTCTGCAAAGAATGTTCTTAATTAAACTGATTTTTTTTATTGGCTTTTGAACACGCCCCCTGACTCCCCCACTTTGGATGTAGCAACTGATTAATTGAAGCTAATTCGATTTCAATACAATGGGGGGATTCTATTCCCTCAGAGAAACGCATGTGGGGATTGAAAATAATCAACAGATGCATGTTATTGTAGCTGATGTGGGTCGTTTTACGAATGACGTCACTTATTGATAAATATTTGGTTGAATTCCCGACATACGGGATGATATTACATTCTATGTATGACTGATTAAACAATAAACATGTGACGTAATGCGGGTTTTCAACGGAAATGGGTTTCACAAGGAAATTGGAAGTTATCATGCCTTTTATCAGTACCTAATGTGAGTGCAAAAAATACAATACCAGGAAATAACAGGAAAACAATACTTTTGTGGAAGTTTTTAAAAATTAATTTTAGAATTTTTTAAATTATTTTTTTGTATGTACAAAAAAAACTAAAATTGGAGGACTTTTTTTTTACTTTTATCGTGGTAAAATCTTCAAATGAGTACTGGCTAAAATTCATGGTGTCCTTCAATAGCCCTTTATGTAATGAAATAAGTCCCGCGACCCCGGCAGGCTATGGCCCTCTAGAGGGGGTCATCATGCTGACGCTCTTTGAGGCGCGCGTGGAACACAACGCGCGGTCGACCAGGGCATGGTCCATGGTGTGACACTTGAAGAATGTTACAAGTTCTGTGTTCTGACTGATGTTGGTACGAAAAAATGTTAGCTCATAGCTCGATCTCAATATTCTAGAATATTGAGATCGAGCTAGTGAGAGATACTGTATTACAGTATTGTTTAGGTTCATGTCCTACTTAAGAAAATAAGTGTTAAAATTACCTTGTCAATAGTCACTGCAAAGCTGTACAGCGGTGTCTCCGTAAGATTAAACTTTACAGGTTTCTGATCCTTCCAGATAATGTTTAATGAAGAGTTGTGTTTTGTGATCACGTAGATAATGGAAGGCTCACATCTCGTGAAGTCCCATATCTGGTGTATTGTGTCATGCGAGCCGTCCGCTTTGATATAAACGAGGGTTGCTTTTGTACAGTTGTCACAGCCTGGGTTCAGCTGTGGGTGTATCTGTGAAGTAATAAATTTTGATGGTTATTTGGGGCTCAACTTATTTTGCAATATTTTTAATAGTTGAATGAAACAGAATTTTTCTAGAGAATCTATTTAACATAATACTGTACCTACAAAAACACTAAATTATTGTAGTAATGTAGGTTACATAGATTTAGATAAGGTCTATATTAAGTAAATATTGTTGGTTTAGTGGGAGGATGTCACCCGAGAAACAGAGCAAGGCTAAATTTTAATAAAAGGAGGACACAGTGACACATTGGGTATTGAACCTTTTTGAAAAAAGACCCAAAATAAAATAAAAATTATTCCCAAAACCAAAAAAAGGAATGGATAAAGGGAAGGGTAATGTACTATATAAAAATAAGTCGGGTTTTCATTCCTGACGCTATAAGTCCAGAACGCACGAACCAATTTCCACGGTTTTGCATTCGTTGGAAAGGTCTCGGGCTCCGTGAGGTAACGTAGCAAAGAAAACTTTCCCTGGTGGCGAAACGGAGTTCACCGGGTTTGCTAGTTCCATATAAAATGGTTTAAGATCAACAGGATTGAAATATGACTTTGTTTCATAACAGCTCCAATGCCTTGCCTTTTCCTGTATTTTCCCTAAGTTTTGACCTAGTATTCAAACTACTAAAAAGCCCTGTTCAACAAAGGTTACTTTTACACACACATTAGTTGCAGTGCTTAGTAGATTCTAAATTTTCCCCTGTGTCAGGTTCCATATTGTGTGCTTACACTAACCACTTTATAATACATTATAGTCAAATCTTTGAAATACCTACGAAAATTGAATTGACTCTAAGATCTAACAGACGTTTTGACCATGACTGTTTGGTATGTAAGAACTACTCAATTTTTTCGTCACCTAAACACAAAGAGATAAAGACTACCAAAAAAAGGGGTGTCAACATCATTGAATTCTAGATGTAACCAAATCAATATTATGAAATTAAAAAAGGCACATCTAAACAACTCACCTGTCTGTCTAGTCCGCACGCAAAAGATAATAAAATAACAATTAAAAACGTTTGTAAATGCATTCTTATCGTAAGAGGAAACGAATTTTTCACACAAAACAATCAATATGTTTATTGTTACTATATCAGCGCCTTGGTGTCAGGGTACAATAAACAAATGATAATGACATCGGCACGTGTACTCGCTACGACGTCGACAATTATTCACTACACGATAAATACGCTCAATTAGATAATTTATAGCTTTCTCTGTATGTTTTTTTTTGTATGTTCACCTCACATTTGGTGCATTTGCGTCATACTGTAATCCGGCACATTTTGATATACTGTTTTGAAAGTGGACTGGCGCTAATGCTCCGCCTATTTCTACGGAAGTTAAAACTATGCTGTCAAAATGCTGTGCCACTGAATTTAGTCGGATAATAGCTGCAAAGCTGTTACGTGCTACTGTCAAAGCACTGTCAAAGTCATTGCAGTTGACAGCAGTGCGATGTCTATGGTGTGATCGGATACAAACTCGATCAATTTGTTATTTGGCTTGTGTGCAAAATACAAATAATTTTGAAATGATTCATTTTGTTTTGCCTGCTACCCGAGTAAAACCATAATAATAATATTACCATCTTAAGGTCACAAGAATTTCCAAGGTTGTCACGGTGCAGAGGACGCGGAGGGTACTGAATCAACAGTGTTGTGGTGAGCGACTACTAAAATGAGTACTTCTTTTGATGATTTTCCACCCAAAAAAATCGTTCCATCTACCTTATGTTTACATTTATATTATTAGAAATTAGGATTAGGTTTAAATAAGTAGGAGTAAATAAAATGCCAAGATGTAATATATACAAAACATTTATTTACTCAGCAGTTTCACTGCCCGTATTCATTTTCTTCCTCTCTTCGTCATCGCTTAGAGAGTGTTGACGTTTTTCATTTTTCTTATCCTTAGAATGTTTGTTTTGATTCCGTACCGCCTTTGATATCTTCTGTTCTCCTACGCTGTGACAAAAAGAGGCTTCATTAGTTTAGGAAAACCAGAAAAGCTTTAGTTATTTTGAGAATAAAAACTATTACAATGCAAAAAGTGAAATTCTAGTTCAAAACTATAGTTTGTTTTTTAATCTCGTAGACCAAATTGACAAATGATAACATTAAAACTGACGTAAATACTATTGAAATTTATGTCAGTTTGCCATTTGCACCTGTCAATTCAGTCTACGAGATTAAAAAACGGACTTTAGTGTGATAATGCTCCAGATTTTTTTTTAATGGCAACATTTAAACATCCAATATTAAAAAAAAATGTATTCTAGTCTATTAACTAGATTAAAAAAAAACAGTAATATTTTAGAAATCGTAGTGTTATAAAACTGAACTTTGTGGATAGTTTATTATTTATTATAATAGTAAATACGAGGCTTTTGGGCCCTCATAGAGCCTTACTTGACAGCAGCTCTAGAGCCCGGGCCCCAATGAGGAGTAGGATTGTACTGGAAGCGGAGCCTCCCATCGCGGCGACTGGTGGGGTTCGCGTCGCCTCGGGGACTTAGGTCTATCTGGGTTTTGATGTCCTGGGTCAAGATAAACCGTGCTACAGCATCTGCAGCCAATCTTCAAACAAAAATATAAAATTAAATCAATTATATTTTTCTTCCAAGTTTACAATCACAAAAAATTAAAGGAAATTACATTGATTCGTGCCCTAGCCCGTAAGTTCTGTAGCAAACTGAACATAGTTTTGGGTTTCATGTAAGTATTTGTGAATACATTAGCACGTTTTTTAATTTATTTGGGTCACACAGATCCTCAATTTCTCATAAATATTTTACAATAAAGTAACTATTAGAAGTCTGCAGAACTGTAAGTCTTATGCGATTCTCATGACAACCTTCGCAAGCTAGAATTGCTGTTAGAACTTTAGAATTTCCTTATATTGTCAATGAATGGCTATAGTTTTCCACAGTCATAATAAGAATTTCCTGAGAACAATGATTACAACAACATACTTAGCAGGTTTAGCAGGATGCGTCTTCTCCCACGTCCGTATGATGTCCCACACCACTTGAGAAGGCGCGGCTGTCTTTATGGACATCCGGGATGCGTGCGAGTACGACACTTTGTACCCCGAGTTCAGGAGAGCTGATCTGTGAATATTTGACAAGTTTATAGGTTAGTAAGTACCTGACAGAGTATTTTATGATAGCTATAACCTTTTTTTATCATGGTAAAATTATCAAATGAGACCTCCCACCCGGGCAGGACAGGAGGTACTGTCAGACTTGCACTGACTAAAATCCTTTAATAGCCCTTTACGTTCCGGGGTCAAGGTAGATCGTTAATCCCGCGATCCCGTCAGGCTTTGGCCCTCTGAAGGGGCGTCATTGTGCTGACACTTTGAGGCGCGCGTGAAACACAATGCGCCGTCGATCCGGGCATGGTCCATGATCAGACAGCGAGTCGCCCATTACTAGCTATCCGCATGCTCATAGCTACAACCTTGGGGTGTTCAAGAGTTTATAGATTACTTCTAGGCAAGCGTGGTTCACCGTCGACCACGTATCGTTTACTAATAGGCGAAATAGTGGTCAGAGCCTGTAGCCAAACGGCAAGCGACAATCGTTAACGTTCAGCAGTAGCTAATACATTTTCAACTTTAAACCCCATCGCATAAAGTTGAAAATCTATTAAAGACTGCTGAGCGATAGCGAACGAATCAAACGAAAACGATCTGTAATCTTTGATAGATTTTCAACTTTATGCAATGGGGTATAAAGTTGAAAATGTATTAGCGACTGCTGAACGTTAGCGAATGTCGCTTGCCATTTGGCTATTGGCACAGGGCTTATCACTAAAATAAATTAAAGAAAAAGTAATAGAGGAGGGAAGAAGACACACAGAAGTGTTAATTAGGATTAGGTTAGGAGAATGATTCGTAAGCTCAGATAAACCTTCAGGTTTTATTATGGAAAGGCTAGTCAAGTGGTAGGTATGGAACTTGTAACACTTGGATTTATGAAATAGTTAAGAATGCCTAATTTTAAAGATTGAAAATCTACTACTCAAATCTTTTTTTTTTGGCACAAGCTCCCAACTCTATTCCCAAACCACTGTAACTCCTGAAAGCCAGAATCAACAGTGGAACCACCTGAAAAGCGCCGAGACAATGAAGCTCGACGTGTCCCGGAGAATGAATTTACCAGTCTTGGATCCTACAACCAAATTAATCAGAAAAGAATAGTGGAAGAGTAGGAAAAATATGTTTCCACTTCTCCATCATCTGTTTGCTGTATAATCAACAAAATATCCCCCAAACTTAACACTAATCTCACCTCATAACCAACATAGGCATAGTTTCTAGATGGACTCTCCCGAAGAGTTTATCCATGGTATAGTAGAGTGGCACGTCCTGCAACTCTTCCCTCACCATGGCCAACACTCCAGCTATTCGCTTGGCAGTTCCGAAGAGTGTGGGGTTATCCTCCACGTGGGTTAAGACTCGAGTCACGAAGTTCTCATCGTGGATAGGCGCTGACCAGATTGGGCCGCCTAGCTGATTGGGAGATAATGGTAATTTACTTTGTGGTCTGTAAAGGATTACAATATAATTTTGGTATTTTGCGCAAAAACGCATCCGCATGGAACAAATATTTCTATAACTAGTTGTTCCAGGTCTGGGTGTTTATGTATTGTGAGTTTCTATGTAAAAGCACCAACGACACAGGAGAAATTCCTAGTGTGGGGCAAAAAAAAAAAAAACCGGCCAAGTGCGAGTCGGGCCACGCACAGTGTAGGGTTCCGTGTTGCCCATCAAAATACTTATGCGAACTAACTAAACTGATTCGCTGAATTTAATTTTATAAAGACAAATTTTCAAAATCGGTCCAGGAGTCTTTGAGAAATCGGGGAAAATACATTAAAAAAAAGATTACGACGAATTTAGAACCTCCTCCTTTTTTTGAAGTTAGTTAAAAATAGTTGACGATAAAAACCTACCTATCCCCAAAAAACATACCGTAAAAACATACCTATTAAAGCTGTAAAAATAAAGTTAACAAACTTACATTTGCAGTTGAAGAACATGTTCTCCGATACATTTTGTTTAAGAAAATATGTCATCCAAGTACATTTTATAAGTTGGTCGACTATTACTCGTAAAGTTGTAAAGCCTACTTAGTCATGATAATTTTCTTTTAAACTTCGTTATATGTACTACTATTGTGAATTTTTTCACACCCCCAAACATAACCGTTTAGCTGGTAGAGGGGGGGGACACTCGAGTCGAGCAAAATTTTGCACTTTAAAGCTTAATATTTCACAAACGAATTTTTTTATCAAAAAATTGGTAATAGAAACTATCAATATTTTTTAAAGACCTATTTAATGATACCCCACACTAAGGGGTACGCGAGAAAAAAAAAAAACATCCCCACTGTACGTGTACAGGAGGTACCCTAAAAAAAAATATTTTTTGAGATTTTATTTTACCACTTTTTCGGCACAACAAATCCGTATATTTACACCAAATTACAGCTCTCTAGTACTGTGCGTCTCTGAGCTAAACTGCGGACAGACGGACGGACGGACGGACGGACGGACATGGCGAAACTATAAGGGTTCCTTGTTGACTACGGAACCCTAAAAATTAACTTTGTAAATCCTTTGTTTTTTTTTTCTGGTGAGCACTTAACCCTAGTCTAGATCAGCGACACTAGGAATGTGCCAAAGACAAAGGCGACGATGAAGTAAGGTTATATAGAAGAAGCTTGTTAGTTGTTCTGATGAAAATTTTAAATATCTTTGACACACTTGGACTTTTTAACCGACTTCAAAAAGAAAAGTAGGTTCTCAGTTCGACCTGTATGTATGTATGTATGTATGTATGTATGTATGTATTAGTGATGTTGCGAATGTCTGATTTTTGACATTCGCGAATGCGAATGCGGATGCGAATATTCAATTTCAATATTCGCGAATGCGAATGCGCATGCGAATATTGACTTTTAAATAAAACGCAAGCAAAATGATAGATGGGTTTGACATTTCATGTCAGACATAATTTTAACCGAACATTGGCCAAGTCGATATAGTTAAATGAATGTAACTTCATTCATTCAACAGATAAAAGGTCAACGGGCGAATTGTATGGGAAAAAAACCCACGGCGGACATAAATCAAACCTTGAGGATATATAGCTAAATGTCTCTTGGTTACCACGGTAAGGGTCGCATTCTTGTGGGCTGTGGGAATTAAAAAAAAAAGTTTTGAGTATTTTACATTATTTATTCGGCGTAATTAATGCAGTTTCATCTAAAAATATGGCAGGGGTCGATTTCCTGCCACCGCAAGCCGGATCGCCCGGAGGATACGGTGGAACATATGGTGCAACTCTGCTCTGCTTGGCCAGAGCACCGCACTGAGGCGATAGGCGCGACCTCTCCCACCCGGCATTGTTCGAGGTCATGCTGCGGGGTGAGACGGATTGGGAAGTGGTCGCCTCCTTCTGCGAAGCAGTCATGCTAGCAAAGGAGGAGGCGGGATGCATGAAGGAGCGGATAGCGTCCACCTCACGACCCAGCCGCCTCAGGAGACGCCCATGGCAACGGACGTCGCGGGACGATTTTCGGGCATGCCCGGGTTTGCATTGTTATGTATGCATTGTTTGTTTTTATGCCATAAAGCTTCTTCAGTTAGCTGACAAGAAAATATTGTCTTGACAGTTTAAATGTTCGATTTAGTCTCACGCGATTTAATAAATAAATGTATTACTGCATTTGGGATACACAAAACGATATAGAAAGCATGTTAATATAAAACTTAGTGCGTGTGGTGTTATTTATTGTATTACACGAGGTAAGTTAACTAGTGAATAACACTAGGTGATTCCAATGTCATTATAAAAACAGTTCTGAAAGTATGTATTTTCTGCGACGTAACATGGATTAAATACGTTAATCATAAAGCAGGTCGCAGAAGGCATTTTGTTTGCAAAATATGAGGACCGCAATCTGTTTTATGAAGTGTGCAATGCAATGGATTCTAGGACTATTTAAAAACATGTTGCCACGTGCTGGAGTGGTCTAGTCCCCTGCCACACCTCATCCCTCGGACGCCGTATGATATGAACCCAATCACTTTGTACGGCAAGTCTATTCTTTGAGAAAAGCAAGCCAAATACTCAGGTCAGGACCCTCTACAGTCTCCCTACCTTCCGTGCCCATGTAAAGGCAGTTCGCGTTCGGCTGCCTTTACAGCAAGAAGCAAATTGTCACTCAAGTGCAAATTGCGTCTTTATAAAGCTGTCATCCGTCCTATTACACGTACATTTTTTTAGACCACGATAATTGCTGACAACATCAAAAATATACATATTTACAATCCTAAGACTAAATGAGAAAAGACAAAACTTGGTCCTCATATTTTGCATACAGATGTCTTATGGCGGCCCGGCCTAATAAAGAAATTCCAAAAAACAGTAAAAACATAAAAAAAAGGAACCGACTTCAAATCCAAACACAAAAAAGTGTGACTTTTCTTTCGGAAGTCGGTGAAATAAAAAACAAAGCCACCGACTAGACTGGATAATGTTTTTTTTTTATTTACCCTTTTTTCATCGAATATGGCCACCGACTTCGAAAGAAAAAATATTTTACCCTTTTTGTGTGTTTGGTTTTGAAGTAGGTAGGTTCCTATTTTTAAGTTTTTTTTTGTTTTACTGTTTTTAGTTTGGATGTTCAACAAAAATCTTCGTATAATCGACGTCTTTGAAAATCTACAATCCAAGTAAGCAACAAAAAAGGGCAGAATAATCTATGCGGGCAATGGCGGGCAATCCATGATTGTTATAATACTAAAATCTTTTCCAGAATGTAAGGAACACTTTTCTGAAAACAGCGTCAAAATCGGTTCAGTCTATAACCGCGGACAAACATACATACGTATAACAGGTCGAACTGAGTACCTATTTTTTTTAAGTCGGTTAAAAATCAGGTTTAGTGGCTTGTAAACTATTGTATCTAGTCGATCAAAACAAAAGAGAATCTGAAAACGTACAGATCAAGAGGAAATACATTGAACGGAGATTTTTCGAATAAATACATTTTTGGTTAAAACTTTGTTCTCCAATGGATTACAACAAAAATAATTGAGTGTATCATTATGTGAATTATGCTCTTTCATTCTAGACCATTTTCATTCATGTCCGCGACCGGGTCGGATTGCGCCCGATGACCTTTATTCAACAAGTTTAGACTGGAGCTGGTTTTTTTATACCTTACACCGGAACAGGTATGGACAAAGAACTTATAGGATTATAAGAATAATGTTGAATATTTTTTTTTGTTTTTCTTTTTTTTCTCATAATTATATGCAAAATTATGTGGTAGAATTTTTAATATAACTGGGTGGTAGGACTCATTTGATGATTTTATTAAGATAAAAAGGAATTTTGACATTTTTGGTGCGATTCTGTTATTTTAATACAATTGAACTAACAGAACTATTTCAATTTAGTTGATTATTTCAAGACTATTCCGTTACATATTATTATAGTTTCCATATTCAAATCATAGTAGTAAATTAAAACATCGTTTTTCAGAAATATTCGCAAACATTCGCATCAATTTATGCGGATGCGAATGCGAATGCGAATATCAAAAAACATGCGAATATTCGCGAATGCGAATGCGAATGCGAATATTCGCAACATCACTAGTATGTATGTATGTTTGTCCGCGATTATCTCGCGTTTGACTGAACGGATTTTGATGCAGTTTTCAGGAAAGTGTTCATTACATTCTGGAGAAGGTTTTAATATATAATACTAATAGATATCCCGTGACGTTGCTCGCGTGGATCCGATTTGCTTACTTGGATCGAAGATTTTATGGGATGATTGCATGTTTGTCCGCAATTATCTCGCGTTTGGCTGAACCGATTTTGATACAGTTTTCAGAAAAGTATTTGTTACATTCTGGGGAAGGTTTTAGTATATAACAATAATGGATATCTCGTGGAGTTGCTCACATAGATCCGTTTTGCTTAATAGGATTGTAGATTTTCAAAGACGCCGATTTTATGAAGATTTTTGTTGATTATCTCAACTAAAAAGGAAAAAATAAAAAACTTTAAAAAAAAAAAAGGGAACCGACTTCAAAACTAAACACAAAAAAACTATAAAATAACTTTTCTTTCGGAAGTCGGTGGCCATATGTCAATGAAATAATAAAAAAAACAAAGCCACCGACTTCCGAAAGAAAAGTTATTTTATAGTTTTTTTGTGTTTAGTTTTGAAGTCGGTTCCCTTTTTTTTTTAAAAAGTTTTTTTTTTTTTTTTTTTTTTTTAGCCTGGTAAAATTATCAAATGAGTCCTCCCGCCCCGGGCAGGGCGGGAGGGACTGTCAGACTTGTACTGACTAAAATCCACGGTGTCCTTCAGTAGCCTGTTATGTTCCGGGGTCACGGTAAGGAAATAATCCCGCGACCCCGACAGGCTTTGGCCCTCTGAGAGGGGGGCCCGTCTTTATGCTGACGCTCTTTGAGGCGCGCGTGGGACACAACGCGCCGTTGACCACTGCGGTTGGGGCGGAGGGAGGACGCTGTCCTCTCTCTCTCGCGGCCCGCCTCCTCCTTCACGAGCATTACTGCTTCGCAGAAGGAGGCGACCGCTTCCCACTCCGTCTCGCCCCGCAGCATGGCCGCAACCAATGCCGGGCGCGAGAGGTCTCCGCCTATTGCCGCCGTGAGGACACGTCGGTGCTCTGCCCAAGCGGGGCAGTCTTGCACCGTATGCTCTACTGTGTCCTCCGAGCGATCTTCGCAGTGGTGACACCCGGGCGTTTCTTCCCTCCCTATCCGACACAGGTACCTTCCGAAACTTCCGTGTCCGGTGAGTACCTGCGTCATCCGATAGGTCAGGACGCCGTGACGTCTCTCCAGCCACTCCTCAAACACACTTGGACTTACGGAAAAAATTAAAGGGAATCGTCTGTATTGGTATGGACATGTGATGAGGAGGGATGACACTCATGTGACTAAGAGAGTGATGAGTATGAATGTTGATGGATGGAGAGGAAGAGGAAGGCCAAAGAAAAGATAGATGGATTACCTAAGGAATGATATGAATGAAAAAGGAGTGAATGATACTGTGACGTCTGATAGGGGAGAATGGAAGAAGAAAACGTGTTGCGCCGACCACAAGTAAAATGGAATAAGGACAGGAAGATGATGATGATGACACTTGGACTTACCATAATTCAGAAATACACAATTAAATTAATAAGCAATATTATAAATACGATTGCAGTGCTGCTATTTACTTACATGATGTCTCTGGTTACAATTGACACAGAATTCCCCGACAGGTGGCGCTGGCGGCAAGTAGGCTTTCATCTGAGCTGGGTTTTTCTCTGAAGGGTTCGGTTTAAAACCGCCCAGCGGTTGTAGGGTTAAGTTATCGCAACCCGTGCATTGGTACACCATTGAAAGCTTGCTGGGAAATTGAAATTGATTAGGTTTAAAATGTCGATGTTTATATGATATTAATTTGTCCAAAGTCTTTAATCTTATCGACAGCATTAATACCAATAATCCAAAATACATGTGCAAGATATGACATCGCATCATGGTAGGTTACGTTGTGTACCGATTCAATATCGATAATGTAATGTAGGTTCGGCGTCAAGGAGTCTTCCCCTCAAAGATCATTGTGCTGACAGCCGAAATTTCACGGACTGTATTGTACCTTTAGGCTACCCGTCTAAGGTTTACCTCCCGGTAAGCCTTAGACGGGTAGCCTGCCCAAAACGGGTATGCATGTTAAATTACGCGTAGTTCTTGCTAATGAGAATGCGCGCATGCAGGACGAGGCGCCTCATAGGGAGAGGCGACGTGTTTTAGGCGGGCTACCCGTCCTAGGCTAAACTAGGCTTGCCTCCCCTAAATGTCGGAACAACGCTCTTTCCTATTTCATCACACCCTCAAAAAAGGCGTGGCCTCTAGCATTGCAGTTAGCCTTCCAAAGGCAACTGTGACCGCTTGCCATCGGGACATGTATTACACGCTGTGTGTGCGATGACAGCGCCTCTCAGTAACCACATATACTACCCAAATAGATATTTTGACAAACATTTTCGGCTTCTTTTTTATAATAGGTGCATATTAACCTTGACACGTACTTTACTCCGCGGGTGCGCCCATTGTTCCACATCTCCCCACCACCGATTTCGCACATAGCTTAAAGCACTATAGTGTGCTTACCTAGTAGTGTTCTTACAGTGAATGGCGCCGGTGAACACCCTCACGAACACACGGATGTAGAAGTCTGCTGATATACTGAGGAGTGGCACTATGTAGCGGCTGTAGCGGTTGGCGTGCGATTCTATACATTGTAGCATTATTCTTAGAGCCTGAAAAAGGGAAAATATTGCTACTTCACTAGGCGTATATAGGGTAATTTTTGAACGGGGCGTAGATGGCTATATCCGAAACTATGAGGAATATCGAAAAACGTTGAAAGGAGTCTCGAGGCCGATTTTGACGAAAACTAAAACTGTATCATTGGATTTTAGAAAAATCAATTATCCTGGCCAGGAATCGAACACGCTGATTTTGGAAAAAAAAACACGCCCTGTATTATTGCACTATTCAATAGTGTTTTGCTAACAAGGATCAAATTCTAGGAAGTAATACATTTTAGTGCGTGAATAGACCTTAAATGTAACATGTCGACACCGGAAGTATCAATTAACGTAAGGGACAAAATACGACTTTTCAGGAGAGCCAAAAAACGATTTTTATTTTTTTATTTTGTCTATAACTTTTTACTGTCTGGTCCAATTTTTATGGTGTTCAGAGCAAAATTTCTTAGAATTTCCCCTTCTTTCTTGTTTTATACGAAAGATTTAAGAATACCCAGTAGTTTCAAAAATAGCATGTCCTTTACATAAAAAAAAATTATTTACATGACCGTTACGTTACTGAAATTTTATAGATATTCCGTCAAGCGTAGTGTAAGCAGCAAGAGAAATAGAAAATTATACGAAATTTTATTGTAAAGGACTTTATCAGTGTTGCAATTTAATGTAACAATAGATTATCTACTAAAATTTTTACTATTTTAGCACTATGGAAATGAGATTAAAGAGTAAATGAGTTCAGTTTCAGGTTTTACTGCTAGCTATAGCAGATTTAAGTCTGATTTGAGTCGGACCGCGTCCTACTGCTCCGAGCTAGCTCGGTTACTAGGCTCAGAGTAGTTCTACATAGTTTTAGATGTTTATGAAGCAGGATTTACCTGTTCACTTTCTCGGAGAAAATTGCTAGATGTGCGATGTTCTTCGTGATCGCTGAATCAAAGGATTAGTCCAAATCCTTCTCCTTTTCACAGATTACTATCCTTTTGCTATAAAAGACTTATGTTTTTCCCGTCTTACTTAACTCTTCGATTAACATGTCTCTGACAATTCAGATACTATTTAAAACAAAATCCGTTTTTTTTTTGTTGACTATAAAATATTTAACAGAATTAACCACTATCCGAGTACACTTTGTATGCAACTTACTCGTTTGAGCCAACTCGGTCCGAGCACACTTTGACCGTGTCAACGCGGCTTTAATTGGCTTTATAATTTGATATAGTATAATTATATTAACAATTTAAGTTTTCTTGGAATTTATTGCTACCTACCACTTTTTCTCCACCTGGCAAGAAGTGATGATGTGTAGGTAGCGGCTTTGAAGAGGATTCCTATCTTCTTCAGAGCCGATGAATGAATGAATGTAATGGAAACGAAAGGTCTATGAATTAAGGCATAGGAATTGTGCGAAACATGATATTAGTATGATAAAGTAGAAGTGACGAGTAGAGAGGACGTAAGGGGAAAAGTAAAATAAAAGGTGCATGGGTTGTGTGAAAGATGAAGCAATAAATATCTGTTTGACGTATTTCATCTGCAGTAATTTCAGCTCATTTCGACTTAGAATGGAGATCCTGCGCTGTGGTGCTCCTTGGGTGAAGGAAGCCTATGTCCAAAAGTGGTCTTTAATATTTAAAAATGATAATGGTGATGAATTTCACCTGCAGATTGATTTGTGTTGTCTACAGTTTAAGTATTTTTATGTCTTATAGCCGTAATTTTCCAAATCCCTTCATCCTTTTCTGTTGCATTTAAATTTTTTCGAGGTAATTTTTCGGATTTTTGATGTCGTAAGTGTCACGATTCCTAACATTTTACATAAACTTCAGATTTCGTCAAACAATTTTTTAAAGTAAGGGACATATTGTTTACAGTGAGAGACATTTTATTTACAGTAAGGGACATGGTTTTTAAAGTTAGGGGCATTTTATTTAAAGTAAGGGACATTGTCATTTAAATCGACTTATTTTTGACTAAGGTAAGGGTGTAAATTATTTAGTATGGTGACTTACTTCAATTTTTTGAGAAGAAAAAATATTAATGACTGTTACATCACATTTTTTTTTCAGAAATCGTTTTTCGCGGTCAAAATTTTTGTACTGTAAGGGACATTTTTCTAAAGATAGAATTTTTTTAATACTACCTTTCGATAGAGCGCGAAATTCTGAATCCAATGATATATACATATAACTCATTTTCGCCAAAATGTCCCTTACGTTATTTGATACTTCCGGTGTCGATGTACCTGTGGTAAGTTTACTCACCATTTCATGACAGCACTTAGTCTTCAAACTAATAGCTCCGTATTTAACATAACATGTTTCAGGCGTGTTTCCTGCCAGCACTGCCATGTCTGTAGCAGTCACCAGCAGTAGGCCTCCTTCCTGCACACTTTGTACTGCTGCATCAAGGAATATGGATGGGCAGCCATAAGGGTCCAGGTCTATTGCCACAAAACGCTTCCAGTTTTGTTTGTGTTTGTACATAAGCATGCTAGAAATTAAAATTACTATGACTTGAGATAATCTAAAAAACATATATTATTCTTCACATCTAGGTTGAATGTATTTTTTTTTTGCGTGGTAAAATCTCCAAATGATCCTCCCACCCAGGGCAGGGCGGGAGGGACTGTCAGACTTGTACTGACTGAAACCCACGGTGTCCTTCATTAGCCCTTTAAGTTCCAGGGTCACGGTAATGGAATAAGTCCCGCGACCCCGGCAGGCTTTGGCCCCTCTAGAGGGAGGCCCCGTCATTTTGCTGACGATCTTTGAGACGCGCGTGGAACACAAGGCGCCATCGACCCGGGCATGGTCCATGGTCGGGCGGCGAGTTTCCCATTACTCGCCACCCGCATGCCCACGCCTACGGTGGCCGGAGATCATCTCGCGACGTCCGACGCCGTGGGCGTCTACCACTGCGGCTGGGGCGGAGGGAGGACGCTGTCCTCTCTCTCTCACGGCCCACCCGGTTGAATCTAACTTAAGCAATGTATAAAACTTACCAAGCATCATCCTCGCTAGTTTCAATCAGATCCTTTACATCATTATGCACAATATTTTCCTTGATAGTCTCCACGGCCTGTGTTGACAAGTCATTGGCCACTATTTTAGTGACATTTGGCACTTCTTTCGCATACCTGATGCTTCTCAGTCCAGTAGCTGATAGAGCTTCTAATATTGTTATTTCTACCTGAAAATTTTTGGTAGTTTTGATAAAATCGTTTTGATCTTCAGTAGTTTGAGGTTTTTTTTCTTTATTTTTTTATTTTTTTTAGTTTATCTCTTGTCTCAAGTCTAGGCCAGAGGTGATAGAGACAATTTTGATGAAGGAGTGAGCTTTCCCAGAATCCTCTACTCTAACTTTGAAGAGATTTTTGTTTTATGATTTTGAAAAAAAATAAGGATTGTCATTTAAATAAATAATTTTAAAACACAGTACTGTTTCTATCGGCTGTCAAACTGTTGTCAGAAGCACAAGTGCTCTCCAAGTATTTAAAGAAAACTGTGTAAAAACCGTGAATAAGACCATAAAATTGCTATCAAAGTGAAGATAAAGTGTTCCCTTCGTTGTGAAAGTGTTATCTCGAAACAATATCTGATAAAACATCTAAAATCAAAGATTGAAAATTCTCAATACCACCAAAGAAAAACTTCTACCCTCTTATATTTTTCGAAAAGTAGACATAGAGTGACGTTGTATCTGTTACTGTCAAGTGTGACACTTTGCAATAACTGTCATTGTCACGAGTTCAGTGTTGCCAGAACTCAGAAGAAATACTCCCCTTACTTAACGTTCGGAAATACGAATAAAATACTTTTATTAAAAACATGGAAGAACAATTTAAAATATTTACGGCACAGATTAAAACTCAGATGGACGAGCAAACTAAATTACTACTTTCAAGCATTGATGAGAAACTAGAAGGACTCATAGGCGAAACCAAGAAATTGAAAATAGAAAATGAGCAATTAAAAGAAAAAGTCAATAAACTCGAACATTTGAACCGTAAGAATAATATAATTGTGTTCGGGCTTGAGGATACAGAAAAAAGTAACATGGAACTACTGAACAATGTAACAAAAACATTGCAGCAGAACTCTGAAGAATTAACAGTTTATAAAAGCGACATTAACGCTGTTTATCGACTAGGAAAAAAACTCGATAATGCCAAAAAACCAAGACCTGTTAAAATATCATTTCTCAACTATTGGAAAAAACAACAAATAATGAATAACAAAAAACAATACGAGAAGATCTACATAACTGACGACTATCCAAAAGAGGTAGTTGATAAAAGAAAATCTCTCCAACAACAAATGGAAGAAGAAAGGAAAAAAGGAAACTATGCTATTATCAAATATGATCAACTCATAATAAAAACTGGAGGAAAAAGCGAAAAAAGGAAACGAGATTTTCCTACAACACCAGAGGAGAATGTCCAACCACGGAAACAATATTTACCGAACTCTGTTAAAGTAGGCCGAATGAATGCATTTGACATGATGAGAACAAGAAGCAACTCAATCAGCAACATACCAACAACCTCGGAGACGCAATAGGAATCAGGTGCCAGCCGAAACAGAACAACATACATAAAAGAACAACCAAAAACAATCCCCAACCCGGCTGGTCACCGTGGGGTATTAGACCAAAACCCTCCAAGGCGAAAAATAAATAATAATAATAACAACAACAACGCAACCAACAACTATAAAGACCGCCACCCTCCAAATAAAAGAATGAGAAATAACTCTTTCAAAGTTGGAACATTTAATGTCAGATCTCTTTCATCGACTGAACGATATCTGCAGTTAACTTATGCGCTAGAAGAAGTTGATTTTGATATATTAGGGTTATCTGAAGTAAAGAAAACTGGCTGCAATATAGAGGAATATCAAGACTACATTCTATGCTATATTGGGAAAACAAAAGGCTTGCATGGAGTAGGATTTCTGATAAAGAAAATTCATAAAAATAAAATATCTAATTTCATAGGGATCTCTGAACGAGTAGCCCTACTAAAAATAGAAACTGAAGAACATAAAATATCCATAATTCAGGCATATGCACCGACAGAAGCATCGCAGGAAGAAGAAATCGAGAACTTTTACAATGACTTAGAACAAGCCCATTCTTTGGCAGACAACAAAATAATAGTAATAGGAGATTTCAATGCAAAAATAGGACAGATTAAGAAAGAAGAAATCATAAGCATAGGAAGATACGGATATGGAGAACGCAATAAAAGGGGCGAAAGGCTAATTGATTATGCTCTCGAACACCAACTGTCAATTATTAACACATTCTTCAAGAAAAAATCAAAAAGAAGGTGGACATGGATATCACCCAACCAAAAATCCAAAAACGAAATTGATTACATCATGACAAATAAACCTCACATGGTAAGCAACTTCGAAGTTCTAAATCAAGTCAAATTTGCTTCTGACCACAGACTACTACGAGCAACATTTCATCTATGTCAATCAAAGAAAAGTAGGAATCGTTTTCAGACCCCATTAAAAGCACCAACAACAGTCGAAGAGATTACAAAATACAGAAATTGCTTGAAATCTTACCTAGAACACAACATTACTACGAGGCCACAGAATGTTCAGAAATACTACGACCAACTTGAAGAAGCCATGCTATCCAGCTTAAAACATAGTAATAGAACACACAAAAAACAACAGTCAATACTCAGTGAACATACAAAGAGCCTAATAAAGAAACGCACCGAACTAATACAAACCAAAAACAAGAATGCAGAAAAGAAAAGAGAACTTACGCATCTCTTTAAAATATGTAATAAATCTATCAAAGCTGATTACTGTAAACATAGAGAAACAATAATAACTAGAAATCTGAATAAATTTAGAAGTACTAAAAGAGCTTACAAGGAATTAACCCTGAATAACAAATGGATTCAGAAACTGGAAAATAACTCTGAAGAAACAGAGAGCAGAAGAGATGTTTAAAACCTGGCCACTTCATTCTACAAGGAACTGTATAAGAAGAGAGAACAGGCAAACGTATTACGGAACGAACAAATTGAGAATCACACAGAAGAGAATGTAGTTGTTTCAGCACAAGAAGTTTATACGCAAATAAAAATGCTGAAAAATGAAAAAAGTCCTGGATCAGATGGTCTGACGAACGAAACCCTTAAGTTGAGTGCCCCAATTCTACTTGGTCATCTGACACACCTGGTTAATATGGTTCTGGAAACTGGAAAAGCCCCACGACAATGGTGCACTTCTGATATAATTTTACTTTACAAAAAAGGGAATCCACTACATATAGGAAACTACAGACCCATCAGTTTACTGGCAAGCACATACAAGATGTTTACATCAATTTTACTCAAACGAATTACCGAAAAGATTGATAACTGCCAGCCAGTGGAACAAGCTGGATTTCGCTCAGGTTTCAGCACAACAGACCACATTCAAACAGTAGAACAGTTGATAGAAAAGTACAACGAGTTTAATAGACCTTTATATATTGCTTTTATCGATTACAGTAAAGCATTTGACACCATTAGTCACAGTTCTATCTGGGATGCACTACAAACAACAAACATAGATGTCAAATACATAAACATCCTAAAATACATATATTCAAATAGTACAAGCACCGTAAAGCTCGAAAGGAGAGGGGACCCAATCAAAATTGAAAGAGGAGTAAGACAGGGAGATCCTCTGTCACCAAAACTTTTTATTGCTGTATTAGAAAATATATTCAGAAAACTGAACTGGGCCAACTATGGGATCAATATCAACGGGCGTCGCCTGAATCACCTTAGGTTTGCAGACGACATTGTAGTGTTTGCCGAGTCCGCCAAAGAACTCAAAATCATGCTTTACACACTCAATCAAGAAAGCATACACGTTGGCCTAGAAATGAACATAGAAAAGACCAAAATAATGACTAACCATGACAACATACCCATCAACATAAAAGGAAACCAAATAGAATATGTAAACCACTATGTTTATCTGGGTAAACAAATTTCATTTGCAAGAACTAATAATTACGATGAAGTAGAAAGAAGGAAGAACATCACATGGAGAAAGTTCTGGTCACTCAAAGAAATCCTAAAAGGAAAATACAACATGGCTTTGAAGAAAATCGTTATGGATACCAATCTATTACCTAGTCTACTGTATGGCTGTCAAACATGGACCTACACAAACAAAGTAAAACAAAAAATAAACACAACACAAAGAGCCATGGAGAGAAGCATCTTGAGAATAAAAAAGAAACACAAAATAAAAAACGATATTATAAGACAGAAAACAAAAATTACAGATGCACTAACACAAGCCTTAAGATTAAAATGGAGATGGGCTGGACATATCTCACGTTACCAAGATAATAGATGGACAAAATTAACTACACAATGGAAGGGCCCAACATCAGGCAAAAGAAAAGTTGGAAGACCTAATAAACGATGGGCTGATGATCTAGTGCAAAACGCAGGGACAGACTGGATGAACAAAGGCACAGATAAAGAGCTATGGAAGGAAATGGAGGAGGCCTTTACTCTAAACGAGATTCATATCGTCAAACATGCAAAACAATAACCTTACTAAAATATTTTTTTATTACGTAAAAACTACTAATACTACTAACAACATTTGGAATGTACATTTATAGGATATGAAATAAAGAAGGCTTTATTATTATTCTCTTTATTTATTTTTACACTTATAAATTACATTTTTAAATATTTTTACAAAAAAGAAACAAAAAACATTTAAAAATATAAAAAATAGCAGTCCACCAGCACCAGGAACAGGGTCCGGGCTACCGGTGGTCAGGGCTCTTGAGAGAGGAACCTCCTAACAATACGCGCCGTGTCCAAGAGTACTGCCTTCTGAATCAAGCGCTTGATCCAGCCACCCAGCGAGAGCCTCCTCAGGTGTTGGTCGAGGCTCTTGGCAATTAAGCCATTGGCAGATACGACTATCGGCACAATAACTGCCGTATTCACGTCCCACATGTCAACAACCTCTCGAGCCAGATCAAGATACTTGAATGGGGAAGGCAAGTGTCAAAGTGACAAGTGACAGTTTGGTCCCAAAAGAACTGTCAAATCTAAGGAATTTTCTGAAAAAAAACTATTTATTGATGTAAAATGACTAGATGTTGTGTAATAAGCTGTAAAAATGATGGAACATTCAAATTTCCGACAATTCACACTATCAAGAAACAATGGGTAGCTGCTGTGACTGCCTTTTTTTTTTTTTTTTTAGGTGGTAAAATCATCAAATGAGTCCTCCCGCCCTGGGTGGGGCGGAAGGGACTGTCAGACTCTTACTGACTAAAATCCACCCGTGTTCCTTCGGATGCCCTTTACGTTCCGGGGCCATGGTATCCTGGGTTAAGAAAAAACCCGCGACCCCAGCAGGCATTTGACGCGAAACACGACGCGCCACCGACCCGGGCTTGTTCCTTGGTCGGACGGCGAGCTACCCATTACTCACCGTCCACAAGCCCGCTCTGCCGCTGTGCCCTCTGCTGATCAGAGGGACACGCGTTGGAGCGTCCACACGACAGGCTATTCGCATACGGGCAAAGAGACCCCTTAGGCACACAGTGCCTAAGGAAGAGTTTTTGCCCGCATCCCAGGGGGCACCGGCCCGAAAAACTGGTCTTCCCCCCGGACGTATCCGAAAGGGAACTCCAGTCCACGGGGGCACGTGGAGGTTTCCTGTCATAGCATCCCTGCTGTGACTGCCTTGAGAACAAAAATTGAATTATAACTAAGGAAAAGCTATAAAATAAACAAATATCCAGACTTGCGAAGCCGAGACAGGCCGTTAGTTGAGTTTATTAATGAAATTCTATGATTATACCTTATCTAAACAATCGAATACACTTTTCAAAATAATATCTACTTTTCTATTGGAGGTTAAGTACCAGTATTGCATCGCTCTATAAATCATGAAATGGTTCGTCTGGCGGAAGAATTATCACCTGGAACGAGTTTTGTGATAGTTGTGGTGTTAAGAAATTAAATATATGTGATATTTCTCGAATCTAAGTAGAAAAAAGGGGTAAAATTACTGACTTAAAACATTATGATATTTTATCAAAATAGAAAGCATTTTATCAAAAAATCAGAAGCAGCATTATATTCTTGCTATAGGAGGGGACAGGTAAAACGTACCTATCTTCAAAAATTGAAACCTCAACTACAAGTAATTGTGGATTTATTACGGTAAAATCAAATGTATTACCACTCAATTAAATCACTTTTTTTCCTTTTGTAGATGCACCGCGGCGTCTTAATTCTTCTTTTAGTATATGCACTTGCATTGACGAATAATTTTCCATATTTGTTTTGTATTTATACTCAATTTTTATAACAATAAATCTTGTTTGTTTTTTATACAAGGTAGACAGTAATCTGACGTAGGGACCAACTATCGCAGCGCCATCTACGATTAGCTTTGAGTTGCCATCCCCATTGTTTATCTTTTTCTGCCTTCACGAGGTTCTCGTCATGTGGGACCGTGATATCAACAATTATTGCGCGACGCTCCAATCGATCTATCACCACAATGTCAGGCTTATTGGCAACAATAGTCCTGTCAGTGATGATAGGTCGATCCCAATACAACGAGATATTGCCGTTTTCGAGAACTGGGTCGGGCGCATACCTATAGTACGGCACTTCCGATTCCACAAGATTGTACTTCAAAGCAAGTTGCTGGTGGATAATCCTGGCAACAAGGTTGTGTCTATGCAAATATTCGCCGTTTGCCAGACGAGAACACCCAGAAATAATGTGTCGGATCGATTCTCCCGGACGGTGGCATGCCCGACATATGTCAACCGTGCCATCCTTCACAATGTATTTCCGGTAGTTATTCGTCATCATAACTTCGTCCATAATTGCACAGACAAAACCTTCGGTTTCCCCAAACAGGTCACCGAAGCGCAGCCAGGATACGGACGCTAAAAAGTCTACATCGGGACCATGTAATGCCCGGTAAAAGCGTCCGTGAAGCTCCTTGCTCTGCCATACATCTTTTCGATCATTAGTGTCTAATACTTTAGGTTTGCGCCAGTTCTCGTTAGCCAAGGAGAGCGGAGTGAGACCCTTGTCCACTGTGACCACATCTCGGTGCATCCCTACGTCGGCTTCAAGGAAATATTCCCTGAGACTGCATACCTCACGGTTGTGTAGGGTCTTAGCATTTAAGAAGCCACGACCCCCGCACTTCCGCGGGATATACAGTCTCATCACTGACGACCGCGGGTGATGCATCCGATTTGCAGTCAGCAGTGAACGGACTCTCCTATCCAGGGCGTCAAGTTCTGTCTGAGTCCATTTGAGTATGCCGAAAGAATACATCAATACCGGCATGACCCAACCGTTGAAAGCGCGCACCTTATTACCACCTGACAAAAGACTGTTAAGTACTTTATTCAGGCGGCTAAAGAAGCGCTCCCTCAACGATTGCTTCATGTCAGCATTATTGATGCCTAATGCTTCCGACATACCCAAATATTTGTAGGTCTCTGTTGAAGAGAGGGATCTAAGGTGTATGGAATCCGAGAGTTGAGTTCCCTCTGATTCCATAATCTCCCCTCGCTTCACATGCATGACTGCACATTTGTCCACACCAAATTCCATCCTGATGGCGCTACTGAAAGTTTCTGTTACCTTCAGTAACTTCATCAGTTGCAAGTTGTTGGGGGCAAAGAGTTTCAGATCATCCATGTAAAGAAGGTGAGATATGACCTGACCACCTCTCTTCAACCGATATCCTAGCCCCGAACCCTCCAGTAATGTACTGAGTGGGTTCAAGGCCAGACAAAACCACAAAGGACTCAGACTGTCACCCTGGAATATGCCGCGCTCAATCCTTATCGGTTCGCCGCTACCTCGGATCTGTCGACATCCTGGATAGCAAAGGACTGTTCTCCAGGTCCCCATACACGACAACAGGAAGGTACGTAGAGTTATATCAACTTTATACAACTCTAGCACCCTCATGAGCCATGTATGGGGTACCGAATCATAGGCCTTCTTATAATCTATCCAACATGCGGACAGATCTTTTCGGGAGCGGCGAACCTGTTGGCTAATGGCCATATCAATGAGGAGGAGCTCCTTAGTACCGCGGGACCCGTTCCTACATCCATTCTGAGAGGCGGACATGATGGAATTAGTCACAATATGTTGATTGATTTTAGCTCTCAGAATGGATGTAAGAACTTTATAGACCGTTGGTAGACAAGTGATCGGTCTATAATTTTTGGGTTCCGCAGTACTACCTGATTTATAGAGCAGGTGGGTCACTCCTGTTGTTAAGAATTGGGGTAACGACCCTGACTCTAAGGCTAATTGGAACTGGGATGCTAAGCGAACGTGTGATCTTTTGAGCCATTTAATCCAGAAGTTGTGCAGCCCATCCGGCCCTGGAGATTTCCAGTTCGGCAACAGATGGACTGCACAAGCTACGTCTTGGGGGCTGATGGTGATAGCCCCCATTTCTGGAATGTGATTACACGCTCGCTCAACATCCCTGATCCAATCGCCCTCAGCGTGACTGACAGGCACCGACCAGATGCTGCGCCAGAATGAACTCATGGCATCATCATCCGGCAGGGGCGTGTCAGCCACACCTTGGTCCGGTCGCTCCCAAGCCCTATAGACCCACCTTTCATCACTTTGGAAGGTGCGATTCAAAGTGTACCGCTCCACTCGTCGCTTGTACCGACGAATACGGTTCGCCCATGCACAAATCTTCTGCCTCAGGAAGTCGATACGTTCCGTGACGCGGGCCAAATAATCACGAGGATCGATATCGATTCCTGTGAACGCCCGCCTCACAAAACGCATCACTCTAGGACGAGTATTACCCTCCCTGAAGCAGTGCAATTTGCCGATGAGTGCTCTAGCTTCACCGATACGCCGCTCAATCCTGCACTGCCAAGCTGGAGCCGCTGGTTTTGGTCGCGTAGCTCTGTCACTGTCAGGGAATTTGACGTGAGCTACACGACATGCCGCTACAGCTGCACAGTACAGGATTGAGTGGGTATCAGCAAGATCCTTACTGTTGTCAAAACAATTTGACAGCTCTGAGTCTAGAGCACACATAAGCGCCTTGTTTTTATTGTGCATAGGCAAACGAGGTAAACGTGGTCTAAGTTCCGGTGGTACGGAGCGGTACTCCCGGAACGCACTCTCCAAAGCGCTCCTCAATTGTGCGTTGCATTGGGTACTCACGGATATAACTTCGTCATGATCCTCTTCACAATCGCGATCGGGTCGCGGTGGCATATTGGAAGAACTTTGTTGCCGCACCGCGATCATTGGTGAAGCAGGAATAACTCGGTTACTCCGTGAATCCGAGCGTAGTCGATCAAGTAAGGTGTCATCCAGCATACAGTTACGCTGAATGACCCGCACCTGATCCGAAAGTCGTTGTGCCGACACGCTGATACCTGGCTCAAGCACCTGAAACAGAGAGAGCATCCGACCACGGTACGCAGTCAAGCTGCTTCCCCCCTCAGTAGCCCCATAATATGCGCGCATGACGTTTTCATTCATGGACTGGGTCCATCGCATGCGCGACACATTTCCACCGGCAGCGGGGACCCTATTCGGGGCCTGTTGGCCTCGAGGTCCCAAGCCCGCTGGTGGCCGTCCTCTTCCTCGTCGTCGCGGTGGTGGTGGTGTCGACGGTGGGGAGAAAAACTCGTCGCTCGAGCTCGACGCAGCTGCAGCGACCGGAGACACGACGTACTCAGATGAGGCGCGTCCCGGCGGCCGCGAGGCGGAGCTCGGCGACGAGTCCGGAGATGGTGGGTGTGCCTGTAGCTGTTTAGTCCGACTTCTTGTAATCATTCGGGTGATGTTGATGGTGACATTACTATGGTTTCATTTTCGTTTTTTTTCGGTTATATTTCATTGTCTGCACTGTAGCAATTTTTTTTATTTCTGTTTTTCTTTTGAAATAACACGTTTTATGTTCGGTTTATACGAAAAATAAATTAAATATTGTAAGAAAATTGGAGAAGAAAATTTTATACGTCACTCATGACAGACGTCGGACCACAGATCTCTTATTATTATTATTATTATTATTACTGTTTCTATCCATTTTTGAAGATGAAAAAAGAACATACTATTATGTTCAAATCAATAAGTGATTTTGAAAAGCAAAAAGTTTGCGCCTAAGATGACCCACTGACCCAAGTTTCAGTTGTTGTTGTTAGTAAAAATAAAAAAATAAACAAACCTCAGCATCAACTTTTTCTTTATATTTACTTTTTTCAGCATACTTTTGGTTTTTAACAAGTTGCTCAGTTTTATAATCATTTATAAATATTGTCAACACAGCAATACTTAGGTCTCTGTTGAATTCCTGCACTGGGTTATAAAAAACTTGGTCAGTTTTGAGAAGAATTTCAGCTTTTCCCTCTTTTATTGACGAGTGCTTTGGAGCAGTATCCATTCTCATAATCCTCTGTAATAATATTAAAAGGTATGGTGTACTTTGAGGTTAAGTTTTATGTTAAAGTGAAACAAATAAGTTTGACTTTTAAAATGTAGTTACAAACCTGGGATAGAACTGTAGCTAATCTACGATATTTTGTAACATTCATAAAGTATATAAAACAAATATAAACTTTCGTCTTACACACTAAATTACAGCGAAGATTTATTATTGATATGTTGATATGTCAAAGCACTGTCAATGTCAACTTTGAAAATGTAAAATCTGATATGGAACTTGTTTCTGAACGAAGACTGAAATAGTGAATGGAAAATTTTCAATAATTATTTATGTTGTAATCAACTTGTAAAAGTAAAAAAGAAGATAGGAAAATGATTATAATCATTTATGAGATTTTTATTTTTATAAAAAAAATATAAATATATTTTTATATAAAAAATGTGTCGTCATGCCCGTCATGCTCCTGTCAATCTGTCATGCTTTGACGCATGGTATAATAATCTTTGACGCATGGATGCTTTGACGTTTCTTAATCTCGCCGTCTCGCGATTCTTGAAGAATCTGGAAAAATAACCTACTCATTTGCCCAAATACTTTATTTTAAATGGAACAAGGCATATAAAACGTTAATATCAGTTATAGAACTATAAAAATGCATACTGCCAGTAGTTTGTTACGGAATAGCATCCGTAGTCCAAACTTGAATTCGTCTGTGGTTCGCAATGTAGCAAAAGTTGCATCACACAATAAACCGGTGCAAAGGTTGTGTTATTCTGGGGTTTCTAGTCCTAGGGGTGCGCGGATATGCAGTTATAGTGGTAGTTATTTAAGTCTGAGCAAGCAGATTGGATTTGGGCGGTATTTCTCGACGAACAAAAGTGATCCTCCCAGCGAGGACCCGGAGCCTAAAGATGAGACCCCGCTGTTCAGCAGCCAGCTGCCGGCGACAGTGGCCGTGCCGGAGGTGTGGCCTCAGGTGCCCGTCATCGCTATCAACAGGAACCCGGTCTTCCCGCGTTTTATCAAGCTTATTGAGGTTAGATCTCCTACTCTGTTATGATTCCAATTGAATAGGTGGATGTGAGTGTAGTTATAGTCTGAGATGCATAATAGGATTGTAATATGAATATCAATGTTACCTTAGTACAACTCATGCTTATTGTTTGAGAGATTTCAAAAATCTATTCCCTACTTCACTTATATTCAAATGGGGATAGTTTTTAATTACCACATGTCTTACAAGTTGATGCAGAACACATTGTTAAGCTGCAATACAACGTTATTTTTTGTAGTGGAACCCGATACACCTGTCCAATATTTTTGTGTAAAGAATCTATGTGCAAAATGTTAAAACCGTGGCATACAAAAATCACAAAGTTATAAGCTTGTATATTACCTGGTTGTCCGTTCAAAAACATGCTCATTTCGCGGTACACCCGCGTAAACTGCGTCTCCTGTGTTATACACTCGTGATAATAGTTTGGAAATAGGTACCTAACCCTACGGTGATTGTATTGTAATTAACTGGTAATAAAATTTAATGAAAATATTTTGAAAAAAAAAATATAACATGGTATAAAAATTATTAGAATCAAATCAGTTACTGATTTTGAACAAACTATATTCAGGTTTCGCATATACTAAAAATAATGTTGTATAGTTCTTTGTTTATAAAGTAGAATGTTAATTTAGCAAAGGGTTTATTTTTTATGGTTTCAACACAACAACAACTGCTACTACACAATTTTTGTAAATTTATATTTTTATTATTATTATGTTTTTCACAGATATCAAACCCAGCTTTAATAGATTTAGTAAGACGTAAAGTGAAACTAAACCAGCCTTACGTTGGTATCTTTTTACGTAAGAAAGAGGATGATAAGTCTGATGTTGTGTCCAGTTTGGATGACTTGCATCAAGTGGGGGTCTTCGCCCAGATCCACGAGATGCAGGATATGGACTATAAACTGAGGCTCGTTGTGATGGCTCACAGACGTATCAAGATTACGGGACAGTTTATTGAGGATGAGATTGAAAGTGGGCCCGCTGGTGAGTGATATTGTCATTTTTGAGGGTTTATTGGTACTTCTTAGTCACTGACATTGGCTCATCTGTTATTCATTGTTTACTTTGAGTTAGCACATGTCTTGTTTTTATAAGAGTTATGTTAGATTTTTAGCATAAATTTTTCACCTCAAAACATTTTGGACTCCTTTGTATTGAGATTTTTTTTTTAATTTTGGTAAAGATTTTCTATAATATTTTTAGTTATAAATTTTTTTTATTAAACAAATTCTCTATTCTGTAAAATGAGCAGATCTCCCATCTACCCATTCATATTTTTTTATTATATTACTCGGTTTTTTGCCACGCATAGTGTTTATCTATGTTTTAAAGTGCCTTGTGGGTCCATAAAAATGATTACAAAGGCAGTTTTTGAAAATTTTGTACTGTAATATTGTATTATTGGGTAGTAGCGGCACGTCCCGGCTTCGCACGGGTGGACATGATGATTTTCGTCCTCTAAAACCTGGTGCTAATGGTTACAAACACAACAAAAAAAGAAGTAGCTGAGTCGGTCCAGTCATTTTCGAGTTATGAGCTTAGCAACACATTTTGCGATCCATTTTTATATTATAGAGATAGATATATAGATAGATATAGAAGAAGAAGATAATACCCAAGATAAACAATGTATACCATATTCTTTCATCGGTATCCCTTTTCGTCACCTAAAACTGTTTGTCCGAAAATCATTATCCATAACACGTTTGGTATAAAATTCAGTTACCATAATGATCAAAAGTTCTAAATTTTGTTTTACATAATTATCTTCACTTCTAAAGCTGTTCTGGCATAATATCTAGTATCATAATAATTGAATCTCCTAATTTTGTATGAAATAAAGTCATATGTCCTAATCATTGTATTACATAATGTGTATTATTCCGAATGTTCAATTAGGTATAGTAAAACTGATATTTCATTAAATTGCTTAGAAACCGAAGATCTTGGGATCCAAGAGCGAGCGAAGCGAGCTCGGGACTAGTGGGCACCCCGACACGGACAGGTTAGGTTCGAAGGGGATGGCGGGGTCTGAAAGACCCCGCCATCCCCTTCGTGTTAGGTTACTTTAAACCTTGCACGCAGAAATAGGAGCCCCGCGAAGCGGGGCTCCGTCGATATTCCTTATTGGGAATCAGTAACAAAACAAACTTTAGGACTTATGTATTTTATGGAAATCGGTTTTATGTATTTTGAATATTATAGATTGTAATATTTATGACAAACAAATTTAGGACATACAGTATTTAGGAATTTCAATGTTATGGCATTCGAAATTATGTGTATTAAGTTCGGGCAAGTTATCATTCGGACAAATGATGATTAGGACAAAAAAAATTATGTCACATTAGATTATGTATAAAAAAGTTAGGTCACACAATAGAGAACCTCTTTCATCATTGAAAATGTTTTGTTCATTTTAATGTATTGTTCACCCACAATCATCTCACCCACACACCAGCTTCATTTCTGAAATGCCAAAATCATTTCAGAAATGAAGTTGAAGTTTCCGCTATTTAACGTGGAGCTTAACGTTGCCCGCGAAGAGTCTGATGCGGAGCGGCGCAGGCGCAAGTACCGGAACACAAGGAAGCAGTCTACTAAAGAACCGGAGACTCCTGAGGAGCCAGCTAAGGAGTCCAAGAAACCAGCTCCAGATCAGGTGATGATGGTGAAGGTGGAGAATATGGTGCATGAGAAGTTCCAGCAAACTGAAGAAGTCAAGGCGCTGACGCAGGAGATTATTAAGACCATCAGGGATATTATTAACTTGAATCCTTTGTACAGGTTAGTTTATTTTCTGAATAATTTATTCTTAGCAAAATGTACATTTTCATTGTATTTTGAAATAGGGTAAGGCCTTGTATCACTGACAAATAAATACATGTAAGACCTTGTTTATGGACACGCCGGGCGGCGCGGTACCGCCTAACGCCCCGTATGTCCATGAGCGAGGACTTACAGTGCTACATGGTTCTTTTGGCTCTTGAATAAAATTAAGAACTGGTATCTACTATTGAATATTTATCAATTTGAACAAAATCATATTGTCAAGATGAACTATTTATTCCAAGTAGGCCAGTAAAAGGCACTATGGAGAAGAATAAGCAAGAAACTCTATTAAAAATCCAGATTATGGTGTTAATATCAACTAAGGCCGCACGCCAAAAGAACTTTGCTGCATTAAATTATCTCGCCTCCATCTCAGGTCAACAGCACTGGCCCTGATTTCATGGCATGCAATCAGATCATAATCCGACTGTACTTGAGCGTACAACCTTCGCGCATGATACGATTGTAGTGTCATTGATGCCAACCTTTGTAAATTCATAATCCAGTACATTTCCATTGAGTTCAGTCTACTGCAACAGTGGGCCTTTTATTAAAGTAAAATAGCTGTTAAAAATAGGTGATAAATGTAATAGGTATTTTACGTTATTTAAGTAGTATTTAGACTAGGGTTGTCCACAGTCTACAAAAAAATTGTAGGCAGGAGTCCTTGAGTCCTCCACTAGCCTATAATGTTCTTATTTTTGGAACACAGGTATATCTGTTTCTATAAAAGGAAATGGGTGGTGGTTAGAGTGAACACATTATTTAATTGACATGAATTGGTATGGCCCAGTCAGAAAGAACTGTGTGCCCAATTGTCAATATAGTAGTAGTAATATAAATACATAGTAATCAAAATTGTGTCTTTTTGGTTACTAATTCGGAGCCTTCAGCATCACCCACCAGTTTCAGTTATCTATGGTAGTTCAAACTAATCCTTGTTTTCAGGGAGTCTCTCCATCATATGTTGGCACAAGGTCAGCGCGTGGTGGACAACCCGGTGTACTTGTCAGATTTGGGCGCCGCACTCACTGGATCAGAACCCACGGAACTACAGGCTGTTCTTGAGGAGATGGATGTGAGTAACCTACCTCTTGGTAACCTCTCGTGTGATTCTACCTCATCTGTAATTAAAAACTTGTGGTAAAAGTTTCTTGTAAGTGCGCGTTTTGGACTGCCAAAAGGGATTGTGTTAAGATAAAAAAAAACACAAATTAGTATGCAGCTGTATAAATCTGGCTGAAACAAATCATTTGTTTTAAGAAAAATTGCCGTACATTCTTAAAAACGACACTGGCGGCACGGTTGCCGTAGTAGCTGATTAACTGCTGCGCCATGGGTTCTATTTCCGCACAGAACAAATATTTGGGTATTCCACAAGTAGTGTAGTAAAAAAATGTAAAAAAAGTACCTACATTCTTCAAAATTTATTTTTGTTTTTTCCACTAGATACCAAAGCGGCTGATGATGTCCCTCTCGCTCCTGAAGAAGGAGTTGGAACTGTCCAAGCTGCAACAGAAGATCGGTAAGGAAGTGGAGGAGAAAGTCAAGCAGCAGCACCGGAAGTATATCCTGCATGAACAGCTTAAGGTTAGTGACAAAAGACTTTGTCAAGATGAATTCTACTTTTTATTGGACCTTTTTTTTAACAGGCATCTAGAAAAACTCATCTCGTTGAAAACTTATTAATATAATTAATATGCATAAAGTGCATTCGGATGTCAAAATCTCGTCTGTCAAGTTATCCAAAACACAAACAGTATCTTTTTTCGGTTCACCCTTGTTTGGTAGAACAACTTTTGATATAATTTTACTAATTCGAACAACGTTTGAGAAAATAATCAGTTTGTATAATATCGGTTAACTTAATTTTCATTTCATCGAATATTTATTTGCGATAACAACATTTGCGCTATTGCTCAAAAGGTATAATATTCATTTGATATAATATTCAGGTGGTATAACATTTAGTTTATCGAATATTCGATTGGTGTAATGTAATGCAGAAAAGAAAACATTGTAAATATTTGTTCCGTCGATCTACCTTGGTAGGTAGTAATCAGTAACTAAACTAAGGTTGCAAGAGCTACCTTGGTAGGTGGTAATCAGCAATTTTACCAAGGATGCAAGAGCGAGCGAAGCGAGCTCGGAACCTGGGGCACCCCGACTCGGACAGGTTAGGTTCGAAGGGGATGGCGGGGTCTGAAAGACCCCGCCATCCCCTTCGTGTTAGGTTACTTTAAACCTTGCAGACAGAAATAGGAGCCCCGCGAAGCGGTGCTCCGTCAACCTACCTCATTAGGTGGTTATCAGTAATATACGCTCGCCCTTGCATCCTTAGTCAAATTGCCGATTACTACCTACCAAGGTAGCTCGACGGAGCCCCGCTTCGCGGGGCTCCTATTTCTGTTTGCAAGGTTTAAGCCCGGTTTCCACTGCAAGCGGAGCGGACACATTAATGACCCAGCGGGTGAAAAGAGTAAAAATGAGCTCGCTCTGGGAACGCAAAAACGATTTGTTGGTGGAAATACTAGTATGTAGTTTGCGCTTGCGAGTTTAAAGGAGTCATTAATGTGTCCGTTCCGCTCGCGGTGGAAACCGGGCTTTAAAGTAACCTAACACGAAGGGGATGGCGGGGTCTTTCAGACCCCGCCATCCCCTTCGAACCTAACCTGTCCGAGTCGGGGTGCCCCAGGTTCCGAGCTCGCTTCGCTCGCTCTTGCATCCTTGGTAAAATTGCTGATTACCACCTACCAAGGTAGCTCGGCAGAGCCCGATTTTTTATAGACAATGAAAGAAAACGAATAATTAACTGAATATTCGATGCGATATTTCGACTAAATCATTATTAGTCTAGTGAAACATTAGTTTAAATAAAATTAGTGCATTTGAAAATTCGGTCAAATGAAATTATTTCAAAGAAATAAATAGGCTAAATGAAAACATAACAATTAATTATTCGGTGAAATGAATAATTCTACGAAACGACTTTATGTTAACCAAAATTAGCCGGAGTGATTTTCGACGAAACGTTGTTCTGTCAAACAAGGGTGAACCTCTTTTTTCTCCTGTCCTAATTTTTTTTTCACACTGTATTAGTCGCGTGCTCTACTAATGTAGTTTTGGCGTGAATAAACTATTTGCGACCTTGCTGCAGGGATGCTAATAGTGATCACTATTTAGTTATAGAGGAATACTATGGGTGGGGGTTTCTAGGTACATTCAATTCACGTTAAAATTCCACGAAATGCTTCTTGTGTTCTATAGATACAATTCTATAGTTACAATAGTAGAACGCGCGACTAATGGAGTGTGTCACACATGAGTTGCCACCATAGGCTATTATCCATACTAATGTGGTTACCCCAACCCGGTCTGGTCCTTAATCGGACGGCAAGCTACCTTTTATTCGCCGTCCGCAAGCCTGCGCCTACGTTGGCCGGAAATTGCTCCGCGAGGTTTCCCACGGCGGATGGGACGTGTGGTTGGAGAGTGTCCTTTTCCCACGCGTTCCAACGCTAAGTGTTACGTTTCGCAGAAGAAGGTTTTGTTATGAGCGGACGGACTAGTTTGCTTGTTTTTGACGACTTAGGTGTCAACTCACCTTCTTCATGATCCTGTTCGCCTAGTACTTTTTGTTCTGATTCCACATCGTGTTTTCATTTTCTGTAATTTTACAGTACCTATGTCTATTCGGATGAACTGACCACATCAATATTAGCTATGCAACGACTCATCCGAACTTGCTGATAACTCAACCCCTTTTATTTTTTGAAGGGTGACGATTATCCTCGGGTGAAAAATTTTGAGGTTGAGTTTACACCTAAGTCTTTGTGACGCCGCTATTCTTGTTTTAAATCTGGAGAATTCAAGTTCTACTCACAATATCTTTTATTATTTTTGTACAGGTGATCAAAAAAGAGTTAGGTCTAGAAAAAGACGACAAGGACGCCATAGGTGATAAGTTTAAGGAACGCTTAGCTGATAAGAAAGTGCCTCAAGCGATACAGACCGTCATCGATGAAGAACTCAACAAGCTCAACTTCCTAGAGAGTCATAGCTCGGAGTTCAAGTAAGTATTTAAAATAGTAATAAGTTTAGAATGCACGCTAATTATGTGAAGGCAACGAGATACACAGGTTAATGGAAATCTCGAAGTCTCAATCTCTTGTTTCATTTGTTACCCTTGAATTTCATACTACAACATAAAATACCCAATTAAAAGTGCATTTGATTGTAATATTACAATTGCTGATACTGTGTTTTGTAGCAAATGGAAAGATCCGACTTTAAGCCACATTTATTTATTAAAGACTAAATGCAGTCCTGACAACCAACCATAACAGTTATTTCTGTTGCTGCTGTAACAACAAATACTAAAAACAGGATAAAATAAATATTAAAGGAGACTCCCACACATGATTTTTTTGCCATTTTTATAGTTAGTGGCGATTCCAAGTTTTATAGTCAAGTGCGCGTAGGACTCGCGCACAAAGGGGTTCCATAAACCCTTCGCGGGCTGTTTTTTTTAGTAGGTGAACTTTGTCTGTCTGTCACAGTTATTATTCATGGATTAAAATAATATCAATTTACTTTCCCAGCGTCACTCGCTGCTACCTAGATTGGCTAACCTCCCTACCCTGGGGACTCACCTCTGAAGAGAACCTCAAATTGGCTGACGCTCAAGTGATTCTAGACCAGGACCACTACGGCATGGATGATATTAAGAAGAGGATCTTGGAGTTCATAGCCGTGTCGCAGCTCAAGGGGTCCACGCAAGGAAAGATTCTTTGCTTCCATGGACCACCTGGAGTGGGGAAGACTAGTATAGGTGAGTTTGAGAAGTGTAATTACGGCTATAGGCTCAAGATTTCCACATTATATTTGGTTATACAAGAAGTAAGAGCAGTGGTGGCCCAGTGGTATCGGTCCCGACTTACGAGTTGTAGGTCGTGGGTTCGGACCCCGCCAGGCGCATTACTTTGTGTAATTTATTTCATCACCACTGCTCTCAAAACGGTGAAGGAAAACATCGTGACGAAACCGGCATGTCCTAGAACCAAAAGTTCGAAGACATGTGACATCTGTCAACCCGCACTGGGCCTGCGTGGTGGATTATGGCCCACTCCCTCTCACAAGAGAGGAGCCCTGTGTCCCAGCAGTGGGAACACTATAGGCTGATGATGATGATACAAGAAGTTTACTGGGTTGTGGGTTATGGAGGTCCGACAGGCAGTCGCTCCATGTAAAATACTGATATTCAGCTGCATCTGGTTCGACTGGAAGCCGAACCCAATATAGTTGGGAAAAGGCTAGGGAGAAAATGATGACAAGAAGTTTAAATTCTACATTATAGGATGATTGTTAACAATACTAAAATTCATATTGGAACATCTTCATCGAATTTTATGAGCCTTGAAGTTACGTAAACGTGACCATGAGAAAGGCTTTGCAATAATCCCACGAGTAATATTATTCACAAAATCACAATGCCAAAAGCATAAATAACGACATGTGTACGTTATTTTTTGCTTTTGGTTCATAAATATTGTAGAGTTATCTGCTTTGCATGTACTCCCGTTCCTCTATAAGGGCTCCCGCACACGGGCCACAAAACGCCGCCACACGCCACTCGCGCGATTCCGCAACCCTCTTTCTTACCTCAGTAATGCATTGGTTAAAAAAAGTAGCAGCCAACGACCGCAAGTGTCGACCACCGGTCACAAATGTCTGTCCTGCGCTTCAGCTACCTCTGTAGCCGCGTCTAGCGTGTCGTGGCGGCGTTTCTGGCTGTCGCGAGTGGCTCGTGTGCGTGTGAAGACACTTAGGTGTTAAAGCGTAACAATTCACATTGGCATTTAAAATATTCTAGCGATCCGCTCCGGCTTCGTACGGGTGCTATGTAAATGTATAGGTATACCGAGTCATTATTTTAAGTTCATCATCAATGGAGAACAACGGCATAAAATATGTTGGGCTTATTTCACTCATCTTTATGGACAACTCACACTTGACCAATAAAAATAATATGCCGAAATCGTTAACATAAAAAGCTATATTTTCCTAATAAAATGTTTCTGTATAAAATATGTATCATATATTATGGATTCAGATTTTCATTTTAAGGCGAGGTTTTCCTGAGCACCGCAGGCATCCAACGCCTACCGCAGCGTCCGCAAGGACTAGCGGATACGTAATGAATTACGATGCGCGATGACACGCGCGCCAAAAGTTGGGAAATCTAGGTAGTAGTTACAGAGTAGAGCAAAGCAGTAGATCAACTTGAATTGATTAGTATAGGTACGTTTGTATGTATCTTTTTTTTGTTGCGGTATTATTTTGAAACTATGATATCTCCTCAGATATTAAAGTGTTAATTGAAATCAAATGATGTCAAGGGCAATTTTGTTCAAAATGAAATACTTATGACTTATCGTTTTTATTTGGAAATAAGGATTAAATATCTGGTTGACCGAGCTTCGCTCGGTTTTTAAAATGTCTATATCTTGGGAACCGAGCTTTTCTCGAACCTGGGACCTTGAGCCTTGAGCCGAAAAACCCCTAATCTGTAACTTTCATGAAAATCCTTGAAGCCGTTTCCGAGATCCTGATTATATATAAATATAATATATACAAGAATTGTTCGTTTAAAGATATTAGATAAAATGTAAAACTACCTTCGCATATATTGCATTATTTTCAGAGGTTGGAGTAGGTAGATTGATTTAAGGTCGTTGACGTCAAATGTGAAGGATAATATGGATATGAAACTTCATATTTATTGTGATATTTGTTCCGGAATTTTGAAATTAGCACGAATTGTGTTTAAGGTGAAAAACGTAACAAAGTATAGTTTTCAATTTCCTCCGCTGACCTGAAACCAGTTTTTTTTAAATGAAATATTTAAAACCACATGCTCAACAATATCCTGTAAAACCAAAAGTAGACTCAACTCAAACTTACTCATTAATATTATTAACAGGTTATACATGACTGCATTCATCTAAAGGCATTTCAGCGTTAAGTGTCACATGGGTGTTACCTACATTAGTAGTCGTTCTGTAACAATAAAACAAATGAAGTTTTTGTTGTTGTTTGTAAGTTCAACGGATATCATCAGTAGAATTGTTTTCATTATGTAGGTACAATATAGTTACTTACTCCTCAATTTTAGGGTTATTCAAATGAACAGGTTGTAAAGTAATACTCTATTGACCTATAATACAAATGTTGATTTTGATTAGTTCGTAATAATTAGCAATAAATCCTTTTTTTTTATTAAATAAAAAAGTAGAGAAAATAATTTACTCGTTATCCCCTGAATCATTAGTCGATATATATGCGCACTGCGCTAGGCCTGCAGCTGCATTGCTCTAAAAACATTAGAAATCTACGTAATTTTAAAGCTTGGAGGTGAATCAGGGGTTACGGCAGTTAATAACTAATATTTTCGAAGGAAATGATCATACTGTGTACACTTCTATACTATGACCACTACCTATTTGACATGTGGAGACAGTAAACCATTATAATAAGTGCGTTCGCGGTGGCTTTATGAACTCTGACATAGGGTCTAAATTCAACTGTCTTACATAATTTGATGCGGTTGGTAAATCTATTCCGCGAGAAAAATAAACCATTATAGCTTTTGCGAGCGTGACTTCTTTATTCGTATTGACATTGGGTTTAAATTCAACTGTTTTACACATATTTGCGGTTTGTATATATATAGGTTATAGTCTAGGAGCCACTGAAACATCCCACCCGTTCTCCACAAAGCTAGATATTTTTTAAATTATATTATTGGAAAGTACCGTTGTAGCAGGCATCTATGTGGTTGCATTATCATTCCTCAAAACGGACTCAAAGTCATTTGGTTTTTGCTCTCACAGTATGACTACAATTTTTTAATGGGGATTGTCTTAATTTTTCAAACATTCGATTTTATTTTATTTTCTGCAAATTTAGAGCATTTTTAGAAACTAATTTGAACATTTTAATGATTGGCTCAATAGTATTTTTATTTTTGATATTTTAATTTTTGAGGTAGGTGACGTCATCATTGGCCAAAAAGTTGTGCCGCTGCCTAACTAGAGCAAAACTAAAAAATTAAAAAAACTGTCAACACAACGTCAACTGTCTAAACGTCACTTACATCCCGCTAGGTTATTATTCATTCACAGAACAAAATTACTCCTAGATGAACATACAAAGGAATCTAAGGCTTCTTAAATACTTACATCAAAGTGATCTTCGCAACAGTACATTGTATAAACCTTGCAATATTCCACACCTACATCACGACACCACATTTCTCGCAATCTTTTTTAATACGAAAAAAAATTTTGTTTGGATTATTATTAGTATTATTGTTGCAAGTTCGGACAAAGCACTTCCTGTATTCCATTTTACTTGTAGTTTATGTAATATTGCCGATGCCGATATTAACAGATTTAACCGAGATTATGAGGAAATTTGCAGTTACAATAAAAAGTTACGTATAACTTTATATTTTTGATATTTACAACTTGACACTTGAGAAAATCAGGGATGTCAGACGGCCACTCAGATATCCTTGTACCGAGCTGGCTAAAAGCTGGTACTGAATACAAAATACTAGTACATCGGTAAATTTGTGTCGAAAATCAAATAGGAATGAAAAACAATTTTTTTTTCTTTTACTGTTAAGATCAAACAAGTCAACATTTTTTCCATAGAAACTTCGTTGGGGTTTTACTCCACTATTTGACAAGGTACATCCAAAATTAAACATGGTATCGTTTTGTCTCATTATTAATTTTGTCTGTACGGAAGCAGAATTGAAAAATATGAAGCTAATAAAAAGTTACAAGCTTCTAAAGATTCGTTTTTTTTGCTAATTTTAACACAACTTTAGGTGTAAATTAGAAGCTAAAGAAGCATCAAATTTCCGAAACGAAGTCCTTACCGACACAGCAAATTTATCGAAGAATTTAATAAATTTTATTTGAAATTAATTGGTGCACTGGATTTTTCATAAAACCCCTTCTTCCAAAGGCTTCTTCGTATTTTTTTACGCGCGCCTTTTACTCTGAATGATCGTGCATCTCACTGAATAATGTTTTCCCCTGTTTTCTCCACGGGGGGATGACGCTCGCGCACGCATGTACAATATGGCTCGATTTCCGGTGAAATATCATGGTTTTTGATTTTGACCATGCCTGCCAGTGAGTTCGAGCTCGCGACTAGCGCCGCCTTAATAGAGGGCAGTAAACACTAAACAAGCAGTTTTACCAACCGTACAGTACAGTGGATGAATACTAACAACCGACTGCGATTTTTTGTCCGTGTTATATTTAAATTCATGTTTAGAAAAAAAAAGATTTTTTAGTAAGCAATTTTATACTCGATTGTACCATAAAATTTTTCGTTTATTCTGTATTGTTGGTCAACGGCCAATCTTGGTAATTTTACGTACCAGGACCGAGTAATAGTCTTGGTACATGGTACGTGACACTGAAAACTGGTATGTATACCAAGAAATTGGTATGTCTGACATCCCTGGAAAATACATGCCACTTACTTTTTAGTTTCTGAGGCAAAGATACAAAACTGTGTACGGCCAAAGGTGACGTCATATGAAGGGCAAGGAAGGTCAAACGTATTTTATTAAAAATATCAATAAAATATGAATATTTTTCCTTTTTAATTAGTCCATAACGATCACTAACGCTATTCCTCGAAACGGTTTTTCAATCACAACATATAAAGAAAATGCCCATTCTTTGTGGAAAACAGGTAAGTCGGATGGTTCAGTAGCTCTCCTACTACTAGTAAAGAGAAATAAAAATACAAAGGAGGTTCTAATAATATTGCCAATGCATCCTTACCTTTTTTGTTTATTCAACCTTCAAAGAGCCAGCGATGACAACTTCTTACTTTTCTGCCCATTTGTTTACAAAATTATAACCTTATAAAATGAACTATACTACAAGTATTTTGAAAATTAAAATATGTACAGGTATTATTATTTAAAATTAATGTTTGTCTCTGTCAGTAATAGAACTTAGCGTGGTGGTGGGTTTGCAAAAAAATTGACGTAAGTCCGACCTCCGACACGGTCCAAGACCGACTAAATGCCAAGGGTCGAGTGTATGAAAAGATGAAATCAGCTGATTCTGGACTTAGTGGTATGGTTTCTCATCCTTTCACAATAATACGGCCGCATTCTCTCTCATTTTTTATGCTCTTTAAGATGGTATAAGTTTTATTATTCAAAGCCTAGTATAACTCAAATAAAATGGTATCCAAACCATGAGTTGGACCTGTTTTTGCGATTTAATTGGATGCAGTAAAGTGCAAGCAATCGTGTGTCGAAGAGCCGAAACCTGTAGACCGAAGACTGAAATATGTAATATGTTTTTTTCAAAATTTAAATCCCTTATAATTAGGAATAAAACACAATACAAAAGGACGGTTTTGCGTCTTACCTCGCCTTAAAACTCCGAAATTCGCGTAAAAATCCGTTGCGTAGTTTGAAAGATACATACAGATCATTGTGTACAGAGGCTGTATGCTACTACTTACGTTTTAATCAACGTAATATTACCTATATTTTAGGATGTTTCAGCATATCAATAAAATAAGCCAAATTAAACCTTCACCCACTAACAATACATTCCATTCCAGCTCGTTCAATCGCCCGCGCGCTCAACCGACAGTACTTCAGGTTCTCAGTGGGCGGCATGACGGACGTGGCGGAGATCAAGGGACACAGACGAACATACGTGGGAGCCATGCCCGGCAAGCTGGTGCAGTGTCTCAAGAAGACCGGCACTGAGAACCCACTGGTGCTCATTGATGAGGTGGATAAGATTGGCAAGTGAGTCATGGGGCTGACTTTTTCAGGAGTCAAAATGGGTTGAAATTCCAGTTTTTTTTTTGGTGTAATAAAGTCATCAAGTGTCTTCCTGCCCTGGTCAGAGGGGAAGAGACTGTACAGCTTGACATAAAAATGTAGAAAACCGGAAGTCGCCACTGTCTTCGCGCTACCAGCACTTTGAATGATTTTTTTTTTTTTTTCACTTATTACGTTAGTTTTATGGCACAATAATAAATCTAACAAACCTGCGGTCTTTGTTTACATCAAATATCAAAGATTTTAAAATGCTGTCAGAAATAAAAATTTTAGTTCCGTTTCAATCCGTTCTGGCCAAGCTGTAAGAATCATACTGAAAATTCTGAATCCTTTCAGCTACAACCAGGATCCACCCTGATCCTTCGGTTGGCCTTTGCGTGATTCCAGGAACGCGACGTTGAGGCGCGTGTGGAAAACGACATGGCTTTGAACAAGGCGGTCCTTGATCCGACGGCGAGCTACCAATCACTCGCCGGACGCAAGGCCATGAGTGTAAAAACCGGCCAAGTGCGTGTCGGGCCACGCACAGTGTAGGGTTCCGTAGTTGCCCATCAAAATACTTATGCGAATTAACTAAACTGATTCGCTGAATTTAATTTTAAAGAGAAGAATTTTCAAAATCGGTCCAGGAGTCTTTGAGAAATCGGGGAAAATACATAAAAAAAGATTACGACGAATTTAGAACCTCCCCCTTTTTTTGAAGTAAGTTAAAAATAGTTGACGATAAAAACCTACCTATCCCCAAAAAACATACCGTAAAAACATACCTATTACAGCTGTAAAAATAAAGTTGACAAACTTACATTTGCAGTTGAAGAGCATGTTCTCCGATACATTTTGTTTAGGAAAATATGTTATCCAAGTACATTTTATAAGTTGGTCGACAAAAAAATATTTTACGAGATTTTATTTTACCACTTTTTCGGCACAACAAATCCGTATATTTACACCAAATTACAGCTCTCTAGTACTGTGCGTCTCTGAGCTAAACTGCGGACAGACGGACGGACGGACGGACGGACATGGCGAAACTATAAGGGTTCCTTGTTGACTACGGAACCCTAAAAATCATAATTGTCTGACACTTGATTGTAAAAGTCATCACTCTGTCACGACCAGGTGGCCTACCATGGCCTACCATGACGTCTTTAAGCGGGTAGTTCTGCTGAGGGAAAGCGACAGAACGATACAAGTCGTCTAGCGCCATCTCATTCCGACAAATGAACTACTCTATAAGATGTCATGGTAGGCCACTAGATGTAAACTAGATATTTTTTAAACAAAACTTATTTCTTAAATATATTTTTCTTCTTAACAGGGGTGTCCACGGTGACCCATCATCAGCCCTCCTAGAACTGTTAGACCCGGAGCAGAACGCTAACTTCCTGGATCACTACCTGGACGTACCGGTGGACCTGTCCAAGGTGCTGTTCATCTGTACTGCTAACGTGGTGGAGCACATACCTGAACCTTTGAGGGATAGGATGGAACTTATTGATATGTCTGGTGAGTTTGAGACAATGTTTTTTTTTTATCGAAAGTCTCTCGTCCAGAGCCAATACCACAAAGTGAATGGTCCCTTTCAACGCTAATCTCCTATGTCCACTCCAGGATACGTAGCCGAGGAAAAGCTGGCGATAGCCCAGCAGTACCTGGTGCCAGTAGCTCGCAAGAACTGCGGCCTGTCTGACACTCAGCTGCAGCTGTCGGACACGGCGCTGCACGCACTCATCAGGTCCTACTGCCGGGAGAGTGGCGTCAGGAACCTGCAGAAACATATTGAGAAGGTATAATGTTCATATTGCAGGTCGTTATTACACGCAAAAAAAGTTTATTTTGCTATGGTCATACATGAAAATTACCATTCTAGGAAAAGTATCGTCCATGTCTTTACAACGTAGTGTAATCGATTTTATGTTGATGGAATAAATTATAGTTCCTCGTTCGTATACTAGAGACGCTTTTTCATTTTCCAAGCAATTTACGTTTTAACATAATACTTCAAGTGCATACATCAAAAAAAGTTTGCGATCACTTTGAGAAATCGAAATCTTTTTTTTGTTACAGTGGATTTTACAAATATAGATTTTGAATATCTTCTATCTATATCTATACTTATAATAAATCTGTAGAGAGGTCAATTCTGTACATGAAATATATTTCCAAAATAACTATCTGGGGGTGATTAGGGATCGATACTGATGCCAAAAATGCAATTAATAAAATTATTGTCTGTCTGTCTGTCTGTCTGTCTGTCTGTATAACCGTTTTAGAAACAAAAACTACTCGACGGATTTTGACGAAACTTGGTACAATTATTTTTCATACTCCTGCGCTGGTTATAGTATACTTTTCATCACGCTACAATCAATAGGAGCAGAGCAGTCAAGGGAAATGTTAGGAAAACGGGAGAAGTTACTCCATACACGCTAATCTTCGGAACTACTGGACGGATTTGATTGTTTTTTCTTTTGTTGTATAGCTATTAAATCTGGGCAACATATAGGCTATAATTTATCTTGGAAACTTGAACACCTGATGCAGAACTGCAATAGATCAGCTAAACTATAAGAGATACAAAAATAGCGCCATAGCAAAAATTGTTCCGCGTGATGAGCATTTTCTACTAAGACAATAAATTGAAGATATGGAACACCTGATGTGGAACTCCAAGAGCCCAGCTACACTATCACATATACAGTAACGACGTCTTAGCAAGAGTTGTTCAACCTGATGAGTACTCCCTGTTGTCGTATAAAAACTGAAGATCTGGAACACCTGATGTGGAACTCCAAGAGCCCAGCTACACTATAACATATATAGGAATGACATCTTAGCAAGAGTTGTTTAGTCTGATGGGCATTTCCTGTTGACTTACAAAAATGAAAGATCTGGAACGTCTGGAATCGTCATGCGCGTCACGTTGTTTTCCCGTCCCCAGGCTCTAAGAATTCGACATCAGACGTTTCAGATCTCCGATTTTGACGACCCCATTGTCGCTGACATAAGCAACAGGATCCGCGTACGATTTCGCTGGCAGAAGCTAGTAAAACAATAAAACAGTTCAATTGATTTACCATAAAATGAAAAATAAAATATCAGCTTATACTTAGATAAAGTTTGTGAACACTAGATCACAAACTTTTTTGAATACGGTAGTACGGTATTTTTTGGTACGACCATATACGTAGAATTCACGCTAGGGCGACGTTTTTAATGTTCTAGTTTAATTATTGTGCATTTGCAGAAGACTTAAAACATTTTTCTACCCCTCAGATTTGCCGCAAAGTAGCGTATAAGATAGTGAAGCAAGAAACCGAGACGTTATCAGTGACGGATCAGAATCTATCCGAGTTGGTGGGCAAGCCGACCTTCAAACATGATCGTATGTACGACATCACGCCGCCCGGAGTTGTTATGGGCCTCGCGTGGACTGCCATGGGTAAGTTATGTTGGAGAAAAGCAAACACAAGGGGAAAATATATCGTAGCAAATATATTCAGAGAAAATTTTGGTAAGCAGTGACAGACAAAATTACACATGACACAGAATCATTCACGTAACTTTTTAAATTCAAATTTACATCAAGCTTGGCATATACACACTACATAGTCCGTATATCCAATACTCCCTCATAAATTTTAATTTATAAACACTAAAATACGTCCAAAATCAATAATCTTTAAGACCTAGACCAGTTAAGCACTTATAGTGCTTGACACTACACAATGGCTTAGTGAGTACGTCAGCCAACATGGATTCAGTGGATACATGTCTCAGCTCAATGTCTTTGTTGTCCCTTAACACTTCCCTAATATAATGATGTCTTATATCAATGTGTTTACTGCGCGCGTGAAACATTGGGTCTTGAGCCAAACATATCGCTCCCTGATTATCAGCATGAACAATCACTCGAGTGTACCTCACAATTCCTAGCTCCTTCATAAGACTATTTAAATAAACAGCTTCTTTCATGCATTCAGATAGACTTACGTATTCAGCCTCACAAGTCGATGTAGCCACGCTACGTTGTTTTCTTGATTGCCAAGATACGCATGCACCACCTAAAATAAAAGCATACCCAGAATATGATCGCCTGTCTGATAAACAATTAGCCCAATCAGCATCCGAAAAGCCCTGAACACAATGACCAGTCCTCTTGTATACGAGACTGTATCGTATTGTCCCTTTAAGGTAACGTAATATACGTTTCGCTGATTTCCAGTCGCTTAATTCGGGTTTCGCTAACTTTTGGCTTAGTTTACTCACCGCATTTGCAATATCGGGTCTAGTTGCGTTGCTCAGATAATTTAAGCAACCTATTAGTTCTCGGTAAGGCAATGTTTCATACTTTTCCGTATCACACTTTTCTTCCGATTTAACTTTGGAATTAATTTCCATAGGAGTTGCACATTTATTACAATTTTCCATGCTAAATTGTTTTAACAATTTTTCAATATAATTTTCTTGTGACAATACAATGACATTGTCATTTCTTATAATGTCTATTCCTAAAATATTTTTCGCCTGACCATAATCTTTCAAGTCAAACTCTTTTGACAACTCTTGTTTAAAATTGACTATTAAACCTCTTTCTTGGCTTGCTACCAGAAAATCGTCTACATAAATCAATATAAATAAGAATGCATTTCCATTCTGCTTAAAATAAAGGCATGGCTCATTCAGACTCTGCTTCAATCCCATCTCAGTGAGTTTCTTGTTTAGTCTAAGATGCCATTGACGTCCAGCTTGTTTCAAACCATACAATGATTTCCGCAATAAGCATGAATCGCAACCATCATCCAATTTCTTGAGCATGACCTGCGCTTGCTTTTTAATAATTGGATCTTCTCCCTCACGATTCATAAGCTTAATTAACGTCTCCTTTAATAGTTCTGGAATTTCCATATAAATCTCTCTTCATCCAACGAACCATTCAAGTAAGCAGTATTAATGTCTAATTGGTGAACTTCCAAATTTAATTCAACTGCGAGGGCCATTAATAATCTGACGGTGTCCAGTCTAGCTACAGGCGCAAAGGTTTTTTCATAATCAACCCCATATCGCTGGCTAAAACCTCGAGCTACAAGCCTAGCTTTCTTCTTAAAAGTCTTGTCAACATTCTGCTTTGTCGTTAAAACGTAACGGCAACCAATGACGTTTCTGTTTTTTGGTCTTTTAACGATATCCCATGTCTCTTTTTGAACAAGGCTCCTAATTTCAAATAGTATAGCTTCCTCCCACTCTAGTTTATCGACACATCTCAGAGCATTTTTCAATTTTATTTCCGCTGAACCAACAAAATCAGTAACATCGTGAGAATCAGTAAAATTGATTGGTTCAACTTCGGTCATTCGATAGATTTTCTTTGGACGACCTATATTACCTGTCCGTAATATTTTAGGTCTACCAGGAGCTCTTTTCATCATCATTTGTTGATCAGTATGTCCACGTGTTACAAGCGTTCTTGATTCTTCTTGATGATGATCAATATTTGAAGGGTTTGTCTCTTCATCTTGTTCACATCCTCTTGATTCTACAGAGTATTCTTGACATTCGCTCCATATCTCATCGTCCACTTGTTCTATTTGATTATCATGTTCTTCCGGTTGAGTACACTTTGAAACCTCGATTTCAATGAACTCGTTATCCGTATCTTCTTTAAAGTTAGACGATCCTGGCTCTTGCATCGAGATCTCGTGACTTGAATGATCATTTTCGTGAAATCTCACATCTCTCGCAACTATGAATTTTCTTTGTTCTGGAATCCATACCCTATATCCTTTCGCATTCTTTGGATATCCGACAAAGATGCCAAAAATTCCTCTTGCTGTGAACTTATCCTTATTTGGATTTTTATTTAAAATATGTACCTTAGTTCCAAATTTTCGAAGGTAATCAATCTTCACTGCTTTCTGTAACCATCTTTCATAAGGAGTACTTCTTTTCGCCCTTGATCTCATGCTTTAGATTCTCTCGTGGTTTCTGGGTACTGGGCCCATAACCAATGTTGGAGAAAAGCAAACACAAGGGGAAAATATATCGTAGCAAATATATTCAGAGAAAATTTTGGTAAGCAGTGACAGACAAAATTACACATGACACAGAATCATTCACGTAACTTTTTAAATTCAAATTTACATCAAGCTTGGCATATACACACCACATAGTCCGTATATCCAATAAGTTAGGATTTTTTCTCAAACCACTGCAATTCCTGAAAGCCAGAATCAACAGTGGCAACCACCAGAAAAGCGTCGAGACAATGAAGCTCGACGTTCCCCGTGAATGAATTTACCTGTCTTGGATCTTGCAACGAAATTAATCAGAAAAGAATAATGGAGGAGTAGGAAAAATATGTCTCCATTTCCCTCCATGTCAAGCAGGAGACAGAACAAAACAAGGCAAATAGACACGTAAGTTAGTTTATAGACCAAGATAGCTGCGAACTTTTACACAGGTTGAGTAACATGCTAAAAACTCTGTGTTCAAAACGAGCCTTCAAAGTATCCTCTGTAAGGTTCAATTTGCCTTTCATTTCATAAAGTACAAATTTTTTCCTTTCCCCACAGGTGGCAGCACTCTTTTCATAGAGACGGCGCTCCGTAACTCCGCCACAGACGACAAGTCCCCCATGGGGTCGCTGGAGCTGACCGGTCACCTGGGAGATGTTATGAAAGAGTCCGCCAGGATCGCACTCACTGTCGCCAGGAACTACATGGCGGAACATTACCCGGAGAATAAGTTCTTGAATACTAGGTGAGGGGTTATAAGGCTTATGGCGCAATTTCATTGGTTGTTAACTCGTTCAGTGTACAGCATACGGGGACTCCTCGCAGGCGAGATAACAACCAATGAAAATTACAAGTCGATACGTGTTCGTTACACCGTCTGCAGTGATTCCCCGCTTGCTTTATACATGCATTGACCAATGAAATCCTTCGGTCAAAATACAGCGTGCGGGTCCGCTACTTTTTTGAATAAGGCGACGAACATGGAGGTTCTCCTACACCTCGCACGCGGGCTATCAACTGATGAAAACGGTTCTCCGAATGCGGGCATGCGTTCCAGAAATCTCTCGCACCTGGCATGCGGGCCCTATCGACTAATGAAATTGCGCCGTTAAGCAGTGTTACGAGTAGTCAGATGCCCAAACGTCTGGCAACCAGTCTTAACAATGTGACTGGTTTTTAACGGTAAGATAGGCGGTCAGTTTTTTGGATTTAGGATTCACCTACCAGTCCACTTCGGCTCCATGTCTACCGGTGGTGGTAGCTGGTGAATTAGAATCGTATTAGAGACGGACGACCATCCTGTGTTCGATGCCAAATAGTTTTTACTGTGTTCTGTCATTGCGCAGGAGTTCTAGTCACTTCTAGGTGAGCTAGCTACTTCTTAGGTCTCATCTTTGCTTTTGGACTAGATATAGACAAAAAACACTCAAATAATAAAAAAAAAAACCTGAAATTCACCCAAAGTACAAATTTTTGAGTGCCAACGATTTTCAGCTTGTTTTTTAGCTCAAACTAGATTAAGATCAGACTAGATAGCAGTATACTCGCCTGGACGCCTGCTACATAGAACTTTAACGTGAAATGATGGGTGTACTGTTAGATACAATCTCTTGCCTAACCTTAGTTAGGATTCTACTTTCATATTTTTAGCCTGTTCTGACATACTCCTGGGCCTCAAGTCTGCTAATTTTATTTAACTCACATGCTATTGATATTCAATTGAGACTCAATCACGACTCCATTACGATTAGAACAAATTTGGTATTCTGCAAAAACTTGTATAAGCTCAATAGAGTCGTAATGGAATCGTAGTGTAATTGTAATTGACTCTCAGTTGAACAGTTATAAGTATTGCCATTAGAGAGTAGAATACCGATAAAGACCACAATCGATTTACAATTGTAACACGATTGAAGAGCAGACTAGCAAATATTCTGATAGCAGTTCAATGGAATGTCACTGGAAAACCATTGGTCTTAAATTAGTAGCAGAATACCAAATGTAGTTAAAACTGCTACTGAGATCCAATTGATATTGAATTGAGTCATTACTAAATTAGCAGAATTGGGGCCCTGGGCAAAGGCCTCTTAAAGAATTAAACTATCTTCCCTAAATGATTGTATGATGTTTTCCAGCCACATCCACCTGCACGTCCCCGAAGGCGCCACTCCCAAGGACGGTCCGTCGGCCGGCGCCACCATCACGACGGCCCTCACGTCGCTGGCGCTGCGACGACCCGTGAGGAACGACCTCGCCATGACGGGAGAGATCTCACTCACTGGACGAGTGCTGCCTGTGGGAGGGATTAAGGAGAAGATTATAGCCGTAAGTTTGCATTGATTTATTCTCAAAATCAACATTGTATCTCAATCGACACCCTGATCTGTGTTCTTTGACGGCTGCTTGTGATTTTACATCGAGTTGTTGTAACCAATGGGGAAGAAAAGTTTTCGAGTGGCGACCACGGACCAAAAGACGCAGCGTATGCCTCCCACTAGGTGGACCGACGACATCGTGAGGGTCGCGGACAAGCGATGGATGCAAGTGGCGAATTGTCGTACGGCGTGGCGGTGAAAGGGGCAGATATATGTTCAGCAATGGATGTCTTCCGACTGATGATGATGATGAGTTGGGTTGGCAAATTCGGTCGTTGATTGAACAGTATCACAATCATTAATTTTCAGCTTAGAGTAGGTAATCACTTTGAGAAACTTCAGATTGACACCTCAATATAAAGCCAAATACAGTCCGTAGTAGTAACGCAAAGAGTAACTGAAGGAACAGACTGGATTTTTAGTCAGTAAGAGTCAACGACGATATAATACTAGACTCCGCATGCACGATCTAAGGAACAAAAACTATTCTGCCAACTCGCTGAGGTACTACGTAAGCGAGGGGGACGGGGTACTGAGTTGTGATTGGCTAACTCAAGGTCTGTTCTGTCTCAACGTATGTTTACGGCTCACAGGAGTGGTCGAAATGAGACGGATATAAGAGTTTTTTGCCTAATGTGTTGACAGACATCGGTCGCCTGTTATTAGGAGTCTAGTAATATATCGTCGTTGGTAAGAGTGACAGTTCCCTTCGCTTCACCCAAGATGAGTGCCTTCATTTATAGGTTTTAGGTAAAGACCTACCTAATGCGTCCCCAGTAGTTTCTTTTTTGTGCTTATCTGCAATCAGTCCCAAACTATAAGCAGATTTGTTCCTTGTCGATTAACATGTCTTAGAAGCTCCTCAGCAGGAGTTTCCTCAATTTTCATCATCTGTCACCAAGTTTCTATACATATATCATGTAGTTTCAGTCGTACATATTATATTTATGTTATTAAAAATGTCCCCAGGCCAAACGTGCCGGTGTAAGCTGCGTGATCCTCCCGGAAGAGAACCGCCGCGACTACGACGACCTGCCTGCCTTCATCAGAGAGAACGTCGACATCCACTTCGTCAGCGAAATTCACGAAGTGCTCAAAGTCGCCTTCGAACAGAAACAGGTTTAACGATTATAGACTGTAGTGCTATTTACTTAAGGTTTAGTCGTTGAGAGATTGTACAGTCGAATAAGGTATTTGGTATAGAGGTAGATAACTTGCGAGTACATTACTTATGAAGTATTTTGTTCTGAGTACTCTAATTCGTTAACATCACTCTCCTAAGTAAATTGTTATAAAATAATCGGTAAGAACAATTTATTGATAGTATGGAAAAATAAATTGTCTGTATACTGAATAACTTGTTCGACCGTACTTCGTATAGAAGCGAAAGTAGATGATCGTGTTCAATACACTACTATGTGATTTTACCAAGAATAGGACGACGTTGGCGCCATATTGAAATATGCATACTTTTCTGATAGTTACATGCTATTATACAATAATCTTAGGAAAATAATATTAACAGGATAATGACGATTTTGAAAATGATTTTACAAAAAGGGTTTTTTTTTTGTTATACGTCATAGGATAGTTTACCAAAAAAAATCTAGTTTGACAGTCAATTAAAAATTGTACTTGCTTGTGACGTCATGAGACCTGATTCCCGAATTTTGAAGCATTTGTATCTTTTAACAAAGGAGATTGCCCAACTGCGGTCCAAATGCTGCCCAGGAATGAGAGTACGTGCGTTGTGTTGCTGGCACTAATGTATGTCTGTATACGAAATATTTTTAAAATCTATCCTGGGGTTCCTGATTTATTTACATTTTTAAGTTGATTACTTTATTTTTGTCTCTATGTTTTTTTGTCGTACTTTAGACCTGTTCAAACGCAGCCCACTAATGGGAGTACGTGCGCTGTGTTCCTGGCACTAACGTATGTCTATTTACAAAATACATAAGGAATCTACCCTGGGGTTCCTGATTTATTAACATTTTTATGTTTATGACTTTTTTGGGTGTCAATGTTTTTTTTTTTTTGGAGAAACCCAAGGATACATTTTAAAAATATTTCGTATGTAGAGAGACATTAGTATCAGGAACAGAGCGCACGTACTCCCATTTCTGGGCAGCATTTGAACAGGTGTGAGGTCAATAAAAAAAACATAGGGTCAACAAAAATAAAATCATCGACATACAAATGTAAATTAATCAGGAAATCCAGGACAGATTCTTAAAATATTTCGTACTAGCTTCTGCCAGTGACTTCGTACGCGGATCCTGTTGCTTATGCCAGCGACAATGTGGTCGTCAAAATCGAAGATCTGAAACGTCTGATGTCGAATTCTTAGAGCCTGGGGACGGGAAAACAACGGGACGCGCATGACGATTCCAGACGTTCCAGATCTTTCATTTTCATACGTCAACAGAGAGTGCTCATTAGGCTGAACAACTCTTGCTAAGACGTCATTCCTATATATGTTATATAGTGTAGCTGGGCTCTTGGAGTTCCACATCAGGTGTTCCAGATCTTCAGTTTTTATACGACAACAGGGAGTGCTCATCAGGCTGAACAACTCTTGCTAAGACGTCATTACTGTATATGTAATAGTGTAGCCGGGCTCTTGGAGTTCCACATCAGGTGTTCCATATCTTCAAATTTATTTTCTCAGCAGAAAATGCTCATCACACGGAACAATTTTCGCTATGGCGCTATTTTTGTATCTCTTATAGTTTAGCTGATCTATTGCAGTCCTGCATAAGGTGTTCAAGTTTCCAAGATAAATTATAGCCTATATGTTGCCCAGACTTAATAGCTAAACAACATAAAAAAAAAACAATCAAATCCGTCCAGTAGTTCCGAAGATTAGCGTGTAATCGTGTATGGAGTAACTTCTCCCGTTTTCCTAACATTCACTGCTCTGCTCCTATTGATTGTAGCGTGATGAAATGTATACTATAACCAGCGCAGGAGTATGAAAATTATTATAAGTATAGATATAGACAGATATTAGTGCCAGGAACACAACTCACGTCCTCCCATTACTGGGCAGCAGTTTTGAACAGGTGTGAAGTCAATAAAAAAAACATGGGGACAAAAATAAAATTATCGACATAAAAATGTAAATAAATCCGGAACCCCTGAGCAGATTCTTTAAATATTTTGTGTATAAACAGGCACTAGTACCAGGAACACAGCGCACGTACTCGCATTCCTGGGCACCATTTGGACAGGTGTAAAAAACGATTTAAAAAAATATGGTGACAAAAATGAAGTCATCGACATAAACATGTAAATAAATCAGGAACCCCAGGGCAGATTCCTTAAACATTTCGTAAATAGACAGACATTAGTGCCAGGAACACAACACACGTACTCCCATTACTGGGCAGCATTTTTGAACAGGTGTATAATCAATAATAAAAACATGGGGACAAAAATAAAATCATCGACATAAGAATGTAAATAAATCAAGAACCCCAGGGCAGATTCCTTAAATATTTTGTATATAGACAGACACTAGTGCCAGGAACACAGCTCACGTACTCCCATTACTGGGCAGCATTTGGACCAAGTCCCATACAAGAATGGGCAATGTCCTTTGACAAAATAAAAAAATACCATGTCCTTTATTTTCTATACTACCTGATTAATTGGGTTTGCATCATGCCTATTAATTGTCGTCACAATATGGCGTCCATAGTCACCCTGTTCTTAGTTCAAACGCAGTTTTTCGTGTATAAACCAAAGTTGGTGACACTACTTTCATTTCAGAATGTAGTAGGTATTATTCCTTTTTCTAGTTTATTTTGCCAGTAGACTGTTGTGTAGAAAGTACATATTATTATTCGAAATAGGCTTTAATAGATTTTGGAACATTGAATTGGTGGAATTATGAAATAGTTAAATGATATTTTTAATGGTGAAAATGGCATTATAGACAGATGTGTATAATTTATTTAATAATAATTTATTTATAAGAGGGAAATGTCAATTGAATATGGAAGACACCATAGAGGCAGCATTTTAAAATAACCTTATATAACTTCCAGATTATTTTATTACCAGTATTTTCCATCAATTCTGCTATTTATAGTACTCCATATAGAAGGTTTACGGCCCGACCTTGCCGCTGTGAGCGCTGTCTTAGCGCGGTGTGGCGAGTAAGGGCCTACGCACACCACGTTTTTCAAACGCGCAGTCGACGAGCGTTTTTGAAACGCGCGTCGACGGCGCGTTTTTATCAAACAGAGCAGACAGGCTGCGTCTGACTTGCGTGCGCATCGCGTCTGTATCGCTACAAACGCGCGTCGACGGCGCGTTTAAAAAACGTGGTGTGCATAGGCTCCAAGATCAAATGTATAGAAATGTTTAAAACTCGCCACGAAACGCCGCTAGTATCGAATTCGCGTACTTACACAGTAATTAATGTCTTATTATCGCCGCCCGCCGCTCCGCTCACCGCTTTGGGAGTAACCACACTTATTGACCCAGAATCCTAGTCTATAAGTATGGTCATTCTGTTTCAGGAATTCAAACTAACAAATAAATGTATGTTTGTCATGCTGGTTCATGAAGTATTTTTGAGAATTATAATGTCCTGAGAAAATAACCTGCTGTATAGAGAAAAATATTCCTACCTACCTTCCAAAGATTCTAATACATGGATAGCCTCCTCTAGATTCATCTAACAAGCCAACCTAAGCGCGCCACATGTCAGCACATTTGCCGTTGTTTTTTTTATGTTCGTTCTTGATTCCCTCTAGCCAGACATTAAAACAGTGCCGGCGCTCGATTTACTTATAGAAATTTACTTCAGACTTGAAAGAAGAACATAATAGCAAATGTACAGCGGGTCAAATCGACCACTCTAACAAAGATAACGAAATTACGATAAAATTCGTAATTAATACAGAACAATTTGCAACATAGTAAGGAAACAATATTGCTGCAAAGTGGCGGATTTAGACCCGCTGGGTTGTGGCGCGCATAGGTTGCCTTCTATGCGGAATTTAGAGAAGGTTATCTGTGTTCAAATACCTATCACATAGTATGTGTTCACCTGTCCAACTTATTATAAGACTATGCATTTGTTCATGATAAGTACCTAAAGTATAAAGTGATAGCTGCTATGTAGTGCGAGCATGTTTCTGATTGTTGGATAGATAGCTGAATAAGTATGTTGTTGAATTTAAATAAATATTTTCTTTTTTTTAAATTTATAGTTTGTTATCACTTAGTTTTGGTTTTAAGAGTTTCTTACACGTTTACCATTAAGAGCTGTATTTATTAAATTTAGTATGTAAATGTGTAGGAAGCCCTTAGTATTAAAACTTAGCCTGATTCTGCACTTTTTCATTTGCCTCATCCTTTTTACCATTCGAAGTTACGAATAAATAATCTACGGAAAAAATCAGCTATTATAACGCCGGTAAAATCCGCGGTTGACCACTTTTTAATCTTATGTCTAAAGGAATAGAGTTGAAAAGTAGTCGACCAATAATATTGTTCGGTTTACCTGTAAGTCCCTGCGCACATCCGGCGAGGCGCAGCGCAGTGCGGTTGTCAGTACCAAACAAATTTCAATAATGCGTTCCTAACAATAAAATTGATAGTAAATAACCTGTAACCCGAGACGCACGCCTCTGTCTCTGATGCGCTCTCGGGCTAAAGGGAGTTTATTTATTTTCTACTTCGTGTCTCCTAGCGCAAAGTCGATATTGGTTTGGCAGTGACGAAGACTGCGGCGCTGTACGCCGCGCCGCCATGTGCTCACACGACCAATCACGTGCGAGCAATGAAAGGGTTTTTTTTAGTAAGTATAACTTACAGTTAAGTTGGTCAATAGGTCCTAAATCGAATAAGTAATTTTATGAGACACGCCACTGATGAAATAAGGGGTGTTATAAGTTTAACGAGCGGTTTTGAGTGTCTATTTGTGGCATCGTAGCTGATGAACTCATTTTTGATTTTTTTCACATGTTATTCGTAGATTCGAATGATTGAACTTTAGACCTAATTCTGAAAATACACACCACTATGATATGGCTCCTACACACTATGCCATACGAAACTTCCTCGCGATATCTGGCGATTACTGAACAAAGCGTGCAAAATGAGGGCGCCACTGTTGAGTAAGGTCGAAGGAACCCAACAGTGGCGCTCCATAAGAAAGTATATTTGTCAAAGTTTGTTCCTGTGGGCATAGAAACCAAGTTTACATAATAATAATTCACATTTAATACCTTACCATAAGAACATCGAGCAAGCCACAGTCCCATTTTGTGTAAAAAAAACTCGCATTATTCTTAGGATAGATTCATGGACGCGGAACTCATATTGATTCCCTTATCAGTCAAAGTAGCTCTGCTCGTAATGACACTAATAACCATAAGTTAGGAAAATTAGGAGAGGAAATAATTACTATGACATACCCGCACGGCATTGTGTGTACGGAGCTTTTAGAATCAAATCGATAAATTGGTATTAAATTGAGACTATTGAATCAATTAACTCGATTTGATTCCAACTCCCCCTAATATTTTAGTTCTCCGTTTTTATTAATTTATTCGCGAGTATGGCTTGCTTCCTGGATGTTAAATCCTACTCCTCATTCTTTAGCAGATGATTCAAGAACGAAAGGAAATAAATAATTAATTTCCAGCGACGGATCAAAGTGGGCAACATCAAGATCTACTTGTAGCAGAGGGAAACTAAGAAGAAACTGTTTTGTTTTTTTTAATGAGTTTATTTTGAATAAATAACGTTATGTTTGAAATAATAGTTTTATTTTAGGCTAAGGATACAATTAATATTTTGTTTTCACACAAATTAAAATAAACTATAGGAAGGCTTATTTAATTAAATATTAATAACATACTAGGTGGCTAGATATAAATGCTCTTTAGGTCTTAACGCTACCAAAGCCAACCAAGCAAAGAGGACATGACATGTGTGAAACTTATCAATTTGATTAATTGAAATCTACAAAGTGTCTCTGGTCTCTTAGAATTGGTACTTTTCACATCTCTATTCATCTCCGTTTTAGTATAGTCTAGCCCAATAGATCCAAGGGTAGGTGGTAATACTGGTCTACTTCTTCAAAGACTTCCTTCCATCCTCCAGCAACTGGACTAACACAGGGTACACTTCATCATAAGTGGCGATTTGGTTCTGTCTCACATGATTCTGATATCTTTGCAAAGCCCCTGCCACAAACTCCAACCTGTCCCTCTCATTCCTGTGAGAATCCAGCCACTGCATCAACTTCTGCACATTCCACCCAGCACAAGTGTGGGGAGCCAACAGTTGATGGCCACCATGAGAGAAAAGGAACATCATAACCAAGGAGTAAGGTAAGCATGCACCTTCACTCTGGCTCTTGGCTATTTCTTGAGGAGTCTTCTCCAACAGAAGGTGCAGAGCCTTCAACTGTCTGTAGTGGTCTCCTAACTCAGCCATATCATTTACTAAAGGAGACAAAGCAATCTCCAAATGTTTACAATCTATCTGCAACTTAGCTCTACCAAACTTGCTCAAAGGTCTTACATTACAGATGTGTTGTGTGAATCTCTCAATGCAAGCTCTAGCTATGTTCAAACAGCATTCATTAAGAGCAGATTTTTCACTGAACATTGACAAGTAAATGTCTTTACACCTGGAAACAAATTGCTGAAGTTCCTTCATGTATGGGGAACATGACAAGGATTTGCCAGCTGGATCATCAGCCCTGATTAGATCAGGCTCGTCATGCATGGTCATCAAAATAATGTACAGTGAATTCTTTATTGATTCAGCAAACAACTGCAGTATTGGCATGCTGGAAATATCTTTCAGGCTATTTTGAACAATTTGTATACTTTCTTGAGGCAACATAGAGTTCATATTTATGAGTACTCTCTTGATTTGTGATGTGAAATAATACAAGGCATTACAGAGGTCAGCATTCTTTTGTTGTGAGCTTGTTGGTGATTCTATGATCTGTGCTACATCACTGTCCATTGATAATCTCTGCTCAGCCTCTACTGTCATTTGCTTGATAGACTTGGCCACACTGTTGGCCAAGCTGATGCTCAGTTGTTTGTCTCCAAGTGAGATGCTCAGAGCTTCAGCAATGACTCTGATAGCATTATCTATTTGATCCATGTTTGGTACTTGTGACAAGTGCCACATACTTCTCACAGGTTCTAGTAGCTTGCCCAAAGATTTTGACAAAAAGGAGTTTTCCCATTTTGTAAGACAGGAGCGGTTCATCTCCAGGTCCTTACACTTTAGTCTAGAGAGTAGATCATTGAAGCTTTTCAGTAACCTGGGGAAGTCAATTTCAACAGATTGATTGACAGTCAGAGGGCTCTTTTCAAGTTCACTGCTAAAGACAAGACACAAGTCTGCCCAGAAATTTTTAGCAATATTTCTGAAGTTTCCAATTGCATGTAATTCATTGACTACATTTTGAAGCATGATGACTTTAGTGCAGCTGTTATAAATGTCTACTTTGAAGAGCTTCTCAATGTTGTCCCAAAGTTTTACTTTGAAATCTTGAGCACTCATGATGTTGGCTTTTCCTGGAGCAATTCTTCCAGAGCTGGATTTCTTTACTTCAATGGAAACCATTTGTACATTCAGTGCAGTTGTGATTTCCTTCTTCAAATCAGTCAGTATACTGCTAACAGAATTCTTGATCTGTTCCTCTGTACATTGTAGGTTGTGAAATACTTTGAAGCATTGTAAAAGTTTCACTTTGTCACCACTCAATAGACTTGATTGCAATAGTTCAGTTGAGTTAGTTAATAACTCAGTTCTCCTACGTTGAACAGCTTTTAGAACGTCGTCAAGTAAGTCTATCCCTTCAAAGTCGTAGTCACCGATCAGCTCATTGAGCTCGAACAGTATGATGGCCTCTTTGGATGGGTTATCTTTGATGCTCTGCAATTTATTCCACAAGTTTAAGATCTTAGAGGCATGTCGTAGTAAATTGCATGTAGTTTGAACTCTTTCGAGCATCATGGTTTGGTTCTCAAGAGCAAAATACGGTGTATGTACTCGATCTTTCATTTTTTCAGCGCCGCGTAGCAAACTCTGCACCTGAGATTGGACCGACTCTAAAGTCATTTCCAAATCCGATATATGACTTGCCTGTGTAAGTAGATCATTGTGTTTTGCCAGAACTTGTTTCTCCAAGCTTTTGCTTAGTTTTTCGATGCCCTGAGCGAGTTTATTCACTTGGTCTGTAACCGAGAGATGTTCATTCATCACCGGTTTTATGGACTCATCTAAGAACTTACTGTAGAATTCATCGTTCTCAATTTCCACACACACATCTTTTGCATCCATAGTTGTGAATGTTTTCTTATTTATTTATCTCTAAATACAATTAAAACAAAGTATTACCCCGGGTGTTTACAAGTTTTTTTGATGACATCAATGACAATGACAACTGTCACAGCTGACGTTTCTAATGACTTGACAGCGCTTGACCTTGAGTTGGTGTTACCAAGTAGAAAAAAAAACATTGTATTGCGAGTTTACTGCACGTGGCTTTGCGAGTGTGAAAAGGAAAAGCTTTTAAAATAAATTAGGAAGAAGTTGGTCGTTCATTGCGTTACGATTAAAAATAAATTAATATTTCAGCTTCATGATTTTTTCCCCAGTTGAAACAGTTAGGGGTCACCTACCCTCCTCTATTACAAAACCACTAGGAATCTTCTTTTGAAATACTGCAATTAATTTTCTACGCTATTGCTATACATATGAGCAATAGAATAGAATATTCCATTTTACGAATTTTATCGCTCAGCTGAGATTTCGAGACGGGTATAGGTTCGCGAGTAGTTTTGCTTTAGGGTTGAATTTCACACAATAAGTCATGTGATAAGCGGAGAAATAATGGTTCAAGTTAAATCCCAAGATAATGATGACACACAGTAACATACCTGAGAATCGAACCCAGGACCTTATGCCCAGCAGTATTCTTGTGACCACTAAAGTTGATGTGATGGTTGTCTTATTTGTATTTGTGTTTATGCAATAATAAAGATTTGTATTTAATTGTATAAAAGTACTTACAGCTTGACATAAAAATGTAGAAAACCGGAAGTCGCCACTGTCTTCGCGCTACCAGCACTTTGAATGATTTTATTTTATTTTTTATCAATTATTACGTTAGTTTTATGGCACAATAATAAATCGAACAAACCTGCGGTCTTTGTTTACATCAAATATCAAAGATTTTAAAACGCTGTCAGAAAATAAAATTTTAGTTCCGTTTCTATTGAATAAATAAAACACTTTGCCTCGTCAATTTTATTTATTTCAATTAGCACACAGTCTTGTGCTATATTGTTACAGAATTATTAGTTATAAAATATCAACTATTTCCAACAAAATTGTGCACTAGCTTTGAAATTTATATTTAAGTAATATATAATAAAAAATATTACATACTATAGCCCTCACTCGTAAACGTTTTCAAATATGTATTACATTCTTTTTCAGGACATAAAAAATTAAAACTACTTATGAAAAAGAAAAAAAAGAAATCGTTTGAATAACGTTTACAGGCAAGGTAATTAATATACAGCATTTTTCATAGATTTTATAGGTACTGTAAATGTTTATTGCAAAGCTTTAGAAATATTTTCGTTAGGTAAATACAAAATTATGGCTACGAAACGGGTGTATACATAATTCATGGCAAAAATGATTCTGGCTGATGACGATTTTCATGGCAGCTTGGATTTTCGTTCGTATTTAAAATTATACAATATTCGTAAAAATATACCAAGTACTTTTTAGTTTGGCACCTAATTAAAAACCGTTAATAAAGCCTACGCAGCGGCATAACATGAGCAAACAAGCCGACTTGCTTCAGTAAGTTAAAAAAAAAACACAATTGAGCGACCTACTTTTCATTAGTAGGTATTAACTGCTTGATGCATGGCTCAAGTCATTACGTCTTTTTTACATTTTTTTTTTGTGTTGAGATAAAACGAAGTCATAGCAACTGCTAAAACAAAATGTTGCAAGTACCTGGTGTATTTTTAGACTATAAATCTATAACTAATAACTAATCATTACGATAAACTTAAAATGCTAGAAAACGCTGTCAAAATATTAAAATTGTTGATATTTGATTTAAAAAATTCGTTTGAATAACACTGGTCTACAGCATTTTTGCGCACGGGTTCTACCTAAGTTATTTTTATTGCTTGTATAATCTAGAAATAAGAAAATGAACAAAAAAAAGTTTTGAATTTGCTTTTATGAGTAAAAAATGGGAAAATGAAAATCAATGAAAATACCTAAAAATTGACACAGAGATGAGTTATAACACAGGAAACCGTACATCCATTCATGTTTAATTTTTACAAAATAAGTTTTAAAATAAAGTTAAACTATTAAGTAAACAATAGTTTTAGTTTTCCTGCTATTTTCAGTAGAAGTTTCTCTTATAACCCCCAAATATAGTCTCCCATCATTTCCCTTTCAGTACTGGCCTTGGTAACGTCTCTCAAATGCTTGTCAAATCTCAAATTGTCTTAATGGAAGCGTTCCTCATGTTCTTCCGTACAAGCTTCCATGTTATCTTTAAATTTATCCAAATGAGAATGTAGCATTATGCATCTTTAGTGTATCTTTAGAGACTTTCCACTTCCGATGATGAAAAAATTTGGTAGTTGTGTCAGTGATCAGCTCGTCATTACTTTCAGCTCTAGGGTTTACAATAAAACCATGAACTACTGCCTTAAAACTGTCCCTGGCTTCTTCCTCTTCAATGCTAAGTAACTTCAAGAAAATATCACAATTCGTTTTTTTTTATTAGAGCGCCCACATAGAGTCCAGCTTAAATTTTTGCCTCTGACAGCTTTGGAAAAAAAACTCTTAAAGCAAATATTTTTGATTTGTTATCACATTTTTTTAAATAAATATGCTTGTATAATCAGAATATGATAAGTAAAACCCATGCGCAAAAATTTTTTTTTCATTTGTCGACCGGTGTAATTCATTGTACATGCTGAGTAAAATAATATGAGGAAATATTGAATAAAATATGTTTTGCTGGATGAAATATGTGTGTTCAAACACAAACAACGGTTTTAATAAAAAAAAAATGCTTGTCCTAAGGATAGTTCCTAGAGGGTGAATTGTGAGCAATTATCGCAGTTATGATTAGTAACATTTCCTTTGCCAAATTACACTGGTGGCCAAAAATTCTTGAGCCATGTTATTTTACAACGGGAAAAAATAAAAATCATTTAATCACGTCTATTTGGCATGTCACCAAAAAATTACAAGAAAAAGTTGTAAAGTTACAAACTTCATAATAGCTTGCAAATTTGCTTCTAGCTAAAGTAGAAAACATTTAACAATGTTCCTAATATTATGCTACAATAACGATTGTATATGATATCGGCTGCGCCTATTCCCGGCAGCCATATTTATCAAAGATAAGTCTAAGAAAACAGGAATTACATAGTAAAAAGATCTTTAGAACTGAAAATATGGTAATTATTATACAATAGATGTACGATATTTTAGAAAGGACTGTAGTCTTCTTGAACTATACAGTTAACTATTACCCACTTAAGTTACAAAGATGGATGGGTTTAGCAATACAAGTTGGTTGTGGTTACCCAATAATTGTGCACTATTTGTACTAACAGTTTTTACAACCAATCTAAAATTGTACTTGAATAATGCACAACCATTACATTACGCGAAAATGATTCGGATTTACCCTGATAAATGTTAGTCAGGGCAAACTGGAGATTGGTTAAAGCGAGATTAGGGTAATTCGACATCCTATTTTATAAGTACAACTGTATTTATATAATTTTGTTTAATGTGTGTAATTTTAATCCCCACTTACAAGTTTTTTTTTTTAATAGACAGACGCGGCCTTCGCTACAAGTATACTATGCTTCAAATAGCACCTTGAGAACTTGACGCCAGTGCTTGTCCGTTGAGTATTTTTACTTGATAAGCCAGAATAAAGTAAGAAAAAACTTTCCAAAACATGTGAACTTTTAATATGACCCTCATGATGAGAAACTTATTGATATAGCACATTCCTTTCTCACAAAAATTAGTCTTAATTACCTAATTTGGATTTAATACTTAAAAATAAATAATTAGAATCCTTTGTCTATCCATCAGTCTTCGGACTGAGTTCTAGGTTAACATATTGGGGCAGCAGTGATAAACCCCGCTAACTTACTAGATATCTTCAATGAGAGATGTATGCTTGCTTTCACAACACTAAGCGACCTCTGAATAAATTCTGTTGGATTTTGACACTTAATTTTAGTGGCAAAAGTTGAATTTTCTTAGCAATCATATTCAGGCATTCACTTAAGGGCCGCTTAGTGTTAGTGAAAGTCAAAATAGGTAGTATTCTAATTAATTTGATATAATAAATTGTAGCTTCAGTTACCCTCACAAAAGGCAAACTCATACTCCATACATTCAAGCTTGAATTATCTCATACAAATAAGCACAAACTAGTTCTGAAATATTTTCACTGTACAAAAAGTTTTTTTTTACTCAGCCACAGAAGAATGCCTTACATTTAATAACTGCCTCATTACTACATTATACATATAATATTTATGGATATTTCTCACAGAGATTAGCTAATTATAATTAATATTATACAAGGATTACATGCTATGTAGAATGTTTTATATAAATGGTAAGAAATAAGTCAAAAGCGCGATTTAAATGTTGCAGGATTTATTATTTTGTAAATTCTTGAAGAGTGGAATACATAGATATAAAGTTTTATCATTCTAAGTTGTCTATAATTACATATTTCATTTACATTGGTATAATGTATATCTAATATTCCACGTTATGGCTGAACCGTCAGGATCTTCGATCAATAATAGTATTAAGTGTCAAGAATCGATTTTAATTGAACGTATTTCAAATATTCGTATTATTAATTTATGTTAAGGCTAATAAGTATTTAATTTTATACCATTAGCTTTTTTTCCTTAACTTAGCTACACTATGAACATGGACATTGAACCTTAGGGCTGATAGCAATAAGATTCAATGTCAATGGTTGTAAGCTGTGTAGTCAGTAAGCTAGTCTACTGGCACGAAGTCAATATTATTGTCAACAAAAAGCTGTTTAGTGTAGTCTAAGTAATAGATAAAAAAATCAATTTCAAAGAAGTAAGAAAGCACTGTCTGCGCGGTCAGGACCAGGTGGCTTCCCATGACCTCTTAAAGCGAGACTAGTGTGGGAACGAGATGGCGCTTGATGAATTGTATACATGTCTCTTTCCCACAGTGGTACAGTCAGTATCAAAAGTTGCTGACCATATTCAGATTTTCGCTGTACACCGTATCATTACGTATTATTACGGTGTACAGCGATTTTGAAAATCTGACTGTACTACTCTAGCTATATGAGGCCATGGTAGGCACCCTGAAGCGGGTTTCACTTCGCATTGGCTCGTATGAAATCCGCGCGGATAAACGACGCGCCACCTCCGACCAACCGCGCGGACGGGCGGCACACGGTGTCTTATCAAAATGGGGAAGGCAAGTGTCAAAGTGACAAGTGACAGTTTGGTCCCAAAAGAACTGACAAATCAAAGGAATTTTCTAAAAAAAAACGATTTATTGATGTAAAATGACTAGATGTTGTGTAATAAGCTGTAAAAATGATGGAACATACAAATTTCCGCCAATTCACACTATCAAGAAATAATGGGTAGCTGCTGTGACTGCCTTGAGAACAAAAATTGAATTATAACTAAGGAAAAGCTATATAATAAACAAATATCCAGCCTTGCGAAGCCGAGACAGGCCGTTAGTTGAGTTTATTAATGAAATTCTATGATTATACCATAACTAAACAATCGAATACACTTTTCAAAATAATATCTACTTTTCTATTGGAGGTTAAGTACCAGTATTGCATCGCTCTATAAATCATGAAATGGTTCGTCTGGTGGGAGAATTATCACCTGGAACGAGTTTTGTGATAGTTGTGGTGTTAAGAAATTTAATATATTGTGATATTTCCCGAATGTAAATAGAAAAAAGGGGTAAAATTACTGACTTAAAACATTATGATATTTTATCAAAATAGACAGTCAGAAGCAGCTTTATATTCTTGTTATAGGAGAGGACAGGTAAAACATACCTAAACTCAAAAATTTAAACCTCAACTACAAGTAATTGTGGATTTATTACGGTAAAATCAAATGTATTACCACTCAATTAAATCACTTTTTTCCTCTTGTAGATGCACCGCGGCGTCTTAATTCTTCTTTTAGTATATGCACTTGCATTGACGAATAATTTTCCATATTTGTTTTGTATATAAACTCAATTTTATAACAATAAATCTTGTTTGTTATTTGTACAAGGTAGACAGTAATCTGACGTAGGGACCAACTATCGCAGCGCCATCTACGATTAGCTTTGAGTTGCCATCCCCATTCACACTATCAAGAAATAATGGGTAGCTGCTGTGACTGCCTTGAGAACAAAAATTGAATTTTATCTAAGGAAAAGCTAAATAATAACCAAATATCCAGCCTTGCGAAGCCGAGACAGGCCGTTAGTTGAGTTTATTAATTAAAGTCTATGATTATACCATTACTAAACAATCGAATACACTTTTCAAAATAATATCTACTTTTCTATTGGAGGTTAAGTAGCAGTATTGCATCGCTCTATAAATCATGAAATGGTTCGTCTGGCGGAAGAATTATCACCTGGAACGAGTTTTGTGATAGTTGTGGTGTTAAGAAATTAAATATATTATGATATTTCTCAAATCTAAATAGAAAAAAAGGGGTAAAATGACTGACTTTAAACATTGTGATATTTTGTCAAAATAGAAAGTCAAAAGCAGCATTATATTCTTGTTATAGGAGAGGGCAGGTAAAACATACCTAAACTCAAAAATTTAAACCTCAACTACAAGTAATTGTGGATTTATTACGGTAAAATCAAATGTATTACCACTCAATTAAATCACTTTTTTTCCTCTTGTAGATGCACCGCGGCGTCTTAATTCTTCTTTTAGTATATGCACTTGCATTGACGAATAATTTTCCATATTTGTTTTGTATTTATACTCAATTTTTATAACAATAAATCCTGTTTGTTTTTTGTACAAGGTAGACAGTAATGACGTTGGGACCAACTATCGCAGCGCCATCTACGATTAGCTTTGAGTTGCCATCCCCATTGTCTTAAATCAATAGTAATTTTATCGATTACCCACTTTATGTTGAAAATGCCAATATCACTACAGAAAGCACTAAAGTAAAAATAATACTTAACACTAAACAAGCGATATTTGTCGACAATAAAATTGACTCACCGACTCGCCGCCATCAGATAATATCCACAAATATTATCACTAAATTATATACCAAATTACAGAAACGTGCATCTTAATTTCCGGCCGGGGCCTATGGTCCCGAATTTTGAAGCATTTGTATCTTTTAACAAAGATGACATTTGACAAAATAAAAAAATACCATGTCCTTTATTTTCTATACTAACTGATTAATTGGGTTTGCATCATGCCTATTGTCGTCATAATATGGCGTCCATAGTCATCCTGTTCTTAGTTCAAACGCACAGTTTTTCGTGTATAAACCAAAGTTGGTGACACTACTTTCATTTCAGAATGTAGTAGGTATTATTCCTTTTTCTAGTTTATTTTGCCAGTAGACTTTCGTGTAGAAAGTACATATTATTATTCGAAATAGGCTTTAATAGATTTTGGAACATTGAATTGATGGAATTATGAAATAGTTAAATGATATTTTTAATGGTGAAAATGGCATTATAGACAGATGTGTATAATATTTAATAATAATTTATTTATAAGAGGGAAATGTCAATTGAATATGGAAGACACCATAGAGGCAGCATTTTAAAATAACCTTATATACCTTCCAGATTATTTTATTACCAGTATTTTCCATCAATTCTGCTATTTATAGTACTCCATATAGAAGGTTTACGGCCCGACCTTGCCGCTGTGAGCGCTGTCTTAGCGCGGTGTGGTGAGTAAGGGCCTACGCACACCACGTTTTTCAAACGCGCAGTCGACGAGCGTTTTTGAAACGCGCGTCGACGGCGCGTTTTTATCAAACAGAGCAGACAGGCTGCGTCTGACTTGCGTGCGCATCGCGTCTGTATCGCTACAAACGCGCGTCGACGGCGCGTTTAAAAAACGTGGTGTGCATAGGCTCCAAGATCAAATGTATAGAAATGTTTAAAACTCGCCACGAAACGCCGCTAGTATCGAATTCGCGTACTTACACAGTAATTAATGTCTTATTATCGCCGCCCGCCGCTCCGCTCACCGCTTTGGGAGTAACCACACTTATTGACCCAGAATCCTAGTCTATAAGTATGGTTATTCTGTTTCAGGAATTCAAACTAACAAATAAATGTATGTTTGTCATGCTGGTTCATGAAGTATTTTTGAGAATATTATAATGTCCTGAGAAAATAACCTGCTGTATAGAGAAAAATATTCCTACCTACCTTCCAAAGCTTCTAATACATGGATAGCCTCCTCTAGATTCATCTAACAAGGCAACCTAAGCGCGCCACAATCATGTCAGCACATTTGCCGTTGTTTTTTTATGTTCGTTCTTGATTCCTTCTAGCCAGACATTAAAACAGTGCCGGCGCTCGATTTACTATAGAAATTTACTTCAGACTTGAAAGAAGAACTTAATAGCAAATGTACAGCGGGTCAAATTGACCACTTTAACAAAGATAACTAATACAGAACAATTTGCAACATTGTAAGGAAACAATATTGCTGCAAAGTGGCGGATTTAGACCCGCTGGGTTGTGGCGCGCATAGGTTGCCTTCTATGCGGAATTTAGAGAAGGTTATGTGTTCAAATACCTATCACATAGTATGTGTTCACCTGTCCAATTTATTATAAGACTATGCATTTGTTCATGATAAGTACCTAAAGTATACAGTGATAGCTGCTATGTAGTGCGAGTATGTTTCTGATTGTTGGATAGATAGTTGAATAAGTATGTTGTTGAATTTAAATAAATATTTTCTTTTTTTTAAATTTATAGTTTGTTATCACTTAGTTTTGGTTTTAAGAGTTTCTTACACGTTTACCATAAAGAGCTGTATTTATTAAATTTAGCATGTAAATGTGTAGGAAGCCCTTAGTATTAAAACTTAGCCTGATTCTGCACTTTTTCATTTGCCTCATCCTTTTTACCATTCGAAGTTACGAATAAATAATCTACGGAAAAAATCAGCTATTATAACGCCGGCAAAATCCGCCGTTGACCACTTTTTAATCTTATGTCTAAAGGAATAGAGTTGAAAAGCAGTCGACCAATAATATTGTTCGGTTTACCTGTAAGTCCCTGCGCACATCCGGCGAGGCGCAGCGCAGTGCGGTTGTCAGTACCAAACAAATTTCAATAATGCGTTCCTAACAATAAAATTGATAGTAAATAACCTGTAACCCGAGACGCACGCCTCTGTCTCTGATGCGCTCTCGGGCTAAAGGGAGTTTATTTATTTTCTACTTCGTGTCTACTAGCGCAAAGTCGATATTTGTTTGGCAGTGACGAAGACTGCGGCGCTGTACGCCGCGCCGCCATGTGCTCACACGACCAATCACGTGCGAGCAATGAAAGGGTTTTTTTTAGTAAGTATAACTTACAGTTAAGTTGGTCAATAGGTCCTAAATCGAATAAGTAATTTTATGAGACACGCCACTGATGAAATAAGGGGTGTTATAAGTTTAACGAGCGGTTTTGGGTGTCTATTTGTAGCATCGTAGCTGATGAACTCATTTTTGATTTTTTTCACATGTTATTCGTAGATTCGAATGATTGAACTTTAGACCATATTCTGAAAATAACCACCACTAATATATGGCTCCTACACACTATGCCATACGAAACTTTCTCGCGATATCTGGCGATTACTGAACAAAGCGTGCAAAATGAGGGCGCCACTGTTGAGGAAGGTCGAAGGACCTTACCAGGGGGTGTCGACTTTGTTCTACGAACAAGATGTAGGTGGGCTAGAAAACAAGAAAGAGACATCAACATTAGAGTAAAAGAGATGAATTACATAATGTTGCCAACAAAAATACTATTTCACATTCAATCACATTCAATCTAATAATAGGCTTATTAATTGATTTTAAAGTATGTTATCCTTAAAATTTATTCTTGCTTTTATTCTGATGCGAGAAAATGTTTGTTACGAAATTTTTAACATTTAAATTGATGACATACACAAAACAAAAAGGAGATAATAATGTGACAACATGACAACACTGGAACGCCATATTGTCTATTGGCTATTTGACGTCATAGGAAAAAATGTCTGCCATCGCTTGCGCACCATTGTTTATATCTTGTTCTTGTGTTTATTTGTAATAAATAAAACAGTTGCATTTAATTCTACATACAATATTGTTAATGTGAGTCGAGCTTGCTCCTCTGTGTCTGTGTTTTGGTGAAATTAAGTGCGTATTTGTGAGATATAGACCCGGTGTTGAGACAGTGACTCTTGTTTGATTTTGTGCCTTATTCCCGATGAGTTCGTAGGAAGAAAACACTAGAATCTGTGCTATGTGTGGAACTTCACCTTCTAAAGATCCCAGCATCGCTTTACATCGGTTTCCGAACCTTAGTAAAATAAGTCATTGTAGCTTATATGAATAAAGAAGTCAAATGAAATCGTGTTTTACTAAACTGCTCCTTACTTATTATCTTTCAGCATTTTATGCACAAGTACATTGTGTTTCTCGATAGTAATTTGAAAGAAACTATCGAGAAGCGCAATGTACTTGTGCATAAAATGCAATACAAAGAACCTGTAAAGTACTTGTAGTATTTGAAATTCCCGCCCTGGATTCTACTGCCATGTTTTCGTGGGCTAAACATAGATGGCGCTGGTCGGTAAGGAAAATTTTCCTCACAAAATTAGTACGGAGTCGTCATTCTTCCCCTTTAGGGGTATATATGTTCTGTGGACCTTACTCAACAGTGGCGCTAGAAAGTATATGTCAAAGTTTGTTCCTGTGGGCATAAAAACCAAGTTTACATTTATAATAATTCACATTTAATACCGTACCATAATAACATCGAGCAAGCCAGACCCATTTTGTAAAAAAAAAACACATTATTCTTAGGACAGATTCATGGATGCGGAACTCATATTGACGCCCTTATCAGTCAAATGAACTCTGCTCGTAATAACACTATTAACCATATGTTAGGAAAATTACGAGAGGAAAAAATTATGATGGCATTCCCGCACGGCATTGTGTGTACGGAGCTTTTAGAATCAAATCGATAAATTGGTAATTAAATTGAGACTATTGAATCAATTAACTCGATTTGATTCCAACTCCCCCTAATATTTTAGTTCTCCGTTTTTATTAATTTATTCGCGAGTATGGCTTGCTTCCTGGATGTTAAATCCTACTCCTCATTCTTTAGCAGATGATTCAAGAACGAAAGGAAATAAATAATTAATTTCCAGCGACGGATCAAAGTGGGCAACATCAAGATCTACTTGTAGCAGAGGGAAACTAAGAAGAAACTGTTTTGTTTTTTTTAATGAGTTTATTTTGAATAAATAACGTTATGTTTGAAATAATAGTTTTATTTTAGGCTAAGGATACAATTAATATTTTGTTTTCACACAAATTAAAATAAACTATAGGAAGGCTTATTTAATTAAATATTAATAACATACTAGGTGGCTAGATATAAATGCTCTTTAGGTCTTAACGCTACCAAAGCCAACCAAGCAAAGAGGACATGACATGTGTGAAACTTATCAATTTGATTAATTGAAATCTACAAAGTGTCTCTGGTCTCTTAGAATTGGTACTTTTCACATCTCTATTCATCTCCGTTTTAGTATAGTCTAGCCCAATAGATCCAAGGGTAGGTGGTAATACTGGTCTACTTCTTCAAAGACTTCCTTCCATCCTCCAGCAACTGGACTAACACAGGGTACACTTCATCATAAGTGGCGATTTGGTTCTGTCTCACATGATTCTGATATCTTTGCAAAGCCCCTGCCACAAACTCCAACCTGTCCCTCTCATTCCTGTGAGAATCCAGCCACTGCATCAACTTCTGCACATTCCACCCAGCACAAGTGTGGGGAGCCAACAGTTGATGGCCACCATGAGAGAAAAGGAACATCATAACCAAGGAGTAAGGTAAGCATGCACCTTCACTCTGGCTCTTGGCTATTTCTTGAGGAGTCTTCTCCAACAGAAGGTGCAGAGCCTTCAACTGTCTGTAGTGGTCTCCTAACTCAGCCATATCATTTACTAAAGGAGACAAAGCAATCTCCAAATGTTTACAATCTATCTGCAACTTAGCTCTACCAAACTTGCTCAAAGGTCTTACATTACAGATGTGTTGTGTGAATCTCTCAATGCAAGCTCTAGCTATGTTCAAACAGCATTCATTAAGAGCAGATTTTTCACTGAACATTGACAAGTAAATGTCTTTACACCTGGAAACAAATTGCTGAAGTTCCTTCATGTATGGGGAACATGACAAGGATTTGCCAGCTGGATCATCAGCCCTGATTAGATCAGGCTCGTCATGCATGGTCATCAAAATAATGTACAGTGAATTCTTTATTGATTCAGCAAACAACTGCAGTATTGGCATGCTGGAAATATCTTTCAGGCTATTTTGAACAATTTGTATACTTTCTTGAGGCAACATAGAGTTCATATTTATGAGTACTCTCTTGATTTGTGATGTGAAATAATACAAGGCATTACAGAGGTCAGCATTCTTTTGTTGTGAGCTTGTTGGTGATTCTATGATCTGTGCTACATCACTGTCCATTGATAATCTCTGCTCAGCCTCTACTGTCATTTGCTTGATAGACTTGGCCACACTGTTGGCCAAGCTGATGCTCAGTTGTTTGTCTCCAAGTGAGATGCTCAGAGCTTCAGCAATGACTCTGATAGCATTATCTATTTGATCCATGTTTGGTACTTGTGACAAGTGCCACATACTTCTCACAGGTTCTAGTAGCTTGCCCAAAGATTTTGACAAAAAGGAGTTTTCCCATTTTGTAAGACAGGAGCGGTTCATCTCCAGGTCCTTACACTTTAGTCTAGAGAGTAGATCATTGAAGCTTTTCAGTAACCTGGGGAAGTCAATTTCAACAGATTGATTGACAGTCAGAGGGCTCTTTTCAAGTTCACTGCTAAAGACAAGACACAAGTCTGCCCAGAAATTTTTAGCAATATTTCTGAAGTTTCCAATTGCATGTAATTCATTGACTACATTTTGAAGCATGATGACTTTAGTGCAGCTGTTATAAATGTCTACTTTGAAGAGCTTCTCAATGTTGTCCCAAAGTTTTACTTTGAAATCTTGAGCACTCATGATGTTGGCTTTTCCTGGAGCAATTCTTCCAGAGCTGGATTTCTTTACTTCAATGGAAACCATTTGTACATTCAGTGCAGTTGTGATTTCCTTCTTCAAATCAGTCAGTATACTGCTAACAGAATTCTTGATCTGTTCCTCTGTACATTGTAGGTTGTGAAATACTTTGAAGCATTGTAAAAGTTTCACTTTGTCACCACTCAATAGACTTGATTGCAATAGTTCAGTTGAGTTAGTTAATAACTCAGTTCTCCTACGTTGAACAGCTTTTAGAACGTCGTCAAGTAAGTCTATCCCTTCAAAGTCGTAGTCACCGATCAGCTCATTGAGCTCGAACAGTATGATGGCCTCTTTGGATGGGTTATCTTTGATGCTCTGCAATTTATTCCACAAGTTTAAGATCTTAGAGGCATGTCGTAGTAAATTGCATGTAGTTTGAACTCTTTCGAGCATCATGGTTTGGTTCTCAAGAGCAAAATACGGTGTATGTACTCGATCTTTCATTTTTTCAGCGCCGCGTAGCAAACTCTGCACCTGAGATTGGACCGACTCTAAAGTCATTTCCAAATCCGATATATGACTTGCCTGTGTAAGTAGATCATTGTGTTTTGCCAGAACTTGTTTCTCCAAGCTTTTGCTTAGTTTTTCGATGCCCTGAGCGAGTTTATTCACTTGGTCTGTAACCGAGAGATGTTCATTCATCACCGGTTTTATGGACTCATCTAAGAACTTACTGTAGAATTCATCGTTCTCAATTTCCACACACACATCTTTTGCATCCATAGTTGTGAATGTTTTCTTATTTATTTATCTCTAAATACAATTAAAACAAAGTATTACCCCGGGTGTTTACAAGTTTTTTTGATGACATCAATGACAATGACAACTGTCACAGCTGACGTTTCTAATGACTTGACAGCGCTTGACCTTGAGTTGGTGTTACCAAGTAGAAAAAAAAACATTGTATTGCGAGTTTACTGCACGTGGCTTTGCGAGTGTGAAAAGGAAAAGCTTTTAAAATAAATTAGGAAGAAGTTGGTCGTTCATTGCGTTACGATTAAAAATAAATTAATATTTCAGCTTCATGATTTTTTCCCCAGTTGAAACAGTTAGGGGTCACCTACCCTCCTCTATTACAAAACCACTAGGAATCTTCTTTTGAAATACTGCAATTAATTTTCTACGCTATTGCTATACATATGAGCAATAGAATAGAATATTCCATTTTACGAATTTTATCGCTCAGCTGAGATTTCGAGACGGGTATAGGTTCGCGAGTAGTTTTGCTTTAGGGTTGAATTTCACACAATAAGTCATGTGATAAGCGGAGAAATAATGGTTCAAGTTAAATCCCAAGATAATGATGACACACAGTAACATACCTGAGAATCGAACCCAGGACCTTATGCCCAGCAGTATTCTTGTGACCACTAAAGTTGATGTGATGGTTGTCTTATTTGTATTTGTGTTTATGCAATAATAAAGATTTGTATTTAATTGTATAAAAGTACTTACAGCTTGACATAAAAATGTAGAAAACCGGAAGTCGCCACTGTCTTCGCGCTACCAGCACTTTGAATGATTTTATTTTATTTTTTATCAATTATTACGTTAGTTTTATGGCACAATAATAAATCGAACAAACCTGCGGTCTTTGTTTACATCAAATATCAAAGATTTTAAAACGCTGTCAGAAAATAAAATTTTAGTTCCGTTTCTATTGAATAAATAAAACACTTTGCCTCGTCAATTTTATTTATTTCAATTAGCACACAGTCTTGTGCTATATTGTTACAGAATTATTAGTTATAAAATATCAACTATTTCCAACAAAATTGTGCACTAGCTTTGAAATTTATATTTAAGTAATATATAATAAAAAATATTACATACTATAGCCCTCACTCGTAAACGTTTTCAAATATGTATTACATTCTTTTTCAGGACATAAAAAATTAAAACTACTTATGAAAAAGAAAAAAAAGAAATCGTTTGAATAACGTTTACAGGCAAGGTAATTAATATACAGCATTTTTCATAGATTTTATAGGTACTGTAAATGTTTATTGCAAAGCTTTAGAAATATTTTCGTTAGGTAAATACAAAATTATGGCTACGAAACGGGTGTATACATAATTCATGGCAAAAATGATTCTGGCTGATGACGATTTTCATGGCAGCTTGGATTTTCGTTCGTATTTAAAATTATACAATATTCGTAAAAATATACCAAGTACTTTTTAGTTTGGCACCTAATTAAAAACCGTTAATAAAGCCTACGCAGCGGCATAACATGAGCAAACAAGCCGACTTGCTTCAGTAAGTTAAAAAAAAAACACAATTGAGCGACCTACTTTTCATTAGTAGGTATTAACTGCTTGATGCATGGCTCAAGTCATTACGTCTTTTTTACATTTTTTTTTTGTGTTGAGATAAAACGAAGTCATAGCAACTGCTAAAACAAAATGTTGCAAGTACCTGGTGTATTTTTAGACTATAAATCTATAACTAATAACTAATCATTACGATAAACTTAAAATGCTAGAAAACGCTGTCAAAATATTAAAATTGTTGATATTTGATTTAAAAAATTCGTTTGAATAACACTGGTCTACAGCATTTTTGCGCACGGGTTCTACCTAAGTTATTTTTATTGCTTGTATAATCTAGAAATAAGAAAATGAACAAAAAAAAGTTTTGAATTTGCTTTTATGAGTAAAAAATGGGAAAATGAAAATCAATGAAAATACCTAAAAATTGACACAGAGATGAGTTATAACACAGGAAACCGTACATCCATTCATGTTTAATTTTTACAAAATAAGTTTTAAAATAAAGTTAAACTATTAAGTAAACAATAGTTTTAGTTTTCCTGCTATTTTCAGTAGAAGTTTCTCTTATAACCCCCAAATATAGTCTCCCATCATTTCCCTTTCAGTACTGGCCTTGGTAACGTCTCTCAAATGCTTGTCAAATCTCAAATTGTCTTAATGGAAGCGTTCCTCATGTTCTTCCGTACAAGCTTCCATGTTATCTTTAAATTTATCCAAATGAGAATGTAGCATTATGCATCTTTAGTGTATCTTTAGAGACTTTCCACTTCCGATGATGAAAAAATTTGGTAGTTGTGTCAGTGATCAGCTCGTCATTACTTTCAGCTCTAGGGTTTACAATAAAACCATGAACTACTGCCTTAAAACTGTCCCTGGCTTCTTCCTCTTCAATGCTAAGTAACTTCAAGAAAATATCACAATTCGTTTTTTTTTATTAGAGCGCCCACATAGAGTCCAGCTTAAATTTTTGCCTCTGACAGCTTTGGAAAAAAAACTCTTAAAGCAAATATTTTTGATTTGTTATCACATTTTTTTAAATAAATATGCTTGTATAATCAGAATATGATAAGTAAAACCCATGCGCAAAAATTTTTTTTTCATTTGTCGACCGGTGTAATTCATTGTACATGCTGAGTAAAATAATATGAGGAAATATTGAATAAAATATGTTTTGCTGGATGAAATATGTGTGTTCAAACACAAACAACGGTTTTAATAAAAAAAAAATGCTTGTCCTAAGGATAGTTCCTAGAGGGTGAATTGTGAGCAATTATCGCAGTTATGATTAGTAACATTTCCTTTGCCAAATTACACTGGTGGCCAAAAATTCTTGAGCCATGTTATTTTACAACGGGAAAAAATAAAAATCATTTAATCACGTCTATTTGGCATGTCACCAAAAAATTACAAGAAAAAGTTGTAAAGTTACAAACTTCATAATAGCTTGCAAATTTGCTTCTAGCTAAAGTAGAAAACATTTAACAATGTTCCTAATATTATGCTACAATAACGATTGTATATGATATCGGCTGCGCCTATTCCCGGCAGCCATATTTATCAAAGATAAGTCTAAGAAAACAGGAATTACATAGTAAAAAGATCTTTAGAACTGAAAATATGGTAATTATTATACAATAGATGTACGATATTTTAGAAAGGACTGTAGTCTTCTTGAACTATACAGTTAACTATTACCCACTTAAGTTACAAAGATGGATGGGTTTAGCAATACAAGTTGGTTGTGGTTACCCAATAATTGTGCACTATTTGTACTAACAGTTTTTACAACCAATCTAAAATTGTACTTGAATAATGCACAACCATTACATTACGCGAAAATGATTCGGATTTACCCTGATAAATGTTAGTCAGGGCAAACTGGAGATTGGTTAAAGCGAGATTAGGGTAATTCGACATCCTATTTTATAAGTACAACTGTATTTATATAATTTTGTTTAATGTGTGTAATTTTAATCCCCACTTACAAGTTTTTTTTTTTAATAGACAGACGCGGCCTTCGCTACAAGTATACTATGCTTCAAATAGCACCTTGAGAACTTGACGCCAGTGCTTGTCCGTTGAGTATTTTTACTTGATAAGCCAGAATAAAGTAAGAAAAAACTTTCCAAAACATGTGAACTTTTAATATGACCCTCATGATGAGAAACTTATTGATATAGCACATTCCTTTCTCACAAAAATTAGTCTTAATTACCTAATTTGGATTTAATACTTAAAAATAAATAATTAGAATCCTTTGTCTATCCATCAGTCTTCGGACTGAGTTCTAGGTTAACATATTGGGGCAGCAGTGATAAACCCCGCTAACTTACTAGATATCTTCAATGAGAGATGTATGCTTGCTTTCACAACACTAAGCGACCTCTGAATAAATTCTGTTGGATTTTGACACTTAATTTTAGTGGCAAAAGTTGAATTTTCTTAGCAATCATATTCAGGCATTCACTTAAGGGCCGCTTAGTGTTAGTGAAAGTCAAAATAGGTAGTATTCTAATTAATTTGATATAATAAATTGTAGCTTCAGTTACCCTCACAAAAGGCAAACTCATACTCCATACATTCAAGCTTGAATTATCTCATACAAATAAGCACAAACTAGTTCTGAAATATTTTCACTGTACAAAAAGTTTTTTTTTACTCAGCCACAGAAGAATGCCTTACATTTAATAACTGCCTCATTACTACATTATACATATAATATTTATGGATATTTCTCACAGAGATTAGCTAATTATAATTAATATTATACAAGGATTACATGCTATGTAGAATGTTTTATATAAATGGTAAGAAATAAGTCAAAAGCGCGATTTAAATGTTGCAGGATTTATTATTTTGTAAATTCTTGAAGAGTGGAATACATAGATATAAAGTTTTATCATTCTAAGTTGTCTATAATTACATATTTCATTTACATTGGTATAATGTATATCTAATATTCCACGTTATGGCTGAACCGTCAGGATCTTCGATCAATAATAGTATTAAGTGTCAAGAATCGATTTTAATTGAACGTATTTCAAATATTCGTATTATTAATTTATGTTAAGGCTAATAAGTATTTAATTTTATACCATTAGCTTTTTTTCCTTAACTTAGCTACACTATGAACATGGACATTGAACCTTAGGGCTGATAGCAATAAGATTCAATGTCAATGGTTGTAAGCTGTGTAGTCAGTAAGCTAGTCTACTGGCACGAAGTCAATATTATTGTCAACAAAAAGCTGTTTAGTGTAGTCTAAGTAATAGATAAAAAAATCAATTTCAAAGAAGTAAGAAAGCACTGTCTGCGCGGTCAGGACCAGGTGGCTTCCCATGACCTCTTAAAGCGAGACTAGTGTGGGAACGAGATGGCGCTTGATGAATTGTATACATGTCTCTTTCCCACAGTGGTACAGTCAGTATCAAAAGTTGCTGACCATATTCAGATTTTCGCTGTACACCGTATCATTACGTATTATTACGGTGTACAGCGATTTTGAAAATCTGACTGTACTACTCTAGCTATATGAGGCCATGGTAGGCACCCTGAAGCGGGTTTCACTTCGCATTGGCTCGTATGAAATCCGCGCGGATAAACGACGCGCCACCTCCGACCAACCGCGCGGACGGGCGGCACACGGTGTCTTATCAAAATGGGGAAGGCAAGTGTCAAAGTGACAAGTGACAGTTTGGTCCCAAAAGAACTGACAAATCAAAGGAATTTTCTAAAAAAAAACGATTTATTGATGTAAAATGACTAGATGTTGTGTAATAAGCTGTAAAAATGATGGAACATACAAATTTCCGCCAATTCACACTATCAAGAAATAATGGGTAGCTGCTGTGACTGCCTTGAGAACAAAAATTGAATTATAACTAAGGAAAAGCTATATAATAAACAAATATCCAGCCTTGCGAAGCCGAGACAGGCCGTTAGTTGAGTTTATTAATGAAATTCTATGATTATACCATAACTAAACAATCGAATACACTTTTCAAAATAATATCTACTTTTCTATTGGAGGTTAAGTACCAGTATTGCATCGCTCTATAAATCATGAAATGGTTCGTCTGGTGGGAGAATTATCACCTGGAACGAGTTTTGTGATAGTTGTGGTGTTAAGAAATTTAATATATTGTGATATTTCCCGAATGTAAATAGAAAAAAGGGGTAAAATTACTGACTTAAAACATTATGATATTTTATCAAAATAGACAGTCAGAAGCAGCTTTATATTCTTGTTATAGGAGAGGACAGGTAAAACATACCTAAACTCAAAAATTTAAACCTCAACTACAAGTAATTGTGGATTTATTACGGTAAAATCAAATGTATTACCACTCAATTAAATCACTTTTTTCCTCTTGTAGATGCACCGCGGCGTCTTAATTCTTCTTTTAGTATATGCACTTGCATTGACGAATAATTTTCCATATTTGTTTTGTATATAAACTCAATTTTATAACAATAAATCTTGTTTGTTATTTGTACAAGGTAGACAGTAATCTGACGTAGGGACCAACTATCGCAGCGCCATCTACGATTAGCTTTGAGTTGCCATCCCCATTCACACTATCAAGAAATAATGGGTAGCTGCTGTGACTGCCTTGAGAACAAAAATTGAATTTTATCTAAGGAAAAGCTAAATAATAACCAAATATCCAGCCTTGCGAAGCCGAGACAGGCCGTTAGTTGAGTTTATTAATTAAAGTCTATGATTATACCATTACTAAACAATCGAATACACTTTTCAAAATAATATCTACTTTTCTATTGGAGGTTAAGTAGCAGTATTGCATCGCTCTATAAATCATGAAATGGTTCGTCTGGCGGAAGAATTATCACCTGGAACGAGTTTTGTGATAGTTGTGGTGTTAAGAAATTAAATATATTATGATATTTCTCAAATCTAAATAGAAAAAAAGGGGTAAAATGACTGACTTTAAACATTGTGATATTTTGTCAAAATAGAAAGTCAAAAGCAGCATTATATTCTTGTTATAGGAGAGGGCAGGTAAAACATACCTAAACTCAAAAATTTAAACCTCAACTACAAGTAATTGTGGATTTATTACGGTAAAATCAAATGTATTACCACTCAATTAAATCACTTTTTTTCCTCTTGTAGATGCACCGCGGCGTCTTAATTCTTCTTTTAGTATATGCACTTGCATTGACGAATAATTTTCCATATTTGTTTTGTATTTATACTCAATTTTTATAACAATAAATCCTGTTTGTTTTTTGTACAAGGTAGACAGTAATGACGTTGGGACCAACTATCGCAGCGCCATCTACGATTAGCTTTGAGTTGCCATCCCCATTGTCTTAAATCAATAGTAATTTTATCGATTACCCACTTTATGTTGAAAATGCCAATATCACTACAGAAAGCACTAAAGTAAAAATAATACTTAACACTAAACAAGCGATATTTGTCGACAATAAAATTGACTCACCGACTCGCCGCCATCAGATAATATCCACAAATATTATCACTAAATTATATACCAAATTACAGAAACGTGCATCTTAATTTCCGGCCGGGGCCTATGGTCCCGAATTTTGAAGCATTTGTATCTTTTAACAAAGATGACATTTGACAAAATAAAAAAATACCATGTCCTTTATTTTCTATACTAACTGATTAATTGGGTTTGCATCATGCCTATTGTCGTCATAATATGGCGTCCATAGTCATCCTGTTCTTAGTTCAAACGCACAGTTTTTCGTGTATAAACCAAAGTTGGTGACACTACTTTCATTTCAGAATGTAGTAGGTATTATTCCTTTTTCTAGTTTATTTTGCCAGTAGACTTTCGTGTAGAAAGTACATATTATTATTCGAAATAGGCTTTAATAGATTTTGGAACATTGAATTGATGGAATTATGAAATAGTTAAATGATATTTTTAATGGTGAAAATGGCATTATAGACAGATGTGTATAATATTTAATAATAATTTATTTATAAGAGGGAAATGTCAATTGAATATGGAAGACACCATAGAGGCAGCATTTTAAAATAACCTTATATACCTTCCAGATTATTTTATTACCAGTATTTTCCATCAATTCTGCTATTTATAGTACTCCATATAGAAGGTTTACGGCCCGACCTTGCCGCTGTGAGCGCTGTCTTAGCGCGGTGTGGTGAGTAAGGGCCTACGCACACCACGTTTTTCAAACGCGCAGTCGACGAGCGTTTTTGAAACGCGCGTCGACGGCGCGTTTTTATCAAACAGAGCAGACAGGCTGCGTCTGACTTGCGTGCGCATCGCGTCTGTATCGCTACAAACGCGCGTCGACGGCGCGTTTAAAAAACGTGGTGTGCATAGGCTCCAAGATCAAATGTATAGAAATGTTTAAAACTCGCCACGAAACGCCGCTAGTATCGAATTCGCGTACTTACACAGTAATTAATGTCTTATTATCGCCGCCCGCCGCTCCGCTCACCGCTTTGGGAGTAACCACACTTATTGACCCAGAATCCTAGTCTATAAGTATGGTTATTCTGTTTCAGGAATTCAAACTAACAAATAAATGTATGTTTGTCATGCTGGTTCATGAAGTATTTTTGAGAATATTATAATGTCCTGAGAAAATAACCTGCTGTATAGAGAAAAATATTCCTACCTACCTTCCAAAGCTTCTAATACATGGATAGCCTCCTCTAGATTCATCTAACAAGGCAACCTAAGCGCGCCACAATCATGTCAGCACATTTGCCGTTGTTTTTTTATGTTCGTTCTTGATTCCTTCTAGCCAGACATTAAAACAGTGCCGGCGCTCGATTTACTATAGAAATTTACTTCAGACTTGAAAGAAGAACTTAATAGCAAATGTACAGCGGGTCAAATTGACCACTTTAACAAAGATAACTAATACAGAACAATTTGCAACATTGTAAGGAAACAATATTGCTGCAAAGTGGCGGATTTAGACCCGCTGGGTTGTGGCGCGCATAGGTTGCCTTCTATGCGGAATTTAGAGAAGGTTATGTGTTCAAATACCTATCACATAGTATGTGTTCACCTGTCCAATTTATTATAAGACTATGCATTTGTTCATGATAAGTACCTAAAGTATACAGTGATAGCTGCTATGTAGTGCGAGTATGTTTCTGATTGTTGGATAGATAGTTGAATAAGTATGTTGTTGAATTTAAATAAATATTTTCTTTTTTTTAAATTTATAGTTTGTTATCACTTAGTTTTGGTTTTAAGAGTTTCTTACACGTTTACCATAAAGAGCTGTATTTATTAAATTTAGCATGTAAATGTGTAGGAAGCCCTTAGTATTAAAACTTAGCCTGATTCTGCACTTTTTCATTTGCCTCATCCTTTTTACCATTCGAAGTTACGAATAAATAATCTACGGAAAAAATCAGCTATTATAACGCCGGCAAAATCCGCCGTTGACCACTTTTTAATCTTATGTCTAAAGGAATAGAGTTGAAAAGCAGTCGACCAATAATATTGTTCGGTTTACCTGTAAGTCCCTGCGCACATCCGGCGAGGCGCAGCGCAGTGCGGTTGTCAGTACCAAACAAATTTCAATAATGCGTTCCTAACAATAAAATTGATAGTAAATAACCTGTAACCCGAGACGCACGCCTCTGTCTCTGATGCGCTCTCGGGCTAAAGGGAGTTTATTTATTTTCTACTTCGTGTCTACTAGCGCAAAGTCGATATTTGTTTGGCAGTGACGAAGACTGCGGCGCTGTACGCCGCGCCGCCATGTGCTCACACGACCAATCACGTGCGAGCAATGAAAGGGTTTTTTTTAGTAAGTATAACTTACAGTTAAGTTGGTCAATAGGTCCTAAATCGAATAAGTAATTTTATGAGACACGCCACTGATGAAATAAGGGGTGTTATAAGTTTAACGAGCGGTTTTGGGTGTCTATTTGTAGCATCGTAGCTGATGAACTCATTTTTGATTTTTTTCACATGTTATTCGTAGATTCGAATGATTGAACTTTAGACCATATTCTGAAAATAACCACCACTAATATATGGCTCCTACACACTATGCCATACGAAACTTTCTCGCGATATCTGGCGATTACTGAACAAAGCGTGCAAAATGAGGGCGCCACTGTTGAGGAAGGTCGAAGGACCTTACCAGGGGGTGTCGACTTTGTTCTACGAACAAGATGTAGGTGGGCTAGAAAACAAGAAAGAGACATCAACATTAGAGTAAAAGAGATGAATTACATAATGTTGCCAACAAAAATACTATTTCACATTCAATCACATTCAATCTAATAATAGGCTTATTAATTGATTTTAAAGTATGTTATCCTTAAAATTTATTCTTGCTTTTATTCTGATGCGAGAAAATGTTTGTTACGAAATTTTTAACATTTAAATTGATGACATACACAAAACAAAAAGGAGATAATAATGTGACAACATGACAACACTGGAACGCCATATTGTCTATTGGCTATTTGACGTCATAGGAAAAAATGTCTGCCATCGCTTGCGCACCATTGTTTATATCTTGTTCTTGTGTTTATTTGTAATAAATAAAACAGTTGCATTTAATTCTACATACAATATTGTTAATGTGAGTCGAGCTTGCTCCTCTGTGTCTGTGTTTTGGTGAAATTAAGTGCGTATTTGTGAGATATAGACCCGGTGTTGAGACAGTGACTCTTGTTTGATTTTGTGCCTTATTCCCGATGAGTTCGTAGGAAGAAAACACTAGAATCTGTGCTATGTGTGGAACTTCACCTTCTAAAGATCCCAGCATCGCTTTACATCGGTTTCCGAACCTTAGTAAAATAAGTCATTGTAGCTTATATGAATAAAGAAGTCAAATGAAATCGTGTTTTACTAAACTGCTCCTTACTTATTATCTTTCAGCATTTTATGCACAAGTACATTGTGTTTCTCGATAGTAATTTGAAAGAAACTATCGAGAAGCGCAATGTACTTGTGCATAAAATGCAATACAAAGAACCTGTAAAGTACTTGTAGTATTTGAAATTCCCGCCCTGGATTCTACTGCCATGTTTTCGTGGGCTAAACATAGATGGCGCTGGTCGGTAAGGAAAATTTTCCTCACAAAATTAGTACGGAGTCGTCATTCTTCCCCTTTAGGGGTATATATGTTCTGTGGACCTTACTCAACAGTGGCGCTAGAAAGTATATGTCAAAGTTTGTTCCTGTGGGCATAAAAACCAAGTTTACATTTATAATAATTCACATTTAATACCGTACCATAATAACATCGAGCAAGCCAGACCCATTTTGTAAAAAAAAAACACATTATTCTTAGGACAGATTCATGGATGCGGAACTCATATTGACGCCCTTATCAGTCAAATGAACTCTGCTCGTAATAACACTATTAACCATATGTTAGGAAAATTACGAGAGGAAAAAATTATGATGGCATTCCCGCACGGCATTGTGTGTACGGAGCTTTTAGAATCAAATCGATAAATTGGTAATTAAATTGAGACTATTGAATCAATTAACTCGATTTGATTCCAACTCCCCCTAATATTTTAGTTCTCCGTTTTTATTAATTTATTCGCGAGTATGGCTTGCTTCCTGGATGTTAAATCCTACTCCTCATTCTTTAGCAGATGATTCAAGAACGAAAGGAAATAAATAATTAATTTCCAGCGACGGATCAAAGTGGGCAACATCAAGATCTACTTGTAGCAGAGGGAAACTAAGAAGAAACTGTTTTGTTTTTTTTAATGAGTTTATTTTGAATAAATAACGTTATGTTTGAAATAATAGTTTTATTTTAGGCTAAGGATACAATTAATATTTTGTTTTCACACAAATTAAAATAAACTATAGGAAGGCTTATTTAATTAAATATTAATAACATACTAGGTGGCTAGATATAAATGCTCTTTAGGTCTTAACGCTACCAAAGCCAACCAAGCAAAGAGGACATGACATGTGTGAAACTTATCAATTTGATTAATTGAAATCTACAAAGTGTCTCTGGTCTCTTAGAATTGGTACTTTTCACATCTCTATTCATCTCCGTTTTAGTATAGTCTAGCCCAATAGATCCAAGGGTAGGTGGTAATACTGGTCTACTTCTTCAAAGACTTCCTTCCATCCTCCAGCAACTGGACTAACACAGGGTACACTTCATCATAAGTGGCGATTTGGTTCTGTCTCACATGATTCTGATATCTTTGCAAAGCCCCTGCCACAAACTCCAACCTGTCCCTCTCATTCCTGTGAGAATCCAGCCACTGCATCAACTTCTGCACATTCCACCCAGCACAAGTGTGGGGAGCCAACAGTTGATGGCCACCATGAGAGAAAAGGAACATCATAACCAAGGAGTAAGGTAAGCATGCACCTTCACTCTGGCTCTTGGCTATTTCTTGAGGAGTCTTCTCCAACAGAAGGTGCAGAGCCTTCAACTGTCTGTAGTGGTCTCCTAACTCAGCCATATCATTTACTAAAGGAGACAAAGCAATCTCCAAATGTTTACAATCTATCTGCAACTTAGCTCTACCAAACTTGCTCAAAGGTCTTACATTACAGATGTGTTGTGTGAATCTCTCAATGCAAGCTCTAGCTATGTTCAAACAGCATTCATTAAGAGCAGATTTTTCACTGAACATTGACAAGTAAATGTCTTTACACCTGGAAACAAATTGCTGAAGTTCCTTCATGTATGGGGAACATGACAAGGATTTGCCAGCTGGATCATCAGCCCTGATTAGATCAGGCTCGTCATGCATGGTCATCAAAATAATGTACAGTGAATTCTTTATTGATTCAGCAAACAACTGCAGTATTGGCATGCTGGAAATATCTTTCAGGCTATTTTGAACAATTTGTATACTTTCTTGAGGCAACATAGAGTTCATATTTATGAGTACTCTCTTGATTTGTGATGTGAAATAATACAAGGCATTACAGAGGTCAGCATTCTTTTGTTGTGAGCTTGTTGGTGATTCTATGATCTGTGCTACATCACTGTCCATTGATAATCTCTGCTCAGCCTCTACTGTCATTTGCTTGATAGACTTGGCCACACTGTTGGCCAAGCTGATGCTCAGTTGTTTGTCTCCAAGTGAGATGCTCAGAGCTTCAGCAATGACTCTGATAGCATTATCTATTTGATCCATGTTTGGTACTTGTGACAAGTGCCACATACTTCTCACAGGTTCTAGTAGCTTGCCCAAAGATTTTGACAAAAAGGAGTTTTCCCATTTTGTAAGACAGGAGCGGTTCATCTCCAGGTCCTTACACTTTAGTCTAGAGAGTAGATCATTGAAGCTTTTCAGTAACCTGGGGAAGTCAATTTCAACAGATTGATTGACAGTCAGAGGGCTCTTTTCAAGTTCACTGCTAAAGACAAGACACAAGTCTGCCCAGAAATTTTTAGCAATATTTCTGAAGTTTCCAATTGCATGTAATTCATTGACTACATTTTGAAGCATGATGACTTTAGTGCAGCTGTTATAAATGTCTACTTTGAAGAGCTTCTCAATGTTGTCCCAAAGTTTTACTTTGAAATCTTGAGCACTCATGATGTTGGCTTTTCCTGGAGCAATTCTTCCAGAGCTGGATTTCTTTACTTCAATGGAAACCATTTGTACATTCAGTGCAGTTGTGATTTCCTTCTTCAAATCAGTCAGTATACTGCTAACAGAATTCTTGATCTGTTCCTCTGTACATTGTAGGTTGTGAAATACTTTGAAGCATTGTAAAAGTTTCACTTTGTCACCACTCAATAGACTTGATTGCAATAGTTCAGTTGAGTTAGTTAATAACTCAGTTCTCCTACGTTGAACAGCTTTTAGAACGTCGTCAAGTAAGTCTATCCCTTCAAAGTCGTAGTCACCGATCAGCTCATTGAGCTCGAACAGTATGATGGCCTCTTTGGATGGGTTATCTTTGATGCTCTGCAATTTATTCCACAAGTTTAAGATCTTAGAGGCATGTCGTAGTAAATTGCATGTAGTTTGAACTCTTTCGAGCATCATGGTTTGGTTCTCAAGAGCAAAATACGGTGTATGTACTCGATCTTTCATTTTTTCAGCGCCGCGTAGCAAACTCTGCACCTGAGATTGGACCGACTCTAAAGTCATTTCCAAATCCGATATATGACTTGCCTGTGTAAGTAGATCATTGTGTTTTGCCAGAACTTGTTTCTCCAAGCTTTTGCTTAGTTTTTCGATGCCCTGAGCGAGTTTATTCACTTGGTCTGTAACCGAGAGATGTTCATTCATCACCGGTTTTATGGACTCATCTAAGAACTTACTGTAGAATTCATCGTTCTCAATTTCCACACACACATCTTTTGCATCCATAGTTGTGAATGTTTTCTTATTTATTTATCTCTAAATACAATTAAAACAAAGTATTACCCCGGGTGTTTACAAGTTTTTTTGATGACATCAATGACAATGACAACTGTCACAGCTGACGTTTCTAATGACTTGACAGCGCTTGACCTTGAGTTGGTGTTACCAAGTAGAAAAAAAAACATTGTATTGCGAGTTTACTGCACGTGGCTTTGCGAGTGTGAAAAGGAAAAGCTTTTAAAATAAATTAGGAAGAAGTTGGTCGTTCATTGCGTTACGATTAAAAATAAATTAATATTTCAGCTTCATGATTTTTTCCCCAGTTGAAACAGTTAGGGGTCACCTACCCTCCTCTATTACAAAACCACTAGGAATCTTCTTTTGAAATACTGCAATTAATTTTCTACGCTATTGCTATACATATGAGCAATAGAATAGAATATTCCATTTTACGAATTTTATCGCTCAGCTGAGATTTCGAGACGGGTATAGGTTCGCGAGTAGTTTTGCTTTAGGGTTGAATTTCACACAATAAGTCATGTGATAAGCGGAGAAATAATGGTTCAAGTTAAATCCCAAGATAATGATGACACACAGTAACATACCTGAGAATCGAACCCAGGACCTTATGCCCAGCAGTATTCTTGTGACCACTAAAGTTGATGTGATGGTTGTCTTATTTGTATTTGTGTTTATGCAATAATAAAGATTTGTATTTAATTGTATAAAAGTACTTACAGCTTGACATAAAAATGTAGAAAACCGGAAGTCGCCACTGTCTTCGCGCTACCAGCACTTTGAATGATTTTATTTTATTTTTTATCAATTATTACGTTAGTTTTATGGCACAATAATAAATCGAACAAACCTGCGGTCTTTGTTTACATCAAATATCAAAGATTTTAAAACGCTGTCAGAAAATAAAATTTTAGTTCCGTTTCTATTGAATAAATAAAACACTTTGCCTCGTCAATTTTATTTATTTCAATTAGCACACAGTCTTGTGCTATATTGTTACAGAATTATTAGTTATAAAATATCAACTATTTCCAACAAAATTGTGCACTAGCTTTGAAATTTATATTTAAGTAATATATAATAAAAAATATTACATACTATAGCCCTCACTCGTAAACGTTTTCAAATATGTATTACATTCTTTTTCAGGACATAAAAAATTAAAACTACTTATGAAAAAGAAAAAAAAGAAATCGTTTGAATAACGTTTACAGGCAAGGTAATTAATATACAGCATTTTTCATAGATTTTATAGGTACTGTAAATGTTTATTGCAAAGCTTTAGAAATATTTTCGTTAGGTAAATACAAAATTATGGCTACGAAACGGGTGTATACATAATTCATGGCAAAAATGATTCTGGCTGATGACGATTTTCATGGCAGCTTGGATTTTCGTTCGTATTTAAAATTATACAATATTCGTAAAAATATACCAAGTACTTTTTAGTTTGGCACCTAATTAAAAACCGTTAATAAAGCCTACGCAGCGGCATAACATGAGCAAACAAGCCGACTTGCTTCAGTAAGTTAAAAAAAAAACACAATTGAGCGACCTACTTTTCATTAGTAGGTATTAACTGCTTGATGCATGGCTCAAGTCATTACGTCTTTTTTACATTTTTTTTTTGTGTTGAGATAAAACGAAGTCATAGCAACTGCTAAAACAAAATGTTGCAAGTACCTGGTGTATTTTTAGACTATAAATCTATAACTAATAACTAATCATTACGATAAACTTAAAATGCTAGAAAACGCTGTCAAAATATTAAAATTGTTGATATTTGATTTAAAAAATTCGTTTGAATAACACTGGTCTACAGCATTTTTGCGCACGGGTTCTACCTAAGTTATTTTTATTGCTTGTATAATCTAGAAATAAGAAAATGAACAAAAAAAAGTTTTGAATTTGCTTTTATGAGTAAAAAATGGGAAAATGAAAATCAATGAAAATACCTAAAAATTGACACAGAGATGAGTTATAACACAGGAAACCGTACATCCATTCATGTTTAATTTTTACAAAATAAGTTTTAAAATAAAGTTAAACTATTAAGTAAACAATAGTTTTAGTTTTCCTGCTATTTTCAGTAGAAGTTTCTCTTATAACCCCCAAATATAGTCTCCCATCATTTCCCTTTCAGTACTGGCCTTGGTAACGTCTCTCAAATGCTTGTCAAATCTCAAATTGTCTTAATGGAAGCGTTCCTCATGTTCTTCCGTACAAGCTTCCATGTTATCTTTAAATTTATCCAAATGAGAATGTAGCATTATGCATCTTTAGTGTATCTTTAGAGACTTTCCACTTCCGATGATGAAAAAATTTGGTAGTTGTGTCAGTGATCAGCTCGTCATTACTTTCAGCTCTAGGGTTTACAATAAAACCATGAACTACTGCCTTAAAACTGTCCCTGGCTTCTTCCTCTTCAATGCTAAGTAACTTCAAGAAAATATCACAATTCGTTTTTTTTTATTAGAGCGCCCACATAGAGTCCAGCTTAAATTTTTGCCTCTGACAGCTTTGGAAAAAAAACTCTTAAAGCAAATATTTTTGATTTGTTATCACATTTTTTTAAATAAATATGCTTGTATAATCAGAATATGATAAGTAAAACCCATGCGCAAAAATTTTTTTTTCATTTGTCGACCGGTGTAATTCATTGTACATGCTGAGTAAAATAATATGAGGAAATATTGAATAAAATATGTTTTGCTGGATGAAATATGTGTGTTCAAACACAAACAACGGTTTTAATAAAAAAAAAATGCTTGTCCTAAGGATAGTTCCTAGAGGGTGAATTGTGAGCAATTATCGCAGTTATGATTAGTAACATTTCCTTTGCCAAATTACACTGGTGGCCAAAAATTCTTGAGCCATGTTATTTTACAACGGGAAAAAATAAAAATCATTTAATCACGTCTATTTGGCATGTCACCAAAAAATTACAAGAAAAAGTTGTAAAGTTACAAACTTCATAATAGCTTGCAAATTTGCTTCTAGCTAAAGTAGAAAACATTTAACAATGTTCCTAATATTATGCTACAATAACGATTGTATATGATATCGGCTGCGCCTATTCCCGGCAGCCATATTTATCAAAGATAAGTCTAAGAAAACAGGAATTACATAGTAAAAAGATCTTTAGAACTGAAAATATGGTAATTATTATACAATAGATGTACGATATTTTAGAAAGGACTGTAGTCTTCTTGAACTATACAGTTAACTATTACCCACTTAAGTTACAAAGATGGATGGGTTTAGCAATACAAGTTGGTTGTGGTTACCCAATAATTGTGCACTATTTGTACTAACAGTTTTTACAACCAATCTAAAATTGTACTTGAATAATGCACAACCATTACATTACGCGAAAATGATTCGGATTTACCCTGATAAATGTTAGTCAGGGCAAACTGGAGATTGGTTAAAGCGAGATTAGGGTAATTCGACATCCTATTTTATAAGTACAACTGTATTTATATAATTTTGTTTAATGTGTGTAATTTTAATCCCCACTTACAAGTTTTTTTTTTTAATAGACAGACGCGGCCTTCGCTACAAGTATACTATGCTTCAAATAGCACCTTGAGAACTTGACGCCAGTGCTTGTCCGTTGAGTATTTTTACTTGATAAGCCAGAATAAAGTAAGAAAAAACTTTCCAAAACATGTGAACTTTTAATATGACCCTCATGATGAGAAACTTATTGATATAGCACATTCCTTTCTCACAAAAATTAGTCTTAATTACCTAATTTGGATTTAATACTTAAAAATAAATAATTAGAATCCTTTGTCTATCCATCAGTCTTCGGACTGAGTTCTAGGTTAACATATTGGGGCAGCAGTGATAAACCCCGCTAACTTACTAGATATCTTCAATGAGAGATGTATGCTTGCTTTCACAACACTAAGCGACCTCTGAATAAATTCTGTTGGATTTTGACACTTAATTTTAGTGGCAAAAGTTGAATTTTCTTAGCAATCATATTCAGGCATTCACTTAAGGGCCGCTTAGTGTTAGTGAAAGTCAAAATAGGTAGTATTCTAATTAATTTGATATAATAAATTGTAGCTTCAGTTACCCTCACAAAAGGCAAACTCATACTCCATACATTCAAGCTTGAATTATCTCATACAAATAAGCACAAACTAGTTCTGAAATATTTTCACTGTACAAAAAGTTTTTTTTTACTCAGCCACAGAAGAATGCCTTACATTTAATAACTGCCTCATTACTACATTATACATATAATATTTATGGATATTTCTCACAGAGATTAGCTAATTATAATTAATATTATACAAGGATTACATGCTATGTAGAATGTTTTATATAAATGGTAAGAAATAAGTCAAAAGCGCGATTTAAATGTTGCAGGATTTATTATTTTGTAAATTCTTGAAGAGTGGAATACATAGATATAAAGTTTTATCATTCTAAGTTGTCTATAATTACATATTTCATTTACATTGGTATAATGTATATCTAATATTCCACGTTATGGCTGAACCGTCAGGATCTTCGATCAATAATAGTATTAAGTGTCAAGAATCGATTTTAATTGAACGTATTTCAAATATTCGTATTATTAATTTATGTTAAGGCTAATAAGTATTTAATTTTATACCATTAGCTTTTTTTCCTTAACTTAGCTACACTATGAACATGGACATTGAACCTTAGGGCTGATAGCAATAAGATTCAATGTCAATGGTTGTAAGCTGTGTAGTCAGTAAGCTAGTCTACTGGCACGAAGTCAATATTATTGTCAACAAAAAGCTGTTTAGTGTAGTCTAAGTAATAGATAAAAAAATCAATTTCAAAGAAGTAAGAAAGCACTGTCTGCGCGGTCAGGACCAGGTGGCTTCCCATGACCTCTTAAAGCGAGACTAGTGTGGGAACGAGATGGCGCTTGATGAATTGTATACATGTCTCTTTCCCACAGTGGTACAGTCAGTATCAAAAGTTGCTGACCATATTCAGATTTTCGCTGTACACCGTATCATTACGTATTATTACGGTGTACAGCGATTTTGAAAATCTGACTGTACTACTCTAGCTATATGAGGCCATGGTAGGCACCCTGAAGCGGGTTTCACTTCGCATTGGCTCGTATGAAATCCGCGCGGATAAACGACGCGCCACCTCCGACCAACCGCGCGGACGGGCGGCACACGGTGTCTTATCAAAATGGGGAAGGCAAGTGTCAAAGTGACAAGTGACAGTTTGGTCCCAAAAGAACTGACAAATCAAAGGAATTTTCTAAAAAAAAACGATTTATTGATGTAAAATGACTAGATGTTGTGTAATAAGCTGTAAAAATGATGGAACATACAAATTTCCGCCAATTCACACTATCAAGAAATAATGGGTAGCTGCTGTGACTGCCTTGAGAACAAAAATTGAATTATAACTAAGGAAAAGCTATATAATAAACAAATATCCAGCCTTGCGAAGCCGAGACAGGCCGTTAGTTGAGTTTATTAATGAAATTCTATGATTATACCATAACTAAACAATCGAATACACTTTTCAAAATAATATCTACTTTTCTATTGGAGGTTAAGTACCAGTATTGCATCGCTCTATAAATCATGAAATGGTTCGTCTGGTGGGAGAATTATCACCTGGAACGAGTTTTGTGATAGTTGTGGTGTTAAGAAATTTAATATATTGTGATATTTCCCGAATGTAAATAGAAAAAAGGGGTAAAATTACTGACTTAAAACATTATGATATTTTATCAAAATAGACAGTCAGAAGCAGCTTTATATTCTTGTTATAGGAGAGGACAGGTAAAACATACCTAAACTCAAAAATTTAAACCTCAACTACAAGTAATTGTGGATTTATTACGGTAAAATCAAATGTATTACCACTCAATTAAATCACTTTTTTCCTCTTGTAGATGCACCGCGGCGTCTTAATTCTTCTTTTAGTATATGCACTTGCATTGACGAATAATTTTCCATATTTGTTTTGTATATAAACTCAATTTTATAACAATAAATCTTGTTTGTTATTTGTACAAGGTAGACAGTAATCTGACGTAGGGACCAACTATCGCAGCGCCATCTACGATTAGCTTTGAGTTGCCATCCCCATTCACACTATCAAGAAATAATGGGTAGCTGCTGTGACTGCCTTGAGAACAAAAATTGAATTTTATCTAAGGAAAAGCTAAATAATAACCAAATATCCAGCCTTGCGAAGCCGAGACAGGCCGTTAGTTGAGTTTATTAATTAAAGTCTATGATTATACCATTACTAAACAATCGAATACACTTTTCAAAATAATATCTACTTTTCTATTGGAGGTTAAGTAGCAGTATTGCATCGCTCTATAAATCATGAAATGGTTCGTCTGGCGGAAGAATTATCACCTGGAACGAGTTTTGTGATAGTTGTGGTGTTAAGAAATTAAATATATTATGATATTTCTCAAATCTAAATAGAAAAAAAGGGGTAAAATGACTGACTTTAAACATTGTGATATTTTGTCAAAATAGAAAGTCAAAAGCAGCATTATATTCTTGTTATAGGAGAGGGCAGGTAAAACATACCTAAACTCAAAAATTTAAACCTCAACTACAAGTAATTGTGGATTTATTACGGTAAAATCAAATGTATTACCACTCAATTAAATCACTTTTTTTCCTCTTGTAGATGCACCGCGGCGTCTTAATTCTTCTTTTAGTATATGCACTTCAGTGGCGTAGGGTAAATATCCTTGAAAGGGAAGCCGGACCAAAACTTAATGAAAAAACTTCAAACATACTAGCCGCCCCTACGATTTTTGAAAGTTTCACTCGATTTCTCTGGTCTTCTATCATCAAACCCTGATTTCCTTATCAAGTTTCCACCATTAAAACATCTTCTTTCCAACAAAAAAAGAATCATTAAAATCGGTTCATAAACGATGAAGTTATGCCGCGAACAAAGAATAAACAAAATAAACGTTGTATTTTTATGGACGAATAAATTGAGTAACCTCCTTAATTTCTGTAGTCGGTTAATCAATTATTAACAACTTCCTTAAAAATGATGTTCACAAAACCCTATACTAATCGCCTACAGACCTTAACACCGCGATTCAGGATCGTGACGTAATTGCACAACGCCATCTAGTTAAAACTTCGAAACTAATATTACGGTGAACACTGAACATTTACCAAATAACAATACCATTGAACTGAACTAACTTTGTTATTAATGCGCTAACTACGCAAAACTTATAAATTTCAACAATAATACCAAATCAAATGCAAATGGACAGGTGAAAACAATAAATACAAAAAAAATAAGCGCGAACCAAAACTAATGTGTATCTGTCATCCAAATAATACAATCTAAACGAATTACGAAGTCCAGAATCATTCCATCTCGTTCTGGCGTACGCATTTCATATTTCTATCCTTATCATAAGCCGGTAATATTCGGCTTCCGAGCGTCCTTAAACTAGCGGTGTTATGTGGCCTCAAGCTCACGATCGCTACAAGAGAAACTTTGAATTTTATGAACTGAATTCCGGATTCGCCTTGCGGCTTACAAACTTTGTCTGTTTGGCGTGAGTTGAAATTGCGCGGAAAAAATTTGTAGGCGTTTATTTATTTTTTTGATTGTTCTTTTCTTAATTTGTTTATGAATAATGAAAATAATAGATACTAGTATTTGCTTTATCTCGAAAGACAAGCCGATAGGAATCGGCATGTTAGGTGGCTTCGGGCCTGATGCACTTGCATTGACGAATAATTTTCCATATTTGTTTTGTATTTATACTCAATTTTTATAACAATAAATCCTGTTTGTTTTTTGTACAAGGTAGACAGTAATGACGTTGGGACCAACTATCGCAGCGCCATCTACGATTAGCTTTGAGTTGCCATCCCCATTGTCTTAAATCAATAGTAATTTTATCGATTACCCACTTTATGTTGAAAATGCCAATATCACTACAGAAAGCACTAAAGTAAAAATAATACTTAACACTAAACAAGCGATATTTGTCGACAATAAAATTGACTCACCGACTCGCCGCCATCAGATAATATCCACAAATATTATCACTAAATTATATACCAAATTACAGAAACGTGCATCTTAATTTCCGGCCGGGGCCTATGGTTCGTCCTCTCCTATTTCTTTTGACCCTACTCGCTTTGTCCTTGCGGATCTCTCGAACAAGGGTATAGAAGGCATCGTCGACACCCATGCGGGTCTTAGCTGACGTCTCCACGAAGGGAACACCGTAACTCCGCGCCACCTGAAAATGTACGTATTGAATTCATTAGATAACTGTATTTTGTTGTATAATGGCAGATGAATTTTTGTAGGGTGTCCCTTTGGTCCAAATCTTATTAACTGCATTCAACACAGACGTGTTTAAAACACCGTTGATTCTATGAAACAGTAAAGTTGATAGATGCAGAATCTGTTTTAGATATACCTATGTTTAGCGTTAAGCCCGTTTCGTAATTATTGCTACAAGATTAGTGATAAACGCCGAAAAATAACATTGAAAGTAGCCCAAATACCACCAAATATTTTTGCCCCAATTTTTTATGAGTTTATCAAAGTGCACTTAAAAACACATTTACAACTTATTAATCTTCCTACAAAAGTAAACAGCTGTAGCCCACACGAAAAAAACCGTCTCGTATACAGAGGGCTTATTTTGACCAGATGCATATCGAATGCACCAGCATAGGGGTACCCTCGTCAACAGTTGGGTTGGCTCGTAGCCTGTATGAAGCACGATTAAAAGCTATTAATAAAATAATACAAAATTCCAAAATTTGTACAATTACAGTCAATAATTCCGCTGAATTGCTTTTACAAGTTTCCTAGGTCTGTAAGCTATAATTTCTTACCTGTGAGTAAAAACTTAGCTGATACGGACTTAGGAAGATGTCAAGTTATTATCTGGAATCTGGCTTATATAATGTAAGTAATATAAGAGTTGAACAATTAGACAAACACCTTGAAAACTGCAATCTTGATATATTTCTTCTCCTCACATTCACGATATGCCGGTGACTTTATCGAGTGAACGAAGGAAATGTAAACATTTTTTTTTTATATGTATAAGATCAGATACATAAATATAATTGACAAAGACGAAACACAACAATACATATTATTATACAATAACATCTCTGTCTGATCAGTTGACGTAAATGTACAGACAATGACGTCAATCTGGAAAGGCTAAAAAGTGTCTGTGACGGCAGGCAAAAATGCTAATCACATAAATATTTTACGAAGGATGAAGATAAAGGCAAGTAGCGTTAACTAGGTCAGACTACGATCGTTACATTTTAAAGTTCGTAGGTTAAGGACGGTCCTAATGGATGACATTATGAAAGCCTAGATGTTAATCATGGCGGCAACAATGACAAGCAAAGGCTTTTCTAGTAGGCATCAGCCTTTATTTAACTTGTTACAAACATCGTCAGCCAAGCAAACAAAGAAGCGATAAGACTGAAGGACGAGTCGATAAATAAAACATTTTAAGACCTTAAACATAACAAACAACTATAAATTATTCTATTAATACCAGTATGTCAGCGTTACTAACAGTACATCCATATAAAGAGATGTCTACAGTCTGGAAAGCTTGTAATGGGGACATAAGATTTGTTAGAGGAGACAATACAAACGAAATTAATTTTGCAAAAACGTGGTTTCGTTAACGATGGCAACAAAACCACAAAAAGGTGAATATTTGTAATCTCCCATCTCGAGTCTCGAGAACAATGCTTACAAAGAGAATGAGGTTAAAGTTTGGGTCCAAACTTTCAGTTTGTGTTGAACTTTAAAAACTTTGTCTGCAAAATACGCTTTTACGGGCACTTGAAAGGTCAACAAGTTGCCAGATAGAACCAAGTATTTGGAAACACTGATGAGCTGGCAACAACGTCCGGGGGAATTTACAAGTACCTATACAATAACTAATTGTTGAATATTTGGACCAACTTTTATGTAAACGTCCAAAAATATTTGAGGACGGAAAGGCATTTGAAAAGAAATTACACAGTCCAGCTACAGTAATAATTTCGTGGGACTTCCTTCAGGGCATCGTTACCTTGGATCGCAAAGGGTAGCCGAAGGATCAGGGTAAAATTCTAGTAAGAGTCTTACAGCCCACATAGGGTAGGGTGGATGAACTCATTTGATCATTTAAACATCTAAAAAAAAAACTATAGTAATATTTGTAAGCAGCAGAAAAGATTTGGCAGTGATAGTAGTAGTCGCAGATGAAAAACGTTCGTCAAAAGTTAAACGTTGGACAAAATTTGCGGAGCAGCACAATTAGTCGAGGAATTAGTATTACTACGATTTACACAAGGAAATTACTCATGCATTATGTACGATTATTTCAACGATACCTACAGCTTCTGAGTACATCTACATGTTAGGTACATTTTAAGCTCATCAAAACATTGTTACAATGACTAATGTTTTACATAACAGTTATCCATTTATTGCATTTATGTATCACCAGGAACAGAGTTACTCACTTATTATTTTTAGTTCTGATCTTCAACTTTTAAAATATTTCCTATATTTGAAACAGGATAATGATAAATGAGGCATTATGACATAATATTATCAACTGGTTTCGATAATTCAATTCATTTATTTTGTTGGTAATTAAAGCAGAACCACCACGTTTTTGCGAAAAAAATCTGGTTCTGATGATTGCAGTTCGAAAAATCGGAATCTGGACTCAACATCAGACTGGTCGAACCGATTGAGTTAAAATAGATTTTCTAAAAATTGAACTTAATTTTTTTAGTTTTCCAGATCATGAAAGTGTGACGTCACAAGTCTATTTGGGTTGTGGGCATGCCCATCGTACCCACAAATGTGGATCCGCGCTTGCTTAGAAGAAACAAACTTTCGAATTCACCGGGCTTTGTTATTTGTTCGGGGAGTGTCTGGACGATTGAGCGACTGTCTGATCTACATATTTGTTGCTATTAAGGGCCAGGGTAAACAAATAGCAAGGATTCTAAACGTAGATGTTTGTCAGTAAGTAAATATTCAGTATTAGGACTGAATTCAATGGGTGGTCCCCCTTGACTTTACGTACAGGGGACCGTTTTCTTCTTTGTATCGCTGGCACGACATACCAAATGCTGTTGCCCCAAAAATCCGTCATATTTACCTCAAAACATAAAATTATGCCCTGGCACAAAGGCAGGACAGGAGGTATCTTTTATGTTAATGGTCTCAATTGAGAGGTATCTTTATATCAATGGACAGAATCAAGACACTTCATTCGGTCGCGCCACTGTGCGACGTGTCTATTGGCAACAGTGACATCGTCAATTTACCAAGAATGATAAGTATCGAAAGAAGAAAGGTATCGAAATATTTCTGGGGAGCCTGGCTTTAAGGGGCTTTATTACGAGTACTGGTGGGGTGATATTAAATTTATTGAGACCCTGTGATCGAAACCGAAGCTGAAGCTAGACCTCTCTAGCTTCAGCTTCGGTTCAATTCAAAACAAAATGCAATGTCCGCACGGTGTTCACCAATGAGGTTGCCAATGTTCAAGTCATTTGGTGATTCGGGCATAGGTAACAAAATTAGCTGTAGGTACTATAATTTTCTGTGATTGTTGAGATTTTGATGTTGAAGTAAAATTAGCTTCTAGAGAATTATGTTAGAAGATATGACCCCTTTCATTGTAGCCACTTAAGTTTCTGACGCCGCATTAAACGATCTGGGAATATTGGTAAGTAGGTGAAGATCAATCAATTTAGACATGAAAAGAAGAAATGTAGGTTTAGCTAGGTAATTATTTATTTTGAACATCGTGTTTTCTGATAGCTGCTACCTTGGGGTCTTTAAGTCCAGAGTGAATAGGTTACTTATAGGCAAGCGTGCTTCTGTGATCAAACTTAAACATACCGCAAAATAAAAATATACAGGGTGTTTTTGAAATCGTGGGCAATACTTTAGCGGCTTGTAGTACTTGTGAAAATGAACAATTTTTACTATGGGACCAACCATGAAATTTCGAAACTAAAATCATCTGTTCCATATATCTTTTCGAGTTAAGACACCATAAATCATACATTTATGGTGTCTTAACTCGAGCAGCTGATTTTAGTTTCGAAATTTCATGGTTGGTCCCACAGTAAAAATTGTTCATTTTCACGAGTACTACAAGCCCCTAAAGTATTGCCCACGATTTCAAAAACATCCTGTAGATTGGAGATTTGAAGGGGAGGCTTACGTTTAGCAGTGAAGGTCCTGCGGCTAATATGATGATGATGAACTTCTAGATTTAGTGCGTGTATCAAGTATTCTTTGCCCTTAACACATATGACCTAACTGCGTGATTTTCATTGAAATCCGTTCAGCATTTCGGATATCAAGCCAGAGGCCCTACTTTTTACGTTTTTGTGGCGTAAACAGGAACTTTCACGTATATTTGATGAAAAAATTAGTTCCTCGTTTGTACATTAGAGGTGCTTTTTCAATTTTCCGTACAGTAAATACTTCAAGAACACTGTAAATGAAATAAAGAAAATATCTTGTGATAAGGCCTCTGGACAAATCACTAACGACATTTTTTGATTTATGACGATCGATTAGCTAAGAAATGACGATGAGGATACGTGTATTATCCGTAAATACCCGACGGTACGGTGTTGTGTACAATTATAAAGATAATCGTAATTATCTATTGCATCGATGCCTTAAAAATAAACAAGATAGTGGGCTTTCACTTTCATCGGAATTTGGGGTTTCCCCTTACATATTTGTCATAACATCAGGATGTTACAATTACACAATTTAACGTAATTAATTACATTTTATCTTATAACTACATTATTGCTAAATCATTAGTTAGTACAAAATTATCTTTATCCTTACAAAATCTGATTCTTTAACCCTTAAATGCGTGATTTTTCCAAAACTTTTGAAAAAAACATATTTAATGCAAGATCGGTATTAAAATAAAGGAAAAATAGTAAAAAAAATCTAGCATCCAAATTTTTTTTTTTTTTTTGCAAAAATGTGTATGTTGTTTTTATACAACATTGCGCGACCAGTGAAGTTACGAAAGTATGGACGAAATAAAAAACAAAGTTATTTTATAATTAATTTATTTATGTCTCATTATGATAATTATTTATAAAAACAATTATTTTATTTAGTATCACACAGTTGCTCTTTGAGGAGTGGCTGGATAGACGTCACGGCGTCCTGATCTACCGCATGACGCAGGTCCTCACCGGACATGGAAGTTTCGGGAGGTACCTGTGCCTGATAAAGAATTAGGAAACGCCTGGGTGTCACTACTGCGAAGATCGCCCGGAGGACACGGTGGAGCATACGGTGCAGGACTGCCCCGCGCGCGGCAGAGCACCGCCGCCGCCGTGTCCTCACGGCGGTGATAGGCGGAGACCTCTCGCGCCCGGCATTGGTTGAGCCTATGCTGCGGGGCGAGACGGAGTGGGAAGCGGTCGCCTCCTTCTGCGTAGCAGTCATGCTCGCGAAGGAGGAGGCTGGCCTCGTGAGGGAGAGGACAGCGTCCTCCTTCTACCCCAGCCGCAGTGGTAGACGCCCACGGCGCCGGACGTCGGCAGACGAATTCCGGCCACCGAAAGCGCGAGCATGCGGGCGACAAGTAATGGGCAACTCGCTGTCCGACCACGGACCATGCCCAGGTCGACGTCGCGTCGTGTTCCACGCGCGCCTCAAAGAGTGTCAGCATGATGACGGGGCCCCCTTTAGAGGGCCAAAGCCTGCCAGGGTCGCGGGACTTATCAAATTACCGTGACCTTGGAACGTAAAGGGCTATTGAAGAACGCCGTGGATTTTAGTCAGTACGAGTCTGACAGTCCCTCCCGCCCTGCCCTAGGTAGGCGGACTCATTTGATGATTTACCACGTAAAAAAAAGTATCACACAGAGATACCTTACACTCTTGGCACATTTTCAAAGTAAAACCAGGGCATTTTGGAAATTTGCTGATCCATCTGGTTCTTCTGAGTCATCAGGACTTTCTAAACCCTTAGAAATTTCGCTTTCTAGTAGCGTGGCATGCTGAAAACCAAAAGAAAAGCCCATCAACAATCATGTATTTTTTTACCAAGAAGCGCGCAATGTAGTTTTTATACAACATACCGATTTGTGTTACTTTGTACTAAACGTGTAATTTATTTCTATGTTTTATGCGTTTACCATGTATTTGAAGATATAATCAAGCAAAATAAAATAAATTTATAAACTTACCTAATGTTTAGCCAAGTCTAGACACTGCTTCAAAACAACGTTCGCGCCAAAACCTATGTTTTTGTCAAAGTGGCATTTGACATTCCATATTTAAAAAAAAAAGAAATATTTTTTATGACCTATTATAAAAAAGTATATCGTATATCGTTCAGAAACACAAATTATTAGTCAAAATAATTAAAAAATCATAAGAAGTTATTTTTAATCTATGGTTTTTGGAATGTTGTATTTATACAACAGTGCGCATTTAAGGGTTAAAGGACAAGGGCATATATAGTAAAAATTCTTTATGATCTCAGCCTATATTATTCCCACAGGTGGGACGTAGGCCTCTTCTCTGTGATTCTCTCACTGTGAGGCCTTTATTCTAGAAGACTGGGCTGTAGCCATAGCCTCGGAGAGGCCTGTATATCCACCACGCGGGCCCGTTCACCGTTGTGAGTCCAGTAGTCATCATCTTCCTGCATCATCAAATGAGTCCTCCCAACCCGGGCAGGGCGGGAGGGACTGTCAGACTTGTACTGACTAAAATCCACGGTGTCCTTCAATAGCCCTTTATGTTCCGGGGTCACGGTAAGGAAATAAGTCCCGCGACCCCGGCAGGCTTTGGCCCTCTGACGGGGCCCCGTCATTTTGCTAACGCTATTTGAGGCGCGCGTGGAACACGACGCGCCGTCGACCCGGGCATGGTCCATGGTCGGACAGCGAGTTGCCCTTTACTCGCTGTCCGCATGCCCGCGCCTACGGTAGCCGGAGATCGTCTGCCGGCTTCCGGCGCCGTGGGCGTCTACCACTGCGGTTGGGGCGGAGGGAGGACGCTGTCCTCTCCCTCTCGTGGCCCGCCTCCTCCTTCGCGAAGATTACTGCTTCGCAGAAGGAGGCGACCCACTCCGTCTCGCCCCGCAGCATGGCCGCGACCAATGCCGGGCGCGAGAGGTCTCCGCCTATCGCCTCCGTGAAGACACGGCGGTGCTCTGCCCAAGCGGGGCAGTCCTGCACCGTATGCTCCACCGTGTCCTCCGGGCGATCTTCGCAGTGGTGACACCCGGGCGTCTCTTCCCTCCCTATCCGACACAGGTACCTCCCGAAACTTCCGTGTCCGGTGAGGACCTGCGTCATCCGATAGGTCAGGACGCCGTGACGTCTCTCCAGCCACTCCTCCAGACGTCACATTATCATTGACTCCTTTTTCTTTCATAAAAAATCCTTAGACAATTCATCTGTATTTCCTTTTCCTCTGCATCCATCAACATTCATACCCATCAGTCTCTTAGTCACCATGTTGAGAACAGTAGTAATAAAATAAATTACACAAAATAATGTGCCTGGCTGGGTTTCGAACCCATGACTTGTAAGTCAGGGTCGTTACCACTGCTCTCTTTAGTAGCATTATTTATATAACACATAAAAATCCTTCAATAATTAATAATTCAAATCACATTATCCTTAAATACATGGTATTCTTAAGTATTATCCTTAGGTATACAGAGGAGCAGTGGTGGCCCAGTGGTATCGGTCCCGACTTACGAATTGTAGGTCGAGGGTTCGAACCCCGCCAGGCGCATTACTTTGTGTAATTTGTTTCATCACCACTACTCTCAAAACGGTGAAGGAAAACATCGTCAGGAAACCGGCATGTCCTAGAACCAAAAATTCGAAGACATGTGACATCTGCCAACCCGCACTGGGACCGCGTGGTGGATTATGGTCCACTCCCTCTCACATGAGAGGAGGCCTGTGTCCCAGCAGTGGGAACATTATAGGCTGATGATGATGATCCTTATACTGTCAATGTGAGTTGTTTTTATTTATGCTTTAACACAGGCTTTAATTATAGGCTTTATAAATAAGCAAGCAATGAAAATACTTATGTTCGTTATTACAAATGTCTGTGTAATAAATAAATATTAATATTGAATACAAACTGTCTTGTGTTATATTATTATATTAATGTATTTTTTCTTGGCGTTAAAAAGTATTTTATAATGACTTTATTGACATAGCTGAAATTGTATTTTTTTAAATGCTGTACAGGAGTGTATTGGTAAATAGTTGAGGCCCACATTTTGCCAACAGGCACAATCCTATATTTTAGGTCATGGTGCACTACAACTAATACACATACTAAGTTATACATTTTATTCAAATGAAATGATATTGAAAATTTCATTTAACTTCAATGAAACTTTATTTGGCCAATTGTGCGATATTTAAAAAAAAAACGTTTAGCAACAAACACATTCATGGAAAAATAGGATTTAAAACACCTTAAAATTCAAAAGTAAACAACACAATCAAATAATAATGCCTAGTAATATATAAAAATTGTATGAACATTACAGGTAGATTTTTTCTGGTCTAATAAATTATTATCATAAAATTTTACACAGAGACAATCAGAATTTCGCCTAAATTACAAGACTGTAATGATTAAGGCAAATGTCTGAAAGTGCAAACATAATTTAAAACTGGTTTAATTGAGCTGAAGTGGTGGAATGAATGTACAGACAGACGCCACATGACTCACTTTGAGAAGATTCACTTAATTACATTTAATTGCCTTCTTGTGATATTTCTTTTGCCTTGTTTGAGAGTACTGGAGTTACACAGAGTTCATATAGTCAGAAATAAAGTATTCCAAAATAGTTTGCAGTATTATTTAAGCTTTTGTCTGTTGTACGTTTTCAAAGCCACTGCGGTTTTATTTAACCACTTACGGTTATGGTACTGATAAAAATTATGTACTAACAATAAATAAACACAGCAACAGCTAGACCCAGTTTACATTGTAGAGTGCATGAGGAAAATTCTATACATTTATATAAATACTTTTATCATCACCTTCCTGCCCTTATTCAATTTTACATGTTTTCTTCTTTGATTCTCTCATTTCAGACATCATAGTATCATTTACTCCTTTTTCTTTCACATCATTCCTATGACAATCCATCCATCTTTTCTTTGGCCTTCCCTTCATCTCCATCCATTAACATTTATTATTATAACTATGTTATTTTTATTATACATGCAATGCTGCCAGCGTTCTGGGCACTTTCCCCATGTTATGTTCTATGTTAGGGGTTTTGGTTTCCGCACTTAGTCCTTCATGTGGACCATTGTGCGTGAGCCGTAGTGGCCTTGGTGGCTTATTCCAACCAGCCCACCTCCCTCCAGAAGTTGATCAGGTTCTTTGGTCTGTGGAGAACATCTGTGTAAGTCCTGGGTGTCCCGAGGGTTTCTGTCCTGATCTGATCTGTGCACTTTCCCCATTGACAACGATGTGGATGAATTTTTTGACGCCCTATACATTTTTAATTTTAGTTTTAATTTAGTCATTTTTGTAAATATTTTAGTTTCTAAATGTAGTTTGTGTATATAGGTATTTTTTGTAACTAATTGTTAATTAATAATATAACTACGAATAATACATACATTTATTATTATAATTATAACTATGTGAAGTAAAATCTTTGCACCTATTTATATACGAAAGTTACTCAGAGAGAGAAGTATTCACATTGCAAAGTTAATAATAATAATAATAATAATAATATAATAAAGCTTTATTTGTCTACACATTAATGCATACATAAGTTCAGTAGTACAATTTATTTATTTTTGGTGTGTAGCCCCTCCTGGGTAAAAGCCTCCTCCAACTTGAACCATTTTTCGCGATTTGTAGCTATCCTCATCCAGTCCTCTCCGGCTATGCTCTTAATATCATCCACCCATCTTTTTCTTGGTCTACCTATGCTCCTCTTGCCCGTTGGACCTTTCCATTTGGTTATTTTGTGGGTCCATCTTTTATCCTGGTATCTGGCTATATGTCCTGCCCATTTCCATTTTTGTCTTAGACTATGATGGAGTGCATCAGTAACGTTGGTTGCTGTGCGTATGTCAATATTTCTTGTTTTTTGTATTTTTCTTAATCTTAGGATGCTTCTCTCCATGGCATGTTGGCAGGACAAGATTTTGTTTTTTACATTTTCCGTGTATACCCATGTTTGACTTGCGTAGGTTAGACTTGGGAGGATGCACGAGTCCATTAAGACCTTTTTCGTCTTTAGGCTGTATTTTCCTTTGAGAATTTCTTTTTGAGACCAGAATTTTTTCCAAGCTATGTTGATTCTTCTGCATATTTCTTGTTCATTACTGTCTGCCTTGAATGAAACCATTTTACCTAAATACACATACTCGTCTACATATTCTATCGGCTTTTCTTCTATTATGATTGGTTTTCTAGAGCTATTCGTCATAATTTTTGTTTTTGAAGCATTCATCTGTAGTCCCACTTTTTGACTTTGGGTGTTCAGGTTCTGTAGCATGCTTTCTAGTTCTGTTGAGGTTTCGCTTAGAAGAGCTATGTCATCTGCGAATCTTAGGTGTCTTTCATTTTTTATCCATATACCCTTGCTCTTCCATTCTAGACTCTGGAATATATTTTCTAGGACCGCTATAAATAGTTTGGGTGAGAGAGGGTCACCTTGACGCACTCCTTTACCAATTTCGAACTCTTCTCCTTGCCTTTCTAGTTTTATTCTGCTTACACCCTTCGAATAGATATACTTTATTAAACTTATATATTTTTCATTTATATTGTTTTTTCTCAGAGCTTCCCATATAGATGCGTGCGATATGCTGTCAAATGCTTTGGAATAATCCACGAAGGCTATGTACAGTGGCATGTTGTATTCTTTGTATTTTTCTATCACTTGTTCTATAGCATGTATATGGTCCATTGTCGAGTAATGTGGACGGAAGCCTGCTTGCTCTATTGGTTGGTTTTTGTCTATATCTGGGGCTATTCTACTTAGGATAATTGAAGAGAACAGTTTGTAGATTGTTGATAATAGACTGATGGGCCTGTAGTTGTTGATATCGAGCGGGTTCCCTTTTTTATAGAGCAGTGTTATGTTTGAGCTGCACCATTGCTTTGGTATTTGTTCTTGTTCTATTATTAAGTTGAAGAGTTTTGTGAGGTATGTTATCAGATAAGGTGCTCCCAGCTTCAAGGCTTCATTTGTAATTTCATCTGGTCCTGGGCTTTTTTCAGGTTTTAATCTCTTTATGTGTTCCACTATCTCTTTTTCAGTAATCTGTTCTACAGTTGTCTCTTTTAATTGGGATTCCTTTATAGTGCACATTTCAGTCTGTTCTATACTTTGGGCTGCTTCCTGGTATGGTTTTTTATAGAGATCTGAGTAGAAGGTTGTTGCGATTTTTATTATATCTTCTCTGTTTTTCGCTTCGTTTTTTCCAGCATTTAAACCTTGTATCCAGTTCCTGTGCGTTGACAGTTCTTTAAAGGCTCTCTTTGAGCTTCTAAATGTTGTTATATTTTTTTCGATTATCTTTTTTCTATGTGTTTCATAATCTTGTCTAATCGCTCTGTTTGTCTTTTTATAGAGTTCTTTTAAATAGAGTTTTATTTCTTTTGATTTGTTTTTCGTGTTTAGGAGTTCTGTACGTTTAAAAATCAGTTCCAATGTTTGATCACTAATAATTTTTGATTTTTTGTGCCTCGTTTTATTATTTCCATCTTGTTTTAGACTGTTTGTGATTGCTTTTTCCAACGCGTTGCTCAGGGATTGAATATCTTTTATATTTTTTGTTGTTTCGTATAGTGTTGTAACATTATCTTTAAGTTTTTTCAGATAGGTTTCTTTTTCTTCTGTAGACTTTAGCATATTATTTGCGGCTTTGAATGTCTTTCTGTGGATCTTTGGTGTCTGGAGATTCATTGAACATCTAACCATTCTGTGGTCTGATGGGAAACTTACATTGTTTAGTACCTCTAGTTTTGTTACTGCTTTCGGATTGTGACTCAGTATGAAGTCAATTTCGTTTTTAGTGTTTTGGTCTGGGGATATCCATGTCCATTTGCGAGAGTTTCTTTTGTTAAAGTATGTGTTCATAAATGACAGTTTGTTTTCATATGCGTATTGGATTAGTCTTTCGCCTCGTTCATTCCGTTGACCATAACCATATTTTCCCATTATTGTATGTTCTTCTTGTTTGGGGTGTCCTATTTTTGCATTAAAATCTCCCATGACCAGAAGGGTCCTGTCTGCTTGATCCTGTGCTTTTTGTAAGTCCTTGTAGAACTTCTCAATTTCTTCTTCACTGGAACAGCCTGTAGGTGCGTACACTTGTATAATAGATAGTGACACATTGTTGAAGCTCGCAAAGTTAACGGAAATTAAATTACAGAAATGTTACATTTTTAACTTATTTTTTTAAGAATTATGGTCTAAAATTAAAAGCAATTTTTTTTTTCTTAAAATATTTAACCCTGAGAAAGTAATAAATAAAAAAAATATCTTAATTTTCATCACAATAATGGTGCCAAAGTTCTTCTTAGTTGAAATGCATAATATAGAGATATGTTTAAACACATTATGTACTTGGCAACTGCAGCGAAAAGTGACTTCAAGATAAGGTAATCAATAAATCACACTGCTTATTATTGGTATAGGTTTGCAAGTAACTTGATTGATTAGTTTGTTTGCATTGGAATGTAAAAGTACTTGTAAACTTGTTATTGTTTTCATTAAAACTCCTTTGTTGCATATCAACAACAGGTCGTTTTTCTATATTGAATGTTGCTGGTTTTTATAAAAGAAAACAATAATAATGGTTCCTTGAATACACTATACAAAGCTTTGGAATATAAAAGTTAATTTCAGCATGTCTTTGCTTGAATAATTGATCACATAGAACATTACCAGAACAAACATTATCTTACGATTTTGTCAATCCGTGTGCCTTTCATTGACATCTGTTCAGCCATTTAAGCATAGAAAAGTTTACAAATTACTATCCAATTTATTATATTCGCTTAGACAGCTACTAGCTACACACATGAATTTTGTAATTAAATCTAAATATGAGGTTAATGTGATACTGTAATAAGCTCTGTTTGCGCAAGTATTACATGGTGTTACTAAATATGTGTTAAATTGTTCAAACATGGCTACATTACTGTTTGCTATAGCCTTGCTGTGGCTTTAATTTGAGTTGGTGAGCATTTTTCGAAGATAAAATTGATGGCAGACTTTTGAAAACATTTCTGGCCAGTTTTTAAAACATGGAACATATTTTTATTGCATAGAAGAAATATTGTACTGCAAAATACAAAATTGTGCAGTGGGACAGAATTAATTATTTATTGGAGAGAGTTTTGCTACATCACAAATAATTCACAATTATATATCTGTCTGCCTGAAACATAGAAGAAAATATAGTTTTATAAATTAACTGTTTGGCTGTTGGCATTACAATTGAAGAATTAATGGGCCCAAAAGAAATAATTGACCTTTATGAGAAGCAATTTTTTTCTGTCTGTCATAAAAGAATTTCCTTACACCCAGAGACTTAAAAGAACCTAAACAGCGGGCATAGGGAAAATTGTCATACAAAATTGTTGATCCCGTGTGTCAGTAGCTCTATCTAAGCGTTGCATAGCAATGCGACTACTAGACTGAGGGACTTTTTTTCTATTGGTAAAAAGTTTTGGATCACACTTTGTGATGTTCTGTCTATTGCTTGTTTATAGTTTAATGTCTTTGCTTACACCAATATTACTGCAAAAGCATACAGAGAAGAATACAAATTGAAAAATAAAATTGGGATTCATCTACTACAAGATTGTGCATTAGTTTCTTACATCACCTATTTTAAATAACCATGACAGCGCTTTTATAACAATCTCAAGTAGGTAAATATAACTACCTCATCGTTTTGCCGACTTATGATTAAAATTTCTTGACTATATTTGAATGTTTATTTATTGTAAAATGTGACATCATGTCTTATAATAAGCTATGATTGAGTTCATTTTATTATATATCCTTAGCTGTATTTGCCTAAAAGGATAACTACTGTTATAGTTCTTGAAGCCAACTAGTCATAACCCCTCAACTGTGCAAATTTAAAATATTTAAAATGGCCGGTTTTTTTACTATAGTGTGTCTGTGAAGCCCTTAGCGGGTTTCGCCACAGACAGGGGTTTTTGCACGCCCTGTCTGTGGCGAAACCCGCTCAAGAGTTCCTTGGACATGCGGAAGCTCTTTTATTGATCTGAATCATTTCTAAATTAAATTTTCTACCTAGAAAATAGTACTTTTGTAATATATTTGTTGGTAATAATATTATACAGCTGGTATAATTACGGGGTACCTAAATGTTCAGTACATTTTGGGTCATATTTTAATATTATACCACACTTAGCGAGCCAACAAGAGTATTTATTTATAAACTTTTATTACTATTCACGTAATAATATTACACAAGTCGTGACTCTCATACAATTATTTTAAATAAATCAAGTTTTAAGTACAGAAAAAAAATGAAGGCTGCGACGCGGCCGTCTGTTTACTGGCGATTTCGCGGTAATTTTTTCTCTACCGAGAACTCAAAACGACACTTGCTAGCTGTCTCGCTCTACGTAGACGCGTTTTAATAAGTTGAACAAAGACAAAAGTAGTTTTATCGCTGTTTTTTCACATGAAATATGTGAACGTAGACAGAGCGACCCGGAAAGGGTCTCTCCACAGACGCGGTCAAAATGGTCAAAATGACGTTGCGACCCGCTGCGGGCTTCTGCACAGTTGAGGGGCTATGCTTGTCTTGCAAAAAAATATCAAATCAACACACATGTAATAACTGAAGGGTTTGGTAGACGAGTGTCTATAGAAAATACTTAGACATTTAAGTAACAGGAGGCAGATGTACATAATCTACAATAAATTCAGATTATAGGGTGCTACTAAGTAATGTCTGATCAATAAAACCCGGTAACCTTTTGTTTTACTTGGGAATCATACCCAAAATCTCATGTTTAGCAGTCAGCTATTCAACCAACAAGGTACTTAAGAGAATGAGGTTTAAAATCTAATATTATGGATGTACACAAACAAAAGATCTTACATAAGAAGATTACAGTTGTTTCACATCAGCCATTATAAGACAAATTGGAGGCAATTAAACAATTAAGTGTAATTATAATTAGATGCTTTACTTAGGAAATTAACAGTTCCTTAGTTCTTTTGTCATGCATTGTACATAAACAAGACAATGTGAATGTTAGAGTGGAGAGTATAAAATCACAAGCATGAATATGTTCACAAAACGCAATGTTTAAACATGATTTTCTTTTACTGTAATGGATTGTTGTATAGAATATCGTATTTTGAAACCTATACTATTACAAAATAAGTCCTAATTCTAAGTTGCAATCTTATTTCAAGAGAAAAATGTACATAAATATAGGCCATATGTATTCATAAGCAGATGTGAGTGTATAGTGTGTAGTGCAGGTTTATTATGTAAACAGTCTCACCTCCCGCGCCTGCGCCATGTCCACGGCCCACGCCTGCAGGTCGCATTTGTTCCCCACCAGCACCATGGGCACCTCCTCAGCATCCTTCACCCGCTTGATCTGCTCGCGGTACGAGCCAATGTCTTCGAAACTTTTAGCACTGTTCACTGCGAACACCAGCAGGAAACCCTCCCCCGTCCGCATGTACTGGTCCCGCATCGCGGAGTACTCCTCCTGACCCGCCGTGTCCAGAATATCCAACAAACACGTCTCACCATCTATAACTACTTGTTTCCGATACGAATCCTCGATCGTAGGATCGTATTCGTCCACAAAGTGATTTTGAATCAGCTGTATAGTCAATGCGGATTTACCGACGCCTCCGGCGCCCACAACCACCAATTTGTACTCGGTCATCTTGCGACGAGTTAGGAAGAATATTTTTTCACACCACTAATGTCACTAGATGAGAAACTACGCCCCTTGTCGTGCCACACCTTTTAAATTACTCACATCGGCATGGCTGTCGCGACATATGTTATTGCACTCGCTGTGTCCGTAAAACGGCTAATTAATGTATTATTATAGGCAAATGCAATAAATAACAATGAGGCGGTTCACTCACCCTTTTACCGGAGTGGGAGTGCGTTCGGAAATGTTGTATGTTGATGAGTCATCGCTGTCTTACAGTAAAGTAATTAAATCTTTTAATTTTATGTTGTAGAGATTCATAGTTTATAATTTATACTAACGAAGTCTAAACAGTTTATTATCTGAAATAGTTGATTAATTAGTGTTATTCATGCAAACAGAATGCATTTGAGACCGAGACAATGAAATAGCTTCAGAACGTGCAGCATCATGATTTGTCAACTCGTACTAATTTCGACAAAAAATCACAGATGGTGCTGCTCTGTTATTTTCCTCTTTTTCTGAATTTGTTACACAGCTGTACGCACGGCAGGCAAACTTAGAACAAAAAATTTCAACCTTATGCTCTATGGCCAGAAACTTCGCTAAAGTGAGGGACGCGGGGTGACGGGGGTAGTACCCTGCGTCCCTCGTTCATTCCCTGCCCCCTCTTTCGCCCGGTGCCAAAACCAAAGACAATTTACAAAAGTCTATGTCAATATGTCTGACTGAACAAAACTTCGAAAAGTTTCTATTTTATATTTTCTTACTTATTTAACAGTTTCACTAGTTTATACGGTAATATTTAGCCTTCCAGTGCAACATGTGCATCAAGAATTATGTGGTTCATTACAATGATAAACGAAAGGACGTTAAAATGAGTTCGTTTCGTGTTAATGAGATAAAACTTGAAATTCGCTTATAAACTGGGATTATTGTACTATATTCAGTGAATATGTGCGCTAGTTGACTACAAGATATCAAAAAATGTATATGTGTGCCAGAAAAGGTTTGAAAAGAGGAAGAATCGGCTCAAATTATCATTGTTTTCAGCTGATGAAATTACCCTAAAAATCTTGTAAAGTTGACGAAGGTTAGTATGTAAATCATAAATATTTGCTTATCTTATCATTTCGAATAAGCACCAATCTCCCACAGTTTGAATTAAAATTATGATGACATTGTTCATTAGAATTTAGTATGTTAAATACCATACACTTAAAGTATGGACTGCGCAATAGCTACATAAAATTGATCCCACTCAACTAGAAAGAGGAATAGTAGAGCGGGTCCTATCTTTTCTGTTACAGTGGCTCTCATTCTAGAGTATGGCCAATTTTATCTTTCAGTTGGTCAATGGTACATCATACTTATTAAAATAAATTGTATTATTTCTTTTCAGGTGAAGAATTTGTGGTCCAGTTTCAGCTAAGCATTTGCATGTACTCTATTTAAGAAACGATAATTTTGTAAGTATTTTATTAATTTTCAGATATTTTTTTCTTATTCTCTGTTTACATCAAATAGAAATGATAATTTTATCACTCACAAGCATTTGACCAATTTGTTGTAATAATGACATGTGATGTAATCAAATCAAAGAAGTTTATATTAATACCAGTTATTAATCTTATCATTGTGAATAAGCATAGTTTCCTGAATCTGATCTCTATATATATTTTTTAATAGCCCTTAATGTTCCTCTATTACTGGACAAAGGCTACCCCACATTTTTCCAAGTGGTCTTCAAATACAACTTCGGACCAGCCGTCATTAACCTTACTTCATTGCAATCAACCAAGTTTAATGCAAGTTTCATTTGTTTCAGTTCAATATCCTGATGGGAGAAGTTTTAGCCACACCCTCAAAGGTACTACTTATAATATATTCAACTCGGTTAATGGAGCTTGTGTGAGTTATAATATTAAGAACTCAAAAGTCACCATCAATGATTTTGGTAAGGAACTAATTATAAATTAAAAGAAAATACATTTAAATATTTTGTGTTGTATCAGAAAAGACTGTCTTTATAGGTGACTGATGAGCTGTTTTTTTTTTTATGAATATTTAGATCAATTTTAATGTATGGACTATCAACCAATCATAGACTTAAAGGATGGACTGAGCAATAGCTGCCTTACGTTGACCATACTCTCTAGAAAGACAAGAAAATGATTACTTTTAAGTCTATGTAATTGTTTACCTCTCCTTCTAGACGGGACAATTTTATCTGTCAGTTGGCTAGATAAGGCGCAGTTCATCTTTTAAATCTATGGGACTAATAATGTGGCAATTTTTACTAAATGTTAACTATTACTGTACTATTGTTAATAAATTACCTAGAAATATTAGAGAACTCATGAAAATAATTTAGCTATAATCTATGTAACTGGCAGATGAACAGGAATTTTTGCATGGTGCATTTATTTTTTATAACTTTATCAAGCAACATGAAATGAGGTCCTTATTTAATTTAGCTTACGCACATTATTGCAAATTTCCTCCGAGAGTTAAAATATACGTTAAAAATGTAATTAATACCTTGTTAAATTATTGTATATGTTTATATAATTTAAATATTGTTTTGTATAAGCTAGCAATTCTTACATCTGATAATACCTGTATTTTATGCCATTTATGATGTAAAATGTTATTTTGTCATAAATAAACAACTTTAAATAATTATGTTCTGTGTTTCATTTATATTTTTCTCATTTTTTTTAATCTCTGAGACTGAATTGACAGGTGCAAATGGCAAACTGACACAAATTTCAACAACATTTATGTCAGTTTTAACATTATCATTTGTCAATTTGGTCTCCGAGATTAAAAAACAAACTAAAAATTTAAATCCTTTTTGGTGCAGGGACAACTAGGCTGAATATGCCAAAAAACGGTTGCCTTTGCCACAGATTCAACACTTGAAAATTAAAAAACATGAACTGTCAAATTCAATTTTTCCAATCTCTACGGACCATTTTTCTTGTATGGGAGTCGGTCGTCTGAGTGTCTATGTAGTCTGTGGCTGTACGGAAAATGTTTGTTAAATAATCACACGTTTATCAAATCACTATATCAACATATAGTTTATGTTTAAAATAATTTTATGGAACAAATTTATATCAGGCTGGCTAATGTTTCAAGTGAATGAAACGTATTATTAAAACAAATTCAAGAATCAAACTCTAAGTTGTCCACTTGACATTTACTTTGGTCTAAATATTTAATAATAGAGCAGTTTGCTTGAGCGGGCTTGAAACCGTTATAAAATTTGATAAATTTCGAGCTGCATCATGTCCGGTGATAATAAAGACGAAGATGCTGCAGGGGAGACTCTGGAAGAAGCAGGAGCACTAGAAGCAGATGTTGGAGCTAATTTGTAATAATTTGTATTCCCTCTTATCCCATTCTATTTTAATTTATGATTCGGAACTCTAAGTTCGGAACGGCAGGAGCAGATGGTGGGTGGCTTTGGTGGGTGGGAACAGTGGTGATGGTACTGGTAGTGACATCTAGCGTACCTAGTCGAAATGGAGCATTGTGTAGAATTTTTAGGGTTCCGTAGTCAACAAGGAACCCTTATAGTTTCGCCATGTCCGTCCGTCCGTCCGTCCGTCCGTCCGTCTGTCCGCAGCTTAGCTCAGAGACGCCCAGTACTAGAAAGCTGTAATTTGGTGTGAATATACGGATTTGTTGTGCCGAAAAAGTGGTAAAATAAAATCTCGTAAAATATTTTTATTTAGGGTACCTCCTGTACACGTAAAGTGGGGATGTTTTTTTTTTTCTCGCGTACCCCTTAGTGTGGGGTATCATTAAATAGGTCTTTAAAAAATATTGATAGTTTTCATTAACAATTTTTTGATAAAAAGATTCGTTTGTGAAATATTAAGCTTTAAAGTGCTAATTTTTGCTCGACTCGAGTGTCCCCCCCCTCTACCTGCTAAACGGTTATGTTTGGGGGTGTGAAAAAATTCACAATAGTAGTATATATAACGAAATTTTAAGGAAAATTATCATGACTAAGTAGGCTTTACAAGTTTACGAGTAATAGTCGACCAACTTATAAAACGTACTTGGACAATATATTTTCCTAAACAAAATGTATCGCAGAACTTGTTCTTCAACTGCAAATGTAAGTTTGTCAACTTTATTTTTACGGCTATAAATAGGTGGGTATGTTTTGGGGATAGGTAGGTTTTTATTGTCAACTATTTTTAACTAACTTCGAAAAAAGGAGGAGGTTCTCAATTCGTCCTAATCTTTTTTTTATGTATTTTCCCCGATTTCTCAAAAACGCCTGGACCGATTTTGAAAATTCTTCTTTTTAAAATTAAATTCAGCGAATCAGTTTAATTAGTTCGCATAAGTATTTTGATAGGCAACTACGGAACCCTACACTGTGCGTGGCCCGACACGCACTTGGCCGGTTTTATTGATACCTACAATAATTGAAAAGTTTTGATACTGAATAACGCAATGATAAGTTATGTAAATAATCTATATATTTATTTATTTTAAGGACAACCAACAAAGCATACACCATGATACATGTTTAGGATAAATGACTTTTTACATTTTATAGTGTAGCCTTAATTAAAGGCTGCCACGGCATGCATTGAACAAAGGAAGAATACAGTATCGAAAATAATAATTTTTGTTTACAATATTTAGGTTATAATTTAGCTTAGGGCTAATTAAGATTACCTACTACATAGAATTGCTGTGCAGATGAAAAGGCAAAAGAGAAACACAAATTAAATTAAATATTTCACAAACGTGAAATGGCCTTAAGTAAGGCAGACTTAAATTTATGTAAAGAGTAAGACATATCAATATCTACACTAGGTGAGCGAGACAGGCGACTAAATTGAATCTGCGATCTGCTAACGGTGGAAAAATGACCCAGATTGGTTCTAAAGCCTTTAGCGCAAAACAACAGATATCTAGACATACGAGCATATATTTGTTTTTCGCTCCAAGTAAACAGAAAATTTACTGAAAATCAGTCTAATTGCTTTACACACTATTACCTTAATATGATTTGGTTCGCTAGGCACTAATAACTTAACTATCCACTTTGTTTCTTTTGTTTAGGCTATAAAAAAAATAGGATTATTATTTAATTGCTGCCACTCTACTGTCCACCTACAAAAATAATTAAAAACTGAGAGAAAACAATGCAGTATTTTACGCCATCTGTGTTTCATACAAGTAAACACAAAACGAAATGGTTTCGATTACGGAGTATAGATGGCTGTAGTAGTCATTTGTTACTACAAAGTGCAATGTTGTTGTTCTGCTATGTGCTATGGACGAGAAATCGATCAATGAGCTTTATTAATTTGAGGTACGTGAACTAATTTATATTTTTCAGTGACCAACAGCTTGCAGGCATCGACCCTAGGCTGCAAATCATTATGGACCCCTTCGCTCACCGCGACCTGAGGCCCGAAATGATGTTCATCCGAGAAGAGTTGCGGCAAGCGAAGTGGCAAACATTGGCCGTTAGTTTATGATTTATTATAATTTTTTGTTAATTACACAGTTTTTTTTTCGTGGTAAAATCTTCACATGAGTCCTCCCACCCAGGGCGGGACAGGAGGGACTGTCGAACTTGTAGTGACTAAAATACACGGTGATCCTTCAATAGCCCTTTACGTTCTAGGGTGACGGTTACCTGATGAGACAGGGCCCGGCAGGCTTTGGCCCTCTAAGTGTCCGTCAGTTTGCTGACAGGTCTTTGCGGCGCGTGGAGCACGATGCGCCGTCGACCCGGGCATGAGGTAGTACCTCTAGTCGCGGGATGAGGATGGCACGAGTCACCCATTACATGCCAACCGCATCCCGCGACTACGGTGGTGGATGGCCAAAAATCGCGTTAATTACACAGTGTTTCTGTCTGTTTGGCTATTTAATTAAACTTTGAAACAACAACAGCTATCTTGTTCAAGCTGTTCTGAACGCCTTTTGCCAGGTATTTATGAGTAAAACTTATTCATCAATAAGTAGAAGGTAGGGTGAGTGGGGGGTAGTACTATTAAGTGTTCTATGGTGGGGGTAAGTTGGAATGAAAAATTGATGAGATGAACAGCGTTGATTTGAAACTGTTGTCACACAAAGGGATTCAATGCAAATGCATTTTTTTGTTTGTTTTGGGGAAAAAAGCATGGTCAAGTTGTTTCTATAATGTCGAAATAAATCTTTGTGAAACAATTATTTATGAAAAAACTGTAATTAAAATTGGTCTTAATGAAGAAAACATGTAGGGGTAAGACGAAATGCCCAAGGGGTAAGATTGAAATAGTGACTAAAATAGTCCTTATGGTTATGACCATAAGTACGTTTTTATTCTTACCCCGCTTGATGGAAGACTAAAATATCAATTTTACGCGGATAACGTGTCCGTGCGGAAAATGTCAAAAAACACAAAAATGCTCTCACTTAGCGACTGACGCAGACTGCGGTGTGGTGGGTGTGGGGCAAGACAAAACGGTGTCTACAATGATGTTGCCAGCATTAAAAGATTTGAAAGATTTCCTTTATATTCGGCGTTATTGTATCTTTTTTATCTTCCCCGTTTTTCATCTTACCCCCACTCACCCTAGGTCTAACTTATAACAATTAGCGTCGAGTACCAAAGTTGGCCTCTTACATTCATTTTCCTGGAAACCGTATTTTAGAAGACAGCCGTTTGGTTTTATATACTTATTCCTGGAAACCGTATTTTAGAAGACAGTCATCTAATAACTAGGAATAATTGGCTCTCGTTCGTATTGTAACTGTGTCTTGTTTTTATTAGTTGACCTATTAATCTGGCGATGTACCGAAAGTTTAAAGTTGAATAGGTACTTACAACCTGGCATGTCGTTATGACCGCGGTGAGCGTAGATGCGGTGGGCGCCGCGCCGACCGTCCGCTCGGCATCGGTCGGCACTGATGCCCCTTCAACCACGTGGTTGTGCGGTGCCATGTTAGAATCGCCTAAGTTTTCAAAGAAGGCTTTTTTTTTTTTTTTTTTTAGCGTGGTAAAATCATCAAATGAGTCCTCCAACCCCGGGCAGGGCGGGAGGGACTGTCAGACTTCTACTGACTAAAATCCACGGTGTCCTTCAATAGCCCTTTCTGTTCCGGGGTCACGGTAAGGAAATAATCCCGCGACCCCGGCAGGCTTTGGCCCTCGGAGAGGGGGGCCCCGTCATTATGCTGACGCTCTTTGAGGCGCGCGTGGGACACAACGCGCCGTCGACCCGGGCATGGTCCTTGGTCGGGCAGCGAGTTGCCCTTTACTCGCTGCCCGCATGCCCGCGCCTACGGTGGCCGGAGATCGTCTCGCGACGTCCGTCGCCGTGGGCGTGCACCACTGCGGGTGGGGCGGAGGGAGGACACTGTCCTCTCTCGCTCGCGGCCCGCCTCCTCCTTAGCGAGCATTACTGCTTCGCAGAAGGAGGCGACCGCCTCCCACTCCGTCTCGCCCCGCAGCATGGCCGCGACCAATGCTGGGCGCGAGAGGTCTCCGCCTATCGCAGCCGTGAGGACACGTCGGTGCCCTGCCCAAGCTGGGCAGTCTTGCACCGTATGCTCCACCGTGTCCTCCGGGCGATCTTGGCAGTGGTGACACCCAGGCGTTTCCTCCTTTCGCATCAGACACAGGTACCTCCCGAAACTTCCGTGTCCGGTGAGGACCTGCGTCAAGCGGTAGGTCAGGACGCCATGACTTCTCTCCAGCCACTCCTCAAAGAGGGGTCTTACCGCCGCAATTGCGGCGTGCCCTTCAAAGAAGGCTTAGGTAAAAAAAAATGAAGCTAAACTATGTAGTTACTCAATGAGTAAACATTTCCCAAAATGTCTAAGTATATCTTGGGAACCGAGCTTTTCTCGAACCTGGGACCTTGATGAATCGATTCCTTGAGCCGAAAAACCCCTAATCTGTAACTTTCATGAAAATCCTTGGAGCCGTTTCCGAGATCCTATATAAATAAATATACAAGAATTGCTCGTTTAAAGATATTATGGCTGCTACACACCTTACGATAAATCGTTACGATTAGTCGGTACAGTTCAAACTGCATCGATAAATCGACAAGTGTGTATGAGAAAAATCGAACAAACTGTACAGTTTATCTCATACTCACTTGTCGATTTATCGATGCAGTTTGAACTGTACTGACTAATCGTAACGATTTATCGTAAGGTGTATAGCAGCCATTAGATATTGAAGGCGCGGTGAAGAAAGGCAGTTCTGTAAGTTTCTTGGGTTTCCTAGAATTGGTACCTAAGTATTGTTTTCAGCTCAACTGCATTGAAAGAGTGAAGCTTTCAAGATTTACAGGTTTCCCAGAACTGAACCTGCTAGACGCTACATAATTGATGAATATGTCAAGTGCTATTATATAAACCCTAATGGCTGCTACACACCTTACGATAAATTGTTACGATTAGTTGGTACAGATAAAACTGCACAGTTTCGGCAGTGCCCACACACCTTCAGACAGGTACTAGAAAACTGTACGATTATTCATTAGTTGAACCATGGCTTCGACTGACGATGCGTTGGCAGTTGTTGGTTTATAAGGCAAAAACTGAACAAGTGGCCACACACGTTACGATTTATCGATACAGTTTCATCCGATTCCGATTTATCTATCCAAAATTTCATACTGCTCCGTTCAACTGTACAGTCTTATAAAATCGGAAAAACTGTACAGTTTTTCTCATACACACTTGTCGATTTATCGTTGCAATTTATCTGTACCGACTAATCGCAACGATTTATCGTAAGGTGTGTAGCAGCCATAAGGTACGCTGAAATAAAGTAACAGGCACACCTCTGCCCAACCCTTTACGGATTAGGTACAGGCGTGATGATTAAACGTATGTTTAATTGCTTGAAGTCGCCAGTTTTAGCAATATACTTATCTTTATTTTATATATCGGCACTTTCTAATTGAAATGAAAATGACGAATCTTCGAACTTTTTTAACTTGGCCGACAGCAATCCAACAACAATTGTGCCATAGTAACTGTTGTTCCAAATGACTAGCGCTACCCATACCTATCATACCTATAGGTACCTACCATTTTTTTTACTTTGCCATTTTCAGAAAAATGTATGGAGCGTGAATGTTCTCCTTTGATTCCCTTTGTTTCCGTCGCGGGTAATCGTTGTGGGGACCGTTATTTTTTATTAAAGAAGTGTCGCTATTTCAATTAACTATTTGGCCGTCCAAGGTCGTACCTGTTAACGCAGTTGAACCCCGCGGGAGCCCCAGGCGGCCGGCGCCGGTCGCTACGAAACACTGTTAAGCAAATGTGAGGCAGCTTAGGCAAATTGCAGAAACAGGGTGAATTTTTAGTCAATAGAAGTCTGGCAGATACTTACTGAGACTCATGTGACTAAGAGAGTGATGAGTATGAATGTTGATGGATGAAGAGGAAGAGGAAGGCCAAAGAAAAGATGGATGGATTGTCTAATGAATGATATGAATGAAAAAGTAGTGAATGATGCTGTGACGTCTGAAAGGGGGGAATGGAAGAAGAAAACGTGTTGCGCCGACCATAAGTAAAATGGGATAAGGACAGGAAGATGATGAGAAGTCTGACAGATACTTCCGCTCCACTCAGGACGGGAGGACTCATCAGATGATTTTACCATCCAAAAAGGGGGGGATAGGTTATATACTAGGCTGCCTATAGACTAGGCAGTCAAACTGTTTGTATGTCGACGAAGAACGATCGAAACAGTTTTTTTTTGTAGATTCCTGACTTTATACCTACTCTAGAACCGTGGTTGGTATCGCGCGGCCCGTGTATAAACGTGTATGAAGACTTTCTTTCATAAATAAAGAGATAACCTTATATAAATACCGATAAAACTGTCAGTTTTAAACAATATTAATTCAGAGTACCTAACGAAACTTGATTTTGCCATTTTATGCGCCCTGCTTTTCAAAAAGACGACTGCTGCTCAAGAACATAAAGCTGAAAATCCACTGAAGATAATATAAACTGTAAAATCAGCGCTGTCGCGGCGCTGAGTCTTTAGCGAATAGCGTTGCTGATGTGAACCCTTCTTTGGTATATTTCGGATATATGTCCGCCACACATTTTTCAGGGGGCCCCTGATAAGATACTGTTGATAAAGCGGTAGGCCGACTGTTTGTATATAGTTATGTCTACTCTAGCGCCTAAATAAGCAGATAATGTCGACAAGATATTATAATCTCAAATAGTGTCAGACTCGTCCCATCACATCTGCTCGGGACATCACTAAACTTGTGGATTGCGGTTACTCGTATTTTTCAATGTCATGTCGGTTCCTTGACATCAATAGATAAGTGCTCATAGCCACAGCTAGGTAGGTATATAAGAATCGAGTCTTGTATTTGACCAGGCAAGCGTTTTGTAAAGTTAAAACCTCAGTAGTTTTTCTCAGACTTCACAAATGTGTTAGAAATAAGTACTAGCTGTACTTTTCATTACATAATATGAAAATAATGACTTTGTTTTGTTATGTTCGAAATAAATAACATCCTGTCTGCAAAGCTTATATACCAAAGACATTAAAGTTCTTTTAAATCTCTTTGTTATATCACAGAGTACTAACAGAGGGGCACAGAGGGGTCTCTTCCCAAAAACAATCAAACAAATGTAAAATCTATGCACGAAAGAATAAAGCACATTTTAACTTGCAGCCATACCGCCCACCTACTTTTATACTAGCCTAAACTTCCCGTGCACAAGCAAAATTGTACCGAATGGCTACGCGCGAGAGTTTATTTTGGTTTATCTGATGCTAACGTCACATCAAGGTCAACGTTCGCCGCGCTCAATAGGGTTGCGACTTGCGAGTTCAGGAGGCACAGTTTGGTAGGCCGGTGTATTTTATGCATTTGTTAAATTAAATAATTATTAAATAAATTTTCCTCAAGGAATTTTGTTTTTATCATCAGCCTATATCTTTTTGGTTTCGCCATCGATTGCTACATACTACATTATTGATAGGTAGCACAGCCACAGATTGCTTATAGTACCTACGACACCTTACGTTAGAAATAATTTATTATGATAATATTATCTTTTCTATCTATTATTGTTACATTTTAAACATTTCATCTCAGAAAAACAAAAAAGAATAATATTTAAAAATGTTTGAAATGTTAGGCTTTAAAACCTCATCAATATCATAACGCCACATTCGCCACCCGAGTCGCTGTGGCTCCTTGTGCTCTTGTCAGTTTTATAGTATAGGAGCAATGATCCGATTTGGTAAGTAAATGTAGGACGTAGATGGATGTAGGTAAAGTTATATAAGGATCGTCAATTCTATTGTTATGTTCAGTTAATTTGGCAACTCAACCCTTCCAAGCTGAACAGCTTTTGCTTTACAACTTCCAAAAAATTACAAAAATCTTCGACTTTGACCGATTATTTTAGAAACACTGTTTTGATGTGCTGATAGTCTCAGAACAAAAGTTATTTTTTCAATTTCATGCGCTGTGTAAACAGACGCTCTTACTTTTTATAGTTCATTATTGGCGTAAAAAATATGAAATAAAAGCATAAATAATGATTGTATTAATTTTACTTAACAAAAACGTGAGAACAATTTTTTCTTATTTTTACTTTTATAGTTTATTTGCTTGTCTTCATATTTTATTACCTTCACTTTTACTTGTACGTAAAAGTGAAGGTAATACGCGCGGAAACCATCTGTAGCGACCCGTGAACGGTGTGCGCGCGTGTGTGTGTACAGTCGGCCAAGAAAGTGGTGTACCACCCTAAGGTTGAATATCGCTTGCAGATTCATAGGTGATAAAGATTAGTTTCGCTTGCAGATCGATCTGACAACTTCTATTGCTGTCTTTATATGATTATTGATAACGACTATTACTGTTTGTAACGTGACAGCTGTTCTTAGTTTGAACTTGATGGAACCAATGACGTCGTAAAATCAACGGCGGGGGGCTGTAGATTTTGATGACAAAATTGTATCTACAAATTCAGAATTGTAATCAACAAGTTTCATAAAAATTGTAAAGGCACAAGGCGAATCCACAAACCTACAATTTCTGTAAACTTGTAATTACAATATCAATAAAATACAAGCTAAAAATAGATTTATCCTTTTATTAAATTTCTACAATCAATTTTAAAATACTTATAACAAACAAAAACATAGCATATACAGTGTGTCCGGGCACGAGTTAGCGATATTTGAAGGGGATATTCTAGGCTCATTTTCATCGACAAAAATGGTTTTAAAAAAATTCTTACTCCAATACTTCGCGAATGGCAGCTATTTTAATTTTTTAATCCGTCGAACTGGGGTGTGTACAATAAAATGCAAATATCTTGGAATCCAACAGACCTACATTCATGAAAATGACTTTATTGCAAAGTTAAACGTTGAGGCTTATCAAAAACTTACGAAAGTTTTCTAAATAATATGTAAAAATAACCAAATAACATGGGCAAACACGAAATTGTACACAAAAATTACAGAATAATTTCACATTTTTAACTCTAGCTCGATAAGTACCCCTGAATATTGATAAGATTTTTGTAATAAATTAAAAGTGTTTGAGTCAGGCTATAAAATGATATCAAAATGATCATTCTACGTTAAGTATCTTAGGAGTTATTCTGACTTGAACATCACCCTTCCTTAGCGCATGTACCCCAATATTACAGGCGTCGCATTCTTTGGGCGAGCTAAATCGTTCCAACGAATATTTATCAGCTATCATTATTGACCACCATAATCCATAAACTGAAATGGTACATTTTTTTCATTATATGAAACCACTTCTTGGAATTATTGCTGCGGGGCGAGTCGGAAGGGTGATGTTCAAGTGAGAATAACTCCTAAGATACTTAACGTAGAGTGATAATTTTGATATCATTTTATAGCCTGACTCAAACACTTTTAATTTAATGCAAAAACCCTAGCAAAATTCAGGGGTACTTATCGAGCTAGAGTTAAAAATGTGAAATTATTCTGTAATTTTTGTGTACAATTTCGTGTTTGCCCATGTTTTTTGGTTATTTTTACATATTATTTAGAAAACTTTCGTAAGTTTTTGATAAGCCTCAACGTTTAACTTTGCAATTAAGTCATTTTCATGAATGTAGGTCTCTTGGATTCCAAGATATTTGCATTTTATTGTACACACCCCAGTTCGACGGATTAAAAAATTAAAATGGCTGCCATTCGCGAAGTATTGGTGTAAGAATTTTTTTTAAACCATTTTTGTCGATGAAAATGAGCCTAGAATATCCCCTTCAAATATCGCTAACCCGTGCCCGGACACACTGTATAGTAATATTTAGAAGATATTGAAAATTTTTAAAAATTAGAAACGGGTGTAACCGCCGTTGGCCTCTATAACCTCTAAAAGACGAGACCTCATTGAACCAACAAGCCGTGAGCAAATATCGGTTCCCCGCATTTCCTCCCAAATATAATTACAGTGACTAATAAGAGCTTGTTTGGTTCTTTCATTTTGATGCGACCATCGTTGGACCATAAGGCCCCAAAGATTTTCTATCGGGTTGAGGTCCGGCGATCTTGAGGGCCACTGAATTACCCTTACGTCAGTGTGTGAACGAAACCAGGCTCTTACGATCCTCGCATTATGAATTGAACAGTTATCTTGAACAAAATCAAATTGTGGCACTTCGTTCTCCGGGTAAACATTACGGACTGTCGGTAGCATTGCATTCTGAAGCACGTCGATATAATTTACAGCCGTCGCTCGAGGAGGTAGAGAACACAATTCTCCTACACCATCCGCACTCATCCAGCCCCAAATATTTACGGAAATTCGACCTGATTCTCTATTTGGAATTACATGATCATCTTTATACCGTGTTGAATTATATCGCCAAAGGTGAAGACGTCCATGCTGACTGGATTTAAACGTTTTTTCATAACAAAACACTGTATTAGACCAATCAAACTCTAAGTGCTCTCTGGCGAAGTTCAGACGAGCAAGTCTGTGAGCATCCGTCAAATATATTTTCTTGGCGTAATGCCTGTGGTGCAACCCCATGTAATGTAGATGATTCCTTATTGTTTGGGCACTCACATCGAACATCTCCGCAAAATGTTTTGTGGGCTTAAAACCATTGATTTCATATTCCCGTCTCATGAATTCTCTATCGTTATTGGAGAGTGCAGGCCGGCGACCACTTCTTCTGTGATCCAACAAACTTCCCTCCTCTCCTTCACGACGAATCCAAAAGCGGACAGAACGCCTCGATATATTCAAATTCCGGGATATCGCACTGATACTGCTTCCCTCATTAAATTGGGCAATTATTTGTGCTCTTTCGGCAATGGTCAAGTTGGCAGGCATTGAGATGATTTTATATGCAGTTGATTGAAAAATAACACGGAAAATATATCGATTTTTTGCATATATTTGACAAAATGTCAATTGTCAGTTTTCTTTTTCAAATGGAATTCGGTTGTCTATTTAAATAGTTTTTATTACTTTTGTTTGGAAACATTTCAATTGCTTTGTAGAAACTAATGTCCTTTTCATTTATACTAAAGGTTAAAATGTCATGTACTTATATGTGACATATGACGTATGAATACTAAATACATAGGTTTACGTCATGATAATGTTGTCTCTTTCAGTAATATCTTTTTATAACGAACCTTGTTGTAATTTTCGATGACCGGGAAACTAAATCAAAACTGGTACACCACTTTCTTGGCTGACCGTACCATTTCATACCTACCGCGTAGTGTCCCCTCTGTAGTACTCTGTGGTTATATACACAGGTGGATCGTTCTACCGACATTAAACCTATGTTTTTTTTTTTTTTGTGGTTTATAAATTACTAGCTTTTGCCAGCGGCTTCGCCCGCTTCTGTGTGTACACGCATTGATAAATAGTTTGGCAATATGTAGGTAGGTACCTAACCGTACAGTGATTGTATTTTAATTAACTGGTGAAATAAAGTGAACTAATTTTTGGAATAATAACATAACACGGTGTAAAAAATGGGAACACCCAAATACCTACTCCGAAATATTTTATTCCGAATTTCGATATTCCGATTTTCAAAACTCCGAATATCATATTACCTACCTAAAAATTACAATATCTATTATTATGAATCTCGAAATTTATTTGCCCGAAAGTCGTATGTCCGATTTCTTCGTTTTCCGAATTTCACATATTCAAAAAATGTAATGCTCGATGAGTTCTCATTCCGAAAAACGAAATTCCGATTTTTAATATTCCGAATAAACTGATTTTTTCGGAATATTGAAAATCATAATTTTGTTTCTCATTCTACAAAGTCAGTGACAGAAACGAATTGGTGCAAAACCGGCTCCACGTAATTTTGACTAGGTACCGTACTCCCAGAGTGTTAAAGCCTGTGTGGGCACGGAGTGGCGAGGCGTATCCTCTTAACTTTTACTGTTTGCCTTCAGCAGGATGCTTATTGTTATTAGGAGAATTTAGGATCCAAGAGCGAGCGAAGCGAGCTCGGGACTTGGGGCACCCCAACTCGGACAGGTTAGGTTCGAAAGGGATGGCGGGGTCTGAAAGACCCCGCCATCCGATAACACTAAGGGAATCGCTTATCTCGGTGGAGGAATACACGTGTATGACTTAAATTGATATACTTAAATGAAAATGAATCACTGAACTTTCAAGAGATCGTAACAAACTAATAATTAATATTTTCGTAAAATTTACCAAAAATAAGAACGAAATGATGAAACTAAGAAATGAAATTAGACGAAGTTTAGTAAGTAGGTATCTAGTCAAGAAACAAGAAATGAATTATGTGATTATATTTCTGTTTGCGTATGATAAGGGAGTAAATAGTAGTGTAACAGGCGACAGAGGATAATGGAAGATTGATGAATAATTGAATAGAGGAAAATGGATAAGTAATATGGGATAAGGACAGAAAAGAGATGATGGATATGCGAGCTGTCTCTTTTCAGTCTGAACAGGGAAGTAAAAAGAGGGCACGCCCAAAGATCCCCATCTCTATTTGGAAACCAGGACAAGACGCGTTAAAACAGTCCAGAACCCGGACATGAGTCAAAGTGTGTGCCGTGGAAACTGCGTCGGATGGGGTCCCACCGGTCCCAAGGACAGTGAAGTGTGCGTGTCTCGCGGGCGGCCAAAGACTTTTTTTTTTAATTCACTCACTTTTCTTGTTTGTTTGTTTGTCGTTCCGGTTGGATTTTTAAACCCGGATTGCAAATGAAGCTCCCCCGGACGTTCCCCGGATGGTCTCTAAACTAGGACAAATCCGGGTAAACCCGGACAGAAATGGCAACCCTAACCCACAAGGTCAAAGTTCACTGAAGTAAACCGAGTTGCTCTATTAGTTCTTGATATTTTGATTACTTTCTCTTGACCTTACATTTATTTCAAGGACTAGACGCTTTTTATTGTTTTTGTGTAGTTTTGGATTTTTCATGAGACATTCATTAAAGAAGCCGTATTATTTTTTTGCTGAGTCCAATAATAATAAAATTACTCGAAGCAATCGCAGGAAAAGAATTACTGATAGAGTTGATAATTGGCAGCGAATTGAAAAGTGGAAAATAATTATCATACTTATTCTTTGTTTTATAATAATATTTAATTGTTTTCGACAAAAATATTTTTAAGTCACTGTTTAGGTAGTGTTGATGAGGTGTGGACTGTAATACAGGAAATGCTAAGAAACAAGAGATTATTTAATTAAAATCAGTATTTATTCACGAAAAAACACAGTCATTTAGCTCACACCAGATGACAACCATTTAAAAAAGATCACAAAATAAAAAAAGAACAAAACAACCAAAGCAAAGAGGCCAGTTGCCAACAGGTAGATATCTACTGGCTTTGGTTAATAAACGATTAAGAGGCCCACGATCGTTCATTCTCATTATCCCAAGTAACCAATAAAGTTGAGCTCTAATTTTTCGTGAAAAATCAAAATTACTGCTGAAACATGTCTAAAAATGGAAGTAAGATAATTTCAAAAAGCTAGGTCGTGCGAGGATAACAGCTTATTGTTTTGTGAGAACTGAAAAAGTTGAGGATAGGTTTTTTTCTGATTTTGTATTTTGCAGGAGTTGAGGTGTCGTGTTACAAAAATAGGTTTCAAGGCTGCTAAGTATTCTAAAAATGTCACTACCTGAACCTGTTCAAAGTGAACAGACTTGAGCCTTCTTAGTTGTGCGCCTGTGGGCCTTGTTTTTTTCTGTGTCCTGCTTGATATGGAGGGGAGTGGAAACTACTTACGTATTTTTCCTACTCCTCCACTATTCTTTTCTGATTAATTGTGTTGCAGGATCCAAGAAAGGCAAATTCGAGCTTCATTGTCTCGGCGCTTTTCTGGTGGTTGCCATTGTTGATTCTGGCTTTCAGGAGTTGCAGTGGTTTGGGAATAGTGTGGTGGGTATGTCCCAAGTAAAAAAAAGAAGGGCTTCTTAGTTCATTCATGTTCCCGGGCTGTCTAAACAGATAACCGTGACGTCCGTGACCCTGGAACGTGAAGGGCTATTGAAGGAACACCGTGAATTTGAAAAACCAACTGGAGCGGGAGGACTACTCATATGATGATTTATCACGCAAAAAAAGGTAAGATCGAATGACTATGTTATTAATTGTCACGTCTGACCTAGAGGAGAGGCCGTTAATTTAATGTTATTGGCCTTTAAGGCGGCGCTAGTCGCGAGCTCAAACTCACTGGCAGGCATGGTCAAAAACCATGATATTTCACCGGAAATCGAGCCATATTGTACATGTGTGCGCGAGCGTCATCCCCCCGTGGAGAAAATAGGGGAAAACATTATTCAGTGAGATGCACGATCATTCAGAGTAAAAGGCGCGCGTAAAAAAATACGAAAAAGCCTTTGGAAGAAGGGGTTTTATGAAAAATCCACTGCACCAATTAATTTCAAATAAAATTTATTAAATTCTTCGATAAATTTGCTGTGTCGGTACGGACTTTGTTTTGGAAATTTGATGCTTCTTTAGCTTCTAATCTATATATATAAAATTCAAAACTGACTGACTGATCTGACAACGCACAGCCCAAACCGCTGGGCCTAGAAACTTGAAATTTGGCATAAGCGCTCCTTATACCACGTAGGTGAGCACTAAGAACGGATTTTGCGAAATTTGGCCCCTAAGGGGTTGTTTTTGGGGTTGATAGTTTGTATGAAACTTCGTTACTACAAGTGCTAGGAATTTTAAATATAGAATACGGGTTCTTTTGAGGACGTAAGAGTTACCTATGACGCGATTTTGCGAAATTCGACCCCTAAGGGGTTTGTTTTTGGGGTTGATAGTTTGTATGGAACTTTGTTACTTCAAGTGCTAGAAGTCTCTAATTTTGCACGGGGGTTCTTTCTAAGACGTAAAGGCTCACCACGGTGGTATTTTGCGAAATTCGACGCCTGAGGGGTTGTTTTTGGGGTTGATAGTTTGGAGACTCCAATTTTGCATAGAGGTTATTTTTTGGACGTAAATGCTACACGATACGACAATTTGGTGAAACTCGACCCCTAAGGGGTTGTTTTTGGGGTTGATAGTTTTTGTGAAACTTTGTTATTACAAGTGCTAGGAATTTCAAATTTTGCATGGGGTTTCATTTTAGGACGTAGATGCGCTCACCATAGCGGAATTTTGCGAAATTCGACCCCTAAGGGGTTTGTTTTTGGGGTTGATAATTTATATGAAACTTTGTTACTACAAGTGCTAGGAGTTTCAACTCTTGCATGGAGTTTATTTTCGGACGTAGATGCTCACTGAGACGAGTTTTTGCGCAATTCGACCCCTAACGGGTTGTCTTTGGTGGTGATAGTTAGATGTCTTAAATTTTGCAGGAGAGTTCTATTTAGGACATAGGTTTTCACTAAGAGAGGATGTTGTAAAATTCGACCCGTAAGGGGTTGTTTTGGGGTTGATACTTAGGAGTTCTAAATTTTGCAATGGGGTTATTTTTAGAACGTAGGTGCTACATATAACGGGATATTGCGGATTGATTGAATTTTTGTTGTATATTGAAGCGATTTTGTTCTAAAATCACGCGAACGAAGTCGCGGGCGGAGTGCTAGTTTACACATAAAGTTGTGCTAAAATTAGCAAAAAAAAACGAATCTTTAGAAGCTCGTAACTTTTTAATAGCTTCATATTTTATAATTCTGCAGCCGTACAGACAAAATTAATAATGAGACAAAACGATACAATGTTTAAATTTGGATGTACCTTGTCAAATAGTGGAGTAAAACCCCAACGAAGTTTCTATGAAAAAATGTTGACTTGTTTGACCTTAAATGCCTCTTTGGTAAAAAACAATAGCACCAAATACTTAAATCTAGGATTCGGCATCGACCTAATAGCAATTATGTAATTAGTCTAGTTAGTCTCTTATTAGTACTATTAGTCTCTTACTCGTCTTGAGTAGTCTCGTACCATTGTTATCGAGACGAGACTACTTTACTATCCACTTTACGTGAAGATGTACAATTAGTCTTCTAGATTCCCCTTGAAGATAATTGAGAGTCTTAATTTTTCGCCTAGCATGGTAAGTGAAGATGCGTCAAAAGCGTATTCGGTCTGCTGCGCATATTATTTTCCTCAATTTTTCTTCATTTACGCACGTGCAAGCGCGCTTGCTTAGGCGCATTGTGGCAGTGAGACGTCAGATAGTAGCAACTCTAGCCATGATCTGTAGATATAGTCTCTTGCTAAGCCAAAATTGGAAGTCGAAGTCAAAGTGAAAGTCGAAGTCAAAGTGGTAGTTGAAGTCAAAGTGGTAGTCGAAGTCAAAGTGGAAGTCGAAGTCAAAGTGGAAGACGAAGTCAAGATTGATGTCGAATGTCATGTTAATAAACATGATGATAATATTATGGTCTTCTGTAATTTATAGGCTTAAAGTTGAAAGCTGTGCATGCTGTACCTACACGGTGGAAGAAAATATATTTTAATAAATATCTAGAGGCTGTATCGGTGTAGATAAATAATTCAGTTATCGGTGTCAGGTGACGGCCTCGGTTCACGTGTAAAATAATTTTATTATGATACTGATTGATATCTAACATCGTCGATGTTAATAAAATTAGAAATAAGCCAAATAAAGAAAAAAACGAAGGTTTTTTTCCTTCAAATATACCAAAAGTGGTCTACTATAATAGCCCTGTGTGCCCGACTGGATTACTCAAGAAAAATGACCTAAAAAAATGGAGAAAAAAATTTTATATGATAATTCGTGCTAAGGGTACTGTACCCTTAGCACGAATTTTCAGTATTTGAGACGTAAACTGGAACTTTGACAGTTTTCAAGGAAAAAATTAGTTCCTGCTTCGCACACCAGAGGCGCTGTTCCATTTTTCCATACATGAAACGCTGTAAATACTGTACCTACAGTAAAAGAGTGAAAATTCGTGCTAAGGGTACAGATTTCATAATAAACTTTCATCCCTTTTACCTACCTTCATTATTACGGGATGAATTTTCAAAGATCCTTGATTAATGTTCATTTTTGTTAGAGAACAAAATACTGTGCGACATTAACTGTCAGACAATTCAGTTGAATATAAGTATCTTGAAGTTCCCGAAATTCATAATATATCATTTAGGCTTACAGGCTTTGATTTATTACAAGCGAAATATGTCGTAATCTAGGCAAATAAATTAAAATTTTATCAACAGGTTCGTCGTACGGCGTTGAAGAAACTTCTCCTCAAGGATTTCATGCTGGAAGACTGTGAGCTCCGAAATATCGGGCTTGGGTATGCGCCACCAGACCCATGATTGAAACTTCCACCAAGATCGCTTAGGCTGTGTCTTCATTAGGCGAACAGTAAGCGGCTGACTATTAGCTTCCAGTATTTAAAATGGAGTGTACTGCGCTCAGTTTGGGCGATTTGCAGCAATATCACGTGCAAAAAGAGGATGGGAGGATGGTAACCAATAAAATTAAAATATTATCTCAAACGGAGTTCCGCCTATTTTCATCATGACCCTGGCAGCTCAGTGCATTGAGTGGAGAAACTGAGTTAGCCTCTTTTGCCAAAAGGTTGCTAGCGCGTCGCAGTCAATTTGTTAAAGTACGCCATTCACTGCATACATAATAGAGATAACGACCGATTCACTTATATGAGTCGGTCAGCGAACAGTCGGTCGCTCACTCATCGCCTAACGAGAACACACCTCTACAAATGTAGTGGGAGCCTTAAAACTGAACCTAGAACTTTTGTCCTCCGGCAAAAGACACTTGTCTGCTCTTGTCATAACTTTCACTAATTACTTGTAAAATATGCGGGAATAAAGTTCATGAAACATAACTGTTTTTATTACTTGTGAACTAGGAGCAAAGTCGAAGAAAATTTAATTCCTGAACGATGAAGTTTGGAAATTGTATTCTTTGATGTGAGTTATGGAACGGTGTTGTTAGTAATTGGGGGCTTTTTATAAGCTTTTAACTTTGAGATGATGTTAGGATGGGGAGTGTTGAAAGCTAATAGTAAACAGTGTCGGACTTGAAGTTTCCAGGGGTGAAATTTGTAATATTATAACGTTCATTAACTATATAGGGGGTGATTTGGGTGTAGAATCAATCCCATCCCTTCCTATTCCCTTTAAATTTAAAAATCGACGTTCATAAGTGCCTCAGATGGCCTAATTGGAATAAATGATTTGACTTTGACTATAAAAACCATATTTGAACGGAACTTTGTCTATCGTTTGTTTAAAGAAGACTATCAAAAAAACAAAAATCAATAATCAGGAGGGTTGGATTCTGATCCCACAAGTCGAAAAATTTTATTGTTGTATGTCTGAGATCACGTTTGCCAACTGGGACCCAGCCTGTACGGGCCCTTCACAGGCCTAGCTTGCGGGAATTGCCACAAACCAGGCGGAAGGTAGGATCGGGGGCCTGCGCATGACAATGTGACCTGAATAAACGGTACGGACATAACGGTAACTAGGTCCTATAGTTTGTGCATAAATGTCCTGAACGTCGATAGGCTATTAGTAGCCACCCAGACCCTTCCAGCCTAGTCCGACCCTGTATATACTATGTCAGGTGGTTTGAAGTTCACAATATGATGTTGTGATTATGTATGTTCACCATATTATTTGATAAATCTGCCGGGGTGATGCAAATGTCTACGTTTCATACAAGTTAGCAACAGAAAGGAGTGACGAGGAGGAACACCGTATGGTTGTAGTCACTCATAGTCTGATAGATCCACTTCACTATGGCGGACATTCGTTGAAGATTTCGAGAGCTAATAAAAAAAGTTTTTGAACTAAATGAAACCAAAAAGTTCAAAAAGTTTTTATTTTACGCCTGGGGCCTTACGAGCTCTTAACGCGATCCAGTTTAGGCTGTGGGAAAGAGATGGCGCAAGACGACTTGTATAGCTTTGTCTCTTTCCCACGGCCTAAACTGGATCGCGTTAAGAGCTCGTGGTAAGGCCTCTGAACCCACTAGGTGCAGACGTTACATTATGTTGTGTGATTGCGTAGGAAACAGCGTTAGTATTTTATAGTATTACCTACATAATTAATATTTTTACTCAAAAATACATGTAATGTGGTCATTATTTTGACAATCTTGTTTGAGCAAAGTAGACTTTGCCGGTCTGTTTCAAGTAGCGGCCAGCAATGTTTTTGCTGGCCGCTCTACCAGGCCGGCAAAAACATTGCCGGCCGCTATTTTGACGTTTCAACGTTTTAAAAAAACAAATGCAAAAAGATTTTATTTAAAACACAGCTGTTTGTATACATATAAAGAGGTAGGCACAAAAAGATTGTATTCCATATTATTTAAAAAAAATACAAAGAAGGAACAAAAGCGCGGTTCAGCGAATTTTTTATTTTAATTTAGTGACTTTTTTGCTTTAAGTAAATGATGTATTAAATGAAGAAAATATAGCAGTCAAACATCGCATTAAAATTATCTAAATTATCTATATTTAAAGTAATATGAAACCAGGAAAGTCGGTGTTGAATTTTAGTTACTGTATTTTTCATAATTGTTATTTAAATTAAATTTCTAGTTAATTAATATAATATATTTTATTTAAATCACTTGCCGGTTTTATGCAGGTTAGGTACTTGCATTTTTGAGTAAAGCACTATACAAGCCTTGGCCCACTATGTCTACTTCGCTGGTCACGCTATGATTGCCTGGAGCTATAGCCTCGCTGTAAAGGCCTCGGCCTTTATCTCAGCTCGTCCATCCAGTGCTGCATGCTGACCGCGCAGTGTTGGCCTGGAGCTGCGCTACGCTGCGCTGTCGGCCATCATCAGTGCGACCAGCAAAGTAGCCATTATAGGCCGCGGCAGTAATGTACTATTACTCAAAAATGCATATAATGTGGTCATTTTTTTGACAACCTTGTTTGAGCAAAATCGACTTTGCCGGTCTGTTTCAAGGAGCGGCCAGCAGCTCCGCGGCAGAGCAGGACACCAATGTTTTTGCTGGCCGCTCTAACAGGCCGGCAAGACGTTGCCGGCCGCTATTTTGACGTTTCAACGTTTTAAAAAAACAAATGCAAAAAGATTTTATTTAAAACACAGCTGTTTGTATATAAAGAGGTAGGCACAAAAAGATTGTATTCCATATTTAAAAAAAAAATACAAAGAAGGAACAAAAGCGCGGTTCAGCGAAATTTTTATTTTTATTTAGTGACTTTTTTGCTTTATCTGTCCTCGCTGTAAAGGTTTATCTCAGCTCGTCCATCCAGTGCTGCATGCTGACCGCGCTGTGTCGGCCTGGAGCTGCGCTACGCTGCGCTGTCGGCCATCATCAGCGCGACCAGCAAAGTAGCCATTATAGGCCGCGGCAGTAATGTACTATATTAATGATTTATTGGCTAGAACTAAATTTTCTTTATTGCGTAAAAAATTCATAAATATGCGATAGCAGCAATCGCCGACTATTTACTGTCATTCGTTGAACAGTTCCCTCGATTTCTCCAAGATTGAGAGTCATCAGATCCTGGCCTGGTTTCCATGAACTATTTTAAAGTAACTAGGTAATACCCTTTTAAAAGAATTTTCAACGTCCTGGTGCCTGGTCCAGGCGTCATCGATAAATCAAAAGAACGTACATAAAGAGAAGTAACTGACGTGCACTGAATGTACTGAATCCGGAGATCGTAGGTTCAAATCCTGTTCGCAGTTCGAATTTTTCTTTCCATAGAAAACTAAACTTCTTTGAAGCTACTGACGTAGGTATAATTTTCGCGTGTAAACTAGAAAGTTAAACGTACAATTTCGGGATCGTAATTGAGTTACTGCATGTGATCCCAATCTTGTCAAAATGTAGACGGGGCCTGGGACTGTCTCCCTACGTAATCGTATTGCTTTGCTTAGCGACTTCGTCAGAATTCTGGTAAGCAAAACCTATTTTTGCTTCAAGATCCCATTTTTTATTATATCATGACAGTTACGACGTTTATCCTATCCCAGATATTTGGATGATTTATGAACGCAAGTCCTAATGTAATTTGGAAATAGTTTCTGAAGAAGAGGATTAATAGTTTTACATACTTATACAATGAACATAACCGTGATCTCTCCTTTTTCCCATGGGATTAAATAGAAACTACAGGTGTACAGATAGGGTTGCCAACTACATCTACTGTTTTAAACAGTATTATACTGCTTTTCACTAAATTATACTTTTTACTGTTGAACAAAAAAAAAAGTAGGGTTACAAAAACAGTATTTTCAGCATCAAAATGCAAACACATTATTAAAAAAGATTGTAAATTAATAAGATGTGCGGAAAGTTCTAAAAACTTTGTATTCAAACAATAAATAAATAAAATACTGTTCTTTTTTTTAATACTGTTCAATATTATTATTTATAAAGCTGAATATACTTTATTTCTTGAAAATAAAGTTGGCAACCATATGTACAGATCATCAAATAAAGGACTTATTTCGCGCCCTGGTTTAGTCAGGTCAGACTTGTACTGACAAAAATCCACTATGTCCTTCCATAGCCCCGATGCCAAAGTTAGCCCGTTAGCCGATAGTCCCGCAAATCCGACTGAATGGACTGTCAGACGCTTACTGACGGTTTTTGCCCTGTTTCTTCACTTACCCTTTGCGTTCCGAGGCCGCGGTGCCCTTTTAACACAATCCGCGGTCCACGGAACATCACCAGCACGATCCTTTAGCTAAACTGTTCTTCTAGATCAGCGGTCGGCAAACTTTTTTTTAGCCCCAATTCGCACGAACGCTTCATTTCGGGCCTTAAATAATCGCTGAGTTTGAACATGTTACCGCAATAAAGCGCCGCCGCGCTTTTAAAATCGCTGACAAGTGAACCGATACATGCAATTTTTCAATTTCAGCGCTTTTATACCGCTCATTAAAAATAACTCGTGCGATAGCATTTTTTAAATGAAAAACGGAAAGGATTGTTTATAATAAGTTCTAAAGTAATCTCCTTGGCTTTAAAATCTTCAGTTTTCAAACAATCATAGGCCGCGCGTTGCCGATCGCTGTTCTAGAAAAGTATTATTATGTACCTACCTATTTGTCTTTTCTGTTTTATCGAGTCTGTTACGCCTTTGTAAACTTTTGATTGATTCTAGCAGGCAATGACGCCATTATCTATATAATAGCAGACGTGATTCTCAAGGTTAAGAGTTCGTTCGTCGTCTCAAAATGGCAGTTAATTGTTGAATCTGGTATTCCATCGGCGCGGGGGCGATGACTAATGATGAGTTACGAGCAGAAGAGACTTATTTTGATTTTGTAGGTTTTAACCTCTGAATATTCGCGGCATTCACACAATGCTAGATTGTGGAACTATATTATAAGGTGGAATCTGCATAATAAAATGAGTTAAGTTAAAAATATCTTTACATTCAACTGGTTTATGCCTATGGAGTTTCTCGTGTGGAAGGGTTTTAATAAACATCCATGCATCCATTATCCTGAAAAGGTTCTTTTTTATCGTGAAACGATACCCCGAAATTAGAATATTTCCTTTATTGTAGATGCGTTTACAAACACAGAAACTCATAAGTAATAAACTATAAAACAAACCCCTGGATGTTTAGTAGTTTCAGTTGACTACTTGTAGATCATATCTAACCCGCGATACGTAGCGCAGCAGTCCAATCGCTCAGCCACTAGATACTGATACCAAAAGTAAGATTTGCTCACTTTTGTATGAAAAAGTTTAAATTGCCGAGTCAAACTTTGCATAAGAGTTCTTAATTATGTAGAATGAGCAAATTAATGACGGGTTTATGAAAATACTTAGATACCCAGGGACAGAAGCTTGTGTGAAAGTTTGGTAATTTTCCCGATGGGAAATTCCCATAGTAATTTTCAAGTACATGTTTAAAATTAACTAGGGTTTAGGGGTGCCCGGGTCGACGGCGCGATGTGTCCCACGCGCGCCTCATAGAGCGTCAGCATAACGACGGGGCCCCCTCTCAGAGGGCCAAAGCCTGCCGGGGTCGCGGGATTATTTCCTTACCGTGACCCCGGAACATAAAGGGCTACTGAAGGACACCGTGGATTTTAGTCAGTACAAGTCTGACAGTCCCTCCCGCCCTGCCCGGGGTGGGAGGACTCATTTGATGATTTTACCACGCTAAAAAAAAATGGTTTAGGGGTCAGACAGGCAGTCACTTCATATAAAACATTCATAAAGAAACCATCACTTGTTCGGCACTAAGTTATATAATCGTGCCAACAATGCAAAGAAGAAGCAAAAGATATTAACTTAATTTGAAGGAAAAAATTAGTTCCTCGTTCATACACTAGAGGCTGTTTTTCATTTTCCATACAATAAACGCCGTAAATAGGTACTTTATGTACAATCGACAAAGTTGAATCATGACCCACTTTGACAATAAATCTTTTAAATCCGTCAAATTGATAAAGATCAAAGTCGTTACCATGGATATGTTTCTTTACGCGAAAGCAGACCTAAATGTATTTGAATGTCTGGAAGAAAATAAGCCTATGGTGGGTCATGATTCAACTTTGTCGATTGTACATCATCATCATCCCCCTCTATATGGGCTGGTATCCAATCGCACGCCTTTTCACTAGATCACCGGCGTCTCTCATCGCTGTTACCGGCCACCTTGCGAAGGCTTCTCACTTTATGTACGCTGTGGGTAAAATACAGGAATCTTGTGCTAAGACCTCAGGGCGGTTTAGGCGCAAAAAGCCTAATTCGCAAAATGGCAGCCTAGTCGCAAAAGGATAAAATAAATAAATAAAATAAAGAAAAAAAAATAAAAAAGCCTTTATTTCCCAATACATATTATACAGACTTGACACAATCAGATATCCTAATAAATAGATGAAGGAATTTACATCGCTTTGAACAGTGAACAGTGAAATCGAGAAAAACTGATTTCACTGTTCAAAGCGCAAAAGGATAAGTTCTCAAAATGGCCAATTCTCTAAACGCCTAATTCTCAAAATGGCCAATTCTCTAAAAGCCTAATTCACGGCAAATGATCAAAATTGCATTTTTTCTACGTTTTTCCTAAAAGTCTAAGAATTTTTTTCTGTTAACTAAGTGCTTTCATTTTATACAAAGAATTCTTAGATTTATGAGAATTAAACTTCCAAATGTAGAAAAAAAAACCATTATGATCATGCCCCCTTATTAATAAACGTGGACTAAAGTTACAACCAGGATAATCTTCGGACTAAACATACATTTTTAAGGATTAACTTTGGCGTAACATTACTTCTCCTTTTATTAATAAGGGGGTTAGTGAATAAGCCATTTTGAAAAAATGTTGTTTGAAAAAGTGTGTGTTTTTCTTGGCACGCGTAGTACGTAGTGACAGAAAAGTGACACGATCTGCACTGATCGGCGGGTAAGCACCTGTGACCCAATAGTTGGCTAACAGTTTTTGACACGTTTGCGCGCACTTGACGCTCTATCTATCTAGACATTATATCAAAGTCAGTTAGCTTTTATCTGATATATAAAAATGGCGGTTTGACAGCTTATATCTACAGAAAATATGTCAAACCGCTATTTTTATTCCTCAGACAATAGTTATCTGACTATTGAAAAATCAGCCCTTAATTATTAAAAATGTGAATAAACTCAAACACGAAGAAAATAACTAATTTTAGTAAGACATGATGTCTAAGAACCACCGTCAGCTGGTTGCTTTCAAATTGGTTTACCATCAGTTCAATAGTTACGGTGCCATCACGAACAGAGATACAAAGTGCCCGCCCGCTTGAAAAATTGAATCTCTATTCATAGTTTTTTTTAAAGATTACTAAAGTCTTATCACAAACGGATGAATGGTCTAAGAAAGCATAGAAATAAGGAGGAATTTAATACAACCATTAATTTTACAAAGAAATCTTTACTATGTCAGACAGACATCATAATTGGAGCTTTAGTAGATCGAGTTGAAATTTTCTCAAACTTTTTCGCGCACTGACGCATTTGCAAGAAAATGCGTCAAGTCTTTACATCGTCAGATTCAGACTAAATGGCCATTTCTGGTCCCTTAGTAGCTGTTTCCGCCACTGCTGGGCTCCTAAAGGTCGAAGCGTGATGCTAAACAGCCTATAGCACTCCTCGATAAATAAACTCTTTTAATAAAAAATATTTTTTGAAATTGAACCAGTAGTTCTTGAGATTAGCGCGTTACTCAAATCAAACAAGCAAACAAACTCTTCAGCATAAAATAATAATAAAAAATATACAAAATATAGAAGTATCTAGTATATTATATTCTGTACTTATCTATTACCTGGTTTTTACAATTTTACATTTTATATTTATGAGCTATCCATAAATTATAATTCTGTGGGCCTTTTAAACCGATTATATTACCTATAGGTTGAGAAAAATCTAGTATGTATTACAAACTAGTCCAGTGTTTATCAACTCATTTTCAACTCAGTTGAGTTGTGTTCGCGCACTCAGGCGCACGCTTGAGTCGAATTGAATTTCGAATCCGTGAATTGAAGGTCGTATTCTGATACTAAGTGTAGTGTTCAATTCAATTTATGGACTCCAATGATCGTCTACTGAAGCTATAATTGAAGTAAGTGGGTGTTTTTGGGTCATATTAATTGTTTTTGTATTCTTTATAGTGTAATTTGATGATTGTCTAGCTGTTTTAACAAGTGAATTTATTTTGTTGTTTCCGATAACTTTTACAACGTATTCTGCTTGTGATTTTGTAGTTTGGCAAATCCCTGTAGAGAATTGTTTAAACTTTTTATTTCGTCAACTGAATCGATAGTCTTTATTTGCAAAGTATGAATAGCCGTACAAATAAATACGATTTCATTAAAACATAAAAAAATTAGTAGCTATTCTGGTGGAAGATTTTGATTGGTATAATTTGAATGGGCCCCGACTGTGAGTGTGAATGAGTGAATTCTAAACTACTGGGCTTGTTTCTTTCTTTTTAGTTTTTTTACGCAGTCGGGTTTTTTTAGACAAGCGTTCAACAAATGTTTACTTATCTTTCTTGTGGTACCTAACACGGAAAAAGTTGAGTTATTTCCGTTGGATCCCAATTTTGAATCCCATTTTTCATTGTTATGTTATTGTTTTGAGATTTGGGATCCAACGGGAATACATATCAATGTTTTGTGTGATCCAACGGGAAAAGTATTCAAGTGGGATTCAAAAGTGGGATCCAACGGGAATAATTGAAAAAGTGAGTTATTTCCCTAGTTTTTTATAATCATAGTATAAACAAGTGGATTATTGTTTATCAATTATAACTGTTGTTGTTAGGTAACTTGATATCTATTCATATTTATCAGAGGCCTTACTACGAACTCATAACGCGAACCTGTTTTGGCTGTAGGAAAGCGACAGAGCTATAAAAGTCATCTAGCGCCATCTCTTTCCCACAACCAAAACAGGATCGCGTTAAGAGCTCGTGGTAAGGCCCCAGAGCTTGACTTTTGTTTTTTTGAGCTCAAACGGTCCTTCGTTCTTCTCTGCTGCTGCTCTCCCTCTTCTGGACAAAGGCCTGCCTCATCTCCTTCCACCTTTGGCGATAGGTACTAAGAGTTCTCCTTCTATTTGGGACGGAATATGTCCAGGACCGCCAACTCCTTCATGGCTGAAAACAAATAAACAAAATGTGGAATTAGGAGAAAAAAGAAAGAAAAAAAAATAGAGTCATCCAAATCCTACTAATATTATACAGCTTGGCCAGAACGGATTGAAACGGAACTAATCTTTTTGTTTCTGACAACGTTTTAAAATCTTGGATATTTGTTGTAAACAAAGACGCAGGTTTGTTAGATTTATTATTGTGCCATAAAACTAACGTAATAAGTGAAATAAAATAAAATAAAATCATTTATAGTGATGGTAGCGCGAAGACAGTGGCGACTTCCGGTTTTCTACATTTTTATGTCAAGCTGTAAATGCGAAAGTTTGTGAGGATGTATGTATGTGCATTTGTGCATGTAGGTATGTTTGTTACTCTTTCACCACGGACGGATTTGTCTATGGTACACAGATATTTTATAACCTGGATTAACACATAGGATAGTTTTTATCCCGATTTTATGTTCCCGTGGAATAATTTTCGAGTTGTAGCGGGTGACGCCGCTGACAACAGCTAGTATTTTATATGTAGAAAAACATTATTTTGTATTCAATATTACTTTTTAACTATGCATTAGAAATCAGCGAAGCGAGAATTTCTATTTCTCGAAAACCTGAGTGGTAATTTCAGTCAATATTCTGTTACTTTTTCAGCTATAAGTACCTACAGTAAATTTTGAAAAGAAATGACTGGATTCTTAAGATTTATTAGCAATTTCTTCTGCAATTCATCTGCGTGCTCAATCATTCATTCATGAGAAATTACATTTGAACCTTTTAAAGAAAAAATATTTCTTAAAAAGCTGTAATATTTGAAATTTTATATATTTTTTAAAATCATCGATATATATTTAGAGTTTAACCTTATACCTGAAGCTGTGCCTGAAGTATATATTTACAGGGTGAATTTTTCAACTGGGCGTGGATGGGAATATTCGAAAATATGAGGAATTTTGCCCAGCAGTGGGACAGTTCAGGCTGATAATGATAATAATGATGAATGATGAGGAATATCGAAAAACATTGAAAGGAGTCTCGAGGCCGAATTTGTCGAAAACTAAAACTGTATCAATGATTTTAGAAAAATTAATAATCCTGGCCAGGAATCCAACCCTACGAATTTGGAAAAAAAAATACAGCCTGTATTAAAACACCATTCGATAGTGTTGCTAACAAGGATCAAATTCTGGGAACACTGGAAAATGAGAAAAATGCTAATAATCTAAAATCTACTGAACCAAACTGAATGAAGTTATTATGGAACCAAATGGCAGTTTCTTAAACGAATGTAAAAATCGGACCAGAAACCACGAAATACGATTACTTCGAGGTTTCTGGTCCATTTTTATGTATGAGCAAAAACAAAAAAAATATAGGGACCAAATTGAGATGGAACCTCTTCTTTTTGAAGCCAGTTAAAACCAGATTCAACCGGTAATTTTTATTATTATTGGAGATCACGGTTGAGCGCTCTGAAGGTCAAATCAATTAGTTTGGCCGCGCGGACCGCGTGTTTGTTATTTTGTTGATAATTTTTTTCATTCCAGCTTGGAAATGTAAAATCATGCGTCATAGGTATGAGCCTCGGTAAAGCAAGTCATTATTGCCCTAGGCCCTGACCGAGCAGTAATATTGAACTGGGGGATTGAACGAGATGGCGCTAGACGACTTGTATAGCTCTGTCACTTTCACTCGCCGGAATAAGCCTGGTTTTAAGACGTTGTAATACCCCCCCCTGGTGACCTACCATGACATCTTAAAGTCAGAGTACCTAGTTCCAGTGAGGGAACAAGATGGCGCTAGACGACTTGTAGATATAGGGTGAGTGGGGGTAAGTTGGAATGAAAATTTGATGAGATGAACAGTGTTGATTTGAAACTGTTGTCACACAAAGGGATTCAAGGCAAATGCAAAAAAAAATGTTTTGGGTGAAAAAGCATGGTCAAGTTGTTTCTATAATGTTGTAAGAAATCTTTTTTAAACAATATTTTATGAAAAAACTGTTAATTAAAATTGGTCATAACAAAAACATTATAAAGGGGTAAGATGAAATGCCGAAGGGGTAAGATCGATATAGTGACTAAAATCGTATTTATGGTCATTATGCATGTGTGGTGATCAATAAACCTTCTGCTTCAACTAACTACATAGCATGAACATCAGTTAAATTCAAAAATCGCTCTCTAAGTGCAAGAAAAATAATTAACCAAATAAAATATATCGATCTTACCCCGTTGAAACGGCTGTCAGCCAGAGGTTCTCAACATGTTGTAGGTACTAAGAGATAAAAAAAAAATATGCTCATGACTGTCAAGTCTAGGTCGGGTCGATAAATAAAATACACGTTTTCATTTAATAAGCTCTTCTTGCAGCGCCTCGACTTGTCAAAGTAACGGAGGTTCCCCCCAGCGTTGCACCTACACACGCCACTCATTGTGCGTACGTGCTGGGCGTTTTCGCCTAAACGCGTTTCCCCGGCGGTCGTACGGTATCCCCTGATCATCCAGATGGCAATGAACCTCTGCCACGCCACCAGCCAGTCTACCAGCTGGTTGCCTCCACATGCACATGGTAGATTATACTTTCTGAGTCTGATTCCATGGTAAAGGTTTTCGATACGATGTTGTGATATTGCGGAATAAATACCATCGTATATTTCAGATTGAGAACCCCTGACATTTTGTAAGAGTTTCGTAAACGGGTTAAGATGGAAAGTTTTATATTATCATCTTACCCCGTTAAAATTTGCAGGGGTAAGCTTGAAAGGCACCATAAATCTTAAAATACGTGAAATAAACAAATATCCACAATATAGAGCATATAACATTTCAAAGCTAATTCCGAATATCAAAACAAAATCTTTGTTACTTATCCATGAAAGGAGATACAGCATGCGGGGTAAGAACAAAAAACGCAACTTTACGCGGAAAAATGTGTCCTTACGGAAAATATCAAATAACACACAAATGCTCTCACTTAGCGACTGACGCAGACTGTGGTGCGGGGCAAGACAAAACGGTGTCTGTCTACAATGATGTTGCTAGTAGGGAATCGAGAACCGGTCCTTGTTGGAAGACCCGGGATTTTCGGGACAGGCGTCCAAGGAACCGGGAAATCCCGGGATTTTCGGGACTTTCGGGACAAAAATGCATTTTTTCCATGGCATTAGAAAACAATGAAAATAATAAGATAACTTTAGGGTATAGTATTTATTCTGATTAAAATCATACAACCAACTTATTCATCGGCCTCATGGACATGGGTTTGCTCTAGCCTCTTTTCTATTCAGAGGTGGCAAATCTATTCACTCTAACTGTACTAACTATGGAAACTTGCAGTTCATCTAGATGTCCAATACTGGAAATTAGATGTAATGCAAGTAGGCCGGTGGAAAGAGGTTGTAGAATTCATGAGTTCGGCCTTTTTTTAGGTCTCATCTTAGCCACGAGCGAACCCAATAAAAAAAACGAAAAGAGGGTAAGCTTGCGTCGATGAGATGAGCTAAGCTGTAGAGTAACCATCCACCAGTTTCACGTTGCCAATTAGTCTAAGGAGCTCTGCGTTCCACTGTGTCTAGTGCAGTAAGTTGTATTTATCTGAGCCATCCCAATGATTAAGTTGAGTAAAGTTGCTGCAATACTCCGTAAGAAAAAACATAAGAAACTTTGAATTTCGCGGGCTACTACGACGCAATCACCTTATGCAGAAATGGGCTTGCACATATGCTATCTAGGTGTAAGGTCCTTCACTCTATTTAGGATGCCCACGTCAAAGTTGACACTGGATGTCAGCTCCATGCCCAGAAGCTCAAGGTCATCAGTTACAGAAACAGGAAAAATAGGAGTTGGTCCAAATTACTCTATAAAAGTTGTAGTTTCGATTTACTCCTACTTCACTAAGGAAATATACGCCTGTATGATATATGGGATACCAAAAGCAAGGAAGCTTTTTGTCTCGAGACCCTGTCAAAGGCTTTCGAGATATAACCAACAGGTACTACATTATCAACTTTTCTTCTCTGTCAACCACACCTGTATCTGAACTGAACATGTTATTCCGTATATAACGACGAAGTGAATAAATACCTTACATCCAATTTGATTCTTTTGTTCTATAAAAGAATTAACAAGTTTAAACAAATTATTAATATTGTTTTTCTGAGTCACGAAAATCCCGAATTTCCCGGTTCTCAGTCGCATGTCCCGGGTTTTAAAATATACTTCAAGAACCGGGAAATCCCGGGATTTTCGGGACCGGGATTTCCCGGTTCGATACCCTAGTTGCTAGCATTAAAAGATTTTCTTTATATTCGGCGTTATTGTATCTTTTTTTATCTTTCCCCGTTTTTCATCTTACCCCCACTCACCCTAGCTCTATCTCTTTCCCTCACGGGAACGACTCTGGGTTTAATTCGTCATGGTAGGCTACCTGATTCTCATTCATTACCGTCCGCTGGCTAATAATGTGATTTGAATTTGGAACAGAACGTGAAGAAAACCAAAAAGTTTTCGCTTCATAGAGTTGAAGGCACGTGAATGGTGACTTCGTCTTGGGCTAGCTTGAATCCTTCGTAGTATTTTTAACTTCGTGGTGAAGAATCAGCTAGTAAACAAAGTAGGTAGTTTATCATACAGGGGTGTGTTTAAATCAGCCGGCGATATTTCGCCGGATAAAAATTAAACTAGCGAGGGTTCGCTGAACGGAGTCAAATTCAATTGACAGCTCAGTTTTTTAAACAAATAATCAATTTGCCGGTGTAATATTAATTAAATCCATAATCCACAAATAATATTCACTCTCTTAAATAAAAATATTTGTTTTACGGCGCGAATGTAGAAAAACAACAAAACTTAATGTCAATCTGACAGCAGGATAAAATTTTGCGAGGTAAAAAGGTCGCAAAAATTTATTCCTTTCAGTAAAAACTTATGCCAGCGGACGACCGTAAACGGGGCAGATTAAATTTTAGTTAGTTTTATTTTTCACCTCTCGGTGTGCTTGAACGTGGTGTTTGACATTTAGTCACTATAAATTTAAACTGGATAATTGATTTAAACGCAGCCCAGGGGCCGTATTACAACGTCTTAAAACCAGGCATGTTCCAGTGAGTGAACGAGATGGAGCTAGACGACTTGTATCTATAGGTCTGTCACTTTCCCTCGCAGGAACAAGCCTGGGATGTTGTAATACTGCCGCTGGAATAGATTATTTAGGCAAGTACGACATGAGTGTTACAAAACAGAATAAGCTCTGAAAGAATCACAATAGAGCACAATTTTATAATGACAGACGCACAGATTGATTTATGTAGGAGGTACTTACCATACCGTTTAACTGTGGTTTAACTATGTAGGATATAGTTTGTTGATGCAAAATTGTGACGTCATGCACCCCTTTTAGACCTGTACGCTTTCAAAATAATAAACAATAATCATGAAAATAACTTTCAAAAAAATATTTTCCTAAATCTTATTACCAAACGTCATTTTCTAGTGACAGTTGACAGATTTAGGTCATTGACACCGCTCTTCATAGTTGAACTGCATAGCACCTATCTTAAAACATTTGCAAAATAATTAAAACGAGAAAACTAAAAGTGAACTGAATGAAACAGCTTAATTTCTTTATTTAAAAACAAAAATAAAATAAAAAGTATAATACTCGTATTAGTCAACAATTCATTCCATTTTGGAAATTAAATATATTTCATTCTTTTGGTATCTACTTGACCAATTAAAGTTACTTTCATTCATTATTAATGAATAATTGAATTAATTACAAATACACGAAATACACATATTTGTCAGTAGAATGCCGGGGAAAATGTTGTTTGTTTCATTGGAGCAGTGATGCTCTTTTGTTTTATTAAATTTTGACAGGAAAACACACTTTCGATGGATAAAATCGAGGTATTGTATTCTACATTGGACACTCGCTGTAATGGCACCTGAGCTAATGTTACCTTAACTATTCCACATAAGGGTCCTAATTCCTATTAACATTTTCCGCAGTTGCGAGGCGCCCACGTGGAATGGGGCATGGGCACGGTCATTTCAAAACTTTTTACCTTGACAGTGTCGTAGCAAGACAGGGGAAATTGTGCGAGGCCCTTTTTTATTTTTATGGATCTAAAATATAACTTGCTTCCGATGTTCGGGCGAGGCCCTTGTTTTAAGATGATTTAGTTCCCCCAAGTCATCCATAACAAATGTGTTCGTGATGTGACGCGACATCAGTTTGGCGAGGCCTCTTGAACTCTTTCAGTTCCCGGCAACAAATAAATCGTCACCAAGTTATTTTGCAACATAGGACCTCGCGCTAGCAGTCGAGGCGTGATCGTTGGCATCATCAGCATTGCGAGGCCTCTTTGGTTCCTTCAGATCCAACTCATCTCAGTATATGTATAATTTGTAGGTCATGTTAATTTCTTAGTAGAAGTTAAGCTGATGATCGCCGTAGTCAAGATCTTTTCTTTTTTTATATGAACGCGAGGCCCCTTCAGGTGCGGGGCCTGAGGGCTAGGGTCCGCTTCGCCCCCGCCTAGCTACGCCACTGCACCTTGAGTATATCGGTGCATATTTTTCTAATGAGTCCACCTGACTTGGCTTGAGCGGATTAAGACACTGCCAGACTCTTACAAACTGACTGAAAGTCCACCCGTGTTTCTTAATTGCCCTTGGCGTTCCCGTTCCGTGGTATTCTGTTTACACAGCGCTACGACCCAGGAGACGGTCCCATGAACCCCTCTTACCTCGGATTCACTCTGTTTTGAAGTGTAAATGTAGTGCTATAATTACGAGTATTAATAAATATTGGGTGCACTAGATATCTTGTCTTGCGTTTCCTGTCTAATGAACGCGACGGTGGCTGATCTCGTAGCCTAGGTTCGATCCGACTCAATCTAGATTGACCGCCGACACGCTAAGAAAAAGAAGGTTCCCTGTCCATTTATGTAAAGTATTCGAATTTGTTTATTTTTTCAGTATTTTTGTGTACTTCGGTAGCGAAAATCTTGCATTTGGTTTAGAATCTCCTAGATTCAGAAAAGTATCATATCCGATTTTTGGGTCAAAAAACACATTGTGCCTTGTGCTCTTTAGATTCCGTCGCTACCGCTCCGCTCAGGATTCTAAGTTTGAATCACTCGTTGCACTCATGATTCAATTGTAGAATCCTTCGCTTGCTCGGTCATCAAAATTGAGCACGCGGTTAAAAAGCAACTTTGCACTCTTGTAATTAGTATAACAAGTAACCATTTTTGCTGACCTCTGCCGTTGGCAACAATTGTAGCTCTTGTATGGGCTCATAATTATGTTGTACTCGTTTGTTATTTAAAGGCATAAAACTACAAAGATGTGTTTGATAAAAAACATTATTTGTTAGTGTGGGATAAACAGTAAACAGTACCTACATATTTTTATTGTTCAAACTGGTCACATTGACTTTAAATTACTGCACCCAAAGACTTTAATTATGGCTAAAAATGTCAAATCTGTATTCAAGTTTATTAATGTTATGTACATATTTTTCCCCTTGTCCTTTGTTGTATTGTTTTGAAATCTTGTCGTGTGTTTTTTTCTGTTTGTAAAATAAAAAAACTCTAATTTGGTTTAATATTACCTTTATCACGTATTGCCGCCATAATTGAAGGGTAAAAGTATTTTTGTTAATGATTTTCCTTTGCACGGCTTTAAAATTATTGACATTGTTTGCCTGAGAAATATTTGAAAATTTTCAGCTTTATCATGTTTTTCATGCCAGCATAATTAAGTGGTTATGTTTTCAAAGTTTTATCAATATCCTACTTATGTAGCTTATCTCTCTTTGTCTGGCTTTGTAGCTAATTCAAATACTTTTTTTGTCTAATGTTTTTCTACTGTTTTGTGTAATTGTACAGAGGAAAATAAATTGATATAATCAGCCTATAATGTTCCCGCTGATCATTAGGATGCAGGCCTTCTTTTCATTTTTTTTTACATTTTCTTACACTACCAATTTGTCCTTTAGCGTGAGTGCCTTTATAAATATTCAGAACCGGAACAACTACATGTAGGCATTATGTAGGCTTATACTAAGATGTGTTCCATGCGGGAATCAAACCTACGGCACTCAACACGGCAACTGATTCAACCGCCAATTCTTCAACAACTGCACCAACTGTTGAGCTCACTGTAATGCATTGCGTAAGTCCAGTGCGGAAACGGATAACTTATTACGTTTCGAATTATTACTTATAATCTACCGTGTCCTTCAATAGTCCGTTTCCCGCGCACCCACACTGTAAAATACTGCTAGATTTAGTACGGAAACGGAATTTTACGTTCCCTTGGGATCATTTCCGAAATTCCGACAAACACGCGGGCCCATCTATGTATGGAACACTGAAAATCGAACACACAATTAATAGAGTTGCTAAGTATTTTACTTGAGCAATATTAACTATCAAGTGGTTAAGTAACACCCAATTAATATGACGTAGTTAATATCACGTAATCAAATTCGGCAACTATTTGGTACGGTCAGCCAAGAAAGTGGTGTACCAGTTTTGATTTAGTTTCCCGGTCATCGAAAATTACAACAAGGTTCGTTATAAAAAGATATTACTGAAAGAGACAACATTATCATGACGTAAACCTATGTATTTAGTATTCATACGTCATATGTCACATATAAGTACCTACATGACATTTTAACCTTTAGTATAAATGAAAAGGACATTAGTTTCTACAAAGCAATTGAAATGTTTCCAAACAAAAGTAATAAAAAGTATTTAAATAGACAACCGAATTCCATTTGAAAAAGAAAACTGACAATTGACATTTTGTCAAATACCTATATGCAAAAAATCGATATATTTTCCGTGTTATTTTTCAATCAACTGCATATAAAATCATCTCAATGCCTGCCAACTTGACCATTGCCGAAAGAGCACAAATAATTGCCCAATTTAATGAGGGAAGCAGTATCAGTGCGATATCCCGGAATTTGAATATATCGAGGCGTTCTGTCCTCTTTTGGATTCGTCGTGAAGGAGAGGAGGGAAGTTTGTTGGATCACAGAAGAAGTGGTCGCCGGCCTGCACTCTCCAATAACGATAGAGAATTCATGAGACGGGAATATGAAATCAATGGTTTTAAGCCCACAAAACATTTGCGGAGATGTTCGATGTGAGTGCCCAAACAATAAGGAATCATCTACATTACATGGGGTTGCACCACAGGCATTACGCCAAGAAAATATATTTGACGGATGCTCACAGACTTGCTCGTCTGAACTTCGCCAGAGAGCACTTAGAGTTTGATTGGTCTAATACAGTGTTTTGTGATGAAAAAACGTTTAAATCCAGTCAGCATGGACGTCTTCACCTTTGGCGATATAATTCAACACGGTATAAAGATGATCATGTAATTCCAAATAGAGAATCAGGTCGAATTTCCGTAAATATTTGGGGCTGGATGAGTGCGGATGGTGTAGGAGAATTGTGTTCTCTACCTCCTCGAGCGACGGCTGTAAATTATATCGACGTGCTTCAGAATGCAATGCTACCGACAGTCCGTAATGTTTACCCGGAGAACGAAGTGCCACAATTTGATTTTGTTCAAGATAATTGTTCAATTCATAATGCGAGGATCGTAAGAGCCTGGTTTCGTTCACACACTGACGTAAGGGTAATTCAGTGGCCCTCAAGATCGCCGGACCTCAACCCGATAGAAAATCTTTGGGGCCTTATGGTCCAACGATGGTCGCATCAAAATGAAAGAACCAAACAAGCTCTTATTAGTCACTGTAATTATATTTGGGAGGAAATGCGGGGAACCGATATTTGCTCACGGCTTGTTGGTTCAATGAGGTCTCGTCTTTTAGAGGTTATAGAGGCCAACGGCGGTTACACGAGTTTCTAATTTTTAAAAAATTTCAATATCTTCTAAATATTACTATATTTATGCTATGTTTTTGTTTATTATAAGTATTTTAAAATTGATTGTAGAAATTTAATAAAAGGATAAATCTATTTTTAGCTTGTTTTTTATTGATATTGTAATTACAAGTTTACAGAAATTGTAGGTTTGTGGATTCGCCTTGTGCCTTTACAATTTTATGTAACTTGTTGATTACAATTCTGAATTTGTAGATACAATTTTGTCATCAAAATCTACAGCCCCCCGCCGTTGATTTTACGACGTCATTGGTTCCATCAAGTTCAAACTAAGAACAGCTGTCACGTTACAAACAGTAATAGTCGTTATCAATAATCAGATAAAGACAGCAATAGAAGTTGACAGATCGATCTGCAAGCGAAACTAATCTTTATCACCTATGAATCTGCAAGCGATATTCAACCTTAGGGTGGTACACCACTTTCTTGGCCGACTGTACGTAATACTAATAACACTAATAACAGAAGCCAGACGATTGTTATTGACAGGCGTCTAGTAGATTTATTGGTACCTTTTTTTTTTTAGCGTGGTAAAATCGTCAAATGAGTCCTCCCACCTCGGGCAGGGCGGGAGGGACTGTCAGACTTGTACTGACTAAAATCCACGGTGTCCTTCAATAGCCCTTTATGTTCCGGGGTCACGGTAGGGAAATAATCCCGCGACCCCGGCAGGCTTTGGCCTTCTGAGAGGGAGCCCCGTCTATAGTTTTGATCTTATCGCTGTCCCATAATAAAAAACACTTTTTTCCGCATAATAATATTCCAATAGGCGGCCTGTCAACAATACAGAATATGAATAACATTGGAAAGTGTCCCCTTGACGCATGGATTTATGCGATAAAAGGATTGGAGTAAACAAATATTAAACGATCCAAGCAGCTTATGTTCGGCCTCATAAAGTATGTGTCATACAGGATTAGGATCGTCGCTTTACATACAAAAAGTAATTCCATTTCTGGTTTCTAACCGACTTAAAAAAAGCAGGAGCTTCTCAGTTCCTCGGAATAATTTTGGGAGTTTTAACGCTTTTCTTTTCGTATCATAAAACACATGCAATGCGCGCCAGAATTAGTTGAGTTCGACCTTACGTTTTTCTTCACCGCTACCACACCGTGGATTTTAGTCAGTTTATGTCTGACAGTCTCATGGACGAGGGAGACGAGGGCTCAATTGATGATTCTACAACTGAAAAAATAAAAATTACAAAAATAGAAAGGATGCATAAAAATCGAAGATTAAATTTTATTTCATTTCTCACTGTCCATAGGTTTTCTACAGTGAACCAACATGATATTTGAAGCACTCATAGTAGGGGCTGTGGCCCTGGTGATATGGCTGCTATTCTTCAAAGAGGAGGAAAATCCTCTCGACCAGCTGCCTGGACCTCCTCGGAAACCACTCATTGGAAACACCTGGGAACTGTTCCAAGCACCAGCAGGTAAGAACCGTTTTCTTTAATCTAAACTAATATTATAAACACTGTTTTAGGCTATCACGGTTATTTTCAGAATTTAAAATGTCACTTACGGGATATCTTCCGTGATTATTTATGATTTTGAGTTCCCGATATTTCGACGCTGTTGCAAGCGCCATGATCGCGGGATGACTGGAGAGTGCGGGTGGATGGAAATAAATTGTTAAGAGCAGACAAATCTGTCTACCCTCTTTCTCTGTTTCTTGCTACGCGCACTACTGGAACTCGACACTAAGTCACGCCAAAACACACTCACAGTATCACCAAGTTGAAAGTCTTTGTTATGATGCCGGATCCCACTTTTTTCATGGCGATCATGGCGCTTGCAACAGCGTCGAAATATCGGGAACTCAAAATCATAAATAATCACGGAAGATATCCCGTAAGTGACATTTTAAATTCTAATATTATAAAGTTGAAGAGTTTGTAATCTCAGAAACTACTGGTCAGTATTGTATAATTATTTTAAGTTAGATGGTCTTTTTTAAATTAAAGCTAGAAAAATATAATAATAAGTACTCGACAAAAGAAAACTGAATGCCTTCCGTAAGTGTAAGAAAACTTATTTTTTTAATAAAAATAATATTGAGAACCTATGATCTAGATTAAACAAATTGCTAGTTTTATTACAAAAGGTTTTTTAACATTATTGTTAGCCCGTTGCCAACTTGTTAGAAAGTGTTGATCTTAGCTCAAAGGATTCGTTTCCAAAACTTTATAATGTAAACAGATTGTGATGAAAGAAAATGTCGTAGACTTGTACATCTATAATTTTTTATTTATGGTTTTCCTTACCTTTTTAGGATTCCGTACATCCGAATAAAAAAGGAACCCTTACAAGATCACTTATTATGTGTAAGTCTGTCTGCCCTTCACAGTCAATTTCCTCCGAACCTACTCGGCAGTTTAAGTTGAAGTACTTAAAATTTAAATATATCAATTCCTATGGCCCAAAGGCATTCGTCTATTTTTTGTATTTATTAAAATTAGCATTTTTAGTTTAGTTTCAGAGTCAAGACAATTGACAAATAAAAAAAAATACCGTACGTCCTCATCTCAGAAACTACTGAATCTACAATTCTGAAACAAATGCAGATAATAGTCCTTTGCCTATAGATTAAGGCCGTGTGGCACAGCGAAAGCGTCGTTTGATGAGTCGGAAAAGTTGCCACGCACCGCCACCAGCAGGCGCCAGTATCGTGAAATTAACGCAATCCAAAGTTTTATGTATTTCATTTCGTCAACTTCGACATTTCATAAAGTGTTCCCTTTACGCAAAATACATGTATTACTATAATAGAAATATTTTAATATAAGGATATCGAAACATTTACTAAAACAAAATGATAGAAATACTTATTGATGTGGATAAATATATTGTAAATATTTTTATCATTCACAGTCTTAAATTTATTTTATAACACTTTGACACAGTTTTTGACGTCCCGAGATAACGAAAAAAACTACTATTTGGTAGAAAATTAATAAAATTGGCATACCTTGAGAAAGTGACAATACCCAAGTATCTATTAAGCCCCAAACACACGCGCGCACGGGATAGGCATGTGAGTTGTGTTGTTTTCAGTATTCTTTAGAATACCGTGACCCCAGAACGTAAAGGGCTATTGAACGACATCGTAGATTTTAGTAAGTATTACGAGTCTGACAGTCCCTCCCGCCCTACCCTGGGTAGGAGGACTCATTTGATTATTTTACCACGCTAGAAAAAGCCCCAAACACACGCTCCTTTTATTAACGTCCGTTCACAAAGCTGGTTGCGTGATATCTTTATATCTTTATTATGAGAGTGGAAAGCTAAGGGTGCTTGACACCCTGTCCTCCACCACCTGGTGTTGGTACTAATTTTTGATGCATTTTGATGTAAAAACAGACACTAGCGCCGCGTAAAATGGATATTAGTCGAGCCGCGGCGTGGATTTAGTGGTTTTTTACTCATAATTATGAGATACAGGTACAGTACAACAATTGTCAGTAACCTCTTTATAATTAAAATAATCTTCATTCTATAATATCTTATCCACAGTATTTTTTTTTGGGACAAGGTTGTAATATTATCACTTTTCTGATAAATGAAACCCTTAGAGACAATTATCTATCGACTCCAAAAGCATGAGCCCAGTACTGATCTTTTTTGACTCCAAAGAAATAAATAGAGCGAGAAGCAACTTGTACCGAACACGCGGTGAGACAGCAATGACCACTGATTTTTCATCGTAGTCGCATGATTATACTATAGGCGATATTTAACAGGGTGGTGGGTGCTATGCCTTATTTGTTGTTGACAAGTAATTTTGAAGTATTCAAAATGACAACAGTAGTTTTCATTTAATTTACTTTAATCCTGTTTCTTCGAAATTGTTATAAATCTGTGACGAAACTAAATAAATAATAATAAAAGTGAAGTGCTTCTTATCCTATATCGCAGTTTGATACGATTAGAAGTTGTTTTTAGTAACATATTGTCTCAAATTGTTGACTGCAAATCAGTGCATTTATCATTAGTTCATGTGAAATGGTATTTAGATGCATAAAGATTACATGGGAGGAGGATGGACACAGAGGAACCATCCGACAACAATAGTACGATATCACGATAGCGTTGATATAATATCACTGTGAGTAATTTATTATATTGATAGGAACAATTCGTAATGTATAGAATCATACGTATTCTAACATTTGCCTTGTTTGCTCAGTAGGGGTCGTCAGGAATTTCCTGCGATGATTTTCAGTAAGTTTGGTTTATTTTATTCTTGATTTATTAATGAAAATAATGTGTTATTTAAAATAGAGAGTTTACGTGACTTATTTACAGTCATGTCCGTTTAATCACGTCCCATTGAACACAGCGAAACATAGTTTTGAATAATCTATAAGCCTACGTATCATTCGTTTTTATTTTCTCGATCTTTTTATCCATTTCCAATTTTATTATTACGAAAATCTGACAGCCGCGATCTGAAAAAAAGTGTCACAGGTCTAGCCTGTAAGAGCCACGCTGGCTGACTGATTCGTCAAGGAACGAAAGTGATGACACTACTTTTAAAAGGCAAAAGATGAGAGGACGATAGTGAATGTGTGCTCAGAATAAAACGGCGTATGTGCCCAAACATATTGACGTCTTTTTATGAATTAAAATTGTTATTAATTGAAAAAATGTCTTTACAGAATGTAGATACTAGTATTTTCTACAATTTAAAACAACATCCTTTTAATAACTCATAGTAGTTATTCCATAAAGTCCAAAAAATAAAAAACATAGACCGAACTTTGCATTTTTTTTGTATCGAGTAAATTTCATTGAATCGTGTTTTCAACTTTGTGAGAATTTAGATCATATAGTCAATAACTATATTCCAAGTTGTAAGATCTGTAGTCCAGATATGTACGAAGAAAAGTAAAAAATAAAAACCGTATTTTTACTGACCAATCCCCTTAAAGGAAAATTGTAAAGAAATCCGCGATCGATAAAATAATGCTGTGATTGGAGGCACAACATGAAAAAAAAAAAGATTTATTTGCATTCGTTGCTTCAACGGTCGATGTATTTAAGCGAAAAAAAATGTAAGTATTGGCTAAAAAGTTTTAAAGATCAAATTCAAGAACTGCATTAGGTAATTAGTTCATGCTGTGTTTTTCTTATTTTATCATTTTACCGTTACATGGCGTTGTGCAAATACGTAATTTTTCTGAATCACGGGTGTCATGATTTTTGTATAGATAATGGTACGGAACCCTTCATGTACGAGACGGTCTCGCACTTGGCCGGTTTCTATTTTAGCAACGAATTTACGTTCTAGACAGTAGCCAGCATTACCTACTTGATTCTCTTTAAAATTTATTCTGCCGTCTAAGATGGGTCGTCACCGACTGTACCACTTTTTTAAATCAGTGAACTTTTTGAAATATTCTTTTGAAATTACTGACGACTCCCTTCGGACCCTTGATTAATGAGCTAGATTCTGCCCGCGACTTCGTTCCTGAAAAATGTTGGTCACGGTCTCTGTAAGAAATCTTACTGTGGTCTCTGCTATGTGTTTTACGATGATAGTTCAGCGAGAGCGGTGAGCACTAGTGTCGCTGTCCAAAAAAATACCCAAATTAATGTAGATACTCGTTCGGAAGTCATACGCGTACGGACAGAGTTTGCGACTTATTTGTTTTCAAACGCCACTGGGGACTTTGGCACCCATTTCACCAGGAAAATAACAAACTTCAACAGTTATTAGGGACTTTACTCATGGCGCGACGCGATATCGAATTGCATCGATTGACGATATCAGTCAGATATCACACAAGCGTCCGGCCGAAGAAAATGTATGGACAATAGCGGTTTGCTAATGGAGTCGCAGGGATTGACGATATCGCTCACAAATTTCCTCGATATCGAATTGCATGTTACGTCCTATAATGACAATGTAGGTACATGATTCTCTGTTCAAAATTCGATTGCGCAACTACTCGTCACGTGCGACATCTTTTGTCTTTGGTTTGCAGCGCCTTTATGTCGTAGTAGTAAGGTGGATTTTTGAAGTGCACGGTCGAATTGCATCGCATCACTCCATTAGTAAATACGTGCGACTTTAATCGGCAATCGACTCGATATCGTACGAATCGCGTTGCGCCGCATCGCGCCATAGGTAAAGTCCCTTAACACAGTAAAATTTTATATGACAGTTCTGTCAGATTTGACAGTTGACAGTGACATTTGAGTGGGTGTCAAAGTGGTTTCAAATGTTATATGTTTATGAAGTAGGTAAATATTGAAAAATTAAAACTATTGATTAATGAAAAATTACCGTTTCTTCCTCTTGTAGATAAACTCCTGGATATCCTTGTAGACTACACGAACAAATATGGTGACCGCTACGTGTTCAAAGTAATGGGCTTGAGAGTCTTCCACACTTCCAGACCGTCTGATATCGAGGTACGTAAACATTTTTTCAACACATTTGCTCGAAAAATGCATTTACGAAGCTTGTATACATTGTTCGAAAGTTAAAAAAAAAACCGGCCAAGTGCGTGTCGGGCCACGCACAGTGTAGGGTTCCGTAGTTGCCCATCAAAATACACACATCAAAAGTGTCTAGGGATCAACATATATTTTTGCAATAACTTTTCTCCTGATTGATATTAATTAAAATGTTCTTTAAGGATTCATCAAATAAAGTGTTATCGTTTGTCACAGTAACGATAAACCAAGTCACCTTTGCATTCATAAAGAAATTTGCCATTTTCCTAATAAAGGGATTTTTGACATTTGAACCACTAACATTAAAGTTCGAAAAAAAGACTGAAATAACAGTTTTCTTTAAAATTTTATTGGGTAACTTAAACAATTAATAATCCGTGTTTCTACCGCGAACACTAACAACACAAGAACATCGGTTTGGCATACTCAAAATGAGTTCATCCAAATCACGCTGTGGAATGGCCGCCCATGTTCGTTGCAACAACAAAAAAAGGTCTTCTTGCGACTGGATACCCTCCATATTCGGCAGAGCTCTTCTCTGTAGCATATCCCATGCATGCTCAATCGGGTTCAAGTCTGGCGACTGAGCAGGCCAGGGCAGGACATTGATGTTAGCTGCGGCGAGAGTCTGTCTTACAACTCTTGCGGTGTGCGGTCGTGCATTATCATGCATTAACTGAAATAAGGGACCGATTTGCACTTGTAGAGGAACGATGACGTCTGATACAATCGTCTCAGCATAAATTTGAGCGTTGAGGTTGCCTCTGATCCAAATCAACTCAGTTCTTCCGCCGATCCAAATACCCGCCCATACCATGATGGTTCCACCACTATAAGGATGGACTTCCTGGCAGGATTTTAATCGCTGTTGGCGTCCAGGGGTTCTCCAGTGTCGTATACGTCTTGTATCCGGTCTCATACCAAAACGAGACTCATCAGAAAAGCACACGAAACGCCATTGTTCTTCTGCCCAATTTCTGTGTTCAAGAGCCCATTGATATCGAATCCTACGATTGTGCATTGCTATAGGTGGTACCCGTAGCGGTCTTCGGGAATGAAGGTTCACTTCATGCAAGCGGTTTCTGACTGTTTGGTCGCTAATTAAGTTCCCTGAAGAGTGATGAAGCCTCACGGCTAACATCATGGCGGTTATTGTTGGAGCTCTTCGAGTTAAGATTTGAATGTATCGGTCTTGTCTCCGTGTGGTGCAGCGATACCGTCCTCCATGGCGCTCAGCCACGGTACCAGTGCTTCGGTAACGTGTCCAAAGTCGACTGATAACACTCTGACTTGTATTCAGAGCTAAAGCCACAGTACGTTGCCGGGAACCAGCTTCTATCATTCCCACGGCTCTGAGCATTTCTTCCCTGCTTAAATGACGTCGCCGCTCCATAATAACGTTGGTTTTAATCAGTAATATGGAAACAGTAGCACTAATAATGTCTTCAATGCGTTGTATGTTTTTAAAGGGAAAATATTGACAGCTGATTTTCATCTTTTACTCGAATTTGATTTACAGTTCCTGATTCAAATTATGAAATGCACCAAAAAGGATCCATATAAATTTATAAAATCATAAATTTATTACAAAGCCACATCTCAATCTCAAGAAATCCGCATAAAAATGCTTGATCCCTAGACACTTTTGATGTGTGTACTTATGCGAATTAACTAAACTGATTCGCTGAATTTAATTTTAAAAAGAAGAATTTTCAAAATCGGTCCAGGAGTCTTTGAGAAATCGGGGAAAATACATAAAAAAAAGACTATGACGAATTTAGAACCTCCCCCTTTTTTTGAAGTAAGTTAAAAATAGTTGACGATAAAAACCTACCTATCCCCAAAAAACATACCGTAAAAACATACCTATTACAGCTGTAAAAATAAAGTTGACAAACTTACATTTGCAGTTGAAGAGCATGTTCTCCGATACATTTTGTTTAGGAAAATATGTTATCCAAGTACATTTTATAAGTTGGTCGACTATTACTCGTAAAGTTGTAAAGCCTACTTAGTCATGATAATTTTCTTTTAAACTTCGTTATATATACTACTATTGTGAATTTTTTCACACCTCCAAACATAACCGTTTAGCTGGTAGAGGGGGGGGACACTCGAGTCGAGCAAAATTTAGCACTTTAAAGCTTAATATTTCACAAACGATTTTTTTTATCAAAAAATTGTTAATGGAAACTATCAATATTTTTTAAAGACCTATTTAATGATACCCCACACTAAGGGGTACGCGAGAAAAAAAAAAAACATCCCCTCTTTACGTGTACAGGAGGTACCCTAAAAAAAATATTTTACGAGATTTTATTTTTCCACTTTTTCGGCACAACAAATCCGTATATTTACACCAAATTACAGCTTTCTAGTACTGTGCGTCTCTGAGCTAAACTGCGGACAGACGGACGGACGGACGGACGGACATGGCGAAACTATAAGGGTTCCTTGTTGACTACGGAACCCTAATTACGCACCATACAACGGAGCGTGCGGTAAAATAGGTACTCTCACCTAAGTACCTATTTTACGGCACACCCCGTTGTATAGCACCGTGCGTTTTCTTTACGGTTTTTTTTTAATTTCCATTAAAAAAAAATAAGAATTCCACCAAAGAGTTTCACATTATGAGAATAAACAACCTGACTGATCGAACCTCCTTGGAAGCGCTTTTGCTCAATACGTTGTCTCACTTTAATACTAAAGAGTAAATGAGACGAAAGATGTAGTTCAATTTTTCACCTCGTGCATGTGGCGCCATTTGCAAATTCGCGCCATTTTCATATTAGAAACTTCAAAAATTGTTGCGACTTTCCCACTGATAAATAAACAAAATAATAATATGAGTTCAAGCGAGGAATCTGATATTAATAAGTATGCAATCTAGTTTAGGTACCTGATATTTTGAATGAGGCGCAAATTGCAGAAAACGGTTATTTTGTTAAAAATAGTCAAATGAAAAAGTTTGTTTATTTACATATTGTACTGTTTTCTCGCAAATGTGTTGAAAAACATTGTATGACACACGTGCAGAAATTGGTATTTACAAACTCGTGACTATGGTAAGCCCTCGGCTTCGCTCGGGCTTACATTCGTCTACTCGTTTGTAAAAACCAACTTACCGCACGTATCATAAATAACTAGTTTTTAACCTTTCCCCACACTAGTAATTTCTCCTGTGTCGTGGGTGCGTTAACAAATATAATATAAACTTACATACACAAACGCCCAGACCCGGAATAACTACTACATCATACAAATATTTTCTCCGGGTGGGAATCGAACCCGCGACGCGCAGTACAGCAATCCGATCACTAACCACCAAACCACTGCGCTAACCGTGTCGTCAAACTCATCATTGTATTCTTTTTCTGGGTTCCGTCACGGTAATAATATGTTATTTTCAATGTATTTAACATCAAGCCATTCTACTATAATATATAGAATCTCTAATTACATTAGAACCCTCGTCTTCACTAAAAGCGCATAAATTCTGTGAAAGCGTAAATTAAGCTACATTGAAACATTGAATCCTTGATAGCAGCCTTCATTTACACTGACAGGCTAAGCTAACATACACATAGTAAACAATATGATAATATGTACTGAAAATCTGAAATGTTCTATGAGTCATAGAATGATAATGAATTTTCAACTTTTCGCACAGTGTGGAAGGTTGAAAATTCAACTGCTGCAATTTTCCCTTTCGGGACGTTAGCAAAATACTTTGTCGAAGAAACGCTGGTTTATTGTAAGTGTTGTAACAGACAGTCTAATCTGAAGTGTCTGAAGCATGTTTGAGGAAGTCAGGAAGTAATAGAGGGGGAACTACTCGAATAAGATAAGTATCAGAAAGATAGTTTTGTTGTATTAAGGGCTTCACACACAGCAGCTATAATGTAAAGATGTACATTATAGCACGATACATTTCATTACATCTTTCCATACAAATCGTCAGGAGACCACACAGGCACACACGACAGCTATAATGTATATTTTATACATCTTCGAATCTCTACGGAAAGATGTAATGAGATGTATCGGGCTATAATATACATCTTTACATTATAGCTGCTGTGTGTAGCCCTGTCTCGCGATGTATGCAGTCACGTGATGTTATTGTATTAGTATCGCGTCATAAAATTACGTGAATTAGCCTTCTGAAGGCTAATTCACGTAATTTTATAACGCGCCGATGAAGTAGTAGTGCAGTTGCAGTTAAGTTCAAGTTCGAGTGATAAACGGTATTCTTGTAATCTTTGAACTGCGCGTAAGCTGCGCGTGAACTGCACGTCAACTCACAGGAGAGAAAAATTAATGCCCTCTAAATAATCGAATGGAATCGATTAAATTTCAATGAACATGACATTAATAAAATAATACCCCAGTACAGATTTTAGTGCTGATTCACAATCAAGATTCACGATCATGTTGCGATCCAAAACACGCACTAAAGACGCGCAACAGTAGAATACCGATTGCGCTCGCCGCGCGCCGCCTGCGTGACGCGAACTTGATGCGAGCGTGTCTGGCAGCGGTAGAGAATACGAAAAGCGTTGTCGTAAATCGTCGTCTGATTTGTTCCAGGTGATACTGGCTCATTCAAAGAACATCAAGAAAAGTGTTCCGTACGAATTCCTGAAGGATTGGTTGGGTAATGGACTGCTGTTGAGCACAGGTTGGTATTCTAACCAAATAACCTTACTTTTTACCACTTCCCTTCAAACTTTTCTTGCAACTTCAACGCGCTAATCGCAGGAACGACTGGTTCTAATTGAAAAATATATTTGTGTTAAGTATATTATCTATTTATCGAGGAAGGCTTCAGGCTATATAATATCACGCTACGAACAATAGGAGCCGATCAGTGGGCGAAACCGCGGAAAACAGTTAGTCAAGTTACATATACTTATATTGGTATATTGAACCAGAGCTTAACCTGAGTGAAATCTATTTACATAACTAAAGCCAGGGTCTATAAACGTTACCTGACATGTGTTTTGACTTAGACATGTTCCCATCTCTATCTCATACCTGCAGATCTAGGGCCTTATGGGCCTACCACACACAAGCTTCACCACAGTTTGGCCTACGCAAGCTTCTCGCATAAAAAAACAATACACGGTCGGCAACCACAGATATAGATATACCTAGATAATGCAAGTATCACAATCTGTATGAAAACCAAGCGAGCTATTTTTGGACTACCTGTTATGACGTCACAAAAACTATTTATAGTCATGGGAAGATCAAATCGATTGAAATACGCCCCCGCTTACGGTGCCGCCCTAATCCTATAGCACAATATTAGCCATTTAAATATTAAACCTGTCGTCCAATTAACGATAAACCGATTTAGAGGAGTGCGAAAATGGCTACTTACGATTTTTCGTCGTAAACTAGCACGGATTTTTGGCACGCACAAAATACCTGCAGATCTGCTATCCACTTGCAGATTGGCAGTTATGCCAAAGCAGGTATATTGCCCTGTCAAAGTACGAATTCTGTATCCGACGTTTATAGATTTGGAGCTTACAGCGAGAGTGGCTGAGTGGAGTGTGGATTGACTGGCGAAGCGGAAGCTAAGTCGATATCGCTTCGAGGTATGAAATGTCGATAACCGTGCGTAGTTTTGGAAATACCGACCATCTACACACGAACGGCTCAAACGTACAGCTCTCCTTGATAGAGTATGCACTTCGGAAATGATCGTTAAGGCCTTTGTCAAACAGACAGGCGACAGCGAACCGAACCGAATCATGCCATATAAAAATGCGAAAGCGATCCGATACTCTATGTGACAGGCTTCAAACAATTCCATACATTACAAACAAAAACGCTACGCCACGCATTTGGTTCGTCTGTCAGTTTGACAAAGGCATAAAACATGAACGAAAGCGTGTAACATTTTTAAAGTATGTGAGCGTATTTAGCAGGTGGCATTCTATAGTTTATACCCGCATGCAGCATGGGAAAAAGGCGTGGCTATGGGAAAATATAATGGGACTTGTATTTTAATTTTTCAATGACCACGCCTTTTCCCTATGTCATCAAACTCATCAGCATGTAATGTTCCCACTGCTGGGACATAGGCCTCCTATCTGTGAGCGCGCCGTAATCAACCACACGTAGTGCGGTTGTATAAATACGAGTAATAAGGCCTTGTTCTTGTGAGTGAAGTCTTTCTTAGCCTATCAAGATTTGGGCAGAGCAGCGACGTGTCGTCACGGCGGCAATAGGCGGAGACCTCTCGCGCCCAGCATTGGTCGCGGCCATGCTGCGGGGCGAGACGGAGTGGGAAGCGGTGGCCTCCTTCTGCGAAGCAGTAATGCTCGCGAAGGAGGGGGCGGGCCGCGTGAGAGAGAGGACAGTGACCTCCCTCCGCCCCACCCTCCCTCAGCCTATCAAGATTACCAATTCAAAAATACGAATATTTCCGAAGTGCGAAAATTCTCTGGTTTAATTGTAATCTTAGAAGAAGAGTCGGCGAGGTGCGGGTTAGCTACCAAACTTAATAAACACCATTTAAACTGTTCGTAAATTCTAGGAAAGCTTGGGATCTACTGTGATTGACTTTTAGGATTAATGAATTATTAAAGTTTTCTAAAATATACAGGGTGTCTGGTAATTAGTAGACAGATACCTCAACATGAATTGCTAATTATTGCTAGCATAAAAATATCCCATGGGAAGATACAATCGTCATAAAAACTACAGTGTGTTAATCCAGCTTATAAAATGTCTTTGTATGTTTAATCTAAATTCGTTCAGTAGATTTTGCCTGAAAGAGTAACAAACATCCATCAATTCTCTTAAACTTTCGTGTTTACAATGTTAGTTAGGTTAATTTATAATTTAATTTAAGAACATGTTTTAAACCTCAATAAATTAAAGCATATTTTGTTGACGTTTAAGCTTTGAGTTATTTTAAACTTTATTTGACATGCCTATTAGGCTCAGACCACTCAAAACTAAAAATACTTGATTATTCCATGGAATTGCGTAACGTGTATTTTTGACGGAAAACGTTCATAGAAACAGCTAGAGAATATAATCTGCGTGACCTTCATTATGCTAATAACTCATGAAACAGATAATTAGTTTTTGTATGTTGTCTCGATATAAAGTTACTGATGAATTATATACTAGGTTATTGATTTATTTATCTATTTATTTAGTGGGTTCGTTTACAAACATAGATCCTCACACACACAAAAACCTAGACCCGGAACTACTTGTAAATAAATAGATAACAATACTATTTATTATACACATACAAAATAACAAATTCACAATATTTTTTCAATAATTATAGTGACACAATGGGCGGTCTCATCACTAAAAGCGATTTTTTCAAGACAACCTTTGGATGAAATGAGTCTTTCGTTTTTTTATTCATGTAAAGTTCATAATTATTCCTCATCATAATATCCTGTTCTTCACCAGGTGCTCACTGGCATCAACGTCGCAAGATCCTCACGCCGACCTTCCATTTCAACATCCTGAAGAGTTTCGCGCTGGTCATGGAAGAGAAGACACAGGACATGGTCAAGATGCTTAAGGAGAAGAAAGGAGAAGATATCAGCCTGATGCCCATGATTAGTGACTTCACACTGTTTACTATTTGTGGTAAGTCTTGAGACCCTATTAAAAGTTTTACCGTTTACCGTAAAGTATACTTGAAGTTACAAAATTGAAGTTACATACTTGAAGTTACATACTTGAAGTTACATTACATGAAATTACATGCTTCAAGTAAGCATTACAATAACGGCATTTATTATCTTCTATCTATCTATCTATACTTATAATAAATCTGTAGAGAGGTCAATTCTGTACATGAAATATATTTCCAAAATAACTATCAGGGGGTGATAAGGGATCGATACTGATGCCAAAAATGCAATTAATAAAATTATTGTCTGTCTGTCTGTCTGTCGGTCTGTCTGTCTGTCTGTCTGTCTGTCTGTCTGTCTGTCTGTATAACCGTTATAGAAACAAAAACTACTCGACGGATTTTGACGAAACTTGGCACAATTATTTTTCATACTCCTGCGCTGGTTATAGTATACTTTTCATCACGCTATATTCAATAGGAGCAGAGCAGTGAAGGGAAATATTAGGAAAACGGGAGAAGTTACTCCATACACGCTAATCTTCGGAACTACTGGACGGATTTTTTGTTGTATAGCTATTAAGTCTGGGCCACATATAGGCTATAATTTATCTTGGAAACTTGAACACCTGATGCAGAACTGCAATAGATCAGCTAAACTATAAGAGATACAAAAATAGCGCCATAGCAAAAATTGTTCCGCGTGATGAGCATTTTCTGCTGAGAAAATAAATTTGAAGATATGGAACACCTGATGTGGAACTCCAAGAGCCCAGCTACACTATTACATATACAGTAATGACGTCTTAGCAAGAGTTTTTCAGCCTGATGAGTACTTCCTGTTGTCGTATAAAAACTGAAGATCTGGAACACCTGATGTGGAACTCCAAGAGCCCAGCTACACTATAACATATAGAGGAATGACGTCTTAGCAAGAGCTGTTCAGCCTAATGAGCACTCTCTGTTGACGTATGAAAATTGAGATCTGGAACAACTGATGTGGAATTCCAAGAGCCCAGCTACACTAAAACATATATTGAATAACATCTTAGCAAGAGTTGTTTAGTCTGATGGGCATTTCCTGTTGACTTATAAAAATGAAAGATCTGGAACGTCTGGAATCGTCATGCGCGTCCCGTTGTTTTCCCGTCCCCAGGCTCTAAGAATTCGACATCAGACGATTTTGACGACCCCATTGTCGCTGGCATAAGCAACAGGATCCGCGTACGAAGTCGCTGGCAGAAGCTAGTATGGAATATGAAAAAGCGCCTCTAATGGACGATCCAGGATAATATGTATTTATCGTCAACGTTCCCGTTTACTTTTCGTCACGAAAACTACTGTTGGAGCCTCTGTTTTAGCAAATCGGCACTTTTATGTGAGACAAGCTTTTGAAACTATTGCTAAACCACTGAAAGTCATATTTATAAGCTAGAATTGAAAATGATGAATTTATAAAAATGCCTTTTTTAAATAATGGTAAGGAACTCGTCGTTCATGAGTCCACTCGCACCGGCCGGTTTTTTTTTATTCGTACTCATTTTGAAAAATTCACAGGCATTTTGAATGCAAGACACAAACGGACGATTCAAACACAACTCGACACAAGCCATTAATTAATCGTATCCATTACATGATAAGCACTAGCAATTGATCTGTATGACACTGACATAAAGTTTAAATTAGAGTGTCTAACGCAGTCTGACAAGCTCACACACTGTTACAAAGCTAAACTAGTGCTACAAAAGTAGGCATAATTATGGAGTATAATCACATCAATTCAGTGACTATTAAATGTTGGTTCGAGGCCAAGGGAGGCAGCCACATCAATTGACGTAAATTGTAGTACAGCACATCAATCTATCCTCAATCTGCAAATTTCTTCAATAGATTTTCAACGTTTTCACATAAAAATAAGTAAAGCAGAGCTTGTGTTATGGGTACTAGACAACTGATAAACATACTTATATATTTCTAAATACATACATATTAAAGATAAATTACACCCAGACACAGAACAAATGATCGTGCTCATCACACAAACATTTGTCATGGGTGGGAATCTAACCCACGACCTCCAGCATAGCAGTCAGGGTCACTAACCACTAGACCAACAGGCCTGTCAACCTGGCCTGGGAATTAATTCCAATAATTTTTAATACACTAGACCAACAGGCCAGGTTGGCTGTAAGGTTAATGTTCGATTGGCAAAATTTGACAGATTCGGGTAGGTTGACCCTGGCGTCTGTACGTAATATCTAAAGGTGCCGGTTCGCGCGCGAGACCGCGACAGGAGATTACTACCGTATCTGTCTCCTGTCGCTGTCTCGCTCGCGAACTGCCGCTCATAGGGTGTCCTGTCGCTGTCTCCTGCCGCGGTCTCGCACGCGAACCTCCACCTTAAGAGCCAGTTCACAAAATTCGAACGCTCGAGTTTAGGTAAAAGACGGGAGCAATGTTCATGTGTGCGTAGCTATTCACACATATACAACGCAACCAGTGTAGCGCTAGTGTTGAGACGGACTAAACAATCTTGAGCCGATATAATCGTAATGCACTTTGGTTACATTTCTGAAAAAGTTTTTGGAACGAAGTTCCTTATCGCGCGTTGTGAAAGGGGGCTAGACGGAAAAAAATTCTTACGAAAAGTTGTCACGACACTTTGTGCTATAGTAAGAGACAGACAGATATGTTTCTCTGTCTGTCTCTCTCTCTCTTATAGAAATCAAGCCAGATATTTTTTCATTTCTATTTCGCATTGAACAGTCGCGACGATTATTTTTGTTGAGTGTATACAGGTTTTTTGTAAATAATAAATAATAAAAAATAATAATAATAATGAATCCTTAATGAAAAAATATCGAGGTTTTCGTTATCGGTGTCGTTTTCATGGTTTTCCAGGGTGTATAAACCGATGATGCAGTCAAAATGTAAATCCAAGATGGCGGCAGCAAAAAATATCGAGGTTTTCGTCATGGGTGTCGTTTCACGGTTTTCGAGGTTGTTGAAACCGATGGTGCAGTCTAAATGTAAATCCAAGATGGCGGCTGCAAAAAATGATTGAAAATGAAGTTTTTTGTTTATTCAGTCTATTAGACTGTTAAATGGTATAGAACGGGAAGCATCTCGCACGCTGATTGGTTGAACGTCATGTGCCCGGCGGCGGCGCCGCCATAATTATTTGTTAGATAATTCGTTTGATGTCAAATGTTAACAAACTGTTCTGGTGATTTTAATTAAATTTTGTGTTAAAAATAACCTGTGAGTTAAAGTTAGTTATATTTTATTGTTGTGGAAGTAAAACTGAATCTGCGATTAACCTAAGAAGTGAAGTTTGTTATAAAAGTTACCTGACTATTGTCAGATAACTTTTATCTGAGGAATAAAAATGGCGGTTCGACAGCTTATCTATAGAAAATATGTCAAACCGCTATTTTAATTCCTCAGATAAACGCGTGACCGTTTAATAAATTCTTAAATAATTTGTAAAAAAAACCAACATGGTTTCTGCTACAATTTCTCATAATAGGCGTCTTTTTATAGTTTTCGTCTTCGAGGGTTTTGAATCCGATAGTGCTGTCAAAATGTAAATCCAAGATGACGGCTGCAAAAAATATCGAGGTTTTCGTCATGGGTGTCGTTTTCATGGTTTTCGAGGGTGTTGAAACCGATGGTGAAGTCAAAATGTAAATCCAAGATGGTGGCTGCATAAATTATCGAGGTTTTCGTCATGGGTGTCGTTTTCATGGTTTTCGAGGGCGTTGAAACCGATGGTGCAGTCAAAATGTAAATCCAAGATGGCGGCTGCAAAAAATATCGAGGTTTTCGTCATGGGTGTCGTTTTCATGGTTTCCGAGGGTGTTGAAACCGATGGTACAGTCAAAATATGGATAGTATGGAAACAAGGCCTAATTGTAGAAATAAATACCTACGCTCTCAACTGCAGCCTTAGGGTTGTCACGAGCGCGGAGAATGGAACATAATTATGTGGCGCTGATGCTTGATGAACCCGGTGGCTGCGCACCTTACTATGCGTTTCAACTAAGTATAAGATGACCTTGGCACCATATTGTAACTGCAATTGTGTTTAACGAAAAATACTTTGCGCAAATTACTTTTCAATACTTAATATTTATCTTATTCATGTTATTTTCATGTGATTTTCGTTATTTGACATCTGGGATTTCTATTTTGATAGCAATATCGGTTTCAACACCCTCAAAAACCATGAAAACGACATCCATGATGAAAACCTCGATAATTTTTGCAGCCGCCATTTTGGATTTACATTTTGACTGCACCATCGGTTTCAACACCCTCGAAAACCATGAAAACGACACCCATGACGAAAACCTCGATAATTTATGCAGCCGCCATCTTGGATTTGCATTTTGACTGCAACATCGGTTTCAACACCCTCGAAAACCATGAAAACGACACCCATGACGAAAACTTCGATAATTTATGCAGCCGCCATCTTGGATATACATTTTGACTGCACCATCGGTTTCAACACCCTCGAAAACTATGAAAACGACACCCATGACGAAAACCTCGATAATTTATGCAGCCGCCATCTTGGATTTGCATTTTGACTGCAACATCGGTTTCAACACCCTGGAAAACCATGAAAACGACACTCATGACGAAAACTTCGATAATTTATGCAGCCGCCATCTTGGATATACATTTAGACTGCACCATCGGTTTCAACACCCTCGAAAACCATGAAAACGACACCCATGACGAAAACTTCGATAATTTATGCAGTCGCCATCTTGGATTTGCATTTTGACTGAAACATCGGTTTCAACACCCTCGAAAACCATGAAAACGACACCCATGACGAAAACTTCGATAATTCATGCAGCCGCCATCTTGGATATACATTTTGACTGCACCATCGGTTTCAACACCCTCGAAAACTATAAAAACGACACCCATGACGAAATCCTCGATAATTTATGCAGCCGCCATCTTGGATTTGCATTTTGACTGCAACATCGGTTTCAACACCCTCGAAAACCATGAAAACGACACTCATGACGAAAACTTCGATAATTTATGCAGCCGCCATCTTGGATATACATTTTGACTGCACCATCGGTTTCAACACTCTCGAAAACCATGAAAACGACACCCATGTCGAAAACTTCGATAATTTATGCAGCCGCCATCTTGGATATACATTTTGACTGCACCATCTGTTTCAACACCCTCGAAAACTATGAAAACGACACCCATGACGAAAACCTCGATAATTTATGCAGCCGCCATCTTGGATTTACATTTTGACTGCACCATCGGTTTCAACACCCTCGAAAACTATGAAAACGACACCCATGACGAAAACCTCGATATTTTTTGCAGCCGCCATCTTGGATTTACATTTTGACTGCACCATCGGTTTCAACACCCTCGAAAACTATGAAAACTACACCCATGACGAAAACCTCGATAATTTATGCAGCCGTCATCTTGGATATACATTTTGACTGCACCATCGGTTTCAACACCCTCGAAAACCATGAAAACGACACCCATGACGAAAACTTCGATAATTTATGCAGCCGCCATCTTGGATTTGCATTTTGACTGAAACATCGGTTTCAACACCCTCGAAAACCATGAAAACGACACCCATGACGAAAACTTCGATAATTCATGCAGCCGCCATCTTGGATATACATTTTGACTGCACCATCGGTTTCAACACCCTCGAAAACTATAAAAACGACACCCATGACGAAAACCTCGATAATTTATGCAGCCGCCATCTTGGATTTGCATTTTGACTGCAACATCGGTTTCAACACCCTCGAAAACCATGAAAACGACACTCATGACGAAAACTTCGATAATTTATGCAGCCGCCATCTTGGATATACATTTTGACTGCACCATCGGTTTCAACACTCTCGAAAACCATGAAAACGACACCCATGTCGAAAACTTCGATAATTTATGCAGCCGCCATCTTGGATATACATTTTGACTGCACCATCGGTTTCAACACCCTCGAAAACTATGAAAACGACACCCATGACGAAAACCTCGATAATTTATGCAGCCGCCATCTTGGATATACATTTTGACTGCACCATCGGTTTCAACACTCTCGAAAACCATGAAGACGACACCCATGTCGAAAACTTCGATAATTTATGCAGCCGCCATCTTGGATATACATTTTGACTGCACCATCGGTTTCAACACCCTCGAAAACTATGAAAACGACACCCATGACGAAAACCTCGATAATTTATGCAGCCGCCATCTTGGATTTACATTTTGACTGCACCATCGGTTTCAACACCCTCGAAAACTATGAAAACGACACCCATGACGAAAACCTCGATATTTTTTGCAGCCGCCATCTTGGATTTACATTTTGACTGCACCATCGGTTTCAACACCCTCGAAAACTATGAAAACGACACCCATGACGAAAACCTCGATAATTTATGCAGCCGTCATCTTGGATATACATTTTGACTGCACCATCGGTTTCAACACCCTCGAAAACCATGAAAACGACACCCATGACGAAAACTTCGATAATTTATGCAGCCGCCATCTTGGATTTGCATTTTGACTGAAACATCGGTTTCAACACCCTCGAAAACCATGAAAACAACACCCATGACGAAAACTTCGATAATTCATGCAGCCGCCATCTTGGATATACATTTTGACTGCACCATCGGTTTCAACACCCTCGAAAACTATAAAAACGACACCCATGACGAAAACCTCGATAATTTATGCAGCCGCCATCTTGGATTTGCATTTTGACTGCAACATCGGTTTCAACACCCTCGAAAACCATGAAAACGACACTCATGACGAAAACTTCGATAATTTATGCAGCCGCCATCTTGGATATACATTTTGACTGCACCATCGGTTTCAACACTCTCGAAAACCATGAAAACGACACCCATGTCGAAAACTTCGATAATTTATGCAGCCGCCATCTTGGATATACATTTTGACTGCACCATCGGTTTCAACACCCTCGAAAACTATGAAAACGACACCCATGACGAAAACCTCGATAATTTATGCAGCCGCCATCTTGGATTTACATTTTGACTGCACTTTCGGTTTCAACACCCTCGAAAACTATGAAAACGACACCCATGACGAAAACTTCGATAATTCATGCAGCCGCCATCTTGGATATACATTTTGACTGCACCATCGGTTTCAACACCCTCGAAAACTATAAAAACGACACCCATGACGAAAACCTCGATAATTTATGCAGCCGCCATCTTGGATTTGCATTTTGACTGCAACATCGGTTTCAACACCCTCGAAAACCATGAAAACGACACTCATGACGAAAACTTCGATAATTTATGCAGCCGCCATCTTGGATATACATTTTGACTGCACCATCGGTTTCAACACTCTCGAAAACCATGAAAACGACACCCATGTCGAAAACTTCGATAATTTATGCAGCCGCCATCTTGGATATACATTTTGACTGCACCATCGGTTTCAACACCCTCGAAAACTATGAAAACGACACCCATGACGAAAACCTCGATAATTTATGCAGCCGTCATCTTGGATATACATTTTGACTGCACTATCGGTTTCAACACCCTCGAAAACCATGAAAACGACACCCATGACGAAAACTTCGATAATTTATGCAGCCGCCATCTTGGATATACATTTTGACTGCACCATCGCTTTCAACACCCTCGAAAACTATGAAAACGACACCCATGACGAAAACCTCGATAATTTATGCAGCCGCCATCTTGGATTTACATTTTGACTGCACCATCGGTTTCAACACCCTCGAAAACTATGAAAACGACACCCATGACGAAAACCTCGATAATTTATGCAGCCGCCATCTTGGATTTACATTTTGACTGCACCATCGGTTTCAACACCCTCGAAAACTATGAAAACGACACCCATGACGAAAACCTCGATAATTTATGCTGCCGCCATCTTGGATTTACATTTTGACTGCACCATCGGTTTCAACACCCTCGAAAACCATGAAAACGACACCCATGACGAAAACCTCGATATTTTTTGCAGCCGCCATCTTGGATTTACAATTTGACTGCACCATCGGTTTCAACACCCTCGAAAACCATGAAAACGACACCCATGACGAAAACCTCGATAATTTATGCAGCCGCCATCTTGGATTTGCATTTTGACTGCAACATCGGTTTCAACACCCTCGAAAACCATGAAAACGACACCCATGACGAAAACCTCGATAATTTATGCAGCCGCCATCTTGGATTTGCATTTGACTGCAACATCGGTTTCAACACCCTCGAAAAACCATGAAAACGACACCCATGACGAAAACCTCGATATTTTTTGCAGCCGCCATCTTGGATTTACATTTTGACAGCACTATCGGATTCAAAACCCTCGAAGACGAAAACTATAAAAAGACGCCTATTATGAGAAATTGTAGCAGAAACCATGTTGGTTTTTTTTACAAATTATTTATTTACGAATTTATTAAACGGTCACGCGGATATAGAATTCGATATTGATAAAAATCATTCTTACCTTCAAAATAAGCAGGGAGTTTAAAAAACAAAATCTCCGGTTATGATGAAGCCGAGTTCAAACAGCCATATACGTAACATAAATAAACGCAACTCGTCTTTACGCGGCACTCAGAACTGACAGCACTGCGATGTCCGCTTAGAAGCCTCGTAGATGCGCGTGTTTGTGTGAGTGCACCGTTTCGAACGTTAGTACGTAATTTCCGGACCATCCATATTTTTACTGTGCTACGGGGCAGACAAGAGCCACTCAAAGCGTGGGAGCGTATCTTTGCAAGTTACAACCACGATCTATACACGTCATGTAAATATATCCCAGGCCCCTCTCTCAGCCCCTTAGGGTTATTTGCTTTTTTTTTAAAGAAAATTAAAAACGTGGGTTTTTCATATTTCTGACAGCAAACCCTTTCATTTGATACCCATATCATGGGGGCGCATTTCAAACAGCTAATCCGCCATCTTGGATGTCCGCCATGTTGGATTTAAGACACGTGACTATTTTTTTCGTATTCCTGACAGCAAACCCTTTCATTTAATACCCATATCATGGGGGTACCTTTCAAATAGCCAATCCGCCATCTTGGATGACCGCCATGTTGGATTAAAGACACGTGACTATTTTTTTCATATTACTGACAGCAACCCTTTGATACCCATATCATGGAGATGCATTTCAAATAGCCAATCCGCCATCTTGGATGTCCGCCATGCTGGATTTCAGGTACGTGACTATTTTTATCATATTCCTGACAGCAAACCCTTTCATTTGATACCCATATCATGGGGATGCATTTCAAATAGGCAATCCGCCATCTTGGATGTCCGCCATGTTGGATTTAAGACACGTGACTATTTTTTTCATATTCCTGACAGCAAACCCTTTCATTTGATACCCATATCATGGGGGTGGATTTCAAACAGCCCGACCGCGATCTTGGGGAGGCCGCCATATTGGATATCTCACCACTCTTGCGCCCCATTCCAAAAACTAATAAAACGAAAACGGATGGCTAATTAATGCACAAATTCTACAAACTACTAATAAAATTATAATAATACTTTAGTTTGATAAAGTAACGAAAATCTTACCTTATGAAAAAAAATATGGAGAGAATCAAAATGTTGCAGTCGCAGTATAATATTCCGTTCACGATACGTACGCTCTATAATCAGGACGAGGAAAAAAGTGATACAGGTCCTACGTCGACGGGCGCTGGAGCCGTACTGATTGCAGCCCGGTTATGTTTCGTAATTTATACTAGTTTAGAGTGATTTTAAAAACGATAGTATGTTTAATTACATGAAGGGATTTTAATGAAATTTAGAAATTAGTTTAGTCTGTAAACAAAGTTTATATTTACATAGTTTTTTTAATGTAATTACGATTTGTTCGAACCAAAAATGGCGATAAAACAGCGATATAAAACGTAAAAATTGACCTCAGAATTTATTTTTTTACTAATTTGTGTTATTAAAAATATAAATTCTACTACGTAGTTTTACGACAAAAACGTATGTCTGATGATTTGTGTATTTTTTTTGGTTAAAATTACGAATGTTAATGGTAGATGTAGGAGTCGCAAATCGACTCTGCGTTGATTTTTCAGTAAACTACTTGTCGGAGATTAATTACCACAAAGTTAATAAAAGAGTTTTTTGAAATATGTTACGTATAATTACAACACGAAAGACTGGTCTTTCTTTTGCAGGTATTCAAAAATGTTGGAGTATTACTTAATATGGTAAATTAGACGATCAAAATTTTAGTTCTACGCGCAAATGGGTAAAAGGCCTCTTAAGAAGAGGCGGGGACTTGTGGCAAAGCAAAGAAACCTAAAATAAACCTAATTGTTAGGTGGTGCAGTGATGTTGTGTGGAGCGGACGTAATTTTCTTTCCGACAAAAAAGAAGCTATGCGACGTAATTATCAGTTTCATTTTGGGTTTTTAAGCTATTGCATAGCTTCTATCGCGGGCCTTGAGCGCGGGGACCGAATCTAGAAATTCCGTAACGAAAAAACCTCACGCTCCCCACTCCGACGGGCAAGGAGGTGTGATTGAATATAAGGTTTATATACACAATACAAAATATATAGGGGAGGGGAGGGGAGGGGAGGGGAGTGGAGTGGAGTGTTCGAGGTTTTCGTCATGGGTGTCGTTTTCATGGTTTTCGAGGAAGTTGAAACCGATTGTGCAGTCAAAATGTAAATCCAAGATGGCGGCTGCAAAAAATATCGAGCTTTTCGTCATGGGTGTCGTTTTCATGGTTTTCGAGGGTGTTGAAACCGAGGGTGCAGTCAAAATGTAAATCCAAGATGGCGGCTGCAAAAAATATCGAGGTTTTCGTCATGGGTGTCGTTTTCATGGTTTTCGAGGGTGTTGAAGCCGATGGTGCAGTCAAAATGTAAATCCAAGATGGCGGGTGCAAAAAATATCGAGGTTTTCGTCATGGGTGTCGTTTTCATGGTTTTCGAGGAAGTTGAAACCGATTGTGCAGTCAAAATGTAAATCCAAGATGGCGGCTGCAAAAAATATCGAGGTTTTCGTCATGGGTGTCGTTTTCATGGTTTTCGAGGGTGTTGAAACCGATGGTGCAGTCAAAATGTAAATCCAAGATGGCGGCTGCAAAAAATATCGAGGTTTTCGTCATGGGTGTCGTTTTCATGGTTTTCGAGGGTGTTGAAACCGATTGTGCAGTCAAAATGTAAATCCAAGATGGCGGCTGCAAAAAATATCGAGGTTTTCGTCATGGGTGTCGTTTTCATGGTTTTCGAGGGTGTTGAAACCGATGGTGCAGTCAAAATGTAAATCCAAGATGGCGGCTGCAAAAAATATCGAGGTTTTCGTCATGGGTGTCGTTTTCATGGTTTTCGAGGGTGTTGAAACCGATGGTGCAGTCAAAATGTAAATCCAAGATGGCGGCTGCAAAAAATGTCGAGGTTTTCGTCATGGGTGTCGTTTTCATGGTTTTCGAGGGTGTTGAAACCGAGGGTGCAGTCAAAATGTAAATCCAAGATGGCGGCTGCAAAAAATATCGAGGTTTTCGTCATGGGTGTCGTTTTCATGGTTTTCGAGGGTGTTGAAACTGAGGGTGCAGTCAAAATGTAAATCCAAGATGGCGGCTGCAAAAAATATCGAGGTTTTCGTCATGGGTGTCGTTTTCATGGTTTTCGAGGGTGTTGAAACCGATGGTGCAGTCAAAATGTAAATCCAAGATGGCCGCTGCATAAATGATCGAAGTTTTCATCATGGGTTTTCATGGTTTTCGAGGGTGTTGAAACCGATGGTGCAGTCAAAATGTAAATCCAAGATGGCGGCTGCAAAAAAATCGAGGTTTTCATCATGGGTGTCGTTTTCATGGTTTTCGAGGGTGTTGAAACCGAGGGTGCAGTCAAAATGTAAATCCAAGATGGCGGCTGCAAAAAATATCGAGGTTTTCGTCATGGGTGTCGTTTTCATGGTTTTCGAGGGTGTTGAAACCGATGGTGCAGTCAAAATGTAAATCCAAGATGGCCGCTGCATAAATGATCGAAGTTTTCATCATGGGTGTCGTTTTCATGGTTTTCGAGGGTGTTGAAACCGATGGTGCAGTCAAAATGTAAATCCAAGATGGCGGCTGCAAAAAAATCGAGGTTTTCATCATGGGTGTCGTTTTCATGGTTTTCGAGGGTGTTGAAACCGATGGTGCAGTCAAAATGTAAATCCAAGATGGCGGCTGCAAAAAATATCGAGGTTTTCGTCATGGGTGTCGTTTTCATGGTTTTCGAGGGTGTTGAAACCGATGGTGCAGTCAAAATGTAAATCCAAGATGGCCGCTGCATAAATTATCGAAGTTTTCATCATGGGTGTCGTTTTCATGGTTTTCGAGTGTGTTGAAACCGATGTTGCAGTCAAAATGTAAATCCAAGATGGCGGCTGCAAAAAATATCGAGGTTTTCGTCATGGGTGTCGTTTTCATGGTTTTCGAGGAAGTTGAAACCGATTGTGCAGTCAAAATGTAAATCCAAGATGGCGGCTGCAAAAAATATCGAGGTTTTCGTCATGGGTGTTGTTTTCATGGTTTTCGAGGGTGTTGAAACCGATGGTGCAGTCAAAATGTAAATCCAAGATGGCGGCTGCAAAAAATATCGAGATTTTCGTCATGGGTGTCGTTTTCATGGTTTTCGAGGGTGTTGAATCCGATGGTGCTGTCAAAATGTAAATCCAAGATGACGGCTGCAAAAAATATCGAGGTTTTAGTCATGGGTGTCGTTTTCATGGTTTTCGAGGATGTTGAAACCGAGGGTGCAGTCAAAATGTAAATCCAAGATGGCGGCTGCAAAAAATATCGAGGTTTTCGTCATGGGTGTCGTTTTCATGGTTTTCGAGGGTGTTGAAACCGATGTTGCAGTCAAAATGTAAATCTAAGATGGCAGCTGCATAAATTTATCGAGGTCTTCGTTCCATCCGGGTGTCCCTTGACACCTCTCAAGTTTTTTTATTTTTTTTATATTCACCCCCAAACATAACCGTTTAGATGGTAGAGGGGGGGACACTCGAGTCGAGCAAAAATTAGCACTTTAAAGCTTAATATTTCACAAACGAATCTTTTTGTCAAAAAATTGTTAATGGAACATATCAATACTTTAACTTTTTTTATTTATTTAATAATAGAAAAATTTGTTTTCTTATCGGTCACCACGCTCAAAAAGTGTAACTTGAATTAATATCAAAGAAAAAGCAATACTGCATGAATAAAATAAATAAATAAAATTATAATTGCATAAGTTGATACAAAATGCTATGCAATAGCTTTACCGCGGCAGTCCCCGAGTGCCACACGTCTTTTTTTTTTTCTATTATCCGGCACCGCCACACGTCCTCGTCACGACACGTTTCTTCTGCATAAAAAACGCCATAATGTAAAAGTGCGCGAATGTTACAAAAGAGATAGACATTAAACTGTTTCAGTAAATTACTCAGGTGGCCTAATAATGATTCTAAATCCGCTAATAGGTAGAAGAGCTAATTTTTCGTTGGTATAAATTGGAGGATTAAGCCCCACGAACGGCACAGTAGGTGCAGTGCTGCGCAGCGTGTCGCGGATTCGTTTCCCGCACGGCACAAATATTTGTATGATCTGCAAATAGTTGTTCCGGGTCTGGGTGTTTGTGTATGTGAGTTTTCTATTGTTGTAAACGCGTACCCATAATATAGGGGCATATGCATCATAATATAGGTAATATCCTAGTATTTCACACACAATTCAAATTAAGTATACACTTGAGAGCAGGTAGCCCAGTGGTACCGGCCCCGACTTACGAGTAGCAGGTCGTGGGTTCGAACCCAGCCAGGCGCATTATTATTATTTTTAACGTGAGGAAACCGGCATGTCCTAGAACCAAAAATTCAAAGATATGTGAGATCCACCCACCCGCACTGGGCCCGCGTGGTGGATTATGGCCCAATCCGTCTGTAAAGAGGAAGCCTGTGTGCCTGCAGTGGGAACATTAATAGGTTGATGATGATGATGATACACTTGAACTGACGTAAGTTCAAGACTCATTCAACAAGAACCTACTTAGTCTAAGTAAGCTTGACATTGGTACCTGATAAGGTCCTGCATATCATTATTCTGAGATAATAGCTAAGCTATTTATAACATAAATCATGGTCAGAGCTCAGCAGTTGCACTTGAAAAATATGCACTAGTCTTATACCACTACTCAGTGTGTAATTTTAGCTTGGTTGAGGCCATGTATAATGTAAGTGTATAGGTAATAACGAGGTTTTTAGAATAACACAATTATTTTTACTCAGAAAATGGTATTTTTTTTGTTTACGTTAATATTTTGCATATTTTATTATTGCGATACCTACCAATTCGTATACAACATTATTTTTAGTTTATGCGAAACCTGAATATAGTTTGTTCAGAATCAGTACTTGATTCGATTCCAATAAATTTTACACCATGTTATATTTTTTCTCAAAAATATTTTAATAAAATTTTATTACCAGTTAATTACAATACAATCAGCCAGCAAACCAGTTAGTTACCTATTGCCAAACTATCATCACGAGTGTATAACACAGTCGACGCGGTTTACGTGGATGTACCGCGAATTGAGTATGTTTTTGAACGGACAAACAGGTAATATAAAAGCTTATAACTTTGTGATTTTTCATGATACGGTTTTCAAATTTTGTACATAGATTCTTTACACAAAAATATTGGACAGGTGTATCGGGTTTCGCATAAACAAAAAATAATGCAGTACGTTTTATTTGTAACTTGGAACTGAAAGAGTCAAAACGTCTTCGCAAAGCTGATATCACTGACAATAAATAACATTTGGTATAGATGTCTTAGGGGAACTAAATCATCTTACAACAAGGGAGCCTCGCGCGACCAACGTAGGCAAGTCATATTTTTCATCCTGACAAAAAGGGCCTTTCAGATACGTCTAGCCCCCCTACCCGATTCGGTCTTACTACGCCACTGTACGCCTGTCTTAGTTCGAAATCACGACCTACTTTTCGTATGTCGGCGTCGGTATTTGTTATCACGGATGTAATCACAAACTAGGTCAACAAGAAGCAAGCCTGACCTAATTAAACATATTGTAATTAACATTATTTTAGCTAGGACGAGTTCTTTGAGAAATTCTTGGAACTGAACGAATCCTGTCTTGGATGTCTAAGGCTTGAACAACATTATGTAACAACAGCTAAGCTCGTATTTATTTGTTAGTCTTGTAGTCTGCCCCTTAGCCTTATATTGAAGGCATCTCTGTCTATTATTATACACTGTGTGACAGATTTTTACTATTGACTTATAATAAAGTATCTGTTTTCTATTGAAAACCGCCGAAAATTTCAGTCAAAAGGTTTTTCTCGAGAGAAAATAGGAAAAAACGAAAAAGTTTACATTTATTAAGTACACTAAGATTGCAAATAAAAGTTACAAAACAAAGAACTTGCTAAACCTATAGTCAACTTTTCGCGTGACTAGAGGGCTGGCCTGTTTCTTGGTCAAATAATCAGTATTGCCATCCAACGTGGCAATGCTGTCAGCGTTCTGGGCACTTAACCCGTTGACAGCGATGTGGATGAATTTTTTGATGCTCTTTGGTATTTTAATTCTTATTAGGTTATAGTTAATTAAATATTTACAAAGAACAATGGCAAAAATCATCTTCATCGCAATTCTTCTGAAGGTATACAATAAAGCAAGCTTTTTCCATCTCAATTATTTCTAGTTGTAGAACGCTTCAAAACGATTCCTTGACAAATAAGTGCCGTCTTGTTTTCTTTTGTATTTAGCTGAATGGTTTTCCTTGAAGATATTGTTACTATCCAATATTATTTTCTGAATGACTGTTTATTTTTATTATGAGGTTATTTTCTGAAGAATGGTTACAAGTTTAGGTTTTCTTTGCCGGAAACCTTTTAAGTGGCCTTTGTTGTTGATTTTCTTTGCGATTTCATTGTTGGTCTAGTAAGAGAGGTTTTTAAGAGGCTTTTTAACAAAAAAATGAACAAGGTGTAAGAAAATATAAAATTATATATCCTATGTAAGCAGGCTGTAATCCATCATGCAAGCCCTCTGCGGTTGGGGTGCTAAGACAGGAAACCTCCACGTGCGCCCGTGGACTGGAGTTCCCTCTCGGATACGTCCGGGGAGACCAGTTTTTGGGCCGGTGCACCCTGGGATGCGGGCAAAAAGTCTTCCTTAGGCACTGTGCCTAAGGGGTCTCTTTGCCCGTATGCGAATAGCCTGTCGTGTGGACGCTCCAACGCGTGTCCCTCTGATCAGCAGAGGGCACAGCGGCGGAGCGGGCTTGCGGACGGTGAGTAATGGGTAGCTCGCCGTCTGACCAAGGACCAAGCCCGGGTCGGTGGCGCGTCGTGTTTCGCGCCAAATGCCTTCTGGGGTCGCGGGTTTTTTTTTAACCCAGGATACCGTGGCCCCGGAACGTAAAGGGCAACCGAAGGAACACGGGTGGATTTTAGTCAGTAAGAGTCTGACAGTCCCTTCCACCCCACCTAGGGCGGGAGGACTCATTTGATGATTTTACCACCTAAAAAAAAAAAAGCCCTCTGCGGTTTGGTAAGTTAACGTGGGACATGACTTCAATGTTTTGGTTTCAAGATATGACGGTTTTCTCACGATGTTTTCTTTCACCGTTTTAAAAGCAGTGCTGATGAAATAAATACCTAAAACTCGTAAATCGGGGCCGCCATTGCTCTATTTTCCGTGTATAATTAAATAATAATACCTTAACATCAACAGAAACTGCAATGGGAACAAAGTTGGACAAAGACCAGACTTCAACCACATTGGATTATAAAAACGCTGTCCTGAACATTGGACTGCAGATGCTGAGTCGGATCACGAGAGTTTGGTTGCACAACGACTTCATATTCAAGAACTCTTCTTTGGGAAAGGAATTCACCAAGACTCTTGCTATCGTTCGTTCTTTTGCTGACAATGTTATCATGGAAAGGAAAGCGAAGAGAGCTCAGAACAAGGGGGTTGAAGAAGCAGATGTGTCTGACATTGGAACTAAGAGAAGAATGGCCATGTTGGACTTATTATTGGAGGCAGAGGAGAAAGGACAGATCGATTTGGAAGGCATCAGGGATGAGGTCAACACTTTTATGTTTGAGGTAGGTCAACAAAATGTCTTACGTCGAGTCAAAATAAAAAAATTCTTTGCATCTCTGTTAATCGCAGTGGAATTAATTAAGAATGCTCCTTTATCAAACTAATATCGATACGTTTAGCAGTGACTGACTGATAAGATTCCTGCGCTGCGATTTGCGAATATTTGTTTGTGCTTTTTATGTGGAAAGAGGTAGGAATTTCTATATCTGTCGGGGCTGCATTTACAAACGTTCAGACCCGGAACATCTGCTTGCAGGTCATACAAATATAATATGTTCCGTGCGGGGATCGAACTTGCGATACGCTGCGTAGCAGGCGATCGTTCAGCCACTGCGCCAATCGTTACTCAGTCACGTCAGAACAACGACGATATAATACTAGACTCCGCATGCACGATCTAAGGAACAAAAATTATTCTGTCAACTCGCTGAGGTACTACCTACGTAAGCGAGGGGGACGAGGTACTGCGTTGTGATTGGCTAACTCAAGGTCTGTTCTGTCTCAACGTATGTTTACGGCTCACAGGATTGGTCGAAATGAGACGAATATAAGACTTTTTTGCCTAATGTGTTGACAGACATCGGTCGCCTGTTATTAGGAGTCTAGTATTATAATATCGTCGTCACGTCAGAAGGATATCTTTAGCCCGGAAATAGTCGCGTGAAACAATTTTCTAGATACATGCGAATGAACCGCAGGCTACAAACAACGCAAGTGGTCCAAGCTAGACAAGTCACAAGCAGGGCCGGATTAACCATCTCGGGGCCCCTAGGCACAGCTTGTTTCGGGCCCTCCCTTTTTTAACCGACTTCAAAAAAAGGAGGAGGTTCTCAATTCGTCGGAATCTTTTTTTTTTAATGTATGTTCCCCGATTTCTCGAAGACGCCCGGACCGATTTGGAATTTTTTTCTTTTGTTTGAAAGGGTATACTTCACAAGTGGTCCCATGATCATCAGGTCAGGATCTGATGATGGGATCCCAGGGAAATCGAGGGCAACCTTCAAATTTTATAGGCACATAGTACCAATTTCATATATTTTCTGAAGCTGTTCAAGTATTTGCATCTGATAATCATCATCTCAGGTGGATGAGCTGATGATGGAGGTACAACTCCTTAACAGTAAGGAGTAGGCGTCGATTGATTTAGTTTGTGTTCGCATATCTCTGGAACTACCAGTCCGATTTAAGTAATTCTTCTTTGTTGCTCTCTTTTTTGTTGTTCTAGGTATTATTAAACTTCGGGGTCGCGGGATTATTTCCTTACCGTGACCCTGGAACAGAAAGGGCTATTGAAGGACACCGTGGATTTTAGTCAGTAGAAGTCTGACAGTCCCTCCCGCCCTGCCCGGGGTTGGAGGACTCATTTGATGATTTTACCACGCTAAAAAAAAAAAAAAAAGGTATTATTAAACTTAGGGAATACTGCAAGTTTCATCAAAATCGGTTCAGTAGTTTTTGAGATATGGTATTTTATTATCTTAAATTGTGTACATGAGCGATGTAATTACCGGTGCGAAGGATTACAAAATTCTAGTGCACATGTAAGAGAATGATGTTCTTGACAAGAATTCGGATTGAATATTTAAACTAAAAAGAGTAAAATAAAAACTGTTTAAAAAAAAATGTAACCGCCTTCAAAAACAACCACAAAAAAGTGTAAAATAATCTACAAAATAACTTTTCTTTCGGAAGTCGGTGGCTAAAAAGACAATGAAAAGAAAAAAAAACCAAGGCACCGACTTCCGAAAGAAAAGTTATTTTGTAGATTATTTTACACTTTTTTGTGGTTGTTTTTGAAGGCGGTTACATTTTTTTTTCATACCACAACAACGCAATTTGTCAATAATAGACCCTGATACCGTTTTGCCCTGTCAATAATACCCACACTTGATTTTCTGATTTCAAATAATATATATTTTGTTATATAATAGGCGATTATTTAGGTTCTAAGTATAATAAAAAAATTCAAAAAAAATGTAACCGCCTTCAAAAACAGCCACAAAAAAGGGTAAAATAACCTACAAAACTTTTCTTTCGGAAGTCGGTGACTTTTTTTTATTAATTTCAATGTGTTTTTTGCCACCGACTTCCGAAAGAAAAGTTTTGTAGGTTATTTTACCCTTTTTTGTTTTGAAGGCGGTTACATTTTTTTTGAAAAAGTTTTTATTTTACTCTTTTTAGTTAAAATATTTAACCACAATTCTCGTCAAATAAATCATTTTCTTACATGTGCACTAGATTTTTTTCGTCCGTAGCACCGGTAATAACATCGTTAACATCTCTTTCATTCAAACCTTATCTCAAAAACTACTGAACCGATTTTGATGAAACTTGCAGTATCCCCTAAGTTGAACGATACCTACCTAGTAAAACAAAAAAAGAATTACCTACTGAAATCGGACTTCTAGTTCCGGAGATATGCGAACACAAACAAAATTTACTAAATCAGTCGATGTCGAGTCCTTACTAGAGAAGTTGTACCTTCCATCATCAGCTCATCCACTTGAGATGATGATTATCAGATGCAAATACTTGAACAGCTTTAGAAAATATATGAAAATGGTACTATGTGCCTATAAAATTTGAAGGTTGCCCTCGATTTCCCTGGGATCTCATCATCAGATCCCGACCAGATGATCATGGGACCACTTGGGAAGTATACCCTTCAAACAAAAGAAAAAAAAATCAAATCGGTCCAGGCGTCTTCAAGAAATCGGGTAAAAGAGATAAAAAAAAAGAATCCGAATTAAGAACCTCCTCCTTTTTTTTGAAGTCGGTTAAAATTTAAATTATACAAGTTAATAAATTAATAAAAGTGTCTTATACAAAAAAAAATAGTAGTAGTAGTTAGATTAATTTCCATACAATTTAAAAAATTCAGACATTCACCGTTACTCTCATAGTGTCAATAATGGGGGCTTTTACCTTATAATGTAAAAAAAATGTTTCACTTTTAACCGTGGTTTCATAAAACCACACACTCCCCTTTTTTACCCGACTGCGCGACACAAAGGAGGGTAGTGTGTTTATCAGTCTATGTATGTATGTTTGTTTCTATGTGGCGTTCTAGAGACCAAATGCGTCGGCCGATTTTGATAATTCTTACGTCAATCGATTTGTCTTAACCTTGCGAGTGTCACTAAAGACATGACAGTAATCAAAATTCACCACAACGTTGTCGCTGTGGTGAATTTTGATTACTGTCATGTCTGGTTGTCCAGACGCCACATTGTCAAAATGAAAAAAAAAAAAAAGGTTCCGACGAATTGAGAACCTCCTCCTTTTTTTGAAGTCGGTTAAAAAAAAAGTCGATGAACTATGTCAAGTGGGGTGTCGTTGAATAGGTATTTTAAAATCATCTTAAGGTTTCTTTTATCATTTTTCATTTTAAAGAAAAGTTTAGGATTTATATAATCCACGATATTTACTCCCTGAATGAAATGACTAGATTGCGAAAGGATGATGACAGGGCTTCTATGAAATCTGGTCCACCATCTAACGAAGTCAATGAATCGTAACTAAAAAGAATAAAAATAAAATAATTTAAAGAAAAACAAAAAACCCGACTGCGTAAAAACTAATGCAGAACAGAACGACTCACAGTCGGGGTCCATTCAAAACCAATCAAATCTTCCCAAGGGGCCCCGACTGGGAGTCGTTCTGTTCTGCATTAGTTTTTACGCAGTCGGGTTTTTGTTTTTCTTTAAATTATTTTATTTTTTTCATTTTTTATTGTATTCTTATTTCATCGGGCGTGCTGGGCCCCTGGTCATGGTGGGCCCCTAGGCACTGGCCTAAAGTGCCTTATGGATAATACGGCACTGGTCACAAGTGAACAATAATTGGTCCTGAATTAAATTGTTAATCATTGTCAGTACAATTTTGCAGGTAATGTTATTTAATTAAAACGTTTCCCGTAGTTAAAAACAGGAAAACGAGTTAACTTAATTAAAAGGTTGATTTGAAAATGTTGGAATGTTTTGGCCTTGTACGTCTCTATCACAAAATAACAAAGTATTTTCAAGAAACGAAAATAAGTACAGTACAATTCAAAATTCATTTTTACATTAAATAACGGTTTCTACTTTGAGATAAGGCCCATTTCGTAATAATTGAATAGTAGGTTTTACTGGGTCTAAATCCCATTAAGAATCGGTTCAGCCGTTCCAGATATTAGCTCAGTCAAACAGATAGACAAGTAAAAGTTTGTATGTGTATGTGTTTTAGTATCGTGTAAATGACTATGAGATAAAGCTAAGCGCCTTTATCCCATAGGGGTGGGCAGTTAGCTTAGTTATTATTAACGAAAAACGTTATTATTTATCAATACAGAGGAAACAATATCTGTGTGACTGTACGTACTTATATTGTTAATTTGACACTGATAAAAAAGGTGAAATTAATACGTTTTAACCGACTTCCAAAAGGAGAAGGTTCTCAATTCGATTGTTTATATACCTATATATTTTTTTGATGTTTTTTCGGGTATAACTCCGTCGGTTATCAACCAATTTGAAAAAATCTTTCCCGAATGGTCCCATTTAAATTTTATCGAAATCGGACTAGCAACTTTTTGAAAAATCAACAAAAACCTAAAAGTTTTCAACATTGTCTACACCAATTACTCCGAGGTTTCTGGTTCGATTTCGTTGATTCTTTTTTTGTTCGATACAGTATATCTGCCATTTTGTCCCATACAATTTTCATTTAGTTTGTTTCTGTAGTTTTTGATTTGATTTAAACTTAAATAAAAACTAAAAAAAAAGAAACAGGCCCAGTAGTTTAGAATTCACTCATTCACACTCACAGTCGGGTCCCTTTTTTTTAGCGTGGTAAAATCATCAAATGATTCCTCCCACCCAGGGCAGAGCAGGAGGGACTGTCAGAATCGTACTGACTAAAATCCACGGTGTCTTCCAATAGCCCTTTACGTTCCGGCGTCACGGTAATTCGTAAGTCCCGCGACCCGGGAAACAGCTTTGAATTTGTGTAGACATTCTTCATTTTTCAGAAAGTTTTGTTCCCTAGTGGTAGAAACTAAAGAAATATCAATCTATCTCGTTGTTCGTAGATTGATAACTATTTCTTTGTTTTCACTATCGAATAACATGAGTGATGAAACAGATTTTTCTCGCTCCGGCTTTGTGAGAAACTTTCAAAGCTGTGAGTGCTATCGGTATCTGAAAAAGAGAAAGAAAAATATACATTTAAATATTTATTTGTCAATATCCATTCCTACTAAAGAACTCATTTTTTTTAAACTGCTCTTTTTAATAGATACCTATGCATAACTTGGAATTAGACTTGGTTTAATGATATTTTTATTATTTTTTATTTGCTCATTTTGCAATATTATATTGCCTTTGCTTTTACTCTTTTTGTACAGACTTGGTCACTTGTTACAGTTTGAGATGATATATGTAGAAGTAACGCAGCTTATATAGCTTTCTTTTTTATATAGATTCTTTCATACTTCTTTTTTGAGAATGTGAGAACATTGTAGGTCGTGTGTAAAATATATATTTTTATTTTTTTGTAGTAGGTACTAATTCTCGTAAGGACTTCTCTCTTGTTGCTAGGCCTACGTTTTTCTCACATATCTAAGTACCAATTCAAAATTGTAACAAGTTCATTATTCAAGTTTGTAAAATAATATCACATTTTAAAAGAGTAACCATCGAGTTTCTTGCCGGTTCTTCTCCATGGAATCGACCAACCCGAACCGAGCACCTGTTGTCGAAGTTTTATAAGTGACTTCATGGGCCTACCTATGGTAACTAAAAATATTTGATTTTGATGAAATACCTATACAAACAGTCGCGGGCCCGTCTTATCAAGTATAACCGTGGCTACGGAAAGTAAAGGCCTATTGAAGGGCGCCGTGGATGTTAGGCCGAGACTCCACCAAAGCTGTGCGAGTCGAGACGTGTTTTGAACAACCAATAGAATTGCGTTATTGACACAGCTCCACTCCGCAACCCGTGCCGCAACGCAATTCTATTGGTTGTTCAAAACACGTCTCGACTCGCACAGCTTTGGTGGAGTGTGTTTTGAACAACCAATAGAATTGCGTTGCGGCACGGGTTGCGGAGTGGAGCTGTGTCAATAACGCAATTCTATTGGTTGTTCAAAACACGTCTCGACTCGCACAGCTTTGGTGGAGTGTGTTTTGAACAACCAATAGAATTGCGTTGCGGCACGGGTTGCGGAGTGGAGCTGTGTCAATAACGCAATTCTATTGGTTGTTCAAAACACGTCTCGACTCGCACAGCTTTGGTGGAGTCTCGGCCTTAGTCAGTATAAGTCTGACAGTCTCTCCCGTCCTGCACTGGGGGGGGGGAGGACTCATTTAATGATTTTACCACATGAAAAAAAACTTAAAATATACAACTTTAGTTTTTTTTTTATACGAAACACTTTTATTTTAAAAGTAGTTCATAACTATACTAACTAGCTATGAGTAAAATGTCTTCTTATGAAATTTTTGTGAAGAAAAAACTAATGTTGAATATAGATATTTGCAGAGTATCGCTATCTAATTTACTATGACCATAAATAGTATTAGAAATAATTAGTGTTTTGTTCCAGGGCCACGACACGACGGCTATAGCTCTCACATTCGGTCTGATGTTGCTGGCAGACCACGAAGAAGTTCAGGTAAATTAACAATTTTATTTGACCCCTGTTCACGACCTCTGCTAATGCGAATTATGTGACGCGTTGAAAGTAGAACTTCTGTGCACAGATGGAACACAGTTAAAACTGTTTAGCGTGGGACTACGACAGGGTGATGGTCGAGCGAGGCGGTTCTGTTAAGTCCTATTATCGCCAATGGGATGTGATGTGGTACTTTTGCTCGGGGTGTACGGTTAGGAGTTAGACCCAACTAAAACCCCCTGGTAATGTGTAGCTGTGTGTACATCTCTGTCAAAACTTTCAGGGATAACAGCCCGCGCATTTATAATAACTTACCATGTATAATAGATGCCAATACATCATACTTACATCACTAATCATAAATATTATTGTATGCCTATTAGGCAGAACATCATATTATTGATACTTCAGAATACTTTTAAGACCTGTCTTACATATGCACACAATAAAGATACTTTGCCTTTGGTGTTATGTCGTTTTCTCCACAGTCGACAGTCGCGTTGCATGCGACGCGTGTCGCTCGCGGTTAAGCGGGCAGTGTGGCCACAGCAACGACGATATAATACTAGACTCCTAATAACAGGCGACCGATGTCTGCCAACACATTAGGCAAAAAAGTCTTATATCCGTCTCATTTCGACCAATCCTGTGAGCCGTAAACATACGTTGAGACAGAACAGACCTTGAGTTAGCCAATCACAACGCAGTACCCCGTCCCCCTCGCTTACGTAGTACCTCAGCGAGTTGGCAGAATAGTTTTGTTCGTTAGATCGTGCAATGCGTAGTCTAGTAATATATAGTCGTTGGGCCACAGCTTTAGGTATATCATACATACTTGAGCTCGCCACCTCATATAAAAACAAAACTCACTCTCGTTTGCTCTTGTGGCTTAGCTTATGAGATGCATCCTAACGGGATACGAATTCATTTTCATATTTATTTTAATTTCCCTCGTGCAAATTGGAACAAGTAGCGTAAACAAAAATAATGAGTCTTGTGACTTGCGCTTTTAATGAAAACTTCTTGCGCAAGCTGAAATGAAATACCGTGTCTCCTCTCTCAAAGAAAATGTAAAAAAATATCCTGTTTCTCTCACGGAATTACTGATATTGCGCATTTTTTCTAGTAGTTTGTAAATAAGTGGAGAACTTTATTTTTTCTAAGAAACTTTAATAACAATTTCCTGCCGTAATCAATTAAATAATAAATCGACGCTACTCAAAAGAAGACTCTAAAACTCTTTGAAGCTCAATTCTTTAAAGCATTTTTGGTAAGTGGTCCACTTGACTTTAACTAGCTTTTAAAGTCAAAGGAGTTAAAAATCTCTAAAAAGTGATTTTTACATTGAAAATGCCAATATGAACATTAATAATAAACTAGGTATGTATTTTATAAAAAAGAGATTATTTTCCATGGTTATTTTAAATACTAGAGAAAAAAAGTAGGTACCTGTTTATGTCAAATTTAAATGCTAATAACATTTATTGCGTTCATGGGTACATACTTTAAGATGTCTAAGGTCTGTCGTTCTTAACTTCCATCCTTGATGAAGGACCGTATCTGCGAGGAGGTAGAGAACATTCTGAATGGAGCTGAACATGTGACCATGGCTGACCTGGCCGGCATGAAGTACCTGGAGGCTGTCATCAAGGAGGTCCTGAGGCTGTACCCTAGTGTGCCGTTCATCGGGAGAGATATTGTTGAGGACTTCAAACTGGGTGAGACTTTCAACACTTTAGAGAGAGAAATGTTGAACATAAAATTGGGATACAATTTATCCTATGTGTGTGTGAAAGAGTAAAAAACATTTAGTATTTATTAGTATAAGTTACACCAACAGCAAAACATACAAAAGCTGTATATTGAGAACAAAAACATCAATACATCCTCAGAAACTTTTGCATTTATCTACAATAATATTATAAAGAGAAAAGATTTGTATTTGTGTGTGTGTGTATGTTTGTAACGAATGGTAACGAATAAACTCAAAAACCACTGGACCGGTTTCAAAAATTGTTTCATCAGTTGCAAGTTGCTTTGTTTCTGAGTGACATAGGCAATATGGGGGGGGGGGGTATGTGCCGGCGATGACGTTGGCAAAAGCTGGTAATATAATAAGTAAGATAAGATTCGTCCCCCAATGCATCAAATCTTTATGTAATTCATCAATTTTAAGCTTTAATAAAGCAAAAGCATTTTCAAATATAGACTGTGACCTTTGTGATTTCATGAGATATCTTTATGAAATCTTTCTCATGATCACTTCACTAAACTGTCATGGGCATCCAGATGAAAGCTCTCTTCAAAATTAGATCCCATTAATAAGTACTGAATTTATATCGAATTACATAATAATATTTGAGTTAAAATTCAAGATTTTCAACAGTATTTTTATGAAATGGTATCTGAACAAAAAGAAGAAGGTAATTTAAAAAAGAAATGTTTATTAGTTATATTTCTTGTTCTTTAAGTTTCTGCTGCGAAAAGAATTGGTGGAATTATCCTAATAAAAAAACGACATGCTACGCAGTAGCTGAATGACTGGCTGCTGCGCTCCGGGATCTGCTCGTCGTGGGTTCAATTCCCGAACGAAACAAATATTTACACTCCTATCTGTTTGCCCATAATGAGCTTAACCGCCTTACCACAAAAAGAAAAAACCGGCCAAGTGCGTGTCGGGCCACGCACAGTGTAGGGTTCCGTAGTTGCCCATCAAAATACTTATGCGAACTAATTAAACAGATTCGCTGAATTTAATTTTAAAAAGAAGAATTTTCAAAATCGGTCCAGGCGTCTTTGAGAAATCGGGGTAAATACATAAAAAAAAAGATTACGACGAATTGAGAACCTCCTCCTTTTTTTGAAGTTAGTTAAAAATAGTTGACAATAAAAACCTACCTTATCCCCAAAACATACCCACCTATTATAGCTGTAAAAATAAAGTTTACAAACTTACATTTGCAGTTGAAGAACATGTTCTGCGATACATTTTGTTTAGGAAAATATGCTATCCAAGTACGTTTTATAAGTTGGTCGACTATTACTCGTAAACTTGTAAAGCCTACTTAGTCATGATAATTTTCCTTCAAACTTCGTTATATATACTACTATTGTGAATTTTTTCACACCCCCAAACATAACCGTTTAGCTGGTAGAGGGGGGGGACACTCGAGTCGAGCAAAAATTAGAACTTTAAAGCTTAATATTTCACAAACGAATCTTTTTATCAAAAAATTGTTAATGGAAACTATCAATATTTTTTAAAGACCTATTTAATGATACCCCACACTAAGGGGTACGCGAGAAATAAAAAAAACATCCCCACTTTACGTGTACAGGAGGTACCCTAAAAAAAAAATATTTTACGAGATTTTATTTTACCACTTTTTCGGCACAACAAATCCGTATATTTACACCAAATTAAAGCTTTCTAGTACTGGGCGTCTCTGAGCTAAACTGCGGACAGACGGACGGACGGACGGACATGGCGAAACTATAAGGGTTCCTTGTTGACTACGGAACCCTAAAAACCATCTGTTGAACGCTTGACTATAAAAAGTGTAACTGCAGAACCACCCTTATATCAACGACGAATGTCGATTTGACGTTGACAGCTTTTTTAGACAAGTGTTCAACAGATGTTCATATTTCTTGTGATAACACGGTAAGTGTTTACAAACGCACTTACGATACAGGAGAATTTCCTATTGTGGAGCAAAGGTCTTGGAACATACTCTTGGACTCTTCAAAAAGTATAAGACGAAGTAGATATGGTAACAAGCCCAAATGAAATAGATCTGTTTGATGCTGGGACGTTGATATTATAATTTTCTTCACCAGGACATTTCCTAGTAAGTTGTGACACAAATTGCGTTTACCCGGCCATCTTTAGTTGAGTTAAGTGGCACTTACCAACACGTCTCACGTCGCTGCAACGTGTTGCATTTCAAAGTATCAAATAAGTCAAGTATGTAGTTGGCAATTAGATCAAGGGGTCTTTGAAATGTAATTTACTTCTATTAGCAAAAATATATGTGACATTTTTAGGGTTCCGTAGTCAACAAGGAACCCTTATAGTTTCGCCATGTCCGTCCGTCCGTCCGTCCGTCTGTCCGCAGTTTAGCTCAGAGACGCCCAGTACTAGAAAGCTGTAATTTGGTGTAAATATACGGATTTGTTGTGCCGAAAAAGTGGTAAAATAAAATCTCGTAAAATATTTTTTTTAGGGTACCTCCTGTACACGTAAAGTGGGGATGTTTTTTTTATTTCTGACGTACCCCTTAGTGTGGGGTATCATTAAATAGGTCTTTAAAAAATATTGATAGTTTCCATTAAATTTTTTTTGATAAAAAGATTCGTTTGTGAAATATTAAGCTTTAAAGTGCTAATTTTTGCTCGACTCGAGTGTCCCCCCCCTCTACCAGCTAAACGGTTATGTTTGGGGGTGTGAAAAAATTCACAATAGTAGCATGTATAACGAAGTTTGAAGGAAAATTATCATGACTAAGTAGGCTTTACAAGTTTACGAGTAATAGTCGACCAACTTATAAAACGTACTTGTATAGCATATTTTCCTAAACAAAATGTATCGCAGAACATGTTCTTCAACTGCAAATGTAAGATTGTCAACTTTATTTTTACAGCTTTAATAGGTATGTTTTTACGGTATGTTTTTTGGGGATAGGTACCTAGGTTTTTATTGTCAACTATTTTTAACTAACTTCAAAAAAAGGAGGAGGTTCTCAATTCGTCGTAATCTTTTTTTTATGTATTTTCCCCGATTTCTCAAAGACGCCTGGACCGATTTTGAAAATTCTTCTTTTTAAAATTAAATTCAGCGAATCAGTTTAATTAGTTCGCATAAGTATTTTGATGGGCAACTACGGAACCCTACACTGTGCGTGGCCCGACACGCACTTGGCCGGTTTTTTTTTGTCAGTTGCTGACGTGTGGTTTTTTAGGGTTGCTTACCTCAAAAGCAAAAAGGCTAACACCTTGTTGTCCGTCTGTCAAGAGTTGTTTTCTCAGAAAGGAGGTACAGTCCTGATTTGATATACATATTATACATTATTTAAGTTATCTTAATCTAGGAATATCTCCTCTCACTTGACACGAATACGCAGACCCGGAACAACTAACTGTAGATCGCTTAACCACTGCGCCAAAATTGACATCAAAAAACTTTTTCAAAAAGAATGTAACCGCCTTCAAAAACAACCACAAAAAAGGGTAAAATAACCTTCAAAACTTTTCTTTTGGAAGTCGGTGACTTTTTTTATTAATTACCCGACTGCGCCAGGAGGGTTATGTTTTTCGAGTGTATGTATGTATTTGTATGTATGTATGTATGTTTCTGTGTGTTGCTCTGCAGCCTAAATGGCTTGATGGATTTTAACTTGAGAGGTGTCGTTAGATTCGTCTTAAACGTGAGAGTGTCACTGGGTACATAAAACTGGCCAAGTGCGAGTCGAACTCGTGTGCAAAGGGTTCCGAACTAAAAATATTTTTTTTAAATCTCTCACATTCTATCAAGTGGGGTATCAAATTAAAGGATTTTAAAAATGGCTTACCAAAATATACATAACTTATATGTTTCAATTTAATTTGGACTGATAAATGCTAACAAAAACTAAAAATAGTAAAATAAAATAAATATTTAAAAAAACAAAAAACCCGACTGCGTAAAAAAACTAAAAAGAAAGAAACACGCCCAGTAGTTTAGAATTCACTCATTCACACTCACAGTCGGGGCCCCTTGGGAAGATTTGATTGGTATAATTTGAATGGGCCCCGACTGTGAGTGTGAATGAGTGAATTCTAAACTACTGGGCGTGTTTCTTTCTTTTTAGTTTTTTTACGCAGTCGGGTTTTTTGTTTTTTAAATATTTTTTCATTGTCTTTGTTTGTCACCGACTACTTCCGAAAGAAAAGTTTTGAAGGTTATTTTACCCTTTTTAGGGTTCCGTAGTCAACAAGGAACCCTTATAGTTTCGCCATGTCCGTCCGTCCGTCCGTCCGTCCGTCCGTCCGTCCGTCTGTCCGCAGTTTAGCTCAGAGACGCACAGTACTAGAGAGCTGTAATTTGGTGTAAATATACGGATTTGTTGTGCCGAAAAAGTGGTAAAATAAAATATCGTAAAATATTTTTTTTTAGGGTACCTCCTGTACACGTAAAGTGGGGATGTTTTATTTTTTCTCGCGTACCCCTTAGTGTGGGGTATCATTAAATAGGTCTTTAAAAAATATTGATAGTTTCCATTAACAATTTTTTGAAAAAAAAATTCGTTTGTGAAATATTAAGGTTTAAAGTGCTAAATTTTGCTCGACTCGAGTGTCCCCCCCCTCTACCAGCTAAACGGTTATTTTTGGGGGTGTGAAAAAATTCACAATAGTAGTTTAAATAACGAAGTTTAAAAGAAAATTATCATGACTAAGTAGGCTTTACAACTTTACGAGTAATAGTCGACCAACTTATAAAATGTACTTGGATAAATATTTTCTTAAACAAAATGTATCGGAAAACATGTTCTTCAACTGCAAATGTAAGATTGTCAACTTTATTTTTACAGCTTTAATAGGTATGTTTTTACGGTATGTTTTTTGGGGATAGGTACCTAGGTTTTTATCGTCAACAATTTTTAACTAACTTCAAAAAAAGGAGGAGGTTCTAAATTCTTCGTAATCTTTTTTTTTATGTATTTTCCTCGATTTCTCAAAGACTCCTGGACTGATTTTGAAAATTCTTCTTTTTAGAATTAAATTCAGCGAATCAGTTTAGTTAGTTCGCATAAGTATTTTGATGGGCAACTACGGAACCCTACACTGTGCGTGGTCCGACACGCACTTGGCCGGTTTTTTTTTGTGGTTGTTTTTGAAGGCGGTTACATTTTTTTTGAAAAAGTTTTTATTTACTCTTTTAAACCATGTAATGTTGACCATTTGAGATTGGTTCAAAAAACCGGTTATAAACGCCCAAATGGTTGGTTCAACATTGCGCGGGATAAGTTTAAATATTCAACCACAATTCTTGTCAAATACGAGAACATCATTTTCTTACATGAGCACTAGAATTTTGTTATCCGTAACACCGGTAATAACATCGTTAAAATCTCTTACATTCATTCCCTATCTCGAAAACTACTGAACCGATTTTGATGAAACTCGCAGTACCTATTCCCTAAGTTGAACGATACCTAGTACCTACAACAAAAAAAGAAATACTTAAATCGGACTTGTGGTTCCCGAGATATGCGAACACAAACATAATTTAATTTACTAAATCAGTCGATGCCAAGTCCTTACTAGAGGAGTTGTTCCATCATCAGCTCAGCTACATGATATGATGATTACCATAAGCAAATACTCAAATTACTCCATAAAATTTGCGAAAAACGATGTGTGGGCCTATAAAATTTGAGGGTTGCCCTCGATTTCTCTAGGATCCAATCATCAGATCCTGACATGGTGACAATGGGACCACTCCTGAAGTATCTCCTTTCGAACAAAAAAAGAATTTTGAAAATCGGTCCACAATTGGCGGAGTAATCGCGTAACAAACTCACAAAAAAAAAAAACATACCGTCGAATTGACAACCTACTTCTTTTTGACGTCGTTTAAAAACGTATGCTAATTTCAAATGAATGTGTGTTAATATTAATATCTTTACCAGATGACATCCTGGTGAAGAAAGGCACGTCAGTGGACGTGCACATCTACGAGCTCCATCGTCGTGAAGACTTGTTCCCCGAGGCATTGAAATTCAAACCTGAGCGGTTCCTAACCAATGAGACAAGGCATCCCTACGCGTATGTGCCGTTCAGCGCCGGCCCTAGGAACTGTATTGGTAAGTACCTAAAATGCTGCAACTTTGCCCTGATGTCCATCTTTGCCATCTTAGTTTCAATACACGATGCGCGACGTTTATTGGTGACAACGGGTAAATGTCGAGTTATCACCAATAAAGTCGTTGAAACAAGGAAGGCAAAGTTGATCATCGTGGCTAAGTTGCAGCATTTTACTGTACCTATAATGTGTTTTCAAGTGTATTTCGTATCTAAACGGCGCGTTGTGTCAGCAAAATTATGGCGCCCCCATCTAGAGGGCCAAAGCCTGCCGGGGTCGCAGGACTTAAGAATTACCGTGACCCAGAACGTAAAGGGCTATTGAAGGAGACCGTGTATTTTAGTCAGTACGTGTCTGACAGTCCCTCCCGCTCTGCACTGGTTGGGAGGACTCATTTGATGATTTTACCACGAAAAAAAAAGCGTCTTTCGTAAGTCTGGAGTCAAATAGCTCGTCGGAGTTTCGTCTGAGGATGCGGATGAGGAAGTACTTCAGATCACTTGTCATTGACACTATTGTCTCTTTTTTGAGAGCATTGATGGCCCAGTGGTATCACACTCGACTTACGAGTTGTAGGTCGTGGGTTCGAAGTCAGCCAGGCACATAACCTACTTTGTGTTATTTATTTTTACACCGCTGTTCACAAAACGGAGAAGGAAAACATCATAAGGAAACCGGCATGTCATTGAATCAAAAATTCAAAGACATAATTCACACTGCCAATTCGCACAGGGCCTGCGTGGATTATGGCCCACTTCCTCTCACACAGTTGAAGCCTGTGTCCCAACAGTGTGAACAGGCTAATGATTTATATTTTTTTCACACCCTCAAAAACATCTCTTCGGGTATTACGGGCGTGAAGTTATGTGTTATTAAAATGATTATTATTTTTCTCTCAGGCCAACGCTTCGCCATGCAAGAAATGAAGACTACATTGGCTGAGATCTGTCGCAACTTCAAGCTGGTCCCCAAGGAGAAGGGATACAGGCCCGGGATCATGGTAGACATGGTGCTCAGGCCCGTTGACCCCATCTACGTCAAGTTTATCCCTCGTCATTAAATTAACGACTGGTTAATCGTAATGTCGGCGAGTGAGCGATTACTCGCAGCTCTGCAGCTATCGTCAGTTTTCTCGCTCAAGGTTTTAAAAGATGAGTCTCGAATCGGCAAAAGACATACATCTGTAATTGTAATGTACCTATCTATGATATTGATGTATTTAGAAATATATAAGTATGTTTATCAGTTGTCTAGATGGCGTTTTGATAGTTGTGGAATATTATTATTATTATATTATTATAATAAATTGATGTGACTCCGTAAAGTTTCAGGGTCGACGAATTTTGTTTGAAAACTTTGTTCATCAAATTACATGGGAACTCGAAATACAATGTATGTTATTCAGATACAACATTTTGTATAATTTAAAGATCACTGGAATCAATGTTACTTCAGATACAACATTTTGTATAATTTAAAGATCACTGGAATGTCCAACTAATTATAAATTAATGAGAAAAGTCTGAATCTCGATATTGAGTCCACGCAATTAAAATGTTCGAGCATTTTTAATTATAAATGTTTGAAGTAGTTTATTACAAATATTTTCATTCCAATGAAAGTAAATCAGCTACTGAGGAAATCATCACAAAATATTTAAGTTTCATTTTAAGATACTAAGTAAGTAGTAGTAACTTTTATCATAAAGTATGTTCCACTAATATTCAAATCAAACGAACTTAGTTTTAGCATTTACAGGTGGCCTACCATGTCATTTAAAGCCAGAGTTGTTCTAGTGTGGGAAAGACACAGACCTATACAAGTCGTCTAGCGCCATCTCGTTCACACACTCGAACAACACTGGTTTTAATACAACATGTTAAGCCACCATGTCTCCTTCGGGCTTGTTTGACTTCGCATCATACTGTTAAGTTAAGTTTTAAGTACATTTTAAGAGTACTGAATAAAGCTTTGCTTAAACTATTGCTTGCGAATTATTTGTAAATTTTTTTTAATAAAACATAGAGCCACTGTGTATTTTTTATTATTTACTTGTTTTTCATAATGTTCTTCCCTATAGGAAACGAAACCGCGCATTTCAATTTTGTTTGCATGGCATATTTATGGCGAAATGTAAACAAATTTCGCCATAAAAATGGAGAATTAATTTCTTTTTACCAATTTTGTACTTAACACATTGAAAGCAAATGAATAATTTTGATTTTGAATTAACTCTATGATGAATACAGAAGGATTTATGCTACTTCAGCTCTTATCTTTTCTTCTGAAATATAACAACACTGCTAGGCATCATATTCATCTGAATAGTCTTAAGAAGTGATTCTGATTTCTCCCTTCTGGTGAACTTACTGGCATGAGGAGGAGTCCACAGACAAAGAGATGTTTGTAGAGCTCAGGCCTTAACATGACGTCTTAAATCGTGAATAGTTCCCCTGAGGGAAAGAGACAGAGCTATGCAAGGCGTCTAGCGCCATCTCGTTCCCTCAGCAGAACTACAAAACTGTTGAGCCATCACGACTCTGAAACGTTGGGTTGTAAGAGCGTTCAGAGTATTCTGTATGCATAGCAAGAAAGGGATCCTCTATTATAAACTTTTATTTATTGCCAAGCGATAAGATCGTTCAAAAACACCCATATTAGACGACTAAGGAAACAACAAGCAAAAATCCCTACCCATAAATATTTTCAGCTCCTGGATAATTTCCGGAATCGTGAAAATGAAATCGTGTCCTAGCATAACTTAAATAAAGTGATGTTTTGGTTACCACAGTTACCAATTTAGGTATGTCGTCTATTTTTATCAAAGTCAAAGTCAAATCATTTATTCCAATTAGGCCATCAAAGAGGCACTTTTGAACGTCGATTATTACATTTATAGGAAATAGGAAGGGATGGGATTGATTCTACACCCATTCGCTAAGTATCGTCCGAAATAACCCTTTCATTCAGGAAATTATAGAAACTAAGTGTCGCCGCTAAAGCCACTGATATAGCCCACCGGATAAGCAAGCTGAAGTGGCAATGGGCAGGCCATATTGCTCGCAGAGCAGATGGCCGATGGGGTCGAAAAGTACTAGAGTGGAGACCACGGACTAGCAAGCGCAGCGTAGGACGTCCACCAGCAAGGTGGACAGACGACCTTATAAAGGTCGCCGGAAGACGCTGGATGCAGGTCGCTTCCAACTGGTATGTGGAAATCAAAAGGGGAGGCCTACGTTCAGCAGTGGACGTCCTACGGCTGAGATGATGATGAAGTGTCGCCGCACACGAGCCACACGCGACAGGCATAAACGCCGCCACGATAAGCTAGAAGTGGCTACAGAGGTAGCTGAAGCACGCGACAGCCATATTTTGTTTATGGCCAGTGAGAGAGATGTGCGGAATCGCGCGAGTGGCGTGTGGCGGCGTTTTATTTTTTGTTTTATGGCCCGTGTGTGGGAGCCCTAAAGGCTTCCCATATACGGTTAGGCCTCGTCCTAGACCTCGGGAGACACGGCTGACTCTCATTTAGCGTGAGTATTGTCGCGTCGCAAATAATAACGGTGGAATACTCGTATAATTGCTTGGTAGTTTGTTCTGCCACTTCTTTCCAGTTAAACCACTAGAGAATGACGAAAGTTGAGCGCTTTGGGGGACTGTCTTATGTAAAATTGTTATTCAAAAAGTGTTGATTCAGCATAATATGAATAAATGACTCTTGACGCGTCAATTTGGCAGGCGCCAACAATTTCTACTTAAACGTTTTTTTTTCGCAATAGTTGTCGCTGATCGTGTATCTCGTGTCCATGGTGGCAAATAACGGTGGGAGGAGTTCGCATCGGCGTCTTGAGGACGATGAAGTACCTGGGACTCGTCCTCGACAGCCGGTGGAACTTCAGGGAGCATTTCCTGTGTTTGGCCCCAAAGCTGAACCGGGCAGCAGGCGCCTGTAATGTATGAGTACCCACATTGATAAATTAGTATACGAGTCCCTATTTATAAGATGTCACTGTATGTGTTTAGTCAGTTCGCATTATACGCTTGCTAAAGAACAACGCCTTTCATTTACCTGAGTACGGACATATCAGTGGCGACGAGGATAACAGTAAAATACCTTTCGTGAATTGTGTGCAATAATCGTGTTGAAAATAAAATGGCGAGTGGACAGATTGGTAAAATCAGAGACTTTGATATGGCGTCAGGAAATTGGACTTTGTACGTTGAACGGTTGGAGATGTATTTTAAAGTCAATAACGTAGACAAAAACATGTGGTTGGCGATTTTAATCACCGGCATTGGTGATCAGACGTACGAGCTGCTGAGCACGTTGTGCAGCCCAAGCAAACCGTCGGAGTTAACCTACGAAAAAGCCGTTACAATGTTGAAAAATCATCTTCAACCGAAACCGGCTGTCATGGCGGAGCGTTTCCGGTTTCGCCAAAGAAGACAAAAGGACGACGAGAATATAACACAATACCTAACTGAGATTAAAAAACTATCTAAAACTTGTGAGTTTGGCGGGAATTTGGAGGAAAATCTGCGGGATCAGTTGGTGTGCGGAGTTAAAAGTGACGTCATAAGACAAAGATTATTCGCAGAGGACAATCTGACGTACTCAGGGGCTGTTAAGTTGGCGTGTGGTTTGGAAGCGGCGGAGCGAGATGCAGCCGTGGTGGAGCATAAAGCAGATGCGGAGGTACCAGCAAACGTTCACGTGTTGAAGACAAAACTTCGGGAGCGTGATCAGCGCGGGGGTCGAAAGAGCGCGGCGCAGGAAACGGGCAAAGGCGCCGGGAGCTGCACGGCGTGCGGCTGGCGCGGGCATGCCACTGATGAGTGCCGCTATAAGCATTTTATATGCAGTAAATGCAAGCAAAGTGGACATTTGCGGCGCGTGTGCCCTAAGTCACAGTCGAGCACAGGAAGAGGGAAGAGGCGCGGAGTGAACCACGTCGAAGCTGCGGGGCGAGGGCAGCCGGGTGGATCGAGAGGCGATTCTAGTTCGGACGAACTAGAAGAAGAATTACACCAACTGTGTTTGAACGAATATAACCCGGTAAGCTTATCATTACTGGTTGATGACAATTTTATCAAGATGGAGATCGATACAGGATCAGCTGTTTCTTGTATAAGTAAAAAAACTTATGATAAATATTTTAGTACTAGACCAATTGAACCATTTAACTTAGTGTTAAAGTTTTATGACGGTAGTAATATTAAACCGTTAGGTGTCATAAGGCCGAAAGTTCAGTATAAAGGCAAAATTAAATACTTAGAACTATTTGTGATCGATGGAGGTACAACGTCATTATTAGGCCGGCAATGGTTATCTGAAATGGAAATAAAAATACCCCCATTTCAACAAACTATTAATTACGGCCAAATATTAAAAAAATCTGATTCTGTCATTGTTTTGTTAAATAGGTATAAAGAATTATTCAGCGGCGGATTGGGACGGTACACAGGCGGTAAGGCAACGCTCCAGTTGCGAGAGGGGGCGACTCCCGTGTACTGCCGGGCGCGGCCGCTGCCTTACGCTCTGAAGGGTCAAGTGGATGCGGAGCTGGATGCAATGCTGCGCGCGGGCATCATCGAGCCCGTCGAGTGCTCGGACTGGGCGACACCTTTGGTACCGGTACGTAAAGCGGACGGAGGACTCCGTATCTGTGCCGACTATAAAGTCACGTTAAATCCTGTATTACTGGTCAATAGGTACCCACTTCCGAAGATTGATGATGTGTTAGTGAGTTTAAACGGGGCTACGTTCTTTTCGAAAATTGATTTATCCCAGGCTTATAATCAGATAGAATTGGATGACACTAGAGATTTAACAGTAATAAACACACATCGAGGTCTTTTTAAATATAATAGGCTCGTGTTTGGTTTGTCCTCAAGTCCGGGCATCTTCCAGCGGATTATGTCGAACCTTCTTAATGATATACCTGGCGTGGAGGTATTTCTTGATGATGTAATCATAAGTACTTCAGGGACACAAAATGAACATTTAGAAACCTTAGAAAGGGTGCTAAAAAGGTTACAAGATCACGGAATGAAGCTCAAAAGAAGCAAGTGTTTATTCATGGTAGATGAGGTCAAATATTTAGGATATGTTATTTCTAAAGACGGTATAAAAGTAGATACGGACAAGGTAGAAGCAATAGTAAAAATTCCTAGGCCGAGAGATATTACAGAGTTGCGTTCTTTCTTAGGGTTAGTTAATTTTTATGCAAAATTTGTCAAGAATTTAAGTAGTATATTGTCACCACTTTATGATCTTTTAAAAAAAGGGGTAAATTGGCATTGGAGTAACCGATGTAAAGAAGCAATGTTAAAAGTAAAAAAAATATTGACAGGTGCTGAAGTTTTGGTTCATTACGACCCCGATAAGCCTTTAGTGTTAACATGTGACGCCAGTGCGCGGGGCATAGGCGGGGTACTCACACAGCCGAGCGCCGACGGCCGGGACCGACCGGTCGTCTATGTGTCACGCGCTTTGAATAACGCGGAGAAACATTATTCTCAGATAGATCGGGAAGCGTTAGCTATTGTATTTTGTTTAAAAAAATTACATCAGTTTGTTTATGGCCGACGTTTTACACTGCGTACTGATCATAAGCCATTAGTAAGCATATTTGGTCCCAAGCACGGCGTGCCAACCATGGCGGCGAGTAGATTGCAACGTTGGGCAATAATTTTATCTGCTTATACGTATGATATAGAATACGTCAACACAAAACAAAACGGTGCGGACGGTCTGTCGAGATTACCTGTTCGTGGTACTAGCGATGAGTCATACGCACTACCTGAGCAAACTTATTTACATTTCGCTCATAATGCGTTGTTACTAGATTATAATGTAATTAAGCAACAGACTGGAAGGGATCCGATGTTAAGCAGAGTTATAAGTTATATTCGGGATAGGTGGCCTACGGATAATGAAATACGGGAATTACAGCCGTATTTTAACCGTCGTAACGAGCTTTACGAAGAGTTAGGCTGCGTCATGTGGGGGCACAGGGTAGTGATTCCGGAAGGATGTCGAGCTAGGGTACTTCGCGAATTACATGAACCTCACATGGGCATTGTAAAGACAAAAGCGTCAGCTAGGAGCTATGTTTGGTGGCCGGGCATCGACGAGGCGGTGGAGGCGACGTGTCGCGAGTGCGCGGTGTGCGCGGGGGAGGCAGATTCGCCGCAGCGACATGCCGTGACACCGTGGCCCTGGCCTTCAAGACCATGGGAGAGGGTACATTTAGATTTCCTAGGTCCTATTTGTGGTAAAATATATTTAGTTATGGTAGATGCAAGGACTAAATGGTTGGAAGTATTTCCTGTACCCAGTACAGCTGCTAGTTATACTATAGAAAAACTCACGGAGGTTTTTTCTAGATGGGGTTTACCCAGACAAATAGTGTCTGACAATGGCCCCCCGTTTACAAGTAAAGAATTATCTGACTTTTTAACAAATCAGGGGGTAGAACATTTATTTTCTGCCCCATACCACCCCGCGTCAAATGGGGCGGCAGAAAACGCAGTGCGCACGGTTAAAAGAACAATTAAAAAAGCGGTAAAACAAAAAGAAAACATTCTTGCGTTTTTGAGTACTTTTCTATTACATTACCGTAACACGGAACACTGTTCTACCGGAGAAAGTCCAGCGACACTAATGTTGGGTAGGAGTTTACGTACAAAATTAGATGCGCTAAGGCCCAACAGAGAACAGAAAATGAAAAGGGTGCAAGAGCGGCAGCAAAGGGCCGGTACAGAACGTTCCTTACAGTTAGGGGAGGAAATATGGATGAGGCAGTATAGAGGTAATGAAAAATGGCTTCCTGGGAAAATAGTAAAAAGAATGGGAGCTACAGACTATAGGGTTGTAGATGAATCCGGGAAAGAAACACATAGGCATATTGACCAGATAAGACAGCGATCGCGTAGTTCTTTGATTTGTCCAACCAGTACGACAGAACGGAGTTCTCTAGAACCAGAGTGCCCCAAGGTGCCGGAGGTGACGCCGGCTATAGTCAGCACAGAGTTACCGCATCCACAGGTGGAGTCACGGGCCCCCCAGAGCGTAGGGAGTGGTAGTCCGGACCGAACCGCGACAGACGATGTGTTACCGTCCACATCCGCGGCCAGCCCCGTTCCTCTCCCTAATGTTTCCAGCCCTGATATAGGTATAAGTGCTCCTAATTCCGACAATGTTCCAGAATTAATTCGTACCCGTCCTATACGGGAATGTCGTGTAAAAAAACCACCAAAATATTGTAACCGTTAAATTATTATAATTATAATACTGTGTTAGTTGATAAGTACTAGTAATCATAAGATAAACAGGTGAATAGTATTATGTAAATTGTAAGGAAGGTCATTGATGTTTATTTAGTTTAGTACTACATTATGTATTTGGTGAAATGGTATCAAGTTAGTGTATAGTTACTATTTGTATTGGATTGTTGTTTGAAAGGATTGTGTACTAGTTTGTAACTATTTTGGATCTACGGATATGTATTGTTTAGGGTGGAGAGTTGTAATGTATGAGTACCCACATTGATAAATTAGTATACGAGTCCCTATTTATAAGATGTCACTGTATGTGTTTAGTCAGTTCGCATTATACGCTTGCTAAAGAACAACGCCTTTCATTTACCTGAGTACGGACATATCAGCGCCCTCAGGCGACTCCTGCCCAATCTCAGCGGGCCAAACGCCTCCTGCCGTAGGCTGTACGCCGGCGTCGTGCGGTCCATGGCCCTCTACGGGGCCCCTGTGTGGGCCCTGAGCATCCGGACGCGACCACTAAAGTTGGTCGCATGCCAGAGGGTCATGGCTATCCGGATGATCCGGGGATACCGCTAAGACCACCGGTAAGACCCCTCTTTGAAGAGTGGCTGGAGAGAAGTCATGGCGTCCTTACCTTCCGCCTGACGCAGGTCCTCACCGGGCACGGATGCTTCGGGAGATACCTGTGTCTAATGCGGAACGAGGAAACGTCTGGGTGTCACCACTGCGAAGATCGCCCGGAGGATACGGTGGAGCATACGGTGCAGGACTGCCCCGCTTGGGCAGAGCACCGACGTGTCCTCACGGCTGCGATAGGCGGAGACCTCTCGCGCCCGGCATTGGTTGCGGCCATGCTGCGGGGCGAGACGGAGTGGGAAGCGGTCGCCTCCTTCTGCGAAGCAGTAATGCTCGCGAAGGAGGAGGCGCGCCGCGCGCGAGAGAGGACAGAGTCCTCCCTCCGCCCCAACCGCGGTGTTGGACGCCCACGGCGACGGACGTCGCGACACGATCTCCGGCCACCGTAGGCGCGGGCATGCGGGCAGCGAGTAAAGGGCAACTCGCTGCCCGACCATGGACCATGCCCGGGTCGACGGCGCGTTGTGTCCCACGCGCGCCTCAAAGAGCGTCAGCATACTGACGGGGCCCCTCTCTCAGAGGGCCAAAGCCTGCCGGGGTCGCGGGATTATTTCCTTACCGTGACCCCGGAACATAAAGGGCTATTGAAGGACACCGTGGATTTTAGTCAGTAAAAGTCTGACAGTCCCTCCCGCCCTGCCCGGGGTGGGAGGACTCATTTGATGATTTTACCACGTTAAAATAAAAAAAAAATGGTGGCAAATAACGGAAGTTATGAAGCCTTATTTCCTGAAAAAAAAAATATAACAGGAACACCGATCTATTTCTGGATAGCTAAACTGTTTGCCGATTTCATGCAGGAAGTTTGTTTCCAAAGTTCAGCAAGTCGATAACTTAATATCGGATACTGCCAGTAGATAGATGTTTGCTGTTTGTTCAACTTATTAGAAGACGCTTTTAAGTTTAAAAGAGTGTAGATGTTTTTTTAATGTGTATTCTCTTAGCTTCAGGCTAGTTCAGGAATAAATATGAGAGCTAAGATGGACCAAGCACACTCGGAACTAGAACTCCTGTGCACCGATGAAACACAGTCAAAGCTATTTGGCGCTGGACTCCGACACGATGATGGTTGAGATCCTCTATAAAAGAACCTATAACAATTAGCTTATTCGATTTTTTTCTTAGTTGGCTGTTTGGTTTTTTCTATTGAAAACCCAATTTTGGGCTGAATAAGTAGACGGCCCTGGTGAGGCCTACCATCGCCAGTTGGTTCGCTAAGCCATCACCGTTAGTGACTTTACCCATGGCTGGCGCGACGCGATTGCAAATCGACGATTCCAACTAAAATTGAAAATCAACCATACCACTACAACATATATTATATGACATAAAACACGTTGTTATCTACGGGTATAAGAAAAACAAAACACGATCGCCACGACGACGTCAAGTCAATTGAATTGCATCTTTATTTCTTAGTAGCAAGGTTGATTTTCACTTTTTGTTGGTTTCGGTCTAATTGCAATCGCGTGGCGCCATGGGTAAAGTGCCTAAAGGGCTTCACACACAGCAGCTATAATGTAAAGATGTACATTATATCACGATACATCTCATTACATCTTTCCATAGAGATTCGAAGATGTAAAAATATACATTCAATTGCTTCTCCTTTTGACCCAAAGGTTGACTGGTAGATAATGCCTTGCGGCATTAAGTCCGCCATAAGTACCACAATTGTACATGAAAGTGTAAATAAATAAATAAATAAATTAGGTATAGCTGCAGTGTGTGGTCTCCTGACGATTTCTATGGAAAGATGTAATGAGATGTATCGTGCTATAATGTACATTGTAAAACTCAGGAAAAATGGCGTGGTAAATAATTGTAGACGGCATAAATGCAATCGGTTATATTTCCTTGCTTTAACAAATTATCAGAATCTCATGGTAGGCACAACTCCTATTTTTCATGGGTGACGGCTGTCTGACAGGCAACCATAAAGTTACATGCGCTGTGGCAGCAACTGTCACATCATTTCCTGTAAATAAGACTTCTTGGTCACATCCTCTCACAAGATCAGGCCTGATCTCGTGGAAGGATGTGACGGCATGGCTAGCGGCTTAGCAGGCTTGCTAAAAGGCTTTTGGCATTGGCTGGCTGGCTGGCTGGCTGGCTGGCAGGCTGGCTGGCTGGCTGGCTGGCTGGCTGGCTGGCTGGCTGGCTGGCTGCCTGCGGTTAACTGGCTATGGCGGTCCGGCCAAGGCTTGGCTGCAGAGGCGATATCTGGGTAGGCGCTACATTCTAGCTGGCTCCTGTTAACTGGCTATGGCTGACTGGTCAAGACTGATCTGCAGAGGCGCTATCTTGCAAAGCGTGCGTTACAACATCTTTACATTATAGTTGCTGAGTGTGAAGCCCTTAAGTTGCAGGTAGCCTGTGGTGATGTTATATGGAGTGAAACGCTAGAAGCGGAAAACACTTACCCGACAAACGTCTCATAATCTTCAAAATTAATCCGCACTTCTCGAAGCCAGCCATTGGTGGCCTCAATTAAATACCTACTCAGTTATCCGTTTCAATCCATAAAAAGCCGAGTAAAAAGAGAAATAGAGTGTGAAACAGTGAGGTACAGAATTAAATATGGTAAAAACATCCAAAATACGATGCTCAATTTAAAAGATCAGCGTGGAGAGTGATGCGAAAAATACAAGTTTGATTAAAAGCACACGTAGGTAAATATAATAAATTTTTCGTACCACTTGCTCAAAAAAGTGACATTCTATGCCACAAAAAGCGTACATAACAATAGTCATTTTTAATCTGTTAAAAACAGGGAAAGAAAGTTGTATTGAATTTCATTCATCCTCTAGGGAGAGAATGTGATTTAAATTTGGAATACTTACCGATACTGAACTACATCAGTCTGTCTTTCCAACATTGAGTTTGTATATAAAGCACTAGCTGTGCCCGCGACTTCGTTCGCGTGGATGCCGGAACTTAACAATGTATTGTTTAGTGCGAAGCGCTGTTGGAGGATACCGATACAAATCATTTTCTTTATGCTTTTTTTAGCGTCATAAAATCGTCAAATTAGTCTTCTCACCCAAGGCAGGGCAAGAGGGACTGTCAGACTTGTACTGACTAAAATCCACGGCGTCCTTCAATAGCACTTTACGTTCCGGGGTCACGGTAGCTCGTAAGTCCCACGACCCCGGCTGGCTTTGGCCCTCTAAGGGGAGCTCCGTCATTGTGCTGACACTCTTTAAGGCGCTCGTGGAACACAACGGGACGACGACCCGGGCATAGTCCATGATCGAACAGCAAGTCGCCCGATTACTCGCCGCCCGAATGCCCACGCCTGTTGGCCAGACATAGTCTTGCGACGTCCGTCACCGTGGGTGTCTACCACTGCGGCTGGGTCTTGAGGTAGACGCTGTCCTCTTCCTCAAGCGTCCCGCCTCCTCCTTCGCTGGCATGACTGCTTCGCAGAAGGAGGCGACCGGTTCCAACTCTATTTCGCCCCGCAGCATGGCGTCAACCAATGCCGAGCGCGAGAGGTCGCCGCTTATCACCGTTGCCGTTGTAAGGACATGTGCGATGCTCTGCCCAAGCGGGGCAATTCTGCACCGTATGCTCTACCTTAGACCCCCACCCCCCCATAACCTCGTAGTGGTGACATCCAAGCGTTTCTTCCTTCCCCGACAAAGGTACCTTCCAAAACTTCCGTGTCCAGTGAGGACCTGCGTCAGGTGGTTGGTCAGGAAGCCGTGACACCTATCCAGCCACTCCTCAAAGAGAGGTCTTACCGCCGCGATTGAGGCGTGCCCGAACCTCGGTTTCGATAGTCGCTCCCTCCATACCGCCCTGAGATAGCGCCGGAGCTCTTCCCGCCGCGCCTCGACTTGTCGATGCAGCGGGGATTGGCCAGTGCTTCTTCATAAATACGTGCTGTCGGACGGCAAACTACCCATTACTCCCCGTCCGTAAGCGGCTGGAATATGACCCACTATTTCCGACGCCCTGGTCGTCTTCAGCGGTGGCTCAGGTGAGAGGTAGAGGGTGCACTTCTCAGTATTGCCCAGGCAGTAATAATTTTGTTGTGACATTATTTTGAAATTATGATATCTCCTAAGATATTCATTGAAATCAAACGATGTCAAGGGCAATTTTGTTCAAAATTAAATGCTTGTGATGATTAACGTATTTATTTTGATAAGGATTAATATCATATTAATGAAAATACCTTCGCAAATAATGCATTACTTTAAAACAAATTTGATTTCCATAAAAAAGGTTATAGTGACTTAATCTTAAAAGATAGATATATGCTCTCGCGGACTTTATTTTAGAACTTTTTATGAGGAATAATTCCGTAGTACATCATTTTTGCGTATCTTTAACCGTCTACACAGCGCACGCAACGAAAGCTCTCGAAAAGGAATACATTTTCCCGATTTTGAAACATTTCTCATTGCTGCTCCGCTCCTTTTGGTGATAGCGTGATGTTATATAGCCTATAGCCTTCCTCGATAAATGGACTATCCAACACAAAAAGAATTTTTCAATTCCAACCAGTCGTTCCTGAGATTAGCGCGTTCAAACAAACAAACAAACAAACAAACAAACAAACAAACTCTTCAGCTTTATAATATTAGTATAGATTATACAACTTTTTGAAAAAGGAATACGCATTTATTATGCAGTTATCATTATTCAATAAAATTACGAAAACCGAAGAGGCCGTATGAGCTTGATGCCTTGCTTTTCCGACAAAAAAATACATAAACGTTAAGTTAATTTTAATTTATTTTTATAAATAAGTTAATGTTAAATGTTAATGTTTAATAAATGCTTATCACATATTATTATTGTGTTAATTTGTTCGCAAATGGTACGAAAAGTAGAGTATTTCCCTCGGTGATAAAGCTGTCTTACTCTTGGGTGAACTTAAATCCCTCGCTATACTCAGGACACGTCTTAAATCCCTCGCTTCGCTCGTGATTTAAGTTTTTAACACCCTCGCTACGCTCGGGAGTAAACCTCGAGTCCTTCGTTAAGCTCGAGATTTAAATCGTCACCCGCGACAGAAGACACTGCTTTATCCCCTTGGTTAATAATCTACTAATAATGACTCATACAAAGTTGTTGAGCCGATGTTATTTTTAGATATTATTATAAGACGGTTTCTTAAAAAAAACATCTTTTTTATAGTGTAAATGATGGATTACAATAAAAAAAGTTGTTTTACCGGTTACAAATTCCAAAGTCATCAAGGCTTTTATTCTGTGTCCGAAGTCCAAGATTTCACAATAACACGGATCTACCTTTGTATCAGAATTTAATTACAGTTTTAGAATAGTTTGGACTTTAGACTCACTAGTCACGATGACTTTCAACTTTGAAATCAATCGTGCTTTTAGTAACAAAACATGAACAAGTTTTAGTTAATCTGGTTTAAACTGTCTGTTTTTAAATCAACTTTGACTAAGACTTTTCTTAAAGGATTGTTGTGACAAAAGCTGAAAGAAAATTTTCACAGATAAGAGTGTAAACGATGATTCCCGATGGCCACCCCCAGTTTATTCACCACCACTGGTAGACAGTAATTTTTTTATAATTTCGTCTGCCCATCCCGGAGTGGACAAAGGGAACTTTTTTTTGAAAATTTCCTCCTGACCGCCACTTGTGGACAGTGATACGAAATGAAGTTCCCTTTGTCCATCCCGGGGTGGACAAAGGTACCTAACTTGTTTTTGAAAATTTCGCTCTGACCGCCACTGGTGGACAGTGATCCGAAAAGAAGTTCCCTTTGTCCATCCCGGGGTGTGGACAAAGGGAACCTAAATTTCCCTCTGACCGCCACTGGTGGACAGTGATCCGAAAAGAAGTTCCCTTTGTCCACCTCGGGGTGGATTATGGATATTTTTTTTTTTTTTTTTTTTAGCGTGGTAAAATCATCAAATGAGTCCTCCAACCCCGGGCAGGGCGGGAGGGACTGTCAGACTTCTACTGACTAAAATCCACGGTGTCCTTCGATAGCCTGTTATGTTCCGGGGTTACCCGTCGACCCGGGCATGGTCCTTGGTCGGGCAGCGAGTTGCCCTTTACTCGCTGCCCGCATGACAGCGCCTAAGGTGGCCGGAGATCGTCTCGCGACGTCCGTCGCCGTGGGCGTCCAACACCGCGGTTGGGGCGGAAGGAGGACTCTGTCCTCTCTCGCTCGCGGCGCGCCTCCTCCTTCGCGAGCATTACTGCTTCGCAGAAGGAGGCGACCGCTTCCCACTCCGTCTCGCCCCGCAGCATGGCCGCAACCAGTGCCGGGCGCGAGAGGCCTATCGCAGCCGTGAGGACACGTCGGTGCACTGCCCAAGCTGGGCAGTCCTGCACCGTATGCTCCACCGTGTCCTCCGGGCGATCTTCGCAGTGGTGACACCCAGACGTTTCCTCCTTCCGCATTAGACACAGGTACCTCCCGAAGCACCCGTGCCCGGTGAGGACCTGCGTCAGGCGGAAGGTAAGGACGCCATGACTTCTCTCCAGCCACTCCTCAAAGAGGGGTCTTACCGCCGCAATTGCGGCGTGCCCGGTGGATTATGGACATACGGATTTTTTTAGACAAAGTACAAATCGAATCGATAACCTCATCATGTTTGACTCTGTGGTGGTTCATGAGGTACAGTCTGGTGACAGACGGACAGACAGCGGAGCCTTATTAATAGGGTCCCGTTTTTAACCGACTTAAAAAAAAAAGTAGGTTCTTAGTTCGACCTGTATGTATGTATGTATGTATGTTTGTCCGCGATTATCTCGCGTTTGGCTGAACGGATTTTGATGCAGTTTTCAAGGAAGTGCTCATTACATTCTGGAGAAGGTTTTAGTATGTAATACTAATAGATATCCTGTGACGTTGCCCGCGTGGATCCGTTTTTCCTTACTTGGGTCGTAGATTTTCAGGGACGATTGCATGTTTGTCCGCGATTATCTCGCGTGTGGCTGAACCGATTTTGATGCAGTTTTCAGAAAAGTGTTTGATACATTTTGGGGAAATTTTTGGTATATAACAATAATGGATATCTCGTGAAGTTGCTCACATAGATCCGTTTTTGTTGCTTAATAGGATTGTAGATTTTCAAAGAAGCCGATTTTTTGAAGATTTTTTTTGTGGAATATCTCAACTAAAAAGGGAAAAATAAAAAACTTTTTTAAAAAAAGGGAACCGACTTCCAAACCAAACACAAAAAAAAAACCGGCCAAGTGCGTGTCGGGCCACGCACAGTGTAGGGTTCCGTAGTTCCATAGTTCCATCAAAATACTTATGCGAACTAACTAAACTGATTCGCTAAATTTAATTTTAAAAAGAACAATTTTCACAATCGGTCCAGGAGTCTTTGAGAAATCGGGGAAAATACATTAAAAAAAAAAGATTACGACGAATTTAGAACCTCCTCCTTTTTTTGAAGTTAGTTTAAAATAGTTGACGATAAAAACCTACGTATCCCCAAAAAACATACCGTAAAAACATACCTATTAAAGCTGTAAAAATAAAGTTGACAAACTTACATTTGCAGTTGAAGAACATGTTCACGATACATTTTGTTTAAGAAAATATGTTATCCAAGTACATTTTATAAGTTGGTCGACTATTACTCATAAAGTTGTAAAGCCTACTTAGTCATGCTAATTTTCTTTTAAACTTCGATATATATACTACTATTGTGAATTTTTTCACACCCCCAAACATAACGGTTTAGCTTGTAGAGGGGGGGACACTCGAGTCGAGCAAAATTTAGCACTTTAAAGCTTAATATTTCACAAACGAATTTTTTTATCAAAAAATTGTTAATGGAAACTGTCAATATTTTTTAAAGACCTATTTAATGATACCCCACACTAAGGGGTACGCGAGAAAAAAAAAAAAACATCCCCACTTTACGTGTACAGGAGGTACCCTAAAAAAAATATTTTACGAGATTTTATTTTACCACTTTTTCGGCACAACAAATCCGTATATTAACACCAAATTACAGCTCTCTAGTACTGTGCGTCTCTGAGCTAAACTGCGGACAGACGGACGGACGGACGGACGGACGGACATGGCGAAACTATAAGGGTTCCTTGTTGACTACGGAACCCTAAAAAACTATAAAATAACTTTTCTTTCGGAAGTCGGTGGCCATATCTCAATGAAATAATAAAAAAAAACAAAGCCACCGACTTCCGAAAGAAAAGTTATTTTATAGGTAGTTTTTTTTTTTGTGTTTGGTTTGGAAGTCGGTTCCCTTTTTTTTTAAAGTTTTTTATTTTTATCCTTTTGGTACGGTACCCTAAAAAGGACGTAGGTACCTAGGCCAGGGTTGGAAAAAGAGTTTATTTTTTAAAACAAACTGTTCAAATTCGCTGTTTGTAATTAAATATAAATTACAAAAAAACCGGCCAAGTGCATGTCGGGCCACGCACAGTGTAGGGTTCCGTAGTTGCCCAACAAAATACTTATGCGAACTAACTAAACTGATTCGCTGAATTTAATTTTAAAAAGAAGAATTTTCAAAATCGGTCCAGGAGTCTTTGAGAAATCGGGGACAATACATAAAAAAAAAAAGATTACGACGAATTTAGAACCTCCTCCTTTTTAGGGTTCCGTAGTCAACAAGGAACCCTTATAGTTTCGCCATGTCCGTCCGTCCGTCCGTCCGTCCGTCCGTCCGTCCGTCCGTCCGTCCGTCTGTCCGCAGTTTAGCTCAGAGACGCACAGTACTAGAGAGCTGTAATTTGGTGTAAATATACGGATTTGTTGTGCCGAAAAAGTGGTAAAATAAAATCTCGTAAAATATTTTTTTTTAGGGTACCTCCTGTACACGTAAAGTGGGGATGTTTTTTTTATTTCTCGCGTACCCCTTAGTGTGGGGTATCATTAAATAGGTCTTTAAAAAATATTGATAGTTTCCATTAACAATTTTTTGATAAAAAATTTCGTTTGTGAAATATTAAGCTTTAAAGTGCTAAATTTTGCTCGACTCGAGTGTCCCCCCCCTCTACCAGCTAAACGGTTATGTTTGGGGGTGTGAAAAAATTCACATTAGTAGTATGTATAACGAAGTTTAAAAGAAAATTATCATGACAAAGTAGGCTTTACAACTTTACGAGTAATAGTCGACCAACTTATAAAATGTACTTGGATAATATATATTTTCTTAAACAAAATGTATCGGAGAACTTGTTCTTCAACTGCAAATGTAAGTTTGTCAACTTTATTTTTACAGCTTTAATAGATATGTTTTTACGGTATGTTTTTTGGGGATAGGCAGGTTTTCATCGTCAACTATTTTTAACTAACTTCAAAAAAAGGAGGAGGTTCTAAATTCGTCGTAATCTTTTTTTTATGTATTTTCCCCGATTTCACAGACTCCTGGACCGATTTTGAAAATTCTTCTTTTTAAAATTAATTTCAGCGAATCAGTTTAATTAGTTCGCATAGGTACTTTGATGGGCAACTACGGAACCCTACACTGTGCGTGGCCCGACACGCACTTGGCCGGTTTTTTGAAGTTATTTAAAAATAGTTGACGATAAAAACCTACCTATCCCCAAAAAACATACCTATAAAAGCTGTAAAAATAAAGTTGACAAACTTACATTTGCAGTTGAAAAGCATGTTCTCCGATACATTTTGTTTAAGAAAATATGATATCCAAGTACATTTTATAAGTTGGTGGACTATTACTCGTAAAGTTGTAAAGCCTACTCAGTCATGTTAATTTTCTTTTAAATTTCGTTATATATACTACTATTGTGAATTTTTTCACACCCCCAAACATAACCGTTTAGCTGGTAGAGGGGGGGGACATTCGAGTCGAGCAAAATTTAGCACTTTAAAGCTTAATATTTCACAAACGAATTTTTTTATCAAAAAATTGTTAATGGAAACTCACATTATTTTTTAAAGACCTATTTATTGATACCCACACTAAGGGGTACGCGAGAAAGAAAAAAAACATCCCCACTTTACGTGTACAGGAGGTACCCTAAAAAAAATATTTTTCGAGATTTTAATTTACCACTTTTTCGGCACAACAAATCCGTATATTTACACCAAATTACAGCTCTCTAGTACTGTGCGTCTCTGAGCTAAACTGCGGACAGACGGACGGACGGACGGACATAGCGAAACTATAAGGGTTCCTTGTTGACTACGGAACCCTAAAAATGATCAATGGAAACAAAAACATCTGAGTACTGTTTTTTTCTAATGTTTTGAAGTATTATTTCATTACAATGCCATAAAAGCAAACAAAAATGCGACATAGCATACATACACTCAAATGATTGAATGTCAAACTATTAATCGTCCTGAATATTAATTTATTTTCCTTTTACACGCATTCATCCGCCATGAAAAGTATTTAGAACATGTAATTAAAAACACTGTTTAATTTTTTTAAACAACTTGTATTAATCATGCCAACCCTGACCTAGATATTTAACAAACCACAATCACCTGATGGTGATTTGTCCTAAGCCTCATAACATTAACATTTTTCATTGTATGACTCGCAAGGACTTGCAATAAACAACTTTTCAAGGAGAATGCAATTACACAGTGGTTGCACTAGGACGACTTTTACATAATGAGGTTCATTGACCTTACCAAGGTTCGTTGTATATTATGCAGTTGCAATTTACCTGGTTTTTGCTTTATCATAATGCGTCGATGTTGTGATTTTCCTCAAAAGCTAATTTAAGAGACAAGGAAAATAAATAAATTATGAATAACAAAATAATTATCTCGACAGAGGCCTTATTACGAATCTCGCTTTTTTTTTAAATAAATTTTGCCTCACTCTAGGAATTTCTTTTGTATCAAACATTTTGGTCTTACATAAGAAAAATCTCAACCTGGAAGAACTAATAAAATTGTAGATTATACAAATATTAAATGATTCGTGCGGGAATCGAACTTTCAACACGCAGCGCATCAGTCGATAGCTCTGTCACTGCACTAATGGTGCCGTCAAGATAAAATTTTAAAAGATGAAATTTCTTTGAAGGCGTCAGCTGTAGAGGACTGGGGAACAGTGTATAAGGCTGCGTGTGCAGTGAACAGTGTATCCACCAGAGTTGTGCCGAGGAAATGTGTCGTGCGAGGATGTCTAGCTGTGCTGTGAAAATGTGTAGGCGTTTCCACCAAAGCTGTGCGATGAAAATGTGCCTACGAGGATGTGTAGGGGAGCTGTGAAAATGAGCATTAATGTGAAGTGCGCGGATGCGTTGCGCAGCTGTGAAATGTGTCGACGAGGGTGCGGTGTAGTGGGAGCGGAGACACATCATATCCCTCGCAACACATCCCTCGTACACATCCCTCGCAACACATTCCTCGTACACATTCCTCGCACACATTCCTCGTACACATCCCTCGCACGCATCCTTCACTTGTTTTGTATGCGCAAAAATCTAGCTGCGCTGAGCCGTTTCCACCAGAGCTGTGCTGACCGAGGCGAGGTTAATGAAGCGATTCTATTGGTTCTTTACAAACACATTCCTCGCTACACATCCTCGCACATCTCTGGTGGAAAAGCAGCCTAAGACGAGGACGCGAGGTATAATCGGGACGGACATACACAATTACGGCAAACTTAACACAGCACTAACGTAGCGCAAGCGTCAACAGGACGTCATTTGCAAGCGACTATTAAAAATGGCGTCCTGTTGGCGCTTGCGCTACGTTAATGCGGTGTTAAGTGTGTTTTCCTATCATACCCCGCGTCTTCGTCTTATACTCTGTTTCACGTAAGACGAGAACGCGTCGCGGAGGACGTTTGAAAATGTATGAGAGTCGCGTCCGCGCCCCGCCTCTTCTGTGTGTTTTACGTCGCGACGCTTCTATACCTTTTGTATGAAAGAGACGCTGAAGAGACATATGTCACCGCCCCGTCTGCGTCTTACGTATTTTCTATGTGGCACGCGCCTTATCAGTAAATTACCCATCAATTTCACATAAGATAATAATTTCCCGTTTTATGATAGGTACTTAGTAACAAGAGAAAGGAAGTTCCTTTGATGGGAACCACACATGATGGTAATGAAAATGAAATAATCATCGTTTAAACTTTATTGCCGTTTTAGAGCTACCAGAATTACTGAACATAAAACAAATGATCATGCGCTTTTCATTTTCAATGAAATTTAGGTCGTAATACTTCAAGTACGGTAAAATACGGATATCTTGTGCTAAGGCCTCAGATTTGGGCATGCGGGCGGTGAGTAAATAGGCGACTCGCTGTCCGACCATGGACCATGCCCGGGTAGAAGGCGCGGCGCGCGGCGCGTTGTGTTAAAAAAAGGATCAGGGGGGGTATTACAACCTTTTTTAATTCCGAGCAGTTTTCAGGCAGTTGAATTTACGGCCTTAATAAGGCTTGTTTTATTTCGTATTATGACGTACGTAATTCTGCAAGGAATCATCCTGGATTACTTGTCTCTGGATGATTACGACGGGCTAGCGAATTCGTTCAAAAATCGAATCGATAAGTTACCGATGATTACCGGTTTTATAAATTTTGTGTGAAAAAAATCTTTTTCATTGTAAATTTAGGAGATATTTGAGTTAAACTGTATTTTAATAACAATTTAAATATTTACAATCAAATTAAATTAAATTAAATCAACATTTACTGTCATTTTATGCAAAAACTTAATACCAAATAAAACTCTCACAAAGGGGTTTGTTTCTGAACGATCGTATTGCGATACTTTTTTAGTCTGTGGCGGTTTTGTTTACCAAAACAAACAAGATTATCGTAGAAAGCGCGGGAAACCTGAAGTTGGCGGACGTGGTTTTTTTTGGCTCTGTTTAAATTTTTAATTAGATAATATTGGATTAGATTAAGTTTTTGTATATATTTCAACTTTTTATTTAGTTTTAGTGTAGTGGTAGTTTTTTCTTCAGATTTGGTAAGTTTTTTTTAGTTCTTTTTGTAGTTATAATATGGATCCTCCGGATGACCCCGGAGGGACGCCACCGTTGGAAATAGGTCACTATGTGACAATCTCTAATAATGATACTAGTGCAGTGGATACTGATTGCTCCATAACATTAACAACCAACAACAATAGCTCAAAACGAAAAAGGGTGTCTGCTCGGCCATCTATTTGCAAACACTGCAACAAAAAAAGGCGCAAAAGTGGCGGGAGACGTCACAACGACTGTGATTGTGGTGAGGTGGAACCTACTGTAGATGACACTAAAAATAGGGCAACTGATTCTCCGCGTACTTCTATGTTAAAGGCTGGTGCTGACGATCTACTGAGTGGGTCGTCTCAGCGTCCTGCCTCAGTTGCTCGGCTCTTATACAATTCCTCCGATGCGGCTCCGTTTTTTATACATATTCAGAGGGAGCAATCTGCGCCTAATGACAATACTTTTCTTAATCCGGTTACTTTTGGTAGATTCTTGAAAAGGAATTGTTTCAATAACATTATTAATGGCAGTCTGAAGAAAATAGGGCGAAACAGGCTGGTTGTTGCTTTTTCTACATATAATGATGCAAACTTGTTTATAACCAGCAAGTTGTTGGAAAGGGACTGTTATAAAGCTTTTATACCCACTTTTTCTGTGACTCGCATGGGTGTCGTCAGAGGCGTACCCGTAGAGTGGACAGATGATGAAATATTAGAAAACATCACTGTGCCAATTGGTTGCGGCAAAATATTAAAGATAAGAAGAATTAAAAGAAAAACTATTGTAGATGAAAAACCTTTATTGAAAAATACAGAAACAGTTATTTTAACTTTTGATGGTCAAATTCTACCAAAGCGTGTATATATGTGTTATACAGCACTTTCTGTGGACTTGTACATTTATCCAACAATACAATGTTATAATTGTTGCAGATATGGCCATGTCAAAAATCAATGCAGGTCTAAACCACGCTGTTATAAGTGCGGTCAAGGCCACTCTGGGGATGAGTGTACAGTATCTGAGGATAATCTTTCTTGTTGTCTTTGCAACGGTTTTCATGAGGCTACTAGCAAGAAATGTTTAGAATATGAACGTCAAAAAAACATTAAAGAATCCATGGCCAAGTCATGTATTTCATATGCTGAAGCTTCAAAGCTTCATCCCACAATTTCTAAAATATCATATGCTGATGCCTTGCTTTCCTCTCCCACAACTTCAAGCCATATTAATGCTTCTGTTCCTCCTCATTACTCACCATCCAAACAAAATAAAATATCATATAAAAAAACAGTTTTTATTAAACCTCGGTCCCCACCCCACTTTTCTAAAGGTTATGATCAGCAGTTCCATCAGGACCTTGCTAGAAATGTACCTCAATCAAAAGATGGCTGTGCCCTCATCCCTAAGGATGATTTATCTGCATTATCTGTGTCTGAACTAATCATTGCTTTGATAAAATCATTAACTCAAACACATCACCTTTCACCGTCCATCGCTGCCACTGTATTAAATGCAGTTTCTGAATCATCATCATCAACTAATAATAATCATGGACAACAAAGTCCTACAATGGAATTGCCGAAGTGCAATAAATAAAAAATCTGAAATTATACATATTGTAAATAAATATAAACCTTTTGTTTTTGCTCTTCAAGAGATATGGCTTAAACCAGGGTCTTTGTTTAGGATCCCTGGTTATGCATGTCTCAGAGAAGACCGCTCTGATGGGTATGGCGGTGTTGCTTTACTCATCAAACATCATCATTCATTTTCATTTTTCACAATCCCACCTCATAATAATGATTTTTCTGTTATTGCAGCAGTTGTAGATAATATTTGTTTTGTTTCTGTATATATTCCTCGTCCATCTGTTGTAATTTTTAATGAAATTGTAAATATTTTTTCAATTCTTCCTAAACCATTTATAGTTTTAGGTGATTTTAATTCCCAGCATGAAGTCTGGGGAAGTTCGTCAACAAATAACTATGGCAGCACCTTACTTGACATTCTGGATAGTCTCAATCTTTGTTTATTAAATACTGGGTCCCCAACTCGACGCACTTCTCCACACGAGGGTGCTAGTGCTCCTGATTTGTCAATTTGCTCTGACAAATTAGCTTCGCGTTTGACTTGGGAAGTTATGCTTTCCTCATTTGGTAGTGATCATTTTCCTATAGTTTTATCATTTCCCGACGGTCAAAAACATTATTCTAAGAGCGCTCCACGGTTGAAGTACAAACTGGGTGATGTGGATTGGCAAAAATTTAAAGAGCATTTAGATATTATTGTTTGTGATCTTCCGGAAATTAAATTTGGTGATGAACAGTTATGTGCCGACGCCTTATCTGAAGCCATGATAAAAACGGCTGATAAACTTTTTCCTCTAAAAAAGATACAAAACAAAATCCCATCTCCGCCATGGTGGGACAAAGATTGTACAGATGCAATAAAAAAAAGGAAACAGTGTGAACTTGCCTATCTTGAAAATTCTACCGAAGAAAATTTTAATAGTCTGAGCGCCTCAATTTCAGAAACAAAAAAATTATTAAAAAAAAAGAAATTTGAAAGCTGGAGATCATTCTGTCTGTCTATTTCTCCTAACGTTAAACCATCTATGGTTTGGCAGAATATCAGAAGGTTTAGAACAGCGTTCTCAGATTCATCTACCGCATTCCTTCCACCTGAGCTGGTAAATAGTTTTTTAGATAACTTAGCTCCCTCATCTGTCCCGGAAAATATTATTCCAAATTCTATTCCCCTTTCAACACTAGATTCTCTTAGTGACCTTAATACTCCATTTAGTTTAGAAGAACTTAAAGGTGTTGTACGACACAGTAAAGACTCCGCTCCGGGTGCAGATGGTATTCCGTACTCTTTTCTATCAAATATGAGTGACACATCTCTTCTCTATTTTTTAAAACTAATTAATAACATTATGATATCCGGAAATATTCCGCTTTCATGGAAAGCCCAAGATATTATACCTATTCTCAAACCTAACAAAAGTCCATCGAGTAGCGCTTCTTACAGACCAATTGCTCTATCATCGGTTTTGCTAAAAATCACAGAACATTTAGTTAAAAATAGGTTAGAGTGGTATTTAGAAAACAGGAAACTACTCAGTGATAGTCAATTTGGTTTTAGGCGTGGCAAAAGTACCATAGATAGTTTAAGCATCTTTGTCACTGATATAAGATTAGCATTTTCTTCGAATCAATCCATAATTTCTGCTTTTCTTGACATTAACTCTGCTTATGATAATGTTGTAATATCAAAATTAAAATATAAACTGGAGCAGTTAAATGTCCCCATTTTACTAACAAACTTCATTCTAAATATGTTATCTGAGAGGTATATTAATCTTACACTTCAGGATTCTAGGTGTGAATCTAGACGCGTTTGGAAAGGTCTTCCTCAAGGATCAGTTCTCAGCCCTCTGTTATATGACATCTACACTTACGATCTTGAGAGTTCTCTAAACAATAAAGTAAAAGTGCTACAATACGCTGATGATCTTCTTTTATATTGCCCTCATAGCTCTATTCAGACGTCTTGTAATACAATGACATCGGGTCTCAGCCTTTTAAAAAAATGGATGGATAACAATGGCCTTGAGCTATCTACTTCTAAAAGTTCAGTTGTACTTTTTACCAGGATGCGCCTTCCTCCCCCTGTTTCTGTATATTATGATGATAATTTAATACCTGTGAAGTCTTCAGTAAAATTTTTAGGAGTGGTTTTAGATAGTAAACTCACTGGTATTCCACACTGTGATTATATAACGGCAAGATGTGAGCAAAGACTAAATATATTAAGATGTTTATCGGGGGTCTGGTGGGGTGCCCACCCCTATTCATTAAAATTAATATATAACGCAATAGTTAGAAGTGTGCTTGACTATGGAACTTTTTTATTGGAACCTGGAAATTCAGCTGCTTTTAAAAAATTAGACAGAATTCAATCAAAAGCACTACGTATAGTGACTGGAGCTATGAGATCAAGCCCAATAAATGCTTTACAGGTTGAAACTGTAGATCCTCCTCTTTCACTTAGACGTCAGTATCTTGCTGACAAAGGGGTTTGAACTTTTTTGTATGGGCCGTGTACCAGATGCCATCCGCCATTTTGATTTTTTTTCAAAACGGCGTACACGAATGAAACGTTGATAAATCGATAGATCACATCAATACAAACATAAAATGTAAGGGCCAAAACCTTGTAAACCGTCACGTTTCCGAGTTATGAGCTGTCAAACATGTAAAATTAGTGACACATTTTTTCTTATTTTTTTAATATTTGGATGTTTATTGATCAAAGAAGATACTTCCGCAATAAAACTAATTGAATATTAGTTTTTACACGCATTTTAAATGCTGAAATTGCGTTAAACGAAATAATCCTATGTAAAAGCATTTGAAATACGTGAAAAACTAATGTTCAATTAGTTTTATTGCGGAAGTATCCTTTTTGATCAATAAACATCCAAATATTAAAAATATAAGAAAAAATGTGGCACTAATTTTACATGTTTGACAGCTCATTACTCGGAAACGTGACGGTTTACGAGGTTTTGCCGCTTACATTTTATGTTTGTATTGATTTGATCTATCGATTTATCAATATTTCATTCGTGTACGCTGTTTTGAAAAAAAATCAAAATGGCGGACAAAGAACTGGTACAAAAAGCACAAAGCCCTTTCTATTCCGTTCATTTCAATTTTCTAATCATCCGTTACGTCAAAAATTGCAGTCTCTTCTAGATCAAATCAATTCTTCCCGTTATTGGTCTAATAAATCTCTTCCTTGTCTTATTGTTAGCTTTAAAAAAATTATGGCTTTGCAAGCTCCAATTTACCGGTCATTATCATTTCCTCTCTTCAATCATTCATATGAATCATTAGTTTTTACTCCGGATGTTATCCTAAACCTAGGCATTAATAAAAATGATAATTTTGTAAAAGAATCATTTAACTTTACTGTGCGGGACGGACGTTATCGCCCGGACACACGACGATACGATGAGCTTGTCCGGAGCGGCGTTGACGTCCTGCACCGATGGTTGCTTGCTGTTTATGCTATGGCCTGAAGTCTTGAGTAGCAGGGACTTGTAGAACGAGGTTGTAGGTGCGGAGTAAATCAAACAGCCAATAAGTCTTCATAAGTTTTCAGGAAGCGAGTTGCTTGAGTCTTCAGGAGAGAGAGAGAGAGAGAAGATGTGGTGCCGTACCGTTGACTACGATTTGGTCGAATTTTCGAATTACTATTGTACCCCTGAACTTTACCTTAACGAGAGCCGCAAATCGCTTCCTTGATTTATTGTTTATTTTTATTATCTAAAAACTATTTAACAATCGATTTTCTTATTATACTAAAAATGGATTACGTGTTGTTTGGTATCACTATAATCCTTATGAAATTGCCTGTCTCCTGACATAATGACCCCGACTGTAACTGAAGGGACTGAAAAGTTACGACGAGTTAAAACTAGAAACTATTAAAATATTTAATTAAATTACATTTTCATAGGTCATTATCTCAGGAGGTTTGGTGGTTATTCCACAGACTTAGGTCTCGTTAGGTAGCCTGGGTAACAGTCTAACGTGATCTAACATTTATAACGAAATATCTATGTATTTCAGGAGTCTAGGGCCTGAATAATGATAGACACAAAAAAATAATCTTTATTAAAGAAACAAATTGTGTACAGGACATCTTACAACGTCAAATAAGTGGGTTTTCGAACGGATTATGGGTTTAAAAGTTAGGTCCAGGCCTAGGTCTCAGTCTAGGCTACCTGGATACACAAAAAACGAAACTATACTATGACTATAAGCCCACTCAATTGATGCTACAAAATGCACTGTACTTACGGTTTTACAACGAATTTTTTAACTGTTAAGTTCTATTTAAACACTATATACACTATATTTCACGTAACTGTCTATAATTTTACTTAGTCATTTTCTCACTATGAACACTATAAACACTTAGGTTTTGATGGTGACGCTTCGTCGCGAACATTTACCAAAGGCTTGCGATGGGAAAATTGGCATCATATTTACACAGACGCGTCTAAGCACTCTTCTTTGGGAAATGTTGGAGTTGGGGTTTTTCACTCGCAATATAACATAGTACAAAAAATCAAGCTTCCTCCTGAATCATCAGTATTTACTGGTGAATGTTTTGGACTGTTCAAAGCCTTAGAGTATATTTGCATCATGAAGTTGGAAAAAGCAATAATATTTACAGAAGTAAGTAAGTGCATTGCAGGCTATTGAAAGAAATCCTTTTAAATGTAAACCAATACTTCCCATAGTTCTTTTTATTAGAGGTCTCTTGTATAAATGCTTTAAATTAGGTCTTCAAGTTTCTATCGCTTGGATACCTGGCCATAGTAGTATCGCAGGAAATGTGAGAGCCGATCAACTGGCTAATGAGGCTGTAGACTGTGGTGATTTGTTCCCTTACATTAACTTTAGTCACGACTTGGCGAATTTGCCAATGAACTTTCTTTGGGATGCCTGGAGCAAGTTGTGGGCGGACAGCAGCACTACTAAAGGAAAATATTATTCTCATATTCAAACTTGTATTCCCAAGAAACCATGGTTTTTTAAGTTTAACTTTGGTAAGGTTGCTACGAGTTGTCTTATTCGAATGAGGTTGGGTCACAATTGCGCCAAAGTCCACCTTGCCCGATTGCAGATCGTTGCCAGTGACCTTTGCGAATGTGGTGATGTTGGCGATTTAAATCATATGTTTTTTTCCTGTCCTCTTCTTAGTCCTTTATAACTAGTTTACTTTCCTATAACATTGCTTTTCCTACCTCTATCTCTGTTTTACTGGCTTCTAATGACTCAAAAATATATATGTATCTATCATCATTTATCACTGACAATAATATACGCATATAATATTTACTTTTGTTAATGCTTTCCCTAATAATCCTATCCAATATCCATCCAAATTCCGTGTCCTAAATTAACCTTTCATTTTCTACCAAGTTTCCTCGTTTTTTGTTAGTGGCATTGCGCAAATAGCGACTTGCCAATTAAAAAAAAAAAAAAAAAAGATTATCGTATTTTATTTATTTACAATGCCACTATGTAGTGCTTTTTACTGCATTAATAAAGAAGCACACCGTTTTCCTACCGCAGAGAAAGTAAGGAAACAAAATGGACTAAGTCATGAGCGGAAAATTTTGAAAAATGGAGCTGTTCCAACACAACAATGTTCTAATTTTTAAAGCAAGAGCTATAAATGTTTCAACAAGTGAAGGAATGATAAAACCTAGGACGTTTATTCAAACCGAAAGACAGTGTGCCTAGTTCTCTTGAAATTGGCTGCGAAATTGTGGTACCAGAAGCAATCGAGGAAGTGAAATTAAAAATGTCTGCTGATACATTAAAGACTGCCCAATGTACCCAAATAAATATTGAACACCAGTTTTGGCTCCATTGGACTGTACCATTTCTGGAATGATGCTGCGCGAGGCTATTAATTTAAGTGTTTGAGTTGATCATACATTTTGTTTGGTTTATTCAACCCTACGTCCATTGCTACGAAAGATTATTTATGTCGTCACCATGTCTCAAATCTAAATTCTGTATATTTTTTTCTTACACTGATGGTACTACGACAAATAAAACAATTTTTTCAGGAGTAAGGTGTTTTTTATTTAGAACAAAATATTACTATATGAGTAAATGTTTACGTATATAAATCTATTTATTGCTTAGCGTTCAGTAAATGAGTGTATATATTGTGTCGTAAAAGGTAAAAACTTTGTCGTCTTTTTATGTAAAGCTCGTCAGCTGAGATTATATCGTGTCTGCACTCTCCAGATATTCTGTAGTGCCTCCATTATTAATACCAAAGTTTAATTTAGTTAGTTTCAACTGTTTAAAGACAAATTAAAAGAAACAAGTCAGTAAAAGTTACTAAAAAGTGGCGTAAACTGAATGATTTTGGAGATGCCAATTTTGACAGTTAATCCGGCCTTGAAATGTCATTATGTAGCTTGTAATACGAAATTTCCGGGCACAAGCACAGGCAGAAGTCGGTATGAGGTCACGTGACCGTTTTACTGGCCGTCATTGTGTGATCGTAATACGACTAAGCATGGCAGTTCACTTTAAGGCGTAAACTGACAGGAATTAAGAGCTTGTAATACGCCCCCAGATGTAGTTTTTGTTTATTTACAATTTTAACGTTCCGTTATTATCTTTGGTACTGCAGTCAGCATCAAAAGTTGCTGACCAAGTGACCACATTCAGATTTTCAAAATCACTGTACACCGTATTATTACGTAGGTATTATTAGGGTGTACAGCGATTTTGCAAATCTAAATGTGATCAGCAACTTTTGATGCTGACTGTACTTAACATTAAAAAGGAGATGTTTCATTTTGGGCCCAGTCTATGTACACCATATCAATAAATAGGACAAAAATAGGAGAATTTCATAAAAATACTGAAAAAATCATTTGAAGACGGGTTTAGCTGTTAAAAAATAATAATTAGGACTGTTTTTAGCACGATAACCCTATTTCAGGGCGACCATGACAGTACTATTTGACGTTTACTATGACGTTTGACAACTTTGACAGTCCCATGCAGTGACGTTTGAAGAATTTAAAGATTTTCTTGAGTTAGAATTATTCATATTTTTCGGAGTTAGTAATGATTGTATTTTTTTTTGTACAATTCAGAATACTATTATTTGACCACGGCCTTAAATCGCCTGTGATTCGGATTTCGTCGTGTGTTATTTTACAATAACAGTTCAGTTTCAGGTATGTCCTATATCCATGTTTTTGTTCAAATATTTTTTCTGTGTTGTTTTCTTCCCCTGTGTCTTATTCACATTATATCGATAAACAGGTCAGTGGGTCGTCTAACACTATATACTTAACCATTTTTTGTTTGTTTTAGGTTAATGTAAATGAAATAATGTGCCCACAATGCTTTGGCATCAAAATGTTAAATAACTAACATTAAACTAAATGTTCGTACACAAGGAGATCATGAACTGACCAGCATCGCCATGATAGCAGTGTTTGTGTCTGTTGGGCGTAGGCCATCATTGTTTTGTGAGGCGCACTCACTCTATTTCAAAGGAGCGGAAGGGCAATGATTATTATTGCTGAAACAATTTGTTGTTCCACGACAGGTAAACACTTTTTTATTCATACAGAGCAAGCACAAATGCAGAAGTTTCTTTTTATTATGATTCAAGACAACATTGTTGCGGAAAGGAAAAGAACTGATACAATCAATGTTTTGAAATGTGTGTAACAGATTCATATCTACACATATTTCACACTTCTATCATTTCCTTGGTCAGATCTGTAAAGGTGATATAAAAATAACCAATCTTGATTAATATTATTTATTTATGATTGATATCCAAATAAACCTTTATTTATTTTTGTTTTAGATACCCGAGGGTTACTTGCTATATTTTACTTCTTGGGTGCATTCAGAGTACAATACAACAACAAGGACTCATGCCAGCTCCAGTTACATTATAAAATTATGAATGCATGTGTGTAGTGCCAACAGTTTTGTGTCGAAACACACAGCCCCTCCATCAATAAAGGTCCTAAACAGACCGTAATAGCACAAACAGTGTTATAAAAAAAGAGGTAATATAAGCAACTTAATTACCAACTTTTGGAATGAAATAATTATGTGAATAGCCAATATGTATATCATATTCTTTTGTTTTATTCAGATTCCACCAAGAGGTATGGTTTGCTATGCTTGTTGGGTGGCAGCATGTAGAAAGATGAATACAGTAGCACATAGCAAAAAGGACGATGGACAATGAATTGCTGTGCCCACATTATGATGATTGTGTTGTATTCCAGTTGGGCTCGGTACCGTGAGAACATACAAGAGATGATGTGGAAAATAAATAAATCATAAGTCTCAACAAATTGTTTTATTAAAAATATTCTTCATGGCTGAATTGACATCCTTTTAACATCACTAATAATAGTTATTATGTATAACTTGTTTCAAAAATTGTTAGTGCATGGTTTGACATGATGTGCATTCCCTCGCAGAAAGGGGGTCTATCAGCTCATTGGATTAAAATGTTTGGTCTTCCTAGCTGTGAGCTGTTACTGTGTAATAGGAATAGTTAACATTTAACAATAACCTGTAGTTATCAGATACTGCAATGTCACTGCTTTCCTAAGAATGATACATACATCCAAAGTATACTGAATAGGCATTATAGAATGAAGCAGCAAGGCAGTGTTGAAAAACAAATAACGTCCAAGCTTTCGTTTCGATTGACCCTTGTCCCTGAAATAAAAGATAGGTGATGCAAGATGTGCTGCCGCTCTCTCTCTACTAGCTACTATAACAATAACTTGAGTTGTTAGGTAAGTACTGCACATGTTACTGCTCTCCAATGGATTATCGTGGTTAAGAGAACTTTGAATAGGCACCGAAGAATGAAGCAGCAAGAGTTGATAAACATAACGTCCACGCCTGCGTTTCGTTTCTTGGCATTGAGAGATAAAAGACGTAAGTTCTGCCGGAATCGAGTAAAATATCCTGTAGGTACTATTATTTTTATCGAAACCCAAGATTCTTGAGATCAAAAATTCTTTTTTTCGATTTTTACACCAATTTATGTCACGGTATGTACACGTCAATCAAGTGTCATTGTCAAAATAAACATACTACTGTCAGATCCACCATGTTTGATTTTTGTCGAGTGTTGTTATCCTTGACAAAGTTAATTTAAAAGCGCAATTAAACGAAGTGAAATTAAAGAGAATTAACAATTAAAAACGGTTTATGTATTAAGAAGCTATTTTTACATATGGTGTACATAGAGTGGGCCCAGGCTCCATACATTTTTGGACCATCTCCTTTACGGTCGGTTAAATATAGAATTAGTTTCAACCTAACGAAACAAGTTTCGCAGATCTTGTTCTGTGGACTTTGATCAGATTGAGGTAAAAACACGATTTATTAATCACCGTTTCGCCTGAACCTTGAGCCTTCTAAGCTTAGCACAAATTCGTCATCATTTAATTTGTTTGTATGATGTAATTTACTTGAAATATTTATAAATTCTAAGTGGGTTTTCTTGATCATTGAACGAATACAACTCAGATCAAAGTATCTCGGGTTTTGTGACGAGATTTCGCGTCTGGATGATACGAATCCATCCATCCATCCACACTAAATTAGAATAGTTTTTAGATATTTTGTTTCAGTATTACCAGATCTACATCATACTTCAGTTTCGGCACAAAATAAAGATTACGAATGGGGTTGAGTAAGGGTCAATTCACACCGAGGCGTGACGCTGCTCGCACATTTCAATAGAGCGTAATGCGCTGTGCGAGCCAGCGTGACGACACGCGCACATTTTAACAGCGACTCAAAATTTAACTTTATTTACTACGAAAAGATACCCATTTCTAGCATCTTTCGGTCGCGTCTCTACTTGGTGTGTATTGACCCTAAGTTTAAAACATCGTGAGGCCTTAATAATAATCAAACTCCCAAATATTACAAAAGGTAGTCTGAAAACTTAATCTGTTCTGAACTAAAACTACACTGCCGTGTTATTAATTCATGATTTACTTAAATACTCGTACCTATGCGTATTATATACATCTACACATTACTTATGTATGCACGTGTAGGCAATTGACAGCGTAAGAAAGTTAACACAACCACATATTGAAGGGTTTCAGGAAGTTGTAACATTCGTAATTCGTGGTGAGGCGTGTGACGTGACGCATGCCTCACCATGACTCGTGGTGAGACGCATGTGACGCGATTTTTCCACAATAATTAGGAAAACATCGGATGAAGCAATGGGAATTATATGTAGGGAGTATGGCAGTGGTCCGACCAACGGCGAGAGAACGAGTAACTCTCGGCGATTTTCTCTCTCAAGAAACGCACAATAAATGTACATTCCGTGTAAACGAAAGAGATGCATATATTAATAGTTGCTCTCTTACTGTTCACATTGCCGGCGACGAGCTTTCAAAAATAAACTCCCTCAGCGATACATTCATTGTGCGTTTCTTGAGAGAGAAAATCGCCGATAGTTACTCGTTTTCTCGGCGCCGCGCCGGTCGGACCATTGCCTAAAGGTAATATAAAATTAAGAGGAAAAGCTATCGTGTTTAAGACAGAAAATTTACGCCTAGGAACAATGCGGGGTCGCAGGAATGTCATAAGGTAAAGTAAGGTTACCGCGGCTTGTGAAAGCAAAGGGCAACTGAGGGGTTCCTGGGGCTAGGGTCTGCTTAGCCCCCCGCTTAGCTACGCCACTGCTGATGTTTTATCTTAACGTAATAGTAATTATTCGAAAAGTTAAATATTTTGTATCAGTTGATTCTTTTACTTCATTGAACTGTTACTAAAATATTCTAATGCCTTTCACAGCTCATTAGGTTATTAACAATGGAAAAGTATTTAGAAAACAGTTAGTCGTATAAAGAAAAGTTAATTTTGATTGAAATTCATGGTTGAACAAATATTAATTTAGGTAGGTAGATTTAATTGATTTAAGGTAAGCGTCCACAGGTCGGCATCATACGTATCGGACGCATCGCATCAAACGGATTTCTGTATCGGCAGCGATTGGATTGCCGACGCGAGTATCAGCAATCGGATTGCCGATGCCACCTTCATCGCGTCCACTGATCGGCATTCCGTATGACGTCATCGGTACGCATCGCATGTAAGCGAGCCGTCCGTACGATGCGGATCAGTGGACGCAGTTGTATGAGTTTTAATACAAGGCAAACTAAAATCCGTTACGTACGATACGTCCCATACGTGCGATGCGGACCTGTGGACGCTTACCATTAATCTGGATTCATATTTGTTCAATCTAGATTTGAGAATAATTGAAAATGGACAGGCTTCATGGGTTTCATTTAAATGCAATGATTTGAACGAAATCTGATAATTTCCGATTTAATTCATGCTTCATCAAATTTTTAGTGTAGATATACACGACTGAAGGCGCGGGACTGCGGGCGGCAAGTAATGGACGACTCGCTGTCGGACCATGGACCATGCCCCGGGTCGAGACGGCGCGTTGTGTTTCACGCGCACCTCAAAGAGTGTCAACTCAATGACGCCCACCCCCTCCCTTACAGGAACAAAGCCTGCTGGGGTCGTGGGACTAACGAATACCGTGACCCCGGAACGCAAAGGGCTATTGAAGGACACTGTGGATTTTAGTCAGTATGAGTTTGACAGTCCCTCCTGCCCTGCCATGGGTGGGAGGATTCATTTTAGGATTTTACCACGACAAAATAGATATAATACACGAGTCGCAAATGTTGCGATCCTGTTTCCAATTATTTATGTTTCATGTTTGTCTTAAAAGTTATTTATAAACGTTCATTATAATCTTCATCGTTAGCGTCTCTAAAACTTCAAATTAATTTCTTTGCGAGCCGTTGACGAGTTACTTCTATTTCTATCGAATAATTTATAAGGACTTTGAGAAATGATTAATTGGTCTTCTATGATATTTGTGGCTGATGATAGAAACTATAGATAGAGGAAATAAAGAAGATTAATATGTTTATGAGAATTTAAACTCTTTCAATCAACAAACAATTTAAAAAATCCTCCGATGTTGCCTCATAGTAGGTTAAAAGTTTAAAAATCCTACTAATATTACAAACGTGAAAGTTTGTTTGGATGGATGGATGGTTTTTGCGTGAACGAGTAACTTCGTTCACGCAAAAACCACCGAACGGATTTCTTTTTTTTTAGCGAGTTAATATCATCAAATGAGTCTTGATCGTCTTCCGACGCCGTGGTCGTCTACCACTGCGGCTGGGGTGGAGGGAGGACGCTATCCTCTCCCTCACGCGGCCTACCTCCTCCTTCGCGAGCATGACTGCTTCGCAGAAGGAGGCGACCGCTTCCCACTCGATTTTATGTTCCCGTGGGATAATTTTCGTATTTAAAAGCTAGTATTCATAATCTCGGTACCTATTTGTTGATTGAGCCTTATGTGAGGCAAAGCTAGTAATATACATTTCTCAGAATAGAAATACTACGAAGTAAGTTTCATTAGTTCTACTATTCTCGAATATATCGAAATGTAGTTATACTGTTGACAATCACAACTCCCACTAGTTCTCCGTAGAATAGTCGATTTGTGGAATAGAAATTATGTGGAAATAAAGACTTCCGTAGTTCTACCCTAGAAATGTCTAGTAGAACAAGTGGGAACAAACCCTTTGACCGACCTATGATCTACCCTTCAGAATAAGGATGCAATTCAGACTCATCAGTCACCGTCACGTCACCGGCCTGGTTTAAAAAATGAAATGTTTCTACACTCCTAGTTTGACTTTGTTCCCACTCGTCAGTCACCGGCCAGTCATCGGCACGTGATCTATCAGTCACGTCACGACACCGGTCAAGCACGTCAAATAATATTTCCATTCTACTCATTACATTTGATGATATACCATCTAAAAAAAAGGCAACTACATAATTTATTCAAATTTTGCTTTAATAAGATAACATAATGGTATGATTTATCCCAAACAAAGGCAATAGAACCATGGCGGGCGCTTTCGTAAATATCAATTACGGGGGAACTTTGTTATTTGGACAGGACCCCAAAAGGACCCGAGTACCGAATCCGAATCCCGAAGGCATTTCAATATGAAATGTAATATGACCGCAATTCAACATTCCTTTGTGATTTAAAAAACAAAATTACTTATCTTTACTGTATTATTTTCTTTTTAGGAATAAGTATTTACGACTGGTTTCCCGGTTTTGGTCTCGTGTGCCTCGTAAGAAATTGTTTGAGATAAATAAATGATTTAATAATTATTCTCCCTTTGTACACAACGCGACGCAAGTTTCCGAAACCGCCCCTCAAACGCCATTTGGGACCCCAAAAAAAAAGAGAAATTTTGCTAAAAAATTTATTGATATTTAGATCCAGTATTTATTTGGTTTTTCAACAGTATTTTTAATGTTAAACTAACACGTGTAGTTTGTGAATGCTTGGTGATTTCATTGTATGTAATTTATCAGCTATCTATAATGTCAAAATTGACATGGACATGACGTTGGAGTCCTGCATGATTGTATTTAAAATACAGGCGACTAACGCAATTCAGGTTCGTAGCTACATGGGCACGTGTCAATGGATACCAAAGTCGTAATTACAACTTTGGTATCCATTGACACGTACACTACACTACGCCTTGTGTACGATGGGCATAATATTGTTTTTTTTTCCACAACCACAGAAACATTTACCACTCCGACAACGAATAAATATAAGTAAGTGTTCGAAACATTAGTTACCTATACTCCTCTACATCTATAGCCTAATTTTAATATACAAACTAAGTCACATTCAAAATAATATTAGCATCCGTCTGTGACAAAATTATTGCTATTACAATTCCCCAGGAGCTCAAGCAGAAACACAGTTTTTAATTTCATTAGCTAAAATACAGTTTGCTGCTGCTATGCTCGTTAGCAAATGAGCATTTTTAAGAGCACGTTTTAAGCAAGTTTTTGCTGAAATAAAGGCTAGGTAAAGGATTGTTTTGGTCTTAGCCCACATACACGACTCCGCTCTCACCCGGCAAAAATAATACAATTCAAATATTGGTTTTAAGTATTTCGTCTTAGATATATTTTACATTGGCAACATAAATTAGCAGACAGCTGGCTGACAGCGAGCTTACCGCTATCAGCGACGCCTCGTTGACCACACACGCGTTAAGAGCAAGCGGTCTGCGCGGCGTCCACGCTAGCTGACTGCTAGCGGTCGCCGCGCCGCGCCCGAATGTCGGCAGGCAGGTACCGATCTTCTTACCAGCGCACCGATCTTCGTCTGTTGTTTTTGAGCTTCTATCTTCATCGTCAAGTCCAATAGCAATAATAGCTAGTTCGTGCGTTGTGAATCGAGACATAGCAAAGATACGAGTTGCTTCAATGGAAACTAACCACGAACTATGTCTATCGCGAAAAGCGAAAGCGGTCGGCGCGTGGACAGCTGGGTGCCTGCTAGCTGTCGCCGCGTGGACTGTTGGGTGGCAGCTAGCTGTCGCCTTAGTTCAGGGCGGTATTGGGTAGGAACGGTGTTGGAGCAGAGTCGTATCCGTGTAAAGGTCATAGCAAACTTAAGGTCATAGCCCACTTACACGACTCTGCTCCCACCCGGCAAAAAGAATACAATTTAAATAAGGGCTTTAAATATTGCTCTTCAGATATAATTTTTACATTAGCATCATAAATTATTAGCAGACAGCTTGCTGTCAGCGAGCTTACCGCCGTCAGACTGCTCGGTAGTTGACGCCTCGCTGGCCGCACGTCGTAAGGTGGATCCAGACTTGGCGAGGCATGCGCTCCGCACGGCGCACAACGCATCCCTCTGCTTGAGGCGTGCGTGTTGACAAATTATACCAACATAATTATGCTCGGGTCGAGCCATCGCGTGCGCAGCAAACGCCTGGATCATGTTTGTTGCGAGACAACGCGCAGACTTGGCGAGGCATGCGCTCCGCACGGCGCACAGCGCGTGTGCGGCGGCCGGCTCATTGCGAGCAGTGCGTTGCGTTTGGAGTTTTGGACGGTTGTGTCCGCCTCGCTGCGGATGTACGAGCGCATTATGAACGACAAAGAAATTTTAAGAAAGGCAGTTGTATTATACGAAAATAATCGATTATTATGGGACTTTTTTCTTTTCTTTTTTTTTCAATAATTGAATTAATAATTATAAAAGCAGCAGCGGATACGTGCACGCGATGCAAAGGCGCCATCTTGACTGCTGCTGTGTGGGTTGGATCGGCCCGAGAATGCGCTGCGCGCTGTTTGGCCCGAACAAACGCAGTTTCATTTTCGCAGTCGAGGTGTGCGTTGATATTGTACGCGGCGCACGCCTCGAAATTGCATGCGCGGCTACGTCCACAACACACAGGCACTTTGATCTTGAAGCATTTGCCGACAACGTTGGCTCGCCCTCGCACGTGCGTAGCTTATGCCTCGCCACGAATATAAAGGTTGCGAGGCATGCGTTGTGCGCCGTGCGGAGCGCATGCCTCGCCAAGTCTGGATCCACCTGTAGACGAACGGTCGGTGCGGTGTCCGCGCGCTCACTGCTAGCAGTCGCCGCACCGCCGTCGCCGCTCAGTCGGTCAGTATCTACCAAGCAATCCCCATGCTCGATCTCTTACCGAGTGTGGATAGCTGGCCGTCTGCTAGCTGTCGCCGCGTGGACTGCTGGGTGCCTGCTAGCTGTCACCGCGTGGACTGCGAACAGTCGTCTTAGTTTAGGGCGGTGTTGGGTGGGAGCGGTGTTGGAGCAGTCGTTTAAAGGTCATAGCACATTATACCAGCACCGCAACTGCACAGCTGCAGCACGGCGTCACCTTGAATTCAGACAACGGCTAGCCGTTAGCGCGCTAACTGAGCGTTGTCCACGAGGTGTAAGCTCGCAGTTCGCGCGCCGTCTGCGAGGTGCAGCTTGCTGTCACCGTGTGCATAATTGTTATAAGGCATTTGTTTCGCTAGCAACTCGAAGTCGGCCGCTGCGCCGTAAGCACGCCGTCAGCTCGCTTGCAGCGTGCGGGCTGCGAGGCGAGTTGTACGGTAGCGGTAAGCGCGCCGACTTCCCGCCGTTGGCTTTTTCATATTGACATTATGAAATATATTATATGACACATGATTTAAGGCTCTTATTTGAATGACAGGTTAAGAGCTGGGTTGGAGCCGTGCCGTTGCCGCGCCGGTATAGTGTGCCATGACCTTAAGTGTGCTATGACCTTTTGACCTTATCATCTCGCTTCTAATTCTAACGTATTCGGAGTACAAACCCAGGTAATTACAGTTGGCGCAGTGGCTAAGCGATCGATTTTTGTGCAGCGTGTCGCAGTTATGTTTCTCGCACGGAGCAAATATTTGTATGACCTGCAAGTAATTGTTTCGGGTATGGGTGTTAGTGTGTCGGGCATGCGGGCGGCGAGTAATGGGCGATTCGCTGTCCGACCATGGACCATGCCCGGGTTGACGGCGCGTTGTGTTCCACGCGCGCCTCAAAGACTGTCAGCATTATGAGGGGCCCCCTCTATAGAGAGCCAAAACATGCCTGGGTCGCGGGACTAACGAATTACCGTGACCCAGGAACGTAAAGGGCTATTGAAGGACACCGTGGATTTTAGTCAGTACGAGTCCGACAGTCCCGCCCTGGGTGGTCCTCCCACCCAAGGCAGGACTCATTTGATGATTTTACCACGCTAAAAAAAAGGTGTTTGTGTATGTGAGTTTAAGCGCTATGATACAGGAAAATTCCCTAGAATAGGGCAACGTTTAAAGGAGCAAAAAATCAAAGCAAACTAGTTCAAATGAAGGTGAAATATAATTAGCAATTAGGTTGTGTTTTTGTCTCTTTAAGATAAACACCTTGATTGGACTTTACTAAACAAATCTTCATTAAAGATTCTAAAGCTCTAATGAAGTTTGCCCTTTCTGCCCACCTGAAGTCTTTAAATTAACAAATAACATTTTTAATTTCAAAAGCAATCCTCGTTAATTGATTTATCTTTATTGTTTACCTGTTAGCAAACAGACTGTCTAAGCAGGATAGTGGAACGTAAAGGACATCGAGGGAACAGGGTGACATTTTAGATTTAGACGGAAATTATAATTACGGTAACGACAGTCGCGTGCGGTCGGTTGCGTATTATAGTGAGATGAAGCAACCTTTGTCCCCTATTACATAAGGCGCATTTACGCATGCGGGGTGTGAGAGATTTCTGTAACGCATGCCACAAGGCCCGCATTCGAGGAACCGTTTTTATAAGTCGATAGCCCGCGTGCGGGGTGTAGAAAAACCTCCATGTTCGTCGCCATTTATTGTTAAGAGTGAAAGGTCCTCATGGCTGTATATCGACCGATGAATTTCATTGGTCGATAACACAACCTGTATAAAGCAAGCGGGGATTCACCGCAGACGGTGCAACAAACACGTATCGACTTGTGACTTTCATTGGTTGTTATCTCGCATGCAAGCACTCCCCGTATGCTGTATACCGAACGAGTTAATGACCAATGAAACTGCGCTATTACTTCTGATGAGGCAATCCCATCCTGGGATCTGGGATATACGAAGACATTTGCTGCTAGCCCCAAGCTATCATGGTTTCGAACCCAGCCAGGCCCATTATTTCGTGAAATTTATTTCATCACCACTGCTCTCAAAACAAGGTAGTGAAGAAAAACATCGTGAGGAAACCAGCAGATTTGAAGTCTTCCAACCTACTGGGTCTGCATTGTAGATTAAAGCTCTTTCACAGAGGGGAAGGCCTCTGTCCCAGCAGTGGGAACATTACAGGCTGATGATGTTATGTTTCTGCTTATGCTCGTACCACGGATATCTTTAACATCATTGACTTTTTTGCTGGAATGTGGCTGTTTGGGTGTATTTTGCCCCGCAAATAATGAGTTGGTGGCACATTTAGTCTGGACATGCTCAGTAGAATTCCTAATGTATTTTTTATATTATTGTTGCTTGCTATGTGATTCAAAATCAAATAAATGATTTTCTTTTCTATTTGACACAGCCGATAATTACACGGTTCCTATTGTATTTTTCGTTATTTTATTTTTATATACCTAAGTATATCAATATTTTTTGTATGTTGTGTAAACATTGTCTGTCTGCCATATTTTGTGTGAAAAGTGTTATTTTACTCTTTTTAGTTTAAATATTCAACCCAAATTCTTGTCAAATACATCATTTTCTTACATGTGCACTAGAATTTTGTAATCCGTGGCACCGGTATTAACATCGCTCATGTACACATGCTAATAAAATTCCCTATCTCAAAAACTGCTGAACAGATTTTGATGAAACTTGCAGTATTCCCTAAAGTGAACGATCCCTAGTACCACAAAAAAAGAATTTTGAAAATCGGTCCACAATTGGCGGAGTAATCGCGTAACAAACACGCAAAAAGTAATGTCATCCAAGTAGCCGAAATCAATAAAAATGCTCACAAAATAAAAAGCACTCAACCAAATTGGATGAAATTTTTATGGGACCACGCTGCAAGTATACTGCATCGAAAAAAAAACCTCGGAGTAATCGATGTAAGTACATACATAAAAAAAACAAAAAAAAAACATACCGACCGAATTGAGAACCTCCTCCTTTTTTTGAAGTCGGTTAATAAAAGTATTTTACTTCTTTATATTTAAGAAAATACGCACAAAACCTAGTAAATAGTTCATTAAACTTCACATTCAATTGCATATTTTGGTCTACGTGACTCCAATGCCTTGCAACTGAGACTTATCACTATATATATGTCGTAGGATAATTTGATACTTCGAATCTTCGCGGAAATCCTAGGGGTTTTGCGAAAACGCGGATAATTAGACATCGGCGAAAAATTATCCAATCTTACTGGACAAAGTCAGGATTTTTGCGAAAATACTCGTTATTATAGTAAGATTTGATGTGCTCAACACTGATTGGCTACAATTTTGCTGGCTGACTTCTAATTGGTTCCTAGTTTGCCGATGATTAACGTTAAAATTAAGGGTCAAATAAGGTACCCCGACAAGGATAGTTTAGTTTTAAGGATATTATTATGAATTTCAATGATGGGTCCTGTGGACTTTGATCCAAGAGCGAGCGAAGCGAGCTCGGGACTCGTGGGCACCCCGACACGGACAGGTTAGGTTCGAAGGGGATGGCGGGGTCTGAAAGACCCCGCCATCCCCTTCGTGTTAGGTTCCTTTAAACCATGTAAGCAGAAATAGAAGCCCCGCGAAGCGGGGCTTCGTTGAACTTCCTTTTTAGGTAATCTTCACCTATACTTGTTTTAAGTATCATCAGAGCATTTTAACATGTTTTTATGCCATTGGTTTTTAATTTACATCCCTGACTGTACTTGTTCACCAAACTCGACATAAAGGTAATAGAAAGCGTAAAATATCAATACTTTGGAGAACAATAGACTTTCAGACTCGACGTAACGGGACTCGACGTAAAGGGAATAAATCAAATTAAGACGTCAACCAATCAGAGACGATCTCTTATTGAACGCGCTGACCGACCAATCAGCGTTCTTATTTCATAACAGCCAGCGTTTCGTTTCGCAATATTGCTGTAATAACGAGTATTTTCGCAAAAATCCTGACTTTGTCCAGTAAGATTTGATAATTTTTCGCCTATGTCTAATTATCCGCGTTTTTGCAAAACCCCTAGGATTTCCGCGAAGATTCGAAGTATCAAATTATCCTACGACATATATACTATACTTTTATTGTTATTGCCGTATTGTGAGCTGCCATTATTATCCTTTGTACTTTATACCTAAGTATTGGTTAGGGTCAGTACACACAGAAATGCGACGCGACGCGACGTGACGTGAAGACACTGGACATCTTTTCGTGAAGTTTTGCGCTTCGTCGAGTCGGTTACTTCATTGGTGAAATGAATCCTTTCGTGTAGTAAATAAAGTATGAGCACGGCGGCGGCGTCGCGTCATCGTGAAATGTGTTTGCTTGCGTGTTGTAAATAAAGTTAGAAACTAAGTTACTCTTTCAAAATGTGTTTGCAGCGTCGCGTCTCGGTATGTACTGACCCTTATTTTCATTTTATTGCACATCACATACAGATGTTGGTTCAACAACTGTTATTGATTTTACTCGTAATGCATTTGTGGTCTGAGTCTAATTGATATGTCAATCAGAAGATTGAAACGATAATTATTTGTTTTCCATCGCTAAAATAAAGTGAATCTCACGTTGCATTTGCTAGTATAAAATCCGAAGACCGCCCGTCCGCGCGAATGGTAGACGCTCACCGCCCTCTCCGCGCGGTTCTGACAGCTGGGACAAACGGTGTTGTGTGGCAATTGCTTAAAGTCGGGTATAATAAAAATTTACAAGCACGCATATTGGCGTATAGATTAAACCAAATGGTTCAGAAGAGCATTGCAAAAGAAAATTATTCATCAACTATCAACCGTGACCAGACTCCATGGCGTGGCAGCTACTGAGTAGTGGAATGGAACGTTTTGCTCTGGGATTTGAACCAGATACCTCATACTCAACAGTCGCTTCTGCGATCACTATACCAATGAAGCAGTTAACCTACCTTACTACTCAGAACTAGATATGAGCGCCGCGCCGGCGCGCCGCCGCCGCCGTGATTTCCCCCGCGCCGCCGCCGCCGTCTTCAGCGCCGGCGCGCCGAACCCGAGTGTGCGGCGTTCAGTTTATCCAAACACGCTGACCAAACCGAACGCACGATAATAAATGCTGGCAAAATGGCGGCAATAGACGTAGATGTTTATAAAACTAAACTCTTTGACATTCAAATTTCTGTGTTGTCCAAGTTATCAGCAAACAAACAAAGTTTTTGTTGGACCTATTTCGGTCAGTTAGTTGTTAATATTGAGGGGAAAAAAACGAACAGTGTTGGGCGACCAAGTGTTTTGCGAGGCTTGTTTGAAACAAGCGAAAGAAAAAGATGGCGATATGCAATTTCCCAAGTAAGTTTATGTCGGGCACACCGCAGTCGCGGCGGTAAAACCCCTCTTTGAGGAGTGGCTGGAGAGACGTCACAGGGTCCTGACCTATCGGATGACGCAGGTCCTCACCGGACACGGAAGTTTCGGGAGGTACTTGTGTCGGATTGGGAGGGAAGAAACGCCCGCCCCTTGATCGCACGGAGGACACGGTGCAGCATACGGTGCAGGACTGCCGCTTGGGCAGAGCACTGCCGTGTTCTCACGGAGGCGATAGGCGGAGACCTTTCGCGCCCGGCACTGGTCGAGGAAGTGGTCGCCTCCTTTTGCGACGCAGTTATGCTCGCGAAGGAGGAGGCAGGCCTCCCAATCTCGCCCCCCCTGGTCCTACCCGCCTTTCGGCATACGGACCATCATTGTCTTTTCCTTAGATGCCTATAAACTGACCCGCGCCCCATTTGGGGCTCCTACACCACAGTTACGAGACTTCACGCCCGAGCCGGTCTCTGGAAATACTTGTCCACCAGTTCAGCTGTTCCGACAGTCCATGCTGGAACTGCTGCTCCTATCTGACCCAATGGTACCTGGCAGATCCAGCTGTAGTTCCAGTTCCTTCCTCAGGCTGTGCCAAGTGTGAGCGAACCGCTTCAGCCTTTGGAAGCCTTCTGGACTGTCTACGAGCTGGTGGTGGTGGCCCCGGCTCCTGACGCCTCCAGTTCCCTAACATTTCTTCCGTGGCATCTCTATACAGCGCACAGTCCCACAGGACATGGTCCCGAGTCTCCTCTTCAACTGACAGGCGTGTCGCAAAGCGACATTCTGTGCAGCCTGCTTCTGAACCTCCCATGCCCCGTGAAAACTTGCGAAACCATATAGTCCGGCTCCACCCAACTATAGCATACCCGCGCCGTCACATCCGGAAAAAACGAGTACAGCTCCCTTCCGTCGCCGGAAAACTGCCATCGCTCCTGCCATAGGGCAACAACTTCCGCCCTCACTTCCCTGATCGCCACTTTGCGCACCTTGCCGACCACGGAACACTCCTGCTCGGAATATTATCAATGCATTTGCACAATTACCAATTTTGTATTGTCTACTACATTTCAATGGCGCATGTTAAAAATGTAACAGCCATAGTGTGCACAAACGAATATAATATAATGTTTGGAAAATATAAAATAATACTTCGAACAACCGTCGTTTCGAGTAAGTGTAACATCCGTAAAAAGTTTTTCGGCCATATTAAGTACTGGAGTAACGAAAAAAAAAAAAACGAATAGATAATAGGTTAAGTGAAACAGTGGGAAACGTGACTGATGAAGTAAAAAAAACCCTGATGATAATAGTTGAAAAGTTTTAGGTCAAATGAAATTCGGTCAAACGTTTGTCGATCGTAATTGTACGTAAAACATTGTTTTATTTCTTCTCTTAAATTAAAGTAGTTAAATAAAGGCCACGCCGCGCCGCCGACGCCGCCGCCGCCGACTTCAAAAAGTCGTCGACAAATTGACCATCGGCGCTCATATCTACTCAGAACATTCTAGATAAATCTCCGTTTTCTTTTTTTATCGTGGTAAAAAATTATCAAACGGATCCTCCCACCCAGGACAGAGCGGGAGGGACTGTCAGACTTGTACTGACTAAAATCCACGGTGTCCTTCAATAGCCCTTTACGTTCCTGGGTCATTTGATAAGTTCCAGATAATTATACAGTACTTTACAGTAGTCAGTTCAAAATGCAGCCAAGCGTTAAATTACGCCTGTATGTACAATCGACAAAATTGAATCATGACCCATTTTGACAAAAAATCGTTTGAATCCGTCAAATTGTCAAACATCAAAGTCGTTACCATGGATACGCGAATGTGGACCTAATTGTATTTGAATGCCTGTCAGAAACTGAGCTTATGGTGGGTCATAATTCTTTGTCGATTGTACATAAAATTAGTAAATAATGATGTTACGTATCAGCACCAGCTGTGCCGAGATTATTAGGAACTGCGCACGAGTGGCACGAGCTATCTGCTAACAACGCCATCTATTGAATTATCCAAGAACAACAATTGCTAAGATCTATACTACAAGGTAAACTCAAATTAATGTCAACATACAAGACAAAAACCTTCATCATAATTTACAATGTTATAAAATAGCAGTTTTAACAAGTTTCAACCTTTAAAGTTGTCAATAATTAAGCGGCAAAAAAATTGTTAAGAGAAGCCGGTTACTAACCTTGATAGAACTTGTTACTTCTCGTTTGCTTCTCGTTGTGTTATTACATTGCCACTTGAGTTCTATGCATTGTTTGCTTTAAACTCGTTACGCCATCAATGGATGTGTGTCAATGTTTTATAGACTTAGCTTATACATTTATACTAGCGATTGGTTTGATTATCTCCGATGTAAAATGTTCTCAGTGTGTTCTTGCTCGCAGGTGTTCGCGTTCAAACGGAGAGTTGATTAGTTATTATTGTTTAACAATTTAAACACATAATAAAACGGAAAAAAGACTTTTCGAACCTGTCTGTGTGACTGCATTGATCTTCGAAACTTCTGAACTAGTTTAGATGCAGACGTTCCTATAGCATTTTGCTGTCGTAAAATCGAGTGATGCAGGATTTGCTAGTAAATTAAATAAGTGAAATAATGGTTTGTGTTGTCTAAGTTTTATCTGAGTATTTTAGTGATGAATTATAATAATTAAACAGACTCAGTAAGTATTGTACAATCGTATTATGTGTTTGTTGTTATCTCTGTCTGATAGTTCGCTTCGCTGAGTGAACAGTCGATAAAGATGTGAGTAATTATCAGAACCAGTTATTTTAAGTATTTAGTACTTTCAAAGATCACTGATAAAAAACTGAACTTAATTGCACGGAGAAAAGAGTGTAAGGCTATGAGGGAGGATCGTGGGACTGTCTTATGTGAGTTAACCGTGGCCCCGGAACGTAAAGGGCTATTGAAGGACACCGTGTATTTTAGTCAGTACAAGTCTGACAGTCCCTCCCGTCCTGCCCTCGGTGGGAGAACTCATAAGATGATTTTATAACGTAAAAAAAGGCGGTGCGGTGAGACCTTTGTCCAGCAGTAGGATAGTTTAAAAATATATTTATTGAAGCAAAAACTTAGTTTCCCTTTTAACCTCTCGGACCCCAATGCGCCCCAATGGCACAATTTTGTACCACCAAACCCCGACCGATTTTAAACTGTATTTTTGGAAAAATAAGTCTTAAAATCGTGAAGGGTTTGGTGGCAAAAATTTTTTGTCGGGGCTCGAGATTTGATGATTTTTAGACCCAAAAAAACCGTCCGGTCATTGGTTCTATGCGGGGGTCTACTGCGCGTGTGGGGATACTAAAATTATCCGCGACAGCAAAACACACGTATTTATTAATTGCAGTTATGTAGTGTTCCAACAAAACGGGATTTTCAGGCGAAACTGAAATCGAATCTTCGGCGTATGTCCCAGTTATGATCAAAACCAATAGCAAACCTTTTTTACTCACTAAATAAAAAGTTGCATTTAAAATCTAGCGTTTTTTACGGCACAATTGGCACAGTAGGTTTGCGATTATCTGCTGCGTTGCGCGTAGGTTTGATTCCCGCAGGGAACTAATATTTTTACGATAAGAAACACAAACAGGAGGAATTCCTAGTGTGAGAAACGTTTTTTGTTTTGATTTGGTGAGTCTGGAAATCTTCCAGTTATAAAATATTAAAGGCCAAAGTTTAAACTTCTTTAAGTACACTTTTTTTTTAAACTAGCTTCTGCCCGCGACTTCGTACGCGGATCCTGTTGCTTAAGCCGGCGACGACGGGGTCGTCAAAATCGAAGATCTGAAACTTCGAATTCTAAGAGCCAGGCTGAACAACTCTTGCCAAGACGTCATTCCGGTTTAGGCGCATTTGGGCTAATTCTCATTTGGGCAACCTACTCCATAATGGACTACTTCTCATTTGGGCTAATTCTCATTTGGGCTAATTCTCATTTGGGCTATTTCTCATTTAGTGTAGCTGGGGTCTTGGAGTTCCACATCAGGTGTTCCAGATCTCAATTTTCATATGTCAACAGAGAGTGCTCATAAGGCTGGACAACTCTTGCTAAGACGTCATTCCAATATATGTTATAAAGTAGCTGGGCTGTTGGAAGTTCTACATCACATGTACCAGATCTCCAATTTTTATACGACAACAGAGGTTGCTCATCAGGCTCAACATCTCTTGCTAAGACGTCTTTACTGTAGGTATATGTTATAGTGTGGCTAGGCACTTGGAGTTCCACATCAGGTGTTCCAGTTCTTTAATTTTTATATGTCAACAGAGAGTGCTCATCAGGCTGAACAACTCTTGCTAAGGCGTCTTTACTGTATATGTTACAGTGTAGCTGGGCTCTTGAAGTTCCACATCAGGTGTTCCAGATCTTCAATTTTTATACGTTGACAGAGAGTACTCATCAGGTTGAATAACTCTTGCTAAGACGTCATTCACTTATATGTTATAGTGTAAGTGGGCTCTTGGAGTTCCACATCAGGTGTTCTAGATCTTCAAATTTTTATACAGCAACAGAGAGTGCTTATCAGGTTGAACAACTCTTGCTAAGACGTCGTTCCTGTATATGTCATACTGTAGCTGGGCTCTTGGTGTTCTACATCAGGTGTCCAGGATCTTCAAATTTATTCTCTCAGCAGAAAATGCTCATCACGTGGAACAATTTTTGCTATGGCACTATTTCTGTATCTCTTATAGTTAAGCAGGTCTGTTGCGGTTCTGCATCAGGTGTTCAAGTTTCCAAGATAAATTATAGCCTATATGTTAACGGGACTTAATACCTATACAACGAAAAAAAAATTATTCAAATCCGTCCAGTACTTCCGAAGATTAGCGTGCACAAACACACAGACAAACAGACAAACAGACAAACAGACAAACCGACAAACAGACAAACAGACAAAAAAAATTTTAACTACATTTTCGGGTTCGGCATCGATTTACTAACAATCCCTGATACTTTTTTTTTTTATATATTTCCATTGTACAGACACCACTATTCTACAAATTTATTATATGTATAGATTACGCGTCTTAATTGGTTCATTAATTGCCATATAACGTCAAAGAAAAAATTATCACACAAAGGCGACACTTTTTACACCATGTATGTTTTTTTTCAAAAATATTTTAATTAAATTTTATTACTGGTTAAATACAATATTTACTATCACCGTACGGTTAGGTACCTATTGCCAAACTATTATCACGAGTGTATAACACAAGAGACGCGGTTTACGCGGGTGTATCGCGAAATGAGCATGTTTTTGAACGGAAAACAAGGTAATAGACAAGCCTATAATTTTGTGATTTTTTATGATACGGTTTTAAAATTTTGTACATAGATTCTTTACACAAAAATATTGGACAGGTGTATCAGGTTTCGCATAAACAAAAAATAACGTTGTATAAAGCCATCATTCCCAAACCTGCTCTCAATCATTCTTTAAAAAAACACAATCCATGCCAAATTCGCTTGTCTTACTGGAAACAAATGATGAGGAGGTCGAGCTTATAATCAAAGAGCTTCGCACGGATAGTGCTGCAGGTTGGGACGGCATTCCCCCGAAGTTATTAAAAGCTACTTGTCACATCCTAGCGCCTCCAATAACACACATCTGCAACGCAACCTATGTTTGTCTGCAGGCATATTTCCACGAGCACTAAAACAAGCTCTAGTCCACCCTATTTTCAAGTCAGGTGACAGAGGCGGTGTCAATAACTACCGTCCAATCTCGGTACTCCCAGCTATTTCGAAAATTCTGGAAAGAATATTATACAAGAATCTTAATAACTTTGTCATCAAATTCAAACTCATCTCGCAAAATCAATTCGGATTTCGAAAGGGCTTATCGACTGAAGATGCTGTGACTGCACTACTTAATTGTGTCGTAGACAAATTGATAATAAATACAAGTGTCTGGGTCTATTCCTAGACCTCTCCAAGGCATTTGACACTGTCTCTGTCCCTGTCCTCGTCTCCAGGCTAGAATCGATTGGGGTGCGTGGTTCTGCCCTCAACATTTTCAAGAGCTTCCTGTCTGACCGGACACAGCGTGTTAAGGTGGCGGATGTTGTCAGTGGGGAGGAGGCAATAGATTTCGGTGTCCCACAAGGAAGTTTGGTTAGTCCTCTTCTTTTCTCCATCTACGTGAATGAACTCTGTGAGCTCTCACACCCTTCAGCACATGTAGTAGCCTACGCTGATGACACTGCAATTGTAGCATACGGTCATGACTGGCAGACCACAATAGACACTGCAGAAGCGATTATGAGGCAGATAACTTTCTGGTTGGCTAAAAATAGCCTTACTCTAAATGTACACAAAATCAATTTGGTCACTTTCAGCTCTCGCCCCTCAACTCAACCGGCCGAACACTCAGTCACAGTCAAAGCTCACAATTGTAACACTCCATGTCACAACTGTGAATGTCCTACTTTGAACAGAGCTCCGGTTGTTAAATATCTAGGGATTCAAGTTGATGCATGTCTATCGTGGAAAACCCATCTGCATTCCCTGTCATCGCGAATCAGAAAACTCATATTTGTATTCAAAAAACTTAGATTGGCAGCTCACATTGATACTTTAAATATGGTCTACTGTGCACTCTGCGAATCAATTATGGGCTACTGCATCACTGCCTGGGGGGGATCTGCAAAGACTACCATTTTGGATGTGGAGCGTGCCCAACGCGCTGTGATTAAGGTTCTCCTGGGAAAACCTCGCCGCTACCCGACACACCAATTATATTCTGAGTACAAATCCCTAACAGTCAGACAGATGTACATACTCCGCACAATCACTCGCAAGCATGCTACCCTTTCACCTCCAGACTCCCCTAAGCCCATCCGAAGAAGAGCAATTCCTGCTTGTCCAAGAGTTCGAGTAAATACAGCCTTTGCACAGCGTCACAATCGATTCTTGAGCTCTCTGCTGTATAACAAACTGCACACAAAACTCAACATCCATTAACTAAATGCCTACCAATGCAAAAAACAAGTCAAGGAATATCTACTGTCGCTTGACTACGACGATACAGAGGAACTCATAAAACCCTTACACACGTGAATTAAATCATCGCTGTAACTGGTATTACCCGTTGTGTCAATCTACATAAACTAACATCACTCACACTCATTACACTCTCACCCTGTCACACACATCTCACTACACTCTCCTACTCACACCCATCTCACTACACTCTTCTCCTCTCACACACCTCACTACTATCGCACCGATATTAAAATTTGTCATTAGATACTATATTTGTTGGTTCCTAGCAATGTTATTTATCTGTCGTCAGTACATACTACATTGATTTGTAAAATATCTTCTACTTTTAAAAACACCGCTGTCATATCATTTGGTCGGTTGAATGATTCCCCTATCACAGGATTTTCCTAGCATGGGGGTCATTAATCTATTTTTTTTTATCTTTGTTTTTAAGTACTATGTCTGTGTCTACATTATTCATGTACAAATGATGACAAATAAAATTATTATTATTATCAAGTTTATGGCACACCGTTTAAATAGCGCTCAATATTGTCGGTATACTGGATCGTGTATGGCTGGCATTAGAGAATTTTGTTTTATTTTAGTATGTTGCACCCGCGACGCAATAAAACGGTAACACAGAAGCATTGTTTCATAGCACTAGAAATAGATTCAGTGATAGTTAAGATTCGTCGTTATTCCTTGGTGTTTACAGTGGTAATTCAATTGAGTACAAACTTTGAATGTTCGTTTTCTGAAAAAGTACGAAGGTAACTCTTGTTCATTTGTTACTAGGATCGACGCTTCTTGGTATTAATATGACACAAGTTATGATTTTTGACATGGCTAAACGCTTCGCCATACCACAAGGCAACGACACTCTATTCCTGCGGTTGTTCTTTGCTTTCGAGGTCTACGGTATCTTGCTAAGATAGTTTACGATCCATTGTTTCACACTTGACACATGCGTTGACTGATTCTAGATTATGTTTACCCTTTTTTTTTACGTGGTAAAACAATCAAACGAGTTCTCCCACCCAGGGCAGGGCGGGAGGCATTGTCAACTCGTGTGTGGTTTTTGAAATTATAAGCTAATTCAGTAAAGATGGATATCGGAAGGATTTCGGAATTAGCGATTGTAATCGTAGAATTTTCAATATTGTAAAACAGTTGTGCAATAATTTGGGCTTACTGATGATTTTGGACTTTAACACAAAGTGAGAAAGTTGATATTCTTGATATTCCTATGTAATTTTATAGATTGTTGTAGGTTGAAGTGCTGGCGTCTGTATATTAAACTACTTATATTCTTTTTTTATGTATCTAAAACTTCAATATAAATAGAGTGTAGTAATAATTGGTTATCAGAATGTTTGTAATATGTAATCAAACTAACAAAATTACAAAAGCAAACAAAGTATATCTCTATCAAAATAGGGCAGATAAGTAAATAAATCGGATTGTCTGTCTGTTACATTTTCGTCACGTGTGATGGATGAATGGTTTACGGTGTTTTACTGACAATAAACCATGATTTGATTTCTGAACAGATGTGATCTTATGTACCGGTGCCTTATGTTTACTCGTATATTGCTTTCTAAGAAACTGCCTCTACACGAAAATTATCTGTATTTCTTTGAAATTTCGTCTTCAGTGTTATAAAGCTTCAATGCCATGTCAATGAATTAATCAACGAGCGTTTTCACATTATACGATATCGACGGGATATCGTATAATGTGAAAGCATTATACGATATCCCGTCGATTTTTAGGGAAAATGAGCTAGAGAGCATTATATGTCACTGTCGTGTCGTTACCGTTGCCGCATAATTTGAAAGCGTTCAACTATGGAGCCATGCTACTTTATCAGCCTATAATATTCCCACTACTGGGACACAAGATCTTCTCTCTGTGTAGGGGACTGGGCCTTTATCTACTACACCGGGCCCAGTGCGGGTTGGTGGATATCACATGTCTTCGAATTTTTGGTTCTATGACATGCCGGTTTCCTCACAATGTTTTCCCTTAGCTCACCCTCAAAATAAATTCCATTAAATAATGCGCTTGGCTGTGTTCGAAGCCATGACCTAACAAGGTTACACCACATAAGTTTCAGTCTGTTTACCAATACATTAAGAAGGATATCGAAGAAGTAATTTGTGAACAGAGGCCTTCCCACGAGCTCTTAACGCGATCCAGTTTAGGCTGTGGGGAAGAGACAGAGCTATACAAGTCGTCTAGCGCCATCTCTTTCCCACAGCCTAAAGACTCACATTTTAAGAGTTCATGGTAGGCCACCAGTCCTCTTTCTAGAGTCCTTAGGAAAAACAGTGAAGGAAAACATCGTGAGGAAACCGGCATGTCCTAGAACTAAAAAAATCCAAGACATGCGACATCTCCAACCCACACCCCGCGTGGTAGATTTTAGCCCACTCTCTCACACAGAGAAGAGGCCAGTGTCCCGGTATTAAAGGCTCATGATTACTAAAGGGTAGTTGTATTTTCGATGCAAATCTCTACAATCTACAGATGGAAGCTGTTGATACACATTCAACAAGGACAAAGAAACATTTGTGCAGCATGTGGCGTTAGTTCCAGTTACGGAACATGACCCAAAAGACATGATGTAATTAATGCTCTTGAACCGTCGAAATGAAAGGCTTTGCATTTCAAAGTATCTTACGAAATCTCCACGCTGTACTTTGGACATTGGTCTCGCAGCGCTCATTCGCACAAGTATGTTAATATAGTTTTTAACGAAAGTGAACGTTAGTCTGACTCAGTTACATCAAGCGCTGTATCACATACACCATGACCATATTATAACGGTCAAAGTCCAGTTTGAAACCTCATTATGCGGTCATAGACCAATGACCACCTTTGGACTTTGAGATGATCTGTGGTAAAAAAAGTTTCTTAATGACTGTAGAGAAAATAATATTCCGGCCAGTCACCGTGTGATCACGGTTTACGTTAGTTGAGTGGAAAGTTAAGGTTAGTTAAATGTAATATTCTGATTAAAATATTTGTGCGTGATATTTTTGAAGTGATCGTACATGTGGCGCCATCTATTACCATTTAAATAACATACCGTAAAACGGGGTGAATAAGGACGAAGGGCTGAATCGGGACAAAACTTTAACAGTGATTTTAATTTAAAATTAATATGATTGGTTACCAACAACTAATTATTTATTGAATAACACCACATTATTTTAAGACCTTTTAGGTAAAATTCTGAATTAATTATTAAAAAAATACGTCGCGTTGGGGGACCGGAAAAAAACGTAGATAATAAATAATTTGGAGCAGTCCCCCAAAGCGACGTATTTAAAAAAAATATTAATACATACTTAGGTAAATATACCTACCTACTTTATGATTGAGATTTTTATATTTTAATTAACTTTATTTGGCAAACCACCTGTTTTAATTCAAATGATGTGTTATTGACCTAGTCAAAACGTACATAATTATAATATTTGAGACCGGTTTTAATTCTTATCATAATGAAAACATTATGAGAGAGTTAAAAAAAACTATTTAGGTAGTGTATGCATGAAGAATAACATTGTTATCACAGTTTAATTTATCGAACGGGCAATGAAGAGGCGTCTTGTCTAATCTTTTTTTATTTTTCTGTGTTTGATAGAGTCAGAAACTACTAAACCAATCAAAATTTTGTTTTATTAATACCTATATATATATACAAAAATAACCTTGCCTATCATCAAGATACCATTTTGGTTTGGAATTCATCAAATGGGTTAATTTCCACATAGGGATGGATCTCACTCTCACTAAAACCAACCCTGTTTTTTTTTAATTGCCACTTGTGTTCCACTCGCAGTGAGTGAGTTTTTCCTTTATTTTCGAACGAAAACTAAAGACAAATTAATGTAACTTGAGTGTTCATTCTAATTTTTATGATTGCGTTTCAATTTATTTCATTACTTGTTACCTAATATGAGAATACGAAATTGGAATTCATTAATTATTGGTTAGTTATGAACATGATATTTAACATTGAATATAGTGAACTAAAATGTTTGTATTTTATCATAATTATGTATGTACTAGCTGTTGCCAGCGGTTTCAGCCGGTACACCTCTAAAACTATCCCAAAGGAAGATAAAACCGGTTAAAAATTATCATGTGTGGTCATCCAGGTTATAAACTATCCGTGTACGAAATTTTATCAAATTCCATACAAACTATCATGTTTGTAATATTAGTAGAAAGTAGAATTAAATCAACTATATTTACAATAATTATGTTAGTATGTGTATCTTAAACATCTAAGTATCAAGTAGATAACTGTAAATTAATTTATGTGTAATTATGATGTTGATAATTAATGAATATTAAAATGTAAGCTTAATCATGAGAGTTTAATGTACGTGTTGCCTTTAGGGAGTGGTCCGACCGGGCGGCGAGAAAACGAGTAACTATCGATTTTCTTGAGACGCACAATAAATGTACATTCCGTGTAAACGAAAGAGATGCATATATTAATAGTTGCTCTCTGACTGTTCACACTGCCGGCGACGATTCGCTTTACTAGTTTTGTCGCTGAGCGACGAGCTTTCAAAAATAAACTCGCTCAGCGATACTCGTTCAGCGATGCTCGCTCGACTCGTTTGATCAGGTTTGCACAGGATTGAGGGACCGCGGGCGAGTGGCGCGAGTAATCGCTCGTCGCACTTGCACACTCGCATAAGCAAGTGTGCAGGTGTGCAAGTGTAATTTCGATAGTTTTGTCCTACTTAATCTTTAGAGAGAGAAGAAGAAGATTTGTAATGACTAAAATCCACAGTGATCCTTTAATAGCCCTTAACGTTCCAGGGTCACGGTTTCCAGATGAGACAGTCCGGCGACCCTGGCAGGCTTGGCCCTCTAAGAGGCCCAAGCCTTACCCTTAGACTGTCAGATTGCTGAAAGCTCTGTGAGGCACGCGTGGACAAGACGCGCCGTCGATCCGGACACGGTCCATGATCGGACGGCTAGTCTCACATTACTTACCGTCCGACGGAAGGCAGTTGAACTCATTCTAGACTGGGGATGTCCGAATCCATCTGAGGAAGCGAAAGGGATATCTATTTCTCGGCGGCCTGCTGAGGAACGTTCGAGTATCTAGTACAATTCGATGTACTAGATACTCGAACGTCCATTCCTAGCTGATACGAGTACTCTACGATCCTTAAAATGATATCAGAAGCATCACTCTAGTGACTGTTATTTTTTTATTTTATTTAATGTTTATAAAACAAAATTAATTTATCAGCAGATTCTAAATAAATATGATCAATGACTCATTTATTCTTCATGAATAATTAAAATAAATTCAATAAGGTTCCGTTTCAATTGATTGAATTATCATTGTGGGAAATTGAGACGTCTTCTGTTAGCTATTCAATTAATAGAATAATACAGAATTTTTGTAGAAGGTTTGGTCTATACGATGTGTCAAAATAGCGCTTTTCATCCTCTGCTCAACTGTAAGTGCTCAACTGGAAAAGTTGAGCAGTGGGGAATGAAAACGGCACAACTCAGTTGAGCAGTGGGGAAAAGGGGGAAAATAGGCTACACGTTACACGTGTGACCTCAAGCAGTAACTCAATGTGACTCATTCGAATTATATCCCAAATGTGTAATTACCAAAAGCCATCGGTCACATGGACCAGAACAATTTTCAATTGAGAACAGGAGTTTTGACTGTCAACATTGTGCCAAGTATCACAACTCATCCGGGGTCGCGGGATTTTATTTCCTCACCGTGACCCCGGAACATAAAGGGCTATTGAAGGACACCGTGGATTTTAGTCAGTACAAGTCTGACAGACCCTCCCGCCCTGCCCGGGGTGGGAGGACTCATTTGATGATCTTACCACGCTAAAAAAAAAATATCACAACACATTGCATCATCCGCTTTTTTTAGTGTGTATAAAATGAGCATGAGTCATAAAAAATATATTTTGGACGAAAAAAAAAAAACACGTTGCCTCACACTAAGAATTTCCCCTGTATCTTGGGTGTGTTTAAAAACATAAAATCTCACATTCAAACTTCTGAAATAACTATTCTCTGACAAAAGCCCATTCCACTATTCCGGCAGTAAATTACATCAAACACCAATCTAATTATCATGTCCTTGTCTATTATTTTCAGAGGAATCTTCGCAGACACCGCAATATCTATTTAATCAACGCGAAGGTCTAGGTCAAGGCCAAGGTCAACATCAAGGTCAAAGCCAACTGATAACAAAATGCTGCTAACTCTTGGTCTACTGGGTCTCATCACATTTGTGTTATGGAGACTCTTGGCTGATGAAGAGAATACCCTGGACAAGTTGCCCGGACCCCCAAAGCGTCCAATCATAGGGTGCGCTTTGGAATTTGTGAAGATTACTCCTCGTAAGTATTTGCACTTTTCTTTCTACGATGATTTCTTTCGATGACACGATTGTGGAAAGGCTGAGCAATTGGCTGCCGCACTGCGTGTTGCGGGTTCGATCCCCGCATGAAACACAAATTTGTATGACCTACAGAGTTGTTCCCTAACTGGCTGTTTGTGTATGTGAAGTTTAAATGCCTGTAGGAAAAATTCATAAGGTTAGGCTAATTCATAGTTTAAAAATATAACTATTATTTTGGTTGGAAAAGGTGCTATGCCTATACACGTGGTGAGCCCATTTTTAGGGTTCCGTAGTCAACAAGGAACCCTTATAGTTTCGCCATGTCCGTCCGTCCGTCCGTCCGTCCGTCCGTCCGTCTGTCCGCAGTTTAGCTCAGAGACGCACAGTACTAGAGAGCTGTAATTTGGTGTAAATATATGGATTTGTTGTGCCGAAAAAGTGGTAAAATAAAATCTCGTAAAATATTTTTTTTTAGGGTATCTCCTGTACACGTAAAGTGGGGATGTTATTTTTTTTTCTCGCGTACCCCATAGTGTGGGGTATCATTAAATAGGTCTTTAAAAAATATTGACAGTTTCCATTAACAATTTTTTGATAAAAAAATTGGTTTGTGAAATATTAAGCTTTAAAGTGCTAAATTTTGCTCGACTCGAGTGTCCCCCCCCTCTACCAGCTAAACGGTTATGTGTGGGGGTATGAAAAAATTCACAATAGTAGTATATATAACGAAGTTTAAAAGAAAATTGTCATGACTTAGTAGGCTTTACAACTTTACGAGTAATAGTCGACCAACTTATAAAATGTACTTGGATAATATTTTTCTTAAACAAAATGTATCGGAGAACATGTTATTCAACTGCAAATGTAAGTTTGTCAACTTTATTTTTACAGCTTTAATAGGTATGTTTTACGGTATGTTTTTTGGGGATAGGTAGGTTTTTATCGTCAACTATTTTTAACTAACTTCAAAAAAAAAAGGTTCTAAATTCGTCGTAATCTTTTTTTTAAATGTATTTTGCCCGATTTCTCAAAGACTCCTGGACCGATTGTGAAAATTCTTCTTTTAAAAATTAAATTCAGCGAATCAGTTTAGTTAGTTCGCATAAGTATTTTGATGGGCAACTACGGAACCCTACACTGTGCGTGGCCCGACACGCACTTGGCCGGTTTTTCATTGAACATGTAGGATTTGTTAAAGTAGAAATTCAAACAGTAATTTAGAAAACAAATTACAATCCTTAGCTTATGAGTTTCAAAGCATTTTATGTTAATACAAATCCGCTCGAACTCTTTGGTTTAAACAATTTCCTAATGAAACCTAGCCTTATAATTCAAGGACACAATAATCAAGAGATAGAGGCCATACGTTACAGTAATTATGTTCGGATAAATTTAACATGAGCCGCACTAAGTAATACTAAGGCGTTGCGAAGATTATTACTTATGAGCTTCGAGCTACGACGTAGCAGAGCTTAAAAGCTTCGAGCAACGACGATATAATACTAGACTCCTAATAACAGGCGACCGATGTCTGCCAACACATTAGGCAAAAAAGTCTTATATCCGTCTCATTTCGACCAATCCTGTGAGCCGTAAACATACGTTGAGACAGAACAGACCTTGAGTTAGCCAATCACAACGCAGTACCCCGTCCCCCTCGCTTACGTAGTACCTCAGCGAGTTGGCAGAATAGTTTTGTTCGCTAGATCGTGCAATGCGTAGTCTAGTAATATATATAGTCGTTGGCTTCGAGCTACGTCGTAGCGCGCTACGAGAGGAAAGTGCTACGAAAATTATTACTTTGGGGAATACATTGTTGATTTTAGTAGTATTGCATTTTAGACTGTGTTTGCTCTGTATCGAGTGAAGAAAATTTCAGTGTTTCTTAACTTATGGTTTATTAGTTTGTTTGCGGAGTCGCGGGACTGTCACGTGAAAGGCCCTAGAACATAAAGGGCTATTGAAGGAACATCGTGGATTTTAGACGGAATGAGTTAGATAGTCTCTTCCGTTCCACTTATGACTCATTTGATGTATAAACCAAGCTAAAAAAAGATTTATTATTTTCGCTAATTGAGATAAAATTAATTATGTGTACTAATAAGTTGCTAATTAGTAAATGTAAGTGTGTTTCTCGTACTATCAACATCTTATCTGTCTAGCACGTTGAAAAGTAATATTTCGTTACAATATCGTAGATCAGATAATGGCGCATTAACATTAGGTCGGTCACCGAAGGCGGCGGCCGCATTCGGTTTAACTGAGCTGGGGGCTGCGGGTGGCGGGCGACGGGCGAGGCACGGCGCACTCAACACCGACAATGGGCTCGACCGAATACGGCCAAACCGAATACGGTCTAACCGACTTATGTAAATGCTCCATTAGGTGGCTAAAAATATAAACAAATTTAAAAAAACAAACATAAAAAGCCCCTATCTGCTTACAGATAGGGATTTTTTGACAACCAATTTTATAAGTGCTTGACTTAGACTAGAGGTAATTCACTTTATTTAACACCTGCAAAATAATTAAATTGCTAAAGGCTTTACCGTAACAATTCTGTACTAAATAGAAAATCATCTACAGCAGAATTTCCAACAGTCCATAACTTTTTAACACGTAAACAATTATACAGTTATGAGTTTGAATATAAACACGTTTTCATTTCAACTTCAGTTTCAATTATGTCAGTAAACTTTACTACAACTCGTTAAATTTGGAACGTTTAAACAGAGGCCCATCGTCATTTCTATTTTATTTTGACCAAACTACGGTTTTTTTGCGCGTGGTAAAATCATCAAATGAGTCCTCCCACCCCGGGCAGGGCGGGAGGGACTGTCAGACTTGTACTGACTAAAATCCACGGTGTCCTTCAATAGCCCTTTATGTTCCAGAGTCACGGTAAGGTAATAAGTCCCGCGACCCCGGCAGGCTTTGGCCCTCTGAGAGACCCCGTCATTTTGCTGACGCTCTTTGAGGCGCGCGTGGAACACGACGCGCGGTCGACCCGGGCATGGTCCATGGACCAAACTACGTACGGCCAATTTTGAAAAACTCAAAAGTCTGACAACCAGTCTTATTAAGGGGAATCATAATACTAGGCACAATGGGAATTATACGTATATTGTCAGCCAATTGCCGTCGACTGCTGAACGTAAACCTACTCCGGCGAGCGTCAACCCTCCCGGACCTGGTCAGATCGTATCCATTTTGCAGCTGTAAGTAATAAGTCTGGCGGTGTTCGAATCCACGACCTACAACTCGAAAGTCAGGGCCGAGACCACTGCGCCAGTGCCACTGCTCAATCATTATCATCTGCCTAGCTTTTTCCCAGCTACATTGGGGTAGGCTTTGAAGCAGCTGAATATCTTAATTTTACATAGAGCGACTTTTATGACCTCCACAACCCAGTAACTGGGTAATACGATACCCCTTGGAAAGACTGGTTGTCAAACTTTCAAGCTTTTGACTGTGATTAACGATTTCCAAAGATCTGCTAATGACTGAAGGGACTAAATAAACTTTCAATATACGGTCACCCATCCACGGACTAACCTCGGCAACCGCGGCTTAACCTGTGTGGCTCTTATTTTTTAGCCACTTCCACTCATAAAATCAAAAGTATGACTGTTTTGCATTCCAACAAAACAGGTATTATGTGTTGAATAGGACACACAGCGTCGATAGAAGAAAGCTGTTGTAAATTCGCCTTTAAAATTGATTATATGTGGTTAAAAACTTACCCAAATGTCCATGGTTCTATACCTGTCTCTTTCTTTCACCAGCGTGCATCCTTTTCTTACCGTGACAGATGCCATGACTGCTTAGCTGTCAACTTCATAGAGTCTTCGAGGTACCAGCAAGAGACTTGCTGCGACGCTGTGTGTCCTATTCAACACATAATACCTGTTTTGTTGGAATGCAAAACAGTCATATTATGTGCTTTCCTAGGACACACAGCGTCGATAGAAGACCTGTTTGGTATCTGCTGGTGATAAATACAAACGCTATGATGAAATAATTATAATACTGTTCTACAGCATAAATAGATCTAAAAATAGTTTTTAAAGACCTCTCATAAAAACCTTACTGTAACAAGATTTGTAATGTTCCTTTCTAATTTGTAACTTCTTCAGAAATCAAAATAGTAGTTGGTACAAGGAGATAATTGTAAATTAAATCTTTATCCAGGATAAAGTTATGTCTTTTATAGGTATAACCAATGAAGACAATTATTTATTTAATGAATATTGCATAAATCTAACTGCAATAAATAAGCATTGGAGTTGGTGTCATCAATCTTGTTTACTGGTTGACAGTAAAACTTCTGATACCTACATTTTATAACTCTGTCAGTTTTCCCTGTCAAGTACTGCTTGAACAAGTAGCTTCTTGAGGCTATAATAGCTAACTTGTTATAACTGCCCAATGGGGCACTATTAATAGCAACTTTGAAAGTAATGCTATGTTCCCAACTTGTGTAGAAGCTGGCTTTAATTTTCCAGATAGAGGAATAAATTTGTGACTGTGTTGTCTGTGTTTTTTCTATTTTCAGACAGTTCTAACAGGGTAGACAGACATGGTCCCGATGTTTCCGCAACAACGAACCTTACTGACTGTGTGATTTTGATTCTGTTTTCATCTTTCATAGTAATAAGATTTTCCGGGCTATTTTCTAATTATCTCGACCTGATGTGAGATCATGAATTCTATGACCTGAGGGTAGCAATAATATTAGAGCTATTCGCCTAGCTATCTTAAACGAAGAACCTGGATATGCAGAGTTCTTTAGTCAATTAAAAAACAAAGTAATATTGTAGTGTACCCTATTGGCAGTTTTTGTACTGCAAGCTTTAGCAAGTGAAAAGGCTTCTAGAACTTTCTGAATGAAAGATTGTCTTGAGATATCTACCTCAGATGTTGATCAGTAAGTTGAGATAGTAAACGTATGCAGGCAAAATATAATCGATCAAATAGAATCTATAATCTCGTTTGTTTTCTCAAAACAATTTAGCCTGAAATTTTTACTTTATCAGCTTGTACACCTACAGGTGATTCAGGGTTAATTTGATTGGTGTAACGTGTAACACCAGGATCACCATCTTTTAAATAGGGCTTTATATTGTTGTAAAAGTAGATGTCCGCCAGTTACTTTTTTAATAAGTCTTGTTCCACTAGAGTTTAGGGAGAGACTTGGTCAGCCCACCCTTAATTTTCCAAGCTAGGGGTATAACTTGTCCACCTGTGCCAAGCACTTGCCTGTAGTCCAATATGTTAAGACTTCCCACAGGATCTTTATCGGAATTTTGACCGCCTGTGCAAGGCACTTGCATGTAGTCCGATCTAAGACCTTCCGCAGGTTTTTTATCGAAAGTGGCTCCCGCTCTCGCTTGCAGATCAAGTAGTGAGAAGCATTTGGCGCACTGTGGCGTTAGTAGAATGTACTATCAACAAATTTGAATTATGATCCTTTTTGACAATTCGTCGTTTGAATCTGTCAAAATAACAAAGATCAAGGTCGTAAATATGGATATTTAATTTATGTTTATGACTGTGGACCTAATCATATTTGAATGTCTGTAAGAAAATAATGCTTCTGGTAGGTCATAATTCTTTGTCGATTGTAAGATTGTGCCTTGTTCAAATAAGTAGTTCATACTTCTGGTATTACGCTGGGTGGGGGAATGCCCAGCCCAGCCGATAGTCCCATTGTCGGCTGTAAACATCGCATATAACTGCATAAGGTTTTGGAACCTAGTTTTTTGCGTACTTTGCAGTTTTGGTACGAAAACCGTTTCTCATAACGTGAATAAATCTACGTCTGGGACGCCCCACATCTTTAACATGGCCTCCGCGGCATGGGGTAAAAGGTGCCACTCTGGTACATTGCGGCCCCTTGAGAGGCGATCCGCAATTTTGTTTGCCTCCGCGGCTTGGTGTAAAAGATGCCACTATGGTACTTTGCGGTCCCTTGAGAGGCGATCCGCAATTTTGTTTGCCTCCGCGGCTTGGGGTAAAAGATACCACTCTGGTACATTGCGGCCCCTTGAGAGGCGATCCGCAATTTTGTTTGCCAGCTTTAATATTGCAAGGGAGTGTCTTCCCCCCCCCCTTTGTTTCTGAGATATGCAAATAAGAGTCCTGTTGTCGGACTTAATATTTATGTGTGCAAATACGACATCCGCTTCAGAAACAAAATTTGAGCGCCAGGGCATCTGGCATGGAGCCCACCTTACAGACGAGTAAGTGATGTTTAATTGGGCTCCCTACCCCTAGTTGGGTGTATCCGTGGTCAAGAAGTGAGTTGCACCTTTCTTAACTCTACGGTATTGAGTTGTACTCTATGGCTTTAACCACCCTTGTTGGACAGGCAGAGGAAAACTTACTTTTCTCTAGTAACCTGTTTTGATAGAACAATTTTAGAAACAGTTACCTTCTGCAACAATATATTTCTTTTGATACTGCGTAATTATCATAATTCAGTAAAACCAATAAAGTCTGAGCTTCTTGTGGACAACTGATTAAATTGCTCTATCTTGTTAAAGATTAGTTTAATCTTTATCTATTTTATTGGAGGAACGTTATACCCAGTTTTGCTGGGTGTCCCATACTAGGCCAATTTATTCTGCTTAAAGAGAGCACTCAAGCAGACTTCTGATGATTTATGTGATGCCCCAAGATTTCCAATATTCTCAGCGTTTTCGCAACCTGAGAAACAAGTACGTCTTGTACGATCCTGATTAACCAGGAACAACAGTCCAGGCACTTAAAAATTATACAGAAACGTTGTTCGCACAACAACATAATTGAAGCCATAGATAGGCCAAATACAAAGGCTGTTAACAGCAGCACTTCGTTGTTATAGATCACATAGAGGAGACTCCTGTGTGTCTCTGCAATTGGTAATTGAAAATACTCCTAAGCATAGTAATTTATGAATGAATGTATATCTTCACAAATGCTTCACTGGCATTATGAATTGAGACCTCCTCGGTCTAATATGGGAAATAACCCACTTTTATAATTGTTTTTTTTTTTTTTACTAAATCTCTTGACATAGTAAACTCGAATTAGGTACCTATATGGCCCTTTGTAATTGGGGTTGCAAATTTTTCTAAAAACGTCTTTGACTAGATACCAAGGGGAGGTTCCCTTATGAATGGAACATGGTAAGCTGTTATTAATTTCAAAATATGATTGCTTACTCCCTGTGGTTGCCCTGAATGTGCATGGTCCTTTAGACAATCCCTCTAAATGTTCTGAATAGTCAAATATTCAAATAGTTTTTTGTTTATACTTGTTTAATTAGCTGGACCTTAAGTCCACCTAAAGAACCTTTGATAGGGTGCAAGGCCTAAAACTGAATAGATAATTATGAGTCCGACGTTGGTGGACCAAAAATAATCAAAATCTTTTCAAAGTATGTGTTAAAATGAAAATAATTAAGGTATCCGATACCCACTTAAGCAAGCCCTGTAATGTTAATCATAATAGTTCTCTCAATTTCAAAATATTGTTGTTTAGTAACAACTCCGTTGAAACTTATTACTCTTTGGTCTTGATAAAATGATACAATTAATCATTAACTTTAAGACCTTTAACCGATTTACAATGACACACATCCGTGCCTAACGCCACACGCAAAATAAGGTGATGGCTTTGAAACATGCTTCCGCAACAAATCGGTTAAAACAAGGAGTAGCGATACAAGATTGTACGGGGGTTTTGTAAAAATATATCAGACAAATCTGATTAAATTTTGGATTTGCTTGTAATCCTTCATTGAAAGTGGAATAAATTGTCTTTCATCCAGTTCCGTACTAAAACTTCGAAATACACAAATTTTTTTTTTTTTTTTTTCAAAATATTTGATGTCGGATAGCCTTCTCGTTGTCAGAGGAGGTAATACAAGTAGTTAAATAACTAGAAATAAAGTCCTCGTCTTGAATTTGTGTCTCTACACGAGGCGCTAGGGTCCGGACAAGTTTGAACTTGTTTGTACTTACGTGACTTTGCGTCTTCTGTTGGGTGGATGTGAAGCTATGCTCTCGTCGTTCAAGGATGAAGATGATGATGATGATGACCAGTCATCATGTCTCACCGTATTGAATGCTGATCTATCGCCTGAGCGTCAACATTCAAACCTCGTAACCTCACACCACACTTACCCACTCAATTTAGTTCGTAATCCTTCTAAAACACTAATTCACAAAGGAAAACGTGTCACGGACTCTAAATAAACGCTGTGTGCTAATTAAATACAATTAATTATTGTATTTGAACACTTTTTTAACTTTGGAAAATTTTCCGATGTCTAACCGGCAAAATTTACAAACGCTATGAAGTTGACAGCTAAGCAGTCATGGCATCTGTCACGGTAAGAAAAGGATGCACGCTGGTGAAAGAAAGAGACAGGTATAGAACCATGGACATTTGGGTAAGTTTTTAACCACATAATTATAATCAATTAAAGGCGAATTTACAACAGCTTTCTTCTATCGACGCTGTGTGTCCTAGGAAAGCACATAATAATGTATTTTTTAATGGTCAACTTACACCGTTCCCCAGATCTCTTCGCTGGCTAATAGATCCGACCAGACAATTAGGTGGGAGAAGGTTTTACCTCTTTCCTACCCTTTGAGGATTATCCAACGTAGCATTATGCAGTAAAATACCCATCTGCTGGTCCGAGATACTTCCCGTAGTTGTTACTAATTAGAGTCCACTTTGCTGAAAGCAAATTACCCCTACCGACATAATTACCAAGAGGTAAGCTCCCGCATCACCACCTGCATAAATGTGGTGTAAACCAGACATTTCTGAATTATAATTCTGTATCAGGTTCATGCATAATTATGTTAAAATTGTGATTTTATGCGCATTTCCACCAACACTGCGAAATATGTTGTAGCGTATTGCTGCGTATTCTGAAATGTTACAGTAAGTTATTCAGCAAGTATGTATGTTGTTTAAATTTTTTCAACACATTTGCTCGAAAAATGCATTTACGAAGCCTGTATGCATTGTTCGAAAGTTAAAAATTACGCACCATACAACGGAGCGTGCGGTAAAATAGGTACTCTCACCTAAGTACCTATTTTACGGCACACCCCGTTGTATAGCACCGTGCGTTTTCTTTACGGTTTTTTTTTTAATTTCCATAAAAAAAAAATAAGAATTCCACCAAAGAGTTTCACATTATGAGAATAAACAACCTGACTGATCGAACCTCCTTGGAAGCGCTTTTGCTCAATACGTTGTCTCACTTTAATACTAAAGAGTAAATGAGACGAAAGATGTAGTTCAATTTTTCACCACGTGCATGTGGCGCCATTTGCAAATTCGCGCCATTTTCATATTAGAGACTTCAAAAATTGTTGCGACTTTCCCACTGTTATAAAAACAAAATAATAATATAAGTTCAAGCGAGGAATCTGATATTAATAAGTATGCAATCTACTTCACCTGATATTTTGATTGAAGCGCAAATTGCAGGAAACGGTTATTTTCATTTGCTGTTAAAAATAGTCAAATGAAAAAGTTTGTTTATTTGCATATTGTACTGTTTTCTCGCAAATGTGTTGAAAAGCATTGTATGACAAACGTGCAGAAATTGGTATTTACAAACTCGTGACTATGGTAAGCCCTCGGCTTCGCTCGGGCTTACATTGGTCTACTCGTTTGTAAAAACCAACTTACCGCACTAGTATCATAAATAACTATTACTCATACTGATTTTTTTATTTTTCGTTCCTCATTTTTTTTTCGAAAACGAGACGCACGCGCAGGCAAAAAGTGTAGCAGGAGCCCTTGTGGCGCAATTTGATAAGTTGTTAGGGGTCGGATTCGGGGAACCGTTTTCATTTGTTGATAGGGCCCGCATGCCAGGTGACAGAGATTTCAGGAACGCATGCCACAGATCCCGCATCCTGCATTGCGGGGTAGGAATACCTCCATGTTCGTCGCCATTTATTGACAAGAGTGGTAGACCCGCAAGCCGTATATCGACCGATGAGTTTCATTGGTCGATAACACGATCAGTATAAAGCAAGCGAGGAATCACTGCAGACGGTGTAACAAACACGTGACTTGACACTTGTGACTTTCATTGTTTGTTATCTCGCATGCGAGGACTCCCCGTATGCTGTATACCGAACAAGTTAACGACCAATGAAACTGCGCCATTAAGCTTCCATGTTTAAAGTTTAAGAATAAGTTTAGTTAAGTTAGTATCTAGACTTACAAAGATTTTTCTTTTTTAAATGTCTACGTTATCGCGGTAACCCACTTTCAGACTTTTCCGTGAATAGTTTTAGCTCTAAGATAATAAAAGAAAGGCGCGCAAAAAATAGTGCTAAGCAGATTTTATGGACTAGACTTTGAGTTCGTTTAAGTAGGTACTTCTTACAATATAGTACATTATGATATAAGTGCGGTAAGTTGATCATTACAGCTTAGGCGATATTGGTAGGACGAGCCGTAAGGCGAGTGCTATAAGAAAGCAGAGGCTGTAATTATCAAACCGCACGTATGTCATACGACGTTTTATAACACATTTGTGAGTAAATAAATAAAATCATTACATCGAAAAGGAAAAGCAAGCGGAATAATTTTTACTTTTTCACAAATTAGCGATGCGCGCGCACCAGCATCTTTTGTTTATGGCAAAGGCACAAAAAACAGCCAGTATTACTAATAAAGTAAATTAATTCTTTTGTGGTTTTATTACAGATAAATGGTTGTAATTAATTGTCAAAATTAATTAAATTAAAGAATAAAATGTTTATTTATTATATTTCATCTCCCAAATTTAATTTTAATAATAAAATGATGCAAACCGCTTTTCTGACATAAAAACTCTTTGCTAAGATTTAAAAAAGTACCGTTCGTTTTAGACGGAGCATCTTGATAAACCGTGCGTTTTACTTTACCATTACCGCACTAGTGCGTTTTACTTTACCATTACGCACTAGTGCGTAATAAGATACATTACGATACTGAAATAGGTGCAGTAAGAGACCTTTTACGAGCAAATGTGTTATAAACATTATTACGTGAATAATGGACTTACAAATGTCTGATATAAATAAATAAATTAAAAAAAAAAATATAATAATAATATAATATATGTTGTGTCAAATCAATCGTTCGATAGGCAGTATGGTGTATGGGGTATATGGACGAACTGCCGATTTGAAACAATTGCAAGCGTCAAATCTATCGTTCGATAGGCAGGATGGTGTATGGCTACTATAAGTGTGTTTCTCGTACTATCAACATCTATCTGTCTAGCACGTTGAAAAGTAATATTTCGTTACAATATCGTAGATCAGATTAGGTGGCTAAAAATATAAAAAAAAAAACAAAAACAAAAAGTCTGCCTACAGATAGAGATTTTTTGACAGCATAAGTGCTTGACTTAGACTAGAGGTAATTTACTGTATTTAACACCTGAAAAATAATTAAATTGCCAAAGGCTTTACCAAAGCAATTCTGTACTAAATAGAAAATCATCTACAGCAGAATTTCCAACAGTCCATAACTTTTTAACACGTAAACAATTATACAGTTATGAGTTTGAATATAAACACGTTTTCATTTTAACTTCAGTTTCAATTATGTCAGTAAACTTTACATTAAATGTTATGAAAAATATCTAGTTTTAATTCCGCGACAAACACTTCCGCGACAAAAAGTGTTTGTCGCGGAATTAAAACTAGATATTTTTCATAACATTTAATGTCATGGATTTCCGCAAAGTAACGCCTGATTCCATAATTTAGTAAACTTTACTACAACTCGTTAAATTTGGAACGTTTAAACAGAGGCCCATCGTCATTTCTATTTTATTTTGACCAAACTACGTTTTTTTTGCGCGTGGTAAAATCATCAAATGAGTCCTCCCACCCCGGGCAGGGCGGGAGGGACTGTCAGATTTGTACTGACTAAAATCCACGGTGTCCTTCAATAGCCCTTTATGTTCCGGGGTCACGGTAAGGAAAAAAGTCCCACGACCCCGGCAGGCTTTGGCCCTCTGAGAGGGCCTCGTCATTTTGCTGACGCTCTTTGAGGCGCGCGTGGAACACGACGCGCGGTTAACTCGGGCATGATCCATGGACCAAACTACGTACGGCCAATTTTGAAAAACTCTAAAGTCTGACAACCAGTCTTATTAAGGGGAATCATAATACTAGGCACAATGGGAATTATACGTATATTGTCAGCCAATTGCCGTCGACTGCTGAACAAAACCTACTCCGGCGAGCGGCAACCCTCCCGGACCTGGTCAGATCGTATCCATTTTGCAGCTGTAAGCATTGGTGATTAAATAAATTACACAAAGTAATAAGTCTGGCGGTGTTCGAACCCACTACTTAAAACTCGAAATTCGGGTCGAGACCACTGCGCCAGTGCCACTGCTCAATCATTATCATCTGCCTAGCTTTTTCCCAGATACATTGGGGTAGGCTTTGAAGCAGCTGAATATCTTTATTTTACATGGAGCGACTTTTTTGACCTTCACAAACCAGTACCTGGGTAATACGATAGCCCATGGAAAGACTGGTTGCCAAACTTTCAAGCTTTCAAAGATCTGCTAATGACTGAAAGGACCAACGGCTTTACGTGCTAAATAAACGCTCAATATACGGTCACCCATCCACGTACTAACCTCGGCAAACGCAGCTTAACCTTATGGATCGACCTGTGTGGCCCTTGTTTTTTAGCCACTACCACTCATTAAATCAAAAGTAATGTATTTTTTTATGGTCAATTTACACCGTTCCCCAGTTACCGTCGCTGGCTAATAGATCCTACTAGACAATTAGGTGGGAGAAGGTTTTACCTCTTTCCTACTCTTTGAGGATTACCGACGTAGCATTATGCAGTAAAATACCCATCTGTTGGTCCGAGATACTTCCCGTAGTTGTTACTAATTAGGGTCCACTTTGCTGAAAGCAAATTACCCCTACCGACATAATTACCAAGAGGTAAGCTCCCGCATCACCACCTGCATAAATGTGGTGTAAACTAGACATTTCTGAATTATAATTCTGTACCAGGTTCATGCATAATTACATATGTTAAAATTGTGATTTTATGCGCATTACCACCAACACTGCGAAATATGTTGTACCGTATTGCTGCGTATTCTGAAATGTTACAGTAAATATTCTGCAAGTATGTATGTTGTTTACTCATAATTTTGAACTCTCTTCTACTTGAAGGCTCATTGTAGCAATAGGTTGAGGATCTACGGTATAAAATCTTAACGCTTTTTCCTACTTTTTTACACTAAAGATTTTGAGGAAAGAAAAATTCATCTGCGTTTAGGGTTACCATATGACAGGCGTTTGCCGCATTTGACAGGCATTTTAAGGTTTAGACAGGCGTGCGGCCGGCATTGGTCTGAGACAGGCATTTTTAAATTTCGCGCCCGCAAACAAATAACACAGGAAAATTACAAACATGTATCTTGTGAAGATTTTTACGTTTATATATTAGAAAAGAAAGAAGTATTAAAAAATAATGTCCTCTGACAAATATCAGTAATAAAAATATCCTTCTTCATTATTATCTGTTGGCTTTTACTTAATACCTACAGCTTTTTGCATTAGACAGGCATTTTTCTGAAAATTCAGGCATTTTAGGTACCATAGACAGGCATCCCTCTATTTACATATGGTAACCCTATCTGCGTTGGTCTCGAACCTGCGTCTTCTGGATAAGTACTGCAGACGCCCCAGACTCGTTGAAGTCGAATCTTTCATTCTCTTGTTTCAACGTCTTACGCCAATGGCGGGTTCGAGTCCCACGCGCAGCTGAATTTTTCTTTCCTCATTTTTTTTTACGAAAATAGACGCACGCGCAGGCAAAAAAGTGTACATTATCACGGTAACCCTTTCAGACTTTTCCGTGAATAGGTTTAGCTCTAAAATAATAAAAAAGGCGCGCAAAAAATAGTGCTAAGGAAATTATAATATGGACTAGACCTTGCGTTCGTTTAAGTACTTCTTACAAACATTATTGTTAGAATATTAGTGTGTTATATACTGGTATACATTTCTATTTTTCGTTGTTGGCAACATTACCCCTTTGTGTTCCTGTCATGGCTTGCACTGAGTAAGAGTTATTGCTGTAATCTATCTATATCTATATCTATACTTATAATAAATCTGTAGAGAGGTCAATTCTGTACATGAAATATATTTCCAAAATAACTATCAGGGGGTGATTAGGGATTGATACTGATGCCAAAAATGCAATTAATAAAATTGTTGTCTGTCTGTCTGTCTGTCTGTCTGTCTGTCTGTCTGTCTGTCTGTCTGTATAACCGTTATAGAAACAAAAACTACTCGACGGATTTTGACGAAACTTGGTACATTTATTTTTCATACTCCTGCGCTGGTTATAGTATACTTTTCATCACGCTACAATCAATAGGAGCAGAGCAGTGTAGGGAAATGTTAGGAAAACGGGAGAAGTTACTCCATACACGCTAATCTTCGGAACTACTGTACGGATTTGATTGGTTTTTTTTTTGTTGTATAGCTATTAAGTCTGGGCAACATACAGGCTATAATTTATCTTGGAAACTTGAACACCTGATGCAGAACTGCAATAGATCAGCTAAACTATAAGAGATACAAAAATAGCGCCATAGCAAAAATTGATCCGCGTGATGAGCATTTTCTGCTGAGAAAATAAATTTGAAGATATAGAACACCTGATGTGGAACTCCAAGAGCCCAGCTACACTATTACATATACAGTAATGACGTCTTAGCAAGAGTTGTTCAGCCTGATGAGCACTCCCAGTTGTCGTATAAAAACTGAAGATCTGGAACACCTGATGTGGAACTCCAAGAGCCCAGCTACACTATAACATATATAGGAATGACGTCTTAGCAAGAGTTGTTTAGTCTGATGGACATTTCCTGTTGACTTAATACAAAAATGAAAGATCTGGAACGTCTGGAATCGTCATGCGCGTCCCGTTGTTTTCCCGTCCCCAGGCTCTAAGAATTCGACATTAGACGTTTCAGATCTTCGATTTTGACGACCCCATTGTCGCTGGCATAAGCAACAGGATCCGCGTACGAAGTCGCTGGCAGAAGCTAGTTTCTAAAATAAAGTATTATGTTTAAGTGGAAATAAGTGTTTATTTAAATACGATCCAATAACAAAATAATTATAAAGATAATAAACTATCTGGCAATTACATAGTTAAACGGATTTCTAGTACCTAATTTCACGTAAAACTCAATAATTTATCCGAATAAGTATTTTAAACATTTTCTTTCACTCGGAATCTCTTTTATTCTGAATCCACAGTATCAATCCATTCCAAATCCCTTTATTCAAAAATATCCGATGTATTTTCTCAAATATAAAATTCCCTAGATTTTCGTTCTGTAACAATTGATTCACTGTTCGTTTACCGTATCTTTCTGTGTGAACCGTATCTTTTTGTTTGATTTAGTATTTCGGTGAAATTTTGTTCGAATTTTCGAGTATGTATTCATATTTTGGATATAGTAATTGGTGTGGTAAATCATAATATGAGTACTCCCGTTCTGCTTGGAGGGGAAAGGACCACCATTTTTCTTCAATTTTCTATGGGTTCCAGGGCCGCGGTGTATGGCTTAGACAGTTCCACGACCCTAGCAGTCATTCTGTTCTATCGGGCCTTATCAGTTTACTGATAGTTCTTTGAGACGCGTGTGGAATACAAAGTGCCCTCATTCAATCTGATACTGGGATCCGTGGAGACAAACCCCCTTCGACTCGAATCTGACTTACCTAATTACTCGCCATCCGCAAGCTCGCGCATACATTGGCCGGAAATCGCCTCGCAATACCTTTATTTTTCCTAAATGAAGTTCAAATAGAATTCAGAAGTGAAACAAATAGAAAATGTGTCAACTTCATTTAATTTATTTCAGGCGAATTGTTCCTGAAAATGCGTCAGTACAAGAAAGAGTATGGTGACCGGTACGTCATAAAGATTATGAAGAGAAGAATACTGCATGTTTCTAGCGTAAAGGACGTCGAGGTATGTTCTAAGCCTCTCTTTACGTAAGTTATATACAGGGTGATTTTTTTTTTCCAAAATTAATGGGTTCGGTTCCTGGCCAAGATTATTGATTTTTCTAAAATCCAATGAATGATGAACGTTTTTTGATATTCCTCATATTTTCGGAAATAGCCATCCACGCCCTGTTGAAAAATTCACCCTGTATATTTATACGCAATAACGCCTGCGTTGCGTCTTCGCAACGCAACATATAATGAGGTACGATAATTCAGCTGCGAGCAGGGTTTGAACCTGCGTCTTCTGGATAAGTACTCCAGACGCCTTACCAATTAGGCCATCGCAACCGCTAATCTCTAATCTGAATTTCTCATTCCCTTGTTTTTTTTGAACACGTTGAGCAATCTATTGGAAGCTTTGAAATTCAGGGGTGCTAAGACAGGAAGCCTCCACGTGCGCCCGTGGACTGGAGTTCCCTCTCGGATACGTCCGGGGGGAAGACCAGTTTTTCGGGCCGGTGCACCCTGGGATGCGGGCAAAAACTCTTCCTTAGGCACTGTGTGCCTAAGGGGTCTCTTTGCCCGTATGCGAATAGCCTGTCGGGTGGACGCTCCAACGCGTGTCCCTCTGATTAGCAGAGGGCACAGCGGCGGAGCGGGCTTGCGGACGGTGAGTAATGGGTAGCTCGCCGTCCGACCAAGGACCAAGCCCGGGTCGGTGGCGCGTCGTGTTTCGCGCCAAATGCCTGCTGGGGTCGCGGGTTTTTTCTTAACCCAGGATACCGTGGCCCCGGAACGTAAAGGGCATCCGAAGGAACACGGTTCCGCCCCACCCAGGGCGGGAGGACTCATTTGATGATTTTACCACATAAAAAAAAAAAAAAGCTTTGAAATTCAGCTTCGAGATTAGTGGTTGCCATGGCCTAATTGGTAAGGCGCCTGGAGTACTTATCCAGAAGACGCAGGTTCGAACCCTGCTCGCAGCTGAATTTTTAGTTCCTCAAAATAACTTTCCCACCCAGGGCAGAGCAGGGAGGGTCCCGCGATCTCGGCAGGCTTTGGCCCTCTAGAGGGGGGGCCCGTCACAATGCTGACACTCTTTGAGTCGCGCGTGGAACACAACGCGCCGTCGACCCGGGCATGGTCCATTGTCGGACAGCGAGTCGCCCTTTGCTCGCCACCCGCATGCCCGCGACTATCCAACACTTAATTTTTTTTTCAATTATAACCAGTAGTTCCTGAGATTAGCGCGTTCAACCAAACGAATCAATTTACTGTTTAGTTAGTTTGAAGCCGGTTGTTAATTAACAGAATTTCCATTAAAACATAACAAGCTAACATGAGACGTTCTTGTCTTGTACGGAAATTCATCATAATACTAATCCATAAAGCAAATATACCGGGATTTCGGCAGTTATGGAAACGTAAATAATTAGGCGCCATCTCCACGAGCGAGAGAATCGCGGCGATATTATCGTCGTGCCACGTATTTCCATACACTCTATATGAACGCGTCTCCACAAGGAGACTTATTATCGCGGCGATGCGACGAGTGGCAATGTGTGACATTTGTCGGGCGAGTCGTCGCGCGCGCGCGTCGTATCCGTGACGATACGCTGGCGGAATAAACGCTATAGTCAAGATTCTCCGACGATCACAGAAATATTAAAAAATATCTATGCCGACGATAGATGGACAGCGTTTCCCTCGCTCGTGGAAATGGCGCCTTTAGTCAAATTACGGGTTAAAACCGCAGAAGCCGTTATCTCCTATAGGTATGTGTTAAACACAATCATGTTTCGATTAAATTTCGTTTATATGTAATACTTGTTTTACATTTTCTGAAATAATAGTCGTGAATTCTTGAAGGCCCGGAGGTTAGCGCCTCGTGTCTCATTCACAAGGTTGCGAGTTCAAAGCCAATTATAAGCATAAATACATATAGGTTGTGTCTTTTTCAATTAATTTTTTACTTTACCAGTTTATCCTGGACATCACTGACATCGGTTAAAAAGAATATCGTGAGGAAGCCTGGACTTTAGGGGAAGTCAGCTCAAAGCGGCCACCTTAACTTTGAGTTAAAAAAAAGCCACATAAAAATTGCCAAATAGATAAATAACATTGAACGTGCAATGAAACCATTTAAATATAAACAGTTTTGATCAAAACAGGTTGAACTTTCCTACCATTATTTTAATAAAATACACATTTGTTTTTACTAGAGCCACATTTTCAGAGCCACAGTAGTGATGACTGGCGCGGGGTGGGAAGGAGGTTTTGGTTAAGCGTACAGAACGACATTGCTTATGTCACTCAGGAACAAAGCAGCTTTCTGACTGGTGAAAGAATTTTTGAAATCGGACCAGTACTTTTTGAGCCTATTCATTACAAACAAACAAAGCTTTCCTCTTAATAATATTTATATAGAAGTAGATGAAATACGAAAAGCAAAAGCCTTAAATATTTCACATTACATCTAATACGTTCATAGAGCTGTCAGCAATATGACGGGGGCCTCCTTAGAGGGCCAAAGCCAGCCGGGGTCGCGGGACAGTTTGTCAGGTAACCGTAGCTCCGGAGCGTAAAGGACTATTAAATAAAACCGTTGATTTTAGTCAATAGCAGTCCTTTCCGTCCTGCCTTGCCATAGTATAAAGAGGGGAAGTAAGTTATCTTCATACAAACGCACCGCGCGCGGTTTGTATGTGTGCGTCATAGTATCCATGCGTCGCCGCACGCACACTTAACAAAATCTTGAGGGGATTCAAGGGGCTCCAGTCGGGGTTAAGTCTGCACGAGGTTCGCGCGTCACGAGTTTTCGGAACCGCTAAATGAAAAAAAATGTGTGATAATCGCAGGAGAACGCATTGTGTGATTCAATAGATATTATTGCATTATTTATGTTTCTTTTAATTGAAAATAAAAATAAATAATGGTCCTTTATGTGTAAAAATAGTACATAAATTATTAAAATAGTACATAAAAAAAATTTTTAATCGGCAGATTAAAAAAAATACAAAAAACTGACTAGTATACAACGTGCAACATAAGGCTAATCTCTTATGGATATACACATAAATACAACTTCCCGACCCTTGCCTATTTATAGGCACCGAATTAAAATTTAGTTAAAAGTTACAACCCTAAGACAGTAGGCAATTATATCGCGGATTGGGCCGGAGATAACCTACTTCCCCTCTTTATACTATGGCCTTGCGTGGGATTCATCCGATGATTTTATCAGAAAAAAAAACATCTAATACGTGTTCCTGTTACATGCAAGTTTCAGCGGATATAAAAACATTACGTGCCGAATTCAGTAGGTACTTTTAATTTTTTTCCTTTTATACGTAACATGAACGAAAAAAACAGAACGTGTTCGTTTAATAATCACGTAGGTACTCGTATAAAGCTTTTCATAGTTATTTAAATAATAAAATATTCAAACAAAATACTCTAACAATGCAGTGCTGTTACCTACGTTTATTTTTATAAAGTTCTGTGGTCCCAATTACGTTTGTAATATACAGGGTGAAATTTTCAACTGGGCGTGGGCGATATCCGAAACTATGAGAAATATCGAAAAACGTTGAAAGGAGTCTCGAGGCCGATTTTGACGAAAACTAAAACTGTATCATTAGATTTAAGAAAAATCATCCTGGCCAGGAATCGAAACCGCTGTTTTTAAAAAAATCTCACCCTGTATTTTATTACGCCAGTGTTGTTAATAAGGATCAAATTCTAGGAGGTGATCATATAATAATATGGCAAATAATAGTTAGATACATTTTTAGATCAAAAGTATCCAATAGTGGTAGCCATACACCATACTGCCTATCGTCCAATCGCATGCCGATTGGACGATAGGCAGTATACTGCCAATTGGATCAGTTAGAATTGACAGCAGTGATGTCCAAAACTGAACTAAATCTTCAGAATGCCACTTATTTATATGTAGAATGAGCCACTGTGGCATTATCTTGTCTTTCGACTCGGGACAATACTTGACTAATTTCAAAAGTCTCATGAAGAAATGAAAAGTTGTTAGAAAAAGTAGCTAAAAAGTTTAGCCACAAGTTTGATAAAATTGTAGCTTTCGGTCACCGAATAATAGCTAGATGTAGCTATAAAGTTGCTAAGTTGGCATCACTGCTGCAGATTTGAAGTTGTGTCAAATCGATCGTCATGCCGATTGGATGATGGGCAGTATGGTGTATATGGACGAACTGCCAATTTGATCCAATTGGCAGCGTCATTCCGATTGGACGGTAGGCGGTATGGTGTATGGCTACTTTTAGGAGGGTGGGGGTGAGTTCGAAGTTATAAACACGAGCAGACGAAGTCGCGGGCAGAATGCTAGTAAGTTGTTGCTAGCAGGTAGCCGTGAGCCAGGAACTTAAAGGGGTATTGAAGAAACACAAGCATTTAACTCAGTTTTGCAATTTATATCTATGAATATGGTTTATACATAAAAGTGTAGGGTGATTAAGGACCAATCACTTCTCGAGCAGCTGCGTACGAGTAGACGCTACCTATTTAATTAAATGTCTACGTGCAATATTCACTAGGTATATAATTATATTGTACGATTTGCCAGACGGGTCTATTCTGCATATATCTAAATCCATTTAAATTGTGCAACTCTATCTAAATGCAAATGTCGTTCGTTCGTTTCCAAACTATATAAGTTTGGAAATGCATTTCTCATATTACAAGTTGTTGAGATGCTGTTCATCATCATCATCATCTTCATCTGCTGGTCGTAGGCCTCTCGCAATCTTCGCCATTGAGCCCGCAAAAATAGCAAATGGCAAATCATATGAGTTTTATAATTCAAGTTAACGTTTATGACACGCGAAAAGGGCCCAAGTTACACAACAATTATATTTCACTTATTATTTATTTATTTTTATTTATTTATTTGCTTCAGGCTTCAAGGCCCATATAAAATACTATAATACAATACATTATGAAACTTAACTAATATTATAATAATACAATACATAAACAATACTATATAACACTAATTCACACGAAGAGTCGGCGTCGTGTGTCGCGCGGTGTCAGGTATCCGGCCTCGGAATCGCCGGAACACTACACCTCTCGGCCAAAATTCCTCCTTCGTGAAAGTCGACAGATGTTCAGTCGGCACCCTCACCACAAAAGAATTGAAGTTCACGTTGTGACGAGACTGCAACTGCTCGACCCTCAGGGTAAGCTTGGACTTGATGCGGACATACTCTACAATCATCTCGACCTTTGTAGTGTAATGCAGCCGGGACACGTACAGCAGCGTCACTGGTACTGCAGGACGCAACAGATGATTCGGTCCGGTCGGTGCGGTACCGCACTATTAGTTACGTAGAAGTCAGATTGTATCGTTATAATACAATTAAGTCGTATAATAGTTATGTTGAAGTGAGCCGACTGAATTAAGAACCTCCTCTTTTGTGTGAAGTCGGTTCTAAGTAAAAACGTGAAAATCTTTTCTGTTTCACTGTCCAATGGGGGTTGAACGGGGAACAAATACATTTAAAAAATAAAATTCCACTTTCAACCCTCAGGGGTTGAAAGTGGAAACGTTTAGGGGTCGAACGCGGAAGTGGGTAGAAATTATTGGGGGTTGATTGTGGATTAAACCCTTCTTTTTTACCATGGGTCACTCAATTATACGAAGTTTTGGCTAGTTGGTCGATCCTGTGCTGTCCTCATTCAATCTCTGCCGGCCTGGGCCTTGGTCCAAGTAAGCCTGTTATAGTGGTAAAATCATCAAATAAATCCTAGGAACTCTCAGACTTGTACTGAAATCCGCGGTGTTTCTTCAATAGCCCTTTACGTTCCAAGGTTCTGTTAAGACAGTCCTGCGACCCTGAAAACCTTGGGCAAATAATATCATCATCAGCATATTATGAACCCACTGCTGGGACACAGGCCTCCTCTCTGTGAGAGGGAATGGGTCATAATCCACCATCCGGGTGCAGTGCGGGTTGGTAGATGTCACATGTCTTCGAATTTGATGGTTCTAAGACATGCCGGTTTAATTCCGATGTTTTCCTTCACCGTTTTGAGAGCAGTAGTAATGAAATAAATTACACAAAGTACGACTTACAACTCGATGTCGGGGCTGATACCAATGCGCAACCACTGCTCCCCACTGGGCCACCACTGTTTCCCACTGAGCCACCACTGCTCACCACTGGGCCACCACTTCTCCCCACTGACCACCACTGCTCCCCACTGGCCCACCACTATTCCAAGTAATATAGACAAAATGTCGGAAATAAATCTTGAATTTAATAATGCCGTCATCAATTCTATTATAACGACTGCCACGCCATGTCCGTGGCTCTTTACAGGTCCTTTTACTTAGTATCCACACATGATACTGACAGATAAACACACTTTTCTAATGGCTATGTTTGGATAGTGTTTAGTATTGTACATACCTATATTATTTACACTAGCTTTAGTTGAGTATACATTGCAATCCATTAGCGTTAGTTTAAGATCAGAGTTTCTCAAAGTTTGATTGGACCGTATCCCCCTGAAAAAAAAAATCCAGACCTGACCGCCTCGCCGGGCACCTGAATCGGGTGGGTCCGAACCTGTCGGAGAGCCAGTTCGGCTTCCGCAGGGGGCGCTCGACGGTGGACGCAATCATGCGCGTGAGAGCCCTCACGACGGGGGATGCAGTGGCCCGGGGCCGGGTCGTCTTGGCGGTGTCTCTGGACATCACCAATGCCTTCAACACCCTGCCCTGGAGTTGCTTCAGGGAGGCACTCCGGTATCACCGGGTGCCGACCTACCTCCGCCGAATAGTCGAGGACTACCTGACGGACAGAGCCGTCATCTACCCCGGTCACCGGGGAGAGTGGAACCGGCGAGAGATGTCGTGCGGTGTTCCACAGGGTTCGGTCCTGGGACCGCCCTTGTGGAACATCGGATACGACTGGGTGCTGCGCAGCGACCTCCCTGACGCACCAGGCGGCGGCAGAGTCGCACCAGGCGGCGGCCGACGTGGCGACGGAGGCGGTCGCGACAGTCGTCGACAGGATCCGGCGGTTGGGACTCGACGTGGCGCTGCACAAGACGGAGGCCATGTGTTTTTATGGCCGCCGTAACGCGCCACAGTCGAGTTACAGCATTACGGTGGAAGGAGTTCCAATCGGCGTAAAGGGGACGATGAAGTACCTGGGACTCGTCCTCGACAGCCGGTGGAACTTCAGGGAGCATTTCCTGAGTTTGGCCCCAAGGCTGAACCGTGCAGCAGCCGCCCTCAGGCGACTCCTGCCCAATCTCAGCGGGCCAAACGCTTCCTGCCGTAGGCTGTACGCCGGCGTCGTGCGGTCCATGGCCCTCTACGGGGCCCCTGTGTGGGCCCTGAGCATCCGGACGCGACCACAGAAGCTGGTCGCATGCCAGAGGGTCATGGCTATCCGAATAATCCGGGGATACCGCACGATTGCCGGCGAATCGGCCAACCTCCTTGCCGGATTGCTGCCCTGGGATCTGGAGGCGACTGCCCTCCAGCGCGTCTATGAGTGGCGCGTGGAGGCGCAGCGCCGGGGCGTGACCCCGCTGCCTCGAGAAGTCGAGGCGCGGCGGGAAGACCTCCAGCGCGATCTCAGGGCGGTATGGAAGGAACGACTGTCGCAACCGAGGTTCGGGCTCGCCGCAATCGTGGCGGTAAGACCCCTCTTTGAGGAGTGGCTGGAGAGAAGTCATGGCGTTCTTACCTTCCGCCTGACGCAGGTCCTCACCGGGCACGGGTGCTTCGGGAGGTACCTGTGTCTAATGCGGAAGGAGGAAACGTCTGGGTGTCACCACTGCGAAGATCGCCCGGAGGACACGGTGGAGCATACGGTGCAGGACTGCCCAGCTTGGGCAGTGCACCGACGTGTCCTCACGGCTGCGATAGGCGGAGACCTCTCGCGCCCGGCATTGGTTGCGGCCATGCTGCGGGGCGAGACGGAGTGGGAAGCGGTCGCCTCCTTCTGCGAAGCAGTAATGCTCGCGAAGGAGGAGGCGCGCCGCGAGCGAGAGAGGACAGAGTCCTCCCTCCGCCCCAACCGCGGTGTAGGACGCCCACGGCGACGGACGTCGCGAGACGATCTCCGGCCACCGTAGGCGCGGGCATGCGGGCAGCGAGTAAAGGGCAACTCGCTGCCCGACCAAGGACCATGCCCGGGTCGACGGCGCGTTGTGTCCCATGCACGCCTCAAAGAGCGTCAGCATAATGACGGGGCCCCCCTCTCAGAGGGCCAAAGCCTGCCGGGGTCGCGGGATTATTCCCTTACCGTAACCCCGGAACATAACAGGCTATGAAGGACACCGTGGATTTTAGTCAGTAAAAGTCTGACAGTCCCTCCCGCCCTGCCCGGGGTTGGAGGACTCAAGATCTTGGTACTATGAAAAAAAGGGGCATAACTGTATGACAATGGTTTATTTAAACAAGAAAAGAGCATTTACCTAGTTCGAATCGAAAATGTTACTGCCAAATAAAAGTAATGAAATAATAAATTTACAAATGAATGCTAATATATTATTGCGTTTTTGAACAAAGATTGCTATTTTTATGAGCGGAATGGATTTCTTTCCTCATTTTTTGTATTCCAACTTTTAACTGACTCCAAAAAAATTGGGTTTGATGTTTGACCCGTTATCAACCACAGCCGAAAATCTCGTTTGACATACGTACATAGGTATCAATTTTTCAGGCTCCAACTAATATTCCTTCGCGACCCACCGGTGGGTCACCACCCACACTTTGGGAAACACTGTTCTAGATACATTTAATGTTCCGAGCTTATAGCTATCTCCACGTGTGACCATCGAAGCAAATACAGCTGTTACATTTAACCCAGAAATGGAGTGGTAGCGGTTTGTGATAAAAATTGCCAGGATATCTTTGGGGTTGACTAGAGTTAATGGGGTTCACAGTTTTACTCAATTTTATAGCAAAAGAGGCTTTTTTTTAAACTCGGCCCACGTACTACGAATTATTCCTGTATCGCCTATAAACGAGTAAAACTCCCCGTCTTATACACTGTTCCCCTATGCTTATAGACATAGTAGTCACTTGTGTTTTGACCAATCAGTCAGTCAGCTAGTTAGTTTCTTTTTTATATAATTATACATGTTTTGTCCGCAGATCGTGTTGTCTCACTCACGCAACATAAAGAAGAGCAAACCATACACTTTCCTGGAAGCTTGGCTCGGCACTGGACTGCTACTGAGTTCGGGTAAGATAAGATTTTAATTACTTGCTTCATATTTAGACCCCGGCGCATACGGGTCAGCTCAGTCAGACCGAGTCGCGCCGTTGCACTGTGACGTTGCGTTGTTTTCCTACGCGAAAAGATACACCTTTCGCAACGCAGCGTGACGTAGCGCGGCGCCGCCCGCGCTCCATTTTTATAGCGACTCAAAATGTAACTTTATCTACTACTATACACGACAAGATATACATTTCCTGTATCGTTGTGTCCGTCGCGCCGTGTCGCGTCGCGCGTGGAACACGACGCGCCGTCGACCCGGGCATGGTCCTCGGTCGGACAGCGAGTTGCCCTTTACTCGCTGTCCGCATGCCCGCACCTACGGTGGCCGGAGATCGTCTGCCGTGTTTAGATGACTTGGAGGGATCAAGTTTCCTTACAACAAAGGGGCCTCGTGCTAGCAGCGGGATCAAGTCATATTTTTCGTCCTGAAATAAAAGGGCCTCGCAGATGCGTTTTGCCCCTCCTAGATTCGGTCTCACGACACCTCTGGTGTTCTATAAAGCACCATGCTGAGACGCTGACGTAAGCGGCGCGTACGCTGCTATATATTTCTCACTGACGTTCGCGACCGACCGTATGCGACGATAATTATTCAGGCCAACCGCAACTTACCAAAACCAGTTACGGAGCGTTTGGCTGAAAATACGAGTATATGTTACAATTTGTGAAGGATTAATTGAGGTTCTACTGAAATAATCCAACATGTGTAAATGAAATTAAATATTGTGAAACCAATGTGGCAATATTGCTAGCATTCTGGAAGTAGGTAGGTATTCCGGAGTAGGTAATTAATAGTAGGTTAACCCACATTGCGCCAGTTTGTTTTAGTCTTAATGTAATAGGGCCATCAACCGGGCACATTTCAGACTCCGTGGCTGCTACTAGAAATTGCTGATGGAAAAACCTAGTATCACTGTGATAATAATAAACCGAGCCACATAATTACTAACTCAGCCACGAATATTACTACTCGGCAACATTTTTAGTTTTGAGGGCACCCTGGGATTCGGTGAAATGGTTGTATTGTAGACGGAGCCCCGCTATGGGGGGCTCCTACGGCTTTCTTCGGCTTCGGCCTTGGCTTGGCCTATTTTCTGTACATTTTTCTGATTAATTTGATTCTTGTCTGGCTAAGTAACTTTGTGACCAATGTATTTTTTTAAGTGGACAATAATGCTATTAAATAGACGCCGCTTTAAATAGTACCCTTTATAAAATACTCATTACAGTTTGTGTATAGTTTGTAAAATATGAATAAAAATACATACTAACCAATATAACTTTGAGGCGTATTTGCTCGCAGTTCCTAAAACATTCAACAGATTCCAAGAACGTACCGCATGAGCTAGTTTAGTACAAATAATAGTCATAAGTTTTCTCCCCTAGGTGCAAAATGGCACAGACGTCGCAAGATCCTGACTCCGACCTTCCACTTCAACATCCTGAAGAGTTTCACCGTGGTCATGAAGGAGAGAAGCCAAGGATTGGTGGAGAAGCTCAAAGGCCTCGAGGGTTCGGAGGTGAACTTGATGCCGGTCATCAGTGATTATACACTGTTCACTATTTGTGGTAAGTGATTTTATGTACTGCTCAAGGTAATTTTAAAGGTCTTCTGTATCGTGGTTGCGTTTACAAACTTTTGAACTCACTCATCTATATTGAATTATAATATACTAGCTGTTGCCAGCGGTTTCACCCGTTACAACTCGAAAATAATCCCGTGGGAACATAAAACCGGGATAAAACTATCCTATGTGATAATACAGGTTATTAAACTATCTGTGTACCGAATTTCAACCAAATCCGTACAGTGGTAATATTAGTAGGATGTATTTGTATATTTGATTAAATAACGCCTGCTGGGATCATAGGACTGTCTAAGCAGGATACCGTGGCCCGGGAACGTAAAAGGCAACCGAAGGAATAGGGTGGACTTTTAGTCAGTAGGAGTCTAATCTTTCGTTCCATCCAGAGCTCATTTAATAATTTAACATCCAAAATAAAAACTCAGAGCACGTCATTTGATGTTACACGCCAATAAGTCTGAAACGGAACGTGTGTGTTCAGTTTAAGGGCGCATAACCAGAAAGTTGACAACGTCGCTAATAGCTGTCAAATATTTACAAGTTTTAATTAATTTCGCTATGTTACTGTATGGAAATAAGCTATGTAGTGCACTAGAAAACTGATACATGAATGCAATTAAAACACTGAATTTGATGTTGTAACCGTTTCAGGTGTATAAAAGAATATTTCCAAATGCTTTTTTTACGTCTAAAACTATACAAATATTCGGTGTTACGATATTAATTTATTGTATTCCCTAATAATTTTTTTAATGCACTACAGAGCCATATTTCTTAGTTTCATATAGTAAATTAATTTGTAAAATTAATTAAATCTTGTAGATATTTGACAGCCATTTGAGATGTTGTCAAGTTTCAGAATAAGTGCTCTTAATAGGAACACTAGAATAGACTAGTAAGGGTATAAACCAAATGGGGACGTTATCCTTTATTAGGTCCATCAGAGGAGTTGCAATCATCATTTATCTTTAGCCAACTTGGTGACTTCTAAAACTTAAGCTGTTACTTTAACATTTAGTGTGGCGGTCGTCCATTTACATCTAAGTGCAACACTAACTTTTTAATGCGGGGTAATCTACAAGTAAGACGAGTTTTGTGACGTCTTGACCTTTTCTTTTATGACAGCTACTGTCACTAATGGTAGAAAGATATACGTGTTTTTACAAGCTTTTATTTAGTTTCACTCGTCTCGTTGTCTGTAATCAAATCTTGCAAGTTAAAGATCCACTTCCCGGTTTCCGATTGAGTTGAAATTTTGCACGTATATGTATATCGCGTGACAATGCAATATTATGATGACATGGAGCTGATCTGATGATAGAGCTGGAAGGTGGCCATAGGAACTCTGAAATGAAACGCTGCGCTGCAAACTCATCGAGTTTAGATTCGTTTAATTCGTCTTGACGTGCTTTGTCTATCAATTTAACAATGAAAACTTGTTTTTAAAAGACCAGTTTTTAAATGACTAACTTGTTTTTCTTAAACGTTGTCTAAGAATTTTCTGAATCTTGCGGGAAATTCTCCTGTGTCGTGGGTGCGTTTACAAACATGTCAACTCACAATAATCATCTACCTATAGGTATGGTCGACGCGTGTTTTATTTATGCTCAGAGGCGCCTTACCATGAGCTATGCTAGCATGGTAGGCCACCTGGTTGGCGCAAAGGTTTAGTGATTGACTGCTTGTGTTTCGTGGACCTGCGATTAGTTGTTATTGTGTAATTATATAGTTAGTGTATAATGTGAGTTGAAATGTTTATAAATGCACCCACGACACGACACAGGAGTTATGAGGCAATTTTTTCAGAATAATAAAAGAAAGATATTTTGCGGGAATAGAATCATTGACACGCAGCGCAGCCAATGTACAAATGTACACATCAAATAAACCTAAAACCTTGCGAAAATTTTCTCAAAAGCTATTAAGAAAAAGTTCGGTCTGCCGTTTACGAGTCGATCATAAATCTTTTTTAAACACGCCTCTTGGAATTGGTAAAGATTTTTTTAAGCCTCGTAATCCGGCGAAGCGCTGGTCTCCCCTCAGAAAATATTATTGCGGGGGATTACGTTAAGCCGGTTTCATCCCGACGATATGAAAGTCGGAGAACAAACATCTTGATTTTTTTGAATTATCGGGATCAGTGGGAACAGACATAAAGGATTTAGTTTGTTTTAACACTATTTAAAGGAATTTTGATGTCCCCTGCTCCTATGAAATAGTTGAACCGGTTACCTATCATAAGATCGAAAAACGTTTGACCGAATTTTATTTGACCGAAAACTTTTGGACTATTATCATTTGTTTTTTTTTTACTTCATCGAAGTCACGTTTGCCACTGTTTCAGTTAACCTATTATTATCTATTCGTTTTTTTTCGTTACTCCATCACTTAATTTGACCGAAAAACTTAAAACCGATGTTACACTTACTCGAAACGACGGTTGACAAAGAGTTCTCCGACGTTACGAAGAAACTGGTTCTAACCTACGCAGACCAGGAATGGGCAGAACCAGGTGTACCACAGCACGAGAAGACCGATACTTGGTGAACACCATGCTTCGAAATCGCTTTCTCACAGGAACTGAACTCACCAATCAGTTTCGACGCCTCGGAGAAAGTAACCCAAGTGCATGGACAATAAGACGTCAGCTTGCTGAATCTAACTTAAAACCCCTTAGACCTGCAAACGGCCCTAAACTGGAGCGTGGGCATCGTATTTCAAGACTAAGATATGCCCAGAGCCACGTAAATTGGAGTATTGAAGATTGGTCAAAAGTTAATATGTTCTCCGACGAATCAAAATTTATGCTCTACAAGCACGATGGAAGACACAGAGTGTATCGAAGACCAGGGGAAAGATTCAAGCAAGCATGCATCGAAGAAAAAGTAGCCTACGGTGGTGGGTCTGTACTTGTGTGGGCCGGAATTTCTTCTGAAAGTCGCACAGAGCTGGTGATCATAGAAAACGGCTCTTTAACTAGCGTAAGATATGTGGAAGAAATCCTCAATGATCACGTTGGTCCATTTATGGTCATTTTAGGTGAGGATGCTATATTTATGCATGACAATGCCCGACCTCATACAGGTAGGATTGTGAATGACTACCTTCAAGAGATGAACATTACTCGTATGGAGTGGCCAGCGCGCAGCCCGGATATCAACCGAATCCGAAATCGAGCATGCTTGGGACGAGCTAGGCAGATGCGTAAAACAACGAAACCCTCCCCCAATCACGCTTCGTGAGCTCAAAATTGCTCTCACAGAGGAATGGGAGAATATTCCCCAAAATCGTACAAGGAACTTGGTGTACAGCATGCCAAACCGCGTAAACGCAGTAATGGAAGCACGAGGAGGCAATACGAAGTATTAAAATTCAAGAAAATCGTAATAAAGTTCAAAAATTTCATGTTTCCTATTTTTGTTTTAAGGAGAGATCAGCAGTTTTTTTCTTTGTGTAATTTTGTGTTAATAAAATGTATGGTGACTCATATTTTTTTTACTTTCATTTAAGGAGTATTACATTGTCTATTAAATACAATTTATTGCATTAACCTATCATTTATAGTTTCCGAGATTTTTAACATTCTTTAAGTGACCCGGATTCATTGCTCTCGAGTGTACTTCGGTAAAATAATACTTATGGCTAATGATACTTCGATGATCTGAAAATATGTCAAATAATGCATATAGCAAAAGAGATGTCGGTCAATACTTTTCGGTATAATGAAATTCGAACAAACAAAATTCGGTAAATTGATCGGTTCCCAGTTGAACCCTTATATTCTAGATATAACTGTATCGTTAGACATTACTGTCTTATTAGAAAATGGGGTTTAACTAAAAAAAACTCAAGTTTAAACCTCGTAATACTACGGTTAACACAAAGGTATTACAAATCGGTCATCCGTCCTTTTCAGAATACGAGTAACCTCATTCCTGATTTTATCCTTCCAAGAAACTAATACTTTGTACACATTTCCAGAAACTGCGATGGGAACGCAACTCGACGCAGACAAATCCTCAAAAACTTTAGAATACAAATCCGCCATATTAGAAATTGGAAATCTCCTTCTGGGACGTTTAACCAGAGTATGGCTTCACAATGAATACCTGTTCCGAAAGTTTCCAATTGGAAGAAGGTTCGAGAACTGTCTAGAAAAAGTCCATTCCTTCGCTGATGACGTCATCATGGAGAGGAAGAAGAATTGGAAGCCGGGACAGAGTGATTTTACAGAAGATGACATTTCTGTTGGAGGGAAGAAGAGATATGCCATGCTTGATCTGTTGCTTGAGGCGGAGAGTAAAGGAGAAATAGATTTAGAGGGAATAAGGGAAGAAGTGAATACGTTTATGTTTGAGGTGAGTTTACAGGATTTTCAAATTTACTTTAGATTGATAAATTATTTATCATTTATATGCTTTGGAAAAAGCGGTATTTTTTTTTGGATTATCCCGAAACATTTTTGTTCATTTGAACACTGTTCATTTAGCGATGTCTAACTACAATGAATATCTCTGGATAAGATATTCAATGAAGTTGATGGAATCCATCCCTCATGAAAATATAAAAGTGAAATAATCTTTATCATCATCCTGTATTCGTTCACTGGTGGAAATAGGCTTCTCCAAATGTACGCCCCTGAGCCGTGTCCTAAGCTTTCCTCACCCAGTCTCTGCCGGCTGCTTGCCGAATAATTAATAACATACTACAAAAAACTAAAATGTTCTAGCAATTTCATGGATTTTTAGAACGATTTTTTGAACTGTCCAAACACAATTTCGTATTCTGTTTAATTTTCTGATCTGAAAAATTAATATTCAGGTTCGATTCGTTGAAGATCTAATTTATTTGCAATATTTTTGTGAATTGGATTTTCCAGAGAAATTGGGATAGGAATTTGGATGTTTCTTTGAAATACAACTCGTTTATTTTTTAACCTTCCCTAGAATTTTCTCTTTATCGTGGGAGTTTTCACAAGCATTTTTGTGTTACTAAGCAGTTTTTGTGGCTAAATAATATACAGCATTGGCCAATCTTTCAAGCCGCGCTTGCCGATGTTGGTCTGTGGATGCGTGACCATATGTCATAGCGAGTTTCCTCCGTGTCTCGGAAAGCACGTGAAGCCGTTGGTCCCGGCAGTCATTTGTAGATCTTTGACAGTCGTTACTGTTAGTCAGAAGCTCTAAAGTCTGACAACAAGTCTTACCATGGGGTATCGTATTACCCGTTGTTGAGGTCCGATAGACAGTCGCTCCATGTTAAATACTGGTATTCAGCTGCATCCGGTTTGACCGGAAGCCGACCCTAATATAGTTTGGAAACGGCTAGGCAGATGATGATTTTGATGTTGTTTATTTATTTTTTAGGGTCACGACACCACGGCGATGGCTATTGTTCTTGGATTGATGTTAATAGCTGACCACGAGGAAGTCCAGGTAATGAAAACCTTTTAAGTAATCCTAGTTGTTATTTTTTATTTGTTTTTTCTTTTTTGTGTCACTTGACTGTCTAATAGTAGCCATACACCATCCTGCCTATCGAAAGATAGATTTGACGCTTGCAATTGTTTCAAATCGGCAGTTCGTCCATATACCCCATACACCATACTGCCTATCGAACGATTGATTTGACACAACTTCAAATCTGCAGCAGTGATGCCAACTCAGCAACTAGATCTGGCTATTATTCGGTGACGACAGCTACAATTTCTAGCACCTTTTCATTTCATCATGAGACTATCGAAATTAGTCAATTAGTGTTCCGAGTGGATAGACAAGATAATGCAACAGTGGCTCATTCTACATATAAGTTGCATTCTGAAGAAATAGTTCAGTTTTGGGTTGAAGTAAAGAAGAATTGAAATTCTTCCGGTGACAAAATGAGTCTTTCCGTTCCAGCCAGACTCTGGGAGGATTCACTTGATGATTTTACAATCTTTTAAAAAATGGAGAGTTGACAGTAAATCTAGAATTAAATTATAGACGTTCTACACACAAAAAAAAATCGGTTGTCGGTAAAGTCGGTTTACTGACGATAGTTGAACGTGACAACGTCATAATAAGAAAATACTGCACTTACGTTGCTATAAACAAACAATTGACACGCCGCCTTTATGTTCCGGAGTCACGGTAATGTGATAAGTCTCGCGACCCCGGCAGGCTTTAGCCCTCTAGAAGGGGGTCCCGTCATTATGCTGACGCTCTTTGAGGTGCGTGTGGAACACAACGCGCCGTGGACCGGCCATGGTCTATGGTTGGACAGCGAGTTGCCCTTTACTCGCCGCCTGCATGTCCGCGCCTACGATGGGCGGATATTGTCTTGCGACGTCCTTGGCCGTGGGCTGTACAAATGTAGTACTATTAGCCAAGTAATACCCAGGAAACTAATAAGGACTAACTTTGAGATTGATTGCTATTACTCGTGAAGTAAGTAAAAAGTTTCTGATGTGTCTTAACTTGTCTTTTACACTCGTTTGGGTGTTCTGCTCGGCAGTATTGGTTGAATGAAAGCCAACCCGACGTGATTTCTTTGTTTTTACCTTTTTCTTCATTAGGATTTTCACCTGCACGCATAGTATGGCCCCGTAGAAATGGATTTTGTCCACTGATGAAGAGAAAAAATGACAGAACGTATAATTATTTTTACTGATTTAATTTTTATAACTTTTGTAATGTTAACTTTTTAAAACAATTTAGTTTTTTGTTCATTTGTTTTGTCCTGTGTGAGTCTAAAGTTGCGATTCAACCGATGTGCGGCACAAATGTTCACTCTCTCGCCAGAGTGAACATACTTTTGTGCACGCACATGGCTAGACTTAGTTCGGTGAAAATGTTCACGCACAAATGTGCTACCTTGCCGTTGGACACACGCTAAACGCGATACCAACTTTAGTACGCGCACTGCTGAAATGCACGAACATAATTATGTGCCGCACACTTTTTCAGTGGAATCGTACAATAATATAAGATGGATGTTTGTGTATAATTATTGGAGTTTATATTGATTGTAGACGCAAACAGGAGAAATTCCTAGTATGAAGGAAATGTTTTTTTTTTTAACTTTTGCTTTTTGCTAGGTATTCGTGCCGTGCGCCATATTCAGTTTTCTTTTGACTCGTGCCATCCGTCAAATTCCGTTCTCTTCCATCTTTGAAACAATATTCGGGTCAGTTGGGTACAACAATGAAAGTTCGACGGAGTGGAATTTTCTCGAATAAACGTAAAAGGTGACCCGACGACATTGCGATCATTTTTGTTATAGATGAACACCTGGGAACTTTCTATATAAAATAACTCTTTTTAGTCTACAATTTTGACATAGCTGTTGTGGTCGTCACATCGGAGGATGTGGTTCGTTTCGCCTCGTGGTATATTCATATAATCACTTCTGTAAATATAATATCACACTGTATAACGTAAAATCACGCAGAAAAGAAAAATTCGAACCGCGAGTAGGATTTGAACCTGCGATGTCCGGATTCAGTACAGTATACCTACCTATAATAATAATAATATTCCACAACTATCACACAACGCCATCTAGTCCCAAGCTAAGCAGAGCTTGTGTTATAGGTACTAGACAACTGATAAACATACTTATATATTTCTAAATATACCTATACATATTATAGATAAATATACACCCAGACACAGAACAAGTGATCGTGCTCATCACACAAACATTTGTCCTGGGTGGGAATCGAACCCACGACCTCCGGCATAGCAGTCAGGGTCACTAACCACTAGACCAACAGGCCAGTCTATCTATCTAGGCTATCTATCAGGTTCATGCCTACTGCGTCGAAATCTACAATCCTTTTCAAATGTCTCAAAGTAAAGTTTTGCGCCTTTTATTGCAGATCATTTCAAGAACTACACCATGTTGACACTACAGTCAAGTCAATGTTGTAACATATGACGCCAACTATTGAGAAGGATTTGAACCTGCAACTTCACTCGCGCTAGTTTGTTGTGAATTCGCGACGCATGCGTTGATGGGTATAATATTTATTAAATACCATTTAAGGTCAATTCACACTGAGACGCGACGCCACGACGACGGTAGAAATGAAATTGTTCATCCACGAAGCCTATACTCATAAAGACAAGCGGCATTTGTTGACGGCAGATATCATTCCAGACACTGCCGCCGCAAGTTTTCGGCAGCAACCGCTACCTGTCATCAGCGGTAGAAGGTAAAGCATTGACGGTAGCTAAGGACGGGTTGACGGCTGACGTCGACATTTTGCCGTCTGCCGCTGACACGTTGACGGCTGCATTTGCGTCGGCCGTCAACAAGGTGCCATTCATTCATTTCAAGATTTTTAGGGTTCCGTAGTCAACAAGGAACCCTTATAGTTTCGCCATGTCCGTCCGTCCGTCCGTCCGTCTGTCCGCAGTTTAGCTCAGAGACGCCCAGTACTAGAAAGCTGTAATTTGGTGTAAATATACGGATTTGTTGTGCCGAAAAAGTGGTAAAATAAAATCTCGTAAAATATATTTTTTTAGGGTACCTCCTGTACAGTCACGAGCAATAATATATATACATTGGTCACATTTTCTAAAATATCTCTACTTGTACTTTTCAAAAAGTATGTGTACAACATGGTTTTTTAAATAACCTAACCATCAAACTGTGTCAAAACTGGGTAACCAATGCTGTCACAGTAATATAAACGAAACAATATCAGTAAAAAGTTTACACTTCTAATGTAATTTAAAAGTATCCATGACAATATCGAAAATATGTAAACATGTAATAGAAATTGTGTACGTGTTATTGAAATTTTGTCATGGATACATTAAAATGACATTGATAGTGGTACCTATATCTACTTTCCTGTTTTTATTTTTATTCATTGAATACAATGGTTTCTGAATGGGACTAATTCAGTGATGATGATTAATACAATAATCATCAGTCTATTGCTAATAGTCCAAGCTATGTCTGATGCTTTTGTTATTTGCTGTATTTTTTTTATTTCGGGTTTCTCTTAGAGATACGTCTAAGAGAAACCCTGAATGTAGCTCGTTGAGTGAAAAATACAATGCGATGAATAGGTACATTACAGATTGTTATTAAATAGTGTGGTCGGTTACTTCAATAAATCATAATAGCACAGAAAATATTTATCTAGCTGCACTGCACGATAGCAAGAAACCTTCCGTAATGCGCATTTATCCCTTCTGTATCGGGCACGCCGCAATCGCGGCGGTAAGACCCCTCTGAGATTTTGCTGGAGAGGCGTCACGGCGGCCTCACCTTCCGCTTGACGCAGGTCCTCACCTGACACGAAACTTTCGAGAGGTTCCTGTGTCTGATAGGAAAGACGAAATGTCAGTGGAGCATACGTTGCAGGTCTGCCCCACTTGGGCAGAACACCGCCGTGTCCTCACGGAAGCGATAGACGGTGACATCTCGCGCCCGGCATTGGTCTAGGCCATGCTGCGGGCAGAGATGCATATGATGATTGGATCCATGCAGCCTCATCGACTACCGCTACGTTGAGGTAATGAGATGTCTGTATAAGGCCGCAACTATGACCGTCCAAGCACAAGAACACAGCACAAAACCAATCCAACTGCGTCGAGGGGTAAAACAGGGAGACGTCATCTCTCCGAAATTGTTTACAAACGCGTTGGAGGACGTTTTCAAGACGCTAGACTGGAAAGGATGTAGTATAAATATCAACGGTCAGTACATCTCGCACCTCCGATTTGCGGATGACAGTAGGAGGGAAAGAGCTGGAAGTAATGCTGAACAGACTAAACGATTCTTCAAGGCATGTGGGTCTCGGAATTAATTTAGACAAAACCAAACTCACGTTCAATGGGTCATGTCAATCTAATACCTGTAATATTGTAAATGGTGCTGCCCTCGAGGTTGTGCAAGAATACATAATTATATCTAGAAAAAAACACAACACAACGATACAAATGGGCCGGCACAACTTCGAGAAGAAAGCAACCAGAAGGATACGCTTGGGCTACGCGGCATTCGGGAAGCTGCGTCATATCTTCGAATTATCGATCCCACAATCCTTCAAAACCAAGGTTTATAACCAGTGTGTCTTAACTCTTAACCGTAATAACTTACTGAGCTGAAACGTGGACACTTACCATAGGCCTAGTCCACAAATTCAAGGTTGCTCAGCGTGCCTTGGAGAGAGCAATGCTCGGAGTTTCTCTGCCGTATAGAATTAGGATCGAAGTCATTCGCCAGAGAATCAAGGTAATCGACATTGCGCTTAGAAAAAGCATGCTGAAGTGGAAGTGGGCCGGCCACGTCTGTATACGGACAGATAGTAGATGGAGCAGACATGTGCTAAAGTGGAGACCGCGAACGGGTAAACGTAGCGTAGGACGTCCTGCAACAAGATGGGTCGATGATTTGAAGAATGTGGCTGGCAGCGGATGGATGCGGACTGCCCAGGACCGGGAGGGTTGGCGCTCTTTGGGAGAGGCGGACGTTCAGCAGTGGACGGCAATAGGCTGATAATATAATGCTGCAGGGCGAGACGGAATGGGAAGCGATCGCCTTCTTCAGCGAAGCAGTCAAGCAAGCGAAGGAGGAGGCAGATGGCGGAGGAGGCGCCGTGACGGAGAAGACAGCCTCGACCTTACAACATAACCACTGCGGGAGATCACGGGCGGCATCGGCTCGACGTCGCGAGGCGACTTCCGGCCACCGTAGGCGCGGGCATGCGGACGGCGAGTAATGGGTGACTCACAGTCAGATCATGGACCTTGCCCGGGTGGATTGAGAATTATTTCCGATCTCAAGCAGATTGAAACTGCTGCTTTGTAAGTAATTGTTTACATAATTTCGAAATTGTACTGTTTACATGTTTTTGAAGATTGTGAATTATTTCCGGTCGCAGGCAGATTGAAACTGCTGCTTTGTAATTGTATACATAATTTTGAAACTGTACTGTTTACATGTTTTTGAAAATTGTGAATTATTTCCGGTCTCAGGCAGATTGAAACTGCTGCTTTGTAATTGTATACATAATTTTGAAACTGTACTGTTTACTTGTTTTTGAAAATTGTGAATTATTTCCGATCTCAAGCAGATTGAAACTGCTGCTTTGTAATAGTATACATAATTTTGAAACTGTACTGTTTACTTGTTTTTGAAAATGTGAATTATTTCCGATCCCAAGCAGATTGAAACTGCTGCTTTGTAATTGTATACATAATTTTGAAACTGTACTGTTTACATGTTTTTGAAAATTGTGAATTATTTCCGATCTCAAGCAGATTGAAACTGCTGCTTTGTAATTGTATACATAATTTTGAAATTGTACTGTTTACATGTTTTTGAAAATTGTGAATTATTTCCGATCTCAAGCAGATTGAAACTGCTGCTTTGTAATTGTTTACATAATTTCGAAACTGTACTGTTTACATGTTTTTGTAATTTTCTTGGGTATATAATTATGTAACTTAAAGTTAATATAATTTTTTGGCAATCTATCGTTAACGAAGTTTTGATAAAAATGTGTAGTTAATTTTGACTTGATTTAACGTTTACATTATTATTGGACACATTTAGCATATTTATTTTTGCAATTTAATAATTGTTACATTAATTTAAATTTTAAGGTCGTTTCTATGTTATTGCTCGTGACTGTACACGTAAAGTGGGGATGTTTTTTTTATTTCTCGCGTACCCCTTAGTGTGGGGTATCATTAAATAGGTCTTCAAAAAATATTGATAGTTTCCATAAACAATTTTTTGATAAAAAGATTCGTTTGTGAAATATTAAGCTTTAAAGTGCTAATTTTTGCTCGACTCGAGTGTCCCCCCCCTCTACCAACTAAACGGTTATGTTTGGGGCTGTGAAAAAAATCACAATAGTAGTATATATAACTAAGTTTGAAGGAAAATTATCATGACTAAGTAGGCTTTACAAGTTTACGAGTAATAGTCGACCAACTTATAAAACGTACTTGGATAGCATATTTTCCTAAACAAAATGTATCGCAGAACATGTTCTTCAACTGCAAATGTAAGTTTGTAAACTTTAATTTTACAGCTATAATAGGTGGGTATGTTTTGGGGATAGGTAGGTTTTTATTGTCAACTATTTTTAACTAACTTCAAAAAAAGGAGGAGGTTCTCAATACGTCGTAATCTTTTTTTCATGTATTTTCCCCGATTTCTCAAAGACGCCTGGACCGATTTTGAAAATTCTTCTTTTTAAAATTAAATTCAGCGAATCAGTTTAATCAGTTCGCATAAGTATTTTGATGGGCAACTACGGAACCCTACACTGTGCGTGGCCCGACACGCACTTGGCCGGTTTTTTTTAGAAAGTAGAGGTTCCCAACCTGCCCGTAGAAAGCTCACATTGTGTGTCTTAATTAAATACTAGTTGAGCTGACTTGACACATGGTCTGATTCCCCACGTCCTAACTTGTTTGCCGCCACGTTTCCGTGACAAGGGTAAATAAATGGGCGAGATCTTCGCAATTTATTCTTTTAGTAAATTGTTCAGCGAAGAAGCTCGTAGTGAAATAGTTTTTTTTTGGTGTAAAAATCATCAAATGATTCTAGGTGGAGCAGAAGGCATTCTCGGACTTTTACTGACTAAAAACCTACCTAATCCCTAGCATACTCTTTGCGTTCCAGGGCTGCCTCATCCTGCTTAGAAAGCTTTTTTTTACTGAGTGTGTTTAAAAATATACAAACTCACATACACAAACGCCCAGACTCGAAAAACTAGTTGTAGAACATACAAATATTGAAAATATGCACTAAGTATGACCGTAGCAGTTTCATCATCTTTCGTTTGTGTTTCAGTAAAAAAATAGATGTTAATTTATCACTTGAACCCTAAAATGTGGCCAACGGGAAAGTCCACTAAGTAATTCTATTATCCTTAAATGCCTCTGAATAAACAGTACGCTATCTGTTAATCCGAGCTTGCCAGAAGAGCACAAGTTAGGACAAGATTAAAATCTTCTTGGAACGGAAAAGTTTCGAGGTTTTATTTCAGCGACTTTTTTAACTTTAACGAGCTTTCACACTGGTATTCTTAGTGACTGACTTGGCTCAAGTCGAGCACATCACTCTAAATTTAGACATTGTACAGCTACATTTTGTTTCTAAAGAGACATAAATTCCTTCAATTGAAGAGTTTGGTTGGTCGCACGTAGCAAAGCAGTCAATGCATGGCGCATTGACTGCTACCATACTACCATTTCGATTAAAATACGAAATAAATGTATTTGTATGATCTACAAGTAGTTACTCTAGATCTTGCGTATGTAAGTTTAAATGTTTCTAAACACATCCACGATGCAGGAGAAATTCATAGTGTGAAACAACGTTTTAAAAACAAAGACAGAATTACAAGGAGTTCACAAAAGGAATCTGTCAAATTTTATGATCCGCTTATCGTGGTTGCCATGGCTACTGAGTCTGATTAAGTTGAGCAATTGATTAAGGACGGGTCTTGGAATACGAGTGTTAATTTTTCACAAAGGCTTTGTAAATCTAATCTTGTGAAGCGTTTGGTGGTGTTTCAGTTTATTGCCGTCGTACATTTCAAGGATACGCAAACTTTCCGCCTTTTGAAAGAAATTCTGCTCGTAACCAAAATGATGACTCTTTCTGTATCTTTAGTAGATCTTTACAAATCTTACGTGCAGGACTTATCTTAACCCCAAGGTCATTTATAAGCCGGGATTGCGGGAATATCTTATCAGGAAACTGTAAACCTAGAACGTAAAGGGCTGTTGAAGGGACACCGTGGATTTTGTTCAGTACGAGTCTGACATTGATCTCGTCGAAAAAAAAAAAACGTTTAACAGTTGACTTAAGAATTTACTAGAATTGTTTGAAAAGAAGTTTGAGTTAGAAATGTTTAAAGTTTTATTGCAAACAGAACTTTTTATGAAGGTTTTTAAGCACAAAGTTAACATGCCTGGAACCTATTATTGGTAATACAGAGGCCATATCAGGTAAAGTAAATGGACATTTTGAAGTTTTGATGGATAAAATAAGTTCCTCGTTCGTACACTAAAGGCACTTTTTATTTTTCCCACTGTGTGAGTTTGGTGGTTTTAAAGGCACGGAAATCTTTAGAGAGGAAGTTTTTTAAGTATTTTTTATAGAAAAATCAGGCATTTGAAATAGTTTCTGAAAACGTCACCTTTTTAAATATCTTGATTTAATCATTAAATGAGTCCTCCTACCCAGGGTGAGGCGGGAGGGACTATCAAACTTGCACTGACTAAAATCCACGGTGATCCTTCATTAGCCCTTTTCGTTCCAGGGGCACGGTTACCTGATGCAACAGTCCCGCGACAAAGAAAACGTCACCTGGGATAATATTTTTTTTTTTTTTTTTTTTTTTTTTCTTCCATTTACCATCAGCCTACAAGCTATAATTAAATTTGTTGATCAATTTTAAAAGATTTGGAGATTAAGCACATCCTATGATGCGAAATCTCATTTAGTATACAGCTTCAGATTAAAGCCAGTGTTGTTCTTCTTAACCGGGATATACAAGTATCAGTTTCCATGAGTGATTTAGCCAGCTGGTTTTTATGACGTTCTAGTCTTTCTTGGTAGGCTTTACAGGACCTTTCTATTTGCTCTTTGACAGTAGGCATTTCTAGATAATCGTGTACTTCACTGTTTCTTGTAAACCATGGGGCACTAGCCAAGGTTTTTAAGGCTTTATTTTGGAAGCGTTGAAGTATTTCTATGTTAGAATGACTTGCGGATCCCCAGAGTTCAATGCCATACGTCCACACTGGTTTTATTATGCTTTTATATATTAGAAGCTTGTTCTCCAGACTCAGTGAGGACTGCCTTCCTGTTAGCCAGTTCAGTTCTCTGAGTTTTTTATTTGCCTGTTCTCTTTTGGCTTTGATGTGGTCTCTCCAGGTTAATTTATTATCTAGGTGCATTCCTAAATATTTCACTGTCCGTTGTTCAGGAAGAACAGTTCCATCGAGTTTCACTGGTGGGCATTTTCCTCTTTTAAGTGTGAATGTCACTTGAGTGGATTTTGCAGCACTGGCTCTTATTCTCCATTTTTTAAGCCAGATTCCAATTTCGTCCAGGTGTCTTTGGAGTTTTATAGATGCTGCGTTCGGATCTTTGTGGCATGAGAGTACTGCAGTGTCATCAGCGTAAGTCGCAATCGTTACCTCCTCTGAAAAGGGTAAGTCAGCGGTGTATACTGTATACAATATTGGGCCCAACACTGATCCCTGAGGAACTCCAGCTTCTATATTGTAAATAGATGGGAAAGAATCTCCAGTCTTTACTTGGAACATGCGGTCCTGCAGGTATGATTTTAGAATCATGTATGCTGTATTTGGCAAGCACAGTTTTAATTTGTAAAGTAGGCCTTTATGCCAGACACGGTCAAAAGCCTGTTGAACGTCTAAGAATACAGCAGAGCAGTATTGCTTTCTCTCTAGTGTTTGGCGGATTGTGTGTGCCACTCGATGAATTTGCTCTATAGTACCGTGATGCTCGCGGAATCCGAACTGATGATTTGGCACCACCTTTTGTTGTTCAAGCACTGGGTGGAGTCGTTGGAGAAGTAGCTTCTCAAAAAGCTTGGACAACACCGGGAGAAGACTTATTGGTCTATAAGAGGTGATTTCTGAAGCAGGTTTTCCAGGTTTGGCAATCATATGTATGATGGAAATTTTCCATAGACGTGGAAAATATTGTACTCTTAGCATTGCGTTAAACAGGACCGTTAACAAAACCATCCCCTTTCTTGGTAGCTGTTTGAGCACCTCTGCTGTTATAAGGTCAAAACCCGGCGCTTTTTTTTGTTTTAGATTCAAAATAGATTTTCTTACTTCAGCTGGTGTTATCAATTTTAAGGGCAGCGACATCTGTTGGTCACTATTTAGAACTTCATCAATGTGTTCTTCATTGCACATAGGATCAGGGTCATTGGGTTTAAATGAGTCTTTTAAAAACGTGGCGAATAACTCTGCTTTTTCGGAGGATTTTCTTGACCAATTGCCATCTGGTCGTCTCAGCGGTGGAATGTGTTTATGCGGCCTTTTCAGAGTTTTAGTCATCTTCCAGAGGGAGTAATCTTCAGCTTTATTAGGAGAGAGAGTTTTCAACTTATCTTGCAAAGTTTTGTTCTCGTTTTCTCTTAGCATCGGCTTTAGATCCTTCTGCGCGTTGTTGAGGGCTCTTTTATCCCACTGACTTCTACTTCTATGCCATTGGCGCCTTAGTCTTCTTTTTAGAGCTATCTTTTGTTTAATTTCCCAAGTTATATCTTGGGATTTTTCCGTGTACTGCACGTATGGTGTGGATAGCCATGCTGCCTTTTGGATTAAATTAGTGGCATACCAAGCTGTATTCTCTATATCATCTTCTGTTTTGAGTGGGATTGACAAGTTAATATTTTGGTCAATATAGTCTCGAAAAGACTCCCAGTCGGTCTTACCATTATAGAGAGTTTCAATTGGTTCCCTCAAAATGACAGTTGTACTAAGAGTGCAGATTATTGGCGTATGGTCAGATGTGCCATCCAGACAAGATTCAACTTTTGTGTATGTTTCCGACAGTCCTTTGGTTATGAAAAAGTCAATGAGATCCGGGGTTTTGTTGGGGTCTGTGGGCCAGTAAGTTGGCTCCCCCGTCGAAAGCACGCAGAGTGAGTTTTGATCTATCGATTTTTTCAGTTCTCGACCTCTCGTAGTAGTGAGCCTGGAACCCCAATGAGTGTTTTTAGCGTTCCAATCTCCGCCGGTAATAAATCTACCTCCAAGTTTGTGAAAGAAGTCGGAAAACATTTGTTCATCTATTTTATGACGGGGTGGACAGTACACAGCAGCAACTGTAAGAGATCCTTGCCAATCATCAATCGAAATTATTGCAGCTTGCAAATATGTGTTTTTGATATTAACAAGGGAGTGTTGCTTTATATTTTCTTTAATTATGACTGCAGATCCTGCGTGTGACGTTCCGTCCGGGTGGTTGCTATAATATACATTATAGCCATTAATCTTAATGATTTTTTGGTCATTTAAATGTGTCTCTGAGATTAAAAGGATGTCAATTTTATTGTGATTGAGGAACAATTCAACTTCTAGCTTATTGGGAGCTAAGCCATTTATGTTCCATGTCGCAAAGCGTAGAAATTTCATTTTTGTTGTTTAGCAATAAGTGTTGTTGGCAAACCCATTAGGGTGCCCATTTGCTGTATAAGTATATCTATCTTCTCTGATTGCTTGATAATAACTTGTTCTAATAATACATTTGTTGGCTGAGGCTGTGATTCCTCTGTTCTTCTATCCCTGTATCTAACAGTTTTGGCGAATGTCATGTTATTGTGAGGGTTATGTGCGTTACTAACTTCAGTCTTGTCATCTATAATATGTTTTGGATTCCTTTGTGGCTTGAGTGGAGGGAATTCTTCTAACAGTGGCGGAACAGACTGCTTATTAGTATTTTTAAAATCCGATGTAGCTTTACGGTGAACCGTTTGAGTCATTTTTCGTGCTCGTATCTCTCTGTAGACCTGACATCCCTTATAATTAGCTGGGTGATCACCAGAGCAGAGTGTGCAAGTAGCTGGTGTATTTCTATCCTTCTTAGGACAGTCTATAGTTTTGTGTCCTTCTGCGCATTTAACACAACGATAGGGGCGCATGCAGTTGTCTGTCTACCTGGGATAATATTTTAAAACAAAATTTTAAACATTTTTGTATAAACTACCTATGATATTCTCTTCATCTCACAGGACAGAATATACGAAGAAAGTCAGAAGATCTTGGGTGATTCTGACAGTACCCCGAGCATGTCTGACCTGGCTGACATGAAGTACTTGGAGGCGGTCATCAAGGAGACCCTGAGGCTGTACCCTAGCGTGCCGTTCATCGCTCGGGAGATCACTGAAGACTTCACGTTGGGTAAGGATGGCGAACTGTTTTATTCTCTGTTCCTTAGTTGAAAAAGCCTTATCGGTGTGGTCGTGGTTGCTTTTTTATTTTTTTATCGTGGTAAAATCGTCAAGAGCAGTGGTCGCCCAGTGGTATAGGCCTCGACTTACGAGTTGTAGTTCGTGGTTTCAAACTCAGCCTGGCGTATTACTTTGTGTAATTTATTTCATCACCACTGCTCTCAAAACGGTGAAGGAAAACATCGTGAGGAAACCGGCATGTCTTAGTAACCAAAAATTTGAAGACATGTGACATCTACCAACGCGCACTGGGCCCGCGTGGTGGATTATGGCCCACTCCCTCTCACAGAGAGGAGGCCTGTGTCCCAATAGCGGGAACATTTATATAGGCTGATGATGATGATGATGAAAATCATCAAATGAGTCCTCCATCCCAGAGCGGGATGGAGGGAGCGTCAGACTTGACTCGTTCAATAGCCCTTAACATTCCAAGGTCACGGTAACCTGATGAGACGGTCCGTGGCCCCGGCATTCTTACGCCCTTATAAAAGAGCCCCGTCAGATTCCTGAGACCTCTTTGAGGTGCGCGAGGAACACGACTTGCGTTGAACAAATTAATCTGTCGCTGCAAACTAAATTACTTACATATCTAAATACCTTAAAGCACTACTTTGCCCAATGATATTTTGGCTTATTTCTTTTAATCGTTTGGAATGCCGGGGTTGCGGGACAGCCGGGGTTGCGGGACATACGTATACTAACAAAGAACACAAAGGGCTACCGAAGGACACCGTGGATTTTAGTCAGTACAAGTCTGACAGTCCCTCCCGCCCTGCCCGGGGTTGGAGGACTCATTTGATGATTTTGCAACGTAAAAAAAAAAAATCGTTTGGAATTTATCAATAAGTTCAAAGACGTTATTTAGAACTTCAATCAACAAATTATTATTTTTTATCTGGAAAGCTCTCCATGGTAATTTAGTTCTTAAAGAAATAAAATTGACGTAGCTTTATTTATTATTGCAATTTATGAAACAAAAGCATTTTTTCCAGCTTTACTCCCTATTATGGACAGTATGATGTAGATTGCCATTGGAATTGGATCAGTCGGTTCTGAGGATATAATGTAATGTACTACACATTCACGTTTGTCTCATATTTTATTTTTTGAAGAATTGAATTTATAATCATTAAATAACATGTATGATCGGACACTAAAACGACTCAGTGAAAACAAACTTTGGGGAAATGTGAAACAATAATAATAAAAGGTACAATAAAGTTATTTCTTTTTATTTTACTATTTCTATAAAAATGCATTTATTACAAAAAGAATGCTACATAAATTCACCGTCTTGACATTTTTAGATCCGTTTTGAAACGGTTTGAACAACTTGGTTTACTTTTAGCCCAGGAGCCACCAATCCTGAAAGCTCCGTGATCACGGATTCTAATATTTTTAATAAAAAATATAAGTTAACGTTTAGACGAACAAGATTTGCTTGGTCGGCGTGGATTTGATTGGCCGGAAATATTTTAATTAAATTTTTTTATTATTAAATTTCCATAATTTTTTTCTGTCATCACGGATTTTGATTAATCGTATATAGAATTGTGTGAAATATTCTGTTCAACAAGAAAAAATCCGGCCGACCAATGATTTTTAGCCGGAAAGGTCACGCATACCTATTTGAATGGTGTGATAAGGGGTAAAATTTATCCATTATCACGGAATCCTTTTTTTTTTTTTTAATTCACGCGTTTTAATGTCACATTTATGATTATCTTGGTATGCGTGCTTACAAACTGCCGAAAGTATCGCGCATACCAAATTTTAACTCTCCGCTTTTTAACGGTTTCTATATTTCTGTAAAGAGTGAGTGAGACAGATTTTTGGTTCAAGTTGAAACCTTGCATGAGTTCGTCTCTTTCTATTCCCTACGAATTTAACATTTACCTGCCTCAAAGATACACAATACCGTAAAGTGAGGTTGTTTTATGACAGGGCTGCATAGTGTTAACTCTCTTACTCCGATTTCTTTGAAGTCCATAAGACGGCTCCAAGAGTAAGTGAGATAAGAGTAAGATCGGATTTATGTTGAAGTTCCATAGGTCTTTCTCTCTTACTCCGAAAAGGTCACAGCATACCTACGATGTCCTACAGCATTTTGGGGGTTCAGATCATTCCGACATTTTAGTCTGCTGTTTTCCTAGCTGTCAAAAGTATCGTTATTTTGTATAGCTTACTACGCATCAGCATTCTAAATATATTTATTAATTTAACAAAATTCACTGTTGAATATTTAAAAAAAAAACATTTTATTTGGATTTAAAATTGTCAAACCGTCTAATATTTGTACATCTTTTGATATTTTAAACAGATATTGATTTTTTGGTGATATTGATATATATTTTATTATATATCCAGTAAACTCGAACCATTGTGGTACATTGGCCCATCAGCACCGTTAAAGGTTGAGGAAATATTAAGTTGCCAACAGAATGAGGAAGAAAACGAAGAATCAGAAGAAGAGAGAAATGATAATTTTGATGATAATGATGTAGATGATTATTAATTAATAAACTTGAATTGAACATATTTTTTGTATCAACCTTCATTTCTTATATAATCAACCCAAATAAAAATTTTCCTGTATTTCCTCTTTTCCATATTAATTAGTATAATAAATAGTTAAAAACTTGAAGAAGAGACCAGAGGTAGAAGAAAGACTAAAAGAAATGTCATCAAGTAAGTGAAATCTATAATAGTATGATCCTCACTCACACAATAAAATTTGGTATGCGCGATACTTTCGGCAGTTTGTAAGCACGCATACCAAGATAATCATAAATGTGACATTAAAACGCGTGAATTAAAAAAAAAAAGGATTCCGTGATAATGGATAAATTTTACCCCTTATCACACCATTCAAATAGGTATGCGTGACCTTTCCGGCTAAAAATCATTGGTCGGCCGGATTTTTTCTTGTTGAACAGAATATTTCACACAATTCTATATAAGATTAATCAAAATCCGTGATGACGGAAAAAAATTATGGAAATTTAATAATAAAAAAATTTAATTAAAATATTTCCGGCCAATCAAATCCACGCCGACCAAGCAAATCTTGTTCGTCTAAACGTTAACTTATATTTTTTATTAAAAATATTAGAATCCGTGATCACGGAGCTTTCAGGATTGGTGGCTCCTCGCCTATTTTTTATAACTTAAGAAAAACATAATCCGTTTTCATCTCGAGCAATGTCGTTGCCAAAGGGCACGAAAGTTTACCGATGTAACTTAATATTAGAACGAAAATATCCGAGATACTCTTATTTATATCGAAACGTGTCCAATAAATGGACGGACAACGTGATCGGAAAAAATATGATGTTATCCGTCCAAGTCCAATATAAATGAACGTCTTCGATAACGTTTGATGAATGATTTTGTGAGTTTTTCTTCACATTTTTGGGACCCTTGAATACACATCATAGTGGTAGACGCCCACGGCGACAGACGTCGCAAGACGATCTCCGGCCACGGGCCGGTAACGGGCGACTCGCTGCCCGCCCCTTAGAAGGCCAAAGCCTGCCGGAGTCGCGGGACTAACGAATTACCGTGACCCCGGAACGTAAAGGGCTATTGAAGGACACCGTGGATTTTAGTCAGTACAAGTCTGACAGTCCCTCTTGCCCTGCCTTAGGTGGAAGGACTCATTTGATGACTCATTCGTAAATCGTTGCCCACGCTTAGAATGTATCGTGTCGCGGGTTTGATCCCCGCACGGAACACATGTGTATTTGTATGACCTACAGTAGTTGTTCCGGGTCTATGTGTTTGTGTATATGAGTTTCTATGTTTGTAAACGCATCCACGACACAGGTTCTCCTGTGTATTCCTAGTGCGGGGCATTTTTTTTTAATAAATCGACACATAAGCGACACGCTAAGTACGCAGCAGCTTTATCTCTCAACAACCGCCGCAACAGTGTCATCTAATTATTTATAATTAATTGTATACTTTATTACTTTGTAATGTAAACCTCATAGCAATATCCTTGACCTAATTTTTTTTCTGCTTTAAAATAAAATAACGAAGACCTCAAGAAATTGACATAATATGTTATCTTACCTCATAATAAATATCTCTTCAAAGAAAAGATGAAAGTATCTCAGACGTAATATTATTTCAATTACACAAATCTCTCTTGATGAGCAAAAATATGACAAATCGAGTAGCGACGTGGTTATCTCACATTCCAAGAAAAGCAAGTGTTTTTATTATTCAGAGGCCTTTGCATACTATTTTCGTATTTTTGCGATAGTTTTGCTAGGCTTGTTAAAACAGGATGAATTTTCCAACAATGAGGAATATCAAAAAATACTCAAAGGAGTCATGAGTCCAATTTTGATGAAAACTCAAACTGCATCATTGTTTTTAAAAAAAAAACAATAATCAGTGCCAGGAATCGAACCAGCTGCTTTTGAAAATAAATTCCCTGTATCAGTATAGGTAGGTACTAGATGTATCCCCGCGATTTCACTGCGCTGCTCGCCTTTGGCTATTTGTCATAGCGTGATGTTTATAACCTTCCTCGATATACAGGGTGATTTTTTAGTCACCATCCAAATTTTAATATATTAATCTTTGGCGAAAATCATTGAATACGTGTTTTTTCTTTTTGTATCAATCAATACAAAAATATCGAGATATCACGTCTCAATGTTATCTGTAAAAAGTTCTGGACACCACGCTGTGATGTGTCGCTCAGGTGTAGCGGGGCGGGGCAGGGGGTCAGCGGGGTGCGCTCTGCCCGTTTCATGCGTCGGCAAGTGATTATTATTAATGTTTAGCTTAGTGACCAGACAGAGCGGATGAGAAAATGATTTAATATGACAATTTGAAGTATCGATTTTTTTTCAAAAATGGGTTTAGTGATTGATGCCTAATGCATAGAAAAATTTTGGACGGTGGTAAAAATGTCACCCTGTATAAGCTACCCAACACAAACATATTTCATCAATTTGAATCAGTAGTTAAAGGGATAAGCGCGTTTAACAAAACAGCTTTACAATATTAGTACCTATAGATATCGCTTTAAGCCACAAATATGACGACTAGTCGGTACATCTCTAATTTAAATCCACCGTAATGGCGAATGGAATGAATTAAAACCCTTATCAAATAAAGCTTTACAGTGAAAAATATTTTAAATGTTATTTCAGTTACATGTGGATGACGTCTGTAATTGTATTTGTTCATTATTATCTTCTTACATAAATATCTGATTATAATAATTATAAAGAAGAAACTGACTGGCTGACTGACTGAACGATCATAGCATAGCACAATCCATCGGTTTTAAAATCAAATCAAATATTTATTCAACTAAACATTAATAAAATACATTATTATAAACCTTAGAAAATAATGATATTCCTAGAAAATTCCATGCCTGTACTAGGTACATTAAACCTGTATCACAGGCGTGTGTTCTAATAATGACTACGTGGACAATTGGATCTCTTAACAATATTTAACATCAGAATGTTTTAGAATAGTGAAACATCATAATTTATCATAATATAACTTAGCTTACTTAAGTCTGTAATTACCTAGATTACAACATAATAATAATAATATTGAGGAGCAATTGTAAATCGTAGCGGAAAATTTGAAATTCTCATAGACGAAGTCTTTGGAGGAGTACTAGTTTTTCATTAATTAGAGCCTTACGAGAATACCTAGACAAAATGTATTTTGTTTAACAGACTTTATTTTGTACCTTAATGAAAACATACCTTTCTGGCAAGTACCTTCTGAATAAACAGTAATTATGAAAGATAAGATCATCTCGAACATTAAAGATTGCTCATTTCTGCTAAGTCTAGTCATTATTAAGACTTCTTAATTGAAGAAAAGTATTTGTATTCTTTATTTGCACCGTATTTGAACGTCAAATGTACTTTTAGTCAATAAAAGAGTTAAGTGTTAAAATGTCCACATGCCAAATAACCTAATGTTATATTATTTCTTTTTGGTAAGAATGAAGTTTTGCAAAAATCAGCAAGTGTTAGAATGTCCAAAAAGTCATATTGTACTTGACTCAAAATGCTAGTAAATTGTGATAAAACGACGCCTGGTTTTTTTTTGTCGGTAGGTAAAAGAACAAATATCGTTTTATTTTCAAATAGCCTTAGGGTTTAAATCCCAAAGTTTCAGTACTTTTAGTTGTACGCTTCACACAAAACTATCAGAAAAAAAATAGCTACCATTCAGGAGGGGTTGGTTTCCGACTCCATATGATTGTGCTATAATTTTATTGAGCAAGCTACCTCCCTTTTGAGTTTGTACAGATCGAAACCAGACACATTGTATAATGACAAGTGGACAATATAACACTTGGAGCAAGCCAATCGCGAATTTTTATAAATAGTTAGAAAAAGATGGGTTCCCAGGACAATTTAGCAACGCTCCCAGGGCAAGGTCCTTTGTTCCGATCGAACAAAAAAATTGGTATCACATTTACCACGTATATAATATGGTCCGTTAGTTTTCGGCATCAGTAACAGCTTTACGAGACTATGTTCAATGCGTTGTAAAACACCACGCGCTCAGGGAATTCGTAATAATTCGTTTCGATTCGTGCGTGATAGCGATTTAAAACAAATCGGTGCGAATCAACTTTCACGATCCCGTGTGTGGTAATGGAAAATGTTAATCGCTTTGAAACAAAATAATAGGCTTATCTGAATTTTGGAATTGTTCTTTGGTCCCTCCCCTGTTAAAATGATTAGGTACGACGTGTGTCAGAAAGGTTTTAGGATTATATTTCGACGATACAAAATCATCAAATCAGTGCCCCCTCCCAGGGTAGGGCAGGAGCGACTGTCAGACTTGTACTGACTAAAATCCACGGTGTCCTTCAAAAGCCCTTTACGTTCCGAGGTCACGGTTGCTCGTTAGTTGCGCGACTCGATGATACTTTTGGAGCAGTTACTGAACGATAGACTGCTGCACTACGTCTTGTCGGATCGATTTCCAGACTGAACATAATATAACTTATTTATATGGCCTACTGGTAGGTTTATGCGAGTTTAAATATTTGTAAACGCAACCACAGTAGTTACAGCGTACGTGAAATTTTTTTTTGACAAACTCACCGCACTATTCCCAAACCACGGCAACTCCTGAAAGCCAGAATCAATAGTGGCAACCACCAGAAAAGCCCCGAAACAATGAAGCTCGACGTGTCCCGGAGAATGAATTTACCTGTCTTGGATCCGGCAATGAAATTAATCAGAAAAGAATAGTGGAGGAGTAGGAAGAATAGTGGAAGAGAGTGGCGTACGTGCTAGTTTATGGCAAAGTTAAAAATATTAATTTAAACGATGATACATACCTTGTTACTGAATTTCCTACATTTTTTTGTTTATTTGATACCCTCTAAAAATATGATAATATCTTTGTGGTATAACATTTAATCCTCCTCACCATTATCGCTGACGGCGGGCAATTTCAGCTGAGATTGATGGTCATTGGCGTTGGACATATTTATTTTATTTTCCCTTACCCTGGAACGTAAAGGGCTATTGAAGGACACCATGGATTTTAGTCAGTACGAGTCTATCAATCTCTCGCGTCCCGCCATGGGTGCCAGGACTCATTTATTGATATTACCACGATAAAAAAAAAGACAAAATTTACCAACATGTTATGGTCCAATCAATTAAAACAACTCCAATTATAAACTCCTAAAAGTGATTAATATGAGATCGAAACAGCCGAACTTTATATTCTAAATTATTAGGCGGAATTAATTTTGTGAATAAATATTTTGGCAATACCCTTCCTGTTTGTTTATCAAATTTCATCATTAGTTTGCAATTTTGAAAATGTTACCATTAGAATTAAAAGAGGGATATACTTTACTTGCCAATTTAAATTCTGTTTTAATTACCTACTGATAAATATTGGAAACTCAAAACAAATGATAAGCTTCGTAAATATGTCAATTTATTTTATTTATTTAGGAAAATAAACAGTTACACACTAATAAAAGTGTTAGTGACCATATCAGTCATATCAGTCTAAAAACTTATATTTTATCACCGTTTGAACTTATTTTTTTTTCAGAGAATCTAGAAGTGAAGAAAGGCTCAGAAGTATCGATCCACATTTACGACCTGCATCGTCAACCGGACCATTTCCCGGATCCGGAAGCCTTCAAACCGGACCGGTTCTTCAGCGGAGCGCCTATGCATCCGTATGCCTTCGTGCCGTTCAGCGCTGGACCTAGGAATTGTATAGGTATGTTTTTGTAAATTATCTGGGTAGGTATGATGATGAAGAATTAATGTTTATTAAATTACGATTTACTTAAGAGGATCGTCTACCGAGCGCTCGTCCATACTAAAAGAGAAAACGTTTTCCTACCCCTAAATGTTATCCTATCTCAATGATTTTTTAGAATGCTTCTGACACAGGAAAAAACTAAGTTCATAGATTCCTTTTTTTCAAAATTTATACAGTTTGAAAGTTACAGATGCCTAAGAGTTACTTTAGAAAAAAAAAAGAAAACCTATAAACCTAGTTTTTTACTGTGTCAGAAGCATTCTAAAAATCATTAAGATAGGATAATATTTAGGGGTAGGAAAACGTTTTCTCTTTTAGTATGGACGAGCGCTCGGTAGACGATCCTCTTAACTGTTATTTATAGTTTTTTTGTAAATATTATTAATATTGGTTTTTAAATGTAGTATGTATATATAGTTTGCATATATTATTATTATTTAAATATAATTGGAGTGTTTGTTTGTAACTTAACTTTTTGAAATTAATTCTTAAATTCTCTTGCTCTGGGTAGAGCGGAAGGAACTGTTGAACTTGACGGAATAAAAACTAACATCCTTCAATTACCCTTTACATTCCAGGGTCGCGGTAACCTATTTCAGACAGTTCCATGACTATGTTATTTTATAAAACAGTAAAAGAGAATTGCTTTTTAATTTTAACTGTCCGTTCACGACCTCGCCGCTATTAGCGGTGAGATTTAGCGTCGCGCCGCTCCGCGATATCTCAAATGTTTGAAACACGTCACAGGACGTCACCAAAGGCAAATTCGCGTTTTTAAAAAGTACCTAGTCATGAACGGGCTGTTAGAAACTTAAAATAAAAATAATCTAAAAATATAATATACCTTTTTGAAGTAACACAAACCAAAAATCTAGGTGTTAGGTATATTTGTTTAACGTTGTAGGTTTATGATAATTTTTCAGTGAATTGTTAAAATATACAGAAACTCGGGCGAACGTAAAGTTAAATAAATTATCACTGTCTGGATTTTTTTGTATGGTATTAACTAAACTTCGTTATTTCAGAACATTTTGAAAAAAAGGATATATTTTTACTGAGGGACGTGTTTTTTAGACAAAATGTCTTATTTATTATGAAAGGTGTCACCGACACGGCTGCACGGGCGAAAAGTCTGGAAAAAATCGAATTAGATTATCAGTCAGTCAAATAAAAAAAAATTGAACCACTTTTTTTTTTGTTACGTCCACTAAAACTAATGAAGATTTTTTTTATTGTGGTAAAATCATCGAATGAGTCCTGGAACCAGGGTTGGAATAAAAACAGTTTTTTTTTCAAATGTATAAAATAAACAGTTCAAAATGTTTTAAACAAGTGTTTTTTTTTGTTTTTTTTTTAGTTTCTGGTTTTTTTTTTTCAAATTAAATCCACCTTGTTTGTTGATGTCTAAACGTATAAATCAATTATGTTTCATTTCTAGACTACATCTTTTCAAATTCGCCCTTTGTAATGAAATTGTTGCGAAAAAAGATCAATGGAAAAAAAACATTTTTACAAATAATTTTATGCATTGTTTCATTACAATGCCAATAAAAGTTAAAAATAAGACATAACAATGGCATTAGACTCAAAAGGTTTTATGTCAAACTATTTAGACTCCTGAATATTAATTTATTTTCATTTTAGATGCATTCATCTGCCTTTAAAAGTAGTGGAAACGGGTAATAAAAAACACTGTTCAATTTCAAACTGTTTTAAACAGGTGTTTTAAAACAACTTGTTTTAATCATGCCAACCCTGCCTGGAACCCTGGGCGGGACGAAAGGGACTGTCAGACTTGTACTGACTAATATCCACGGTGTGCTTCAATAGCCCCTTACGTTCCGAAGGCATGGTTACCTGATAAGGCAGTCCCGCGGCCCCGGCAGGTTTTAGCTCTTTAGGGGGGGGCCCGTCAGATTGCTGACAGCCTGCCAGCCGACCCTGCCATGGTCCATGATCGAACGGCGAGTCGCCATTTACTCGCCGTCCGCATTGCCGCGCCTCCAAAACTGATGAAGATACGACGCTTTTTTGATCATTTGCTATCTTGCGAATTAGGCGTTTCGAAAATTTGCCATAAATAGCGAAACAGGCTTTTTGAGAATCGGCCATTGTGAGAATTAGGCTTTCAGAGATTTTGCCATTTTGCGAATTGGGCTTTTTGCGCCTAAACCTAATAACCCTGTTCTTTCGATAGCCCGTTTTAGGGTTGCGCTACTCAGTTTCCTCATACGCAATTATTTGAAGAAATCCTAGTTTATGTTATTAGGTTGGTAAAGAATTCATGTTTCATTTAGTTGTGAAGTTTTTGCAATTAAAAACTTAGTCAACATTTCAGAAAACTCATTATTGGGCTGGATTTATCTAGATTTCAGACATTCTAGATTTTCCTAAGTTTTCTGAGAGAGAGGGGTGAGGAATCACGCGAGTGGCGTGTGGCGGCGTTTTGTGGCCCATCGCATGTGCGGGAGCCCCTAATAGGGGTAAATAAATCGTCTCTCCGAAATTCTTCTGGAGTTTCCTTGGTTTGAGGCTTTTTAGATTGTGATTCGGGGATTCAGGGCTTAGTTAAAATAAGAGTCTCCAGAAAGACTTGTTAAAAAAATATACTTACACAAACGCTCAAATTCATAGAAACAGTCAATTTAATAATATTTCCCTGGTTTTATTATAGTGTGACCGCTATTATTGTTGTACCGCTCATCAAGTTCGACCAAACTTGGATTTATGTAACTGCCCGATGAAAATAACGCGTGTTACCGCCGTAAACGAAATCTACACTGACTGGTCTGTCCTCGCGCTTCGCAAGCACCTAAGGAGCGGCGCAGCATCTGACGTGACCCCCATAAGGGGCCAAACGCCTGCCAGGGTTGTGGGACTGTTTTGACAAGTAACCGTGACCCGGGAACGTGAAAGAGTAACGGCACGTTTGGCGCAGTGGCTGAGCAATTGGACTGCTGAGCTGTGTGTCATGGGTTCGATTCCCGCACGGAACAAATATTTGTATGATCTGCAAGCAGTTGTTCCGGGGCTGGGTGTTTGTGTATGTCAGTTTCTATGTTTGTAAACGCACCCACGATACAGGAGAAATTCCTAGTGGGGGGTAATGTTACTTTAAAAAAAAAAAACGTTTAAAAAAAAATACCGTGGATTTTAGTCGGTACAACTTTGACGGTAGCTCTACCCAGGGTGAGAAGACTCATTTGATGATTACGCTAAAAAGGAGCGGTACTATACTTGTGGTCACACTATAGCACAGCCAGGTATTTTGTTCACGTACCTAATATGGACCTATCTTATGAGTAAGTAAGGTATTATACTGAATCGTTTTTCTTGTAAGTCGTAATTTTATATCGCACGTAGTTGAAAGAAACGATCGGACGCAATTTCGCCAGTAATGGCACCTGAACAATAATCGTTTTGAGACTGAAAACTGCGCAGTAAGCGTTGGCTTTCACAGGTAGCATTTTTATAGGATAAACTGTTATTATATCATTGAAAATTTATACCTCCATTTTGGTCATAAACGGCGCTGCGGTATTTTTTGTTACCATTATTATGTCTTCTCACAGATAACCTCCTCTAAATTCAAGACATCAGTTACTTCGCGAATTCCGGGCGGCAAGTAATGGGCGACTCGCTGTCCGATCATGGACCATGCCCGGGTCGACGGCGGCGGCGCGTCGTGTTCCACGCGCGCCTCAAAAAGTGTCAGCACAATGATGGGGTCCTCCTTAGAGGGCAAAAGCCTGCCGGAGTCGCGGGTCTAACGAATTACCGTGACCCTGGAACGTAAAGGGCTATTGAAGGACACCGTGGATTTTAGTCAGTACAATTCTGACAGTCCGTCCTGCCCTGCCCTGGGCGGGAGGATCTTTTGATGATTTTATCACGTTTAAAAAAAAAATACGTGAATTCGTTACTAGCAACATCTCGTGGCGTGTGCCAAATATTTGTATGACATTTGATCTTACCACTCACAGTTGTGAATGGGTCTTTATGTCTATAATAACAACAAATTCCTCTTGTCCACAGGTCAAAGATTCGCAATGCTAGAGATGAAGTGCGTTCTAAGTGCGATATGCCGAAACTTCAAACTGTCTCCGAAGGTCAAGGGCTTCCGACCAGGACTTTTGTCTGACATGCTGATACGACCTGAAGGACCCATTTATGTTAAGTTTAGTCGTAGGTAGATTATAGGGGATTTGTGGATCTACATAGCTATTCTCTATAAACACAGCCTTGTGACGGGCCGTAGTGCTACACGACTCTGTGATCAAACTTTGTTATTAGGTGCGTCCACACAGAGCGAGCAGCCTCGCGAGGCATTTGCCGCGTGAAGCAGCTCGGTTAGTGTGGACGTGTCTCGGCCGAGGCAAGTGCGCGTGCTGTCGCGGGCCAGAAACCGAGCGCCCGAGCGATGTCAGCTTTTTTTTTCTCGCGTATATTGTTTCGTGCCTCGGTCGAGAAACAATAGGCGCGATTACACAGAGCAAGCAGCCTCGCGAGGCAGTTGCTTCGCGTAGCAAAAGTCTCGCGAGGCAACTCGCTCTGTGTGGACGCACCTATCGTGGAGCGCCAGCGGTGACCGCTCGCGTTGCACGATTGGACGATCTCACGAGAGTCCAGTGATGGGGTTTCCTTATTGAGAATAACATAGCAGTAATGCTGTTGTAGGCGTGGTTATAAAATTGATCGCGATTAATTAGGTCCTTTGTAAGAAAGTTGTGACTGTTTTCTCTTATAAAATAGGAATATATCGTGTATCAGAACAGTGTAATTTAATTTAAGGATGTGTAGATTATAATATAAACCACCAAATTAAAGATTTTTTTTTTAATTCACTTGTTTCACCGCTATTAGGTACGATATGAACGTGTTACTACTTTAGATTGCTTAAAACACTAATAAATAAATATGTAAATGAAATCTGGCATAAATTAATGTGTAAATGTATCTAATTATAATACTATTCTTGGAAGACCTAGCAATGATCGACTAATGAATTTAGCAGATTACGAACTTTTAGATTCTAAAAGTTCGTAATCTGCTAAATTCATTAGTCGCTCACTGCAACACGATCGCATTGTTATCTTTCTAAAATTTAGAAAGATAACAATGCGATCGTGTTGCAGTGAGGATTTTATAAACAAGTTAGTCATTTAAAAAAGTATGTTCTTTTCAAAAACAAACTTTTATCGTTTAAAAATACTAACGATAGACAAAGTACTCGTCAAGACGAATCAAACGAGTCTAAACTCGATGGGTTTGCGGCGTTTCATTACAGAGTTACTACGGCCGCCTTCCAGCTCCATCATCAGATCAGCTCCATGTCACCATAATATTACATTGTCACGTGATATACATGTTGGAGATATTATGCCTTTAAGAAATGTTCAAAAGGCTAGACCTAGAGACCATGCTGTTGGACTTGTCTATGTCAGTCTGTGTGATGTCTGTCAGTAGTGCGCTCGTTCTAGTGGTAGAGAGATGTAGAGAGACGGCGCCTGTGCCAAATCGTGCATACTGATTGATAAAAAAATACCCTGGGCAGCAGCCGACGATGGAATCCGCTCGATTTTGCGACATATTTATATAAATACGTGCAAACAACTCAATCGGAAACTGTGAACCAGATCAAATTTAACTTGCAAGAATTGATTACAGACAACAGGACAGGTGAAAGTAAATAAAAAGCTTATAAAATAGCAGACTAGGGCCTCCATTGTGTGGGAGCTTTATCATCAGCCTATAAATGTTCCCACTGCTGGGACAAAGGGCTCCTCTCTGTGAGAGGGAGTGGGCTATAATCCACCACGCGGGCCCAGTGAGGGTACCGGATGTCACATGTCTTCGAACTTTTGGTTCTAGGACATGCCGGTTTCCTCACGATGTTTTTCTTCACCGTTTTAAGAGCAGTGGTGATGAAATAAATTAGACAAAGTAATACGCTTGGCTGGGTTCGAACCCATCACGATATGCAACTCGTAAGTCGGACCCGATGCCACTGGACCACCACTGCTCATGTGAGGGAGATTAATACCTACACTATATTAGCTCCAGTGCGAGTAATATACATGGCATATGACATTGAATGCTAGTAGCCATTCTTGCCTCGACAGTAACATTTCTTTTTTTATCGTGGTAAATTCATCAAATGAGTCCTCCCACCCAGGGCAGAGCGGTAGGGACTGTCAGACTCGTACTGACTAAAATCCACGGTGTTCTTCCATAGCTCTTTACGTTCCGGGGTCACGGTAATTCGTAGATCCCGCGACTTCGGGTGCAAATAATACGAGTATAATAGGGAAAATATTGCCCATCTAACGACATTGAATGCTATTTTATGTTTTGTCGTTTGAAGAAAAAAAAACAAATAGAACCTTATAATACCTTTCATTGCTTTTCAAAGTATTCACCACGTAGTTTTATACACTTTTCTATTCGCTCGAACCAATTATTAAAGCATTTATTCCACTCCAAAGTAGGGGTGTTCACTACAGCTGATTTGAAAGCACCGACTGCTTCTTCGCCGGACTGGAACCTTTGACCATGAAGAGATTTTTTAAATGTAGGAAATGTAAAGAAATCGTTAGGGCTTAGGTCAGGACTGTATGGAGGATGATCAAGAATTTCTACGTTTTCCTGCTTCAAATACTCAATTGTTTGACGAGCGCTGTGGGAGCTTGCGTTGTCGTGGTGTAGGATGATGCGACGCTTGGGGTTGGACTTTCGAAGTTCGGTGATGACTTGGGGTAAGCAAACTGTGGTATACCACTCTGCATTAACCGTTCTACGATCTTCAAGTGCAATCGTCGCAACATGACCGGTTTTTGCTACGAAAGTAGCCACCATCTTCTTTGAAGTGCTTCGAGAGCGAACAACTTTCGTCGGCTTAGGCTCGTCTTGAAAGACCCAGATTGTAGATTGTTGTTTGGAATCAGGATCATAGGCATATATCCAAGATTCATCACCACTGATAATGTCGTAGACGTGATTTGACTCTCCTCGGTTGAACCTTTGAAGAGTTTTCTTACACCAACTAACGCGGGTCGCCTTATGATCATCAGATAGCAAATGCGGAATCCAACGGGAAACTAGCTTTCTCACACCAAGAGCGTCATGCAAGATCTTCTGAATAGTTGTCCCTGAAATGCTTAATACCGCCTCTATCTCCCGATATGTCACATGACGATCTTCGAGTATTAGTTTTCTCACAGCAACGATGTTATCTTCAGTGAATGCGGATTTTGGACGTCCTTCACGAGATTTGTCATTAAAACTGGTATGTCCACGCTGAAATTCCAAATACCAGCGTTCGACCGTCCGCAGGCATGGGGCTTCGTCATAGAACACAGATTTTATCTCTTCGAAACATTGAAACCGCGTTAGGCCTCTTCGGAAGTTGTAGAAAATTATTGCGCGGACGTTTTCCTTGGTCAAATTCATTTTTATAGGTGACCTAACAGGTTCAAAACAACGCTGTGACTAAACAATTGAATTTATTTTAAAATTTTCAATTGATTCGATATTCTAAATTCCAATAATTTTGAATATTGAACAGTTCCAAATTCGAAATTCGCGGCAAACATTCAAACGACAGAACTTAAAAGGCAAGCTATCGTATAACCATTCTTGGCTCGACAATAACAAATCTTGGAAGCAAATTACTTTCTTATAAGTTAAATGTCTATTATCGTCCACACGTGTTACGGGATTTTGTATGCCAGAGGCTACATGAACAAGTTCCAAAAAGTCCCGAGGAGCCGCCGAGATGTTTATGGTTACACCAAAGAAAATACACGCTCAGGACGAGAGGTTTTAATAAATTTCTTACAGGGAAGGTCATGTTTCTGCTGAAAATCTTAACACCGAGATTCAGTATTTCAGCCTGAAAGAACAACGCCATCTATCGAGGCTACAGTAACTACTTTAAGACTTAACACTACATAACACTTGATCGGAACAGAAAGATTTTGCTCGTTCGGGCGGCAAAATCTAATATTTGTGGATAAATGTTCCGAAATATTATAAGCATAACGTTTAAAGAGAAGATTTTGGCCCTTGTCCCCACTGTAGTCATGTGTCACTACAAAAAGTGGAGCCTTTTTTCATCGTGGTGAAATTATCAAACGAGTCTTCCTACTCGGGACTGTCACACGCAGAGAAATGTATACGAGAACTTCTGGTTGCAACCGTGACAGCAAGACTCATTGTCCTTGTTATCTCTACTACTTACTTAGTATTTATAACTATAGAAATGTTGTAAAGTCAACTAGTGAGTCTTGCTGCCACGGTTGCAACCAGAAGTTTTCGTATAGGTAGCTAGACATTTCTCTGCGTGGATATAATCTGACTTGTATGATGTTGGAGACAACATCATACAAATCCACTAGCAGTCCAGCTCACTATACCTGACACACTGAATCGCAAAATCATGAACCTGGATAGTCTGCAATGAGAACTACCAAAACCTAGTTCGAGTCCATCCCAAAGCGGAAAATACTCTCAAAGAGAATTAATTCAATTCTTCAATTTCATTTTCAATTCAATTCAAAAATCTGCTTGAGGTGCTGCTTGGCGATATGCTACTAACTTGTCGACATGTCGATTGACTGTTGTGCTTCGTGTCGAGAGCTCGACTCTCGCACGAAACAAACATTTGTATGATCTACAAGTAGTTGTTCCGGGTCTGAATGTTTGTGTATGTGAGTTTCTATGTTTGTAAACGCACCCACAACAGGAGAAATTTCTAGTGTGGAGCAAAGTTAAAAAAAAAACACTTATTGTATGTAGCACTCTTAACAAATAAGCTTGTAAATATAAAGATACTGCATGCAATAAATAATTTAAAGATCCACGGGTAGTTAGTCAAGATCTGGCTGATGTGATGAATGAAAATAAATCATCTGTGCGACTAAGTCTTTGAGTTCAATAAATTATTAAACTTAGAAGACTTTAAGATCGTCTTTAAAGTTTGTAAGTATTTAAGTTTACAACTATTTGTTTTAAAACTCAAATAACTTCAAGTTTGCTTTCAATATTGTTGCTTTACTAATGATAATTATGAACAAAATGTTTATTTATGAATATTAAGTAGGTGTCTATCTATTTTATAACTAGCTAATGTCAGCGGCTTCGCCTAAGCTTAACTTGAAAATAATCCCAAGGGAATTGAATACTGGGATAAACATATTATACTATGTGTTTTTAAGACCTATCTCTGTGCCACATTTATCGAAATCACTTCAGCCATTCTAAAGTGATTTAGTGCCAAACATACATTTAAATGTATTATTTAGTAAGGTTGGATTCTTTAGTTATAGGTAGACTACTCTTAATACTAATCTTCTGGTGTAAATTCACAGGGTTTAACAGTTAAAATGGGAGTTCCACAAGGCTCAATATTGGGTCCTTTCCTCTTTCTTGTATACATAAACGATCTACCCTATTTACTTAAAAATCAACTACACAATATGGTGTTATTTGCTGATGACACTTCCCTAATTTTTAAGATAAGTAGGCGAGCCCAGAATCTAGACGATGTCAATAATACACTGCGTCAGATCCATAATTGGTTCACAGCTAACAATTTAGTATTAAATGGAAATAAGACTAAATGCATTAGGTTTGCCTTACCAAATGTTAAAAATAGTAATTATGACATAGTGTTGGATGATGAGATACTAGAATTCGTCGATAAAACGGTTTTCCTGGGTATAACACTTGATTCAAGGCTACAATGGGGCCCTCATATTACAACTCTTGCGGGGCGATTAAGTTCAGCAGCATATGCTGTTTGGAAGATTCGTCAATTCACAGACGTTGATACTGCGAGAATTGTCTATTTTAGTTACTTCCACAGTATAATGTCGTATGGCATTTTATTGTGGGGAAGGGCGGCTGACATCGAGTCAATCTTTATTCTCCAAAAGAGAGCTATTCGAGCCATATATAATCTCCGTAGGCGCGATTCTCTAAGAGAACTGTTTAAGGAAATTAACATCCTGACGGTACCTTGTCAATATATCTATGAAAATATAATGTACGTTAGAAAAAATCTGCATCTTTTCTCTAAAAGAGGTGACAGACATAATTATCATACTAGAAGTAGGAACCAATTAGTTCAGCCGGGCTTCAGACTCGCCAAAGTAGACTCTTCTTTCATGGGGTACTGTTTAAAATGCTATAATAAGCTACCACAAAACGTTCTTGAACTGAATGAAACGAAATTCAAAACATGCATTAAACGCACACTGTGTAAGCAGGCATATTACAAACTGAGCGACTATATCGCTGATGATAATGCTTGGCTCCATGCTGGTCCTGCTCCATGAGACAGTGAATGTATAAATAAATTGATATTGGAAGTATACTTAATACCATTGTTGGAGCTGCTGAAGACTGTACAACTGTATTTGCATTGTATAGATTCAATCTTCCTTGTATTATATAGTTTCATGGCCGACATTGTGTGAGTACTATGTGCTTCGGAGCTGTCATTCACTGAGTACCTACGTCTCTTGTTGACTTGAATGACCCTGGCGGCTGAGATTGTGTCATGCTCACTCAAATGTCTCGCTGATGGTGGCGCGTGTGTCGGATCATTTAGCTCCCTCCAAAATGGTTGAGCTGAATGGTGCTGATGCATGTGTCATGTTCGTGAACGGGCGCTGTCAGTTGAGACTGGTCATCTCTTAGCTGCCACGGTTTATTTTAATAATTATTATTGATCATTTTGTTTTGAATTGTCTTTGTTTTAATTGTTACTCTGGACACTTTTAATCAAAAACTTGCTACATCGTTCTCACATAGTCTACCACCTCAAATGAATGATGTAACAAAGGTTCTGTAATTATTCTGGCGATCTAAAAAGAGTGTCCATGGAGTTTCTTGCACGTTCTTCTCCATAGAGATCTACTTCTTGGAACGGGCATCTACGGTACTTTCACAGTTTTTATGTCTTGTGACTGGGACTGTAGCACCATAACTTTTGTAGTGTTTAATAATATTCCTTTGATTGTCTATGACAATTCAAAAGTGCCTGTAACTGGCCTACTTGAAATAAATACTTTGATTTTGATTTTTTGATTTTAATAACTGCTGTTTTAAAGCATAAAAACTGTCTTGTAACAACTTTAATAAAGTTACCCATTAAAGTTTTCTTGATTAGCCTGCAGGCAAAAACTTTTGTGTAACTTATTATATTATTTCTCTTTGCTAGAACTAAAGATAACTCTTTTCTTTGTTTTTTTCAAATTAACTACATTTTATTACTAACAGGTTTGTTTTTTTTTTGTTAGATCAACCATATAAGAGATTGTTTCGTTACATTCTTTTCCACTTAAAAAAAAAACAAAACTGCGGTGAAACGGAAAAAATCTAAATAAATTACACACACGTGTGTTTCAAAGATTCGAATACCTATATTTTGGAAATCGAACATTGTTACGGAATAAAATACAGTCTTGTGATTTTTAGACCTAACTGTTCAAAAATTTGAATAGTTAAAAAAATAATATAAATACAGTTTTTATACTCGTAGGGTTGGTCAGAATAAAAAAGACGGAACTCTTAATCTGTAAAATAGGGAGTTTCACTGTGAGTTTTAGCCGTCAGTAGCGCTACAAGCGCATAACGTGAACAACGTCAAGTATAGCTTTGAGTGTGTAGTGTATCATGCGCTGGTAGCGCCATGTGAACCAAGCTTTGCGTGAAACCTCCTATCTGTAGTATAAAATCATCAATCATCCTCTCTCGCTAAGTGGAGTGGAGACAGTCTCTTATAAACTAAACACAATCCTGGGGGGGGGGGGGGGGGGGGTATTACAACGTCGTAAAACCAGGTTTATTCCGGTGAGTGAAACTGACAGAGCTATACAAGTCGTCTAGCGCCATTTCGGCCATTTCGTTCACTCACTGGAACAAGCCTGGTTTTAAGACGTTGTAATACCCCAATACCCCCCCTGGTGGCCTACTATGACGTCTTAAAGCGAGAGTTATTCCAGTGTGGGAAAGAGGTGGCGCTAGACGACTTGTATAGCTCGCTCTCTTTCCTACACTGGAATTTTCGGTTTTAGACGTTATGGTAGGGTAGGCCACCTGTTCCCTAGATTGCTTTCTGCGTACTGCGGAACCCTGTTTCTTCCTGTGATAAAAATTCCTAGGGTTTTCTTTTCCAAGCGCCCTTCGAACCCCTCTGCTCCACTGGTGTGTGAAGAGTGAGAAGCATATTGCTCTCTTCCCGCTCCATCAACTTTTTTGCTTGCGTTATTTCCTCTTAAAATTAGGTGACGGCATTCCAAGCGTTTTCGCATCCGGCATTTATAAATATTCTTCAAAATACCAACGAACATGACCTTTTCTGTTCAGGTGAGTAGGAATGGAGGAAACATAAATCAGAAAATAATAAGCTTACCTACATCAAACAGATTACTGTAATAGAATGTCGATAAATGTCTGTTACCATTTACATTTACAGTGACGCCTACACAAAAATTCGATGGCATCATATTGATGGCGTCGAATTTTTGTACAAATCATTCGCACAGGTGAATATGATTCTATAAGTATACTACTAACAAAAACGAAAGTTTGAGATCGATGGATGTTTGTTACACGCAAATTCATAATTATTTCATTCCTACTTTTATTATCTATTGTTGAAAATTTTAGATTTTTTTATCTTTTTGGTGTTTATTTTATTTTAAAATATTTTGTGTTTATTGGTTTCATTGCGCCAAATAAATGTTTTTTCTTTCTCACACAAAAATTAGGTTCTATAAGGACTTGGTTTTGTTTGGTGTGGTATATTAATCATGTTCTCTATCCGTGGGTGGAGAGGAAGGGGCTGTTAGACTCATACTGACTAAACCTTCTTCCTTCAATTGCCCTTTTTAGTTCCAGTGTCACGGTAACTTATTTTGATAGTAGTAGATAGTGGGTTGCGCCACAGATTATAACCTAAATTAACACATAGGATATTTTTTATCCCGTCATGAATTTTCCGTGGGAAAATGGCGATCTTTGACGTGCGCAACGCCGGCTAGGAGATATTTTAATAAAATAAATAAGGTTAATGAAAAATTCATGTCTTTTCACGGCCTACTCAATTCGTTTTTGTAATTGAACAAATAAGTGATGATATACAGTTTGAAAACCACACAAAGAAAGCCTCTGCCAAAAATAACATTCTGTAATTTCTAATTTTATACTTTTTGTTATCGCCCACAACTTGGCTCGGATGTAGGTCGAAAATTATTCCACAGGATCGTATACAATGAGGCTATAATGGTTACAACATTATTTATGGTATTTGTATAAGAGGGAGTGGGATGTTATCTACCAAGTGGACTCAGGGTGGGTTGGTAAGTGTCATTGTATTCGAATTGTTGCGTAAAAAGTGTATTTTTGTTGGTTAACTATATTATTAATTATCATCATCAAATCATTTATCTCAGCTAGGCCAATTACATGCACTTTTGAATTGTCAAAAGACAAAATAAAACTTACAGAAATAGTTATGGTGCCGCAGTCCCATAATTCAAACATAATTTGTGGAAGTACCGTAGGTGATGCCCATTCCAAGGCGTAGATCTCTATGGAGAAGAACGGTAAGAAACAATTAAAAATTCAAGGACACTCTTTTTCAATCGCCATTTTTACAGAACGTTTGTTACATCATTCATTTTTATCTTATTACTATTCATCATCATAAGCCACGCCTTTTTGAAACGGAAAATTTGAATTTCGCGGGCTATCTCTACGGAATCCACAAACAGTATTTACAAAACTTTTTTTAAAAAAAGGGAACCGACTTCAAAACCAAACACAAAAAAACTATAAAATAACTTTTCTTTCGGAAGTCGGTGGCTTTGTTTTTTTTTATTTCATTGACATTATGGCCACCGACTTCCGAAAGAAAAGTTATTTTATAGTTTTTTTGTGTTTGGTTTTGAAGTCGGTTCCCTTTTTTTAAAAAAAGTTTTTTATTTTTCCCTTTTTAGTTGAGATAATCAACAAAAATCGGCGTCTTTGAAAATCTACAATCCCATTAAGCAAAACGGATCGATGTGAGCAACTGCACGAGATATCCATTATTGTTATATACTAAAACCTTCCCCAGAATGTAACAAACACTTTTCTGAAAACCGCATCAAAATCGGTTCAGCCAAACGCGAGATAATTGCGGACAAACATGCAATCGTCCCTTAAAATCTACGATCCAAGTAAGCAAAACGGATCCACGCGGGCAACGTCACGGGGTATCTATCAGTGTTATATACTAAAACCTTTCCCAGAATGTAATGAACACTTTTCTGAAAACCGAATCAAAATCCGTTCAGCCAAACGCGAGATAATCGTCTCTGAAAATATACGATCCAAGTAAGCAAAACGGATCCACGCGGGCAACGTCACGGGATATCTATTAGTGTTATATACTAAAACCTTCTCCAGAATGTAATGAAACAAACAGAAACAGCCAAACGCGAGATAATCGCGGACATACATACATACATACATACACAGGTACATACATACATTCATACATACATACATACATACATACAGGTCGAACTGAGAAACTACTTTTTTTTTTGAACTCGGTTAAAAATGTGTCAGTCATTCAGGGAGGGTTGCTTTCCGACCTCACTTATGCAATAATTTAATTGACAGAATTGAGCAAGCTACTTGCCACCTGTTTAAATTTGTACAGAACTAAACAGCACATTATAATTATAGTTTATGGAAACCATTTTAAATTAATTTGTAAGTGACAGTGATGAGTAGGTAGACTCATTGAATTAGAACGAATATAGAAATGAAGTATAACTAGCTAGGTACCCATGTGCCTACATTCCCCTCTGCGTGGGCTGAAACAATCGTCTCGGTTCCCAGAACACCGCTCCGATTGGCACGTCTTGTCGAACCCAGAACAAGATTGAATAATAATTCCGGGACAGCCTTTTATGACCCTCAACAAAACACATCCATAGGTTTTAGTATTGAATCGAACGTGTCTAGTAGGTACCTGGAATTGTTGGCAATTAGTGAAGCTTTAACGTATGTTAAAGCTTCAATCAATAAATTCAATCAATAAACCATAGTAAGTTTGTAATACTAACTAACTCCAAGAGCTCCTTACAACATGTGGCTCGTTGTACCTCGACAATTCGAGGAACACTGATAGCTTACACAATAATAGACCAGATTCTGGAACTTCAGCATAATTCAAAATTAGTGATACTGCAGTGGATTCCATCACATAACGGGATTCATGGTAATGAGGTGGTAATGCTTATGCCAAGAAAGCCTGCGTAGAGGGTATTCCGTTAGATGTAGTACCAATGTTCGCTGATAAAATCTATCTGGCTAAAAATATTGTATTAAATTGTGGAAAGAATATCATGATGTAAGATCTAGAGAAAAAGGCATCTGGTACAACACCATTCAACCTGAGCCTCTAATAATTCCCTGGATTGATAACTGTTCACTCAATAGAAAAGATATAGTTACTGCCATGAGGCATCGGTCACATTCCATCGAGGAAGTTTACGTTCCTTATGGGTATTACACCTTCGCCTAATTGCGAGAAATGCGGAATAATTGAGGACGTATACCATATTTTAATAGAGTGTGATCGGGGCGAATGCCTCAGGAGAAATGTGTTTAATCCACATAATAACATGTTTGGAATTGGTGCTTTAAATTGTGTTTTAGCTAAGCCAATGTCGGATGAGGCTAGAACCCTGTATAAAATATATTATAATCACATCAAATAATTTAAAACTCAAAATTTGGCTATGATGGAGCGACATAGTCAGCATTGTGACAAAGCTCCTTAATAAAGAAAAAAAAAAAGAACAAGATTGTTAATTTTATCGAAATTCGAGCACGCATTTCGTAAATGTTCTCCAGCGAATTACCGTGCCCGTGTTATAAGGGTAATTTTGAAATTACACTTTTTTTTGACAAGCGTTCAACAGATTTTCATCTATGATAAACGATGGCCCACTGTTCTGTTATTCGAGTTATCTGAAGTCTTGCATTTGCAGATATGCTGCCATTGCAAATCATACAACCAACATAAATTCATTCCAAACTTAACCAAATTTACAACAAAAACGTCGTAAGTATTAAGAACTAGTTTCCGATAAAATTCTCGCGTTTGACATCAAGTGTAACTAACGATCGAACTTTCTGGTGAATTGCAAACGTAACGAAATGCTTGGAAAACTTCGGAACGACTGCGCTTCAGTATTTTGAACTTGAGTCATACTTGCACTTTGCTTCAAAGTTTAAAGTGTTAAAGTTGTTTTACTTACTTGAATTTTCGAGTTTGGAGATAAAATATTTTCCTATCTTGAGCAAAGTAGATAAAATATGGTAGATAGACGCAGGTGGAATGGATGCAGCTGAGTTTAAGGAGAACCAATATTTCAAATGCTGTTTTGACAGCTTGTAACTTATGTGGTATCTATCTCAAATAATATGTTTGTATTCTTTTAGAGAAATAACACAAATGGAAAGTTGGAGATCTTATAACTAGGTACTTGAAACAGGAAATCGGAGTGCTTTAATAGGCCCAGGGAGTCAACACACTAGTATCGACACACGCAGCATACATAGCACCGTAGAAAAATGAAATGTCCTGTGCGAAGCCGGTGCGGCATGTTAGTTAACTTTAGGTAAACCACATTAGGAATTTATCCTGTGTCGTGGGTTCGTTTACAAACATTATAAACTCGCATACACAAACGCCCAGACCCAGAACAACTACTTGTAGACCATACAAATATTTGCTCCGTGCGGGAATCGAACCCGCGACACGCAGAACAGCAGGCCGATCGTTCAGCCACTGCGCCAACCGTGCCGTCTGCTATAAAATAATACCATTAATATTTAAGTTTGGAACATTAAATTTTGAAATTTTCTCGGAATAATTCATTGACTTTTGAAAGTAACTAGTAGCATAATTTGTAGATTTTAAACATAAAAGAGTAAGAGGACAAAGTACGATTAGTGGTTGTTGTTTAAGAGGCCAGTGAAGAGAGCTCGCAATTGCAATTCGAGGCGAGCACAAAATCGGACGAAACATTTCTATCTCTGTCTGACTTTTCGCGGCGAAGCGCGTAGCTGTGTGAGTGCGTGTATGTGTTTGTAGCGAGTGACTGATAACATTCATTGTACTAATTTTGTTAAATTTTTGCTTTATTTTTGTAAACTAATTTGGGGAATCGTTAGTGAACGCACAAACCAACAATGCGTTTTTTGGAAATAACTCTACAATGGCTACATTAGAAGATTTTAGGACATTATCTTAAATCTAATAAAATTAACGTCTAGTACCTAGGTATAACGTATTTATCTTGATATTTATCTGTTGTAATCTAACTACTAGTAGGAATTGTTGTGAATACTCAATCATAAACGCACATAGAGGACTGACAGCGACATCTCGGGGCAATAATAAGTACTATGCGCTACGACATACCAAATCTCGACCGCGATTGGTTTTGAAAAATATTGTTCCCCTCACCCCTCTTCCTTGAATTTTGTACAACCAATATGGCGACAATACAGAATTTGTTCGTTAAAGCTAACGCATCGTTTTAATCACAAAAATCCTCAACACAGTCTACACATATAAAACCTAAGTTTTCACCAACCTCACCGCTGCTGCCACATTTGGACCTTCCAAGCCGGACACTGGGGTACTGCCTACCAGATCGCCGAGCGACCTTTGGACCTGTGGACCCCTTGCACGTGGCGGATCGAGAAGAAAACGGAAAAGCTTTCATCGAATATAATACGCAATCGGTGGGGCCAATCCTTATTCCTTTCCCACGTCTTTTAAATTCTATTTAGCGCTAAAGTGTGTCTGTGCTCTCATTTCAGTGAAATTGCCGCATGGTATTCTCGGAATATCAGATTTCCAGTCAATCACTAGCCTGGTGACGTTGCTAGCATCAGTGCCGTGTGTGATTGAGCTGACGATTGTAAAACCGTGAGTACTCCTCTTTTCACTGACCACCAAAATGCCTATTGACTCCGCTAAATCCCGTGACAAATCTCCTAATTTGTTAAGTGTAGAAAGTAGTGAGTTAGTTCGCGATTTAGTTAGGAAGCGTGGTATTATTAAGGGCAGACTTACCAAATTTAATAATTATTTAGAGTCTTTAAAAGATTGTGATCATGACTTTCCAAATCAAAAACGCATTGATTTAAAGTTGAGGATTAAAGGATGTTCTACTTTATTTTCTGACTTTAACGACATTCAAACTAAAATAGAAGAAAGAGTTTCTGATAGTGAATTAGACGAACAATTAAATCAAAGAGAACAGTTTGAAGATAGTTACTACAATTTAATATCACTTGCTGAATTTATGCTGAACACTGATGAGGTTGCTGACTCCTCCAGGTCGTGTCATAGTCATAATAATAGTCAAATACATTCTGTGAAGTTACCCACTATCTCCATGCCTACATTTGACGGTTCCTATGAGCACTGGCTGGAATTCAGAGACACATTTACCTCACTAGTTCATAATTCTAAAGATATTTCCAATATACAAAAGTTTCACTATCTCAAATCGTCCCTAAAAGACAGTGCACATCTAGTTATACATTCCATAGAATTTTCTGCTGATAATTATCAGGTTGCATGGGATTTGTTGCTCAACCGATATAATAATTGCGGACTTTTAGTTGATCATCATATCAAAGCTTTGTCAAATATTACTGCAATAACTAAAGAGTCACCTTCTTCGATTAGAAAATTAATAGACACTATTTTGAAAAATTTACGCGCACTTAAGGTCTTAGGTGAGCCTACAGACCACTGGGATAGTTTAATTATTAATATCATGGTGTCGAAGTTAGATAAAATAACTGAAAGAGAATGGGGGTCTCATCGGTGCACATTGTTCCCGAACGCAAACGATCAAAATACTAAGCGTTTGTCGGTGGATGTTTTGCTTAACTTTTTGCGCAACAAAGCGGACATGCTGGAGGCATTGCAGCGTTCACATAGCAAAGAAGCTCAAAGCACTGACAGCAAAAAACAACATCAAAAATGTCACAATATGTCACACTGCAACGTTTCCAGCGGGCCGAGTCAATCCAATAAACAACGCGGTAAGTTAACATGCGCAAAATGTGATGCGAATCATCCACTGTACACGTGTAAAAGGTTTATTGATTGCGACTTAGACACAAAGCTTAAACTTGTACGCGAGCACAACTTATGCGAGAATTGTTTACGTTCGGGACACTCAGTAAATGACTGTAGGTTCGGGCCATGTAGACACTGCAATCGAAAACATAACTCATTATTGCACAATAATATCGCTAATAGTTCTGTTGCTTGTCATTCCATAACGAACACTGAGGCGTCGCGTGCTAATGCGAGTGAAGCGCCTACGCACCTCCCCGCAGCCTCGCCAGCCGCCTCGGAATCCGTTGTCCCTATTCAGGTAAACAAGGCACACATGCAAACACAATCGATTAAGTCTATAGGTGTGCAGTCCGTGTTATTGTCAACAGCTATCGTGGAAGTAGCAGATGTACACGGTAGATATCATAAAGCGCGGGCGCTCCTTGATAATGGAAGCCAGCGCTGTTTCGTTTCTAAATCATTATGTCAACTCTTAAACGCATCATTAATACAGTCCACAAACGAAGTTCGAGGCGTAGGTGATTCGATAGTACACTGTTCACAAGCTTGTAATATCGTTATCAAATCCTGCGTCGATAATTCATTTACTACGCGCATTAACTGCTATGTGCTATCTAGGATTACGGCTTCGATGCCTGCCGTGTGTAAATTAAGCGCGCAAGTCTGTATTCCAGAAAACATACGGTTGGCCGATCCGGAGTTTCTAGACTACAAAGATATTGATATTTTAATTGGCGCAGATAGGTTTTGGGATCTATTAGAAGACGGTAAGATTCGTTTGTCTAGTGGTCCGTTTCTACAGAATACCAAACTAGGCTGGATTATTTCAGGACCTATAGTTAATTATACGCGCAAAAATGCGCCAATTCATTGCAATATTATTAATTCTTTAGATACGCAGCTTCGATTGTTCTGGGAGATTGAGGAACCGTCTAAGGTCAGAGACGCACAGACTGATGAAGAACGTGCATGCGAAGATCATTTTATTCGCACTACCACTCGCAACAGTGAGGGTAGATTTTGTGTGCACATTCCACTCCATCAGTCACCTGATACCTTGGGGGATTCTTATACACAAGCAGAACGTCGATTTCTCGCGCTAGAAAAACGTCTGCAGCGTTCTCCTGAATATAAAGCGCTTTATTCCAGTTTTTTGCAGGAGTATCTCAGTTTAGGCCATATGACACAGGTAGATTCGTATGAATCCCCGTGTTATTTTATGCCGCATCATGGCGTGTTCCGCGAGCTCAGCACCACCACCAAGTTGCGCGTGGTATTTGACGCAAGCGCACCATCGAGCTCTGGTAAGTCACTGAATGATTTGCAACTAGTTGGCCCTCCTATACAGGGTGATCTAATTTCCATTCTTCTTCGCTTTCGGCAGCACAAGTACGTCGTGTGCGCCGACGTAGAAAAGATGTACCGGCAATGCCTAGTAGATGAGGGTCAGCGCAGCTTGCAAATGATTCTGTGGCGTGACCATCCTTCAAAGCCGTTAAGTATATTTAAATTAAACACCGTGACGTATGGAACCGCCTCCGCGCCTTTTCTAAGTGTTAGGTGTCTGAAACAATTAGCCTCTGAATCTCCTGATCCTGATGTCGCTCTAAGTATAAAAGAGGACTTTTATGTCGACGACTATATTACGGGCTTAGATGATAAAGTTAAATTATTAGATTTATGCGACAGAACTCAGAAGACGCTGCAGTCGGGCTGTTTTCCACTCAGGAAGTGGATATTTAATTTTAAACACGATGATGACCGTCAGTCATCTAGTCAGTTTAAACCTTTAAGTTTAGATGAAAATATTAGTTCTAAAACCTTAGGTATAGGCTGGCATAACGCAAGCGATAACTTTTATTTTAATTCTCACGTTAATATTGAAAATAACAAGCCTATTACAAAACGGTCTATTTTGTCAAACATTTCGCAAATTTTTGACCCTCTCGGTTTGTTAAGTCCAGTCATAATTGTTGTAAAAGTTCTTCTACAACAATTATGGCTATTAAAAATAGATTGGGATGATAACGTTCCTGATGACACGGCGCGCGTGTGGAACCGGTTTGTTATTTCATTGCAAGCGCTACACACTGTTCGTATACCTCGCCACGCTATAGGTACACAGCCTATGTATATTCAATTACACATTTTTAGCGATGCGTCTCAGACGGCGTACGGCGCATGTGTTTATATTCGTAGAGTTAACAAAGATTTAACAGTATCAGTTAGATTATTGTTTTCAAAAACAAAGGTCGCGCCTTTGAAACCTATTAGTATCCCACGTCTCGAACTTTGTGGGGCTTTATTAGGTGCTCGTCTGTATGACAAGGTACGCAACTCATTACGTTGTAAGTTTAATAGCGTAGTATTTTGGACTGATTCCACGATCGTATTAGGCTGGCTACACATGAGGCCTAATCAACTTAAGACATTCGTTCAAAATAGGATCGCGGAAATTCATGACCTTACACTAGACGTCCCATGGCGTCACGTAAGAAGTGGAGATAATCCCGCCGATCTAGCGTCACGCGGGGCTCGACTGGAAGAACTCTCTTCGTCTACCTTGTGGTGGGAGGGTCCTGAATTTCTTCGCGACCCTAGTTTTTCAATTGACGACCACAAAGATTCGGACTCGTTCAGACATCGTGAGTTACCTGAGGTCAAGTCATGCGTCACTGCCGTTGTAGCTCAGGAATGTTGCGAGTTATCTTTGTTTCCCTTCCATCGGTTCTCTCAATTTAAACGTATGAGGCGTGCAACTGCCTTTATGTTACGTTTTATTAATAACAGTCGATGTAAAAATAATAAGCGTACAGGCAGCCTTAGTGTAGACGAGTTAGACCATGCAGATAAAACATTAGCTCGATTGTGTCAAATGGAATCTTATCCCGTTGAATATAAGGCATTATCCAATAATGAGACTATTAAAAATAAAGGTTGTTTATCCAAATTAAATTTGTTTTTTGATGATCACAAATTAATGCGCGTTGGTGGTCGTTTAGTTAATTCTGATGAATTTATTTACGGTAAAAAACACCCAATTCTAATTCATAGCAAACATTATTTTACCACTTTATTATTTCGTCATGAGCACATTCAGCTTCTCCACGCTGCTCCGCAAGCATTACTTTTTCATTTACGCGAATCATGGTGGCCTATCGGAGGTAGGAATTTGGCTCGTCATATAGTGCATAGTTGTGTTACCTGTACTCGCATTAGAGGTAAGACGCTCAGTCCTATGATGGGTAACTTGCCTAGGGAGCGTGTTACACTTAGTCTTCCATTCGTTCGGTGTGGGGTGGATTACGCTGGACCTGTGCTCATTCTGAACCGCAAAGGTAGGGGTGCTAGGCTCATAAAAGGCTACATTTGTCTATTTGTGTGTTTCGTGACACGTGCGATACACCTGGAGTTAGTTAGTGACCTCTCAAGTGAAGCGTTTTTATTTACTTTGAAACGATTTATTTCACGCCGAGGTAAGCCTGCAGATATATATTCTGATAATGGCCGTAATTTCGTAGGAGCAATGCATGAATTTTCAAAATTTTTAACTAATTGTAGCAGAGATATTTCAGAATTCGCGTCTAGTCAAAATATTAAATTCCATTTTATTCCCCCTTATTCTCCGCATTTTGGTGGTCTGTGGGAGGCAGGAGTAAAGTCGACTAAATACCATCTTCGTCGTGTGATAGGTAACGCGCACCTCACGTTAGTACAGCACAGTATTGGCTCAAATAGAGGCTGTACTAAATTCTCGACCTTTATCTCCTCTATCCCCCGATCCTCATGACTTTTCCCCGCTCACTCCCGGTCACTTCCTTATCGGCCGACCACTGACTGCACCAGCCAGCGATGACCTACGCAATATTCCTGCTAGTCGTCTTAAGCGATACCAGAGGGCAGAACAACTTCGCCAACACTTCTGGAACCGGTGGGCGAAGGAATATATCTCCGAGCTACAGGTGCGGACAAAATGGACGGCGAATAAGGATGAGCTCAAGCCAAACTCACTAGTGGTTATAAAAGATAATAACCTCCCACCTTTGAAGTGGCACTTGGGACGTGTACTTTGTACTATCCCAGGAAAGGATGGTATATCCCGGGTGGCTGATATACAGACGTCATCGGGCGTAGTAAGACGCGCTTATACGAAGATTTGTCCTCTACTACAGGACGTGATCGACACCGATGCAGCGACTGAAGACCATTGAAAGCCACTGCTTCAAGGCCGGGGGCATGTTGTGAATACTCAATCTTAAACGCACATACAGGACTGACAGCGACATCTCGGGGCAATAATAAGTACTATGCGCTACGACATACCAAATCTCGACCGCGATTGGTTTTGAAAAATATTGTTCCCCTCACCCCTCTTCCTTGAATTTTGTACAACCAATATGGCGACAATACAGAATTTGTTCGTTAAAGCTAACGCATCGTTTTAATCACAAAAATCCTCAACACAGTCTACACATATAAAACCTAAGTTTTCACCAACCTCACCGCTGCTGCCACAGAATGAAAAAAAAAAATTTGGATAGTCCATATTGAGGAAGGCTTTAGGCTATGTAACATCACGCTATCACCAATAAGAGAAGAGCACCAATGAGAAAATTTTCAAAATCTGGTACATTTTAATTGTATTCCATAACGAAAGCTTCCGTTGCGTAAACCGTTAGAGTTACGTAAAAATTATGTACTTACTACGGAATTATTCCTGATATAGATGAAAAGTTCTAAAATAAAGTCCACGTGAACGTTATTTGATTTTCAGTCGTTGTTGAAATTTGTATAAGAACCGCTATTTGATTATCACTGTAAGCGAACCAGCTAGTCTGGTAAGGTTTCAGGATCAAATCTTGGTAATTTGTTTTACACTTTTTGTGTGATTCTTGTTTTTGTTTTAGAGTTTTCAATAATTCAAAATAATTTTATGCATACTTTTATTTCAATATTATTTGCAATTAAATTTTTTTCTAAATATGTCAGTCGTTTTCTAGGATAATTCGGCGCTGATTTAAATTGTAGGTAGGTAAGTTGGATATTGGATATTATTACTGCGATTTTTGCTTTTGCTTATGCAAACATACTGAAACTTACTGACTAAAATCCACGGTGTCCTTTAATAGCCCTTTACCTTCCGGGGTCACGGTGATGAGATAAGTCCCGCGACCAAATACAGAAAATCTACCTACCTTGAATTCTACGTAGGTACCTACCTATTTGATCGTACAGGCCGTACAGCGTAGGTACCTACCTGCCAATGACCAAAAATGTATGGAAACTGGTGGCTAAAGAAGCCAACTGACTTAAAAAAAAGTAAAGTAGGTTCTCAGTTCGACCTGTATTATGTATGTTTGTTTGTACAATAACGAGTATGTATGACTATGTAAGTATGTTTTTTTGTTCGCGATTATCTCACATTTGTCTGAAGCGATTTTGATGTGGTTTTCAGAAAAGTGTTTTTTATTTTCTGTGGATGGTTTTGGTATAAAACAATAATGCATATTAATTAAGCAACTTTGCCCGCACAGATACGTTTAAAAACTTTATTCCGAAATACACAAAAACGAAATATCCATTTCCCGAAACACTTTAATCAGAAATTCGCAAATACGATACCAATACAATACCTTTAAAAAAAAAATACGGAACTCTGTGGCTTTAAAGTCAATGAAAAAATAAAAAAGTAGGTAACATAAATAAAATAAGAAAAATATTAGAAAAACAAAATTATGCCTTAAAATTATTTTTAAGTATTTGAACTCTCAGCAGGGTTGGCATGATTATCTCTGGCCACCGTAGGCGCGGGCATGCGGGCAGCGAGTAAAGGGCAACTCGCTGCTCGACCATGGACCATGCCCGGGTCGACGCACAGTGTGGGAATTTCGAAATCTAGGGGATTTAAATCAAAATATAAATGTTAATTTTTTATAACATATTTATAACCTATTTACACCTAAGACCCTATTGGTCAAAGCTACATATTAGAAATTGTTGTATGAAGCTTGAAAAAAATAATACAATATCTTGAAGTGGGTTGATAATAGTCGTTGTTTACCGACAATGTGAGTACGACATTTAAGTGTCATCTTCAGTTGAGATTACTGATAAAATTAACTTAAAGCCTTGTTTATTGGTTTATTATTCCATTGTGTATATTTGTCAAGATAATTTAGAGTGCATTTTATTAAAGAAATAGTAATACATTACCCATAAAACAACATGTGAAAGCAAAGGTTGAAAAAAGCATTTTTTTGAGACGATTTGCAAAATGAAAGGTGTATTAAAAAAAATGGCCAGAAGGTCCCGGTGTTTTGATTGTTTCAAATTATGGTTTAGAGTCTTAACTTTTGGGAACAGTTAATAACAGGTGCGCTTTTTTGCGCCAATACGTTTTTTTCGATTTTCGTAATGACCTCCAATATTACAAAAAACTGGTTTTTTGATCTCAAATGTGGAAAAGAAGCGAATTAAAGCTATCTTTGCTTTTATAACAGGTACATACCATCGAGTTAAATTTTTGGAAAATACTACAAATGAAATAAAGCTCTTTTTAAAAAGTTCGTGTTACAAATTTAACGAAAAATTGGCTGCAATCGGTAGACATTGTAAATGATGAATTTTATTTATTTGAATACCAATTAATATCATTTTAAACTTGTTTCTTTTATTTATTTCAATTTGGAATTAAATCCCGTTAGATTCCGAAATTCCCACACTGTGCGACGGCGCGTTGTGTCCCAGCATAATGACGGGGGCTCTCAGAGGGCCCAAGGCTTCCGGGGTCGCGGGATTATTTCCTTACCGTGACCCCGGAACATAAGAGGCTACTGAAGGACACCGTGGATTTTAGTCAGTATAAGTCTGACAGTCCCTCCCGCCCTGCCCGGGGTAGGAGGACTCATTTGATGATTTTACCAAGCTAAAAAAAAAAAAAGGTTGGCATCTTGGCATGATTAAAACAAGGCGTTTTAAAACACCTATAACAGTATAGTTTATAACAGTTTGAAATTAAACAGTGTTTTTTATTACCCGTTTCAATTCAACTACTTTTCAAGGCAGAAGATGAATGCATATAAAATGAAAATAAATTAATAATTATTCAGGAGTCTAAATAGTTTAACATAAAACCTTTTCGGTCTAATGCCATTGTTATGTTATATTTTTAACTTTTGGCATTGTAATGAAATAATGCTTAAAATTATTAGAAAAAAAACATGTTATGTTTTTTTTCCATTGATCATTTTTCGTAAAAAAATAATTAATTTAAAAAAAATCCAGATAATAAAAAACAAAAAACACTTGTTTAAAACATTTTTAACTGTTTGTTTCATAAATTTGAAAAAAAAACTGTTTTGATACTGTAACCCATTGCAAGATTTGATCCTGTAACCCATTGCACGAAAGGCAAGTAGCTTACTAAGCTGACTAGCTGGTTCGCTGACAGTGTTATTCAAATAGGGGTTCTTAAACAAATGTCAACAATGACTGAAAATCATAATATAACATTGCTAATCCCCAAGGGGAATAGCATAATTATAGATACCCTATTAATTGAAGCGCAGTAAGGAATATTTAAGAAAAACTTGAATAAATAATATCCAACTCAAAACATACATAAAAAAACTACAAAATTCAAAATTGCTTATCTCCCAAGGACAATAATTATCGTAATAATTCATAGCCTATTCACAGAAGCATTTTATTAGGAACATTAGAGGAAAATTTTACAGAAGTTTCGGAGATAGATCAAAACAAGAAAACATTACAAAAATCGAAAAAAAAAAGTTTATCTGGCATCAGAATTCAGAATCGATCCCGAATCTTGAAAAAAATACAAAAAGAAAAAAAAATCAATGTACAGGAATGACAGCTCTACGATTTTATTACCTACAAATTTACAATGTTGTGAAAAGACAATTTCGCAAACAATAACGCACGCGTAGCACAGTCAAATAAATAACTATGTAACTTGAAAACCCAAGACCAGCGCGCGCCGCGACACAACCTTACGAAAGTGTGAGTTTCTGCGATCACCAACCACAAGCGTACACGCACACAAACACAGTTATGATAGATGCGACAGCGCGTCTGTCGTTCAAGATTTGCGATAAATTTGTTTGTGTTCCGTAATACCAAAAATTATGAATGAAAAGTTGATGTTTTTCCATTTTAGTTTTGATAATCTACAACTAGACAACATAAGCTATGTTCCTATTAAAATAATATTAGGAACATTAATGTTTTTAATACAGAATAATTAAGCTGAAAACATGCTGTTAGGGGTGTTAAAATGTACGAAATGCAATTCGCTCGCATTTCGTAAATAGTAATATATTTTTTTTTTAAAGTTTAATAGGAACCTAGATAAATACCGCCTGTATCCGAATAACATAACTTTAAGTCGGTAAAATGTTCGTATCGCGAATGATTTTGGTATTACGTTTGTATGGAGAAATTTTCGTCCACCAAACCCTTAAGTTCTTCTTTTCTAGTTGTGAAAAGTTATTATTCAAACGCATTGAAGAATGCTTTATTTAGTATTTTGTTCATAAATTACATGGTTCTTCGTTCACAACGTAATAGTCACTGAGATACCGAAGTTATAAGGTATCGGAGACTTGTGCATAGTTTTAGTTGGTTTATACAATAGATTATTATTTTTTAGAAAATAGAATTCGGAATACTTATCAATTGGGCCAAGACATATACTCGTATATGATACAGAAGCTTATTTATTTGAATAATTTGGTGAATCGCAGCACAGCTCGTCTCCGCTCTGCTCCGCTCCGCCTCAGTGAAACCGCAGCCTAAAGTTTGATATTTGCTACGCTACTGACAGCGACAGTAGCACTCACGGCTTGCGCTAAACCACGGCAGGCAAACTTAGAACAAAAAATTTCAACCGTATGCTCTATGGCCAGAAACTTTGCTAAAGTGAGGGACGCAGGGTAACGGGGGTATAGTATGTGCCATTTAACACGGCAAAAGCGGTCATTGCTCCGACTTTCATCCCGATATCTCAATATTAGCGATACTTCCTCTTCACCCGTACAAATCTGTCGCAAACAGTCGCAAAACTGACATCGCTTGAGTCTCATAATACATAAAAAATTACCACAAAAACAACACAATGCACAACCCAAAATAATAGAAAATCTAGCAAACGTACCCTACGAAATATTTCTTTTTAAATATTGTATTTTCGTTTTTAAACAAGTTTATCACACTGAGACAATTTAAAAAAAGTAAATATATTATTATGCATCATATAATTTTGCATTAACGTATAATACAATACTGAGTAAATATAAAGTTAGTGCATATTGTATGGATATAAGTGTATTAATATTCTTTTGATATCAGGATGGTAAAAACACCTTATTTTTCCTAAAATAAATTACAAAAACTATTTCATCACAGAAAATGCTAATTTTGATCTTATGTCGTTTTTGTTTTACGAGGTCATCGCGTCAGGGGTGCAGCACCCCCAGCAGCAGCCGCCATTTACATTTGACATTCCGTGTGGAAGTTCGCTTGCGTTCGGTCTGTGCAAAGACATTAAACTAAATACGAGCAATAGACGGGACATCACGAAGAAAGTTGTGATCCAAAACTTTTTACCACTAGGTAAAAAGTCGCTCGGTATAGTAGTCGCGTTGCTATGCAACGCTAGATTGTGCTACTGACACACGGCATCAATAATTTTGTATGACAATTTTCCCAATGCCCGCTCTATAGGTTCTTTTAAATCTCTTTGGGTCTGTGCTATAATTTCTTTGCTTTTAATGTTATCGTTTTTGAGTTTGTTACAGTTTTGTTTTTGTGTTCTGTGTTGTTATTGTTACTTCATTTGTTGCTTGTAAAGAAGCATGTAACCAGAAGCTGGAACATCTACTGGTGAAACCAGTAAATGCCGTCGTCGTCCAAACATATTCCAACCTCAAGAAGGTTCGGAATCGATACCGTTCACATCGCCGCCAGCAAAAAGACAGAAGATGATGCTCACCAGCGGAGAACGTCTTATGATTATTAATATTTTTAAATATGTCCAAAACACAAAGCCCGAGGATAAATATTTAACTAACCATGATCTTGTCAAACGTACGTCAGAAATATGTGGGGTGAGCGAGAGATCGATATATCGGGTATTACGTGAATACAGAAATACTCATAAAATAACGCAACCTGAAGGTAAAAGGAGTAGACCAAACGTTCTCCAAAAAGTTGATGATTTTAATAAATCGGCAATTACTAAACTTTTGGAAAAAAAAAAGATTTTTCATTCAAAATGAGAAAATGATCGAGCCCATCAGTATGAAAAACCATTTTTTTTTATTTATTTTTTTCCGAAAGTTTTTGAACAAACATTGATAAGTAACATGGGCTGAGTTACTCCACGAGAGGTTTTGCGCTATTAACGTTACACGTTGTATGTACATAATTACCTATATACATTTGATTGATTGATTTGATGCCGCGCATTCCACATTTTTTTATGATGATTCTTTCACAGTCCAGGCTGTCGTTTGTGCAATGCATTGCTTGTATCAGTAAGACAAGCCAAGTCACTGGTTTCTTTTAAAAGCTTAGTCTTCAATCATTTCCTTTCTCTCTAATAATACATCTTAATATATATAAATCTCGTGTCACAATGTTTGTCCTCAATGGACTCCTAAACCACTTAACCGATTATAATAAAATTCGCACACCATGTGCAGTTCGATCCAACTTGAGAGATAGGATAGTTTAAATCTCAAATTATAGTCGCAATTTTAATAATATTATAAAGATTGCACCCGTGCGGAGCCGGGGTGGGTCGCTAGTAATTATTTATATTTATGTATGTATGTGTATTTTATTTTATTATTAATGTTTGTGTGTATTGTATTTATATTATCGGTTATCTATTATTTGATGTGCACCACTGTCTACACTCATTTTTTTTTAAGATTCTTCAAGTCCATCATAATTGTCTGGAAGATATCGCTATTAGCGATAAGACCGCCGTTGTACCCTTAGTATTAATAAAACTTTTTTTTTTTAAAGAACCTACCGACTTCAAAGACAAATACAAAAAAGTGTAAAATAACTTTTCTTTCGGAAGTCGGTGGCTTTTTTTTATGTCATTGACTATTGCCACCGACTTCCGAAAGAAAAGTTATTTTACACTTTTTTGTATTTGTTTTTGAAGTCGGTACTTTAAAAAAAAAAAAAATTATTTTACCCTTTTTAGTTCAGACATTCAACAAAAATCTTCGTATAATCGGCAACTTTAGAAATTTATATCCTAGCGAGCAACAAAACGGATCTATGCGGGCAACGTCACAAGACATCCATTATTATTGTATTGTTGTAACCTTCCCTAGACTGTAATAAACATTTTTCCGTAAACCGCATGAAAATCGGTTCAAACGCGAGATAATCGTGAACAAACATACAATCGACTTTGAAAATGTACTATGATCCGCGCGCGGACGAAAATACATATGACGGGAAAAGGGCCGTTACCTATCACTACATCCATTAAATCCGTCACACACAGTGGAACATTTTTTACGACACGCGTAAATTTATAAGCACACAATTTGATTTCTAGAAATAAAAAATAATAATTTTGAATTAGAGCAACACAAGATTCACAACCTCTGTATGTCAAGCAGGCTGGTACCACGATACTGTAGCGATAGAAGCAACTATCGCTTATTAGTAGTTTTAGGTAACAATAAGTGTCATTATCGCTTAGTGATGAAAAACTTGGTAGGAGGGAGTGAATGACCTCTATTGCCATGTTAAATGGTACATACTATAGTACCCTGCGTCCCTCGTTCATTCCCTGCCCCCTCTTTCGCCCGGTGCCAAAACCAAAGACAATTTACAAAAGTCTATCACCTATATTCAAAGTCGTAATCTCGAGGTGCCTCGAAAGCCGATCCACTCACACCTCTTTCGAGGAGGCCTTGAGGAGAGCCTCGACGGACCCTCCAAATTGGTATTCAAAGTCGTCAGATTGAGGAAAGGATGAGGTCCCTCGAGTAAGTGTGAGGTGTGGGAATACGTCACGAATACGTCATTACATTTGGAGGAATTTCGTCATTTGTTTATTTTGAGACCTGTCCGTGAGCGCGTTATCTGTGGTTTTCAACTTGAAGTGTCAACACGACCGTGACAAATGAACGCAGAACTTACACAAACAAACCCCAATAATTTATTAATCCACTTGAACAAAACACCATGCCTTGGATAAAAAATATGGTGATACTTGTGAAGTGGATGACTTGGCAACATGGTACGGTGAAATCTGATTTTCACATCAGCTCGCACAGCAACATCAGGAAATTTAACAAAGCGTCTTATTTCCAACGTTTTTTTTTTTTATAAACTCACTTTTCTTGTTTGTCGTTCCGGTTGGATTTTTGCAACTCAATTTTAAGGGCACTTCCCGATAAGCTAGCAGACTGAAATTTTGCGTACGCTCTGAGTTCTGATGACAATACATGACTAGCTAAGAAACGTCATAATAAATCTAATATGGTGGCCCAACCAAGATGGCGGACGGGCTGTTTGAAATCCACCCCCATGATATGGGTATCAAATGAAAGGGTTTGCTGTCAGGAATATGAAAAAAATAGTCGCATGTCTTAAACTCAACATGGCGGACATACAAGATGGCGGATCGGCTATTTGAAATGCACCCCCATTATATGGGTATTAGATTAAAGTGTTTGCTGTCAGGTACTTATACGAAAAAATAGTCACGTGACTTAAAGCCAATATGGCGGACGTCCAAGATGGCGGACAGGCTATTTGAAATGTACCCCCATGATATGGGTATCAAATGAAAGGGTTTGCTTTCAGGAATATGAAAAAATGGTCACGTGTCTTAAATCCAACATGGCGGACATCCAATATGGTGGATTGGCTATTTGAAATGCACCCCCATGAGGTGGATATTAAACGAAAGGGTTTGCTGTCAGGAATATGAAAAAAAAGATAAAAGTAATAAAATAATTAAAAGATTTACGTTTTTAAATTTCCTAAAAATAAGAAAATAACCCTACGGGGCTGAAGAGAGGGCCCCACTCAAAACGTGGGGCCGTATCTTTGCAAGTTAACACACGATCTATACACGTCATGTAAATATATCTTATAAAAATCCCTTTAATAATATGCGCCCCCACGTTTTGAGTGGCCCCTCTCTCAGCCCCGTAGGTTTATTTTCTTAGTTTTAAGAAATTTAAAAACGTGGGTTTTTAGATTTTTTAAATCTATTAATTTTATCATTAAACTCAATTGGGTTTTCTGTATCTCCTTACGATTACATGTCTAGACCCTATTTACGGGTCTAGACATGTAATCGTAAGGATTATCGTACACATTCAATAAATTATTCAAAAGACAATAAGGAAATCGGATTAAAAACGGGTGTTTTTAGTTGCAAATTCCTTGTTAACTACCTCAAGGAAGCTGTAAGGTAGATGCCGACCTACCTTAAATTTGACAGATAGTTCCTCTCCTCACATCCTATCTAACCTCACCTCAACTGAGGGAACTATTGGAGGTGAGGAGAAAAATTGCAACTATGAATATCAATCCACCTAGGTGATGTTGAGTGGAGTGGAGGAAATAATGATTTTTCGACTATGAATATGGGTGTATGTCAATATGTCTGACTGAACAAAACTTCGAAAAGTTTCTATTTTATATTTTCTTACTTATTTAACAGTTTCACTAGTTTATACGGTAATATTTAGCCTTCCAGTGCAACATGTGCATCAAGAATTATGTGGTTCATTACAATGATAAACGAAAGGACGTTAAAATGAGTTCGTTTCGTGTTAATGAGATAAAACTTGAAATTCGCTTATAAACTGGGATTATTGTACTATATTCAGTGAATATGTGCGCTAGTTGACTACAAGATATCAAAAAATGTATATGTGTGCCAGAAAAGGTTTGAAAAGAGGAAGAATCGGCTCAAATTATCATTGTTTTCAGCTGATGAAATTACCCTAAAAAAATCTTGTAAAGTTGACGAAGGTTAGTATGTAAATCATAAATATTTGCTTATCTTATCATTTCGAATAAGCACCAATCTCCCACAGTTTGAATTAAAATTATGATGACATTGTTCATTAGAATTTAGAATGTTAAATACCATACACTTAAAGTATGGACTGCGCAATAGCTACATAAAATTGATCCCACTCAACTAGAAAGAGGAATAGTAGAGCGGGTCCTATCTTTTCTGTTACAGTGGCTCTCATTCTAGGGTATGGCCAATTTTATCTTTCAGTTGGTCAATGGTACATCATACTTATTAAAATAAATTGTATTATTTCTTTTCAGGTGAAGAATTTGTGGTCCAGTTTCAGCTAAGCATTTGCATGTACTCTATTTAAGAAACGATAATTTTGTAAGTATTTTATTAATTTTCAGATATTTTTTTCTTATTCTCTGTTTACATCAAATAGAAATGATAATTTTATCACTCACAAGCATTTGACCAATTTGTTGTAATAATGACATGTGATGTAATCAAATCAAAGAAGTTTATATTAATACCAGTTATTAATCTTATCATTGTGAATAAGCATAGTTTCCTGAATCTGATCTCTATATATATTTTTTAATAGCCCTTAATGTTCCTCTATTACTGGACAAAGGCTACCCCACATTTTTCCAAGTGGTCTTCAAATACAGCTTCGGACCTGCCGTCATTAACCTTACTTCATTGCAATCAACCAAGTATAATGCAAGTTTTATTTGTTTCAGTTCAATATCCTGATGGGAGAAGTTTTAGCCACACCCTCAAAGGTACTACTTATAATATATTCAACTCGGTTAATGGAGCTTGTGTGAGTTATAATATTAAGAACTCAAAAGTCACCATCAATGATTTTGGTAAGGAACTAATTATAAATTAAAAGAAAATACATTTAAATATTTTGTGTTGTATCAGAAAAGACTGTCTTTATAGGTGACTGATGAGCTGTTTTTTTTTTTGTGAATATTTAGATCAATTTTAATGTATGGACTATCAACCAATCATAGACTTAAAGGATGGACTGAGCAATAGCTGCCTTACGTTGACCATACTCTCTAGAAAGACAAGAAAATGATTACTTTTAAGTCTATGTAATTGTTTACCTCTCCTTCTAGACGGGACAATTTTATCTGTCAGTTGGCTAGATAAGGCGCAGTTCATCTTTTAAATCTATGGGACTAATAATGTGGCAATTTTTACTAAATGTTAACTATTACTGTACTATTGTTAATAAATTACCTAGAAATATTAGAGAACTCATGAAAATAATTTAGCTATAATCTATGTAACTGGCAGATGAACAGGAATTTTTGCATGGTGCATTTATTTTTTATAACTTTATCAAGCAACATGAAATGAGGTCCTTATTTAATTTAGCTTACGCACATTATTGCAAATTTCCTCCGAGAGTTAAAATATACGTTAAAAATGTAATTAATACCTTGTTAAATTATTGTATATGTTTATATAATTTAAATATTGTTTTGTATAAGCTAGCAATTCTTACATCTGATAATACCTGTATTTTATGCCATTTATGATGTAAAATGTTATTTTGTCATAAATAAACAACTTTAAATAATTATGTTCTGTGTTTCATTTATATTTTTCTCATTTTTTTTAATCTCTGAGACTGAATTGACACGTGCAAATGGCAAACTGACACAAATTTCAACAGCATTTATGTCAGTTTTAACATTATCATTTGTCAATTTGGTCTCCGAGATTAAAAAACAAACTAAAAATTTAAATCCTTTTTGGTGCAGGGACAACTAGGCTGAATATGGCAAAAAACGGTTGCCTTTGCCACAGATTCAACACTTGAAAATTAAAAAACATGAACTGTCAATTTCAATTTTTCCAATCTCTACGGACCATTTTTCTTGTATGGGAGTCGGTCGTCTGAGTGTCTATGTAGTCTGTGCGCTAAACGATCGTACGATCACAAAGCCGCCTCGTCGAAGAGCACTTCGTAGAGTCCAGAGAAGATCTTTCTTATAGAAACTAGCATAGCTGATGGCCTAAGAGCTGTTTGAAATTTTGAAAAAGTGCTTGAGGCACGCAAAAGTTCACCGAGCTCTCCTTCTATGAAAACACTTGTATGCTGTGAAAGTTCTTGAGTGCAGCTGCAAATGCGTTCAATGCAAACCCACCCTATTGTTGAGAATGTTCTCTAGATGGTATGCCACTAATTTCAGCTAACTACCCCGATCGGGGTGCGATGGGAGTGCGGGGTGCGGGGTGGGATGTGCGGGCAATCGATGGATGCAAGTGGCGAATTGTCGTTCGTCGTTCTATTCGTAAGACACTTTTTAATTCGGTTTTTGTATTTTTTAAAGAGGCGGTGTCCTCTGTCCCTATCTTCCAAGTTTCCCTCCCTTGGTTCACTTCACGGTTACGTCTGAATATCAGACGCATTCTGGAAGTGAACCTCTCCCCCCTTGACTCAATCTCTGAGACCGGGCCCCGCGCTGTCCAGAAGCTCGAACTCTGCTCGATACTCCAGGCTGCGCGCCTTTCCCCGGTGTGTCCCTCTTGGTTTGGTTTCTCCCTCTGCGCCTGTCCGGTATGAGTTGTGTTGTTGATGAGATTATGGCACAAGTGCCTCTACCAGGAGGGGCCCAGACAACGACCATATATGGTTTTTGGGCCCAGAGATCATCGAAACACGCAAGCCCCATCACGACGACAACGTGGGGACACGTTGGTGGGGACGCGGTTTAGTCTTGCGGCATAAATCGACCCGTATGCACCCCATATGACAAACAGACAATTATTTACTTTGTTGAATAAAGATTATTACAGGAGACTGGTTTGATATTTCTTCTTTTACGTCCAACTTTATAAACAGGGAAATACCTATTTCAGAAATTGGACTGTTTTGTTGCCAGTCTTCAAAACATACGCGGTACTATCGAGTAACCATGGTCTCGGAACATTCGGGCTATTGAAGGACATCTTGGTTAGTCAGTCCAAGTCTGACAGTGGGATCCCGTCCTGCCCTGGGTTGGACGAGACATTTGATGATATTACTACGAAAAAATGTCTTCAAAACGTGACGATCTTCCGTCGAGGTAGAAAGGATTTCAAATAAACAAAACTCTTTGAATAACTTTGACGTCAACTTTATTTCCATAATTCTCTGAGATTGAATAACAAAATGCACAAACATTGAACATGTATTTTGACTTGCGTTAATGCACATTTAAAAAACAATTATTTCTATAGTGATCAAATAAAGTACATTTCAGTAAATAACTTTTTAGTAAAAATCTAAGAATTTAACTAAGACCCACTTGTACCATTATTCAGTTTTAACGATAAATATAGTTTTAAATGTATTTGTCTGAAAAGTGAAGCAATTGTATCCGTTAAGGCTAAGTCAATTACAAATACTAAACACAAAATCGTATGTGACAACTGACACATTTTGAAATTAAATAATATTTACTTTGCAAGTATGTTAAAATAACACTTTTACACTTCGCCTTTTCAAAAACTAGATAAGGTCGGAGTTTCGTACCTCACAACTTTGCGGAGAAACAGCCGAAACAAACTGAGAGATTACTGACTCTTTCAAAGTCCAGACATTGCAAGTCATTCGCCAAGCCGTCTATTTTGTGTACATATATTATATTTGTTTCACAAAACAGGTATATACATACGCCATACATCACCCTTCTCCATTTACAAGTTTATCACAAAACTAAAAAGTACACGTTTGAATGAAAAATTGTGGCAAATTGGGATAATCTCTTAAATCTCTTTAATAGATTTTCAACCTAATCACAATAATGGAAGGTTCATTTTCTGTATTTCTTCTGATAGACTATCTCTGTCTACAGCATGTTAAATCTATTTCGTATTAATAGAAAAATATTAATTTGTTAATCATCTATGCATGACATAGCACAATTATTTTTAGTGTATTGTGTTACAGGTGGGCCTCAATGTTTCAAACTGTAACTAACAGTTAAAAAAACACTTATCAATTTATACAACATTAAGTTTTAATACATCTGTAATAATGAACACATTTAGAAAAGATATCCTTAAAGTATTTCATTAGGTTTAATCCTTACTTTACAAAACACATAATCATACAATGAACATCGGTCATAAGCTGATCGCACATTTGTCAGCATCGCACGCGCCTCATGCACCGTAAGTAACTAAAAAAATACTAATTTTTCCGTCACATATAATGATGTCAAAAAATATTACGACTCGCATTTATTTCATTTGTTACATAAACCAAAATTGACGGAGATACAATGCTTTCAAAATTGTCACAACTTAGTATAAACTAGCTGTGCCCGCGACTTCGTTCGCGTGAATGTCGGAACTTAACGTGCAAAAGTGCACATAACTCTATTTTTTTAATGAATATTTTTTCTAAAATAAAAGTAGCAGTTACTCCTTATTACATCAGCTACCTGCCAAAAAAAGTCCTGTCAAAATCTGTCCAGCCATTTCAGAGACTAGCCTTTACAAACAGACAGACAGACAAAAATTGAAAAAACTGTTATTTTGGTGTATGTACCGTATAAATATTCATATGCATGTTTTATTTTTACATATGTGTGTATTTCAATATTACAAACAGACGTTACAAGTTTATTTATATGTATAGTTAATAGATTTATTGAATTCTGACGTCTGGGGGCTGCTTCCACTTTAGATGTTTAATCCGTTATTGGTAAAAATTCATTGATTTTACAAAAGAAAAAATACGTGTCCTTTATTTTTCAAAACTCTAAATGGCGGAGTAATTAGATTTGTAAAGGTGCGTACAGACCATGTAACAATGTTATATAACACTACAAATGTATGTAAAATGTTATATAACAATGTTATATGACGTCATAACGAAAAGTTTCAATGTGCCGATTTGTTGCGTTTTATACAGATGTTTACCTTATATTACATTCACATCAATTTGATGAGTATGAGTTATACAGGGTGTTTCTTTAAAATGGGACAAAAGGGAGAAATACGAATTCTTTAGCTCTTTTTTGACGTTGACAATTATTGCGTTTTTATTTTTTTGGTCAAGTGTGAGTTGTCCACAGAAATGAGTGAAACTGGCCAAAATTTTTTTTAGTGCCTTTCGACTCTGTTTCATGTAAGGATCATTTCATTGTATCACAAGAAAAAAATCGGGACGGCGGAAGTTGGTCAAGTTTCTCATACAAATTGTTTGAACGAAAAAATCATCACTTTTTTATGATGTTATTTGATTTAGTGTCTATTAAGGATCATTTTTTCATTGTATCGGAAGGAAAATGTCTGGGCAACAGAAGTGGGTCAAATCTAATGAAATACTGACTACTACTGATAAACTTTATGCTGTTAGAAGAAACTTTACTGTTCTTTTGACCCACTTCTGTTGCCCAGACATTTTACTTCCCATACAATGAAATGATCCTTAATAGACACTAAATCAAATAACATTATAAAAAAAGTAAAAATAAATAAAAACGCCAAAATTGTCAACATCAAAAAAGAGCTAAAGGTTTCTAAGAAAGTTTTCCCGTATCTCTATTGGATTCGGATTTCTCCCTTTTGTCCCATTTTAAAGAAACACCCTGTATATCAAATGAACAAAATATCCGCATCTGAAAAGGCCTTAATATAATACATATTTACAAGTTTTCTTCAACATTATCTACATTTCTGAATCATCACTATTCAGTCTTTTTTCATTAAAATAATATAATATTAATTGAATTTCAGTTCCAAATTCCTACGGTTTACATAAATAATATTTTTATAGATAAAATTATACAATATTTCACACAATTCACAGTTGAAATTTTTAACAATGAAAATGTTAACAACGTTTCCAGTGAATTTTAAAGCTTTGTTAATGTTGTGAGAAAAAGTTGCTACGCAAAAAAATGTCGCTTATAAATTATAAAAGTTGCCAGTTTTTTATAAAAGCGGCAACATTGTTAGATGCAGTCAACTGTTAGGTTCAATTCGTACCGAGACACGACGCTTCGCGCACGTTCAATAGAGCTACACAAAATTTTACTTATACGAAAAGTAAGTAGGTAAATAAAAAAAAAAGTTATACATTTCACACAGCGCGGCGTCGACCGTCCCTTTTAATAGCAACTCAAAATTTAACTTTATTTACTGCATGAAAAAATACATATTGTTGAAGGATGGAAAAGAAAAGGAAGGCCAAAGAAAAGATGGATGGATTGTCTAAGGAATGATATGAAATTATGAACGAAAAAGGAGTAAATGATACTTTATGTAATAAGTTAATGATGATACTGTACGATGATGTATTTATGTTAATGATGATACAGCTGTACTACGACGTCTGATAGGGGAGAAAGGAAGAATAAGACGTGTTGCGCCCACCCCAAGTAAAATGGGATAGGCGCAGGAAGATGATGATGAAAAGATACACATTTCCAGTATCGTCACGTGACATCGTGTCCCGGTGTGAACTGACCCAATAGTCACTCCACTTTCACTTAACAGCAACAAAATTCTGTACGTGTGATTATCTTGTCATTATGATCGCGATTGAAAGACAATATAAAAACAATATCGTTGGTTCAAACATTTAATTTTCACTTTTGTTCATATTAATTGTGTTCTGATGACTCGAATATAATAATATATCAAATGAAATAAACGATTGCAGAGTCTATGATGTGACCAAATCTGAAACACTGGCCTTGACTCTATGAGATAGTAGGATAAATCAACAAGCGATCTGGTGGAATGACAAGACACAAGTAAAATAAATAAAAAAATTATAAAATATTTAAATGAAAATAAAAGTTTACAAAATTGCAAGTGAGGTAAAATTTTTCTTCATGTAGTTTTCTGCCAGATCTAGGTTTAATTATTAAAACCTGTGTTTCAGGTGACCGAAAAGTGATTTTCCTGGTGTCAATTTTTATTAATACTGCCGTAAACACGTAGTCTTCTAAATAATAATTATTCAATTCACGATGTTAAAGCAAATCAATCTTGTTTTTTCTTTCAGAGTCGATTTTCCGTTACTTTTCACACGATTCATATTTCGTACAAAAACTCTATATACAGAATAGGCTTTTCGTCCGTTTGTTTTATCAACATTAGTTCTCTCACTGGTTTACGTAATGGCGCAATGACAATTGGTCGTTCACCCAAATTCTATAAGCACTAGCGTACTTGAACACGTTTAATTAGATACTAGCTGTGCCCGCGACTTCGTTCGCGTGGATGTCGGAATTTAACAATGAATTTTTTAGTGCGAAGCGTTTAATTATCGCCACGTTTTTCATTTATAAACCCTGTATTTCAAATTCAAGAATATTTAACGTGTTTGTAATAAACGCCCTCTGTTGTTCAAAGGCAGTACCATTCAATTGCTATTGGATTAGAGTAGTTTGTATATCGATTTGAATTCGATATTGTTTAATGAATTAAATTAATGTTGGTATGGAAAAAAAATTGATGGAACCTACTCTAAATCCTATTTCAGCGCGCGTGAACGTAAAGCGACAAAAAGAGTTAAAACTCCAAAACAAATAAAATTCTTAGATTTTTTGTCAAAGAAACATGTACTACTTACCTACAACGGACATACAAAAAGATTAACAAAAAATAAGGATTTGGGCTCGAGCTTATATTATTATGTAGGTAAGATTTAGATTTTGAAAAGGTTGCTGGAACAATTTTATAAACTTGTCCACTCCACTCCACCCGCTCCACTCCGCTCCTCCCACTCCACTCCACTCCACCCGCTCCACTCCACTCCACCCGCTCCACTCCACTCCACCCGCTCCACTCCACTCCACCCGCTCCACTCCACTCCACCCGCTCCACTCCACTCCACCCGCTCCACACCACTCCACCCGCTCCACACCACTCCACCCGCTCCACTCCACTCCACCCGCTCCACTCCACTCTACCCGCTCCACTCCACTCTACCCTCTCCACTCCACTCCTCCCACTCCACTCCACTCCACACCTCCCACTCCACTCCACTCCTCCCACTCCACTCCACTCCACTCCAACCACTCCACTCAACTCCAACCGCTCCACTCAACTCCAACCGCTCCACTCAACTCCAACCGCTCCACTCAACTCCACCCGCTCCTGCTGATTTACATCTGTGACGTCTCGCAAGGCTAAGTTGAAAACCAGCGTCAGGCACCCTGTGGCCTGGCTTTATGCTGAACTGAGCCTGTTTGGCACAGCCGTGAGGCACACGGTACCTACATTCAGTGTATTCTAGTAATTTTAACTGTAATTGTGTGCTTGAGGCTGGCCAAATAAACTTATTTTCTTTCTTTCTCCTCTCCACTCCACCCGCTCCTCTCCACTCCACCCGCTCCCCTCCACTCCACCCGCTCCCCTCCACTCCACCCACTCCACTCCACTCCACCCGCTCCACTCCACTCCACCCGCTCCACTCCCCTCCACCCTCTCCACTCCACTCTACCCGCTCCACACCACTCCACCCGCTCCACTCCACTCCACCCGCTCTACACTACTTCACCCTCTCCACTCAACTCCACCCGCTCCACTCCATTCCACTCCAGTCCAGTTCACTCCAGTCAACTCCACTCCTTTTCAGTCCACTACACTCCACTCCACTCCATTCCATTCCATTCCATTCCATTCCGGTCCATTCCTCCACTCCACTCCATTCCAGTCCAGTCCAGTCCAGTCCAGTCCAGTCCAGTCCAGTCCAGTCCATTCCATTCCATTCCAGTCCAGTCCAGTGCATTCCATTCCATTATGTTCGATTCCTTTAAATCGCTTTAATTAATTTCGGGTGAAATGATTCATCATCATCATCAGCCTATAATGTTCCCACTGCTGGGACACAGGCCTCCTCTCTGTGAGAGGGAGTGGGCCATAATCCACCACGCGGGCCCAGTGCGGGTTGGCAGATATCACATGTCTTCGAATTTTTGGTTCTAGGACATGCCGGTTTCCTCACGATGTTTTCCTTCACCGTTTTGAGAGCAGTGGTGATGAAATAAATTACGCAAAGTAATGCGCCTGGTGGGGTTCGAACCCACGACGTACAACTCGTAAGTCGGGACCGATACCACTGGGCCACCACTGCTCTCAATTGAATTGATTACGATGAAACAAAATACCGTACATAAATGTTACTTCAATAACACCTCGTTTCCAGGTTTTCTTAAAACGCCATCTGCCGTGCGTTGAAATAATTATGTTTAAGTTTATTAATTGAATAAGTAGTTTTTCCAATCGAAGCTAGATCGCGCTACTGACCTACGCGTCTCGGTGTGAACTGACCGTAATTTTACTTCTGGAACACTTTAAATTCAAATATCTTTTGATAGACTGAACCGATTCCGATGAAACAAAAACTAAACGTTACTTCAAGGTACGGTCAGTCGTTGTGTATTAAAGTTATCTACAGAGCTTTCGTACATTTTAAGTGATGCCCGAACAAATAAACATACAAACAGACATACAGACAAACAGACAAAAATTCTAAAAATGCTAGAAATGGGTTCTATTGGTTGTCCTTTAATAACCTGGCTTTATTTTTTGAGTTTTTTTTTAATGTACAAAAATTACTTTTCTACAGTTTTATTATATGTATAGATTCGATTGGCATATCTAAATGAATGTGTTCGAATACGCTCGTTATCGGAAAAGCTTATCCAGTTTCGTAGTTTCAAGTGCGATTTCATTCAAACTATTCGTATTCGATAGCTCGTACTCCATTGCAATGACATCCACTGTCACATTATCACTGTACCTAATAAACGTATGTCAATCACCTAAATATGTGGTAACGACTCTGTAATTGCGTCATTCATTATGTACACATTTGCTTTAGGCCTATTAGTAATTTCACATTTAAAGCTTTTTGAAAACATTTATGAAACTGGTATTTAGGATTCCACGAAAAGAGGATCCTCATAAATAATATATCTTTTTTTTGACGCAAACACGTTTGCACGTAGTTTCAGATGAATGAAGAATTATTTGCCATTTACGAATGATTAAATATAAAAGAGAAACATAGAGATACCGAGAATTTTCAGATAATTAAAAAAAAACATCCGTTCGCCAATGAAATTAGAGCATTATTAACTAAACGACATAAAAAGTTGGTATTACGAAAATCATGTGCTGAAGAAGAGATAGCATTTGTAACTTGCCAATATCACTACCTCTTTAGATGGTCAATAATTTTCAGCGTTAGCGCCCTTACTCCTGGCCTCGCTCAAGGACATTCGGCGCGTCAAGCGTCGCATGTCAAAACAGACAAAATGGTGATGTATTCGAGTGATCAAGGAGAAGCAGCAACAATTGACGAACAATTGCCAGCAGCGCCGCCCGACGCCCCGCTCGACGCGCCATGCGTGCTTAGGCGCTGGACACAGAAAAGACGTAAAACGCAGACGGGGCGCGGTCATTTTTTCTCTACAGCGTCCCTTTCATACAAAATGTGTATGTGTCGCGACGCAAAACATAAATAGAAGAGTTGGGTCGCGGGCGCAACGCACTGTTTGCGCCTGCCCGCGACTCGTCCTCGTCTTACGTCTCTTCTGTCTGGCCTGCGCTTTAGATAGCGACACCGCTTCTATAAAAACAGTCTTTCTTCACAGTAAATCACTTAAACAGTGGCGATCTTATCGCTGTAATACTGGTGCAGCACTCGACAGCGCTCGTGCTCAGCGCAGCGGAGGCGAGGGGGCGGGTGTCAGGCGGGACCCCTCACCACCTTCGGGACCTCCAGACGAGATGGTACGGCCGTCAGTGAGGTCTCGGCGAACCGGACCCCGAGACGGGTCCGGACTTTGTTGTTCTGTGGACAAAAGAGAGGGTTAGAGCGGTTACGCACTGCATCCGTGAAAATAAGAATACATAACCCAGGACAAATGTTTGTGTGATGAGCACGAAAATACGTATTCAATGGATAGAATTCAATAAACTATTGAAAGCTGAATTTTTTTTGCCGGAGAAAAAATCTTAAGCTAGCCATACACCATACTGTCTATCGTCCAATTGTCACGACGCTGCCGATTAGATCAAATTGGCAGTTCGTCCATATACACCATACTGCCTATCGTCCAATCGGCATGACGAAGGTTTGATCAAACTTTCAAATCGGCAGCGACGTTCAGTTGAAGCCATAAGCAGCGTCACTTTGACATTTGCTTTCCCCATTCTTGTCTTACTGAAATCAAATAAACCGACCCCCATACACGTTCCAATCGGAAGGATCAAATGGGCATGATCAAGCCTATCAAGTTTAACTGTCATGCCAATTGCGTGGATTCCACGCCCACACACGATCAATTGTAACTGATCCAATCGGCAGCGTCATGCCGATTGGACGATAGGCAGTACAGTGTATGGCTAGCATAAGAAAATAGAAGGACGTCCATGAATTTCTTTGAAAAAATTCCCCCCTCTCTCAATACCAGAGACAATTACAATGTCTCTTTTGTTTATGCATATTCAACAGGTAGCTTAGGTCTGGTAGCATACCATGACGTCTTAAAGCATGAGTATTTAGGCTGTGGGAAGGAGACAGAGCTATACAAGTCATCTAGCGCCATCTCGTTCCCTTAACGGAACTACTCACGTGAATTCCGCCGCAAACCGGTGCGCCATTATTATGACGAACTAGGTTTCGTATGCAGGGATAGTGTAGCATGAATTTGTAATCAAAACTGACAACCACGAATATGTGTACCGTACCCAATAGTGTGCCTTCATCAACAGTTTTGTGAGATTCGGATTTCAAAAAGATGGACGACCGAGCGTCCGAGCTGGATGGCTCGGCTTTTTGTTTTGCTCGCGTATATTCTTTCATGCCTCGGTCGAGAAACAATAGGCGCGACCACACAGAGCAGGCAGCCTCGCGAGGCAGTTTCCTCGAGCGGCAAATGCTTCGAGGCTGCTCGCTCTGTGTGGACGCACCTAATGAATATTTACCAAGATAACCTCGAGAGTCTCGTTTGGTCGGAAATTAATATACGTATTGGCAAGTTTGAAAGCGACGTATCTCCGTCAATTTTGGTCTACGAACCAAAAGAAAAGATACGGGTTGACTATTTTTTGATAATCTAAACGGACTAATTAGATTTTTTTTAGTCTAATAGCTAATTGTGACGAAGGCTTTAATAGAACAGAAAATTCAAAGACATTTTTGTCACATTTGTTGCACCCACGTAGTGGATATATCAACTTTATGGGATAATAATTATTTTAGCCAGTGTTCCAACCGCCGGCGAGAAAACGACTAACTATCGGCGATTTTCTCTCTCAAGAAACGCACAAGAAATGTACATTCCGTGTTAAACGAAAGAGATGCATTATTAAGGCGGCGCTAGACGCGAGCTCGAACTCACTGGCAGGCATGGTCAAAAACCATGATATTTCACCTGAAATCGAGCCATATTGTTCATGTGTCCGCGAGCCTCACCCCCCGTGGAGAAAACAGGGGAAAACATTATTCAGTGAGATGCACGATCATTCAGAGTAAAAGGCGCGCGTAAAAAAATACGAAACGGCCTTTGGAAGAAGGGTTTTATGAAAAAACCACTGCATCAATCAATTTCAATTCATGCTTCTTTAATTTCTAATTTACGCCCAAAGTTGTGTTAAAATTAGCAATAAAAACGAATCTTTGGAAGCTCGTAACTTTTTAATGGCTTGTTATTTCAAAATTCTGCTTCCGTACAGACAAAATTAATAATGAGACAAAACGATACCATGTTTAACTTTGGATGTACCTTGTCAAATAGTAGAGTAAAACCCCAACGAATTTTCTATGGAAAAAATGTTGACCTGTTTCACCTTAAAAGTTGCTCTCTGACTGTGCGTACTGCCAGTGCCGGCGACGACTCGCTTCCCTAGTTTTGTCGCTGAGCGACGAGCTTTCAAAAATAAACTCGCTCAGCGATACTCGTTCAGCGATGGTTGCTCGTCGCTTGTCGGATACATTCAATAAAAAACTCCTTTATAGTGTCTTGGAATTTGCAACTAAAGTTGTTTGTAAACAAGTATGACGCGCCAGCAGGTTTGCACAGGACTGAGCGACCGCGGGCGAGTGGCGCGAGTAATCGATCGTCGCACTTTCACACTCGCTTATAGCCCGGCGACAAAACAGTCGAAACTATACACTCGCTTTCCGCTGATTGACAACTCTTTTATAGTTTCTAGTTCTACTCGTTTCTCGTTCATCGTCGGCGGTCGGACCACTGCCTTAAAGACTTGGGTACAAAAGGGCACCTTTTGTATAGAAGTTCATTCTTCAAATAGTGATTTGCTGACAAATACTCCACAAAGATTATTATTATACAGGGTTCGAAAACCCTTAAAAGTCACGTCTGGCGTTGGACAATCCGAGATAAAAAGATCAGTTGTCCTGAATAAACGTTCTTTTCACAGGACGGTTTCATTACTGTCACAGATCCTGACATACCTACGTGTGGGGACTGCTGATTGCAAGATATGTTCCAGAAGTGTAGGTATTTGTATTATGGAGATGTGTAATCTTCTTCAGGGTTATTAACTAGTTGTTGTCAGCGGCTTCACCCGCTATAAATTGAAATTTATAACACGAAAATATAAAGCTAGAATAAAAAACTATTTCATGTGCTAATCTAGGTTATAAACTATCTGTGTTTTTATTCAAATCCGTTCAGTAATTTACCGTGAAAGAGTAATCATAAACAACAAAATTAAAGAAGGTCAAAAGTACGAAGTAAAAAGAACGTAGTAAGATGAGTTCTGTGCCTCTAGTGAAAAAGGGTTTAAGTCCGATTTTGTCGAAAATGAGTTAAGTACACTAAAATGTTCAGAAAAAAATGATCTATCCATTCGTGAAAACAGATCTTGCCTATCTTTAAAAATAAGGAAGTTAGCAATGTGCAAAGGGGGTTAACTAACACTAAAAATATTACAAAAGCGGGGTATAAGTGCACTTTAATTTCTTTACACAAAACTATGTTTATTTTTATTTTGTGTCTTTTGATCTAAATAAACATGTATTGTCAGAGCTTCAATTTGTTTAGTGAATACCGGCACAAGTACATTAATTCCTTAAAAATTGTTATGTGAGTAACGATATCACTTGACATAAATCCGTTTTCACCAAAATAAAAGACAAAAATCCAGAATAAGTTTTTTGGTATCAGTTTTCACGTATGAAATATTTATATTAAAAATGCAATTTGACATAACTAAAATAATACCAATATTTCGCTGCTATTTTTCGTGAGAAAAGATACAACTGGCCGATACGGGTTATGGTGCTGGTGGGTGGAAAGTGCGTAGCGCTCGCACTCTTTCGGTGGTCCAAGCACTCTATTGAAGGGAACTTGTGTCGACGCACTGCAAAAAATCAGTAATTGCACTGGTAAGTTGTGCCCTTTTTCACATATTTTAGCAAATTATTTTTGAGTGTACGTATTGTTATTTAGATTTTTGTCCAAATGTACCCAATTACACCGAGTTTTTATTTTAAACTCCATTGCGTAACTTATTATGAAGAGGAGACATTGTTTTTTTTTTTTGTTTTTGTACGTATGTTAGTTAATTCTTCACACAAAAACACTACAATAACAGTGGTTATAATAAACAACCACCAGATATCAACCTCACATATATATTTAACTACACTTTATAGTATAATTATATAGATACGTAAAATTGTCAAATTAGCACATTTTATACTTCTATTTCGACTTACCTACTTAACTTTCATATCGCGATTCCCTGATGTAATGTTTTAATAAATAATATAATACATAATAATAATATTCCACAACTATCACACAACGCCATCTAGTCACAAGCTAAGCAGAGCTTGTGTTATGGGTACTAGACAACTGATAAACATACTTATATATTTCTAAATACATACATATTATGGATAAATTACACCCAGACACAGAAAAAATGATCGTGCTCATCACACAAACATTTGTCCTGAGTGGGAATCCAATTCACGACCTCCGCAAAGCAGTCGGGGTCACTTACCACTAGACCAACAGGCCAGTCAAATATATCTATTGTTTTAGAATGGCTGGTCGTGGTCGCATTAATTGTTTGATGGGTCTTGTTTCCAAAGATATGGCAATGATGGATGAAGTAGATTGGATTGATGGCGAATCTATACCTGTGCTTATATCTTCCGAAACTATTCTCCAAAGGCTACACATTCTAGGGATCATTCTCCAAGATCAGGATGTTCAAACAGTTATTATCCAAGGCTTGAATGTTTAAAAAATAACTCACCAAAGCAGGGAAACTCTTAAATATTTTCTCCAATACCTGGAAGTTTCAAAAACCTTTTCGCAGAGCCTGATAATGATGTCGATACATTCACTGATTCTGATGAAACTTTTGTCTTATATCTTGATATTATTTCTATGTTCACTGATACGCTATCATAACCCAATTTGCATTATCCCACAGAAAGTAGTGACGATTTCATTCCAAATAATCTGACACAAGTAACTCAGATTGTTCACTTTTACAAAAACGTAAAAGGCGATGTCATTATTCCACAGTCAGATTTAGATACGAGCAATAATAAGTCATTTTGGGATATAAAAAGGTACTTAACAAGACCGGAAACGTAATCCTAGGAAAAGTAACAAGGAAAGAAGAGATACAGAAACTATAAAAAAGAAGAGAAATTTAAAGTTAAAAGACTAGGACCTTGTAGAATTATTTTAAATTATTACTGGAGCTTAGAAGTCTACGACAGATGAGTTAAAGACAAAAGAAATATAAAGAAGGAGAATTTCATTGTAAGTTGTGTGATGAGGAAGAATGGAACATTGTTAATTTGCAGAGGGAAAGAGGAAAATCACCACTCCCTCTGTTTGAAACGGTAATGTATTCCTAGGTCATACGATGGGCCTAGCTAATTCAAATGAGAAAAAGAGAGATTTGATTTCTCTTCTTCCGCTAATAAACCCCAGTGTTCGATCTTTTTATAACAACCTTTTCATTGACGATGATAATATAAAAGATCAACATCCTCTTCTAAACGACAGCAACGACGACATCGAATAAGGTTTTCTGGATCATTTTTAAGGTTTCTGTTAGACTTGATTTATTTGATTATTTTTTTATTTTTGAATTGTTTTCCTGATTAAAAAAACTGCGTCATAATACTTAATTAACTTCTTCAATACTTTTTTACTAACTGCATATTTATTTTAAAACTGGAGTTTATTATCGGTAGAAGTGAAATTAAAATAAGGTTTTCTGGATCACTTTCCCAGGTTTCAACTGCAGTTGATTTGTCCTGACTTATAAAAAAACTGTGCTATAGACATTTCTTGATATCGAACAAGATTTGAATCACTTTCAAGGTTCTGTGGGACTCGATTTGTACTTTTCATTTGTTTTTTAATTGTTTTTATGATTTAAAAATAACTGTCATAGGTACTTCTTAAAATACTTTTCTTCACTTTAATAAAAAAATAAACACCACAAAACTACATATTTTTTGGTTTTATTTTGGTTTAAAGATAGATATAACTTACACAAAAGGTTCACGTAAGTCAACATGCGCCTTATGTTACGTCTAATAACTATGTGAAAAAAGATACAAGTTATTTATTTTTGCTATTTTTCAAAATTTTATCATGTCGATAAAAAGTACACATTCAGTTCATTTATTTTGGCTATTCCAACACTAATTATCTGATTTAATTTCTTAGTTATCATACAAATAACTCCAAATGCGTATCCTTTTTCACTTTTGTGAATTAACTTTTTGTGTATGAGAAAAGGGATCTAACTTCTTTTATACCCTTGTGTAGTTCATTTTGTGTTAAGTATAAGTCGCTATTTTGAAAACTATTCAGTTTATGTAAAAAATAATACTAGAATAAGAAAGAACATACATTTTTTACCTATATAACATATCACATATATTTAATTTGACAGCTGTTTAAATGCCACACGTACTTAAACATGTAATTTGGTGCGCGCGGGGCGTTTTTTGCGTCTCCTGTAAAGTTGCATTTTTAGACTTAGACCCTTTTTCACTAGAGCCACAGAGTTGCAGTCGCAGATTGGCCTACTTGGCTCCGACGCTGCCGTGCCCCCTGATAATCATCCATCCATCTATTCATAATCACAAATTTTTGCATTTACAATATTAGTAAGATAATATCTCAGAAGCGAACGGGGTGGCAAGGTTGCCGCAGTAGTGTGCGTTCGATTCCCGCACAGAACATAATATATTTGTATGACCTACAACTAGTTGTGCCGTGTGTGGCTGTTTGCTTTGTGAATGTTAGTTTAATTATGTATTTGAACCTCCAGTTAATTGACATCTTTTTTAAGAATGATTATTGACTATTTTTTTATGTCTTGAAATAGTTTTGGTTGCTGATAAACTAGAACATTCAGTTGTAATGAGTATAAACAGAAAAATAAATGAAATCGTTTTAGCGAGCATCCTAGCAAAAGACCACCATTTCCATTTCTAAGAAGAAACTGATTAGTTTGCCACCATCTTATATTTTTCTTTATGACCATAGCCCATATGTATACTTGCAGCAAACGTGACCGTCAAGTCTGACATCTTCGTAAAGAATTTTTTAACAAGAACCGTCTAGAGGGGTTGTTGTAAGTTCGCCACAAAAAAAATCCGCACGTAAAAAAGTATGTATAAATTAGCCAAAGGTTTTCGTTTTTTTAATTTTGTTATTTGAACATTCGACCCATTTTTTTCCCGCACGGGGATAGCAGAACAATTAAATTATAAAATCCAGCACAAAACTACCGAAAACGAGGACACAATGTGGAAACTGAACACTTTTCGAGGGGAATAATTTTTGTGGCGAACTTACAACAACCCGTCTAGAGCGTCTGCTAGAAAGATCATGAAAATGTTCGTAGCGATGTTTAAGCTCTTTGCTTTAAACTTTCGTTTTTCAGTTGGACAATTACTATTACAAAAAGGTGTGAAAAGTGAAAACTCAAGTCTATGAGTACCTTTAGGGACGAGCAGTTCTGAAAGCTCTAGACAGCAAAAACGGTTTGAGCATAGCTTCGTAAACTTTCGTTCAAGTGATCCTATAGATCTCCTGAAGTCAATAGCTATCTAGGTAATAGTTTTACCTCAAGTTTAATCTCCAATTCATGAACTGCTCAGCTCCCAGGGCAAAGAAATATATTTGTTCCTAATTTATTAAGATTGTTTGTGGCATGTGAAGTTGAAGTTCGTACTTGTTAAGAATAACATATGGGTGAATGTTTGTGTTGTTCAATCAAGTGTAAGTGTAGGAGATTATAGGACTTTAATACATTAGTAATTAAGTAGATAATGGATTGCGGTATTGGAACATATAGTTCGACGTTCGGTTTTTTATGATTTGAAATTACTGGTCAAAACTATACGTTGCGGTAGCCTCAAAATGGAGGGGCGCTGATTCGAAATATTCTAGAAAATGCAATAGCTTGACGGTGAACAGTTGGAAAACCTATAGGCACGGAGGAAGGCTTACCTTGCTGTCCACGTCCGCGATCAGCTCCAGAGGGACTGCTTCAACTGCACTCAAAGTTCACTTCACACACAGAAGTCCATAGTTCAAAATGTTAGTCCAAAATGCGGTGGGCCAATGAACCCGCGGGTATTATTTATGGCGAAAATATGGACAATCTCAGCACTAACTTAGCTGGAAAGGCGATGACGCGGCGCACAGACGATCAGAGATAGATCTTTTCCGAAGAGTTGTCAACGGACCGCACGCACGCTAGGCGAATATTCAACAGAGTCGCCATCTTGATCTTATTTTTTTTTCCTTCCTTTTTCATCACATGAACATAGTCACGAGATGCGCAGCGACCAGTGGAACTTCATACTGGTTGAGTTTCCTTAGCCGCGGCAGGAGCCAAGTCCAAGAGGCGACTGCTGGACATTTTCAACACGGCAAAGCCAACCTGGCGTACCCAGTCAGTTCAAATGTCCAACGTCAAGCATTATATTTATTTATTACACGCAAACACCGTGTTGGCGTAACCATCTTCCCCGGTTTGAAAGATCCCACTTTCGAAACACACAAGAAAGCGTCATTATAGTAATAATTGCATATCGTCGCGAAAACTCTACCTCTAGGGAGGAAACCTAACAAAATTTAAATTGAATTATAAAAGAAAGAAAATTTGGTTACATTACTAAATTGACCTAACCCTAACCTAAAATACGATAAGCTAATTAATGCTTACTGAGTAGGGAGAGGGCACAACTTAACAATCGGCCTGCTCTGAAGCATTCCACCTTGTACCTTCACTGATGCGACTCTGCAGATCCCTTTTTTGTCCGGAAAGATTTCAGTAATTAAACCTAACGGCCAGTGCAAGGGCATGACATTATCTTGCATTGAAACAACGACCATACCAACCCGGACTGGGTTAGAGGGAGTATTCCATTTTTGCCTTGTTTGGAGGGTGTGCAGATATTCATTGCGCCACCGCTTCCAAAAAGATTGAACGAGTTGATCAGTTAACTCGTATCGTGAAATAAGGTGTAAACGCGTTTCAGTAACTTCGCGAGCGGGTAAAAACACAAGCGGTTTCGTATGAAGGAAATGTGCAGGTGTTAGAGCGGTAGGTTCTGACGGATCTGAGCTAAGTGCATAGAGTGGCCGAGAGTTTAACAAAGCTTCGACTTGAGCTAACATAGTGTTAAGCTCATCAAAAGTGAGTATTTGTTGACCGACGACCTTCAGAAGATGCGTTTTGACACTCTTTACCTCACTTTCCCAGCATCCACCAAAATGCGGAGCTCTACATGGGATGGTTTTAAGAGTTATTTTATGCTCTGCCAGTTCCAATTCCCAATAGGGGCGATATTCTTGCGACAAGAATTGGTAGAGATCGCGAAGATAAGAACGAGCTCCAATGAAATTGGTGCCGTTGTCCGTATACAGACACTCGATGGGACCACGGCGAGAAATAAAACGTTTTAGTGCTGACAAGAAGCTCGCGGTGCTGAGATCTGAGGCAACTTCTAGATGCAAAGCACGCGTTGTCAAGCACGTAAAAAGACATATGTAAGCCTTACGACTCTTTTGGCCTCTGCCGCGCACAGATGTTATCATGAGCGGCCCAGCATAATCACACCCAGTGTGTGAAAATGCTTTAGGAGCGATTTCAACACGTGTCCGCGGCAGGTCAGCCATGATTGGAAAAACCGGTCGTGGCTTAGCGCGAAAGCAAATATTGCAGTTAAAAGTTATATGACGAACAATACGTCGTGCGGACAGAATCCAATACCTCTGTCTCAAAAGAGACAGAAGCAAGTTCGGACCTGTATGAAAGTTCTTGACATGATAGTAGGAAACTAAAAGTTCCACTACGTGGTCCTGTCGAGGAAGTAAAATTTGGTGACGCGAATCAAAGTCTAACTCAGAGTTGGCTAAGCGTCCACCAACGCGAATAAGTCCATTATGCAGAAACGGACTAAGTTTCTGTAATGGCTTTGAACATAATTGTTTGCGGTTTATGCGATCGAGATCTGACTCGAAATGGATCCGCTGAACAGAGCGCCACACTACTAATTCAGCGAACTCCAAGTCCGATGCGGTAACGGGTCCCTTCGGGAGACGTTTGAGAAATTTATAGACAAAACAAATGGTTTTTAGATATTTCATCCAAGAGGAAAACCTACTAGAACGATGATATAAAATGTCTTCTGTTAGAGAACTGGTATCTGTATCAGAAGACTCTGCTTTCGTAACTGAGGGTAGAGCCACAGACTTCATCTCTGGCAGCTCTTGCACCTCACCGGATACAAATGGCTTCACGGGCCATTCGTGTCGGGGTGTTTTAAGCCATGGCGGTCCACTCATCCACAGTGGATGATGAACTAGCTGGGCCGGTGTTAAGCCACGAGAAAGACAGTCACTTGGGTTCTCAGATCCCTTGACATGGAAGAAGTGCTCCGACGATAAGTTTTCGTGGATTTTAGCGATGCGATTGGCCACATAAGTGTGCCAGCGATGAGGAGAGGAATGAATCCAACTCAAAGTTACAGTTGAATCAGAGAACGCCACGACAGCCTCAATGGCATATCGGGCGGAGTAGAGAACGAAAACTCGTTTGATCAGAATTGATAAAAGGAGTGCGGCGCATAGCTCCAAACGAGCTAGCGAAATAACCTTAAGAGGTGCGACTTTGGACTTTGCACATACCAGTGAGATAACGATGTCACCGTCTGGCTTGACTACGTGGGCATAGACAGCACCGCCGTAAGCCTTCTCACTGGCATCCGCAAAGCCAACTATGGACAGTTTACAATTTTCGATAACGCCAATATGACGTGCGAATTTAAGTTGAGAAACTTCAGGTAACTCAGCTTGAAATTGTTCCCAAAGGCGAACAATGCGATTCGGTGGGACCTCATCCCATCCTATTTTGACAAGCCACAAATCCTTGATCAGTAATTTAGCGTACAAAATCATGGGCGCGACTAATCCCAATACATCAAAGAGACGAGCGATAGACGACAAGATATTCCTTTTTGTACAAGGACGAACATCAGGGTTGACCTGGAACGCGAAATAGTCATGGTCGGGAAACCAGCGTAACCCAAGAATTTTCAGGGTCGGATCCTTACTTAGATCGACACTGTGCGAGAGTCGCAATGACTCGGGAATAGCCTGAAGGACTTCAGCGCTATTACTTGACCATTTAGTCAACTCAAAATCACCAAGTGAAAATATTTTAATCAATTGGTGAGATGACTCTATTGCTTGCTCTACATTAAAGGTAGAGCTTGCTATATCATCCATGTAAATGTCTCTGCTCAGTACCTCACTGGCCAGAGGAAATTGGTGCCCTTCGTCCTTACACAATTGTTGAATGGTGCGAATCGCGACAAAAGGAGAACACTTCAGGCCGAAAGGTAGAACTGAAAATTGAAAGATTTTTAAATTTTCATCTTCATGAAAGCGGTAGAGTATTCGCTGAAGCGGACGATCTTCAGGACGAATCCCTATTTTAAGATACATAGCTTTAACGTCAGAAGTTATTGCTACCGCGAAGAGTCTCAGGTTCAATAAAATATTTAACAGGTCCGTTTGAAGAACGGGACCAGCGTAAAGGATGTCATTTAACGAGGTACCATTGTCTGACTTTGCGCTTGCGTCAAGAACCACGCGTAACTTAGTGGTTGTCTTGTCCTCGCGAATGACAGCATGGTGTGGGATATAGAACGAGACCTCACCTGGCAAAACTCCTTCCACTAAAGAAATATAGTTATTTTTTAGATAATCTTTAATGACGTCATCATACATAAATTTGACGTTAGGATGTGATTTAAATTTACGTTCGAGGCTAAGAAACCTACGACGAGCGATTTCGAAAGAATTTCCTAGCGCAGAAGCGTCCGTCTTTAATGGCAAAGCAGCGACATACTTGCCAGATGGGGTGCGAGTAGTGGTAGAACAATAAAACTGCTCGCAGTGTTTATCGTCCACACTTGTGATTGAAGAAGCTTGAACTTCCTCGATCTCCCAGAATCTACGCAAGTCGTAGTTTTCCAAAGAAGACGTCGCGCAAAACGACATCGTAGCGGTAGAAGAGTCTAAAATAGGCGCTTCTCCCATAAAGATATATCCTAACACAGTCTCTAATGCATCTGGATATCCAGCTGTCGAAGTAACTTTACTTGGTTGCAATAACTTAGCAAACAACTTTACTCCAAGTAGAATGTCAATATTCCCCGGCATTCCCCAAGTATCATCAGCGAATAGATGCGAATCGATATAATTGAGATCAGCGACATCTATCGGACACAATGGAAGCTGTCCTGTTATCTCGTCGAGAACCAGTGCCTCGATTGAGTACTTGGGTTGAGCGCGGAGGCGAGAGCTAAATGTGAAGTCGACTGAACCGCGGACCGATTGAGACGTACCACCGATACCTTTAACCGTGACTATAGAATCGTCACGTATTGGTAGTCCAAGCATACGACAACATCGGGTGGTAATATAGTTCTTCTGAGAACCCGGGTCCAATAGACAGCGAACAACAAAATCCTTCCCCTTTCTACCTACCACTAACACTTTCGCAGTAGCTAAAACCTCCGTAGTGCGAGTACTATTATGAGCCGAAGCCGAATGAGTACACAAAGAAACGCGATCTTGATCCGGGGTCTGGACTACGGCGCTGGCAGACGGCGCAGCGCCGACTGCTGGCGCGGGTGTCGGTTTGGGCGGCGGCGATTGATCAAAATGTAACAGGGAATGATGTTTACCGCTGCATTTCTTGCACGAGAGTGCTGATTGACACTTAGATACGGTGTGTTGACTACTAAGGCAATTACCGCAAAAGCGATTATCTTTTATATATTTAAATTTGTCATTCGCATTTAATTTTAAAAAGGCACTACACTTATATAAGTTTGTGTGCACCGACTGACAAAGCGAACACTTAGGTGACGTAGCTACATACACCTGCGATACCTTACTAGAGGGTGCGGGAGGGGGTCTACCGCTGGCGCCAGCAGTCGGACGCTCAGGCTTCTGCGGCGCGGTGCGATAAAGAATTTTTACCTGTTCTCGTACGAACTTTACGAAATAATTGTAATCTACGCTATGAGGATCCGTTAACGTGCGAAGCGACATTTCATAATGTTTTGCGATGTCGGAGTCTACCAACTTAAGACCCACGTACATAAAAATAAAATCAGACATGTTGTCGATTTTTAATTGTTGAAGTCCAGCCACAATAGCGGTGTACCTATCAAAAACCTTTTCTACATTAGCGGGCGACGAACCAGCTGCCTTTAAAGAAAACAGCTGATTTAAATAATTAACGGCTAATGCGCGCTTGTCCTGATATTTAGCGATAAGCGCGTCCCAGATAACACGATAATTTTCTGCAGCAGGAACAATACCGGCTGCCACACCTTTGGCTTTGCCTTTGAGATGACCTAACAAATAATGAATGCGATCAGAATCCGAAAGATCGGGATTTGTATGAATCACCCGTTTAAATGTCTCATAGAAGAACGGAAAGTTCTGAATGTCACCATCAAAGGTAGGTAGTTCGATTCGAGGTATTTTGATATGCGATGATCCTGCCTCATTCGAGTTATGAGACTCTTTTGTTGTGGTTAGGGAACTCAAAACATTTTTGATTTCGCACGCCAGATCCTCAAATGAAGACAATGTACTATAATTAACCTCATATGTTGGATTAAGTTTCAATGAAATAATGTTTATATTATCAATAACAGTTATAATTTCAGTACGAATTAGATCAATTGATTTAGCTTGCGCAATAAAGGTGTCCCGCGATTTTTCGGTTTTAAGGTTTATTATAGAATCAAATAACCTTTGTGCACGAGCAAAGTATGCGGCGCGTTTGCCCTCATACATTTTTAATTTATTTTGTAAATCTTCCATTTTAACTTACAATAGAATAGAACTCAAAGTAAATTTACACAAAAATATCAATTCGGAACCCACTTAACTCTCAAACACGGAACCCTAACAAGCTAGTACGAAAACTGTGAATCAAAACAAAAGAAACAAATGCTTGATCAGGTAAAAACAATAAAATAGGTAGGAACCTCTTTTCCTGACCTGCGGAACCCTAGTACCAAAAATGGCAACAAGGTGCGGTAAACAACTGAATTTAAAAATAATAAATCAGCTATTTAAATAATTCTGTACGGAACCAACTTTCGCCTTAGCACGCGGAACCCTAATGGAACGCGTAAGCAAAGTCCAACAAAATAACACAATTAAACAAATAGGTACGGAATCACTACTCCGACCGTGCGAATGACATAATTATCACAATAACTTAGTGAGGGTTACAATAACAACCTTTCACAAATACTATAATCCTTTTCGGTAAGTAGGTAGATATATACCTATAATATGTCCCGTACGAAACCTTCCGATAGGTAACCACTTACATCAAAGGATCAAGTCTAAGGTAAACAGAAAATAAATGCGATGCGAGAATATACCTAGGTATCTCGATAAATATTTATCTAATGTACCTATGTAACTCAAAACGGAATGAACACAAGTGTATGTACAAAAACCGTCTGAACCTAAATAACTTATAGGTGCGATGGGAATTCACAAACCAAAGTTCAAAAAACAACTTTAGTTTTAGTTGGTATGGAAATAATATCCAACCATGCGAAAACTTACTTTACGTACGTGCGATACAGAAATAACTTATCCGTGATCTCACAACTGTAACGTTAAGTAAGTGCGGTGTAGATAAACAGTAAAATTGTTGTTATCTAAAACATAAATTTAAAATAAATTTATTGAGAATAATGTAACTAAATTGCAATAATTTAATCAAATGCGGAGTGGACTGTATTGCGATTAAATACTCGTAAAATACGAGGCGATATACCAGGATAACATTTACCTATAAAACTTCAGTTAAATAATACTAAATCAATCATAACAAAGGTACAATGACCGTTCAATCACGATTGTGGTTCCCGGACTCAAGGTCAACCTTGGTACGAAAGTAGGTCACTCAACACAACCTTTGTGAGAACCCCAAACGCGCTGTTTGTCGAGCACGAGGAATACTACCCACGAATCTACCCACCAATATACCAAATGTTGGCTTGTGATGCGCAGTTCTCGGAAAATACCCTATTTCACGACACAGTTCACTGTAATAGTTATAGCATTTAAGACTTGATATGATTTAGTAATATTAATGTGTAAGTACCTACACCGCTAAAAATATGCAATGTAACGGAACTTCGATAAAGAATGCGGATGATATTAGACCTTACATATAATGCAATAAGGACGAGTTTCCTAAAACGATATGCAATTTTACTTATATAATTTCTAGATTTTTCTAGCTTAAAGGATAAATCTATCCGGCTGAAGGACCAAATGGAACATATAGTTCGACGTTCGGTTTTTTATGATTTGAAATTACTGGTCAAAACTATACGTTGCGGTAGCCTCAAAATGGAGGGGCGCTGATTCGAAATATTCTAGAAAATGCAATAGCTTGACGGTGAACAGTTGGAAAACCTATAGGCACGGAGGAAGGCTTACCTTGCTGTCCACGTCCGCGATCAGCTCCAGAGGGACTGCTTCAACTGCACTCAAAGTTCACTTCACACACAGAAGTCCATAGTTCAAAATGTTAGTCCAAAATGCGGTGGGCCAATGAACCCGCGGGTATTATTTATGGCGAAAATATGGACAATCTCAGCACTAACTTAGCTGGAAAGGCGATGACGCGGCGCACAGACGATCAGAGATAGATCTTTTCCGAAGAGTTGTCAACGGACCGCACGCACGCTAGGCGAATATTCAACAGAGTCGCCATCTTGATCTTATTTTTTTTTCCTTCCTTTTTCATCACATGAACATAGTCACGAGATGCGCAGCGACCAGTGGAACTTCATACTGGTTGAGTTTCCTTAGCCGCGGCAGGAGCCAAGTCCAAGAGGCGACTGCTGGACATTTTCAACACGGCAAAGCCAACCTGGCGTACCCAGTCAGTTCAAATGTCCAACGTCAAGCATTATATTTATTTATTACACGCAAACACCGTGTTGGCGTAACCAGGTATTGTTGTGTTTTATTTATCCTTTTTATCCATCTTTGTTACATTAAATAGACATTTATTTACCGCTTCAATGGGATTCTATTATCTCTGTTCTTGAAGTAGAACTGTATAAAAACCAGTGTATAGTTCTGCTCTATAAACATAGAATGTTTTACTAAGAAATGATTCCTTTGATGAGAAAGAAGGACCATGCCAAATTACGGGCCTACCACACGTACAAGATTCACCACAGTATTGCCTGCGCAAGCCGGTTTGTACACGGAACACCGTGCGTGCGGTTGGTAAAACTATATCACATGCCAACCCCAAAGCACGGCCTGCACTTTTTTGCGCTGTCAGAACTGTGGTGAAGCTTGACATTGTGGTGTGGTAGGTGATAGGTCCAATAATAGTAAAGTAGGTAATTCAAATAGAAAAACGTTTAACAAAACACGAATAAATTAATGAAGTTTTCGACTCACGAAAACTGCTTATGCTCGACTGACGGTTATCGATGACGTTCATGAAAACAGATTAACGGTTACAGTGCATCGTGATTTCAAAGTTAATTAGAAAATCACAAATTGAACTCTCCCACCCTGAGTGAAGCGTCAAGGACTGTCAGATGCGATAAGACCGCCCATAGTGTCACTAGAGTTGTTTATAAGCTATTGTGAATTGTTTTTTTGTTTTTAAATACGTTGCCCCACAATAGGGATTTCTTCAATAGGCGTTTACAGCCATAGAAACACACATACATAATCGCAGAAGCTATGCTGCGGGGCGAGACGGAATAGAAAGCGGTCGCCTCCTTCTGCGAAGCAATCATGTCGCCGTGCGGATTGCGAGTGGTGGGTAACTCGCCGTCGGGTTATGGACCATGCCCGGCTCGACACCAAGTCGTGTTCCACGCGCGCCTGGAAGAGCTGCCAAGAGCTGTCTGCAATCTAATGGGGCTCCCTTAGAGGGCAAAAACCTGATAAAAAAGGGGTGACAGAGATAATAAGTAATTGACGAAGGAACAACCAGAACAATCTACCATGAGTTGTCATTACGATACTCGATCAAACGCATCGACCGCGTTTGGCACTCTCATTGGTTGAGAGTTATACAACCTTGGAGCGGGCCAATTAGAGCGCCAAACGCGGTCGATGCGTATAATCGAGTATCGTAATGACAATTCATGGTGTGGGTACAGAAGAAGCCTGTTCACTCTAACTTATCTTTTTTATCTATGGTATTATAGAAATGTTATCTATTAACGTTTTAGATCTTTATACGCAACTTAGTTATGGGTGTTTAGTGAAATAAAATCAGTACCGTCGTACCGTGATTCTGGAAAAAAGGACTAGGAAATTAGTATGAAATATCCTACAATATCTTAAACTAGCTGACCCCGCAAACGTTGTTTTGCAATATAAATTAAAAAAAAATAGATAGTAGCCGATTCTCAGACCTACTGAAACGCATATAAAATTTGGTAAAAATCGGTAGAGCCGTTTCGGAGGAGTACGGTAACTAACATTGTGACACGGAAATTTTATATTTAAACAAGTCGTTGAAAATCTTCACGCAAAAAGTTTTCCGATTCATCTGTTTCAAATCTAGATTCACTCGAGGGGAGGTAATTGTCCTATCTAAATGAGAGTTTCGTGTCTTTAAAGGAATTTGGTAACTATTTAACCAAGATGATTTTATTTTCTTGTCGACGGCACGGATGACTGTAGCTGAGCGATCAACGGTTACGTAGCGTGTGGCGGGTTCGATTCCCGCACGGAAATACTTGTATGATTACATAATTAAACGAACTTACCTTAAGTGAAGTTCTATTGTAATTATACGAGATGCTTAGTCCGAGATATCTTCTATTTTCACTATGTAGTTCCACAATCTTGCATTGTGTGAATGCCGCGAATATTTAGAGGTTAAAACCTCCAAGATCAAAATAAGGCTCTCCTGCTCACAACTCTACGTCTGCAACTCATTCTTTCAGAGCATTAGTATATGTGTATTATGATTTCCAACCTGACTTCCAGGGATATTATAATCTGTGATTATGATAGGGGTGGGTGGGAGATTTATATCTCGGACTAAGCATCTCGTATAATTACAATAGAACTTCACTTAAGGTAAGTTCGTTTAATTATGTAATTATACTCAAGCTTAGTCCGAGATATCTTCTATTTTCACTATGTAGATGTTCAGAGAATTGTTGGAAATCATAATGGTGTATAAGTAACAATAAACCAAATTATACACATGAAAATGCAATGTCATTAATTGCGTCAATTTTACAATAACAAATTGTAATATTTCGTATTTTTGGCACTATATTAGTGTTACAGATTGCTTTTGCGGATGTACAGCTTTCACTTTCCTTAATTAAGGGTCTACTGTAGTGATTAGCAAAAACTCTTGATCCCATAGACCAACCAGCCGATTTGAAAATACAGTCTAAAGTTACACCTTCCCTACACACCAGTGACGTAGACGCGTGACGTGTGGAGTGAGGTGTAAATTTTTTAACATCAATGCCACACTCAGTCATAATTTGTCTTATCCAGCGACTAATAGTTTGGTTACTGGCCTATCTATAGGGCTTTTTATAACAAATAAAAAGTTTATCTGTATTATTTCTGTCTGTATTTCTGAGTGGTCTGGTCTGATCTATTCGTATATAGTTTCGAAGTGTCGTTACAGGGCAAATTTTTGGTTTCAAATCAAAGTAAGGAAGTTTGATTATGACCTGATCTTTACATAGTGTAGTTGTTTTTAAAAGTAATCGTAATTTTTACGCCAGTATCATTGAATTCCATATTACTCAATTGTATAATTGACAGTGTTTGTATACAGTATACGTTGAGCAGTCTGTTGTAATAGCTAATAAAATTACTATTGTTATTATTATTATTATTTTTTATATATATATATATATATTTTATTTTTTTTTCTTTTTTGTAATCTAAGTTAAGACTACTGTTTGGTGACCAAATTTGAATATGATTCAATACAATAGATGGGTCCCATGTATTGTATCGTTGCGTTGTACTTAGGTTTACAAGGTTTCACTTTGTATACACCCTTAAAAAATCTTTTTATTTGTAAATCTGTCCCTAAGCTTGTATCTATGATAAGAGAGAGAGCTGAACGACACGTGTTAAGAGTAGAGTACGAAGCGCCTTGTGATAACATTTCTGTAAGAAAATTTAAAACTCTATGTATTGATAGCTCATAATATTTTCCCCGTTACAAAACGACCACCATTTTTTAAGTGCTGTTGAATATTGTTTAATGGTGTTTTGTGATAAGGATGCTACCATTATGTCTATTGTTTCATCCGGTGTTAGTTTTATCCGGAGTGCTTCCCGGATAATATGCAGGCTCCCAGGGAAAGCCTGTTGTGCAGCGGGTGTAGTGTTCTGAAAGGTGATGTTAACAAATCTTTTGATGGTTTGAAATATAACACTTCTGAAACTGTCAATTCATTAATAAATGGATACCACGGTTGTGAGGTCCATAGAGGAAAAACTATAATGCCTGTTGGCTTATCACATTTTTTATATATATTTAGAAATTAATGAAAGTGGAGGAAACGCATAAAATAAGTTAAAAGCTGACCAATCTATGGTAAAAGCGTCAATATTTTCTGATGGGGGATCTCTATGCCAAGATATGTATGTATGACATTTTTTGTTTGCTCTTGTTGCGAACAGGTGTATATCTGGTTCTCCAAATGACTCTGTAATATTTAAGAAAGCTTTGTTGCTTAATTCCCATTCCGAGTCTATATTTTTAATTCTAGACTCTTAATCAGCTTCTTTGTTTTCTCTTGACTTAATAAATGAGGCAAATAACCATATTCTACGGATCTCACACCATTGCCATATGCGTATGGCCAAAGCATTAAGCTTTTGGAATTGTATGCCCCCCCCCTTCTGTTTATGTATGCTATTGCTGTGGTGTTATAAATTCTCAGTAATATCAGACAAGAGTGTAAATCTTTGCAAAAACCACTTGCAACTTTGCCATTACAGTACGCTCTCCAGCCTGATCCTGATGCATCAGAATATATTTCCAAATCAAATTTGTACTGTCTGATTAAATTTTTAGATAATTATTTTAATTTGACTATCCCACCATTTTAATTCATTTTTACATTCCTCATTAATATTGATAATTGCGTCAAAGTCATTGTTTGCTGAACACAGAGGCTGATATTTTTGTTGTTCAAGTGTTTTTGTGTACAAAAAACCATATTTAAGATATGGCTGGAGAGCAGGCTACAAGGGTGCCAATAAGTTTTGCGAATTCTCTTATTGTACGTTGATCTGTCTGTATATATTTTTTAATTAGTAAGGCAATGGTCTCTTTTTTCTTAAAAAGGTACTGATAATGCCATGTCTTTCGTATTTACTTTAAGTCCTAAAAACTCAGCAATATTAGATCATGTTACTCTTTTCTTTATTTATAATAAAGCCAAGACATTCTAGTAAATTTAAGGTATTCTGACCGTTTTCTAGACATTCCTGGTAAGTATTACCAATACAATTATTATCGTCAAGATAAGACACTGATTTCTAACCTTTACTGCGTGGAAAATTCATTACGTTGAGTGTTGAGACCAAATGGCATGCATTTGAATTCATACATAGTATTCTGGAACCAAAACCTTAGTTAATTTCTATCATTACCATAGGAATCAAAAAGTAGGATTTTTTAAGTCAATAGTGCACAAGAAATTATTTTTTGAAATCAGATAGAGTTCTCATATCTTCAATTTTAAAATGTTCAGGTGAAATAAATTTATTTAAGTTTTTTAAATTCAAAATAAATCTAACTTCTGGTTTTGGTATCGTAAATATCTTTTGTATTTTGTAAATATTGTTTTTTAACTGGTTTACATTTTATAATTACACCAAGTTGTAATAGTTTATTTTATTTCATTCAAAATTATAATATTTTCCGTTTCAGAAAAAAAAAATTCTAATTTTTGGAATATTTTGCTGGTAACGAGCCTCAGAAAAGGGGATATTATAGCCTTTGAGCCAAGATAAGACTACTTTGTCTTGTGTTATCTTTAACCAACAGGAATAAAAATACTTAAGTCTACCAGAAAAAGTATTTACCTCTAAGTTTGTCGTACAGACGGTTTGGCTGTTGTAGGACGTTGTGGGGGTCTCTGCTTCTGTGAGTAGTGTTGAGTCTGTTAGTGATATCTGCCCCCCCCCCTCCCTGTTAGAACTGAGTCGAACTCGTTCGAGGAGGGCCCCTGAAGTTTCCCTGTTTCTTGGGGTAATTTTGAGGTTGGTTTGGTCGGTTAGATGAGTTAGTATTTTTTCGGTTAGGGCAGTTTTGCTTTAAAATAATGCCAGCTGATTTTTTGATCGTTGTGGCAGCTTTGACTTTATCATTAAATTTCTCTCCAAAAAGAAATTCATCTCGCTTCTGATTTTCGACTGACTTTCCGACATTTTTGTCGAGATTCGGGATTACAAGCTTTTTTCTGGTGACTGTATCTTGATGGTGAAGGTCCGTCAGTAAACGTGTGATGTCACTGATTGTTGAAATGACTGTTATTTTATCAACATCATCTTTAATGAGTTTGTCAGTAGCGGACAACAAGGACGCTATTGCAACTCCCAGTTGTTGTTGGCGCTCCTCGACTCGTTTATCTAAGGCCTTTATTGTATCATTTAGCAGGCCCTCCAGTTCTTTGTTCAGTTTTGGTGCATCGAAAAGCTTTGCGTTAGTTGGTATTAAAAATTTCTTAACAAGTTCATCTTTGGTATCTTGTTTCAGACCTTGGGTAATAATACCTTCAACCCTTTTTACCAATTCGATATGAATTTCTGGTCCATATGCTTTTTCTGTAAGTTATGTTTGACCAAGAGCCTTAATTATGGAATCATCTAAGATTTCCTTAGTGATATCTGAACCCTCAGTACATAAAACAGAAACAAACCAACATGTTTGTTTTATATACGAGTAAGATACACGGCTACCAGCTCTCTGTATCTTTGTACTATGCTATGCACTGTACTTTATTCCAAGTGTGTACTTATTATGTATATTTAAGTACAGATTCATATAGCCACACCGTAGCTATTTAGTAACGAAAACTATTCGTTAACAAAATCAAACATGATAAGTTGAGCTTACGTAATAAATCATTCTGGAATGTTTATTCTCCAAGCACTTCCAGTTACTTGAAGCGGCCAGCGAATAAAGAACAACGTTCTTATTGTAAGCACGGTGGTACTTCCCCGTGATGATCTCACTCCACCGGAGCGCCTGTAGTGATACGTACCACGTATCACGTAAACAACAGGAACGATCGTAATTAAGTTATTTTGAGCAGAAAAAACAACTTGCCTGTAAGCTCTGTGTCACATTCACCGACAACACTTTTCTCCTCGTAGGATGATATCGGTGTTGATGCCGCCGGCGTTGGTGATAAAACTACTAAGTTTTAGGGTGCTGGCGATGGTGTTCGATTGTCCTTGCACCTGTTTTTTCTTTTCTTCAATTTCATTTTCAATTTTCTTATCTTCCTTTCGTATCGCTCCTCTTTGCATTCGCACTTCCTTTTTGGCATTTTGAGCGTTGAAGCACTTCACATACAGTTATTCTAACTGGCACGTACGGCACGCACAACGCGAAAACAGTGAATGAGTTGCAGACGTAGAGTTGTGAGCAGGAGAGCCTTATTTTGATCTTGGAGGTTTTAACCTCTAAATATTCGCGGCATTCACACAATGCAAGATTGTGGAACTACATAGTGAAAATAGAAGATATCTCGGACTAAGCTTGAGTATAATTTGCAAGTAGATATAGTTGTTCCGGATCTGAGTGTTTATGTATGAGAGTTTCTATGTTTCTAAACGTCCTTACGATACAGGAGAAATAGTGTGGGCAACGTTTTTTATTAGAAGCATACAAATATTCTTTCTGTTTTTTTTTTTTTTATGAGAGGAAGGGACTAAATAAATAATGTGTGTATTGTATGAAAGGCTGCTGCCAGCGGTTTCGCCCTTATAACTCGAAAATTATCCCATGGGAAGATAAAATGGGGATAAAATTATCCACTGGAAGCCAGTCTTACCATGGGGTATCATCGTATTGCCACGTAACTGGGTTGTAGAGGTCGGATAGGCAGTCGCTCCATGTCATCATCATCATCATCATCATCAGCCTATAATGTTCCCACTGCTGGGACACAGGCCTCCTCTCTGTAAGAGGGAGTGGGCCATAATCCACCACGCGGGCCCAGTGCGGGTTGGTAGATGTCACATGTCTTCGAAGTTTTGGTTCTAGGACATGCCGGTTTCCTCACGATGTTTTCCTTCACCGTTTTGAAAGCAGTGGTGATGAAGTAAATTACGCAAAGTAATGCGCCTGGCGGGGTTCGAACCCACGACCTACGACTCGTAAGTCGGGGCTGATACCACTGGGCCACCACTGCTCTCATGTAAAATACTGATATTCTGTTGCATCTGGATCGATTGGAAGCCGACCCCAATATAGTTGGGAAAAGGCTAGGTAGATGATGATGAAAACTATCCACTAAACCGCTGAAGTGCTGCACAAAATGTTCGCGTACAAATGTGCTGCATACTAATTTGGTGGAATTATACCATATTTTGCTTTATTTGAGGTACCAATTTAACAGTTGAGTTCCTTGAGTTATGAATCGAGCTTCACGATAACTGACAAATTAATGCTTGCACTGACTGGACAGGTCCACTCAAATTTGTGTGGCTCTTTCTTCAAAAGACCATCTCGGATACAAACCTGCAGGGTCCTCGCATGACTTAACCAATTTAATGTCTGGACTTTAAAAGAGACGATGACCTCCGATTTTGTTTCGGATGTTTCTTCTCAGAGTAGTCAGGTACGAAACACCGGCCTCATCTAGCTAAAAAAAAATGTTTTGACTTTTAAAAGTGTTTGTGAAAACCTATTTGCAAAATAAATATCATTTATCATTTAACATCATCGTTCAGGTTTATTTTATACCACTGGCATTGACACGCGACTTAGAATTGCATTGTGTACGTTGACACTGTATTTGATTTCAAGTAGCTTAGGGTGGTCGCGAGACTCACGAATTATCGTGACCCCGGAACGTAAAGGGCTATTGAAGGACACGTGGATTATAGTCAGTACTAGTCTGACAGTCCCTCTCGTCCTGTCCGGGGTCGGAAGGACTCATTTGATTATTTGCCCACGCTAAAAAAAAGTAGCTTAGGGTACTGTGTTCATTGACATGACGGTCTATTTAATAAAATACGGAGAATAATACAAAATATAAAAATAAGAGTATTGAAATCTAATTTAATCCGGTTATCATTTATTTCTCGCAATTATCGTAATTACAGTGATTTTCATAGTATTCCACGAAATATATTTTTGTAGGTTCCATTTGGTATTTGCTTGGCTGACTAGCTAAAATACAAAAGATTTTCAGGAATCGTTTAACCTTTATAAATATGTGAAAGTCTGTGAGGATGGATGGAAAGGCTTATTACTCTTTCTGAAATTAACCTCTGAAGGGATCGCGGAAGATGGGGATCATGGCACTATCTAGTTAAGGGAACGGTGGTCCTGAAACGCAAGGAGTAACTGAACATGTCTTGTCCATCAGGTAGATTCAGAGAACTATTTATAATAATCCCACATTTATCAGTTTTAGGTCCGGTTATCTTCAAACACTAGTCATCTTTTAAAGGGTTCCAGGTTCTAGTGCATAAGTGCTATTTTCTTTAAACATCATAATCATCAACAATCATCATCATCAGCCTATAATGTTCCCACAGCTGGGAAACAGGCCTCCTCTCTGAGAGTGGACCATAATCCCAGTGCGGGAATACGGGCGGTGCGGGCCCAGTGCGGCCATATATCAAATCATGTCTTCGAATTTTTGTTTCTACCGCATGGTCGGTTTCCTCAGGAAACCGTATGATATTTTTATATTATTTACCTTTACTGATTTCATGAGTGGCGACTCCAGGTTCATATTTCTGTTCTTCATCGAGCTGGATCCAGAGCCGTCGATACCTGTGGACAAAAATAAGTATTTTATAATAATTCATGAAGCTGGCACTTAACGCAGTGTAAGCCGACATTCTTCCGCCGCGGGAGACGTCCACGGCCTCGGTCGTCGCGAGGCTATTTCCGACCACCGTAGGCACGGGGTCGGTGAGTAATGAGTAACTCGCCGTCCGATCATGGACCGTGCTCAGATCGACAGCGCGTCGTGTTCGCGTTTCAAAGAGCTAGGTAGGAGGACTCATTTGACGATTTTACCATAAAAAAAGGTCATGTCGTACGCATAAATTGATGAAATATACCAGAACCTCTGAACTTAGTCACAAACAGCTAGAAATATGTACAAAGGGGCGAGTTTCTTGTTGGTTAAGGAACTCTAAGACAACTATTCGCATTGTTTGGGAGAAAAGCCGTGTAAAAACAGTAGTATGTATATTGTTCGGTCAGAATCGCACATTGTAATCGACTTAATTGTAATGAGAATAAAACCACCATGATTTTGACAGTGATACACAGTCAGAGATAAGATTGTTGAGATCTTTCTCAGTTATTCACTGTTTTATATCCACTGTATTCAAGAAACCACTTTTAGTCAATGTTCTGAGAGAGCTGAGTAATGTATAGACGTAAAAAGTTTTAACGTTACTTTCATGTAAAGTGTAAAAAGTTATTACGCATACAAAGTGTAGTAAATAGATTTTTGCCCGCAAGCCAAAGTCGTTGCCAAACTGTCATATACATTCTCAGGGCAAGATTCAATGCAAACAGTTGCAATATTGCTACGGCGTAGCAATCGCTACGAGATTGCTACGCTGCTACGCTTCGTAGCGAATTGTCAATATTGTAGAATTCCTGATCTTGACGTCTGACAAAATTTTGACCTCTATTGGTTTGAACACTTGTATAATAAGATTGTTTTCAGAACGAAAAATTAAATCTGGCTAAATGCAATGCCTTTTTAATTGTACATTTCATAAGTTATAATAAGTATTTGTCGCCATGATTTTTCTTGTGTAAAAAAAAACATAATATGAATTTGATAACAATTCGGTGACACGTGGCGCAATCTATTAACAAACAGACGTATTGCTGGCGAGTTTGTTCACCAACTTCTTCTTTGTTACTTGAAAACGTTAACTAAGTATTTAAACACTAGTAAAGTAGGCCTCAATTATGATAAGATTATCCACTATACTAAGTACCCTCAATACTAATTCCAATTAAGATTATCCAAAACTCAGTTTCCTAGAAAGTTAGAAAGCGTCCAATTGATTTAGGCAAAATACTCTTTAGTAACACGACCGTACATAGTCTCGGTAAATTACGTTTATTTAATTTAGATTTGCCCTTCGATAGTTAACTAGGTTCGGAATAACGTTAGGATTTGTTTTGAAACTGTATACAAATCTGTTCCTGTGTCAATTTACTGGACAGCTCTTTGAGGCGCGCGTGGAACACGACACGCCGTTGACCCGGGCATGGTCCATAATCGGACAGTGAGTCGCCCATTACTCGCCGCCCGCATGCCCGCGACCTGTGCTAAGCTGGGGTGGGACTCTTGTCTAAATATTATATTAAAACAGATTCAAGTTGCTATTTGAACTTAAGGGGCTACGTCAGTACTTATACGGTTTTTATATTTAACTTTCTGTCGTACATGACTGGACTACAGATCTTACAACTTGGAATATAGTTATTGACTATATGATCTAAATTCTCACAAAGTTGAAAACACGATTCAATTAAATTTTCTCGATACAAAAAAAATGCAAAGTTCGGTCTATGTTTTTTATTTTTTGGACTATAAGGGATAACTACTATGAATTATTGAAAGGATGTTGTTTTAAATTGTAGAAAATACTAGTATCTAAATTCTGTAAAGACATTTTTTCAATTAATAACAATTTTAATTCATAAAAAGACGTCAATATGTTTGGGCACATACGCCGTTTTATTCTGAGCACACATTCACTATCGTCCTCTCATCTTTTGCCTTTTAAAAGTAGTGTTATCACTATCGTTCCTTGACGAATCAGTCAGCCAGCGTGGCTCTTACAGGCTAGACCTGTGACACTTTTTTTGAGATCGCGGCTGTCAGATTTTCGTAATAATTAAATTGGAAATGGATAAAAAGATCGAGAAAATAAAAACGAATGATACGTAGGCTTATAGATTTTTCAAAACTATGTTTCGCTGTGTTCAAAGGGACGTGATTAAACGGACATGACTGTAAATAAGTCACGTAAACTATTTATTCTATTTTAAATAACATATTATTTTCATTAATAAATCAAGAATAAAATAAACCAAACTTACTGAAAATCATCGCAGGAAATTCCTGACGACCCCTACAGAGCAAACAAGGCAAATGTTAGAATACGTATGATTCTATACATTACGAATTGTTCCTATCAATATAATAAATTACTCACAGTGATATTATATCAATGCTATCGTGATATCGTACTATTGTTGTCGGGTGGTTCCTCTGTGTCCATCCTCCTCCCATGTAATCTTTATTCATCTAAATACCATTTCACATGAACTAATGATAAATGCACTGATTTGCAGTCAACAATTTGAGACAATATGTAACTGAAAACGGGTTACCCTTGTTTGGTAGAACAACTTTTGATATAATTTTACTAATTCGAACAACGTTTGAGAAAATAATCAGTTTGTATAATATCGGTTAACTTAATTTTCATTTCATCGAATATTTATTTGCGATAACAACATTTGCGCTATTGCTCAAAATGTATAATATTCATTTGATATAATATTCAGGTGGTATAACATTTAGTTTATCGAATATTCGATTGGTGTAATGTAATGCAGAAAAGAAAACATTGTAAATATTTGTTCCGTCGATCTACCTTGGTAGGTAGTAATCATTAACTAAACTAAGGATGCAAGAGCGAGCGAAGCGAGCTCGGGACTTGGTGCACCCCGACTCGGACAGGTTAGGTTGGAAGGGGATGGCGGGGTCTGAAAGACCCCGCCATCCCCTTCGTGTTAGGTTACTGTAAACCTTGCAAACAGAAATAGGAGCCCCGCGAAGCGGGGCTCCGTCAAGCTACCTCGGTAGGTGGTTATCAGTAATATACGCTCGCCCTTGTATCCTTAGTCAAATTGCCGATTACTACCTACCGAGGTAGCTCGACGGAGCCCCGCTTCGCGGGGCTCCTATTTCTGTTTGCAAGGTTTAAAGTAACCTAACACGAAGGGGATGGCGGGGTCTTTCAGACCCCGCCATCCCCTTCGAACCTAACCTGTCCGAGTCGGGGTGCCCCAGGTTCCGAGCTCGCTTCGCTCGCTCTTGCATCCTTGGTGAAATTGCTGATTACCACCTACCAAGGTAGCTCGGCGGAGCCCGATTTTTTTATAGACAATGAAAGGAAACGAATAATTAATTAACTGAATATTCGATGCGATATTTCGACTAAATCATTATTAGTCTAGTAAAACATTAGTTTAAATAAAATTAGTGCATTTGAAAATTCGGTCAAATGAAATTATTTTAAAGAAATAAATAGGCTAAATAAACATATAACAATTAATTATTCGGTGAAATGAATAATTCTACGAAACGACTTTATTGTAACCAAAATTAGCCGGAGTGATTTTCGACGAAACGTTGTTCTGCCAAACAAGGGTGACCCACTGAAAACAACTTCTAATCGTATCAAACTGCGATATAGGATAAGAAGCACTTCACTTTCATTATTATTTATTTAGTTTCGTCACAGATTTATAACAATTTCGAAGAAACAGGGTTAAAATAAATTAAATGAAAACTGCTGTTGTCATTTTTAATACTTCAAAATTACTTGTCAACTACAAATAAGGCATAGCACCCACCACCCTGTTAAATATCGCCTATAGTATAATGCTGCGACTACGATGAAAAATCGGTGGTCATTGCTGTCTCACCGCGTGTTCGGTACAAGTTGCTTCTCGCTCTATTTATTGCTTTGGAGTCAAAAAAGATCAGTACTGGGTTCATGCTTTTGGAGTCGATAGATAATAATATCTCTAAGGGTTTCATTTGTCAGAAAAGTGATATTAAAACCTTGTCCCAAAAAAATACTGTGGATAAGATATTATAGAATGAAGATTTAATTATGAAGAGGTTACTGACATTAAACTGTTCTACTATACCTGTACCTCTTATGAGTAAAAAACTACTAAATCCACGCCGCTGCTCGACTAATGTCCATTTTACGCGGCGCTAGTGTCTGTCATTACATCAAAATGCATAAAAAATTAGTACCAACACCAGATGGTGGAGGACAGGGTGTCAAGAACCCTTAGCTTTCCACTCTCGAACATATAAAGATATCACGCAACCAGCTTTGTGAACGCACGATAATAAAAGGAGCGTGTGTTTGGGGCTTTTTTTAGCGTGGTAAAATAATCAAATGAGTCCTCCTACCCAGAGCAGGGCGGGAGGGACTGTCAGACTCGGAATACTTACTAAAATCTACGATGTATTTCAATAGCCCTTTACGTTCTGGGGTCACGGTATTCGTTAGTCCGCAACCCAAGTAGGCCCTCTAAGAGGGAGCCCCGTTATTGTGCTGTCACTCTTTCAGGCGCGCGTGGAACACAACGCACATGCCCATGCCCGTGCGCGCGTGTGTTTGGGGCTTAACGATAATTGGGTATTGTCACTTTCGTAAGGTATGCCAATTATCATTAATTTTCTACCAAATAGTAGTTTTCTTCGTAATCTCGGGACGTCAAAATCTGTGTCAAAATGTTATAAAATAAATTTAAGACTGTGAATGATAAAAATATTTACAAAATATATTATTCCAAATCAATAAGTATTTCTATCATTTTGTTTTGGTAAATGTTTCGACATCCTTATATTAAAATATTTCTACTAGAGTAAAACATGTATTTTGCGTAAAGGGAACACTGTAAGAAATGTTGAAGTTGAAGAAATGAAATACATAAAACTTTGGATTGCAATCATTTCGCGATAGTGGCGCCTGCTGGTGGCGGTGCGTGGCAACTTTCTCGGCGCGTGAAACAACGCTTTCGCTGAGCCGCGGGGCCTTAAGATAACCCTCGATGCCGGCGGGTAGAACTTTATGGTCAATTCACACGTACCACAACCACACTACAGCCACAACCACACCACAACGACGCCAAGTGGTCGGGCGTATATTTTGTATTGAAAATGAATATTACAATTTACACGTACCACATTTTGACTTTGTTATCGACCACCTGTGTAATACGACCACATCTCAACCACATCGGGACGGCAACGCCACCACCGGTGGCGGCACCGCGGCCACATCGCAACAAAAATCTTTCCTACATTACTACGTTCATTCAAGCCGTGTTTCCTCTAAGAAAGCCGGAGTATAACTGTACATGACCACGTGGTTACCACATCGCAACGACAGCGACAACGCAACCACATCGACATTTTGTCGGTACCACAACGCAACTGCAAAAAGCCGCTGCGACACACATGTAACCACAGCTTGACCACATTTTGTCGCTACGACGTGGTGTGGTTGTGGTACGGTGAATACACGCTTACAACAATATTTTTTTATCTTTGGAAAATCCCGCAATTTTATGATCTTATTCGCCTCGAAGCGATATTATTTGTAAACATTATACGCATTGTTTGATCGAATTGCTTCAGAATTAATTTGATTTCCATAAATTAATTTAGACTTCCATATGAATTCGAATTTGTATTGCTTGTTTTTACGAAGTGAACAGTTTGCTGTAACTTAATTTAATGAAGTAAGTAAATAAAAATGTTTATTTTTGATAGTTATGATGAAGGTGCATTTGGAGTCTATAAATTAATAAAAATAAATTGAAAATACACGATGGAGTATTACTTACCATTTAATTCATTTGACTGCTTGTTTTTTTCAAAACTTTTATAATTTTCGAAATGGTTATCTAAGGGTTGAACCACATCTGGCAGCACGGAATCGCCTTTTCCGTTGCCTTTTCTCTTTCTGTCGCTTAGAACTGCCATTTGCTAGACCTAGCGGTCCTAGCGGTCTAGCAAATGGCAGTTCTAAGCGACAGAAAGAGAAAGGGCGACGGAAAAAGGCGATTCCGTGCTGCCAGATGTAGTTCAACCCTAAGTGTGCAATTACAGTGGCGCGGGTCGGGCAGCGGGAGCGGGTGGCGGGTCACGAAATAGACTAGATTTCCGCTCAATCCGCCCCGCCCGCACTTGGTGCACCTCAGTCAAAAACTATGTGTTGGCGTTACCCGCCAGCGGATTCCGCTGTCCGCCCCGCTGCCATTGTAATTGCTCACTAAAAGATTTTTTTTTTCTTAGCCTGTTCTGTCCCACTCCTGGGCAAAGGCCTCCCTCCACTCCTTTCATTTTTCGCGATACTGGGCGTCCTCCTTCCAGTTCGGACGGAACCTGTCCAGTTCGTCCCGCCATCTCCTACGTGGCCTTCCAGGACCTCGTCTCACCGTCTTACCCAGTTTTGTGCTATTTTGGCCCACAGTTTGTCCGGCATGCGGCAGACATGTCCTATCCAGTCCCATTTCAGTTGGAGCGCAGTGTTGTGTTTCGTACACGGTCTGTTAATTTAACACCTAATATACTCTAAAAGTTATCTTTTTTTTATTTTTCGGCTGGTTCTGATTTCATGATTTTTAGAAAATCAATTGAAAACGTTGGTTTTTTATTTTAAATTTATTTGAACATCCCAGTTTTTTCTTAGATATTCAAATTCCTAAAAAAAACCTGTCGACGCGGAATCGCTCACAAATATCTTTATGTTCATATTTATCATGCAATAATAGGCAAAAGACGTCATTCGGCACGTTTACATTCATACGTCGAATATTATGCTCCAAATGTGGCAATACGTGACCGCCATAAGCCCATTCTAGATTTCCTGTGATTATCATCCGTAATCCACGGATTTCTTAAAAATCTAGGACATAGTAGAAAACTCCTTCATTATATTACCTATTGTATCAGAAGCAGCTGAGGAATGGCAGCAGGTCTTCTTCAGCAACCTCCGCAGTAGACCCTTGATGTCCAGGGTATAGGAGCCGTAGACTAGGGGATTCATACAGGAGTTAGAGACTGCCATCACGAAGAGCAGGTCCTGGACCCTCGGAGACACCTGGGCTGCTGATTCTCGGTCCACCATGTACCTGAAAGGAGCTTGAATTATTAGACTGTCTTAAATTCCGAAGGTGGATGGCAGTGCCAAAGCCGGCTTAGACAGAGATGGCGAGACGACATATTTTTTTTTTGCTGGTAAAATCATCAATTTAGTTCTCCCAGACTCTCAGACTCGTACTGACTAAAATCCACGATGTTACGAGTATAACACATCACAAAAGCACCCCAAACACCTACAATAGCCTTTACGTTCCAGTGAAATAGTCCTAATAATTTAAACAGCAAATAAATACACAACATTTTATCAGCGTCACACAGAACACGTAATTAAAAAAAGTAAACCGAAGACAAAAGTAAATTGGATTTGAAAGAAAATAAAAGAATTTCTGAGCCTAATTGAAGTAGAACCAACTAAAACTGGTTAAAAAGAGCTTTACGTCCATTATTGTAACCTTTCTAAGTATCTTTTTGTTCTTGAGTGAAAGTTATAGTTATGTACTTTTATTCGAACACAATGGGATCACAGTTTTTTGGAAAAATATTTTTTTTATGTAAGTAATCAAATGAGTACTATAGAGCCCATGAGTGACTCCACAGTCCAATCTATTTCCATACCAAAAAATCATCAAAATCTATTCAGCTATTTCGACATGAAAACAAAACGAAACATACTCGTACATGCAACTAAACGCACACACTTGCGCATTTATAAGTAATAGGATACAGACCACATGGTAATGGTAGCGTAAGGCAACCAGCAGAGTGCGAACACGGCGACTATAGTGACGGTCATGCGCAGCGTGCGACGGCGCGCGCGCTCGAGCACTCTTCGATCCGATCGGCGCAGGCGCACGTGGCCCACTGTGCTTCGATGCTCGCGTTTTTCTGGGGAAGGAAATATTGAGTCTTAAATAATAATCTAAATATGTAAAACTCAAAGGTGACTGACTGGTGTCCATCAGCCCAGCAAGAAAATGTCATCTACGAGGAATTGAGTTTTGCCATTAATTAGTGCGTAATAAGCTGTAAATGTGCGTCACATTAAAAAAATTGTGCGTGCCATGTTTTAGGAATAAATTCGAAAAAACGATTCCTGCTGGGATAACGTTTTTCCAGCAAGAAAATTTTGAACGAGAGACCGGAGCCAAAAAAAAAGTATGTGGGCATGTAGCTAAAATTAGTGCATAAATGTGCGCTGAAAATAAAAATTGTGCGGCTTAAGGCTTTGTAGATATTTCATTTCCTGCTGGGCTGACGTTTTGCAAAATCTGGTTTTTTAGGAATCAATGATTGTGCGCTCGTAAAAAAAACGCAAGTTCGTAGATCGCAATTTGTGCGTTATTTGTGAAATAATAGATTTTCAAAAACATCTACCGTTTCTAAGTAATCATAAATTTATGAAAAACCGAAAAATTGTCTTATCGCTTAAATGAACAAACAAATAAACGCACTGTTAACGGAATTCGGTTTTTCTTGCTGTTTTTAACACCCACCAAAAGTTTAAAGGCAAAGAGCACACACGTTTTTGGATAATACCCCTTTAAGTTAAATTCAGTTTAACTTAAAGGGGTATTATCCAAAAACGTGTATGCTCTTTGCCTTTAAACTTTTGGTGGGTGTACAATGCTTAAGCTTTGACGCGAAAGTGCAAGAAATAGAAACAACCCAAGATAATTATTTATGGACCAAAAATTAGAGCATATAATTAAGTATACTTTCCGTAAATTTCAGCTTCAAGCATCTCTTATTTTAGCAGATATAAATCAAGAACCAAAACAATTTCTACATTACTGGTTATCCGACCAAATGCGAATGACAGCAAAAAGGCGACGGTTTCATACATACCGATGACCTTCTTAAATTTTCTTACATACATTTTATGCCTGAGTACACTTACGTTTAAAAGTGTTAGGGTAATAGATAAAAGTTTTAGGGTACTAATATAGTGTTTTTTTATTTTGTTTTAAATACATATTAAAAAAAGGCGCGGTACTGCGGATATTTTATTGCTTAACGAAAATTAATAAACACGTATAGTTCATTTTCTATTTCATTAAGATAATATACTATGTAGGTATAAAAAGTTCTAATTCATTAAAGACTTTTACTAAGGAGCAGTTTTTATCATGTCACGCGTTTGAAACTTGAAATGTGGTACTTTTTTTCCCGAATTCGCAAACCACTAACTACTGTTACCTTTAAAAGTCAGTATGGCCCTGGAATGCAAAGTGCAACTGAGAAAACAGGTTGTTTTTTGAGTAAATCAATTTTCTTCCACTCAACCCAGTGCCTGAGGATGTATTTGAAAATATTATATTTTTTATCAGAACAACATAAATTATGTATGAATTTTCAAAGTTGGTGTCGATGATCAAATCCAAAACTATGAGAAATATTGAAAAATACTGAATGAAAAAATCCTATGGCGTTCCACCCACTGCACCGCGCCTCGTCGCGTAGCGCGGGATGGTAGGTTTTACCATTGTATGAAAGTATCTCAATTTATATAGAAATCACGCCTAGCACAACACATTGCCGACGAGAAAATGCGTGGGAAGGCGCCAAGCGCGCTGTTTCTGCCTGCAAACTGCACAAAATACCCTAACCACCCTATCCTACCTACACTACTTACCCTACCAACACTATCCAGTAAATTACGGAATATGAAAACCAACTTGACTGAGAAACTCTTATTATTAGATATTATTATCCCTTGATTTATTTTCAGATATCTAAAATACTTATTCTCCTATTCTGGACGAAGACAAAATCGATAATGTCGGTAACAAAAATAATTAAAATTGGTCCAGTTGTTTTTGGGTTAAAAATGTGGTAGGTAACTAACACTACTGTTTTTTTTTAATACTTTACTTCGATAAATGGCTCATTCCACACTTAAATTTTTTATTAATCTATCAATTTTCAATTCAATTCAATTCAATTTATTATTATTCCAGACCACATGATTCCATATTGTTAGTAAAACATAAACAACTTACGACTAGTGTTAGTACACAAATAAATTAACATCCATGTCTGAATAATCCAATTAATGCATACTTTTACAATTATCATAATAATCAACAATCATAAATTCCATAATAATCAATAATCATAAAACGTCATAAAATAATAATAATAATAATCAGATGTCAGAGACTATCACTACGTGTGCGAAAATATATGTAGTCGTTAGGTCAGGATCGGTCATTTTAAAATAGAAACCAGGTAGGTAGTTTCACTTTTTCTTTAATCACTTTTATACAGTCACAATTTCACTTATTAATCACCTTTTTAACAATAATTTGCAACACTATATTAACACACTATCACTTTAGGACAACTTGTGCCTCGGACCGAAGTCGAGAGTCGAATGCCACGATCGCTCCGCGCTGCGTCGCATGAACAAGTCGAGTAGTGGGGGTAGTGGGGATGGCGACATCGCCCGATCGGTCCGGTGCACGTGCTGTTTACAACAGTATGATGACGTAGCGCCGTCACGGCCATGCTGACGAGCGTACGTCCTCGGACGCGCACCTTAAAGACAACTAGATATCTGAAAAAGGCAACCAGAACTTCAGCGTTCGTTCATCCTGACATCGCAATCATAACTTATCATCTGGTCCGGTCTAATGACCCTTCAGTATGACATACTTCTGGTCCGGTCTGACGACCCTTCAGAGTTATAACCTCCTGGTCCGGTCCTACGACCCTTCAGAGTTATAACCTCCTGGTCCGGTAACTAACCCTTCAGGATTAATGTTGCTTGGTCCGGTCATATACGACCCTTCAAGGTCACTTCAGTTTAAACTGGTCCTGAACTAGCCAGTCCGGATCAGAGTGATCCCTTTAGCCCATTCAATCAACTTACAATAATCCTTATTTTACTTAATTAATCATCTCTATGTATTAAGGCTCTTGTCACAACGTTAATCGACTCAGGTTCTAAAGACTCTACCGATGATGTACGTGATCTGCTAAGTTGACTACTTCTACTGGCTTCTAAAGTATGAGAGTCAGCAGTCATTGTTTCACTATTAACAGATACCGTGTCACTGTTAACTAGAATATTATCATTCAAAACATCATTTTCATGGGTAGTTTCATGAAAAGGCGTATCATTATCATTCGCCGTCACGTTATCATCACTGATACTTTCTGCGATTTCTATTAAACCAGATTGTCCACGAGGTACTTCCCGTAAATTTTCGTGGGAATACTTGAAAACTCTGTTCGAACCATTAATATGTTTTAACTCGTAGCGGTCATTTTCCAAAACAGAAATGATTTTAAATGGACCCTTGTATTTGCGATCTAACTTGGTTTGGTGTCTCTCTTCGCTCTTAATGAAAACAAAATCACCTACAGAGAAAGGACGAACCCTAGCTTTACCTTTATTGAACCGTTCAGCATCAGATTCAGATAGTCTTTGAATATGGTCAGATGCGTTTGCCCTAGCTGATTCAAGATCAAGTCTATTAGTGTCATGAGAGCTTACAGATATTTTTGATAATTGTAATGAATTACCCTGAATCCCAAACATCAGTTCTAGCGGGGTGAACCCGGTTACTCTACACCGTGTACTGTTAAGAGCAAGTTGGATATCTCCTAATTGGTCTTGCCAAATAGTAACTGGGTCACATTCAACAACAGTAAGCAAATTTTTTAAGGTTCGCATGACGCGTTCCACTTGACCATTTGCCCTACTGGAACCAGTCGCAATAAGATGAAGTTCAATATGGTTATCGGTACAAAATTGTTTGAAATCGCTATTATCATACGAACGACCTCGGTCAGCTATTATTCGCTTTGGAGCACCAAATAAATTTACTGCGTTTTTAACCGCTTTAATGGCATTTATAGAATTTAAATTGGTAGTATGTTCCAGGAGAACAAATTTGGTGAACGCGTCTATAATGACGGAACAGTACTCCTTTCTGTCGCTTTTTCCGCTAAGTTTGCCCGTTAAATCTAGGTGGATGGTGTGCCATGGAATAGCCAATTTTGGTATAGGGTGCAAACGTACTTGCTGAGCACCAGATGGACCCTTGGAAGCCTTACATGTGACACAAGAATCAACGAATTTTTTTACAAATTTTGACATGTTTTGAAACCAATAGAGGTCATATAATTTATCAAGAGTTTTTTCAAAGCCAAGATGTTTAATTTCATTGTGAACGAGGCTTATTAAAGACCAAATTAAAGATTTAGGTAAAATAGGAAGCCATTTAGTGATTTTGCTGCGTTCAATCTTCCGATACAAAATACCTTGTCTAATATCGTATGTGCGTTCTACGTCAGTAGGTAATCCATTTGATCGCATTTTCGAAATAATGTCTGCTATCTCAGAGTCGCGTGATTGCTCAACATGTAACCATCCCCTTTCCAATTCAGATAAATTTACTATTCTTGTATGTCTTTGTTTTAAACCAAATACTTCATTATTTTTAATAGCCAGTGGATTTCGAGAGAGAAAGTCTGCATGAGCCATGGTTTTGCCCTCTTTATACACTATGTCAAAATCATAGGACTGAAGGATAGCCCACCACCTATGAACTCTAGGTGTCAAATCTTTTTTTGAATGAGACGCTTTTAATGCATTACAGTCAGTGAAAACTTTAAATTTCCGCCCGAAGAGATAATGTCTAAAATGCTCTATAGATTTTACTACCGCTAGCGTCTCTAATTCATATGAGTGATAGCGACTCTCCGTATCAGTTGTTTTGTGGCTAAAATAGGCAACGACATGTGGAAGATTGTTCCTCCTCTGAATTAAAACTGCTCCATACCCATCACTACTCGCGTCAGTATGGAGTTCTATAGATAGATTAGGATCAAAAATTTTTAGAACTGGTTCTGTGACAAGACGGTTAACAATATCTGCATAAATTTTATCGTGTTCTGGGGTCCAACAAATATTACCCTTCCCGGAAGTCAAGGGATATATGGGTTTCATAATTTTTGAAAAATTGGGGATAAATTGCCGGAAATAAGTAGCTAGACCGATGAATTGACGGACTTGTTTAACAGTTTTTGGTGTGGGAACATTTTTTAAAGCTTCAACTTTACATGGATTTGGCCTCACTTCGCCAGCTGATATAACAAAACCTAAATATTCAATCCGTTTCTTCATAAAAGAACATTTTTTAAAGTTAAATGAAAAACCCGCCTTGGACAAAGTATCTAACAATTTGTCAAGACGGCCCAACCCCTCTTCTATAGATTCTGATGCAGAGAGTACGTCATCCATATAGACTAAGATTTTACCGTCATTAAGAGGCTTGAGTGCTGTATTTATAGCTCTTTGAAACACTTGAGGAGCATTTCTCAGACCAAATGGCATAGTTAACCATTCAAACTGACCTGTTGGTGTAACGAATGCAGTTTTTTCGATGGATTCCTCATTAAATTTAATTTGGTGAAATCCAGAGGCCATATCTATGCTAGAAAAGAAGTGAGCTCCATGCAATTTATCTATTTGATCATTTATCAAAGGTAGAGGGTAACTATCCGGCCTAGTGTTACTATTGAGCTCTCTATAATCCATGCACATACGATCAGAGCCATCTTTTTTTTAACCAATAAAATCGGACTTGCAAAAGGTGAAGAACTTTCGCGAATTATATCCGCGTCTAACAATTCTTGAACCATTTTATTCACTTTATCGGATTCAGCGGGGGATAACCTATATGGGCGCCTGTGTACGATTTTATTTGTATCAATCAAATTAATTATAAGTTCACCGGTAGATACACGAGAGGTGGGAAGCTTTTGTATGAAATTGGAAGAATATTTTTTAAGGATCTCAATTAGTTGATCCTTGTCTTTTCCTACAAGATCTGTATCAATTAATGCCATATCAAAAGTCTTCTTAACTCTTGAACAGGTATTGAAAGTTCTTGTTTTAGAAAAAGTCAAACTATCACTATTAATTTTAACAGAAATTCCTTGGTCTAAAATATCACGTCCTAGTAAAACTTCTTCGCTTAGACAATCATCAGGTAAAACGTGGTAAATAACATCAAACAAGCAACTTTGTACCATGGTGGGACATTTCACTTGTAATGAACAATCCACGCTATTAGGCCCTACACCCTTTAGAACCACTTTTTCATGAAACTTTTCACCATTGAGAAAATCACTATTGCTTTGTCTTACAAGACTACATTCAGAACCAGAGTCGAAAATAAAAGGTAGTTGTAAATTATTTATCTGTAACATACCTCGCGTCACCTTGGAGCATAGATTCACCTGCTTGCTGCTGTTGCCACCGCTGCTATTACCACTGCTCTTACTGCTTGATGCAGCATCTTCTTTCTTTGGCCAACGCTTAGGGCATGTACTAGCAGCATGTCCACGTTCGTGACAAACGTAGCAGACGACGTTTGACCTGGGTGAATCACTACCGCTGCCTGGAACACTCGAGTTTTTAAGCAGGTAACGTTGCTTATCCCTGCAGTCTTGACCTCGATGTCCTCGTTTCTTGCAGAAATGGCAATTTCCCTGAAAATCTGTTGAAGGACGGTACCTTTTTGCATCATTGTCAGATGTAGGTAGTTCGTCATTTTTACGCTTTAATGTGAAACTTCGCAAGGTCCGAAAAAGTTGATTTTTGTCGTTGATTACCACTGAATTTAACTCTCGGCGAATTTTGTCCTCACATTGAGACAAAACAGAAATCACAAAACCTGTCATCACTCTGTCTGGCATTTTTGCTTCAGGAATTTTCTCTATTAATTGCCATAGTCGCAAACCCGCTTCAGCTGGACTTTCTGTGGTTTTAATTTGAAACTTAATGACTTGGTCAAAATAATCTTGCATCATCATAGGCTTGCTAAATTTCGAAATCAAAATTTCCCTTACAGAGCTCCAAGTGATATTGTCTGGTTGTATCTTGGTGAGACAGAGGCTAGCGCGGCCCTTCAGCGCATGAGAAAGGGCCAAAATCAAATCGACTCCGTCCACCTCTTTTTTTTTAATTATAATATCGCTAAGCGAACACCAGTTTATTATATCGGACTCTGGAGCATCCGGATCAAAAGGCACCAACCTGATTTGTGTATTTTCCGAAGACGGACGGGAAGCCATGCTGTCAGCAATCTTTTGAAAAATTGCTTCCATTCCAGTCGAAAACATTGTGAAGAAACTGCTTTCCATGTTCGGCGAAGAACGATGTGGTTCTCGTTCATGTGGAGGTGAATTCAACACTTCTGATGTAGTCGTTAGGTCAGGATCGGTCATTTTAAAATAGAAACCAGGTAGGTAGTTTCACTTTTTCTTTAATCACTTTTATACAGTCACAATTTCACTTATTAATCACCTTTTTAACAATAATTTGCAACACTATATTAACACACTATCACTTTAGGACAACTTGTGCCTCGGACCGAAGTCGAGAGTCGAATGCCACGATCGCTCCGCGCTGCGTCGCATGAACAAGTCGAGTAGTGGGGGTAGTGGGGATGGCGACATCGCCCGATCGGTCCGGTGCACGTGCTGTTTACAACAGTATGATGACGTAGCGCCGTCATATACACAGTTCAGTTTCTTTACACTAAATCTAAATTTGTTCCGTGCATTTTAAAAACAAAAACAGTCACCTCCGACTTGCGGTGATTGTTTTTTTTTAATTTCGGCATTGATAACGGTATTTACGACTTAAAAAATTTCTGAATATTATTAATTCATAAATGGAATACCTAAATGGAATAAATAGATAAACATTATTATTTATAATAGATTATTAACTTTTATTTGTGTTCTAAATTCAAAAATATTTAAATTTTCTATTTTTCATATTAGGCTGTTTAGCGACTTAATACCTTTGCTCCTCTTTCAACCTGGCGAAAGCAAAGCGCAAAAAAAAAAGTAGAACCATAGCTTTTAGAACGCGGGAAATATAATTATTTCGTCAGTATATTATTTAATGTGTAAAAAATGTTTTTCTCTCTATTCTACTTCGTAATAGATTTATGATTCTAAATAATACTAAAATATTATTTTCATAATGCATTTTTATACGTATTCTCCGTATTACTTCAGGATAGACCTGTGCTTTTAGAAATTACAAAAGTCCAGTCATTAAACCTATTTTGATTTTATTGTTTTTTTCATTTTAGAACAATATACCTATGATTTTCAAGTACATTACTTAATTTGATCAAAGCTCGTTTAATTAAAAGGAATCATTAACACGACAAACAAGAATAATAAAACTACTGACAATAACGTGATGGACGCGACTGTACACACAATAGCTTCACATAACACTGTAATTTATAGAAGGTCATCGGTATGTATGAAACCGTCGCCTTTTTGCTGTCATTCGCATTTGGTCGGATAACCAGTAATGTAGAAATTGTTTTGGTTCTTGATTTATATCTGCTAAAATAAGACATGCTTGAAGCTGAAATTTACGGAAAGTATACTTAATTATATGCTCTAATTTTTGGTCCATAAATAATTATCTTGGGTTGTTTCTATTTCTTGCACTTTCGCGTCAAAGCTTAAGCATTTTCAGTTTAACTTAAAGGGGTATTATCCAAAAACGTGTGTGCTCTTTGCCTTTAAACTTTTGGTGGGTGTTAAAAACAGCAAGAAAAACCGAATTCCGTTAACAGTGCGTTTATTTGTTTGTTCATTTAAGCGATAAGACAATTTTTCGGTTTTTCATAAATTTATGATTACTTAGAAACGGTAGATGTTTTTGAAAATCTATTATTTCACAAATAACGCACAAATTGCGATCTACGAACTTGCGTTTTTTTTACGAGCGCGCAATCATTGATTCCTAAAAAACCAGATTTTGCAAAACGTCAGCCCAGCAGGAAATGAAATATCTACAAAGCCTTAAGCCGCACAATTTTTATTTTCAGCGCACATTTATGCACTAATTTAAGCTACATGCCCACATACTTTTTTTTTGGCTCCGGTCACTCGTTCAAAATTTTCTTGCTGGAAAAACGTTATCCCAGCAGGAATCGTTTTTTCGAATTTATTCCTAAAACATGGCACGCACAATTTTTTTGATGTGACGCACATTTACAGCTTATTACGCACTAATTAATGGCAAAACTCAATTCCTCGTAGATGACATTTTCTTGCTGGGCTGATGGACACGACTGACTGACATAGAGATCTATCAACGCACAGCCCAAACCACTGGACGGATCGGGCTGTTTGGCATGCAGGTAGATGTTATGACGCAGGCATCCGCTAAGAAAGGATTTTGATCAATTCTATCCCCAAGGGCATAAAATAGGGGATGAAAATTTGTATGAAACTTTGTCAATTTTGTAAAAAAATCATCCACGCGAACGAAGTCGCGAGCACAGCTGGTTATAAATAAAACACTCTTTAAAAAAGAGAAAGACAATCCCCGGCGTGTTTCTTTTAGTACAATACATTTCACAGGTGGCCTACCATGAACTCTTAACGCGATCCAGTTTAGGGTGAGGGAAAGAGATGGCGCTAGACGACTTGTATAGCTCTGTCTTTTTCCTACACACTAAACTGGATCGCGTGGTATTAGCTGCTGGTTATGTAAAAGTACCTATTATATGGAGTATCAGTTTAAATATTTGTAAACGCACCGGAAAAAATCCTAGTACGGGAAAAGTAAAAAAATGATCTACATTGTTTAAACGCATCTATCCCTATTTTATTTATAAAAAAAAAAACCAGAACACCAAATTTTTTTCCAAAAATCTTGAGACATGTGATAAATCTACATTAGGAGTTTCAAGTAATTAGGATGAAGTTAAATTTATTTTCATGAAAAGTTTCATTTAACCCCCTTAAGGGATGAATTTGTTCAAATCCGTTCTTAGTGCACACCTACGTTATTTAAGACTAAGCTGTTTATGCAATATCGCATGCTTCTAGACCCTGTTTCAGCTGTGCGTAGGTTTCTTCTTTTATACACTCGCTAGCAAAATTATGGAATCACTTGGAATTGATACGGGATAGCTCCTTGAATATTGGCGTTATCTATATAAATAACGACGGATATCTAAGTCCTTGCGACATGATCTGCGTCTCTTTAATACGAATCGTGTTAAAGAGACCATACAGCGAAACCAAGGCTCTAAAGTGTTCGCAAAGGACAAGTCTATTGGGCAGAGCCAGATGACAAAGCTGAAACGGGAGGATGGCAGCATAGCGTCGACCAAAGCAGAGGTTTTAGGCGAGATCGAGAGGTTCTATGGACAGTTATACACTTCGGTCGCAAAGCCCGTTGACCGCTTGGTAGGAGATCCCAGAGCCAAGCTGTCCCGACATTATACCGAAGATATCCCGGACATCAGTCTGTACGAGATTAGGATGGCCCTGAAGCAGCTTAAGAACAACAAGGCGCCGGGCGAGGACGGAATCACTTCAGAGCTTTTGAGAGCGGGTGGAACACCGGTACTTAAAGTCCTCCAGAAGCTCTTTAATTCCGTCCTCTCTGAGGGCAAAACGCCTGAAACATGGAGTAGAGGTGAGGTGGTGCTGTTCTTCAAAAAAGGTGATAACAGCCTATTGAAGAACTACAGACCCATCACGCTTCTAAGTCATGTTTATAAGCTGTTTTCAAGGGTTATCACGAACCGTCTCGAACACAGACTTGATGACTTCCAGCCTCCCGAACAAGCCGGTTTCCGAAGAGGCTATAGTACCATAGACCACGTCCATACGCTGCGGCAAGTTATACAGAAGACCGAAGAGTATAACTTGCCATTATGCTTAGCGTTTGTGGACTATGAGAAAGCCTTCGATTCGGTGGAAACATGGGCGGTACTTGAGTCACTCCAGCGATGCCGTATTGACTATCGGTACATCGAGGTGTTGAAGTGCTTGTATAATAACGCCACCATGTCGGTCCGAGTACAGGAGCAGAGCACGAAGGCGATTCCATTGAGAAGAGGCGTAAGACAGGGGGACGTTATCTCCCCGAAACTGTTTACTGCCGCAATGGAAGACGCCTTCAAGCTCCTGGAATGGCAAGGACTTGGCATCAACATCAACGGCGAATACATCACTCACCTTCGGTTTGCCGACGACATCGTAGTCATGGCAAAGTCGATGGAGGAACTCAGCATGATGCTCGATGGCCTCGACCGAGTTTCACAACGGGTGGGCTTGAAAATGAACATGGACAAGACGAAAATTATGTCAAATGCCAATGTTGTGCCCACCCCAGTCTCTGTTGGAAACTCGGTACTCGAAGTTGTTGACTCATATATCTACTTAGGACAAGTAGTCCAGTTAGGTAGGTCCAACTTCGAGAAAGAGGTCAACCGCCGAATCCAACTCGGTTGGGCAGCGTTCGGGAAACTACGCAACGTCTTTTCGTCCGACATACCTCAGTGCCTCAAGACAAAAGTCTTCAACCAATGTGTGTTACCAGTGATGAGTTACGGCACCGAAACGTGGTCTTTCACTATCGGCCTCATCTCAAAGCTCAAAGTCGCTCAACGAGCTATGGAGAGGGCTATGCTAGGTGTTTCTCTACGTGATCGAATCCGAAATGAGGAGATCCGTAGACGAACTAAAGTCACCGATATAGCCCACCGGATTAGCAAGCTGAAGTGGCAATGGGCAGGCCATATTGCTCGCAGAGCAGATGGCCGATGGGGTCGAAAAGTACTAGAGTGGAGACCACGGACTAGCAAGCGCAGCGTAGGACGTCCACCAGCAAGGTGGACAGACGACCTTATAAAGGTCGCCGGAAGACGCTGGATGCAGGTCGCTTCCAACCGGTATAAGTGGAAATCAAAAGGGGAGGCCTATGTTCAGCAGTGGACGTCCTACGGCTGAGATGATGATGATGATATAAATAAAAATGAATTGTTGTTCGTTAGTCTGATTAAAACTCGAGAACGGCTGGGCCGATTTGGCTGATTTTGGTTTTGAATTATTTTGGAAAGTCCAGGGAAGGTTTAAAAGGTTTTTTTTAATCGTTTCTCAGGCGGTACGGAGTTCGCCGGGTGAGTTTGAAATATTTAAAATTTTACCGTTTTTATTATTTTTAACTAGCTTCTAAATACTCAAGATCGCGTGGAGTCAAAGTAGGTGATTCCATACTTTTGCTCGCGAATTTTTTTGGGACAAACCCACCACACTATTCCCAAACCACTGCAACTCCTGAAAGCCAGAATCAACAGTGGCAACCACCAGAAAAGCGCCGAGACAATGAAGCTCGACGTGTCCCGGAGAATGAATTTACCTGTCTTGGATCCTGCACGAAATTAATCAGAAAAGAATAGTGGAGGAGTAGGAAAAATATGTTTCCACTTCCCTCCATGCAAGCAGGAGACAGAACAAAACAAGGCCAATAGGCACAAAGGGACATTACAACTGGGAGAAGCCCAGTTGCCTAGCACCACGGGTAAAAATGACTACTAATTTTAATGGGTCCTAAATTGTGAGCTGCTATATTTGATTCCAATAATAGGTATGGCAAAAACGCTTGAACGCACGGAAGTTTGTTCGAGTTTCGACAAGGTCCGTATAATAAATGACTCCAGATGTAGTCTGAACAGCATCCAACATAATATTGCGTTCGTTTTGCCAAAGAATACACTCCCAAAGAATATGATGTGCTGATTGTTCATATTCACAGTCAGGTGTCGAACATTGACAAAAAGGCGAGGGAACAAGCTTGAAGGAAAACAATTTACTTTTAAAGTTACCATGTCCGGTGAGAAATTGGGCAACACAGTGATCCACCTCCAGCCACGTCCTAGCCAGCCGCTCACGAACGGATGGAAAGAACTGGTAGAGGTGCCGTCCCTTGATAGAATTATCCCACCTATTTTGCCATTCGGATAAAAGATCCTCCCAGACGTCGCTCTGGGGTTTGAATAATCGAGATATCTTATCACGGTCACGTTGCGGTAGAAAATCAGCGTCAGTGGTCTCCCGTGCGGAAAAGTACATTGCAGCGCGTCGTTGCACTTCAAGATCTACTGGTAGAACACCAGCAAGTACCGGTAAAGCTTCAGTACTGACGGTCCTATACGCTTTACTTAAGAATAACAAAGCCAAGCGCTGACTTTGAAGCAATTTACGTCGTGCCGCACCTATGGTGGCTCTATCGGCCCAAACAGGTGCCCCATAGCACACACAGCCCAAGTAAGTAGCCCCATAAATAGTTTTTAAGGTTAAAAATGACAAACCCCAAGTAGATTTAGATATTCTCGTTAGGGCATAAAAATTATTTTTAGCTTTTTCACCAACCGTTTTTATATGTTCTATGAATGTGAAATTCCTCTCTAAGACTAAACCAAGATAGCACACCGATTGTTTTCTCTTAACGGGAACATTATTGAATTTAATACTAGGCCACGATTTAAGGTCACCCTTTAAAATGAGTTGATAGGTTTTTTGTGGTGCAAAGGTCAGGCGGTTTCGATCGCCCCACTGAGATATTAATCGTAGGCAAGTGTCAGCCAAATTCTCGAGTCCAGCACGAGTACTCGACTGAATGAGCAGAAGGCCATCGTCCGCATAACCAGTTAAAGAACAACCACTTGGAAGAGGAATCGCGAGGAAATCATCGAAGCCTAGATTCCATAAATGAGAACCGATAACCGAACCTTGAGGACAGCCCATGGTAAGAGGTTTCAATACGGAATGATGTCCGAGCTTAAGTTTAGCGGATCCATTAGAAAAGTACGAATAAAGAAGATTAAATATATTTTTATAGCAACCACGAGCTTTTATCTTAAGTAGTAGCATTGGCCACCATGCGTTATCAAAAGCCCCGGAAATGTCTAGAAAGATTCCTACTACGTACTTGTGCTCGGAGGTATGAACCATTTTTCTAACAGAAAGTGCCGCGTCAACGGTTGATTTGCCGACAGTAAAACCGAATTGATTTTTATGGAATTTGGGTCCGTCCGGTAACAATCGTGGGACGATAAGACGCTCCAAGAGCTTTCCCAAAGATGGTAATAATGTTATGGGCCGGTAAGACTTAGGGTCATCTGGTGGCTTGTCGCCGCTTTTAGGTATTATTCGTATAAAGCCATGTCTCCATATACGAGGAAAAACACCTTCAGCAATACACCGGTTGTAAACAATTAATATCGCGTCGGCCGCTGTTTTACATGCTTCTTTTATCATACGATTGGATATTTTATCTTCACCTGATGATTTGTTAAGGGGCAGCCTCCTGACAACATTAATGAATTCGTCAATGGATGGAAGGTCTGACGCTGGTGATTCAGGCGGGACTGTAGCCCATGCTCTAATCTGTTGGTGGTAGTCAGTATCATTAACAGGTGAATCATCAGGGATAAGAGTATTTAATAAAACTTCCGTTGTTTCTTCAATACCGGTGGTGTGTTTATTATTTACTTTAATATTCTGAACATACGCGAGGTCGACCGATCGATTGGCTTTAAACTCATGATATAAAGGAGACCACGGACCTTCCTTTTCTAATTTATCCACTACTTTGCGCAACAATTTACCCTTAGACTTTTCAACCGATGCTCTGTAACGGGACCTGGCAACTCTAAATGTATTTAAAGCAGAGGTTAGTGAGTCTCCGGTGACTTGACGTTTTTTAAGCTTATTAAGATGTTTACGCGCTCGACGATAAATTTTACGCTGTTCGGTTAGGTAGTCACACCACCAATCACATCTACGTACATTGGTCATTGTTGGCGCGACTACTAACGCCATCTATCGAAGCAGCGAGACACTACATTTTTTATCGACGAATCGGAGCTCGCCATTGTCGGCGACCAATCACAGCACGTCGTTCAATTAGTTATAAGATTTGTTAAGTTAATTTTTTTTTTCATTACCAAAACCACACTGTTACAAATAAGAAGATTTTTTAGAATAAAACATATAGCCAGCAAAGTTCAATAAAACGATTCATTGAAGAGCACCTGCCACCCGTTCCTGTACATGAAGTGGTCCTTCGAGCCGGATCAGGAGGAGTTCAAGCTTGGAATCTTCGAAGATTCGTCGCATCAAAATACGAAGAGGAGATTCACGTATCGAGCGAAGAGCTACTGCAACGTTAAGGCATCAACAGACAGGAGTGGCAGGTCTGAACTTCCCGTCCATTTCCCCATCTCAACCTTCGATAGGTGTTGATTTTGTGCTGCGTTCCATTTTCAGTGCTCAAGTGGCGGTACCTACCTGCGCAACGGCACCCACCTTGGTTCGCACGCATCTACATACAATTGACAACAGAACTGTAAGTACTCTTGACTTCCTTGTTTCCCAAAATGAGTGAGCCTAAATTGTCAGATTTAATTAAGAAAAGAGGTGTTTTAAAAGGTCGATTAACTCTGTTTGAAAATTATGTAAAAAAGTTCACTTTACCCTTATCTGATCATCAATCTTTAGAATTAAATTTGCGTGTCGAGAGTACTTCGAGTTTGATAGAAATGTATAGTGAAATACAGTCTAAAATTGAAGAAGAAGTAGCAGAAGATCTCGATCTAGCAAAGCAGCTGGAAGAGAGAGATCGTTTCGAAGATCAATTTTATCGTGCTGTAGCTTCTGCGAAACTTTTATTGAATAAGGAGGTATCTGACAAGTCTAGTGTTTCAACATGTAAGCCGATAGGCATAAAGTTACCCGATATCAAAATACCTTCCTTTGACGGTTCATACGATTGCTGGCTAGAGTTTAAAAATTCTTACGTTAGTATGATCCATAATCGCGATGATTTAGATCCTGTTCAAAAATTTCATTATTTAAAATCGTCGTTGTCCGGTACCGCGGCACACGTTGTAGGTGCCTTAGAATTTACGGCTAATAACTATTCTCACGCATGGGAGCTATTAGAGAATAGGTATAATAATCCGCGACTATTGGTTCATAATCATGTTAAGGCATTATTTAAAATTCCACCGTTAAATAAAGAATCCGCTTCCCAGATTAGGAACTTAATAGATATTGTTTTGAGAAATTTGCGTGCCCTTAAAACGTTGGGTGAACTAACAGATTCATGGGACACTTTAATCATTTACATGGTCGTTTCCAAATTAGATCAGGCCACGGAACGCGAATGGGAAGATTTTCAAGGTACAGCTAGTTCGTTAATTCAATCAAGGTCAGCTTTGAAACTGGATGACTTGCTTAAATTTCTCAAGGATAGGGCTGACGTTTTAGAAATGATTAAAGTGAACCATAACAAATCCCACGAGAACAAAGGCGGCGAACAAACGCGCTCTAAGAAGCAATATACACATACTCATGTTGCTACGAACGTTACTAACAATAACAATAAGGGTAATACGAACGCAAAACCAAAACAAAGCCGCGTACTGTGTGTGTTGTGTCATGGTAATCACGCGATTTATTCCTGTTCAAGGTTTCTTAATTCGTCTGTCCAAGAAAGGAATAATATAGTTAAAACGCATCAGCTGTGCGTCAATTGTTTACGCACAACCCACCCACTTGACGAATGCAAGTTTGGGCCATGTAGGTTGTGTGATAAGAGGCACAACAGTTTGCTTCACGTTGATGGACAGGTAGACGGCGCATCACAGGTGAGCGGGTCGAGTGCAACAGCACAGCCGGTCACCGCTAACGTCTCCACTGTCTCGGCATCATTACACGTTACGGCTAACCATTCAGAATCACGAATCGGTAATCAGGAATATTCGTTATTACCCAACGTTTTGCTGTCCACAGCGTTAGTGGACATAGCAGATTATAATAACAAATATCACACTGTGCGCATTCTGCTTGATAATGGTAGTCAACATTGTTTCATAAAGAAATCGTTATGTGAAACATTAAATACACCGTTAATACAGTCCACTTATCACGTTGCTGGGGTAGGACAATCAATTTCGCAGTCCACCCACATTTGTAAAATAAAATTACGTTCAAAGATAAATTCGTTTTGTATGAACATTGATTGTTTAGTGTTGCCGTGCATTACAAATCAATTACCCACATTTAGTGTCGATGTAAATAATATGAGTATACCTGAAAATGTTCAACTTGCGGATCCGAACTTTCACTCACCGTCAGATATCGATATTCTGATAGGTGCGGATAAGTTCTGGGAATTATTGTGTGATGGCAAAATTAAGTTGAATAAAGGACCTTATTTACAAAACACAAAATTGGGTTGGATAGTGTCGGGACCTTTACATAATAACACACTTCCCGTTAAGAGTGTGCAATGTAATTTCTCCCAAACAATTGACACACAGTTGAAAATGTTTTGGGAACTCGAAGAGATAAACAATAACGTTAATAAAAATATCCTTAGTGCTGACGAACGTGCGTGCGAAGACATTTTTGTCAAAACGACAAAACGTATGGAAGATGGGAGGTTTTCCGTACGCATTCCTTTAAAGGAATCAGCTGATGTGCTCGGAGACAGTTACACAGCGGCTGAAAAACGTTTGTTGTCGTTGGAACGAAAATTCGCTCGTTTGCCACAATTTAAGGAAAAATACGTAGAATTTATGGAGGAATATGAAAGGCTCGGTCATATGAGTTGCGTTAAAACTTATGAGTCACCTCACTATTTTTTGCCGCATCACGGCGTTATTAATGAAAATAGCAGTACGACTAAACTGCGCACTGTTTTCGATGCAAGCGCAGCGACTTCGTCCGGTAAGTCGTTGAACGATATTCAACATATAGGTCCACCACTTCAGAATGACATTTTTAGCATTTTACTGCGCTTTAGGCAATATAAGTACGTCGGTTGTGCGGACGTTGAGAAAATGTTTCGGAATTTTCTTGTACAACCAGACCAACGAGATTTACAATTGATATTATGGCGTAAACTTCCGTCGGACCCATTATCTGTATATCGCCTAAACACCGTGACGTATGGCACCGCGTCTGCGCCATACCTTAGTATGAGATGCTTACGTCAGCTTGCAATGGAATGTGGGGATCAGCAGGTTGCGAGAGTAATCCGAGAAGATTTTTTCGTTGATGACGTCATCCTAGGTGACAATGATTTAAATAGCTTACTCGATACCTGTGAGAAGTTACGAAATACTTTAAACTCGGCTTGTTTACCTTTGCGTAAGTGGTTATTTAACGTCGATATCAGTGAGCACGAAATATCGAAAGAATTGTCACTAGGTGAACATTGCCAAACTAAAACCTTAGGATTGGGTTGGTACAATAAATGTGATGAACTTCACTTCACCACACGAGTAGTTAGACCGACTTTAATAAGTAAACGTTCAATTTTGTCGATAATCGCACAAATATACGATCCTTTAGGAATTTTAACACCGGCTGTCGTAGTAGCCAAAATATTAATGCAAAAATTGTGGTTGTGCAAGATAAATTGGGATGATCCCGTTCCCAGTGATGTTGCATTATCCTGGGAAAAATTTATTGACACACTTCAATATTTGCATAAATTACGTATTCCGCGTCATGTTATGAGTGCACATACACAGTACATAGAACTACACGTTTTCACGGACGCGTCACAGAGTGCGTATGGTGCATGCGCATATGTCCGCATCTACTCTGATGACTCACCGGTGACTGTTAGATTATTGTGTGCAAAGAGTAAAGTTGCACCAATTAAACCAGTCAGCATACCCCGACTAGAGCTGTGTGGGGCTTTAATAGGCGCACGATTATATAAGAAAATTATCGAATCATTGCGTGTTAATTTCCACAAAATTTACTTTTGGACAGATTCAACTATTGTCCTTGGTTGGCTACAAATGTCACCACATTCGTTAAAAACATTCGTTCAAAATAGAATAGTTGAGATTAATGAAATTACAAGTAATGCGTTATGGTTACATGTAGGGACCAAAAATAACCCAGCGGATCTGGTCTCGCGCGGTCTTAGTCTTGACGTACTCATTGACAGTAATCTGTGGTGGAGTGGACCTGAATTCTTAAAAAATTCAGAGAAGTCATGGTCACAGCAATCTTCGACTATCCACTCCGACTTACCAGAACTAAAATCACAAACCACAACCGTTATGGTTTGTGACGTAACAAAGAATAACGTTATTAATTTTGAAATGTTTCGTTCTTATCAGCGTATAGTGCGCGCCGGCGCTTACCTGTTGCGATACATACATAACTTACGCACACCAAAGAAAGATCGTACACAAGGGCCGTTATCAGTAGATGAATTGAATGACTCATTACATACGTTAGCGCGTCTTGCTCAACGCGAATCGTTTCCGATGGAATATGATAAGTTAAAACGTAACTTACCTTTAAAGGCTTCAGGTTCGATTTCTAGGCTTAATATATTTTTAGATGAAAGGGATATAATTAGAGTAGGTGGCCGTCTAAGTAACTCGCCTGACTTTAATTACGACAAGAAGCACCCGATACTTTTATCAAGTAAACATAGCTTTACACAATTGTTGTTTCAATATCAACATAAAGAGCTTCTTCATGCTGGTCCCCAGTTGCTATTGGCTACCGTGCGTGAGAATTGGTGGCCGTTAGGGGGTAGAAACCTAGCTAGAAGGGTTGTTCACCAATGTGTCCGCTGCACTCGAATGAAAGGTAAAACCTTAACGCCAATCATGGGCAACCTTCCGTCTGAACGAATAGAACCTGGTTTCCCATTCATTCGATGTGGAGTGGATTATGCTGGTCCCATAAACGTACTAAATCGCAAAGGAAGGTGAGCTAAATTGGAAAAGGGTTATATTTGCATATTCGTTTGTTTTGTTACCCGGGCCATTCATCTAGAACTTGTCAGTACGTTAGCTACTCAAGAATATATATTAGCACTTAAAAGATTTATCTCACGACGAGGTAAACCAGCTCAAATTTTCTCAGACAACGGTAAAAATTTCATTGGAGCCATGAAAGAGATTAATAAAATGTTAGAGGAAAATTCACAGCAAATAATTGATAAATTATCAACTGACAATATTGAATTTAAATTTATTCCCCCTTATGCTCCTCATTTTGGGGGATTATGGGAAGCAGGAGTAAAGTCCTGTAAGTTCCACCTTAAGCGTGTCGTAGGTACCGCTAACTTGACGTACGAGGAGTTCAGCACTGTGTTAGCACAAATCGAAGCAGTCCTAAACTCCCGTCCTATAAGTCCTATGTCCTCAGATCCACATGATCTTCATCCACTAACCCCAGCTCATTTCCTCATCGGCCGGCCACTCACTGCACCAGCCTGCAGAGACCTCACCGAAGCACGGACTCACAGCTTGACACGGTTTCAAAGAGTGGAACAAATAAAACAGCACTTCTGGAAACGTTGGTCACAAGAATATGTTGCTGAACTCCAGACAAGGACGAAGTGGAAGGCGAACAGTCAAGACATAGCACTAAACACGCTTGTCGTTATTAAGGAGGACAACTTACCACCCCTTAAATGGCGTATGGGCAGAGTTATACATATCTTCCCAGGAAAGGACGGCGTGTCGCGTGTCGCCACCATCCAAACTGCTACGGGTCCAGTACAACGAGCGTTCTCGAAAATCTGCCCTCTACCTGTATCATCAGCAGAGGACGACAACATGAATGCAGCCTGCGGCATCTCCAATCAAGCGGCAACGTAGATACATTATTGGAAGCTGGAGCGTTCCAAGGCGGCCGGCATGTTGGCGCGACTACTAACGCCATCTATCGAAGCAGCGAGACACTACATTTTTTATCGACGAATCGGAGCTCGCCATTGTCGGCGACCAATCACAGCACGTCGTTCAATTAGTTATAAGATTTGTTAAGTTAATTTTTTTTTTCATTACCAAAACCACACTGTTACAAATAAGAAGATTTTTTAGAATAAAACATATAGCCAGCAAAGTTCAATAAAACGATTCATTGAAGAGCACCTGCCACCCGTTCCTGTACAGTCATAGGTCCGCGACCAATAGCAATGTCAGCACAGTAAGTGAAGGTGTCTGACATAATTTCAGCACTTTCTTCAGCTGACAGCCCATCACGAGTAAAATCTTTGGCATGACACGCAAAAAGCGATCTAAAGAATTCCCAATTAGCACCCCTACTTTTATACCTAAAGTTACCAATTACATGTGAAGAACCATGAGTAGAAACCGGAACAAACTCGTACACAATCAAGCGATGATCACTGCAAGACGCGTCCGGTAGGACACGCCACCTATCCAAGCGTACGTCGGCACTAGAAAGTGTGACGTCAATACAAGATTCGCCCATTGGGCTGCAAAAAGTAGGTGGTGCATCGGGGGTGTTATGAATGGTTAAGTTCATTTCAGCAATGAAGTCTTCAACAGCGCAACGCCGTACGTAATCCGTGGACCGGACTTTGCCATACCACAGGGACGAAGACGCATTAACGTCTGCGCCAACGATAACTTTGCAGCCCGCGAGTGACCGCAAGACGTGACGGAGGTTATGTATGTGAGGAGCAACAGGGTCTGAATATTGAAAATAGCAGCTGACAACGTAAACTTTAAAAGTAGCTGATGAGACTTCCGCAACTGCACAGTGAGGCGTCATCAGATTACGTAAAGACGTTACTGTATAGTTAGAAGAACGCGACACGTAAATTCCGGCTCGTGCCTTGCTATCCAACTGAACTACCTTGTGACGTAAGCGCGTGTTTTGGTATTGTTCTTGAACCAATACAATATCTAAGTTATAATCGATAATTAATTTGTCCAGTTCTGAAGTCGCTACCCTATCGTTATGTAGATTCAATTGACCTATTGTTAAACTATCCATTATATTAGTAATTAGTGTTGCGTATTAATTGTTCGAGCCTAACTTTATAGGTGGCACACTGTTGCGACCCACACCGATGGTCAAACGGTTTTTTAGAACGTTTACACGCCACACATACCGGTGTAAAATCAGAATTATCCTTATGCGGGCATTCTTTTGTTTCATGTGCTTCTGAGCAATTAGCACAGGTAGGCGATTTATTAACGCAGTATTTTTTCACGTGACCAAACTGCTGGCAATGTAAACAACGAACTACATCGATATCATCAAAAAATCGGCAAGTCGCGAAGTCAATAAAAAGCTTCTCTTTGGTACTAACTAAATGCTTTCGAATGGCGTTGTCGATTTCGATGCCTACCCACTTCCGACCGTTATCTAATACACGTCTACGTATAATTTTTGTCGACTTAATAAATTCTTCTTCACTAATTGCCAATTCGTCTTTTATATTTTGACGGAACAACGCATGCAAAAAAGGTTTGTCTTCCATTGAGGATGGGACGTCTTTAATTAATAAACGTGGCCTGCGGCCTTTCGGTTTTTCAAGTCTTAACCCGGCGGTCTTAATAGCATCAACCGATTGAAGTTTATTTAATTGACTGTCGTTAGCGACACGTAATACAACGCCCGATTTCGCGATTTTTTTCATGCCTACAATTTGGAAACCGTCGTCAGTTGGGTTAATCGCTTTTTTAAGCGCTTCTTTAGTGGCTGAGGAAGTTGCGAATTCAGCTGACCTTTCGTTGGAGGGGTAAGCTATTAAACACGGCAGCGGTGGTCTCGACTCCATCGCTGGAGCGACCTTCGGCAGACGGAGTTTCAGAGAATCTGAATAAGATAATTTATTGGAATCGGTTTTTACAATGCTGACATTATTATTTAATTTAACTTTGTCCAATTCGCGCTCAACATTGGCTAACTTCGTTTCATTAGAAGAAGACCGTAAGGCTAACAAAGAAACAATGGACGTAATCCGCTGTGTCATGTCCATAATCGCGGATTTATTGGCTACATTAATACGAGAACCCTGATCATTGACAAGGTCGTTTATTTTAGACAAGTATGCAGACGCCTGAGTAACTAAATCGCAGTAGTCTTCGTTTGAATTACTGACATTATTTATTGATAACGGCGATTTCTCGACAGAATCGGTCAAATGTTGTCTCTTCGGCCAATCCTCGGGTGTTAAATAGGACGGAGACATTTCGGTAAACAAGCGTTTAGAGTAAACGGAGGTCGGTGACCTGGGAGGTTTAGTTACGCGTCGCGAAGTGTTTTTTCCGCCCCCATCCGGTGGATCATCATTACTGGACAACATTTTTAATGCAAAACTACTAAAAGATCGCAAAAACAAGACGAAACAACAAAAGATTTTTTTTTTCTTCCGCGGTACCCACACACCCAAAAAATAAAAAGTACTCACCGAGCGCTGATGAACTAATTTAAAACTATATTTACCAATGAATTACGCGTAATAACACTTAAAAAACTTACAATACCACCACTAAGCACAAAGGCACACAGTTATGATCAATTCACGAGCCGGTAATCGATAACGAGACACGAGAAACGTAATTATTAACGGCACCGATACAAATCACATCTACACAGCGCAGTTGCACAGAGGGAAGTGCTTTTTTTAAAGTTTTGCTCGCGAATGTGATCATCATCCTATAATGTTCCCACTGCTGGGACACAGGCCTCCTCTCTCTCAGAGGGAGTGGGTTACAATCCACCACGCGGGCCCAGCGCGGAATGGTGGATGTCACATGTCTTCGAATTTGATGGTTCTAAGACATGCCGTTTTCTCACGATTCCTTCACCGTTTTGAGAGCAGTGGTGATGAAATAAATTACACAAAGTAATGCGCCAGGCTGGGTTCGAACCTACGACCTACAACTCGTAAGTCGAGGCCGATACCACTGGGCTATCACTGCTCCACTGCTGCATCACTGCTCGCTAGTGTAAATAAGAGTAAATATGTAGATGAGCTATTAACAAGCCTTCGATGTTAACAAGAGTAACATGACCTTTAAGTATGAGCTACTGTGAGGCAATAATATGTACTTGGAATACCGAACAAATATAAATACAAATACATACGTTGTTTCAGTTACAAAATTCATCATCATCTACCTAGCCTTTTCCCAACTGTATTGGGGTCGGCTTCCAGTCGAACCAGATGCAGCAGAATATCAGTATTTTACATGGAGCGACTGCCTGTCGGACCTCCACAACCCAGTAACTGGGTAATACGATACCCCATGGTAAGACTGGTTGTCAGATTTAGGAGCTTCTGACTAACAGTAACGACTGTCAAAGATTTACAAATGACAGCCGGGACCAACGGCTTTACGTGCTTTCCGAGGCACGGAGGAAACTCGCTATGATAGATTTCAGTTACAAAATTAATCTATGTAAAATGTGAACATAAAAAACAAAACTGTTTGTGTTAAAATGGCCTACTAAATTATAAACTGCCAGCACTAAATAAAAGGAAAAAAAAAAGTTCCGCATAATGTATCGTTATTGCTAACACCCACGCTATTGGACATAACATCAAGCATGACATCACTTCAATGGCAAGCTCAGAGGATATCTGATAGATTACACCCACATTTCACTCATTATACACACATCAAAAGTGTCTAGGGATCAACATATATTTTTGCAATAACTTTTCTCCTGATTGATATTAATTAAAATTTTCTTTAAGGATTCATCAAATAAAGTGTTATCGTTTGTCACAGTAACGATAAACCAAGTCACCTTTGCATTCATAAAGAAATTTGCCATTTTCCTAATAAAGGGATTTTTGACATTTGAACCACTAACATTAAAGTTCGAAAAAAAGACTGAAATAACAGTTTTCTTTAAAATTTTATTGGGTAACTTAAACAATTAATAATCCGTGTTTCTACCGCGAACACTAACAACACAAGAACATCGGTTTGGCATACTCAAAATGAGTTCATCCAAATCACGCTGTGGAATGGCCGCCCATGTTCGTTGCAACAACAAAAAAAGGTCTTCTTGCGACTGGATACCCTCCATATTCGGCAGAGCTCTTCTCTGTAGCATATCCCATGCATGCTCAATCGGGTTCAAGTCTGGCGACTGAGCAGGCCAGGGCAGGACATTGATGTTAGCTGCGGCGAGAGTCTGTCTTACAACTCTTGCGGTGTGCGGTCGTGCATTATCATGCATTAACTGAAATAAGGGACCGATTTGCACTTGTAGAGGAACGATGACGTCTGATACAATCGTCTCAGCATAAATTTGAGCGTTGAGGTTGCCTCTGATCCAAATCAACTCAGTTCTTCCGCCGATCCAAATACCCGCCCATACCATGATGGTTCCACCACTATAAGGATGGACTTCCTGGCAGGATTTTAATCGCTGTTGGCGTCCAGGGGTTCTCCAGTGTCGTATACGTCTTGTATCCGGTCTCATACCAAAACGAGACTCATCAGAAAAGCACACGAAACGCCATTGTTTATCTGCCCAATTTCTGTGTTCAAGAGCCCATTGATATCGAATCCTACGATTGTGCATTGCTATAGGTGGTACCCGTAGCGGTCTTCGGGAATGAAGGTTCACTTCATGCAAGCGGTTTCTGACTGTTTGGTCGCTAATTAAGTTCCCTGAAGAGTGATGAAGCCTCACGGCTAACATCATGGCGGTTATTGTTGGAGCTCTTCGAGTTAAGATTTGAATGTATCGGTCTTGTCTCCGTGTGGTGCAGCGATACCGTCCTCCATGGCGCTCAGCCACGGTACCAGTGCTTCGGTAACGTGTCCAAAGTCGACTGATAACACTCTGACTTGTATTCAGAGCTAAAGCCACAGTACGTTGCCGGGAACCAGCTTCTATCATTCCCACGGCTCTGAGCATTTCTTCCCTGCTTAAATGACGTCGCCGCTCCATAATAACGTTGGTTTTAATCAGTAGTAGGGAAACAGTAGCACTAATAATGTCTTCAATGCGTTGTATGTTTTTATAGGGAAAATATTGACAGCTGATTTTCATCTTTTACTCGAATTTGATTTACAGTTCCTGATTCAAATTATGAAATGCACCAAAAAGGATCCATACAAATTTATAAAATCATAAATTTATTACAAAGCCACATCTCAATCTCAAGAAATCCGCATAAAAATGCTTGATCCCTAGACACTTTTGATGTGTGTATATTTTTTTAATGTCTCATGTAGGAGGCAAGCCTATTGCTGTAATACGGGCAGAAAATAAGACTGGACTGACTGTCAGACTCGTGACTCGACTCGTTGGCTAAAATCGACTGTTTTCCATCAATTGCCCTATACGTTCCAGGGTCACGGTAGCCTGATAAAACAGTCCAGCGTCCTTGACAGACGTTTGGCCCTATAGCCCTTCAGTTTGTTGACAGGTCTTGGCGGCGCGTGTAGAGCACAGACAGCGAGATACCCGCTCGCCGTCCGCATGCCCGCGCTTATACATGCCAGAAATCAAATCGCGACATGCATCTCCTGCAGCGGCTGAGAAGTAGTCACGCTGGCGAGTGTAACGATTAAAATAATAACGAGAGTTTTAATGATCAAAGTGTAACCATTATTAATTTCATTTATTTTTTAATAGTCTGGTATGTTATAATTGCTGGGCCTCCTCTCTGTTAGAGGAGGCGCTGTAAGACACGGGCTCGGCATCTTCAATTTTTTGTTCTAGAACATGCCAGTTTGTTCACGATACTTTCCATAACGGCCCGTTTACGCCCTTGCCGCTGTGAGCGCTGACTTTTTTTTGAAGTGAAAACTTCTTTAGCGGCGTTGTACACTTTTTCTGTAATGGGTAAAAAAAAAAAAAGGTTGCACTCCAGGAGTGCCGGTAGAAGTGAAAACTTTTTTGTTACTATGTTTTATTTTTAATTTGAATGACGTCTTACTCATTTTCGATCAGGGTCACGTGACCCTGACGGTCACGTGACCCTGACGCGAGTTTTAAATTTTTTACCCATTACAGAAAAAGTGTACAACGCCGCTAAAGAAGTTTTCACTTCAAAATTTAAAACTCGCGTCAGGGTCACGTGACCCTGATCGAAAATGAGTAAGACGTCATTCAAATTAGTTAATTTCATATCTGTACTACTCCAGTTTTAAAATAAAACATAGTAACAAAAAAGTTTTCACTTCTACCGGCACTCCTGGAGTGCAACCTTTTTTTTTTTCTATCGTGGTAAAATCATCAAATGAGTCCTCCCACCCCGGGCAGGGCGGGAGGGACTGTCAGACTTGTACTGACTAAAATCCACGGTGTCCTTCAATAGCCCTTTCTGTTCCGGGGTCACGGTAAGGAAATAATCCCGCGACCCCGGCAGGCTTTGGCCCTCTGAGAGGGGGGCCCCGTCATTATGCTGACGCTCTTTGAGGCGCGCGTGGGACACAACGCGCCGTCGACCCGGGCATGGTCCATGGTCGGGCAGCGAGTTGCCCTTTACTCGCTGCCCGCATGCCCGCGCCTACGGTGGCCGGAGATCGTCTCGCGACGTCCGTCGCCGTGGGCGTCCACCACTGGTGAGCGTTGACTTAGCGCGATATTGATGATGATGATGATGTAATTAACGTCTTAAGCCTGCTCTACACTACTCGCGAAGTTGGCCGAAGTTTACCGAATACGATAGTGTAGAAGGGCACTTCGCTTCGCTTCGTGCAACTTCGGCTCGCTTCGGGCGACTTCCATTTGTTGTCCGTTTTTGCGACCGAGTCAAAGAGCACAATGAGCTCTTCGCGAAGTTGCACGAGTGTGTAGTCACATACTTCGGGACTTCGATCAACTTCGACGAGTACTTCGTCGAGGCAACTTCGCGAGTGTTGAGCAGGCTTTATTCGCGCCGCTCGGCGCATCGCACATCGCTAAGACAAAAGTTGTGAACGAACAACTTCTTTGAGAGTAGTGGTGATGAAATAAATTACACAAAGTAATGTTACTAACTTCTTCTTCTTCTTAGCGTGTCGATGGCAAATATGATTTTATATATTTTGTTTAGCCCAAAATTCAGCTACGCGAACCCCGCCCTCTGATGCAGTCATAAGGTCGTCAAGTGTACAGGTGACAGGACTTGCGGTGCAGGAGAGAAGGTGAGGCATTGTCTGTAGGGACACGTCGCATATACATTTGAGGTCTGAGCCGTCAGTGAATCCCCATCTGTGAAGGTTATCTTTGCTGCGGCCGACCTGGGTTCGCAGTCTATTAAGCGACTTCCAAGTGGACCACGGCAACGCGTGACCAGGTGGAAGGCTTTCAGAAGGCTCGATAAAGCCATCAGGAGGTCTGAGCTGTTCCCGCATATAAAGTCGCATTTTAAGTCGAAGCCATTACTACTGCTCCTAACGTGTTATTAGACTATTGGCTATTCAATAGATAGTATCTAAACTATGATGGAGTAGCCTTAATTATGGGTGTAAGGCTATCGTAGAACTTGTACAGTAAGTGGTTGGTAAGTGAAATAGCTTGTAATGCGCCGAGCTACATACGAGTAGTTTGGCCCCGATATTTGAGTAGCCTGTTCGATATTTATGGCTTGGTAGGCTCGTTTTCGTGGGTTCGAAGCCAGTCTGGCGGATTACTTTGTTTAATTTGTTTCATCACCACAGCTCTCAAAACGGTGAAGGAAACCATTGTGAGGAAACCGGCATGTCCTAGAACCAAAAATTCGAAGAAATGTGACATCTACCAACCCGCACTGGGCCCGCGTGGTGGATTATGGCACACTATCTCACAGCGAGGAGGCCTGTGTCCCAGCAGTGGAAATATTTATAGACTGATGTGGTATGTGGTTTTTAACTGTAACCGCAAAATATGGCCATGAATTTGTAATGTCCCCGTGCGTACTGCGTATGTTCTTTTATTTTTATACCGTCGCGTGTCGCAAACCGCGTTGGCCCACGCCAAAATCTATTTTTACTAATCGTCGCAATTTATAAGAGATAACCGAAAAATGGCTAATTTATAAATAGGCCGTTTCCCAAAAAATATTAAGCCTAGATAATATAAAATGTAGATTTTATTGGACGTTTCACGCTTAAAAAACACCATGTACAATCTAAATCATATTTTATGAACCTTATCAAATTAAATTAGAAGCAGATTAAAGTGTGCAAATAATTTAAAAATTTCCAGGTAAACTTTTGTTTTTTCGGGTAACAAAGAGAGACAGAAACAATAACTTTATATCTATTCATGAGAGAGAAAGAGATACAAAGAGAATAACGCTATAATTTTATTTACGCTTGGCGGCACACGAGTTGTGGTCTTGTCGGCAAACTTTGTAATTAATTTTATTGCCGCTGCTCTGAAGTTGGATATAAACCGGAAGTTATGTTAAAACGTGTAATATTTACCAGTTAGAATAATAATTTTAATGATAACTCCGGGTATAGTGTATGTTTAATTTGTTGAACAAATTATTTGACTTCAAATTTTAGTCGATATCCGGAAAATGTTAATACTGCTTAATATTTGTTCGATTTTGCTACTAATATTATATTTATTGGCACGATAAAATATATCTGAAAATAGAAACTAATGAATATTAATAATGGAATTATGGTAACATTCGTCCATGTGTTTAATTGTCAACAAGATATTATGTGAAAAGGCAAAAGTTTTGATAAAAAGATCAAGTGACAAAATGTCCGTATGACGTAAAGTGAAAATGATTTATATTTACAAGATAAATTGCTTGACGACATTGAAACGTAAAGGGTTAAAATTAAATTAATTTGTTCTTTTACCAACAAAAAAATTCAGATATGACTTTGGACATTCTGACACTTGTTGATTTTTGTATAAAATTAGGTTATTACGATAATATTTGGACATTTAACACGTGGGCGAAAGTTAACGTAAACCACAATAAGTAATTGTAATTTTGAAATCTTCTTGGAATGAAAACACAGATTCAGTGACAGTAGTAAGATGTAAGTATAAATCGAAAACAGGCAAAGATCGATTCCTGGGGCGACAAAATTCGTCTGTTGAATGAAAAAAATGCGCTCTATCGCGCCGCCCGCCGCACCGCTTATCGTTTAGACCTTTATGAACTGGTCGTAACTTTCCTGCGATTGACCGAAAAAGGTCAGGAGATCTACACATACATGTAGAGTGTACACATACATGTTTGAGTGTTCACTCAAAAATGCATGTAATGTGGTCATTATTTTGACAAATTTGTTTGAGCAAAGTCGACCTTGCCGTTCTGTTTCATGGAGCGGCCGGCAAAGTTTTTCTGGTAGCTCTAACAGGCCGGCAATACATTGCCGGCCGCTTTTTTGACGTTTCAACGTTTATAATATGTAGTTTTTTTTAAGAAATTTGTGGTTTCATTTAGGTTAGGTACTTGCATTTATGAGTAAAGCACTTTACAAGCCTTGGCCCACTATGACTGCTGGTCACGCTCTATGATTGCCTCGAGCTAGCCTAGCTACGCTCTAGACCTTCCAGCTTGGCCATCATTGCAGCCCTTGCTGTCCTCGCTGTAAAGGCGTCGACCTTACGGCCTCGGCCTTTATCTCAGCTCGTCCATCAAGTGCTGCACGCTGACCGCGCTGTGTCGGCCTGGAGCTGCGGTACGCTGCACTGTCGGCCATCATCAGCGCGACCAGCAAAGTAGTCATTATAGACCGCGGCAGTAATGTACTATTTCTTACCATCCAATTCCTTACTGCTCCTATGTATCTCACAGAAGATACACACGTAACACACAGTGATGACGACCAGCGGTAAGAAGTACATCGCGCACAGACAGAAGATATTGTAGATCACTTCTTGTTGCTCGGAGTTGAAGGCGCCGAATGACACGCATTGCTCGAAGCCAGCCACTTGTGGGTGACGCTTGACACGGAAGACTATGCTCTGTGGACAAAGAAAACATAACATTTAGTTAGTGAATATTTTAATATAGTATGCGAGATTGACTGGAGTAAACTTCGAGTTCGACGGCACGATTAGCACAGTGATTGAGCGATTGGACGGCTGCGCTGCGTTTCGCGGGTTCGATTGTATGATCAAGTAGACGTTCCGGGTCTGGGTGTTTGTGTATGTGAGTTTATATGATTGTAAACGCACTCACGACACAGGAGAAATTCCTAGTGTGAGGTATTTTTTTATTTAGTAAATTTGAAAAAAATATTGCGCAAAGGAAATAGTGTAAGGCTATGGGGTGACGTTTGCCCAGTTGTTGGACAATCATCATCATCATCAGCCCGAAGCCGTCCACTGTTGTAACAAAGGGGGTGAGATTTCTCTGAAACTTACCATACTCGTACTACCATTGTTATTAATAAATAGTGGTGTAGAACCATACTTCATTAAATTATAAATATTAAATTTTCTCCCTAATACTGTAAACTTTAATTTGTCCATATCTGCCTATTAAGGTATACAATACAATAATCTGATCGACATAATGAATCAGAATACTATTTATTACTATTCAGTCAATGTAAAACAAACTAGATTAACATTCATGCTAATACGAGTAATATGCCTAATTACCAATACAGGTCTGCTCGTGCATGAATTTTCAAATGAGCATAAATTACAATGAATTTCACCGATAATTAATCATTTTTCGCAATAATGATTTCGGTTAAGTTGTAATGCAATTCTGCGAGGTCATTGTTAGAAAATTAATTATTTCAATACAATTTTTTTATAAAAATCTTGAAAAACTTCAAATTAAAATAATGATCTATTGCTTCAAAAAATATTATTTTGAAAAGAGAATAAATAAACCCTTTATATTGCCTATCTTGGCACTGACAGGTGGTTTGTAAGCTTACAATAATAATATGGGCTCATTCAAAATTATTTTAATAAAAGATCATTACACAAAAGTGGTCACTCAATATTCTAGGCATAAGGTGTCAAACAGTGTGTACACAGCCTTATAATTAAATAATAGACTTGAGGCGCATTTTGATGGCACGTTTGGCGCAGTGGCTGAGTAATTGGACAGCTGCGCTATGTGTCGCGGGTTCGATGCCTATCATTATCTGCCTAGCCTTTTCCCAACTATATTGGGGTCGGCTTCCAGTCGAACCAGATGCAGCTGGATATCAGTATTTTACATGGAGCGACTGCCTATCAGACCTCCACAACCCAGTAACTGGGAAGTACGATACCCTAAGGTAGGACTGTTTGTCAGACTTATGAGCTTCTGACTAACAGTAACGACTGTCAAAGATCTACAAATGACCGGCCGGGACCAACGGCTTTAGGTGTTTTCCGAGGCACGGAGGAAACTCGCTATGACAGATGGTCACCCATCCACAGACCAACCTCGGCAAGCGCGGCTTAATCCGTAAGATCGGCCAGTGCGGCTGTAGTTATATAGCCACGAGCTCCTCTACACCGGAACAAATATATTTGTATGATCTGCAAATAGCTGTTCGCTGTAGCGTAATGTTATATAGCCTAAAACCTTCTTAGATAAATGGGTTTTCCACAAAATATTTTTTTTAATTTGAACCAGATTTCCTGTTTTTTTTTTTTTTTTTAGCGTGGTAAAATCATCAAATGAGTCCTCCAACCCCGGGCAGGGCGGGAGGGACTGTCAGACTTCTACTGACTAAAATCCACGGTGTCCTTCAATAGCCTGTTACGTTCCGGGGTCACGGTAAGGAAATAATCCCGCGACCCCGGCAGGCTTTGGCCCAGATTTCCTGATATTAGCGAAACCTGACAAAAACAAACTATTCAGCTTTCAAATATTAGTGAAGTTAAAAGCACGTCGATCGCGAGTACAACATACCCGACTTTTCTGAAGCACTTCACCAATAAAGTCAGTGTAGGTCTTCCTAGGGCGTCCCCTCCCACCGTTACCAACGGTTTATTCCACTTTGTTCACCTGAGTGATATCACCTGGTTGAACAAAGTGGACAACATTAGTGTCCTCAATTCACCTCGGAAAAACATCACCTGAGTGATATCACCCAGGTACATTGTGGACACCAAAGTTGTCCACTTTGTTCACCTCGGAAAAATAACACCTGGGTGAACAAGGGCGACTTTTCTTACGCGATGTAGTGTAACGACGTCGTCGTTCGGGTAGTCATCGCTACTGATTAATTCCCAATGGGAGAAACCCGATAACACTTTACCTGACCTGAGAATCGAACCCGGGACCTCATACTCAGCGCAGTCGCTATTGAGACAGACTATAAACTACTCGTATTTGAGCCTTTCATCAAGATCTATTCATCCGTTCGTGGTTATAAAATTCATAACTATGATTTGTATCCCAATATTGTCTACACGATAAAAAAAAGACATCCACATTTTGTTTGTAAACCAAGTACCAGAAAATACAATATTTTTCTCAGAAGTAGATTTTTTAGCATTTATTGGAAAAATCATTGGACCGCATTACTTAAAAGATTCTCGAATATACCTAGCTCTTACAAAAAAAAAACGGCCAAGTTCGAGTCGCATTCGCGCCCAAAGAGATCCGTACCGTTATCTATAAAAATTTCATCGCGGGCTCTGAGCGCAGCGACCGAATCAAGAACTTTCGTAACGAAAATACTTAAGTTGATATAAAATGCTATGCAATAGCTTTACCGCGGCAGTCCCCGAGTGCCACACGTATGTTATTGTTACCTCGGCAACAGAAATACATTATTTGTTAAAATTTTAGCTGCTTATCTATCACGGTTCATGAGATAAAGCCCGGTGACAGACGGACAGTCAGACCAACAGTTAAACGGGCAGCGCGGCGCTGTCTTAATAATACGGTTCCGTTTGGGGAACCCTCAAAAGTATAAAAACTAAAACTTTTATAGTTGATTTATGTTTCTGAGCAAAAACATTGTTGTTACAAAATCTAGAAGTCTCTATTTTTTATAAATCTAGGTTCACAGGCATTGTGGGCAAAGGATTTGAGTAAAAAACACACTATTTATTTGAAAAATATTTACGAACCTCTTTCTCGGGAGACGTCTGATATTTTTGCCGTTACTCTTTGTACTCATAAAATGTTACCAATATTTACGTATTGACTTCAAAAGAGTTGTTTGTCGAGCGTTAATAGGTAGTTTTTTTTTTATTCTTTGAAATGGAGAATGGGAGAAAAAATGTGTTTTCCAACCCCGTGTAGAATATCAGGACAATGACGGGGTCTTAGAGGGCCTTGATCTCGGAACGTTGAAGGACACCGTGAATTTTAGTCATTACAAGTCTGACAGTCCCTCTTACTCTGCCTTGGGTGGGACTCATTATTTTGATGATTTTACCATGTTATAAAAAAAAAACCCGTGTAGGATGCAATAAGACAGGAAGATGATGATGTTACTGCGCAGACAGCAGCTCATTTTTGGAATATCAACACTATCCGCAGCTCCAAAAGTTGAAATACCAACAGGATAATTAAATTCAGGCATCCATTTAAATGTCTCTTTGTGTTAGTAATAAGACATTTAGTAGAACTCAATAGTCTTTACGAAAAAATTAAAATCACGAGTCTATTAATAAGTTTACGAATCCTTTGGACAATTTCACTCAAGTTAGAATAAATTGACTAATTAGTGGAACCATTTTGATTATGAAATTGACATTTTGTTTGAAGACTGACTCACTTTCACTGCCTTTAGCCATTCTACGACGGAAAAACATTGTAGTTGTTATCAAAAAGAGTTCTCTCTTCTCATTCGATCTCTTACTCATGCTGAGAATCGTGATTCTATGTTCCGTACAGTAGGGGAACAAAAGTGGTTAGGAGCACTTACAAGGAAATAGCTTAACGTTTAGTTTGATTTACGACCTTTTATTTTAGAGAGATACATGCATCATCAACTAGTTACTGATTGCATAGGATTCATAATTTATACGTTATTATGTGTGTCCAGTTGACTTAGTGGTTAAGCGTTTAGACTACAAAATTATTATATTTGAGAAATAGACTAATGATTTAGGAATTCGACTGTACCTTTAAATTATATATGCAAATAAACGTTTACTTTACTCCAAATTATCGATTAAAAAAAATTATTAGCACCTCAACTTTATTTAACTTTATTGTGATTTCGCTTCGTCTCGTAAAGTAAAGATTTTCTCGCACATAATATATTTTTATCTCTATCACGTTGGACCCAAATGCGGGCATTCTCCTTTGAAGTGTAAAACCTTCTAGTTAACAGTCTAGTCTGCCTTTTTTCACCTACGCTACATTTGCTAGAATTTGTATTGGTGTCATGTAGCATAATAATGCTAAATAAAAGGCATTGGAGGACCTAGCACGAAGTCACGATAAGCTGAGACGTAAACTTAAAGGTAACATAAACGCCTAAATGTTGTATTTTGACACAATTTTACTTAAGTATATTGGTGTTTTTTTTTTTAACTTTGAATCTTGTGTATAGCCTCAGAAGCATTAGCACAAGACTCCGGTTTTTGTGACGTGAACTTAACGGGAACTTTAACGTCAACCGCTAAATCAATTCTTGCAACGATTGTGCAGCGGACGTTTATTGTTTTTGTTTTTATTTTTTTTAAAGCATTGCCTCACAGTAGAAATTTCTCATGTGTCGTTGGTGCATTTACAAACATCTAAACTCGCATACGCAAACGCTCAGACGCGAAAAAACTACTTGTAATCATAAAAAAAATATTTGCTCCGTGCGGGAATCGAACCCGCGATACGCAGCGGAGCAGTCCAATCGATGAGCCACTTCCCTAACCGTGCCGTCATCGTAGTCTTATAGATTTTATTTTGATGTATATAATTAGTTCTCCGTTCGGTGGTATTCATTTACAGAATAAATATTTTAAGAAAGTTGTAGGTAAAATACGGAAATCTTATGATAAGGTCTCTGTTTCGTGGTTGCGTTTACAAACATATGACAAATGTTTTTTATACAGCAAATTGGTTTTGGCAAACTCTTTTACACGTCAAAAAGACACTAATTTTACACTAGATTTGGCCGGTGTGTCGTACCTGACTCTTCTGAGAAGAAACATCCGAAACAAACTCAGAGGTCACAGTCTCTTTTAAAGTCCAGACAATTTTGTATTGATCAAGTTAAATGAGAACCATGCAGGTGTTTAAACTCACAAACGCAAACAGCTAGACCCAGATCTGTAAATCTGTATGCTACTTTATTTAGGCCTTCAAGACTTAAGTTTTACGTAATCTAAGATTTAATCATTTAATACCCATCAAGGTACAAGTACAGAGTACAGACGGGTACAGATTAACTAATTTAGTAGGTAGATCGATTGCGATTTAAACCACGAACCCCGATTTAAGACTTACGAGTACATTAATTCAGCAATATGGCTTGTCCGTACCTGGGAGGAATATTAAAGGGCTGTGTAGACGGGATACTTTTCACAAAGTCGGGAAACTTTGTTATACAATTTGTGGGAATGTGTTTACGTTGAATAAGGCGTAAAGCCGAATTTTGCGACTCAGTCGCCCGACATGGAAGTATAGGTCGCGTCGCGTGCCATATTACCCGATGCGATGTCTCGCTTGCGACAAGGTATGAAAATTCGAGCATTACTTCTCCAATGATTAATTTACTCAGAAATGCAGACCTGACTGAGAAGCAGTGAGATTGAGCCAAGCCAGATATTTTTAAAGATGCCATTTTCATCATCATCTGCCTAGCCTTTTCCCAACTATATTGGGGTCGGTTTCCAGTCGAACCAGATGCAGTTGAATATCAGTATTTTTCATAGAGTGACTGCCTGTCGGATCTCCACAACCCAGTAACTGGGTAATACGATAGTCCATGGTACGACTGGTTGTCAGACTTTAGAGCTTCTAACAGTGACGACTGTCAGTAAAGATCTACAAATGACAGCCGGGACCAATGGCTTTACGTGCTTTCCGAGGCACGGAGGAAACTCGCTATGACAGATGGTCACCCATCCACAGACCAACCTCGGCAAGCGCGGCTTAACCCGAAAGATCGGACTGTGTGGCTGTAATTATTTAGCCACGAGCTCCTCACAACGTTTAAGATGCCATTTTATTGATCTCAAAAAGGGGCTTGTTGAGGTGTCTTGAAATCTGTATACCTGTAAGTTGAATATTTAAAGAATGGAAAAATTAATAAGCCAGATCATTCAGTCGGGATTTACAACTCGCCAGGTGCAAAAAAAAATATAATAACAACTTCTAATCCTTGTTAGATTACGCAGAGTTGCACTCGACAACATACATTAAAAACCCATTTAGAGTAATTTTTTTTTTTGTTCTATGCAAATAAAACTCCCTCGTCTGCCCGCCCTTCCTAGTATTGCAGAATAGATACTTGTGTTCTAAGATATTATATTGTCAAAAGGTACTCTCGGCATGATTTCATTTCGTTAGCTTGCAGTTACGCAATTTCATTTTAAAATTCGACGACTAGAAGCACTTCAATAAACGTTCCTTGGTTCCGACTAAGGAACGTTTCTTGAAGTGCTTTTAAGAACGTTTACAAAGATTCGAGTTGGGGTATTTTTTGTGGTTCCATTACTCGAAAGTCAATATCAGTAGTTTGGATTTCGATCGAGTCGTTTTTGCCGAAGTTAATGCGGACATCTTTGTTTTGTTTGTTTGGTAAATGAAACTTCGTTAGCTGAAAGAAATAAAGAAATCTTTTCCAAAGGTAATACGAAAAGCAGCAGTTTTAAGTAGAACACACTCATCGTCACGGAACCGGCCTAAACCGTCAATTTTAAGAGACTGCCCACAAATGTCTTCGAATTTTTGGTTCTAGGACATGCCGGTTTCCTCACGGTGAAAACGGTGAAGGAAAACATTCCTTCACCGTTTTGAGAGCAGTGGTGATGAAATAAATTACACAAAGTAATGCACTGAGAAAAATGTCATTTTGGCATAATCTTAAAATATCGTGACGTTGGTTTAAAATAGATGCGTTGTCCTAAAATATGTTGATAATAAGTAAATATTACGCTAGAACTGAAATGTGTTAAGATGGAATCGAATTGTTTGGGTAAATAATGCAATATTATGATACTTGTCATCGTAAATATTTGTAATTTTAAAATAACATTGTCTTCTTCAAATAATAACACAATGTAATAGAAAATGGTCCACTGTCCCATAAATTAGTATGATAATTATAAATAAGATTCTAATTAAAAAACACAATGACATGTCACCGTAATTTATGTAGATTTCATAGTTTAATATGAAGAAGTATCTCTAAAAATACGATGACCTGGGACCTAATGTACTATATTAAATTATAATGCTATAAACTTATATTTTTAAAGTAAGCATCATTTTTTAATATTACAGTCATATTATTTTATGTGAATCCTATGATAATACGATTAAATAATCTCATATTTTTAGAGTAAGCATCAAAGTTCAATAATATAGTCATATTATTTTAAGTGTATCCTACTGAATTATTATTACAGAAACCCATTTATGAGTAGCATCAAATTTTGAATGATGTCCTACAAATTTATGGTGACGGAATTTTATAATGAGCAACCCTCTCTCACTTCATTCCGCCGCCGCGCCATTTTTATTTTACCGCTACAGCCAGCCGGTCACGACACACGACTCGTTTAATTGTTATAGCAATAACAATTCTATCAGTGCCAGTGAACGTGTGTGATTGCAAAAATGGATACGGCTACGCGTGATCTTTTGAAGAAGTGGAATTTGGAACGCTACATCGATCGTTTTGAAAGTAAGTTGACAAACCTAGTACCTAAGTTGCTAGCATGAGCTCACACATTACATTTTATAAAGTCGATGCGACGTAGTGCATTTCACAGCTGCAATCAGGGCGCTGTTAAATTTACCTTTTTTTCAGCTGAAAGAATTGATATCGCAACAATGCAGATGCTTAGTAAACAAGACATACATAGTATGTTCCCTCAATTAGGGGACAGACTCCGGTTCGAAGCAGCTCTGGCCATGTTAAAAAGCGACCAACCAAAAGATATGGTTTGTTTTCTTGTTAAATTTTATTTTAAAAAAGTAAATTTTGTTTTAAACTTTTTGCTTACACAATATGCCCTGCGTCGCTTAAATGCACATTCTCCTACTTGCATGTAGGTAGGTACCTACTTATTAACTTTTATTTAAAGTCTGTAAGTTAAATTAAAATACCTAACAATTTAACCGGTGCAGTATTTATTTAAAAAGTGGAATAAAATCCTAACTTTTCATCAGTCTTGTTAGTTTACCAACTAAGTGCATTATTATTACCTTTTTAAATTTCTTGTTAAATTTTAGGATAACTCCTACAATTCATCACTCTTTGAAGAGGTCCTAAGGAATGACTTGTTAACTAGTCTACCTTGTAACTTAGAGCCTCTGCCACCGTGTGAAGGACTGCAAAGCTCAATCCTCAACCAAGACTGCGAAGCAGGACTTAACCAGGAAAATTTGGTAAGTTATGCAAAATTGTAGAAAAGTACTCGTACTTACTGTTGTTTGGTTCAAGAGCAATATGTATTAATTTGTACTTACATCCATACTAATATTATAAATGCGAAAGTAAGTCTGTCTGTCTATCAGTCGGTTGGGGCAGGACCTTTTCACATTTTCATACCTAAGACACTGAACCGATGCAAAATTTGGTACTTATAGACATTCTTTGAGACCAGGATCAGTCCTGATCTTGATCGATTAGTTTTTATCAGGGCCGGATCAAGGGACGAGGGCAGGACCGTTCACACCTGCAATGCTGAACCGATTACTAGTAAAAAAATATAACACTTCCCTTAGTTAACCCCGGCTAGGGCTAGCTATAGCCTGTTAGTTAACGGTCGCACTCAGACACATTTAGTGATTATTTCAACGATTATTGAGGTTAACTGACCGTACATACTCATATTATCACACCTTTTTTTACATGTACTATTACATTGTCTCAAATTAAATATTATTTTAGGATGGTGACATACTGGTGATACCACTGGACTCGTCGTCGTCAGTGGGTGAAGCAGTTACACAAGAGTCCACCGGGAGCAATTTAGTAAGTTATTGCCTATTACTCTGTACTTTTGATAAGGAATTTAAATTGACATTCAATATTTTTAACCCCACAAACAGATAAGTTTAACGTCTGTACCTGTCCTGTCCTGTATGTGTGTACGGACGGCCGTTTAGGAGCTATACTGTCACAAAGATTAGTAATATATTTGGAGTTGGTGACAGCTATAACTAACGAGTAAATTCATGATGCCTAGACTGGCACCGACTCCAACTAATCATTATACTGAATAGAAGGTAGGTATTGAACCTGTATTTTCAACATTTTTGGCACATTTTTGCAAGCTTTTTTTTAAACTTTTACCTTGCATATTTAGTTTGTAATGCCATACTTATACTATTTGTGTTTCAGGCGAATGTCATACTGAATTCATCAGTCGAGGGAAAACAAATAATAGCAATTGGGCAGAAAACGGCCTTACCCTCAAACGTGCGTGGGCGTTTATGCAAGCTGCTTATGGAGAAGCTCATTACGGCCGAAAACCCGGTACTTCTGACAGATTCGCAGCTGCTTGCTCTATCCTACGACATTGGCAGATTATTTAAAGAGGAGTCACCACCCCTATACTACGCGCCGTACCTGTCGGCTGATGCTTACCAGGCTAAGCGCAATATCTCTGGCTGGTTAGTCACCGCCAGAAGGGCTCGACGGCAGCATTTAGTTTCGTTGGGGCTTATTGAAAAGCCCAAGTCACGTTCTCGCTCCAAGTCCAGTCCTAGGCTAGACAGCCCTTCACTCGCTGGAATCGACCTAACCGGACTTAAAGAAGGTAACTCCTTTTCAAGAAATTTTATGTTTTCAGATTGAATTAAATTATCAAGAACAAAATTATTGAGAAAAATATCTGAATTAGTATAAATTTTCGTTACAAATTACAAATATCTGAATCTAAGAACCGCTATTGTTATTGTACTAATTATTAATCGTTTTAATTTTTGTGTGCAGGTGAAGTGGAGGACGTAGCGTCAGCATTAGAGCAGCTGTCAAGTCCTTCAGCTGGTCCGTGGCAGGAGGTCAGTGCCCTCTGGCGGGAGACGGTGCGAGCTCGCCTCCGGTACTTGTACTACGAGGAAGGGACATTACAGGAGTACTTCAATAAGTATCCTATCCTGAAGTTTTAATTAGGTACTTATTATTATTAGAATTATTAATTATGTACTTATACCGTACGCGGCGTTGCTAGTTTGAGGCACTGCAGAGTCCAAAGGGCAGTTAATTTTTTATAGCAGGGTGCGCTCAACTAGTATTCTACCCTTAGTTACGGTATTTATCGGATATTCCTTTAGGATATCCTATAAAGACGGCCCGATAACGGTGTCCGCATAAAGTAATGGTATGAGCCAGCACCAATAGCTGGTTTATGGTGAACGCATACTTATCAGAGCCGAAGGAGGCGAAGGAATCAAATTTTAGAATTACTTGAATGAAATCCAATGTAACTTCGCACACTTATCCGCACCGAATCGGACGACCTTATTCGTCCGATTCGGTAAGTGTGCGAGGTTTCATAGGATTTATATATATATTTTTTTTTTGAACAAGTAATTCTAAAATTCGATTCTTTCGCCTCCTTCGGCTCTGAAAAGTATGCGTTCACCTTTAGTAATAGATTTTTAAAGTAAAGTATTTGTATCAGGGATAGATAAGTCTCATCGGAGTGTTTATAGTAGCACTTTACTTGAAAATAGATATTTACTATAATAATATAACCAATTTATTGTATGCAGCTTTAAGGTGAAAGCGTCAGGGTAGCCCGCGAAATTCAAATTTTCTTACGTTTTTTGCAATTTGCAGGCCAGTGCTAGGTTGTATGTTGATTGAAATGTTGGACGCGGGTGTAAGACGTATGTAGTTACAGAATTATAATCATCAAAATCATCAATACAACCCTCAAAGTTCATATAATTCGAGGAATGACTTTGACCTCGAAAAAGTAAAAGCACTGGCCTGCAAATTACAAAAAACGAAAACAAAATGGCTACCCTGAAGCAATCACCTTAAGTGCAAAAATGTTTTGGTTATAGGTACATTAATGTAAAGTTAGTTATTTTTTGTAAATTAACCTTTAAAACAACCTTTATTTTAATTTATAAAAACCAGAATTATTGAACATAATGTATATAATGATTTTATTTAATGATTCTTTATAATGACCCACAAATAGATACTGTAAACATTAAGGCGAGGCACTCCATGTGTATCTTCCGCACAGTAGCGCCACTATAAATTTAACATTTTTCATCTTGTTCAGTTAAAATCAAAACTTGGAACGAATGTGACTAGTAAAAAGTTTATAATATTTTCTCGATAAGTAGCACCTGCACCGACTCAGAAAATATTAGAGATAACTTACTCGTCAAATTCGTTCCTAGTTTTGTTTAAAATTTAACTGATTTACACTTAAAAAATTAATCGATTAGTGGCGCCGCTGTGCGGACTCACCCATGAATACTGAAACGTCACTCAAAATTAAAGGGCTGCTTAACATTTGAGCAGCTCCTAAACTTTAGATTTCGTATTGTCAAATGTCACTTTTGAGTATCTGTTAAAAAAAAATCATCAATACAACTCTCCAAGTTCATAATGGTGTAGAAATGACTTTTTCTGTTTTTTTTTTTGTTCCTGCACCATTATGAACTCGGAGGGTTGTATTGATGATTTTGATGATTATAATTCTGTAACTACATACGTCTTACAGCCGCGAATCAAATTTTCATCAACATACACCCTAGCACTGGCCTGCAAATTGCAAAAAAACGTAAACAAATTTGAATTTCGCGGGCTGGTTGGAGCAATCACCTTAGGACGTAGGATAAGTCACACTAGCGCCGCTATTGTATGATTAAATTCACCGGCTGCAGTTGCAGTCGGCCGGCGCTTCGGAATGAATTTCTTAGTCTTCTTTTATACTGAATAAATGTTTAGAGTTTATAATATTCATTCATACTATGGAAATAAAAATACCATTGATTCAAATTTCTGTTTAATTTATACATACATCCCTTCTTACCTTCTTACCATTCTTGCCAAGGTACTTTTTCCTATTTTTTTACTTGCTCCCCATTTTTTTAAGGTTCAATTATATGGTTCTTCAGTTTTTTTTTTTTTATATTGAGCTCACACCTAATAATATTTAAAAGGAAAGAACCAATATTGGATACTTAAAAATAAGGATATCATATAAGTCCAGTGGTGCCCTCAATTAAAGGAGGATTGTGATTTCTAATAATCCAAACAATTTCTGTGTAATCCACCAGTGATTAGTTGTAGTCCTACTGATGGAGAATGAGTAGAACTACAACTAATCACTATGGTGTATTATAGAGATATTAATTGGTTTATTAAAAAACACAATCCTCCTATTGAGGGCGACCTCCGTAAGATAATAGGCTATAACCAGAGATATGAGGAAATAGTAGGAAAAGTAAGAGGACCTAACCTAAAATACGAGGAGGTTACCGAAAAATAGTAGGAAAAATAATAGGATATAACTGGATATATGAGGAAGGCATCGAAAAATAGTAGGAAAAATAGTAGGACGTAACTGGATATGTGAGGAAATCATCGTAAAATAGTAGGAAAAATAGTAGGACGTAACTGGATATGTGAGGAAATCATCGTAAAATAGTAGGAAAAATAGTAGAACGTAACTGGATATGAGAGGAAATCATCGTAAAATAGTAGGAAAAATAGTAGGACGTAACTGGATATGTGAGGAAATCATCGTAAAATAGTAGGAAAAATAGTAGGGCGTAACTGGATATATGATAACGTCACTGAAAAATTGTGGGAAATATTATTATATAATGTATGCTCGTCCTACTAAATCCATGGTGACACATCATCTTAAATACTGTTATCATCAACATCAGTATTATCATCGTTCTTTTTGGTGAATCACTATGCTCCGTCCTTGGAGTGAATTCATCATACTTTAAGCTGAATTCACCTCTTTTATGATTGCCAGTTTTCTCAGTGTGCGGCTGGCGGGGTTCGAACCCACGATCTACAACTCGTAAGTCGGGACCGATACAACTGGGCCACCACTGCTCTCAGATATTGCAAAGAACTAAATGCAACAAATAAGCCCATTTAAGCTGAAGCCGCGTGAAAATCGACACTTTTGCCTTTTGTGAAAGTAATAAAAAAAACAAATATCAGGGTTTTTATCTGATCTATTTGATAAGGGTGCATAAAAAACGGATAAGCACTTGATCTTTCCGATATTGCGATCTTTGTTTGAATCCAGTCACATAGAAAAGCGAAAGCGATCCGATAGTCTATGTGACGGGCTTCAAACAATTGCGTACATTACAAACAAAAACGCCTCGCTTCGCGTTCGTCACGGCTGTCTGTTTGACAATAGCTTAGGAGCTCGTGGTAAGGCCTCAGATAATTATCGTATCTTAGTCGTTTATCTCCCCACCTATAAATAAATTAATCGTCTGTGCCCATGGCCTTTACACGAGAATACCGAGAACTGAATCGTGTGGGCTTAGATCTTGTTATCAAGCAGATCATTTATCTAGACTGTAAACTTAGCCTGTTTATTGGAAAGGCACGGCTGCCCTATATTTAGAGCGACCTTGGAATTCCTTTTTTAATATTAGTGTCTAAAACGGGATATTTACCATGTTTATTATTTGTTTTTTTGAGTAATAAACATGATAAAATATTCCGTTTTAAACACTAATATTTGTAATAGTGACCATGTCAGTCTAAAAGTTCTTTTATTCCTTTATAATTTTGTAAATTATTTATTTATTTATTACACGTTTCCTTTTCCATTACTGAAAATAAATCTAATTCGATAAAGTAGCATCAAATATTCTCTAATTATACCTTACCTACATGCTACACAGTACCTACGTCAAAGTTTGTTAAGAACAAGAAGCATTATTTTTGATGGGTGATAAAATCAAATCAAATTAGTCTTCCCTAAGTCAGACACTTATTGACTTAAATTCCACTCAGTTCCTTAGTAAAGTTACCTTTATTTTCGTATTATTAAATACGTATTCGTCCCTCGCTAGGATACTGAGTTCGAGCTACAAGTTGAAGTGAGCTGTCTGTGAATAGTTTAGTGGTATAAACGCTGCTGGCTTTCTATGCTGATAACTACGGGTTCATATTCGACAGAAAGAAAGAAAAATTATTTTATTCGACACAGACAAGCACATAGGTACCTACATTCAACAAAGACAAACACATTATAACACAGAAAAATTACAAAACTAAATCCAAATAATAACAAAAAGAAACATACAAAACATAATATATAGGTAGGCAGCTGTATGTCATGACTGTGACAAGAAAGGCTTCCCAGACTCAGCATTAAGCTGTGCTATGGGGGAGCCACAGCACAGCGCTGATTTTCAGTGGTCATCCGAAAAAGAAGAAGAAAGAAAAGTGTACGGAAATCAAGCTATTCCATCGAATGAGTAGTAGGTATATGTGTGTGTTTTGGTTTAGTGAGCTTTTTACTTTTTAGATTGCAAGTGGGATTCGAACCCGCGTCTTCTGGATAGGTACCCCAGACGCCTTAACCAACTAGGCCATTGCAACCCACACCTGCAAGCTGAAATTCTCTATTCCTCGTTTGAACGCTTTTTGGTAGCGTAGTGCCATCTCTTGGATTAGTGCTTAACTAACTTCCACCCAACACGTTGACATTACAGCCAAATCAATGTTGTATAATGAGATAGCAACTACCATACTTATTAATTATTTTAAACGCATTAACGCATGGCCTAGTTGGTTAAGGCGTCTGGAGTACCTATCCAGAAGACGCGGGTTCGAATCCCACTTGCAATGTTAAATTTTTCTTTCCTCAAAAATCATCTTTACGATGCGCGTCGCATGCGTTCATGCGTTTAAAATAATTAATGAGCTTTTTACGTTTTGGTTTTTAGGGTTTTTCATTAATTTTTAATGTTTGGCTAGGTTTGGCTGTTCGACAGATTAAGGCCCGGTATCCACCAAAGCGGAGAGGAGAGGAAATGTGTTTTAATAACCAATCAGATGTCCACATCTCCTCTCCGCTTAGCTTCAGTTGACATCTGATTTATTCAAACACATCTCCTCTCCTCTCCGCTTTGGTGGATACCGGCGGTGTTTCGTACCTGACTACTCTGAGAAGAAACTGCCGAAACAAATTCAGAGGTCACATCAGTCTCTTTTATAATACATACGAGTATACATAAATATGTTTGTCCTATAGAGATTAAGTTCCTACAAATATTTGTTTCGAAATCGAACCCAAGACCCATAGCTGACCAATCAAGCCAGTGTGCCAAACGCGCTTTCATTGCAAAGAGGAACATTCCTAATAATTAGAAAAATCGTGGGCAGCGTACAATTCAAGGAAATTAGTCAATAGAAAGAATGAACACTATCCAAAAATTTCCACAAACGACGAAAAGGAACATACGGTCGTTTAATAAAACGAAACGAAATTAGTTTGCAAAACGTTTTTTTTTTGTTTTACTCTGAACTGGTTGAAACATTCACTATGACCGATATATCATCCATCAAGATTTTGGCAGTTTTTGGAAAAATACGGGGCATTTGAATCCTAGGCCAAGTGTTCCTGTGAGCGTCAGCAGTGTAGTAGGTGAGCAAAATATTGCTAATGTTTTTAAAGACTTGTTTGCTGTGGAACCAATGCCCTGTGATATTAGTAATTTAAGTAAACCAGATGTCAGACCTGGTGAAAAGTACAGTCGAATTATGCCAGTAGAAGTGAAAAATGTCATAAAAAAGATGAAGCGCGGAAAGTCACCAGGTCATGACGGTATAAGTATAGAACATCTGCGTTATGCAGGTGTACATTTGCCCAGAGTCCTGAGTCTTCTGTTTAATTTTTGTATAGGTCATTCTTTTATTCCGGATGATATGATGAAAACTGTTGTAGTCCCTGTAATAAAAAATAAAACAGGTGATCCATCTGACAAGCATAATTACCGACCAATATCACTGGCCACAACCATGGCGAAGGTCCTCGACAGTCTCATGAATGCACAGCTGAGCGAACATCTTCAGATACATGACCTGCAGTTTGGCTTCAGACCCAACCTTTCGACTGAAATGGCAATCATGTGTCTGAAACAAACTGTTAGGTATTATACTGACAGAAAAACACCAGTATATACGTGTTTTCTTGATCTTTCGAGGGCCTTCGACCTGGTGTCTTATGATATTCTTTGGCATAAATTACTTGAGGAGACCACTGTACCGAGGGAGCTGGTATCTCTCCTCAAGTATTGGTACAGTCATCAAGAAAACGCTGTCAGATGGGTCAACTCGCATAGTCAGGAATATAAGCTGAAATGTGGTGTTAGGCAGGGCGGATTGACCTCCCCGAGTTTGTTTAACCTATTTGTTAACCAGCTGATTGGCAGGCTCAGCGGAGCCATGGTCGGATGTTCAATAGATGGTAAAATGATCAATAACATTAGTTATGCGGACGACATGGTTCTGCTGAGCCCGTCAGTGAGCGCGCTCAGAAGACTTTTGGGCATTTGTGAATCATACGCCCTATCACATGGACTCAGATATAATAGTAGCAAGAGTGTACTCATGCTATGCAAAGCAGGGAACAAGGCTCCCTTGAACGTGCCGATAGTCAAGATCGGTGGGTCGGCTCTAGAGAGGGTGTCTAAAGTAAAATATCTGGGTCACATGTTGACAGAGCTGCTACAGGATGATGAAGACCTGGAAAGGGAAAGAAGGGCTTTGGCAGTCCGCTGCAATATGTTGGCCCGCAGATTTGCACGATGTACCACAGAAGTAAAACTGTTATTGTTCAGAGCCTTCTGTCAATCTTTTTATACGTGCAGTCTGTGGATCAACTTCACGCGGCGGGCTTACAACGCCCTGAGGGTCCAGTACAATGACGCTCTGAGGGCAGTGTTGAGGAAACCAAGGTACTGCAGCGCTTCCGTAATGTTTGCGGATGCTTCCATCGATGATTTCTTCGCCATCATTAGGAGAAGAACTGCATCGATGATGAGCAGGGTCCGTGCTAGCACCAACACTGTCCTCAAAACGTTAGCTGGCAAAATAAATAGTCCCTTTACTGTTTACTGGGCAGGTGTACACCTGCTTAAAAATAGGAAATAGTCTTGTGAATGTGTTTTTTTATTTTATTTTTGTTACTTGTTTCTGTTTTATTTTTATGTTTTACTAACAAATTAATAACACATCATTTTTTCTTTTATTTTCTTGTGTTCTACTAACCTTAATAACACTATCTAATGTAAAAATGTATGGACTTATGTCTGAAATAAAGCTAATTATTATTATTATTATTATATCCGTTTGAAAGCGAAATTAAAAATCTGACTTACCTTTGAGCTTGGTCTTTGTGAATTTAAATTGAAAAGAAACTAGGATTGGGGCCATGAAAACAAAGGTAAACTATAGACTTATCTTTTTATTTTCTACCTTTCCTTTTTTTTTAACTTGGTAAAATTATCAAGATTCCTCCCAACCCAGGGCAGGGCAGGAGAGACTGTCAGATTTGTACTGTAAAAATCCACGGTGTCCTTCAATAGTCCTTTACGTTCCGGGCCCACGGTAACTCGTTAGTCCCGCAACCCCGGCAGGCTTTGGCCTTCTAAGGGGTCCCGACATTATGCTGACAGCTCTTTGAGGCGCACGTGAAACGCGACGCGTCGCGCCGCGCGCCGTCGACCCTGCCATGGTCCATGATCAGACAGCGAGTCGTTCATTACTCGCCGTTCGCTTGCCCGCGGTTTAATCTTATACCTAGTGTTTATTATGTACTCATGATTCATTCAGATAACATGACGACGTATAATAATTCCAAAGAGAAGAAGTTTGGCTATCCTATAAGCTACAAAAACAGACTATACAAATATAAAATTAGAGGATTGCGTAGCGGCTGCCTTTTCAAAAAATAGGTATTTAGAAAAACTCGTGCTGTTCTCGCTCGTTGAAAAACCCCCCCGATCGTGCGATAGAGAGCGTTGCAGCTCGCGACTGGCTGTGAGTATTTTTTATATGAATTTTGTCTCTCGGGAGAAAACGTTTTTCACATACTAAATCACGTCTAATCTCTTAGATTCTAGTGTCAATCGTTTCAGCATATTATATTCTAGGTTTGTAGGTTTTGCTTTTTTTCTAAAACTTCTTTGTTTTTAAAATACAAAGGTTTTACTTCAATGAAGATTTTGTCATAAAAATAGTAACTTTTAGGCGCCTGTTACTTTCAAACTATTATAAATTTTGAAAAAAAGAAAACCTATGAACCTAGTTTTTTACTGTGTCAGAAGCATTCTAAAAAATCATTGAGATAGGATAACATTTAGGGGTAGGAAAACGTTTTCTCTTTTAGTATGGACGAGCGCTCGGTAGACGATAGTCTTAAGTTCGAAAACTTTCCTTGTTCGATATTGTAAATGATAATAATAGATATTAAACGTTTGTGGGTGGATCTCCAAAACGGGCGTATTCGTGTGATCGCTCTGGTGCTTTTCAGATATTAATATTTAACGGTAATTATGTATCTCATTAAAAAGTATGATATTCAAATAGTATATTTTTACTTTTGGCCTTCAATTTACACTAACAGTTATGGAAATATTTAAGTTCAAAAAATTTCGCGACCAGAGCAATCATAATTGGTGCCAGAGCGATCATAAATGGTCAAACCAATTAAAAAAAAAAGAATATTGATAAAAAATTATTAGTTTTGGCGTTTTTAGTCATATTCAGTTGGTATACGTGTAACAAGATAACATGTAAGTGATACCTTTTCTTCCGGAAGTCGGTGGCTTTGTTTTTAATTTCACTGACTATGGCCATCCGACTTCCGAAAGAAAAGTTATTTTATACTTTTTTGTGTTTGGTTTTGAAGTCGGTTCCTTTTTTTTTCAAAAAGCTTTTTTTTTATTTTTCCCTATTAGTTTAGATATTCAATTAAATCGGTGTCTTTGAAAATCTACAATACAAGTCAGCAAAAAAAATGGATGTATGTGGGTAATGTCACAAGATATCCATTAGTTTTATATATTAAAAACCGTTCATCATCATCATCTCAGCCATAGGACGTCCACTGCTGAACATAGGCCTCCCCTTTTGATCTCCACATATACCGGTTGGAAGCGACCTGCATCCAGCGTCTTCCGGCGTCCTTTATGAGGTCGTCTGTCCACCTTGCTGGTGGACGTCCTACGCTGCGCTTGCTAGTCCGTGGTCTCCACTCTAATACTTTTCGACCCCATCGGCCATCTGCTCTGCGAGCAATATGGCCTGCCCATTGCCACTTCAGCTTGCTAATCCGGTGGGCTATATCGGTGACTTAAGTTCGTCTACGTTTTACGTCTAGCATAGCCATCTCCATAGCTCGTTGAGCGACTTTGAGCTTTGATATGAGGCCGATAGTGAAAGACCACGTTTTGGTGCCGTAAGTCATCACTGGTAACACACATTGGTTGAAGACTTTCGTCTTGAGGCACTGAGGTATGTCGGACGAAAAGACATTGCGTAGTTTCCCGAACGCTGCCCAACCGAGTTGGATTCGGCGGTTGACCTCTTTCTCGAAGTTGGACCTACCTAACTGGACTGCTTGTCCTAAGTAGATATATGAGTCAACAACTTCGAGTACCGAGTTTCCAACAGAGACTGGGGTGGGCACAACATTGGCATTTGACATAATTTTCGTCTTGTCCATGTTCATTTTCAAGCCCACCCGTTGTGAAACTCGGTCGAGGCCATCGAGCATCATGCTGAGTTCCTCCATCGACTTTGCCATGACTACGATGTCGTCGGCAAACCGAAGGTGAGTGATGTATTCGCCGTTGATGTTGATGCCAAGTCCTTGCCATTCCAGGAGCTTGAAGGCGTCTTCCATTGCGGCAGTGAACAGTTTCGGGGAGATAACGTCCCCCTGTCTTACGCCTCTTCTCAATGGAATCGCCTTCGTGCTCTGCTTCTGTACTCGGACCGACATGGTGGCGTTATTATACCAGCACTTCAACACCTCGATGTACCGATAGTCAATACGGCATCGCTGGAGTGACTCAAGTACCGCCCATGTTTCCACCGAATCGAAGGCTTTCTCATAGTCCACAAACGCTAAGCATAATGGCAAGTTATACTCTTCGGTCTTCTGTATAACTTGCCGCAGCGTATGGATGTGGTCTATGGTACTATAGCCTCTTCGGAAACCGGCTTGTTCGGGAGGCTGGAAGTCATCAAGTCTGTGTTCGAGACGGTTCGTGTAATTATAATTATATTAAAACCGTTCCCAGAATGAAACTAACACTTTTCTGAAAACCACATCAAAATCGGTTCAGCCAAACGCGAGATAATCGCGGAAAAACATTCATGTTACACACATACAGGCCGAACTGCGAATCTCCTTTTTTTTAAGATGGTTAAATAGTTTTATAACGTACAATTAATGCAAAATATCATTGCTCTGGTCTTTTTGGACAGAGCAATCACAGCCATAGCGATCAGAAAAAGTCACAAAATCATGAATATAGCCGAATTTAAAAGCAGTAGAAAATTATAATTACGTGTCATAAAAACCATCATAAAGATCACCTAATTCACATAAAAAACACATTTACAAGCTTAATATTTAATTTGAATAACGTGCCATATCAATCATAAAATTCGAGAACCAAATCCAGAGTAATCATAAACTTGCCTTCGTGAACTTACCTTCGCGGATTCGTGGCACAAAGGTATCCTCCTCAACGGTTAGACCACTGCTGGTGCTACCCAGCGAGAGTGGAATAGAGTGTCTATAACGCGTAACTAGGCATGAGCGCGATGTTTTACCTCGGCGCAGAGCGATGAGATAAAATGCCCGGACACGAATTTAAATTCAAATTGTGGCAAAAGTATTCATAATAAAATTACAAGTATTTTATAACAATGAAGATTAACTATTTCTTATGTAATCTAAATAAGTTGTTTCTTATGTAGCTTCTCATTAAAAAAATAAAGAACATTTTTTTCATTCAATCGGGAGTGAGGACAACCCAGAGCGATCAGGATTTTAGGGTTTAAGATTTTTTTTTAAATATTTTAAATAAACTTATTCATAATATTAGCCTTGTACCAGGTAGATTAGATACTGAACTGCATATAAAAAAATATTTTGAAAACGTTTTTCAATTTTAAAATGGGTTTATTCAGCCCGACACGAAAAAAAATGCCTCTGGAGATCGACCCTTGTATGAAGTTTAAACCTTGGCCTTTAAGTTAGCTGCTGGCTCTGTTTTTCTAAAGAAACTGAATCTTTTGAAATGTTATCTAGAGCGTGGGGTTCTTGTCATGGAATTGTAGTTCTGTCTTATACCCTACGATAGAAATTCAAATGCGGGGACCACATTACGGGGAATACTACATAAAACATAACGTGGAATCCATTACAGCACGCGTAGTATGGCGATTCTATCTCTATTCTACCAAGAAAAGACAAAGTTATTTCATCGTTATTTCTATACAAATCGACTGTTTTTTTGCACAAATATGACACGATTCGTACACCATTAAAGAATAGAAACATATTTCTTCTATATTTCAAACATTGCTATGCTTAAATCGATAAACATCTTTTACGTTCGACAGAACGTAAAAGATGTTTTCGACAGCGACGTGAGAATAGACAAAATTGTCATTTTGTCTCAATGATATTATAAAGTCATAGATATGTTATCACGTACAAAAACAACGGAAAAAAGTGTTCCGAGCACACATACACACTTTTTATTTACACACATTACATTTCACGACAAGTGAAAAGGATAGCTTGATAAAACCAATAAGAAAAAAAGTGACAGCTAGATCGCCACGCGTCATCAATCCCCCCGCACGTCAGCGTCTCCTCTCACTCGCACCCGTGCTCGCACTCTTTCTTTTACGACGCCATATTTATAAAAACGTAATGTTTTATTTGTGAAAATATTAAAGATAAATAGTATATTTACGAATGTTATGTGATTCCTTGACTTTTAGAAGTCTTGCATGTTTAATTTGTACAATATCTCATCACACACGACGGCATTTTCGGTAGTTTTGAGTCACTTTTACTTTTGATTCAGTCTGTGGTACGTGAAGTGCCGCTGGCAACGTCGCACTGAGATCAAGATGTGTGAATCAGCCTCATTTGAGCGCATACGTTATTGAGCGCGTATGACGTATCTACACCTTTTTTACTTATAATATCATTGTTTTGTCTATTCTCGCGTCGCTGTCGACAAAACCCGTTTCTACGGCGCCATGCTACGTGTGCTGGAGTCATGCACTGAGTTGACAATTGGCATGATGGATAATAAATTAATTGTTGGAACGCAAACTTATTTCGATTAGGCTGGAAATACTTCACTTCTTATGACACGTTCTTTACAAGTAAAGACCCATTTAGACAATGCTAGAACTTGTATGCAAGAACTCACACGCAAGTTTGACTACATTGTGGTAGTTGTTTCATCAACGGAATTTTTGTCTATTAATTGTCCGCAATGTAGCACGTCTAATTGGGGCTTTAGCTTATAACTGTCACTGCAATATATGCAATTTTTCTATTTCCGTTTTATTTATTTCAACCTAAATGCCAAAAATTAGTCACTCTCTCACTAACGAAGAAAGAGGTGTTCCAGCAATAGTAAAGAAATAGTCTGATTTGATCCCTACTCTCCTTAGTACTGGGTCTTTTTATTTGTACTAAAATCCACGCTCTTGTGCCAGCCTCATCCAGATTCTATCCACGACGCCCAGGATTAAACTATGATGCCTATGTTGCTAACAAATATAAACTTTGATATAAGAGAAATTAAAACTAAAATAAAATTAAACTGGCCTGTGTGTTATTCGTTTGGCTGCTCTGATGGCTGTGTTGCATAGAGATAAGTTAATAAAGAATTGAAATTGAATTCAAAATGGTGTCCAGTACCGCTTGTTTCGAAGCTCCGCATCTATTCAGCTCTGTACTTGATTCCCGTCAATGCAATTCAGTAGGAACGAGATTTGTGTGTTCGATTATTCAGATCCGTTCTTTGTTTTAGATACATACTTTAAGAGGATTGTATAGCGGCTGCCTTTTAAAAAAATAGGTATTTAGAAAAACTCGTGCTGTCCCTCTCGCGCGTTGAAAAACCCCCGATCGTGCGATAGAGAGCGTTGCAGCTCGCGACTGACTGTATTTTTTATATGAAATTTGTCTCTCGGGAGAAAACGTTTTTCACATACTAAATCACGTCCAATCTCTTAGATTCTGGTGTCAATCGTTTCAGCATATTATATTCTAGGTTTATAGGTTTTGCTTTTTTTCTAAAACTTCTTTGTTTTTAAAATACAAAGGTTTTACTTCAATGAAGATTTTGTCATAAAAATAGTAACTTTTAGGCGGCTGTTACTTTCAAACTATTATAAATTTTGAAAAAAAGAAAACCTGTAAACCTAGTTTTTTACTGTGTCAGAAGCATTCTAAAAAATCATTGAGATAGGATAACATTTAGGGGCAGGAAAACGTTTTCTCTTTTAGTATCGACGAGCGCTCGGTAGACGATAGTCTTAAGGATTTATTTTGTTATTATCCAGATATAACTTTGACAGTGAGGGTTATTTTTTTGTCACAAACCATGCTACAAGCACAACCAAATGAGCCACAAGTTTGCTCAAACTTTTAAATAGGTGCGTCCACACAGAGCGAGCAGCCTCGCGAGGCATTTGCCGCGGGAGGAAACTGCCTCGCGAGGCTGCTTCCTCTGTGTGAACGCGCCTATTGTTTCTCGACCGAGGCACGAAACAATATACGCGAGCAAAACAAAAACCCGACACTGGATGGCTCGGGAGCTCGGTCGCTCGCCCGCGGCAGCGCTCTTGTCTCGGACGAGACACGTCCACACTAACCGAGCTGTTTCGCGAGGCTGCTCGCTCTGTGTGGACGCACCTATTGAGGAGAAAATATTAAATTCATTTTTGAAGTCACTATCGTCCGCGTGTTACTTTTTCTTGTAGGTCGATCAATATGAAAACTACCTACACATAAATCTCGAATCTAATGAAAACCTTATTTTCTCTGTAGATTTCATTTGTTCGTTGAAAACAAACATTATTAAGTATGCTACATGCTTATAAATCTTCACTTTATCTCTCAAGTCGAGAGTTAATAAGTTTTGTTGTAAGAGCAGCATAATAAAGTAAAGTGCTTAAACTTTTCTCTTATGTAGCTGGTGGGGTGAGTGCTTTCTCTACATAGTTTCATCTTTCTAGTTCTTTTGTTACAGTACCTATGTACCACGTCATAGTAATGTAGATTTTATTTGGTTCAGTGTAAATACTTTTTCGTGTAGCCAAAGCACGGTGAGCAATTATTGAACCTGGCTTTTAAAATTTTGAGTACCTATACCACAATCTTTTTTTAACGAATACGTCAGCTACAAAAACTTAGGCCTCGTACAAGGACACGCGGCGTGCTGGGCGGCGTGTTGCGCGTAGCGAGCCGCTGGAGAAGGAAAAGGAAACATACAGCGATGTAACAGAGAGGTATTTCACCTGTTCTGTTGTCTCAACCTATTTTCTTGTTGTTTTATAAATTTTTTAAATTTCAAAAATAGAATTTTTGTTGTGTCACCTTCAATTTTTTCTTATTATTGCCTTCTGGACTACAGCATGCGCTGGTTCTCCGTCTCCGTTTCTTAAAATATTGTGTTTTAATTTTTAATACAACTGTATGTAAAAGCAAATAAAGACTTTCCTCAGTTTTGTTTTAAATTGCTTCAATAAGTACGACAGCTCCTAGTCGACCACATACCGCTCCAACGCTACCCATCAATACAGCATCAGCAGCCTGTTTGACTCCATCTCAGAGGACGGTGTGTTACCCAGGACGGCGTGTTACCCTACCAGTAGGATACGCAATGCTACAGCGATGTGTTAAATGTTCAAGAAGAAGCAGCAGTAATAAGGCGCGTCGACACAGAGCGAGCATCCTCGCGAGGCATTTGCCGCGCGAAGCAGCTCGGTTAGTGTGGACGTGTCTCGGCCGAGGCAGTGCCGGCTTTTTGTTTTGCTCAAAGGTGCCTCAGTCATTTGCCGCGCGCATTTATCTGGACGCTCGCGTATATTATTTAGTGTCTCGGTCGAGAAACATTAGACGCGTCCACACAGAGCGTGCTGCCTCGCGAGGCAGTTTCCTCGCACGGCAAACACCTCGCGAGGCTGCTTGCCCTGTGTGTGTGTATTTGTTGAATTAAAAAACATCATAAAGTTTGATCCAAATAAGCTCGACACACACATATACAACATCACGCCAGCAAACCCCGTAAGATAAGGCAGAGGTGTGCCCAATAGCACAACACCCACATTTCGCACACGTCTCTTGTAAGGAATGAGCTTATAGCCGTCAACTGTGCACAAGACCAGACTTCGTTATATGAAATAACCAAAACTACCGTAGGAAACTTTTTTATTTGCTAGTACAATTCTCAAATTTTGAAAGCGGGTCCAAATGACCAATTCAAAAACGCATTAGGTCGTTTGGCCCCGCGGGCCCCGCCAGAGCGGGGTCTAACGACCAAAGAGCCCCTTTGCGTCACACTAGGAATTTCGCTCCTAGGTAATGAATGCGTATACAAACATAGAAACACACATACACAAACACCCAGTCCGGGAACAATTATTTGTAGGCCATAATATTTGATCCTTGCGGGAATTATTTCTGCGACACGTTGGCTCAGTCAGTGCGCCAACCATGCCGTCTAACTTTATCCAACCTGGGAATCGAACTCGTGAAAATAAACCAATGAGGCTGTCGAATCCGTATAAAAACCAATATGTCAATACTGTACCTTCCAAAAGTGAAGTTGGGTCTGTTTCTTAGAAGAACGGGTTCAAAGTAAACATTAAATAAATCCTATTTTCTTTCAAGAAGTACTGAAGTACTAAGAATAAGTGTTTACAATACCCACAAGTATATATCTTTTCAGGCTTTCAGGTAAAAAGGGTTCCTAATTTTTTTTTCTAGTAATACAAGTTTGCAAGTTATGTTAATTGGAATAATGAACGGTGACTTTTTTCTTGTACGTAGTAAAATCATCAAATGAGTCCTCGGGAGAAACTGTTAGTTACTTTTACAGGTGGAACTGTTACTTTAACTTTTTTATTCCGTTCTACTCTGTTTCGAGTTTGTAGGTATCGGATGTGGAAATAGAGTGGAATGGTAGAAATATTTTACTGGTGAATGTGTCTAAATCAAATTATGGCGCTCGGTCAGTGCTTTTAGCAACATCCTTTCACAAAAATAATATGAAAATAAAAATTGCAAATAGACAATTCAGTTGAATGAAAGCCCCCTTAAATTATTTGACTCTGTTTTTTAGTATTTGCTGAAGAACAGAAATACGGCATCTGTGAAAATGTCAACTTTGTAACTATCACGGTTCATTAGAAACAGCCCGAGTTTCAGACGGACAGAAAGAGGACAACGGACATTTTTTTTCTTTTTAATAAAAGTTGCCCCACATTGGATTTTTTCCTGTGTCGTGGGTGCGTTTACAAACATATAAACTCACATACACAAAAACCCAGACCCGGAACAACTACTTGCAGGTCACACAAATATTTGTTCCGTGCGGGAATCGAACCTGCGACACGCTACACAGCTGTCCAATCGTTCAACCACTGCGCTAACCTTGTAGTCTTACTTATAAGAGCCCGTTTTACCCTTTAGGTACCTATAAGTATGTGCACTGTTTTTTTTTTTAGCGTGGTAAAATCATCAAATGAGTCCTCCCACCCCTACTGTCAGACTTGTACTGACTAAAATCCACGGTGTCCTTCAATAGCCCTTTATGTTCCGGGGTCACGGTAAGGAAATAAATCCCGCGACCCCGGCAGACTTTGGCCCTCTGAGAGGGGGCGCCGTCATTTTTTGCTGACGCTCTTTGAGGCGCGCGTGGAACACGACGCGCCGTCGACCCGGGCGGACAGCGAGTTGCCCTTTCACTTTTTCTTACTCGCTGTCCGCATGGCCGTGCACTGTAGGATATTTTTATAAATAGTGGACAAAAACTACTCGGCTTTCTTTGAGTAATTTAGTTACTTATGAACATAATCCTTTTGATTGCTCGTTAGATATTATTACATAAACAGACTTCGATGAAAGTCAAGTTCTGCCCTTTATAAGATTTCTCCAAGGATTTATAGTGCCAGACGTAGGTAAATTAAGTTTTCTAATGAAAATAATTTCATAATATTGGACATTAATATTTCTCAACATTTACATATTAAAAAACTAATCATATAAAGCAATATCACGATATTGACTATGCTAACAAAGAAACCTAATTTTATTTTTTAGTCCCAACAGGGTTTTTTATACAAGTACGAATTGGCAGGTGACAAAGGTCTTTTGCAGCAAATTCTTGGCGTATGAATTATGTCAAACAAAGGAATAGCGGGAACTCACTTTTTTTTTACGTGGTGAAATCATTAAATGAGTCCTCCCACCCAGGGCAGGGCGGGAGGGACTGTCAGACTCGTGCTTACTAAAATCCACGGTGTCCTTCATTAGCCCTTTACGTTCCAGGACTCAGGGTAATTTGAAAAGTCCCGCGACCAGAGGGAACTCACTTGGCACAATATTTTCGAATAATATACAGGGTGATTTTTTAGTCACCATCCAAATTTTAATATATTAATCTTTGGCGAAAATCATTGAATACGTGTTTTTTCTTTTTGTATCACTCAATACATAAATATCGAGATATCACGTCTCAATGTTATCTATAAAAAGTTGATGAACCTGGACACCGCGCTGTGATGTGTCGCTCAGGTGTAGCGGGGCGGGGCGGGGGGTCGGCGGGGTGCGCTCTGCCTGTTTCATGCGTCGGCAAGTGTATTAACGTTTGCTTAGTATAGTGACCACGCAGAGCGGATGAGAAAATGATTTAATATGACAATTTGACGTATCGATTTTTTTTCAAAAATGGGTTTAGTGATTGATACATAACGCCTAGAAAAATTTTGGACGGTGCTAAAAAACGTCACCCTGTATACAATGTCCAGCATAATTTTTAATTTATTTATTTGTCCCGGCTGTCATTTGTAGATCTTTGATAGTCGTTCATCACAGTCAGAAGTTCGAAAATCTGACAACCAGTCTTACCATGGGGTATCGTATTACCTAGTTACCGGGTTGTGGAGGTCCGATAGGCCGTCGCTCCATGTAAAATATTGATATTCAGTTGCATCTGGTTCAACTGAAAGCCGACCTCAATATAGTTGGGAAAAAGGCTAGGCAGATGATAACTTATTCATATTAAAGATACCATTTCAATACACGTTGTATTCAAAACATGATTCTAATTTCCCAATCTTTCCATCGTGGAACTTTTTATGAATCTAGGTTTTATTAAAAATAAAACTCGCAAGAGGCACTCCTGCCAAATAAAATACTGTCTTTATAGTCCATACATACAAGATGAAAAATACGAGTATTAACCCTCTGTGGCTCCACGGAAGATTAATATGTCCGCAAACAATATATGAACGTATAAATCTTACCGTTAAATTACATGTGGGTGGCAAAAAATATTGCTTCAAATATATGGGTGTAAACTTGTTCATACGCGTGAAACAAACGTTCAGGAAATATTGAAAACATAGTAGATGGATAAAAAGGTGAGAAAGGCAAAAGAAGTAAACAGAGGTCAGAAAGTTAGTTAAATGTAAGTTATTGATAAATAACGGATACTGAATTAGGATAAGAGAACCCATTTGACGACTTTAAAAGCACAAAAAAAAAACATGGGAAAGTTACTTAAGTTTAATACTAAAGTAAAAAGGTACTGCTTGTTTCATAAAAAAAATCAAAAATAATTATGTATCTATAATAGATGGTCACCCATCCACAGATAAACATAGGCATGTGTGGCTTAACCTGAAAGGTCGGACTTTTATTAGTTAGCCACGAGCAAACAAGTTACATAAAAACTTTAACAAATAAAACTGGATAAAAAACTTTTAAATTACCTCAGAGTTTGTGTAAATAAAAACAAGTTAACTTGCACTACAATACAAGAAATAACCTGAAATGCATTAACACCCCGACCTCAATCTCACCTGAAAAATACAGTCTGAAAATTTGCATTCATAAAATAAATGTGGAGTACATTATTATAACTTGAATGTCCTCGTAAATTTTCATGAATAAACAGCGGTAGACAAAATGTAATTTTATTTTATTATTTAATTTTATTCAACAACAGGTAACATTAATATTCATCGTATTGTTTTGTTATTTTAATGAGCACACTGATGACAAACAAAGTTATTAAGGAGACAAATACAGTATCGTCCCTGAAAAAGTTATACTCGCGAAAGCTAACTAGGGAGAAATTTTCAAAGCGATTTTTTCATAGTAATTAAGTTATTGTTATTTGCAGTAATTAAGTTACTTGTCCCTCTCACAAGAGAGGAGGCCTGTGTCCCAGCAGTGGGAACATTATAGGCTGATGATGATGATGATGAAGTTACTTTTATCGCGGGCTGTGAGCGCGGCGACAGAATCAAGAAATTCCGTAAAGCAGTGAATCATCCAAAGTCGTTTCAGTTCGGCAGACTTCGAAACGGTGTTTGTGTGCGTGCGACTACACGTATGCGTGTAGACTAGCTGCTTACTGCTCGTAACTAACTCATTCCATCTCTTTTAGCCACTACTGAGTCATATCAAATGTCGTTATAACATCTGTTAGTCAACGTGAATGAATACAAATTGAATGAATGATTTTTTTTTCTTGACTTATCACTTTAGGCCCGGCGCCCACTATCGGCATCGGCACGGCTGAGGATTTTAGGTGATGAAAAGCATATTATAGACATCAACTTAATGGCAATAAAGTAGAAATTTCCATGAATGATCGTAGTAACAAAAATACCGCTTCGGTATGCTTGAGGCTACTGCATCGGCAATTTCTACTTTATTGCCATGAAGTTAATGTTTAATGCTTTTTATCACATAAAATCCTCAGCCATGCCGATGCTGATAGTGGGCGCCAGGCCTTATTGACGTGGCTAACCATAGCCTAATTAGTAGAGTAATAAATAAAATAAATAATTATAATTGCACAAGTTGATAAAAAATGTTATAAAATAGCATTACCGCGGCAGTCCCCGAGTGCCACATGTATTTTTTGCAATCGCATTATTCCGCCAAAAAATAGGTCACAGCAGTTGTTCAAAATAAAAGTATGTACCTAACTTTTATAATCGCGTTATTCCGCCAAAAAAAATTGGTTAGCAGCTGATGTTGTGTCAAAAGTGAATTTAAATTTTTACCGATTCCCAAGCGCTTCTTGGAAAGAAGAACAATGCAGGAAATGGAAAGCTGCCGTGAAGCGAAAAAAGTAAATAACATCATAGCATTATTTAAATCCTGTATGTGATATTTTTCTTTACAGAAAACATTTTTTCAATTTTGTTTCAGTGCTTATGGATCGCTATGGTATTCAAAACCAATTGTTTTGTAACAAAATCTGATTTTAATTAGAACGGTCAGAGCCAGTAAAGGTTCGGGACATCACGAAGAAATTTGTGATCCAAAACTTTTTACCAATAAGTAAAAATTCCCTCAGTCTAGTAGTCGCGTTGCTATGCAACGCTTAGATAGTGCTACTGACGCACGGCATCAACAATTTTGTATGACAATTTTCCCAATGCCCGCTCTATAGGTTCTTTTAAATCTCTTTGGCTAGGATTTACTACTAGGATTGCCATTCAAATATTTGTTCAAAGCGGGAACGACCGAACGATATGTAGCGCAGTTGTCTGTCGCCCAACCACCGCGCTAGCCATGCCAAAAAAAACAACTGGAAATGTAAACCAAACCTTAAAACCTTTATTATCAAAGACGGGGCCCCCTTAGAAGGCCAAAACCTGCCGGGATCGCGGGACTAAGAAGCTATCGTCACCAGAACGTAATGGGCTATTGAAGGACACCGTGGATTTTAGTCAGTGCAAGTGAAACAGTCTCTCCTGCCCTGCACTGGTTGGGAGGACTCATTTGATAATTTAACAACGACGATTTTATTAAAAAAAAACACCTTTACTATTGACTGGCCTGTCGGTCTAGTGGTTAGTGACCCTGACTGCTACGCCGGAGGTCGTGGGTTCGATTCCCACCCAGGACAAATGTTTGTGTGATGAGCACTGCTGCACTCAGCTGTGTCTGGGTGTAATTTATCTATTATATGCATGTATTTAGAAATATATTTTATATTTATTTTATTTATTTATTTGTCATCAGGCAACGAAGGCCCATAGATAAAATACACAAACATAATCTTATAAGTAATTTAGAAATATATAAGTATGTTTATCAGTTGTCTAGTACCCATAACACAAGCTCTGCTTAGCTTGGGACTATAGATGGCGTTGTGTGATAGTTGTGGAATATTATATTATATATTAAGTTTAATACAATTCTGTGACCGAATCGAAATACGAAACAGGTAACGTCTCGCCATAATCGTAACGTTTTATTGATATTACGGTGTGTTACGGTGAAATCTAATCCATGACTTGTAACCTTATCTTGAGATTGTGTTCAGTCACCCTTTCTATGACTCTCGTTAAAGTCAAATGGATTGGCGTTTTGAAGGGACTGGCTGCTAAGATTTGGTAGTCAGAGAAAGACATTTGCTCTTAAACCAGCTATGCTATTCTGTATAAGAAATCTCATCGCTGACCCTGTTGGCAAACGGCAAGCAATAATCGTTAACGCTCAGCCTTCGCTAATGCATTTTCAATTTTATACCCCAGCGCATAAAGTTGAAATTCTATTAAAAACTACTAAGCGATAGCGAACAGAACAAACGAAAACGATCTGTAATTTATGTTTATGATGACTTGCTCTTCGACGAGATAGCGTTGCTAGAGATCGCTAGTGTCGCTGTCAAAGTCGCCGTCAATAAAAAAATACCTGTGGTAAACTGCAGGTGAGCGCAAATGCCCAGGCGCAGAGTAGCATCTGTTTACTGCGCCGGCGCGCCACTGCCAGCCGCAGCGGGTATATCACAGCGAAGAATCTGCAAAAATACACTTTGTTAAAATACGTCTAAGGGCGAGCGTTCTTTGAAAATTTGAAAATATTTCAGTGTGTTACTGCTTACACACGTTTTTTATGTTTTTTCATCATGAAATACTAATATAAAGGTATACATAATTTATTAGAGACGTTTATTTTAAAACATAATTATTTTATTTGTCACGCGCTTGTGACACGTGATACTTGTTTTCCCGAAAGTGCTACGACCGCGTACCAGGTTCCGAAGGCCCGGCGTAGACTTGCTACGAATATGCTGTAACAATGCGGTCCATTTAGATTTTATAATTATGTACGAGATTAACAACAACATAATTTGTACTGTCTACTTATACAATACAAATAGTCAAACCTCGAGGAACCGTCAATTCCTGCTTAAATCGTCAATGTTCAACGAAATTGCAAACTTATCCGTTTTGGATAGTTCCAACTAATGAACGTGAATAGGGTTGAATTTCAAGTGTTAATGACTTAAGTTATTTCAAATAGTTCACACGTGCTCGGTAGATGGCGTTGTAGTCTTTTTAGAAGTCGCTATCGTTTGGTTACCGTGATTAGCATATAAGGTAAATGTTTTTTTTTTAATATATGAGATATGAGCTATCAAGGCAGAACAGTGCACAGTGGTTTTATTACAATTCTCGCTAGTGTACCTAAAGGTCAAATTTCTCCAAATACCATCAGGGGTATTTAACATTGGTCCTATATGACCCGGATCATTTGGACAGTTTTTTATATACAAGTGGAGCTACCGTTGGCCCGCTTCTCCGTTCCGTGTACTTGTAGTGGGTCGCTACAAAAAGGTACACGTTCCTCCGCACCAGCGGCGACAGCATCACCCAGCATAAGCGGTGAGCTGAGTCAGCATTGGTGGTATAGTTCAAAGAGTGGCCACAGAGGGCGCCACTCTCAGATCAACACTTTACTGGAAGACAGCAAGGTGACGCAGCTATCACGCAACGTCACAGACGAGACACAGGTGCAGCCATCACGTGACGTCACAGACGAGACACAGGTGCAGCCATCACGTGACGTCTCAGACGAAGCAGGTGCAGCCATCACGCGACGTCGCAGACGACGCAGGTGCCGACATCACGCGACATCTCAGGTGACTCCACGCGTAGTGCGTATAGCGGCCACAGAGGGCGCCACTTGCAGGTTGAAAACGGTGTTAGTGAGAAGTGCAATTTTGTGAGTACTATTTATATATTTATTTTGTTCACGAATCGGACAAACATTCGAGTCAAAGGATTTTGAACTCTATTTCAAAGAGAATTTTAACTTGTCAATAAGTGAAGAAGTTTCAACATAAGATACAACTCTAGTAACCTATTTGGACTTGTAGAATTTTAAAAACATTTTGTGACTTAGAAACTTTATTTAGTAGTAACCAATTTGTGTGCATGTTAGAATTAGGACTTAGAATAATTTATAGAAAACGGGGGAACGGGGAACCTATACCCGATTTCTACCAGATTTTGTGTGTTTCCCAAACACTTGTAAAATTTTAAGAAGTGATTTGGACTTGTAGTATTTTTTTGTGAAACAGTGCAACTTAGAAAAGTCTGTCATTTGATTTCACTTGTATGTTTACTGCTTACACATACACTTCTCATCAAAAAAATCGAAACACCTCGCAGTTTATGATTTGATAAGGATTATCAGAAAAATGTGTATATTTAGGAATAAATGTAAAATGTCATTTAATAGTGAGTAGTATGAGGTTTTTAAATCCTAATGTTAATGTTCTAAATTCAAATTAAGTCTTCATAGGTTTCGTATTTTGTATAATGAGTAATTTTTACCCTGTATGGAATATGAAGGAAATGGGTAAAACAACACGCGTAAATGAAAAAAAAATGTAAGAAACGTTTATTTAATAACTTGTATTCCCTCCGCGAGCTCTTATTACTGCTTCCATACGGTTCTTCATCGATCGGATGAGAGTCACGATCACATGTTGTGGTATATTATCCCATTCCTCTTGGATTGCATTTTGCAGCTGGCTAAGTGTTTCTGGGGCTGGATCTCTTGCTCGAATTCGTCTCTTTAATTCATCCCATAGATGTTCAATGGGATTCATGTCCGGGCTTCTTGCTGGCCATACCATAATGGAGATACCGACTTCGGTAAGATAATCTCGTACGACGCCCGCGGTGTGAGCTCTAGCATTGTCGTGCATGAATATGAAGTCGTTGCCAATAAAATGTGCATAGGGCATCACATGAGGTTCAAGACACTGTTCGATGTACCGATGAGAGTTTAGTGCAGGCAGCCGTGGCCCAGACACAAAGGCAAGTTCTGTCTTACCGTCGGCGCTGATTCCTCCCCAAACCGTCCACGAACCGCCACCATAGCTGACCTTTTCTTCAATGCAGCATTGTGCAAAGCGTTCTCCATCTCTTCTGTAGACCTTGTTCCTTCCGTCGTTACCATACAGCATAATTTTACACTCATCAGAAAACAGTACTTTGCTCCACTGAAGGTATGACCAAGTTAGGTGCTCGCGTGCAAAGTTAAGGCGCGCTCTTCGATGGTCTGCAGTTAATTTCGGCCCATTCGCTGGCTTATGCGGTGCCAATCCGCGTTCCTTCAACCTTCTTCTTATTGTAGAGTCACTTACAGCTACTCTTCGTACAACGCGAAGCTGCTGCTGCAGTTGAAAAGCGTTAAGGCGTCGATTTCGTAAAGAAGTTGTTACAATAAATCGATCATCTCGCTCAGAAGTGACCCGATTCCTGCCAGATCCTGAACGGCGCGTGAACGAACCAGTCTCCCGATAGCGTTTGTAGACTCTATGAACAGATGATAAGCTTAGATGCAATCTTGCAGCCACAACACGCTGACTCCAGAATCCAGCAATGCCACCACTTGGGCGGCTTCTGCGGGCGAAGTATCCATATGTTTTAGAAATAAAAGTTTTTTCAGACGTCCCAAAGTCACAGTAAATGAAATAAGAAACAGAAAGTTTAAAGACAAGCGCTAATTTTTAGTTTTTAAACGAGAAACGTACTCCAACCCTAAATACACATTTGGCTCAAAACAGTGATTAATTTCATTTATAGGATAAACAAATGAAATTATTTCGAATTTTGATTTTTTTCTTCTTACTGTAATGACCAAACTGCCAGCTACACAGTAATGTTTTTTTTTCATGGAATTAATTCTCTTTTGTAAAAAATTAGGACAAAAACAATAAAAACGAAAGTGTTTCGATTTTTTTGATGAGAAGTGTATTTGCAAAATAGACAGTTCGCATATTTTATCTCCTTTGAGAAAGTTGTTATTAATTCATACATATTTACATTGAGTTTATCTCTTATACATTTGTTGTGTTTTAAGACTTAATCAAATTAAAAATCAATTAAAACATTTTATTTATTTACAAGTACATATAAATCAATTACAAAATGGAAGGATTAATAAATGTTTTAAAGGATCAACAGAATGTTATTACAAAGGGATTGACTAATTTTAAAAAATGTAGTAAAGATAGATTAACGCAAGAATATATCGAAACTGTCTTGTTTCGATATATTCTTGCGTTAATCTATCTTTACTACATTTTTTTAAAATTAGTCAATCCCTTTGTAATAAATATATAATATAATAGAATTATTGGAAAAGGATTGGGCATTGTTTAAAGAAAATAACACAAAATTATATGAACGTTTTAAATTAGAAGACATAGGACAGAAGGTGGTGGATATCTATGATGCGACAGAAGATACTTATGTAATTTATAAAAGTTTAATGAAAACAACTCTGAATAAAATCCTGTTGGCTAAGAATTCTCTACAGCAAACTGATAATGATTCAACTAATTTAAACAAATCAAATAGTTCCTTTGTTAAATTGCCCAAAATTTCCATTCCAACATTCTCAGGAAAGTATGAAGAATGGACAACATTCCATGATCTGTTTACATCATTAGTACATAAAAATAAAACTTTGGATAATGTGCAAAGGCTCCATTACTTAAAGAGTCACCTTTCTGGGGAAGCAGAGCAATTAATACGTCATACTCCTATAACTGATGCCAATTATATTCAATGCTGGACTCAGTTAGAGAAGCGTTATAGCAATAAAAAGTATTTATTAAATTGTATTCTCAGGAGGTTGTTCGGTCAAAAACGTATGCAGGTGGAATCGGCTACAGCTTTGAAAGAATTGCTTGATACCACATGTGATGTTCTTAATGCATTGAGTAATTTGGGGATTAATGTGAGCACATGGGATGTCATTATCATAGACATTGTTACCTTTAAATTAGATAATGAAACGCGTAAACAATGACTTACCAACTTTCAACCAATTTAAAACTTTCATGGAAAATCGGTTTCGCGCGTTAGAATGTATAGAGCCAAAAAGGGCACCAGTTCAGCAGAGCAACAATAACAAAGGTTCATCTGGTCATTCGCCAAAGGCAATGTTGGCAACGAGTTCATCAATCCAATGTGAGTTCTGCTCAGAAGGTCACAAGCTTTGTTTCTGCAAGAAGTTCTCAAAGCAGACAGTTGAAGGTAGACGTGAGTTTGTGGCAAAACGGAAAATTTGCTTCAACTGTTTAGGTGGCAATCACGTTGTTTCTGAATGCAGAAAACCTACCACTTGTAAGGTTTGTCAAAAGCGTCATCATTCGCTGTTGCATTTAGGTCAGGAATCCGACAAGGATGAACAACCTTTGACATCATCGTCCATCGATAGTATTAGTTCACCTAATACTAGTCCGATTGTTTCATGCTTGTCGACAGGTAACATTCCTAAGCCCAGACAGGTTTTATTAGCCACAGCGCTAATAAAAGCCGAGTCACGCTCTGGTGAATTTCAGACTGTCCGAGCCATGTTAGATCAGGGTTCTCAGGCATGTTTTGTGACGGAAGCCGTAGTGCTGTACTACGGCTCAACCATGGCACGGTACATGGTACATTTGAATATCCAGTCTCGGGTAGATTCAAATTTTAATCTTAAAGTTAACGCTTACGTGCTTAGTAAAATAACATCTTACTTACCTGAGAGTAGAATCGACACTACCTTAGATTGGTTAAGCGTTAACAATCTGCAGCTCGCAGATCCAGGGTTTAACACTCCCAACAAAATAGATGTTTTGTTAGGCGCTGATGCATACAGCTGCATCATTAAGGCAGGCATATTCAAGAGTCCATCAGGCACTCTGATTGCTCAGAGCACTACCTTAGGGTGGGTTCTGTCCGGCACAGTTAGTAAGAACACTTCTAAAGGCTCACCTCAATTTAATGTACTGCATGCACAAGTTAACGAAGACGAAATATTAAGAAGATTTTGGGAGTTAGAAGAGCAAAATAGTTCAAAGAAAATACTAACACCTGAAGAAAAGAAGTGTGAAGAGTTTTATACTAAAACGACAGGAAGAGATAGCAGTGGAAGGTACGTGGTGAGATTACCTTTTCGTGATGAAAATCCTTCCTGCAAGGGTGGAAACTCTCGTGCTATTGCGGAAAGAAGATTTAAGTCATTGGAAAAAAGACTGGACAGAGATACAGATCTAAAGGAAAAGTACAAGCAGGTTATAGAAGAATATTTACAACTAGGACACATGAGGCAGATAGACAAGAATGACAATAAGAAGGATATTGCGGTATACTTGCCTCATCATGCTGTAATCAGGGAGGACAAAATTACCTCGAAAGTACGTGTGGTTTTCAACGCGTCCGAGAAGAACAACAATGGAGTCTCACTCAATGACACGTTGATGGTGGGACCTACATTGCAGTCTGACTTGAGACACACAGTGTTAAGATGGAGACTTCATCCTATAGCACTGGTAGCAGACATCATCAAAATGTACCGTCAGGTCAGGATTTCTGAAGAAGACGCAATGTTTCAGTGCATATTATGGCGAGACAATCCTGAAACTGAAATCAAGGACTACGAGCTGGTGACTGTTACCTTTGATACGGCATCAGCACCATACCAAGCAGTCAGAACCTTACATCAAGTAGTCTACGATGAAGGCAAAATTTACAATCTTGCTGCTGACAGAGTTCTGAATTGCTTCTACATGGATGACTTGATGATCGGTTGTAATAGCGTAGAAGAAGGCCTGGAAATATATAGGCAAATGACAGTGTTATTAGGAAAAGGTGGATTCACGCTCCAAAAATGGAATAGCAACAAACAAGAAATAGTAGATAGAGTACAAGAAATTGAAAATAATACATTGAAAGGACAAACAGATCAAACAAGGACAAAGGACAACATGAAAAAGAACAACACAAGTAAGCACAAAATCAGACAGGACACAAACCAAACAATACAGTACAACAAACCTAAGGAACTAGAACACAAGGACAAAGAAGTAGAAATAAAATTAGACAGCACAATTAAAATTCTAGGACTTACCTGGAACCGTAACGCAGACACCTTCCAGTACACAGTGAATCTCCCGCCGCCGACGACCGCAGCTATGACTAAAAGATCCATTATTTCTGTGATAGCACGACTTTTCGATCCATTAGGTTGGTTAGCACCTAGTGTGATCTTAGCGAAAGTATTTATCCAGAAATTGTGGCTTGCAGGTGTTGGTTGGGATGAGGAGCTCACCAACAACTTAATTAATGAATGGACATAATATCGTGAGGAACTGTTACTACTCACCAAGGTCCGGATTCCTCGTTGGCTTGGGACAAGGTCAAACGACCATCTGGAACTTCACGGTTTTAGTGACGCCTCCAAAACAGCGTACTCGGCTGCGATTTACTTGCGGAGTGTAGACGCAGATGGCAAAGTTCAGGTTTCGTTACTGTTCGCTAAGACCAGAGTTGCACCAGTTAAGCAGATCAGTATTCCTCGGTTAGAGCTCTGTGGAGCAGTCTTGCTGTCTCAGATACTGGCTCAAACTTCTGAAGTCTTGAGTAACTCCCAAGACAAGGTGAAGGCTTGGACGGATTCCACTGTCGTGTTGGCTTGGATAAATAGCCACCCAAGTAAATGGAAGACGTTTGTGGCCAATAGGACGTCTGAAATATTAACCTCGATGAAAGCGTCGCAGTGGTTTCATGTCCCCACCAAAGATAATCCAGCAGATTGCGCCTCTAGAGGAATACTTCCCAGTGCACTACTAGAAAACGATTTATGGTTTTCTGGACCATCGTTTCTTAAGTTACAAAACATAATTTACAGTAGGCCAAATAATGATTCCAGTGCAGATTTAGAAGAGTTAGCAAAGGCAAATGTAGCCATCATTCCAAACTGTTCCTTCTTCGATCGGTTTTCTCAGTTACGAAGATTGATAAGGATTGTTGCATACTGCCGAAGATTTTTAAAGGAGAACAAAATATACAGAAAGGGATATTTACAAAAGGATGAATTAGACGCTGCACTCGAATGTCGTATCAGGAAAACACAGGAAGAACTGACGACACTTCTCAGTCAAATAGAAGCGTGCCTGAACTCGCGACCTATGAGCACAATTAAGTTTGATGATCCTGGTGAACCGTTACCCTTAACACCTGGACATTTTTTAATTGGCGAGCCCGTAGTGAATGTACCAGATAACAATTACTCTGACTCTAACACTAATTATTTATCACGCTGGCAATTCATCCAACGAATGCTTCAGTCGTTTTGGAGACGTTGGTCTCATGAATACCTCGTTACTTTGATGAATCGCTACAAATGGTCTGCCCAAGTTGCTGAGCCAAAAATTGGAGACATTGTATTAGTCAAAGAAGACGACCTGCCGCCAAGTCGTTGGTTAATGGGTAGGATTATAGAAAAACATCCTGGGGATGATAACATCACCCGTGTCGTCACGTTACGCACCAAATCCTCGACAATCAAAAGGCCAACATCCAAAATATGTATTTTACCCGTAGTTGAATAAGATTTTATTGTATTTATTGTTTACATATTTTATCTTGTTCAAATCAAATTATACAACTATTTTACACTTTTTAAACCTTAGATCAAATGAGAACAAATCAAATATTGTACATTATTTTAAACTATTTACACTATTTACAATTTTATATGTAGATTTACAGATATCTTGTTTTAAAAACCTAGAATAATGCATGTTTAGCTCTAAGTCATTGTAACATTCTTGTAAGCTGTCAATTATTGAGTGTTATCATTATACTCGTAATTATGTATATCTAGGAACTATAGCTTGTAGATTTTAGTAAGTTATTTTTTTTTATCTAGTACAAAATGTATATTAGTTCAACTTGCGTTGTGATGTGCAATGTACAATTTAGAAGGACATTCCGTCATTAACGTCCTTGGTGGGCGGTATGTTAACGACTTAAGTTATTTCAAATAGTTCACACGTGCTCGATAGATAGCGTTGTAGTCTTTTTAGAAGTCGCTATCGTTTGGTTACCGTGATTAGCATATAAGGTAAATGTTTTTTTTTTTAATATATGAGATATGAGCTATCAAGGCAGAACAGTGCAAAGTGGTTTTATTACAATTCTCGCTAGTGTACCTAAAGGTCAAATTTCTCCAAATACCATCAGGGGTATTTAACATCAAGTTATTGTTGAATACAGGTGTCTTTGTGTGCAGCCAGAACAAACGTTCTCTCTCAATGTTTGGCCGTCTGCTAATTAGGGAAGCGTGTGTATTATGAAACCACAAAGTTACACTATTGTAATAATTATGAAACTCTAAGGTTGACACGTGTAGATGGAACGTTGCAATGATATGAAATGTTTTACAACATTCCAAAATAATTTAGCATAAAAATTCTTTTCAGAGTATTGTCCCGAATTCATAATTCATTCCCGCATTTCTGTACACTTCGTTTTACGGTACAGTTTGAAACAATAGTGGATTCTAAAGTTTGAAAACATAATAACGGGAATTTGTTGATTGTCATTTTTTTGTCTCCGAACTCGTTATTTTTTTGATACATTATATTCCAGTTTACTGCATAATTAAATTGTAAATTTTTTAGTTTGTCATATAGATAAAGATAGGTTTATTATAGTTAGATAAATAGGGAGATATAGAATAGATGCAATATATGTGGAGGCTTGTTATTAGCAATTTGTAGTATTATTAAGTTTTTCTAATCATTGATGTAAATAGTATGTAAGCCTTCTTTAAAATAATAGTAAAAAAAAATCGAAGAAAACAACAAAAATCGTGAATATTCTCTGTCGCATAAATACGACACGTACGGTAGGGGCTTTGTCGCATATATGCGACTCGCGCGGTTAAAAGGTTAAATTTTAACTAGACTGAGCTTACATATCTTCCAATTCAGCATTCTAGGATATGACGCTTAATAACGATGTTTTCCTTTCAAACTAATGCGCCTGGCTGAGTTCGAACCTGTGACCTACTTTTAAGCCCATAATCACTCACTCACCGTTTTCTACATGACTTACATGGTGTACTGTATATTCAAATCAAGCGATTTCTAAGTATTACATAAAGGTTATACATATAATATACATATTATTTATTATAATAAACGCTTTATAGATTAGGTTCCCAAATATGTGCTTGGATCTAGTTGTGCCAGATGTGGCTCAATTTTAATGAAATTTACAGGGAAACCCATATCTGGCTTGTTCCAATAACTTAGATATACTATTATTATATTATGAGCATCAATATGGTAATTCATCGGTCTGAGGTCTTGTTGATGGTGTTGATCGAAGAGAAGGCGACGATGTCATAATATATTATAACTTCGGTATGATCGGTTGAAATTACTGAAATATAGAGAGAGTTATACGAGTAGCAATGCCAACAGGGTATCTGACTGAAAACAACTGTAATTAGTCCATCTCAGTTAGATAATCAAAAAAGATTTGACACGTTTTCAAAATGTCACTAGCAAGTACAGTTTTTCTTTTTACGCCTTTAGCACACTGACGCGGACGCCGCGAACCGCGATAGCGATAACTCGAAAAAGTGCTAACAAGCGAAATTTAAGCGATCGTTTTCACACCGCCCGCCAATGTCGCATTTCAGTATCGCATTTTTCTACTCATTTGAGTACAACTTGTCGTTGGAGTCAGACTGGTTTTATATGAATTCTTAAAATCAGGATGTCTCTTATGGTATAATTCGGGATAACTTCGAATTTCGTTAATATATTTATCTGTTTCTGCCTTCGCCATCTTGTATCGCCGCGATATTCTGTCAAAAAAGGCAAATCTCTCCTAACGGCGAAACTAAAATGGCGTACAGCGGCGTCCGTATGAAAGGAGTATCGCGACAAACAGCGATACTATCCAGAGTGAGATGCAATTAATAGGAAGTCACACATGATAGAGCGAGATATAAAATAACGCGGTACGTTTCGAATTGCGGGACAGATTTACCGCAATATCGCTATCGCGGTTCGCGGCGTCGTCAGTGTGCTAAAGGCGTTACTGTCGAATTTTGATGCGTTATATATATCTTTACAAAAATTCGTCACTAGACCCCACTCTCGAATTTTGATGCGTTATATTCTTTACAAAAATTCGTCACTAGACCCCACTCTCGAATTTTGATGCGTTATATATATCTTTACAAAAATTCGTCACTAGACCCCACTCTCGAATTTTGATGCGTTATATTCTTTACAAAAATTCGTCACTAGACCCCACTCTCGAATTTTGATGCGTTATATTCTTTACAAAAATTCGTCACTAGACCCCACTCTCGAATTTTGATGCGTTATATATATCTTTACAAAAATTCGTCACTAGACCCCACTCTCGAATTTTGATGCGTTGTATCTTTGTAAATATGCATTGGTATAACAACAGAAAAATACGCATCCATTTGTTTTAACTATCTGACGGGCTAATTAGATTTGTAATTTATTGATACTGTTAAAATACCTAGTATAATCAATTAATCATCATCCACAGCCAAACCTCACACACCGCTGTTAAACTAAGAGCCTTATTTTTGTAGAAAAGAAATTATAAGCTGAAATAATTATGTACGACGCGAATCGCAAAGATGACATACTTCATTTTATGTTTAGTTTAAATAAAACTCTGTATAAAAACCTATCTAATGTAAGAATAAAATGTAGCTTCGATACCTAAATTAAATATTATTGTCATCTCTTTACCATTATTATTAAAAAAAAAAAAACTCTGTCTTGGAGGTAAATAGCCACGACACAGTTTCTAACTAATGTGGCTATTACCGCACACAATTAATTTGTAGTGTGTTTTTTGTTCAAATTAAGAATTATTTATGCTTTATTCTTTTTTTTACTTATTCGTTACTGTATTGTATTTGTATATTGTATTACTTCATGAAAACCTAAATCTTCAATACAATAAAAATGAATAACTAAATGTGTTGTTAAGCATAAAACTCGACAACGAACGGCTGGATCATTTTGACTATATTATTTTTCGTATTTTGTATCTAATTGTATGAACAAGGTTTATGTTATGGCCCAAAAATTTAGCACATTGCTTTTCATGCGTGAGGATGCGAGTTTAAACCCAGGCCAGGCAAGTAGGTACCTATGCGTATTTTTCAATTCCTATAATATGTACTTTCTGAGTTTATCTTGAACATCGTTGACATGGGTCACGGAAAACATCGTGAGGAAACAAAATGTATAAGTCCAAAGCCATGTCAGAGGCCTGTGTTGTTCCCAGAGGCAACTTTATTACCTCTGACACTTTAGGGTGGCCATATCCTATCATGAAAAAGAAATATGCAAAGCCGGCGCAGATCACTTGTTGTTAATAAACATGAGTATATCCGTTACTCATAATATAAATTACAAAGTAATGTGCTTATCTGAGTTCAACCCCATGACCTACAACTTGTAAGTTGAAGCCTTTACGTTTGTGGGCTGACTCTATCTTAATTGGCATAGACAATTATGTAATAGAAATAGGTAGTTATAAATAGTAGATTACGCACCAAGGGAATAAAGCAGTGCCTTACGTCACGGGCGTATTGAATCCCGAAGCGACACTAAGGATTCTGGGGGTGAACCTCCGGAGCGCAGCGAGGAGGTTCAAGTGTTAATTCCCGAGTGAAACGAGGGAATTAAGCTAAGAATCCTTAGTTTAGCGAGGGATTTAAGTTAGCCCAAGACAAAGGCAGCTTTATTCCTGAGGTGAGTACTCTGCTTTTCACACCTCCTGCGAGGAAATAAATTCGAATTTTGAAATTTAATGTGGTACGACAACCTTCGAACGTGAAGTTGGCACCACTGCAAGCGATCAGCTGTTGCGGTCACCGGTCGACATTACTGCTTCAACTCCTTGGTAAAAGTTTTCATACTGGTGTTTTATTTGAGGTTCCAAATTCAAATCACATTATTCCCGCGGGAATAATGAAATTCAGTACAATACTATTGCCCGGCTCGAATGGGGGGCAGCAATGCCTTGCTTTATTCCTTGTTTGCATGACATATAATTTGACATTTACGAGCAAGTGGTGTGAAAAGGTAGTTTTTTGTGAGTCCCGAATCTGAGGGTCTAATTTCTAAGTTCGTAAACGAAGACACGGGTACGGATACGGATGTACGAACGTAACTAACGTGAAAATCGAAGCGGGCGGATAATACCGCCATGAGTAAAGTCCTTTTGACACGGCGCTAGTGTCTATGTCGTCACATAAAAAATTGCTTGAGAAAAATGTAGTACCAAGAATTTTCCGCAGGTCATGAGGGAACTCTAAGGAGCTATCTGTCAAATCGTAATTATCATTCATTCTTAGCTAGCCAGCGATTAGATTTGTTAGTTCGGGCTCATGCCACGGGGCGTAGAAAACGTCCGCAACTTTAGATTAGACCCCCTGATTCACAAAACTTTCCAGAATGGCCGCTCACTGCCACCGTAACTGTTGCATCTGACAGTTATGTTAATCTCTTAACTAAGAGGCTTAATTATAATAATCCGATGGCGTGCTACTGACAGGTCATTAGTCTGGCTCGGCCGCTAAAGAGGATGCATGCTTCGATTATAATCTCCTGTCAATCTGACATTTCTTTTGGCACGCCATTTTGCATGCAATCATCGCTTTTTTTGCAAGTTTTGATTACCTTGCTTTAAAATAAATGCCAGCGAGTAGATTATATTTTTAGTTCAAGGGTATGATACAGTATTTTTTTTAAGTTTGCCAATATAGGAAAATTCTTATTTTTCGAAAAACTAGAGTAATTTGAATCGAGCCAACTATACCGCTGGGGTAACTATCCCGGTTTCATCAAATGAGTCCTCTGACCCTAGTTGGAGGAGACTTTCTAAAAGTCTACTCCCGTTCCTGTTAAAGGCGGTTTCCTGACCCCGGCAGATCTAGGTACATCTTATTAATTAAGAATGCTTCTAAATATTATACGCATTAACAATTTTTTTATTGGTAAAATCATCGAATGAATCCTCCCACTCAGGGCAGGGCAGGAGGGACTGTCAGACTTGTACTGACTTAAATAAAAAACACATGCATCGCAATTTTTTTAGATTTTCTAGAGAAAGAAAAATTCAACAGCGAGCGGTATTTGTAACTGCGACCTCCGTAACATTTATTTTTCTGTATGTCAAGTTGTTGGTTGTAGTAGCGTAATAGATGGCGCTGAAAATCACCATAAGACGTTAGGAATGGGGATAGCAACTCAAAGCTAATCGTAGATGGCGCTGTGATAGTTGGTCCCCTACGTCAGATTAATGTCAACCGAGATTATTATTAGTTATTATTGTTAGATATTATTTTGAAAGGTGTATTCGATTGTTTCGTTATGGTATAATCATAGAATTTCATTAATGAATTCAACTAACGGCCTGTCCCGGCTTCGCAAGGGTAGGTACTTGTTTATTATATAATTTTTTCCTAAGTGTACAATTCTGCCCTGATAATTGTAAGTGCAGTAATCGTCATTTTTGCGATTTTCACTTTTTTGCAAAAATGACACCTCAAGGGGCTAATCTATACATAAAAAAATAATTTTCATGTATTTTTAAATTATAAACATGTTTTTTATATAACAAGATACGCAGTACTTGCACCAAATTATTACTTTTGCTAACAGGATATACAGTACTTAGCATGTGCTAGAAGGTTGTGCAGTACTTGCTATGGTTACTACAAGTACTACTAGTAATTCGCAACGTATACTAACTAAAGCTTAACGCAGTATTCAACATGTTAGGAACACAACAGGAAGGGTCATGTTCAGATGAGAATAACTCTAAAAATAATTAACATAGAGAGATAATTTTGATACCATTTTATAGCCTGACTCAAATACTTTTAATTTAATGAAAACCTAAGCAAAATACCGGTGTACCTTCGAACTAGAGTAAAAAATGTGAAAATATTCAGTATTTTTTATATACAATTTCGTGTTTGCCCGAGTTTTTTGGTTCATTTTACATATTATTTAGAAAACTTTCGTAAGTTTTTAAAAAGCCTCAACGTTTAACTTTACAATAAAGTCATTTGCATGTATGTAGGTCTCTTGGATTCAAACATATTTGCATTTTATTGTACATACCCCAGTTTAACCGATCATAAAACTAAAATGGCTGCTATTCGCGAGGTGTTGGAGTAAGATTTTTTAAAGCAGTTTTGTCGATGAAAATGAGTTTTAACTTTCCCTTTAAGTATCGCTAGTTCAATACCAAACACACTGTATAGTATCTGATAGCTGAAGTAAAAGGATAATAAATCTTTCAACTAGTACCAGGCATGATAATACGAAACGATTAATAAATAGAAACGCAGTATTGAACACGTGCTAAGTGATTTTGCAGTAATGAACACAAATACTGCCTTTGGGCTTAGTGATACTGTCATGTTCACAAGTCTAGATGGAAGAACAAAATGCAGTAATGCGCATTTTATCCAAAAGAAATAAGAAAGGAAAGAAAAAAATACATCAATACAAAGTTTGATCTTTTTCTTATTTTTCCGGTATATTTAAATAAATATTTAATTCAGACTTGTTGTGTGGATATCACAAAACACGTTTACCGCGTATATCTCGGAACCGCCAATTTGCGAGTACTGCATTTACAATTATCAGGGCAGAATTTTTGTTCTCACAGCAGTCACAGCAGTTTCCCATTATTTCTTGATAGTGTAGATTGTAGGAAATTTGTATGTTTCATCATTTTTACAGCCTATTACACAACATCTAGTCATTTTACTTCAATAAATCGCTTTTTTCATAAAATTCCTATATTATGAAAGTTCTTATGGGACCAAAACGTCAAAGCCACTATGATTGTCTTCCCCATTGATTGAAGAATTTGACGTTTGTAGATAAGAACCTCGATGGCTCGGTTGGCAAGAGAATTTTTCTTTACATAGAAAATTTTTCCTAGTGCCTCACAAAAGACTTATTCCTTTTAGAAGTAGAAACATGCTGCAATATCTGGTTTTCATTTGCTGGAAACCTTTCAATATATTGCTCTGTGAGACGGATACTCCATTGTAGTAAGGTACAATAGTGTGAATTGTGATTGTATGACTACAATGTGCTGCTTTTGAAACCACATAACGCAGTACCTTATTTTTCAGCATGAAACAGTATTTTCATGTATCTAATTATAAGTTTTTTTATTTTGTACATACATACTACGCCGCTAGGACGCATGGTTTCCGATATATAAGCGGAAAACCAAAAAATGGTTGCCTTAAGTATTAAATACGGTTTGTCCAGCAGCTGACGTCACTGGGGTAAAGTCTGCATAATCACTCAAATATATTTGAATTCAAGGTCTACCCAACCGTGAAACCGAAGGAGCTTCGGGCACCCCGATAAGGATAGTTAAGTTTTAAGGGTATTAAGAATTTCAATGATGGGTCCTCTGGACTTTGGCAAACAATTTGCCTTCACGATTGGAATTGTTAGGTACTAGGAGAACTTGGGATCCAAGAGGGAGCGAAGCGAGCTTGGAACTTGTGACCCCGACACGGACAGGTTAGGTTCGAAGGGGATGCCATCCCATTCGTGTTAGGTTACTATAAACCATGCACGCAGAAAAAAGCGTTAAGCTTCCTTTTTAGATAATCTTCACCTATACTTGTTTTAATATTACTTTATCCCAGATCCATAAATAACTAGTTGATGTGATTAATTGTATGTCAGTTATCACTTTAACTAAGTCGTTTCAGATATTATACGTATTAACTAGCAAATGTAATTAATTCTGTGTAATTTATCAACTAATTTGACTAGTTATTATGAATAATAACTAGATTTTTTTACTTTGACTGTAACATATATTATACGGCACATACCTACACCAAAATAACATTTTTTACAATTTTTGTCGGTCTGTCTGTTTGTAATGGCGAATCTCTGAAATGGCTGGGCCGATTTTGACGGAACTTCTGTTGGCAGGTAGTTGATGTAATAAGGAGTAACTTAGGCTACTTTTAATTTAGAAAAATTCCTTTGTTTAAAAAAAATACATTGTTGAGTTCCGACATCCACGCACACACAGTTTTATTGTTAAAGTAAACTCACCGGTGAAAGTTCTTTCTTGTGTTTTAGTCAGAACATTTCGGAGTAAAAATGTCAGAAAACCTTATCTAATTTTGTATAGTATTGTATTCCCAAGGCAATTAGATACTATCTGACACAATTTGGGCTGCCTCGAAAGAGTATTATTCTGGCTACTGAACATTTTTGTAGGACACCCACAAGATGTTACCCGATAGGAAAATTCTTGGTTTTACCGCTTCTTGAATTTCTCATGACCTACACACAACCTTCGTACAAACAAAAAAATGTTTATGAGATTATCTTTCTTTCTTTTTTCTTAAAAAAAAAACAGTCGTCCCACACTAGTATTGTAAATCGTGGGTGCGTTTACAAACACAGAAACTCACAAACACAAACATCCAGAAACGAAACAACTTGTAGGTTATACAATTTTTTTTCCGTGTGGGGGTCGACCCCGTGACACTCTGAGCTACAGTCGATCGTTCAGGCACTGCGCCAACCGTGCTATCAGTGTTACGTTTTTTTATTTAGTTATGGCGAGAAAGAAGCATACGGCGACCTGATGGAAAGCGGTCACCGTAGCATAAGTGCACCGTAACATACTTTTTTAACGAGTCAAAAGGACAAAGCCATACGTACGAATTCCTAAATATATATACTTTTTTTTTAGCGTGGTAAAATCATCAAATGAGTCCTCCCACCCCGGGCATGGCGGGAGGGACTGTCAGACTTGTACTGACTAAAATCCACGGTGTCCTTCAATAGCCCTTTATGTTCCGGGGTCACGGTAAGGAAATAAATCACGCGACCCCGGCAGGCTTCGGCCCTCTGAGAGGGGGCCCCGTCATTTTTGCTGACGCTCTTTGAGGCGCGCGTGGAACACGACGCGCCGTCGACCCGGGCATGGTCCATGGTCGGACAGCGAGTTGCCCTTTACTCGCTGTCCGCATGCCCGCGCCTACGGTGGCCGGAGATCGTCTGCCGACGTCTGACGCCGCGGGCGCCTACCACAGCGGTTGGGGCGGAGAGAGGACGCTGTCCTCACTCTCTCGCGGCCCGCCTCCTCCTTCACGAGCATTACTGCTTCGCAGAAGGAGGAAACCGCTTACCACTCCGTCTCGCCCCGCAGCATGGCCGCAACCAATGCCGGGCGCGAGAGGTCTTCGCCAATCGCCGCCGTGAGGACACGTCGCTGCTCTGCCCAAGCGGGGCAGTCTTGCACCGTATGCTCTACTGTGTCCTCCGGGCGATCTTCGCAGTGGTGACACCCGGGCGTTTCTTCCTTCCCCATCAGACACAGGAACCTCCCGAAACTTCCGTGTCCGGTGGGGACCTGCGTCATCCGATACGTCAAGACGCCGTGACGTCTCTCCAGCCACTCCTCAAAGAGCGGTCTTACCGCCGCGATTGCGGCGTGCCCGAAATAGATATAGGTACTAGCGAGAAAAAGTGAACGTGGAATCACTTCTATTCCGCGCGATCTAGATTACCTAATTACTAGTTAAGAATAATAAAAAATTGGTACCATTTTAAAGGTTTTACTATGAACTGTAACTTGATACCAAATTCATTCAAATCACTTCATTGTTTAAGGAGCTATCCTGGATCTAGTCCAAGTAAGTGATTCCATACTTTTGCTCTTGAGTGTATTATAATGCTTTTCACGCTTAAACTAATCATACTGTGTCAGGTGTGGGTACAAAATATACCTTTCATCCCAAAAAATAGTACTGTTCCCTAGGAAAATAACAATAATGTTCTTATGACAACAGTAGGCGCCGCGCGCTGGACTCTGACTTGATTGTCAAATTCTTTTGAGGTGCTGATTAACTTGAGCATTAACTTGTAATGAGCATTTTTGAGACACAAAACTAGCGAGCGTTCTAACGAGCCGAGTCGACTGTCAAGTCTGACATCTCCATGAAGCAATTTTTTTTGTGTTCACTAGAAATATTGTAAAAATGTTCGTAACGATATTTAGCTCTATGCTTGGCTCTGTTCATTGTTCAGTTCGACAAAATTAAAAACGGCAAAATGCTTGATGTTCTCTTACAAGTGAATACTCAAGTTTATCAGTACCTTAATGCGAGCAAACCCGCGGTCAACAATAAGTGAGGGTATACAGCATGTTAGCATGACCCAGATACACAAATAGCCTTACCGCTCACAGAGTGTGTGTGGATATCGTTTCCTCTCTCATCTTGGTTTGTTGTCTCAATCAAACTACGTTGTGGATTCAAATCTATTGAATACGATTGAAGTTATGACTCAAACGATATTTTCCTACCCCCTCCTATAGTCATTGTATTTCTAGGAAAATTATGCGCTCCAACAATCATTGTCTAGCAAACTGAACTCCACGTGGTACTTCAATACAGAGTCAGCTTCGTAAGTAAGGTTTGTTTTACAATTCTAGGTCAGAAAACTTTTGTTCCGAACTTTATTATCTAGATATACTTTTCCTTTTTTTTAATAGCCTGCTCCGTCCCACTCCTGGCCAAAGGCTTCCCTCTATTCTTCCCCTGAGTCCCTGTGTCCTCCTGTTCGGACATAATCTATCCAGTTCGTCCCGCCAAATCCTTCGCGGCCTGCCGCGACCCCGTCCCACTATTTTAGGGCTCCAGTTTTGAGCTATTTTTTATGAAAAGTATGCGCATCGATGAATATTAGACATAACAATGCCATTAATAGAGTTCCGTTTTATTTGATAGGTAGGTTTACGCCTAAGCAAGCAATGATGATTTTGCGTCTCACAGATTTTTCAGAACAAGTAAGCGCTTCGCCAACCTAACTGAAAGCACTAGGATATTTACATATTTTTATTGCACTGATTTGAAAATTATTATGGACTGTTGTGTATAGTTACAGAAAACAAAACAAATTATTGTTCTGTTTAAAAAAGTGTTATTTAAAAATATTCTAAATCATTTTAATCATTTTAATATTAAAATTATTTGGAATATTTAAAAGCTCTCCTTCACCGCGAGCATTCACCTGTAATGTAACATAAAAGTGCGCAATTTGATGCTCTATTGTCTTCGAATGTTCGAATCTGTTAGGCCTTTGTCAAACAGACAGGCGATAGCGAACCGAACCGAATCATGTCATATAAAAATGCGAAAGCGATCCGATACTCTACGTGACGGGCTTCAAACAATTCCATACATTACAAACAAAAACGCTACGCCACGCATTCGGTTCGTCTGTCAGTTTGACAAAGGCATTAACGTTACATTTACAGGTGAATGCTCGCGGTGAGGGAGCGCACTTAAATAAAACTTAGTTTTTTTATTTTAGAAACTTTGAAAAAAAAATTGAAATATTAAAAAGATTCTAAAATAAAAATGCCTTATAATTTCCGAATTCGAATAATATATAAATTGTACAATTTTGACGACGATTGATGTTTTAAAATTTATATAAGAACAAGCGTTATTCTAACAAATTATAGCAATGCCTTCCGTGGGTATACATATTTATTATTATATATACATATTATTATTATTATTATTATTATTTATTATTATATACATATTTATATAAATCGAGAGGTGAGACGAATTTTATCCAAAAATAGCAGTATGAAATAATAGCTATTATTGGGATATGAAACATATATATTATAGAGCAACACCGAAATCATTTTATTGGGTTTCGAAAGTAAAAAATGGAGCTATAAAATAGTTCAAAAGCGGCTTCAAAGCTCTCGAATCGTATAAAAGACGTGGTTTGATTTCTACGGTTTCCAGCTTTGTAGGTCGTCTGTAATGTTACTGATTACTGCGTGCTGGTCATTTCTTAGAAGTAACTCTAGATTTATAATTGAAATATGACTTAGGACATCCTACTAATATTATAAATGTGAAAGTTTGTGAGGATGTATGTGTGTATGTAGGTATGTTTGTTATTCTTTCACGCAAAAACCACTGAACGGATTTGGCTAAAATTTGGTACACAGATAGTTTATAAACTGGATTAACACCTATGATAGTTTTTATCCGGATTTTATGTTCCCGTGGGATAATTTTTGAGTTGTAGCGGGTGAAGCCGCTGGCAACAGTTAGTAAGGCATAAATATCGGAAACACTACATTAAACTAGGACATTTTCAATACCATTGCTTCTATGCTTTTCTTTTATCGTGTTATAATCATCAAATGAGTCCTCCCAGCCATTTTAGAGCAGGAGGGACTGTCAGACTTGTACTGATTAAAATACTTGGTGTCCTTCAATAGCCCTTTTTGTTCAGGGGGCACGGTAATTCGTTACTCCCGCGACCCCGACAGGCTTTGGCCCTCTAAAGGCGCGAGTCGCCCATTATTCACCGCCCGCATGCCCGCGCAATCTCCAGTGACATAGCATTTTCATAAGCATGAAAGGTTACTAGCTATGTAACTCTTTGTTCCTTACAAATTAATTGCATGCCTTACAGTACCATCAAGTTTGGCTAAATGTTAGGTCCAAACTCAGGTACGTTTCCTGTTTAACCAGAAAATGTCTACCAATTTCAAACTCTATTGTATTGTATAACGGGCTGGTATCCGCAACTCCACGTCATTATGCGCGTATTTTGCGTGCGATTTCAAACTCATTATCTATACGAAACTATGTATTTGTCAAGTACATTCTAACGTAGCGTAAACTGCTGTTTGGCAATCTCGTTCATTCGGTGCAGTACATCCCGACTTTGAATTTGATCAAACTTTAATTGAAATTAAAATATTCCGTTTGATAATCCTCGGTATTGGCTCGGACTTAGATTTAGTCTAGGCTAGTGACAGTGAAATTAAAACTTACTGTCGCCCACAATTATCATCAAAATAACATAAAAACAGGTTTTCTCTATTAAAGAAAATTTTCCATACTTATTATAAAAAAGCTTTTGGTCTGCCGCTCGTGCCCGAAACAGACATTGTCAATCAAAATCTAAATAATTTACTTGCAAAGTTTGAAATAAATTTAATGGGCGTTTTTCCATCAGACGGCACGGCAACGGCGACGGCGACGGCGCCGTGCCGGTGCCGGGGAAGCAAAAATGTATGAAAACGTATGGCTCGTTTTTGCACTAACCGGCGCCGGCGCCGGCGTTCATACATTTTTGCTTCCCCGCACTGGCACTACGCCGGCGCCGGCGCCGGTGCCGGTGCCGTGCCGTCTAATGGAAAAACGCCCATTGACATAATATTTTCCATCTTTAAATTTATAAATAAACAGAAGAAAAAGCTAGTGACTGTTTTCAATAAATTGATAGGCTATCACCATATTCGACTTGCCACTCAGTCAGTTTTAGGTCCGACATTTCTGTTTTAGGACAGGGCATTGCCCCTCGATGCCTGCTCCTAGCTACGGCCCTGGGAATATTAGGCCGAGACTCCACCAAAGCTGAGACGTGTGCTGTGTGCTGTGCGCGCAGAGCTGTTTTTCAGCTCGGGTGACTCCACCAAAGCTGTTGCGGTGTGCGGCGAGCGGCGTGCTGTGAGACGTGTACTGAGAGACGTGAGCTGCGAGCGGCGTACTGTGTGCGGTGTGCGGTGTGCTGTGTGCTGTGTGCCGTGTGCCGTGTGCTGTGCGAGAATGGATGTTTTTCAGCTCGGGTGCGAGCCGTTGAGTGCTCAGTACGCATTCTGACAGGAAAGATGATGTCGCTATTGCCACTACAAAAAAACTATCTCCTTTTACTTGAAGAAAAAGAACTACAGTCTGAAGAAGCAAAATTGATAGCTTTATACTACCTAAACAAAAGAAAACATCGGTTTTGGAGAAGAAGTCACTTGAATTACCATACCAGTCATGGAGAATTTTTTACTCTGTTTAATGAGTTAGATGATGAAAGTTTTACTATGTCCTACAGACTACCGAGGAATATATTCATTTCAAGACTAGATCTTTTCAAATTCTCCGTTTGTAATGAAATATTATCAATGGAAAAAAAAACGTCTAATGTTTTTTTGTTTTAAAACACAGCACGCCGCTCGCAGCACACGTCTCACAGCACGCCGCACACATCTCACAGCTCACGTCTCACAGCACGCCGCTCGCAGCACACAGCACTCCGGCGCCGCTCACATCTCACATGTCTCGCCATAAAAATATGACACAGCCAGCACAACGGTATCCACTGAAGCTGTGCGGAGTGGAGCTGTGTCAATAACGCAATTCTATTGGTTGATCAAAACACGTCTCGACTCCGCACAGCTCGAGACAGCTTTTGTGGAGTCTCGGCCTTACTAGTAGACTAAGGGACATTAAACATGGCTCGACGCGATTGCAATTCAACCGATACCAAATATAAGTGAAAATCAACCTTACCACTACCGACTTATAACATAAAACACGTCGTTATCTACGGGTAAATGAAAAACAAAACACCATCGCCACGACGACGTCAAGTCAATCGAATTGGATCTTTATTTTTTAGTAAAAGGTTGATTTTCACTTGTAGTTGGAATCGCATCGCGATGTCGAAGTCTCTAAAGCTAAAAATATGAGGAAGGCTCTTCAACTTGTTAGACTTTGGCAATTAAAACTTTCTTTTTAAGATATCCGATACATTTCACAACAAACTCGAGAAAATAGAACGACAACTTTTAGTACTTACATAAGTACTTTACGACTTATATAATTTTATCTTAAAGTAGACTTTTATTGTTACTTATAATTTTTTTTTCTTAAAATTATAAATTAAATGTAAACAGTTTATGTAGATATTTATTTGAATAGATAAATAAATTGATAGTTTATTTATATAGATTATAGTTTATAAGAGAAGCAGTTTGTCTGTGCTTTTCGCTTTTATATCACCAATATAAGTTCAAGTTAAGCCTGTGAGGTCTATACTTACTTACTTTATGGGCCTACCACACGCACAAGCTTAACCAAAGTTTTACCTGCGCAAGAAAAAACAAAACACGGTCGGCAACCACAGATAAAGATATACCTAGATCACGCAAGTATCACGATCGACGTCTCACAAGGCTCAGTTGAAAACCAGCGTCAGGCTCCCTGTGGCTTGGCTTTATGCTGTACTGAGCCTATTTAGCACAGCCGTGAGGCACACGGTACCTACATTGATTGTATTCTCGTAATTTTTTATTGTAATTGTGTGCATAAGGCTTGCCAAATAAACTTATTTTCTTTCTATCTGTATGAAAACCAAGCCAGCCATATTTTGACTGCCTTTTATGACGTCACAAAAACTATTTAGTCATGGGAAAACCAAATCGATTGAAATACGCCCTCGCTTACGGTGCCCCCTTCGTCCCTCAGCTCAATTAACCATTTTAATATTAAAACTGACGTCCAACTAACGATGGACCGATTGAGACGAGCGCGAAAATGGCCACTTACGATTTTTGGTCGTAAACTAGCACGGATTTTTGGCAGGTGATGTAGTGAAAATCAACCTTGCTAGTAAGAAATTATGATGCAGATCGATTGCCTTGACGTCGTCGCGGCGATCGTGTTTTATTTTTCATTTACCCGTAGATAACAACGTGTTTTATGTCATATGTCGTAGTGGTAAGGTTGATTTTCACTTGTAGTTGGAATCGGTCGGATTGCAATCGCGTCGCGCCATGGGTAAAGCCCCAAAGTGTTTCGAAAACGTGATTATTTTACTAAAAGTAATTTTTGATCAGCAAAAAATTGTCTTTTTTAAAGCCTTCAGAAGATTGTATTAAAAGATCTCTTATTTATTGAAGAATCAACAATGAATCGAAGAAATCTCAATACTGTATTAACATATTTTTAAACTTAATCCGCTTACATCGGTTAAATCGTCGACAGTTAAATCGGGAAGCGAGTGGGTATAAGTAAACTCACAAGCTTAGGGTCAGTACACACCGAAACGCGACGTGACGCGATGTGACGCAACGATTTATGGAAAATGTGTCTCTTCGTGTAGTAAATTAAGTTAATATTTTTGATTTCTTTTAAGCTATTGCATAGCTTTTACCGCGGGCTTTGAGCGCGGCGACTGAATCAAGAATTCCGTAACGAAAATAAACCTAACAGCCCCCGCTCCGACCGGTTGCCCTCTGGCCATGTTTTCCACGCGAACTTGATCAGATCGTCCCACCACCTCCGCCGCGGTCGACCTCGACGGCGACGTCCTCCCTCAGTCGTCCAGTGGGTCAGCATAACATTTTATTTTCCTATGTGTTTTCCAATTATGTATTATAAGGATTTCTATCATTTGAGGCTAGATAGTCAGGTTACAAAGATCTTTTGTTCGGACTTAACTGTTCGGATTTTATGTAGAGCACGAGATTAATTATCTCATTTTGCTTTTTTTTTTTTTGGAGGTAACATCAAATGACAAGAGGGACTGTCGGACTTGTACTGACTAAAATCCATGGCGGCCTTCAATAGACCTTTACGTTCCGGGGTTACGGCAGCTCGTTAGTCCCGCGACACCGCCAGGCTTTAATCCTCTTTGGAGAATTTTTTTTATTTGAGATGTGTTTGCTCTTCGCTCTAGTCTAGGTGTCTGCCTATGTCTTTATAAATCCAAATACATTAAAAAAAACACGTGACTATTTAGCACTACACCCGTCTTTCAGCCGTGCTTCAGTTCATTTAGGAGGATTTATAAAGAAGCGCATGTAGTCTACGGTCTGGGCATGCGGGCGGCGAGTAAAGGGCAACTCGCTGCCCGACCATGGACCATGCCCGGGTCGACGGCGCGTTGTGTTCCACGCGCGCCTCAAAGAGCGTCAGCATACTGACGGGGCCCCCCTCTCAGAGGGCCAAAGCCTGGCGGGGTCGCGGGATTATTTCCTTACCGTGAGCCCGGAACATAAAGGGCTATTGAAGGACACCGTGGATTTTAGTCAGTAGAAGTCTGACAGTCGCTCCCTCCCTGCCCGGGGTGGGAGGACTCATTTGATGATTTTACCACGTTCAAAAAAAAAAATGTAGTCTACGGTCTGCGGTCGCGCGGCTTTGAAGACACCTGTTCGTTTAACAGTGACAAACAAATTTAATTTACACAAAGGGCAAGTTGGAATTTGTTTTGATTAAATTAAATTGACGCCTCTAGTAAATAACGCTCTTTTTTTTTTTTTTTTTTTTTTTTTTTTTTTTCGGTGGTAAAATCATCAAATGAGTCCACCAACCCCGGGCAGGGCGGGAGGGACTGTCAGACTTCTACTGACTAAAATCCACGGTGTCCTTCATAGCCTGTTAAGTTCCGGGGTTACGGTAAGGGAATAATCCCGCGACCCCGGCAGGCTTTGGCCCTCTGAGAGGGGGGCCCCGTCATTATGCTGACGCTCTTTGAGGCGCGCGTGGGACACAACGCGCCGTCGACCCGGGCATGGTCCTTGGTCGGGCAGCGAGTTGCCCTTTACTCGCTGCCCGCATGCCCGCGCCTGCGGTGGCCGGAGATCATCAAGCGACGTCCGTCGCCGTAGGCGCCTACCACTGCGGCTGGGGCGGAGGGAGGACGCTGTCCTCTCTCGCTCGCGGCCTGCCTCCTCCTTTACGAGCATTACTGCCTCGCAGAAGGAGCTGACCGCTTCCCACTCCGTCTCGCCCCGCAGCATGGCCGCAACCAATGCCGGGCGCGAGAGGTCTCCGCCTATCGCAGCCGTGAGGACACGTCGGTGCTCCGCCCAAGCTGGGCAGTCTTGCACCGTATGCTCCACCGTGTCCTCCGGGCGATCTTCGCAGTGGTGACACCCAGGCGTCTCCTCCTTTCGCATCAGACACAGGTACCTCCCGAAACTTCCGTGTCCGGTGAGGACCTGCGTCAAGCGGTAGGTCAGGACGCCATGACTTCTCTCCAGCCACTCCTCAAAGAGGGGTCTTACCGCCGCAATTGCGGCGTGCCCGAGTAAATAACGCTCTAGCAGTATTGACTTAACAGAACTGGCTCGAAGCAAACACTGCCCTTGTTCAATTTCAATCGTCCGACATAAGTCGACAGTTGCGTAACCAAGTGATTACGGGCGGCAGCAGAGCCGTTGTGATTCCGAAACAACATTCATCTGGTTCAGTTTTACCGCTCGGCTGAGTTCACCGTAACTGGTTTTCTTGAAATAAATGCTTTGATTTCGAATGAGATAAAGAGGCAAGCGTCGGGCATGTCGCGATCGCGGCGGTAAGGCCTCTCTTTGAGGAGTAGCTGAAGAGGCGTCACGGCGTCCTAACCAACCGCCTGATGCAGGCCCTCACTGGACATGGAAGTTTCTGGAGGTTCCTGTGTCTGATTGGGAAGGAAGAAACGCCTGGGTGTCACCGCTGCAAGGATCGCCCGGAGGACAACCTGGATACGGTGCAGGACTGCTCCGCTTGGGCAGAGCACCACCCCGTGTCTTCACGGAGGCGATCGGCGACCTCTCGCGCCCGTCATTGTTCGAGGCCATGCTGCGGGGCGAGACAGAATGGGAAGAGGTCGCCTCCTTCTGCGAAGCAGTCATGCTAGCGAAGGAGGCCCCGCCCTGGGTATGAGGACAAAAAATTGTTCAGAAAACCACTTACCTATCAACAGAGATGCAGACGAGTACGTTGGAAGACAGGTACAACCCGAAGGCCCTCAGCACCAGCAGTAGCTTGCACATCAGGTTGCCCACTAACCACGCATTCGTGTACTTCCAACCGATCTGTAAATAAAGTAATAATTTGTAAAAATCTGGGGGTCCACTCTCTTACTCCGTCGACAAAGATACAGGCTTGTACGAAAGTAACTCAGACCTTTTGAAGGAATCCTACTCCCTATTAGTTTTGATTGTTAAGTTCTTACAATACATCGAGAGTTGGAACAACTGCCTGAATTGAATCATCAGCCTATAATTTTCGCAATGCTGGGACCCACGCCTTCTCTCTGTGAGAGGGAGTGGGCTATAATCCACTTACGTTCAAATCTAATCAATTTATTTGTGACGTTACGTTACGTTACGTTACCTACGTTAGCCCAGTGTGGGTTGGTTCTATGACATGCCGGTTTCCTTACGTGTTTTCCTTCACCATTTTGAGAGTAGTGGTGATTGAATAAATGATTCAAAGTAATGCTTCCGCTGGGTTCGAAGCCACTTCCTACAACTTGTTAGTCGAGGCCGATACCAGTGGGCAATCATTGCTCATCATCATCATCATCATCAGCCTATAATGTTCCCACTGCTGGGAACATTATAGGCTGATGATGACAGGCCTCCTCTCTTGTGAGAGGGAGTGGGCCATAATCCACCACGCGGGCCCAGTGCGGGTTGGCAGATGTCACATGTCTTCGAATTTTTGGTTCTAGGACATGCCGGTTTCCTCACGATGTTTTCCTTCACCGTTTTGAGAGCAGTGGTGATGAAACAAATTACACAAAGTAATGCGCCTGGCGGGGTTTGAACCCACGACCTACAACTCGTAAGTCGGGACCGATACCACTGGGCCACCACTGCTCTTCAATGATTGCTCATATGACATAAATTAGGTACCTACTTAATTTATGAATAGTAAAATACCAGACTAAAATGTTATTTAAGTTTTCTCTGAAAAGGAATGACTTCCAAGTATTCCAACTTACTCCAAAAGCCTACCATTGTTGAAGATTGAACGCTCAATTACCTACGTAAGTTACTGTGAAGTGTGAATTATTCACTATAAGTTCTGAGAAAGTTATCATTCTGCGCGAAAGCCTTTTCAGTTGATGCTAAAAAACGTGTAGATAGACTTGAAAGGGCACCAGACGTTAGAAAAAAAAACGGAGTCTAGACGACTAATGTCGTTTCGGTCTATAAAAACATAAAGGGGAAATAACTTGCTCAATTCTGTCAATAAAATAATTAAAATGTGGGCTCGGAAACTACCCTACTAAACGGTGATCACTTTTGTTTTACGACCTAAGACCTCGACCTTTTCCTATTATTGAATAATAAAAGATATCTAGATAAAAAAGATTCTGGAAATGTTAGACGGGTTTTAGGGCAAAAAAGTCAAGGAAATAGGAAACAAAGTCACCGAATTACGAATGAAAAGCTATTTTTCACTTTTTATGTGTTATAGAAGTCGGTTTTTATTTTACCCTTTTTACCTACATAATATATTTTGACAGACTTACTAGAGTGAGGCCACATTGCTGCGTTGCGTTGCCTCACAGCGGATCAACGCATTGAATGCCACAATTCCGTTGCGTCAACAGACGACGACGTTGTAATGCATGAGAATTTCCAGTACGTCACAACTCACAGTCGCAGCTTAGCAATGGAAAACTGTCCTTTGTCGGACCGGAGCTCCGACACAACGCAATGAAGCCACTGTTACATCTCTGCCCAATAATTCGGAGAATATCTGGCATGTTATACTAAGAAATGAAAACATTACATCCGATTTCGCGAATACAAAGCAAACTTGAGGAAAACTTTTCCAGATTCTCATAAAATATTCGAAAATAAACAAAATGGAAACTTCTAATTTTCTGTTATTTTATTTACTTTTGATTCGTCCCGAAGTTTCATCCAACATTCCAAGTATTTGTGAGTCGTCCCAATGTACATACTTCATTTGTCTCTAAATTAATTAATTAATACCATATTACTTTATTCCCATTTCGTGCTAATTTATAATCCTTCTATGGCCCATCCTTTAAGGCAAACTTACTTTTATGTAAATTGAGCAAAAAAGGTGGAAGTTATCAAACTTTGCATTTACAAAAGTGAAATAATAATTTCTCAAAAAGATAACCATCTATTCTCACAAGTCATTAAATAAAGAAGCATACTTAGAGATCCCACAAGAGATAGCACTTGATCCTTTTGTGGTGAAACTTATTTCTAAATTCTACTAACAGCTGCAGAACTTTGGCCTTTATTACAAAGCGGATAAAGGATACATTACTGTTCACCTTGTAATGACATGATCGTGGCGACCTTACGAGTTGTTAAGTAGGTACACATGTTGATTGTGACAAGGTTCTACTTAAGCGAGCTTTGAGAAAATGAATTCAGTCGTCGTTTTTTGCCGGATTTTCTTTGTAATTTCTTTATTATTACATATTACAAGTACAAAGGTTAGGTCGCGGGACTCACCAAATTACCTTTTTTTTTTTTTTTTTGCAGGCTGGATAACTAATATTTCATTATTTACGGGCTAATTTAAAACTACAGGCTCAGCATCGCTGGCTGGCTCTTGCAAGGGTCGGGGGGGGCATTGACTTGGGCGTCGCGACGGGCGGCCTCGGCGGCGAGGGCGGAATGACGGAGTCGGTCTGTGTCTGTGTTTACGCAGCGTACTGGTTTCCCTACGGCTCTCCTGGAGGAGGGTGATGGGGTCGTCGGGGGTGATGAGGGTATGCCTTGGTCGGCGAACGGAACAATTACGCGATGGATCGTATCGAGCGGACGATGCGATTAACGGGTTGGGGCCCCAAATTACCGTGACCCTGGAACGTAAAGGGCTATTGAAGGACATCATTGGATTTTAGTCAGTACAAGTCTGACAGTCCCTCCCGCCCTGCCCTGGGTGGGAGGACTCATTTGATGATTTCACCACGATAAAAAAGTACAAGGATTAACCGTTAAATAAAACATGTTACATATAAATAAAATTAGACCTTTCACTGTAATTTTAAGGTTTGTGTAAATGTTAATAGTATTGTTGTAAGCCTTTAGTTTTTAACCGACTTCAAAAAGGAGGAGGTTATCAATTCGAGTGTATTTTTTTTTATACATATTTGTTACCTCATAACTTGCGACTGGGTGAACCGATTTTCATGATTCTTTTCTATTTGAAAGCTGGTGCTTCCCGTGTGGTCCCATTGTCACCATTTCAGGATCTGATGATTGGATCTTGGAGAAATCAAGGGCAACCCTCAAATTTTATTCGCTCACACATAGTTTTTCGCAAATCTTATGAAGTAATTTAAGTACTTGCGTATGGAAATCATCATCTCATGTAGCTGAGCTGATGATGGAAGGTACAACTCGTCGACTGATTTAGTAAATTATGTTTGTGTTCGCATATCTCCGGAACTACAAGTCCGATTTAAGCAATTTTTTTATTGTACTAGGTATCGTTCAACTTAGGGAATACTGCAAGTTTCATCAAAATCGGTTCAGTCGTTTTTGAGGAATATATGAAGAAAGAAAGGATAGGGAATGAATGAAAGAGATGTTAACGATGTTATTACCGGTGCTACGGATTACAAAATTCTAGTGCACATGTAGAAAATGATGTATTTGACAAGGTTTGTGGTTGAATATTTATACTAAAAAGAGTAAAATAAAAACTTTTTCTAAAAAAATGTGACCGCCTTCAAAAACAACCACAAAAAGGGTAAAATAACCTAAAAATTTTTTCTTTCGGAAGTCGGTGGCAAAAGAGACAATGAAATTAATAAAAAAGTCACCGACTTCCGAAAGAAAAGTTTTGTAGGTTATTTTACCCTTGTTTGTGGTTGTTTTTGAAGGCGGTCAAATTTTTTAGAAAACGTTTTTTTTACACAAATTGACGACACGGTTGGCGCAGTCGCTGAGCGAACGATTGCTTTACAGTATATCGCGGGTTCGATGCCTGCACGGAAACAATATTTGTATGATCTACAAGTACTTGTTTTGGGTTTGGGTGTTTGTGTATGTGAATTTCTATGTTTTTAAACGCACCCACGATACAGGAAGAAATTCCTAGTGTGGGGCATGGTTTTAAAAGAAGAAAGAAGAAGATATATATTTTTTTTGAATATGTGTTGTAATTCGATACTTAAATTATATTTAAACTATAGTATGTACCATTTAACATGGCAATAGAGGTCATTCACTCCCTCCTACCAAGTTTTTCATCACGAAGCGATAATGGCACTTACTGTTACCTAAAACTACTAATAAGCGATAGTTGCTTCTATCGCTACAGTATCGTGGTACCAGCCTGCTTGACATACAGGGGTTGTGAATCTTGTGTTGCTCTAATTCAAAATTATTATTTTTTATTTCTAGAAATCAAATTGTGTGCTTATAAATTTAGGCGTGACGTAAAAAATGTTCCACTGTGTGTGACGGATTTAATGGATGTTAGTGATAGGTAACGGCCCTTTTCCCGTCATATGTATTTTCGTCCGCGCGCGGATCATAGTAGATTTTCAAAGTCGATTGTATGTTTGTTCACGATTATCTCGCGTTTGTCTGAACCGATTTTCATGCGGTTTACGGAAAAATGTTTATTACAGTCTAGGGAAGGTTTTAACATACAATAATAATGGATGTCTTGTGACGTTGCCCGCATAGATCCGTTTTTGTTGCTCGCTTGGATATAAATTTCTAAAGTTGCCGATTATACGAAGATTTTTGTTGAATGTCTGAACTAAAAAGGGTAAAATAAAAACTTAAAAAAAAAGTACCGACTTCAAAAACAAATACAAAAAAGTGTAAAATAACTTTTCTTTCGGAAGTCGGTGGCAATAGTCAATGACATAAAAAAAAGCCACCGACTTCCGAAAGAAAAGTTATTTTACACTTTTTTATATTTGTTTTTGAAGTCGGTACTTTAAAAAAAAAAGTTTTATTAATACTAAGGGTACAACGGCGGTCTTATCGCTAATAGCGATATCTTCCAGACAATTATGATGGACTTGAAGAACCTTAAAAAAAAATGAGGGTAGACAGTGATGCACATCAAATAATAGATAACCGATAGTATAAATACAATACACACAAACATTAATAATAAAATAAAATACACATACATACATAAATATAAATATGTATTATTAGAGAGAAAGAAAATGATTTAAGACTAAGCTTTTAAAAGAAACCAGTGACTTTTGGCTTGTCTTACTGATACAAGCAATGCATTCCACAAACGACAGCCTGGACTGTGAAAGAATCATCATAAAAAAATGTGGAATGCGCAGGCATCAAAAGAATCAAATGTATAATTATAATTATGTATATACAACGTGTAACGTTAATAGCGCAAAACCTTTCGTGGAGTAACTCAGCCCATGTTACTGAACAATGTTTGTTCAAAAACTTCTGGAAAAAAAATTAAAAAAATGATTTTTCATACTGCTCGATCATTTTCTCATTTTGTATGAAAAATCTTTTTTTATTTTTTCCAAAAGTTTTAGTAATTGCCGATTTATCAAAATCATCAACTTTTTGGAGAACGTTTGGTCTACTCCTTTTACCTTCAGGTTGCGTTATTATAAGTATTTCTACTTGAGTATTTCTGTATTCACGTAATGCCCGATATATCGATCTCTCACTCACCCCACATATTTCTGACGGACGTTTGACAAGATCATGGTTAGTTAAATATTTATCCTCGAGCTTTGTGTTTTGGACATATTTAAAAATATTAATAATCATAAGACGTTCTCCGCTGGTGAGAATCGTCTTCTGTCTTTTTGCTGGCGGCGATGTGAACGGTATCGATTCCGAACCTTCTTGAGGTTGGAATATGTTTGGACGACGACGGCGTTTACTGGTTTCACCAATAGATGTTCCAGCTTCTGGTTCCATGCTTCTTTACAAGCAACAAATGAAGTAACAATAACAACACAGAACACAAAAACAAAACTGTAACAAACTCAACAACGATAACAATTAAAGCAAAGAAATTATAGCACAGACCCAAAGAGATTTAAAAGAACCTATAGAGCGGGCATTGGGAAAATTGTCATACAAAATTATTGATGCCGTGTGTCAGTAGCACAATCTAGCGTTGCATAGCAACGCGACTACTAGACTGAGCGACTTTTTACCTAGACGTGGTAAAAAGTTTTGGATCACAACTTTCTTCGTGATGTCCCGTCTATTGCTTTGCTCGTATTTAGTTTAATGTCTTTGCACAGACCGAACGCAAGCGAACTTCCACACGGAATGTTAAATCTAAATGGCGGCTGCTGCCGGGGGTGCTGCACCCCTGACGCGATGACCTCGTAAAACAAAAACGACATAAGATCAAAATTAGCATTTTCTGTGATAAAATAGTTTTTGTAATTTATTTTAGGAAAAATAAGGTGTTTTTACCATCCTGATATCAAAAGAATATTAATACACTTATATCCATACAATATGGACTAACTTTATATTTACTCAGTATTGTATTATAGGTTAATGCAAAATTATATGATGCATAATAATATATTTACTTTTGTTAAATTGTTTCAGTGTGATAAACTTGTGTAAAAACGTAAATACAATATTTAAAAAAATATATTTCGTAGGGTACGTTTGCTAGATTTTCTATTATTTTGGGTTGTGCATTGTGTTGTTTTTGTGGTAATTTTTTATGTATTATGAGACTCAAGTGATGTCAGTTTTGCGACTGTTTGCGACAGATTTGTACGGGTGAAGAGGAAGTATCGCTAATATTGAGATATCGGGATGAAAGTCGGAGCAATGACCGCTATTGCCGTGTTAAATGGCACATACTATAGCTGACCCCGCAAACGTTGTTTTGCCATATAAATTTAAAAAAAAATAGATAGTAGCCGATTCTCAGACCTACTGAATATGCACACCAAATTTCATAAAAATAGGTCAAGCCGTTTCAAAGGAGTACGGTAACTAACATTGTGACACGGAAATTTTATATATAAGATAATTATATAAGATATTATAACTCATGCAATACTCGTATTATGTATAAATACAACCTATTACAAAAACATACACTGTCATGAAACCTGATAAAGAAAATGTAGGAAATAAAAACATAAACTCAAATATTATTTACATTACAAAAAAAATGTTGTAATTCTCTGATACACGATAATACAGCAAATTAATTTCTGGCAAATACATTTTTTCATGCAACTTTAAATATTATATTTACAAACCTTACTTGTAAGTATATTTAACGAAACGAAAAAGCTCGCAAACCACCGAATTTATTAGAAAAGAATAACGGGAGATAATATTTTACTTATTTTCTTTTACGTTACGAATGAATAAAATAAAGTTGCCATTCTGCTTCATTTTTATTCCGAGTAAATATGAAAATAATTGAAAACGTGTTCGAACGATCGCTTTGAGTTATAAGTTGAATGAAAATCTATACATATAATAAAATAGTAGGAAAGTCAAAACTGTACATAGAATATTTTTTGAAAAGAATACTTGGGTTGTGATCTAGAATCGATACCGAAGCCAAAAATATAGTTTTTAGAATTTTTGTCTGTTTGTCTGTTTGTCTGTTTGTCTGTATGTATGTCCGGGATAAACTCAAAAAGTACTGGACGGATTTGAATGATTTTTTTTTGTTGTATAGGTATTAAGTCTGGCCAACACATAGGCTATAATTTATCTTGGAAACTTGAACACCTGGTGCAGAACCGCAACGGACCAACTAAACTATAAGGGTACAAAAATGGTGCGATAGCAAAAATTGTTCCGCGTGATGAGCATTTTCTGCTGAGGGAATAAATTTGAAGATCTGGAACACCTGATGTGGAACTCCAAGAGCCCAGCTACACTATAACATATACAGGAATGACGTCTTGGCAAAGTTGTTCACCCTGATGAGCACTTTCTGTTGACATAATTATAAAAATTGAAGATCTGGAATACCTGATGTGGAACACCAAGAGCCCAGCTACACTATAAACAAATACAGGAATGACGTTTTTGCAAAGTTGCTCAGCCTGAAGAGCACTCTCTGTTGACATACAAAAATTGAAGATCTCTGGAACACCTGATGTGGAACTCCAAAAGCCCATCTAAACTATAACATATATGTATAGGAATGAAGTCTTAGCAAGAGTTGCTCAGCCTGATGAGCACTCTCTGTTGACGTATAAAAATTGAAGATCTGATCTGTTGTGAAACTCCAAGAGCCCAGCTACACTATAACATGTAAAGGAATGACGTTTTAGCAAAGTTGTTCAGCCTGATAAGCAGTCTCTGTTGACGTATAAAAATTGAATATCTGGAACACCTGATGTGGAACACCAAAAGCTCAGCTACACTATAACATATAAAGGAATGACGTTTTAGCAAAGTTGTTCAGCCTGATGAGCAGTCTCTGTTGACGTATAAAAATTGAAAATCTTGAACACCTGATGTGGAACTCCAAGAGCCCAGCTACAAAGGAATGACGTCTTAGCAAAGTTGTTCAGCCTGATGAGCAGTCTCTGTTGTTTTTTTGTTGTTTAAAATCCCATTTGACTAAGACAACACTGCAACACTCAACGTGTTCGTAGTCATGAAACTGTGACAAAGCAAAGGTGTTTCAGGATTGTAATGTAGTCGTCTTCCCCTGGAGGCGACGGCCCTCCACCGCGTCTATCGAGGCGCATCGCCAGGAGAATGATCATCTCATCCGCACGCAAAATACGTGCATATGACGTGGAGTTGCGGATACCAGCCCGCTATACAATACAATACAATCGCCAGGATGAATCCCAGGAAAGAGCTCCGGCGCGATCACAGGGCAATAATTATGGAGAGAGCGACTGTCACAACCGAGTTCCGGGCACGCCCCAACTAGGGTTCATCATCATCATCATCTCAGCCATAGGACGTCCACTGCTGAACATAGGCCTCCCCTTTTGATCTCCACAGATACCGGTTGGAAGCGACCTGCATCCAGCGTCTTCCGGCGACCTTTATAAGATCGTCTGTCCACCTTGCTGGTGGACGTCCTACGCTGCGCTTGCTAGTCCGTGGTCTCCACTCTAGTACTTTTCGACCCCATCGGCCATCTGCTCTGCGAGCAATATGGCCTGCCCATTGCCACTTCAGCTTGCTAATCCGGTGGGCTATATCGGTGACTTTAGTTCGTCTACGGATCTCCTCATTTCGGATTCGATCACGTAGAGAAACACCGAGCATAGCCCTCTCCATAGCTCGTTGAGCGACTTTGAGCTTTGAGATGAGGCCGATAGTGAAAGACCACGTTTCGGTGCCGTAACTCATCACTGGTAACACACATTGGTTGAAGACTTTCGTCTTGAGGCACTGAGGTATGTCGGACGAAAAGACATTGCGTAGTTTCCCGAACGCTGCCCAACCGAGTTGGATTCGGCGGTTGACCTCTTTCTCGAAGTTGGACCTACCTAACTGGACTACTTGTCCTAAGTAGATATATGAGTCAACAACTTCGAGTACCGAGTTTCCAACAGAGACTGGGGTGGGCACAACATTGGCATTTGACATAATTTTCGTCTTGTCCATGTTCATTTTCAAGCCCACCCGTTGTGAAACTCGGTCGAGGCCATCGAGCATCATGCTGAGTTCCTCCATCGACTTTGCCATGACTACGATGTCGTCGGCAAACCGAAGGTGAGTGATGTATTCGCCGTTGATGTTGATGCCAAGTCCTTGCCATTCCAGGAGCTTGAAGGCGTCTTCCATTGCGGCAGTAAACAGTTTCGGGGAGATAACGTCCCCCTGTCTTACGCCTCTTCTCAATGGAATCGCCTTCGTGCTCTGCTCCTGTACTCGGACCGACATGGTGGCGTTATTATACAAGCACTTCAACACCTCGATGTACCGATAGTCAATACGGCATCGCTGGAGTGACTCAAGTACCGCCCATGTTTCCACCGAATCGAAGGCTTTCTCATAGTCCACAAACGCTAAGCACAATGGCAAGTTATACTCTTCGGTCTTCTGTATAACTTGCCGCAGCGTATGGATGTGGTCTATGGTACTATAGCCTCTTCGGAAACCAGCTTGTTCGGGAGGCTGGAAGTCATCAAGTCTGTGCTCGAGACGGTTCGTGATAACCCTTGAAAACAGCTTATAAACATGACTTAGAAGCGTGATGGGTCTGTAGTTCTTCAATAGGCTGTTATCACCTTTTTTGAAGAACAGCACCACCTCACCTCTACTCCATGCTTCAGGCGTTTTGCCCTCGGAGAGGACGGAATTAAAGAGTTTCTGGAGGACCTTAAGTACCGGTGTTCCACCCGCTCTCAGAAGCTCTGAAGTGATTCCGTCCTCGCCCGGCGCCTTGTTGTTCTTAAGCTGCTTCAGGGCCATCCTAATCTCGTACAGACTGATGTCCGGGATATCTTCGGTATAATGTCGGGACAGCTTGGCTCTTGGATCTCCTACCAAGCTGTCAACGGGCTTTGCGACCGAAGTGTATAACTGTCCATAGAACCTCTCGATCTCGCCTAAAACCTCTGCTTTGGTCGACGCTATGCTGCCATCCTCCCGTTTCAGCTTTGTCATCTGGCTTTGCCCAATAGACTTGTCCTTTGCGAACACTTTAGAGCCTTGGTTTCGCTGTATGGTCTCTTTAACACGATTCGTATTAAAGAGACGCAGATCGTGTCGCAAGGACTTAGATATACGTCTATTGAGCTGCCTATATGACTTCGCGTCATCGGAAGACTGCAACTGTAGCAAACGTCGTTCAGCCATGAGGTTTAAGGTTTGCTCGGTCAATTTCTGAGGTCTATCTTTACGACAGGGTCTAAAAAACTTAGACCCTACCGTGCGGACAGTTTCCACTAGCCCGTCGTTGATCTCGTCCACTGACACTAAGTTCTCAAGGCAAGCAAAGCGATTAGAGAGCTCGAGTTGAAAGCTTTCGGGGTTTTGAATATGGGGCCGAGTAGGTCGGAGCGTAGACTTCATCAGGCTGGACCTTTCAAGTTTAACATTGATATTCAGCGAGCCTCTTACGATTCGGTGATCGCTACCGGTTTTTACCCTGTTGATCACAGAGACATCGCTGAATATCCGTTTCTTGTCGGTCATGAAGAAGTCTATCTCGTTTACTCTCTCGTTTACAACTAGGGTTGCCAACATTTTTTTGTTAGAATATAGAATTTTTTTGAAAAATCCATAAAAAAATATAGTACGCTTCAAAAAAATATAGTATTTTAATAGGGAAGAATAAATATAGACTAAAGTTATATTTTTACTTATTTTTTTTTTAAATATATTTTTTTGCACTTCTTTCATATTTTTTAAAAACGTGTTCGTAAATTGCAGGAAGTTTTTTTTATTTTACTAATTTTAGTAATGAAATAGAAACGCGAAATATAAACATTTAGCTATTGTACGGAAATATAGTATTTTCGCGTACTATATATTTCTTCAAAAGTATATAGTACGGAGACCCTAAATATAGTACAATAGGTACTATGTATTATAGTACGGTTGGCAACCCTAGCCCCAACCGCGGTGGTAAGACCCCTCTTTAAGGAGTGGCTGGATAGGCGTCACGGCGTCCCGCCTGACCTACCACATGACGTAGGTCCTCAACGAACACGAAAGTTTCGGGAGGTAGCAGTGTCGGATAGGGAAGGAAGAATCGCCTGGGTGTCACCACTGCGTGGATCGCCTGGAGAACACGGTGGAGCATACGGTGCAGGACTACCCACTTGGGCAGAGAACCGCCGTGTCCTCACTACGACGATAATCGGTGACCTCTCGTGCTTAGGCCATGATGCTGCGGGGCGAGACAGAATGGGAAGCAGTCGTCTCCTTCTGCGAAGCAGTCATGCTAGCGAAGGAGGAGGCGGGACGCATGAGGGAGAGGACAATGTCCACCTCCAGCCCAGCCGCAGCAGTAGACGCCGATGGCGACAGACGTCGCTACACGATCTCCAGCCACTGTAGGCGCGGCCATGCGGGCGGCGAGTAAGAGTGCACGTTGTGTTCCACGTGATGTATTACCACGCTAAAAAAAATGTAATAGGTAGTCTGAATGTACCATGTCGAACAAAAAAGCCGTCGAGGCCGTGGACAGAACACTTTGAGACATTCGCCATGATCATAGACCCATGGACAATATCACGGTAGGTACTGTTCTCCGGAAAATTCCGGCAGACACTGCCCGTTGTAAGAAGAATTGATAAGTTACGTATTCGGAGTCCCGTCAAGTATAACACTTCAGGAAAATTCTTGGCTATTTGATCGTGCGATACTAAAAAAATTACCAAACCGCTGCAATAAATGAAAACATATTAGCCGAAATTGTTGGGAATGTTGTGGTTCACACGTCATACAATAACGTAGTCAATCAGGATGATGCCAGCAACTACCCACTCGAGATTTTAAATTCATTAACTGCCTCTGGTCCTCGAGCTCATAAAATAACCTAAAAGTAATAATAATGCTTCTAAGAAATCTAACTCCACCAAAATTGTGCAATGGAACGCGACTAATAGTTACTGCATTACACAGAAATTTAAGCGAAGCTGAAATTCTCACCGGATGTGGCTCAGGGGAAACTGCATTGATACCGTGAATACCACTCATCTCCAACAATTTCCTTTTCCAGTTCAAACTCACACAATTCCCGGTAGCCGCTTACTTCGCGATGACCATAAATAAGTCCCAAGGACAGACCCTGAAAGAAGCTGATGTCGTCCTAAGGTCCAACTGTATTTCCCACGGCCAACTATATATAACACATGCTCGCCTGTCAGTAATGCTGACCAGCTTTTTATTTTAGCACCAGAGGGAAAAACTACCAATGTCGTATATAAAGTGTTGTGTCTGGAAGTTTTCATTTCATTTGCTTTAAAGTTTGTTATAGATTCTATAACAAACTTTAAAGTGGGACATCAGTATAGGTGCCATAAAACCAAATACAATGCGGACGAAGTCGCGGGCAACAGCTAGTACGAAATAAAAAGTTTTCTGTGTGCGCAAACTGCGCGGTTCGTAACACAATTCGTTTGGTGTTCGCCATAGGATTTTTGGCGTACCTATTGTGATTTGGATTTATATCGGGGGACGTGGTATGATTGGCGCAATGGTTGAGCGACTGGACTACTGCGCTGCATGTAGCGGGTTTCGATTCCCGCACAGAGATTTGTACGATCTACAAGTAATTGACTGGCCTGTTGGTCTAGTGGTTAGTGACCCTGACTGCTATGCCGGAGGTCGTGGGTTCGATTCCCACCCAGGACAAATGTTTGTGTGATGAGCATGATCATTTGTTCTGTGTCTGGGTGTAAAATTTATCTATAACTAGCTGTGCCCGCGACTTCGTTCGCGTGGATGTCGGAAATTAACAATGTATTTTTTAGTGCGAAGAATCATATCGTTTTCATAAAAACCCTATATTTAGAATTTATTTAGATTTTTCAAGAATATTTGACGTGTTTTTAATAAACGCCCTCTGTAGTTCAAAGGCAGTACTATTCAATTGCTACTGGATTAGAGCACCCATTCCATCTCATTCCATCCCACTCTATCCCACTCCATCCCACACCATCCCATTCCATCCCACTCTATCCCACTCCATCCCACTCCATACCACTCCATCCCACTCCATCCCATTCCAACCCACTCCATCCGACTCCATACCACTCCATCCCATACCATCCCACTCCATCCCACTCCACCCCACTCCAACCAACTCCATCCCACTCAATCCCACTCCATCCTACTCCATCCCACTTCATCCCACTTCATCCCACTCCATCCCACTCCATACCACTCCATCCCACTCCATCCCATTCCATCCCACATTATCCCACTCAATCCCACTCCATCCTACACAATCCCACCCCATCACACTCCATTCCACTCCATCCCACTCCATACCACTCCATCCCATACCATCCCACTCCATCCCACTCCAACCAACTCCATCCCACTCAATCCCACTCCATCCTACTCCATCCCACTTCATCCCACTCCATCCAACCCCATACCACTCCATCCCACTCCATCCCATTCCAACCCACTTTATCCCACTCAATCCCACTCCATCCTACTCAATCCCACCCCATCACACTCCATTCCACTCCATCCCACTCCATCCTACTCCATACCACTCCATCCCATTCCATCCCACTCCAACCCACTCCATCCCACTCCATCACACTCCATCCCACTCCATCCCACACCATCCTACTCCATCCCACTCCATCCCACTCAATCCCACTCCATCCCACTCCATCCCCTTCCATCCCATTCTAGTGTGAGTCTAATAAAAACCTTTTCTTTCTTTCCATTCCACCCCATTCCATCCAATTCTATTCCATTCCACTCTACTCTACTCTACTCTACTCTACTCTACTCCAAACCACTCCACTCCAGTCCACACCATATTTGAATAAGTATGTGGTTTTTCTATTCCAAGCTAGATCGTGCTACTGAACTGAGCGTCTCGGTGTAAACTGACCGTAATTTTACTTCTGGAACACTTTAAATTCAAATATCTTTTGATAGACTGATTCGATTTCAATGAAACAAAAAAAACTTTTTTCAAAAAAAAATTTAACCGCCTTCAAAAACAAACACAAAAAAGGGTAAAATAACCTACAAAATAACTTTTCTTTCGGAAGTCGGTGGCTTTGTTTTTTATTTCGTTGTCTTTTTGCCACCGACTTCCGAAAGAAAAGTTATTTTGTAGGTTATTTTACCCTTTTTTGTGTTTGTTTTTGAAGGCGGTTAAATTTTTTTTTGAAAAAAGTTTTTTATTTTACTCTTTTTAGTCTAAATATTCAACCCAAATTCTTGTCAAATACATAATTTTCTTACATGTGCACTAGAATTTTGTAATCCGTGGCACCGGTATTAACATCGCTCATGTACACATGCTAATAAAATTCCCTATCTCAAAAACTGCTGAACAGATTTTGATGAAACTTGCAGTATTCCCTAAGGTGAACGATCCCTAGTACAACAAAAAAAGAATTTTGAAAATCGGTCCACAATTGGCGGAGTAATCGCGTAACAAACACGTAAAAAGTAATGTCATCCAAGTAGCCGAAATCAATAAAAATGCTCACAAAATAAAAAGTACTGAACCAAATTAGATGAAATTTTTATGGGACCACACTGCAAGTATACTGCATCGAACAAAAAAAGAATCGCACTAATCGGACTAGAAACCTCGGAGTAATCGATGTACATACATAAAAAAAAAAAAAAAAAAAAAACATACCGACCGAATTGAGAACCTCCTCCTTTTTTTGAAGTCGGTTAAAAACTAAATTATACTTCAAGTTACGGTCAGTCATTGTGTATTAAAGTTATATACATAGCTTTCGTACATTTTACGTGATGCCCGCACAAATAAACATACAAACAGACAAACAGACATACAGACAAACAGACAAAAAATCTAAAAATGCTAGAAATGGGTTCTATTGGTTGTCCTTTAGCACGCTGGCTATATTTTTTGAGTTTTTTTTAATGTACAAAAAATTTTTTTCTACAGTTTTAAATGTATAGATATGTATGTATTTAGAAATAAATAAGTATGTTTATCAGTTGTCTAGTATCCATAACACAAGCTCTGCTTAGCTTGGGACTAGATGGCGTTGTGTGATAGTTTTGTGGAATGTTATTATTATTATTAATTACTTGTAGAAAATTATAAATACTGAAAAAAAAGTAAAATATCCGCTCTACATAAAAATTATACTGTATAGTCTTACTCCTGGGTATTATTTTCACGTAGACAAAGCCGCTGACAATAGCCAGTATTTAAATTAATGCGATTTGAAATTCTGATTTAATATATCGTTTAGTAAGAAAGCTCTAAAAATATTCAGCAAATTTTTATTGCAAATAGATTTTTTTGGGCGTTTTATCGGATAAATATTACGAAATAACTTTTATAAAACCTCTGTTTTCATTAAAAATTGTTTACCCTAGACCTTAGCGGAATATGTTTAAAAATCACTTAAAAATATGCCCTTTTTCCTTAGGTTGGAAAGTCATCAAGTGAGTCCCGTCACACAGGGCTGGACGGAGGGACTGTCAAGCTTGTACTGGCTAAAATCCAAGGTTATCCTTCAATAGCCCTTTACGTTCCAGGGTCAGGATTATCTAATGAGACAGTCCCGCGCAGTGCCGTGTTATCCATAAGGCACTTTAGGACAGTGCCTAGGGGCCCACTATGACCAGGCTCCCCAGCGCTCCTGATTAAAAAAAGAAAAAAAATGGGGATTGTGTGGTTTTACGAAACCACGGTAAAAGTGATTTTTTTTTTTCACATTTTATGGTAAAATCCCCGATTATTGACGCTATAAGAGTGACGGTGATTATTAGACACTTTTATTAATTTATTGATCTGTATAAGTAATTTATTTTTTAATGTTTATGTTAGTTTTATAAAAATATGCAAGATTTTCCTATTCTTTGTTTCATTTTTAAATGACTCTGATACTTCGTCCTGTAGATTGTGGCGAAAGTCTTTTCACTTGAAGGAAGGCGTCGTATACCTATGCAATGTGATGACTGAATTCTGTTGTTGATGATGATGGTACCTTCATTCTAATTCGTAATGTAGACAGTCAAAATTTCGAAATTGCGTTGTTGTGGTATGAAAAAGGGAGGGCCCGAAACGAGCTGTGCCTAGGGGCCCCGAGATGGTTAATCCTGCCCTGGTCCCACGACATTCTCCTTACCCTAAGTAGTTAAGTGCGGAGGCAATGACAGATTATAATATACTTTTTATTAAACTTTACACCTCATTATGTAGGTATTTATCCTGTATCGTGGGTATGTTTACAAACATTAAAACTCACATACACAAACAGCCAGACCCGGAATAACTACTTTTAGATCATATAGAAATAATTATTTGTAACGTGCGGGAATCGAACACGCGACACGCAGTGCAGCAGTCGATCCCCAAGGGTCCGTTCACACAGACCGGCTCGGAGAGGAGAGCAGATTCTTATCACGTTGCAAACTGAGTTTTAATATTTGTAGTAAGGTTTATTTTTGCATGTGCACTGCTTTTGTCATTAAGAATGCTTGAACGCGCTTGGTGTGAAATAATAAGAGGAGCTGACCGGCTCCGATCGCGTACTTTTTCTCGATCGTGCAGCCGATTGGCTTCGATTGCATGCTCTTTAACGCTCGCGCAGCCGATCGGTTTCGATTACGTGCTCTTTCTCGCTCGCACAGCCGATCAGCTCCGATTGCTTGCTCTTTCTCGCTCGCGCAGCCGATAGGCTCCGATTGCGTGCTCTTTCTCGCTCGTGCATCCGATCGGTTCCGATTGCGTCCGCGCTTCTCCACGCCGACCGCCATTTTGATAGCACAAATAGTGTATCCATCCGGCTCCGAGCGCATCCGACCGGCTCCGAGCGCATCCGCTTTCAGGTCGCTTCCAGTCGGTCTATGTGAAATAGTTGGCGGCTCCGCTCCGACCAACTCCAAGCGCATACGATCCGGTCTGTGTGAAAAGAAAAATGCGCGCCGATGCTCTCCGAGCCGGTCTGTGTGTACGGACCCTTAGTCACTACGCCAGCAGTGTTGTCAAAAATTGACTGGCTTAAATCAAACTGTTCCTTCAGTCAGTATTTCCTATGCGTTTCAGGGCCGCGGTGACTATATAAAAGAGTCCCTCAATATAAGAAACTCGCTTATAATTATGAGAAATTTATCGGAAAATCAACTTCGTTGAAATTGCAATCAAAATGTCATTCCTTAAACAAAACAGAACTATCGCAATGAACCGTTTCGAAAATACAGAAACCAAACTTCAGTACCGTTTAGTTTCAGTAGTTTAATTGTGAACACAGTGCAAGCAATTTTCAGCTTTATTTACAGGATGATGAATAAAGACCTTCCATTAAGCACAGATTATGGGGGAAAATAACTGAATAGCGTGAAAGCTGATCTTGATTCAGCAAATAGTATTAACAGTGCCAAGATTTTCTTAAGAATAAGCTTTCCGAAGAAATGGAGAAACGAAAGAAGAAATAGGTGGAAAACGCTAACATTCGACGCCTTTATGTGGGGGAGTTGGTGGCTTGGTTGGTAAGAGCGTCTGACGTACTAAATCCGGAGGTCGAATGTGCAAAACCTTCATGATGCATTCTTTAATGAGTATAAAATAAAGAATTGGGCTGTTTACGAATTGGGCATTTTAAGAATTGGGCATTTTACGAATTAGGCATTTTAAGAATTGGGCATTTCCGGACTAAGCCACTTATATATGTATATGCGCGTCTTAAGTAAGAAAAAAAAACAAAAGATTGTACTCACAGTACCATAAATTAATATAAATACATTTAATTTGACACACCGAAAGACCACCTACTTATCCATACTACGCGAATAATGAATAATATTTAAATTACATTTAATCTACAACATCTGGATTCGAACAAGACCACAGAACCGTAAAGAAACAAATGTTCCATGTCATATTGAAAACTAGTCGTGAGAATACAAACAATAGGTAGCTTTCCTTAGAAGACGACGAAACAATTGAATGACGATAAGACAATGGAAATGGAAGGAAGCTCTCGATTTGTAAATAGCGCAAAGCTTTCGTATTCAGAAACAAATCGCCTCACAATAGTATTTTATTTAATAGTCCGTTGCCACTCTGTTGTATTAAATCAGGGTCCATTAATAAACATGCTTTTTTTATCGTGGTAAAATCATCAAATGAGTCCTCCCACCCCGGGCAGGCGGGAGGGACTGTCAGACTTGTACTGACTAAAATCCACGATGTCCTTCAATAGCCCTTTATGTTCCGGGGTCACGGTAATGAGATAAGTCCCGCGATCATTAATAAATATGCTAGCGAGCAAAAGTATTAAGTGGAATTACTTCCTCCGAATCTTGCGGATTCGGAGGAAGTAATTCCACTAAATTATTACGAGTTGATTGTCGCATGCTCGAACCTCGTTTATTCGTTTATTGTCAAGTTTATCAGAGACAGATTTTAAGGATTGTTGTACATTTGCCACAAAGTTAATTTGCCACAATTTTATAAACCTCATACATTGAAAGTAAATTCGCGCTAGATTTTTTTTTTCTTTTGCACTTATCTGCATTATACATATTTTTTACTATTGATTGCGGCACCAATACCTCCATGATCCTGTTCTCGTAGTACTTTCTGTTCAGATTCCTCATTGTGTCCTCATTTTCTGTAGTTTTGTGCTAGAATTTATTACTTAATTGTTCTGCTATCCGTGCGGAAAAAAGAAATGGGGCGAATTAACACCAAACAAAATTCAAAAAATAAAAAATGTGGCTAAGTTAGACATACATTTTTCGTGGCGAATTAAATTTGTGGCAAATTTACAACAACGACCAGATTATAAGTCCTACTATAATGTCAGTGACCATATCAGAGACATGACCTTTCATTTTTTTGTGACGGAAAGTAAACTGGTGCTTTGACGTCATTTGATGGAAAAAAATTGTTCCTCATTTGTACACTAGCTTTCCATGCAATAAATGCGATAAATAAATCGAGTACGCTGTAAACAAAATACAGAAATCTAACAAGGCCTAATAGCCATTCAATGCGGACAAAAAAAGGCTTTGCCTTGCACTATAGGTGGTGTAGTTTTTGTTTTATTTGTATTGCTTAAGTTTAAACTACTCATGATAATGTAAGATTTCGTTCTCGAGGAATCTTGTAACTTTGTATTTATGAAACGTGCAAAATACGTTCAAATTTTGCAACGTTGCGGATTTTTTTTGTCTTTGATCTTTTCATATAAGACATTTTTGTCATAAAGTCAACTGTTGAAGTATTATGTGAAAAAGAACAGTACCCTTAGCACGAGTTTTCACTCTTTTACTTTACAGCGTCTTTCCAGTATTTACAGCGTTTCTTGTATGAAAAAATGGATCAGCGCCTCTGGTGTGCGAAGAAGGAACTAATTTTTTCCTTCAAAATTGTCAATTTGAAATTGTCAAAGTTCCAGTTTACTTTACGAACTACTACTTTACTTTTCAAATACTGAAAATTCGTGCTAAGGGTACAGGGAGGGACCCTTAGCACGAATTTTATTAGAATTTCAATTCAAGATGGCGACTAACGCAGACACTCCTCGGGGTTGTAAAATTACATTTTACATGAGTAGCATATTCTTAAGTAATACAAATAAGAAAAAACTACACCACCTTTTGTAGAGCAAAACTCCCGATTGATTGGACTAGGCATAAGTTTAAAAACTTCAACTGATAAAGCATTTTTATTAGTTTATTTTTAAACTGAGCATCGCAACCTACGTGTTTATTCATATACATTGCTTGAAATCAAGTACTAATGATTAATTTGACCTTTTTAGCGTTAAAAACAGACTCCTATTCGACTATTTCGACCTATTGAAAATTCAGACCTAAAGAATTAATGAAATTAGACGTGGATACTAATTAAAAGCTCTATAGAAGGTTATACAAAGACGTATTTAAAATCTAATTAATTATGAATGCTTATTAAATACGCTACCAATAGAGTCTTACAATGTTTTAAGTGGGTAGATGTCTAGATAGAGATAAGATTCTGTCTCTTATGAAAACTAAGGCTTGAATAAATCGCAAGTACTAATTAATATACGTTGTGTTTCATATAACACTATGGTGCTATTTACAATACAATGTATCGTTGACGTATGACAACGGTGCGTACTACATTGTTTCTTTTCCACTAAAATACGCGACTGACCGTAAGTAGCCGTTCGTGGGTGCGCTTACAAAAATAGAAACACACATACACACACCCACAGTCCGACACCCGGAACAACTACTTGTTGGTCTTTCAAATGTTTGTTCCGAGCGGGTCGTTTTGCAGTTACACATATTAAGACAACTGTTCAACAGATGTTTAACGTTTTGTAGTAGGCTGTTAATGTTTAATTAGTAAAAAGAAGCTGTTTAGAAACATACCACACACACACAGCTCGTGGCTAAATAATAATATAATATAATAAATAATATTCCACACCTATAACACAACGCCATCTAGTCCCAAGCTAAGCAGAGCTTGTGGTATGGGTACTAGACAACTGATAAACATACTTATATATTTCTAAATACATTCATATTTTAGATAAATTACACCCAGATACAGAACAAATGATCGTGCTCATCACACAAACATTTGTCCTGGGTGGGAATCGAACCCACGACCTCCGGCATAGCAGTCAGGGTCACTAACCACTAGACTAACAGGCCATAATTACAGCCGCACAGGCCGATCTTCCGGGTTAAGCCGCGCTTGCCGAGGTTGGTCTGTGGATAGGTGGCCGTCTCTTATAGTGAGTCCTCCGTGCCACGTAAAGCCGTTGGTCCCGGCTGTCACTTGTAGATCTTTGACAATCATTAATCACAGTCAGAAGCTTAAAAGTCAGACAACCTGTCTTACTATGGGGTGTCGTCGTATTACCCGGTTACTGGGTCGTGGAGGTCCGATGGGCAGTTGCTCCATGTAAAATACTGATATTCGGCTGCATCTGGTTTGACTGGAAGACGACCCCAATACAGTTGGGAAAAGAGTAGGCAGATGATGAGAAACATATCACACCCGAACGTATAAAAATAAATCTCCTTATTAGTGCACCCACATTTATACTGAAAATACTCGTACTTCTATAATTAAATATAATATCCATAAAATGCCCAAATAAAAAGGTTGTACTTAAGGTTCAAATTCCCGGTATCGTTGACTTGACCGTGGTGTTCAACAAACCTATTTGTATTTATCAGGCAATTTGAAACCCACACTTGTGTGCCAAGATGGTTCAATTTTCTGAGCGCAAAAATGTAATAAAATTTTGTCTGACCGGTAGAATGTAATTGAGGCTGGTTGCTAACGGGATCCAATGTTGGAATTTTAACTCTCTTCTTTTCGTATCTTTTCGAAAATCGATGCGCGCCGGAATGGGATAGTAAGCTCTAGAGATGTTGCGAATATTCGCATTCGCATCCGCATATATTCGCAGATTTTTAGACATTCGCATTCGCATCCGCTTAAATTCATGCGAATATTATGCGAATACGAACGAGTGAAATATACCAATATTTGGAACTCCTTTTTCTACACATTTTCATTCATTCTTATCTAGCGTCTTCCTCTCCATTCATCTTTTACTCAGTCTGCCTTTCATCAATATAATGTTCATCAAATCAATCACAAACATCAATCATACAAATTACCATGTGCTAAGATAAACGTGTATCATTCTGCTTTTCTTTCACTGACTGACCCTCTTGGAGCTACTCTTACATACTTTTTTCCATACTTGTTAGGACTTCACACACAGCAGCTATAATGTAAAGATGTACATATAGCACGATACATCTCATTACATCTTTCCATAGAAATCGTCAGGAGACCACACACAACAGCTATAATGTATATTTTTACATCTTCGAATTTCTATGGAAAGATGTAATGAGATGTATCGTGCTATAATGTACATCTTTACATTATAGCTGCTGTGTATGAAGCCCTTTAGAGACAGGAAGTAAAAAGATGTAAATATAAAAATTCTAAATATAAAATTAAGTAATGATGTTCGATCATTTAAAAGAGTTTTTATTAAACGAGATTGATTTTAAACTGAATATTCGCGTTCGCATTCGCGTATATTGGAAATAAATATTCGCATCCGCATTCGCATTCGCGAATGTCAAAAATCGAACATCACAAGTTCGAACTATAACTTTACGTTTTTCCTTACAACCTGCTAAAATATTATATTTTTATTTACTACATATTTAATAGTTTCTCTGTGGTCTTCGCCGTCTGATTGCTAAGTGGTATAATCGTGCCGCTGGTTTGAATTTCAACGATCAACAGGTTTTTTTTATGTTTTCGTTTAATCATAGACGCACATTTTTTGTCATGACTTGACATGCAAAAACATTGGATTATCCGATAATATTAGCAATTGGTAATGGTATGAAAGCTTTGAAGTGCCTAAAGGTTTTTCGCGGGCATGCGGGCAGCGAGTAAAGGGCAACTCGCTGCCCGACCATGGACCATGCCCGGGTCGACGGCGCGTTGTGTACCACGCGTGCCTCAAAGAGCGTCAGCATAATGACGGGGCCCCCCTCTCAGAGGGCCAAAGCCTGCCGGGGTCGCGGGATTATTTCCTTACCGTGACCCCGGAACAGAAAGGGCTATTGAAGGACACCGTGGATTTTAGTCAGTAGAAGTCTGACATTCCCTCCCGCCCTGCCCGGGGTGGGAGGACTCATTTGATGATTTTACCACGCTAAAAAAAAAAAAAAAGTGCCTAAAGGTACTGCTACGCCGCTACGAAATTGCTACGCCGTAGCACTTGTGTAGGAGCGTAGCAATGTAATCGTAGCTACATAATCCTTTCGAAAGATTGTATTGGGAGAACTGTTTTATTTTTACAGCTGAATTAATTTATAACAGGCTGGTTTTTGATGCGTGATTGGTTACAGCCGGTACAGGGTCGCAAAATGTATGAATTATTATGATAAACAGAGACAAATGACATAGAAAAAACATTATTGAATAAACCCCAAAAACATAAAAACCTACAAGCGTTATTATTTCAACCCCTTTTCCTCTCCCCTCCATTTCTTTAGTACAATCCCATGAACAAACTCCAAAAGCCAAAAAAATACCCGAGGCCCATACAAATATTTACATCGTTCGGCAATCAAACCTACGCCAATATCGGTGCGCCATTCAAACCGCAATAAAAGGGATGGACTGACCGTTTTGTTTGTGTATTCTTTGTCGCACGTGTAGTTTGATAGTATTGGCCACTATGGGCCACTATTGGCCACGATGGAGGTCAGGTAAATATGTAACAATATCATGTCTCAATAATATTCTTACGTTTACAAAAGTGTTTAACATTCATCTGTCTCGTTTTGTGGTCGCAAGCGTGACTGCTCAGATGAGAGTCCTATGTTCGATTTCCGGGTCGGGAAAAAGTGTTATCGGGTTTCTCAATCTGGATATCAGCCCAGAGCTTTGATGTTGGTAGGATTTAATAACCCGTAACTCGTTATGTCGTCGTACCTGCGCCTGATCTCCCTCTTGAAGTATGGGTGATACTAAAGGGCCTCGGGGCTCGGCAGCAAAGTTATTCTGCGAGTCGTACTTTTCAAAACTTCGCTACGCTCAGGATTCTATATTTGATCAGCTCGCTGCGCTCGCGGTTGCATCTTAGAATCCTTCGCTCTATTTTTAAATTCAAGTACTCGCGCCAAAAAACAAATTTGCAGCCTTGCATAACAAATAACTATTTTACCATAAAGGTGATAACTTGATAAGCAAGCATGGGACCGCTTGATGGTGCGCGGTCACGGTAGTCGGACTACAAATGAAGCCTCACCCGGACGCTCCCCGGATAGGACAAATCCGGGGAAACCCGGACGGATGGCAACCGGACGGATGGTAAGAAGGACATAACATAGTATAATATGTCAAATCTTTGTTGAGCTTTGATTTTGACCGCATGGTTAGCACAGTAGCTGAGCGATTGGCGGACAACGTGTCGCGGGTTCGGTCCCCGCGTAGAACAAATATTAATTGTTTGACCTAAAAGTAGTTTTTTCGGTCTGGGTGTCTGTGTATGTGAGTTTCTATGTTTTTAAACGTACTCACGTCACAGGAAATTCCTAGAGCGGAACTACGTGTTAAAAAAAAATACATGTGACACTCGGAGACAGCGGCATCACATTTTTTATTATAAAAAATCACATACCACGTATATTTAACGAGAATATAATTTATTTAAAATGTTTGTGGTGCACTACTGTAATAAAAAAGTTCTTTGTTGTAGGAAAATTTTATAAGTAGGTTTCATTGTGAAAACTCCTTTTGTACCTGACCGTTTAGAATCAGTAAGAAAAAGTATTTTTTTTGACGGATATTTTTATGATTGCCGAAGTATCCCGAACTGAAACGACGTTAGACGATGCGTGGTATCAGGTTTTTTCGTTAAGTTTTTGGGAAAATTCTTGATTCGGTGCTTCGCCGCGCTCAGAGCCCGCGATAAAAGCTATGCAATAGCTTAAAAAAAAACATTTGCCGCTGGATTTAAAACCGATTTTATAGGATAATTATTACCTAATAATTCGTTGTGATTATCCCTAGATATCAATAATAATCATGTCTTGAAACAAACCCATCAAATTATTCTATTACAACGCTGTCAACTATTGATGAATTAATTTTGTATTTCGTAAAAAACAAACCAACATGATAATACAAAATATAACACGTATACATGTTCAAAATAATGGATTCCAAGAACATGTGTTTATTATTAAAGTTTGACAGGTGACTGGCAAAAAATTTAATGACAATGAAAATATCACGGCTGTTTTTTTCAAGGTCATAAGGAGATTGTGTGGATATTCATTATTGCCGTACTATAAAACATAGTCGCTTCCCGCTGTCTGTCTGTCCCTATGTATGCTCACGTGGCCTACCATGAACTCTTAAAGAGTGAGTCTTTAGGCTGTGGGAAAGAGATGGCGCTAGACGACTTGTATAGCTTTGTCTCTTTCCCACAGCCTAAACTGGATCGCGTTAAGAGCTCGTGGTAAGGCCTCAGATCTTTAAAACTACGCAACGGATTTTGATGTGGTTTTTTTTTAATAAATAGATTAATTCAAGAGGAAGGTTTATATGATATGTAAAATGCATAATATTATAGCAGAGATTGCACCCGTGCGAAGCCGGGGCGGGTCGCTAGTTAACTATAAAATAGCTTATTGAATAGCTGTTGTCAACGGCTCCGCCAGCCACAACTCGGAATTTATTTTTCGAGAAATTAAAATCAGGATAAAAACAACCCTATCCAGTGTTAATGTTAATCGTGTTTGTCTAAGTATAGGCTAACCTGCTACACTTGAGAACGTAAAGGGCATTATATGGAACCAGTAGAATTTTTAATCAGTAAGAATTTGACCGCCCCTTGCACTCCACTTTACTCCAGTGCGGGAGGACTCATTTGATGATTTTAATGGTGTGTTGTAAGTTCGCCATAAAAATTATTCCCCACGAAAAAAAGTTTCGATCCTTTTCTCCTAGTACTTTCTGTTCAGATTCGACATTGTGTTCTCGTTTTCGGTAGTTTTGCGCTGGATTTTATAATTTAATTGTTCTGCTATCCCCGTGCGGGAAAAAAATGGGTCGAATGTACAATAATTTAAATTAAAAAAAAAAAACAAAACGTTTGGCTTATACATACCTTTTTTTCGTGTGGAATTATTTTTGTGGTGAACTTAAAACAAAGAAAAACGGGAGATCTGTCAGATGTAATATAATATGCGACTACTGTAAGGCTCGTTCCATTTTTAGGGTTCCGTAGTCAACAAGGAACCCTTATAGTTTCGCCATGTCCGTCCGTCCGTCCGTCTGTCCGCAGTTTAGCTCAGAGACGCACAGTACTAGAGAGCTGTAATTTGGTGTAAATATACAGATTTGTTGTGCCGAAAAAGTGGTAAAATAAAATCTCGTAAAATATTTTTTTTTAGGGTACCTCCTGTACACGTAAAGAGGGGATGTTTTTTTTTTCTCGCGTACCCCTTAGTGTGGGGTATCATTAAATAGGTCTTTAAAAAATATTGATAGTTTCCATTAACAATTTTTTGATGAAAAAATTCGTTTGTGAAATATTAAGCTTTAAAGTGCTAAATTTTGCTCGACTCGAGTGTCCCCCCCCTCTACCAGCTAAACGGTTATGTTTGGGGATGTGAAAAAATTCACAGTAGTAGTATATATAACGAAGTTTAAAAGAAAATTATCATGACTAAGTAGGCTTTACAACTTTACGAGTAATAGTCGACCAACTTATAAAATGTACTTGGATAACATATTTTCCTAAACAAAATGTATCGGAGAACATGCTCTTCAACTGCAAATGTAAGTTTGTCAACTTTATTTTTACAGCTGTAATAGGTATGTTTTTACGGTATGTTTTTTGGGGATAGGTAGGTTTTTATCGTCAACTATTTTTAACTTACTTCAAAAAAAGGGGGAGGTTCTAAATTCGTCGTAATCTTTTTTTTATGTATTTTCCCCGATTTCTCAAAGACTCCTGGACCGATTTTGAAAATTCTTCTCTTTAAAATTAAATTCAGCGAATCAGTTTAGTTAATTCGCATAAGTATTTTGATGGGCAACTACGGAACCCTACACTGTGCGTGGCCCGACACGCACTTGGCCGGTTTTTATAGTATACCCGTTGGCGTCCACGGGACCAACGAGGCAATTAGCAACAAAACTATAACTGATAATAATTTGACATTCTTGTCACGCTTCTCGGCCCGAATTAATTTGATAAGTTTTCAAACACAATTATAAAGTTCTCAAAGTTTTGTTTTGTTTGATATTTGGATAGGTGACAGATCTAAGTCAGGTACATTATCTAAGGCAGTTATCACATGTTAGGGCGTGGCCCCATGTCTCCGGCGCGGCGCCGTGCCGAGCTACGGTGCCGAGCTACGGCGCCGCCCGCCGGAGAGCGGCGCGGCGCCGTGCCGAGCCACGGCGCCGCCCGCCGGAGGGCGGCGCGGCGCCGTGCCGCGCTACGGCGTCGTGTACCGGCACGTACCCTATGTTCAGCAAGTGCATCCAAAGATACAAATTAACGGTTTTGATTTGATATGGACCGCGAAAGGCGTATCATGGTCCTGTTGCTAGTGTATACATATGTATGTATGTAGTCATACGTATGTCTACATCAAAAAAAAAACTATGATAAGAATAAATAAGTTAAAATAATTTCTTTTATTTCTTACCTTACGGTGCGTACAGACTATGTAACATAACATGTTATATAACTGCAATTTTTATCTTTGGATACACTTGCTGAACATAGGGTACGTGCCGGTACACGACGCCGAAGCGCGGCGCCACGCCGCCGCACGGTGCACGGCGCCGCGCCGGAGACATGGGGCCAGGCCCTTATTTGTGACTCGTGCGTGCAGGTAGTAAAGCGGAAATTTCCTCTAAAGCCTCGTTTAAATCCAGGCGGCGGCGGCGCGTTTGGTGTTGTGCGTAAAACATACGGCGATGTTTTAGAGCACAAATGCCCGCGTTCGACGACGTTGTGTGAAATACATTGATGTATATTTTTTGGTTGGAAAATTATCCAATGAGTTGTTCAAAAGATTTATGGATTGTCTAAGGAATTACATGAAAGAAGAGGAGTTAATGATACTGTAACGTCTGGTACGACCTAGAACTTTTATTGCTTCTGACTATAGTAACGACTGTCAAAGATCTACAAATGACAGCCGGGACCAACAGCTTTACGTGCTTTCCGAGGCACGGAGGAAACTTGCTATGACAGATGGTCACCTATCCACAGACCAACCTCGGCAAGCGCGGCTTAACCCGGAAGATCGGCCTGTGCTGCTGTAATTATTTGGCCACGAGTTCCTCTGTATAGAATATGCCAAAAAAAAAAATTAATTTAATATTTAGGTATGGTGATAAATACACTTTTAGTTTTTAACCGACTTCAAAAAAAGGTGGAGGTTCTCAATTCGTCGGAATCTTTTTTTTTTTTTTTATGTATGGTCCCCGGTTTCTCGAAGACGCCTGGACCGATTTGGAATTTTTTTCTTTTGTTTGAAAGGGTATACTTTCCAATTGGTCCCATGATCACCAGGTCAGGATCTGATGATGGGATCCTAGGGAAATCGAGGGCAACCTTCAAATTTTATAGGCACATAGTACCATTTTCATATATTTTCTAAAGCTGTTCAAGTATTTGCATCTCATAATCATCATCTCAGGTGGATGACCTGATGATGGAAGGTACAACTCCTTAACAGTAAGGAGTAGGCATCGATTGATTTACTTTGTGTTCGCATATCTCCGGAACTACAAGTCCGATTTAAGTAATTCTTTTTTTGTTGTACTAGGTATCATTTAACTAAGAGAATACTGCAAATTTCATCAAAATCGGTTCAGTAATTTTTGAGATATGGAATTTTATTAGCTTAATGTGTACATGAGTGATGTAAGTACTGGTGCGAAGGATTACAAAATTCTAGTGCACATGTAAGAGAATAATGTTCTTGACAAAAATTCGGGTTGAATATTTAAACTAAAAAGAGTAAAATAAAAACTTTTTAAAAAAAAATGTAACCGCCTTCAAAAACAACCACAAAAAAGTGTAAAATAATCTACAAAATAACTTTTCTTTCGGAAGTCGGTGGCTAAAAAGACAATGAAAAGAAAAAAAAACAAAGGCACCGACTTCCGAAAGAAAAGTTATTTTGTAGATTATTTTACACTTTTTTGTGGTTGTTTTTGAAGGCGGTTACATTTTTTTTTAAAAAGTTTTTTTATTAATAAAGTGTATAGTTTAGTTCTACGTTTTAGTACTGACCAATCAAAAATATGACGTCATAAAATATTAATGCGTAAAATTTAAATAAAAACACCATTATATTTACATAAAATTAAATGCTAAGAGGTATTTAGTAAAACTACAACATCAAAATGTTAACAAAACAATGTATTTTCTAAACTAAAGGACCTTGTTCACTACGAAGTCACGACCCAAGATAACTACTAAAAACGGTCACAATCATGAAAAAACTGCAAATAGTACGAATTTGTGATTTAAACAGCATGTAAATACGCGGATTGTTTAAACAAAAAATACAAGCATCCTTTAAGTATTTTGGTCCAGTTTCAAACGAAAATTAAATTAAGTTTATTGCAATAAAAGTGAAAAAAAAGTTTTTTTTTTGTATTTTGTTTATACCTTGCCCCGCTATAGGAATTTCTCCTATGGCGTGGGTGCTATTATTAACTTTTAGTGGTGATGTAACGTGCGGGAATAAAACCCGCGACACGTATTATAGCAGTCCCTCGGTCAGCCACTGTATCAAACGTCGTCAAAACAAAACGTACCAAAAATAAAAGTATTTTCAATTCAGGAATTGAACTATGTATTTACTTTACGCGTACTGCACTCACTCGTACTAGCGCCTCCAGTCGGAGGCCCAGTCGTCCAACCTAACTTATTTCTCGGTCGAAGATTCTGTGGCCTAAATAACATTCGGTCGTGGTCGTAACCGTATAGTGTGCAATGTCCTTTAGCAAGTAGGTAACTTCCCGACTTCCTTTACTTCTGTTTATGCTAATGTGGCATTAATAATTATAATTACGTAGTTAATAATATTAATATACAATGGTATTACTGTGTTCTGGACTGTTTATAATATAAATTAGCTAAGTAATTACTTTCTCTATAATTACTGGTTTAATTTCTGTTTGTTTTAATACTCATAAACACCAATATACAAACATTTTATGTACAATCGACAAAGTTGAATTATGACCCACAAATAAGTTTATTTTCTTATAGACATTTGAATACAATAATTAGTTCCATAAATTCGCGGTAACATACACTACCTTAATCTAAATAATATTAGAGAAGGTTGCTATGCTACTCATGGTAACAACCTTAATCTTTATTAATTTGAATGATTCAAACGATTTATGGTGAAAATGGCTCATGATTCAACATTGTCGATGACAGATACAAGCACTATGTTATGTATAATAACATCGTGCTTGTATTGTGACTTTGTTTCGCCGATCATTAAAATCTGGATGTTTTTAGAACATGACTGAATCTGTTTCATGTTTGATGTCGCACTAATTGAAGGTCCAATTTATTTAAATTATGTTTTGCGACAAATTGCTGAGCGTGAAATTATAGTGACGCGCGTACTAAAATAGTTGCATTTTTTTATTTTTTATGTTTTTCGCAAGACACCGCCCTGGCATATATAATGAAGTTTCGTGACATATACTTTTTTCCCGAATTAAAAATGATTCAGTACTCTAATCCTCCAATCGAAAATTGAAGATTTTGCTTTGGGCACACTCTTAAAATACTCGGGCCATCTAGGAAATACCAATGCTCATTATCGCGACTAATATTGCGTTAATCATTATCGTTATAAATGGAGTGGTAACAATTGATTGGTTAACGTCAATCAATGCTCATTTTTGACAATGAAATCGGCGTTAATGTTCAGTCATTTCAAGCAAGGTGGACGTTGAAACTGCTGTACTATATTAGAGTTAATATTTTTATAACATGATAGGTATTATATAATTTTTAATCGTCCATTATCGCGATAATTAACAATAAGAATGGAAAAGTTTGTGAGAATGTATGTATGGATGTTTGTTACTCTTTAACGCAGTAACCACTAAACGGTTTTTGGGTGGGTACCTACACAGATATTTCATAACTTGGATTAACCCTTAAAGGCTACAATGAATTTGTATACTGCTAAGACTATAATGGGTGAAAAAACACCCGGATTTAGTAATTGGAGTAAATTAATTAATTCAATGTATGTAACACCTTTTTATTATGTATTCTTTAATAATAGATCGTACTCTTTGATATTTTACTAAATAAATTTATTTAAAAAAAAAAGAAAACAATTTAATTTGCGTGTGAAAAAGGGTTCTCAAGATCATTGTAATTTTTGCAGGGGTATGGAAAAATTTCGAAAAAAGAAAAACTTATTATGCATTTTTATCAGTCTTTATATTTCTTTGTAATCACAGATAAGGCTTTAATTTGGCATGGAACTTATCTTTATACCTTCAAAAAAACATACGAAATTTTTAAATCAAAATATAGTTCTAGCAATCTTTTTCAAAGTTGCTTGTGACCTAACATAATATCAAATTAACATCTTTTTAGTAATTATAAACTAATTAATAAAGAAAATTAACAATCACTTCTTACTTGTACAGCTTGGCCAGAACGGATTGAAACGGAACTAAAATTTTTATACCTGACAGCGTTTTAAAATCTTTGATATTTGATGTAAAGAAAGACCGCAGGTTTGTTAGATTTATTATTATGCCATAAAACTAACGTAATAAGTGAAAATAAATAAAATAAAATCATTCAAAGTGCTGGTAGCGCGAAGACAGTGGCGACTTCCGGTTTTCTACATTTTTATGTCAAGCTGTAATAATTTTTGGACTCTTCATCCGATGCCAGTACATCTTCTATTTCTTGGTCCCTCAGTTGATGCATAATCTGAAATAAAAATTGCATAAGAAAATAACACAGTTAAAAATAATATACATAAATAATAATAAATAATGCATATAATATTAAACATAAAAATAGTATTCTACACACTTTCTAAAAATAAAACATTAAAAGTTCATTACTTACGCTGTAAGTCAGTAGCCCACTATGACTACAACGGGTGTAAAAACACCGGGTTGCGAGTGTACCTCGGGACTGGCGCGCGCGCACAATTTCTCTCCCCGCGTGTTCGAGGGCTACTGTCGACTTATGAGAATACACAAAATCGCAAGGCGCTACGCTAAAAACGAAAAAAGATACCGATACAAAATTAAACCACCCGGGTGTAAAAACACCGTAGTAGCCTTTAAGGGTTAATATATAGGATAGCAATACAGTTTTTTTTCCGATTTTATCATCCTGTGCGATAATTGTCGAGTTAAGATAAGCCAGGGGCTTATCTCAAAACCCAGAAATTTAAAATTACGCATTAAACGAATTTTTAAAATGGCAAAAAGATTGCTCAGCCAAATAAACTATATATTATAACATAGATACTGTCATAAAAATAAATGATGTTACCCTTATCACGAGTTTTCACTATTTTACTGTACAGTGTCTTTCCAGTATTTACAGCGTTTCTTGTATGAAAAAATGGAACAGCGCCTCTGGTGTGCGAAGAAGGAATTTATTTTTTCCTTGTTTGTCAATTTGAAAATGTCAAAGTTCCAGTTTACTTTACGTCAGATTAACTGAAAACTCATGCTAAGGCCTCAGAAAGCAAATTAAAAAAGGCAAAACTGATAATCAAAAGATATTACTGGAATAGTCTAACTTACCTGACTTTATAAATGATTTATAAAGTAATATTTGAGTCAAAGATAAATAAAGTGTCCTAAGTCAAATAAATAATAAGTTTTCTCAAGGTAGTCGGCCTTATCTTCCTAGTTTCCAAGTACGTCAGTAGTAAGGCTGCAAGTAACTTTAAATTAACTTCAGCGGTTGGCGACCACTTCAAAGCTCCTCTTAAACTAGTACAGTTTTTGGATTGCAATGGACTTGTTCAATTGTAATTTTTATAACATTGACATTGACAATACACTTTATAAAGCCGAATTGTATCCGTCAGAGCGCCAAACAGGACCTCAGTCTGCTATGACAATGGTCTGTCATTGATTTTATAATAAATTTTTAGTTTTGACATGTTTGGTAATCTGGCAATATAATGGCGTCATTATGACTTTCCAATGGTCAACCACTGACACTCCAGTGAAAGAAAAGGCATAAAATGATCGACCAATGATTTTATTTTAGCAGATTACGAACTTTGAGGAAAATTACAATGGTATCTTGATGAAATGACGAAATTATAATAAAATAGCAGACTTGGGCCCTTGGTCCAGTTGAAAACCAGTGTCGACATTTTGCTGAACTAGTCCTATTTGACGCATCCATCATACCTAAAACGGTAAGCAATTTAGGAAAAAAATACCAACGTAAAATCTCTAATGAAAACACTGTAATTTATTTACATTCATTCTTTTTTTATCACCGAAGGACGTTGCAGACAAAGACCCCGGCTTATACACAAATATTTTGAAAATTTTATTTCAAAAACCAGAACTTATGGAATGCCGATAAATCTCAGAGGTTTTTTTTGCCGTCCGTACCTTACCTACTGCTTATTTTTTACTAAAGTAGTAACTATAAGCTAGGTAGTATGTAGGTATGTATAAGTGGGGTTATCCTTTTATCTGTCGTGAACTCGTGATGGCCCAGAGATTGACTTATCGCCTCTAATGCGCGAGGCTGTGAGTTTAACCCCAGGCAAATACCAATTTATCAATGCAAAAAATACCTAGCAGCTAGTTATTCTGGAGCTGGGTGTTTGTGTATGTGAGTTTCTATGCTTCTAAACACACCCGCGTCACAGGGGAAATTCCTAGAGCGGGGCACGTATAAAAAAAACTTTTTAAGTTTACGAGTATCTTTACATCACTGACATCGGTGAAAGGTAACATAAAGAGGAATCCTGGTATGTAATTCCCGTGGCATAATTACGACTCTTCACGCGGCTGAACTGTTTTGGACTCTTTTGTTAGACAATTGACCCCACTTAGGTTCTGTAAAGGCCAAGCGGTCGCCTCCTTCTGCGAAGCAGTCATGCTCGCGAAGGAGGAGGCGGGCCGCGTGAGGGAGAGTACAATGTCCTCCCTCCGCCCCACCCGCAGTGGTGGACGCCCACGGCGACGGACGTTGTCAGACGATCTCCGGCCACGGCAGGCGCGGGCATGCGGGCGGCGAGTAAAGGGCAATTCGCTGTCCGACCATGGACCATGCCCGGGTCCACGGCGCGTTGTGTTCCACGCGCGCCTCAAAGAGCGTCAGCATAAACACTGTTTTAAGCTTTCACGGTTTGTCTCTAAATTTAAAATGTCACTTACGGGATATCTTCCGTGATTATATTACACGCGCGTAACAAGAGACAAAGAAAGAGGGTAGACAGATTTGTCTGCTCCTAACAATTTATTTTCATCCACCCGCAATCTCCAGTCAACCCGCGATCATGGCGCTTGCAACAGCGTCGAAATATCGGGAACTCAAACAAAAATATAATCACGGAAGATATCCCGTAAGAAACATTTTAAATTTTGAGCGTCAGCATAATGACGGGGCCCCTCTCTAGAGGCCAAAGCCTGCCGGGGTCGCGGGACTTATCTCATTACCATGACCCCGGAACATAAAGGGCTATTGAAGGACACCGTGGATTTTAGTCAGTACAAGTATGACAGTCTCTCCCGCCCCGGTGGGAGGACTCATTTGATGATTTTACCAGGAAAAAAAAAAGGCCTTGCCAAGTAGCGGCAGGTAATTCAAAATAAAATTCGTCGTTAAAATGAAAGGGATTTTTAAACTTTAATATAGGTAATATTGAAATTACCTAAGGCTTTTCAGCACTTCAATAAATCGAGGCGTTCAAACATGAAACGTTCTTAACTGAATTTAGGCGAAATTCAATATCTAAATTGGGTTTCATAAATATTCGATATCATAGTATTTATTACTGTTCAGGACTGTTTATTTTGTGAATAGTTCATGATTTGCCGATATTAATACACATTTTCATATCATCATAATGTATTTCATAAATACTTACCTAATTTAATAATTATTGTCTACTTTGAAAACCATATTATATTGCCACCGCAGGCATAATTCTTTTGTTTTTCTTTGTTTAATTTCTTATATTTTATACTAGCTGTTGCCAGCGGTTTCACCCGCTGCAACTCGAAAATTATCCCACGGGAACATAAAATCGGGATAAAAACTATCCTATGTGTTAATCCAGGTTATAAACTATCTGTATACCAAATTTTAGCCAAATCCGTTCAGTGGTTTTTGCGTGAAAGAGTAACAAACATCCATACATCCATACATCCATACTTACAAACTTTCGCCTTTATAATATTAGTAGGATTCCTTTCTTTGGTATTGTTCGTGAATTATTCCCGTTGGATCCCACTTTTGAATCCCACTTGAATATTTTTCCCGTTGGATCTCACAAAAAATTAAAACGTACCTATTCCCGTTGAATCCCATAACAAAAGAAAAACATTTTATTCCCGTTGTATCCCAAAAACTAATCTCGTTGGATCCCACATGCTTTAAAAAATCGGAATGCGAGTAGGTACTTTCAACGACAAAATTGCTTTTATTTTAGAACTTTTTTTTTTTGGATAATTCGTAAAAGAATACGTCTTTAAAATGATTTATTCCCGTTGAATCCCATTGTCGTTTTTTTTCTGTAATGTAGTAAGTAAGTTTATGAAAACTTTGTTAATTGTAGGCGTAAAATGATATTACAATATTCCGTATTGATTCAAAACTTGTTTGATCGATGTATGATCCGTTTTGTGATTCCCGGCAATAGGAATATTGTAAGCCGATTATACTAATGCTTGCTTAACCCCATTTTGCCCCAATTCCTAAAACCAGGCCGCTTCGGTATCTAAAATAAACTAACTTACTTAACCCTAGATTCATAAACATTCGTCTCACAGACCGCGCAAAACGTAAAAATGATTCTCATTTTTAGAGCTAATGAGATAGAAAGCTGATATTGCCAGTACCTTCCTAAGTCATAGGACCATAAGTATCGCAAGCGCATTTTTCTCACAATGACGTGTCCTTGAGCAGTTACAGAGTTTTATTCGTCTGAGGGACGAATGTTTATGAATAGATAGACGATTGACGAGTAGAGATGAGTATGAGATGCAATTGCTGAAATACGATTTTGAAGATTTCTAGTTTGATGAAGTAAAAGAAAAGTTTGTGATAATATTTGAAATTAGTTATAAATAATTCAACCACATTTTATTTAGTAAAATCGTGTGAACATGTAAATATTCGCATTTTTTCTTCTATTTCTTTTTTTTTACAAATGGACGCAAAAGATCGTCAAAAATCGCATCATTTGAATTGTTTATCAGAATTTGATGATGACGATTGTTTTACCTCGACTCAGCGAGGAGATACGGGCTTGAGTTTAGCTTGTGAAAGGACCGAGCCGTGGTTACACAAGCTTCGCGAAATGCCAAATTTGAGGCGATGCCTAAAAAAGAAGATGGCAGCAGTTTCAAATGAACTGCCTACTAGCGATACGCCTGGACCAAGTGACTCACGAAAAAAAAAAATTGCTTCTGTAATTACAAAAAGTGTCGAATGACGAAGTTCCAATGTAACCACTGTAAAAAATTATGTATATGGACCACCATGGCCTGATGTGGTCTGGAATGATCAGAATGAATATATTTTTGTTTTATCTCATAAGTTTTAAATAGCTCGATAAAGAAGTTAAACAATAAAAAAATTTATTATTTTTCTTTTCTTGAAAAAATCATAAATAACGATATCTTTATAAGTTCGTCTCTGAGACGAATGATTATGAATAGTGTTCTTCCTACATATGATTATGAATCTAGGGTTAAGCTTAATAAAATTATAATTAAGCTCAGTTTAGAGACTAGATAAATGTTCAAAACTGAAATTACAATTATCAACACGATAACACCCCGCGCTACAAATTAAGGGTTATGATATTAAGCCTTAATTTGAAACGTGGGGTATATTTCACAACTCAGTGATTCTTGAAAGGTTTACTTGGAATTCATAAGTCAACTAAAATTATAAACACGTGCTTCTTTCGCTCAACTATCTACAACAATGTTCGTGATTTTGTATGGGCATCACGCATAACTCTCGCTATCTGATCCAGGACCAGGGGGTCTAATCTCTTAGTACCGTTTTGACCTTATTTACGGGCGTTTTCTACGCCCCGTGTCATTGCGCTCAAACTAAGAATGAATAATAAAGGTAAGCGTCCACAGGTCCGCATCGTATGTATCGGACGCATCGCATCAATCGGATTAATTAGACTGCGTCCACTGTATCGGCAGCGATCGGATTGCCGACGCGAGTATCAGAAATCGGATTGCCGATGCCACCTTCATTTGGATTTTTTTAGTAATCGTACATTCGGAAAGTGTTTGTGAGAAAGGAGGAACGCGATGCAAAAGTTGTTATGCTTTATTAGCAGAAGAGGAATGCAAAAAAAAAAGAACAAATGGTTCAGAAAGCGTGCGGGGCGCGTCAACTGATCTGCATTCCGTATGACGTCATCGGTACGCATCACATGTAGGCATTGCCGATGAGCCGTCCTTACGATGCGGATCAGTGGACGCTGTTGTATGAGTTTTAGGCAAACTAAAATCCGTTACGTACGATACGTCCGATACGTGCGATGCGGACCTGTGGACGCTTACCTTATTACGAGTATTCATAACAACTTGGGTCAGCTTCAGAGAAATCTCACCCTTTTTTAGTAGTGATGTCACTTCCAAAAGGGATAAATTTTATCTAAAGCTGACACAATAATATTCACTATGTTAGTTGAAGGAACTTTTGTTCCGAACACAAGCTTGTACGTTCGCAAAACCGACCACCGAGCACGTCAAACACCAAGCGAATGCTCGAATAAGTCTCAAAGCAGTGTGTTCGTTTGCTGTTGTGTCGTACATTGAGAGAGTCGAACATCGGTGAACGAACTCGTCGATGTTTCTATTTACCGAGCAAACATTCGTTTGCACGCTGAGAACTGCTCGAAGTATCATTATTTGCATAGCCTTTTCCCAATTATACTGGGGTCGGCTATCAGTTGAACCAGATGCAGCTGAACATTAGTATTTTACGCGGAGCGACTACCTATCGGACCTCCACAACTCGGTAACTGGGTAATACGATACCCCATGGTTGTCAGACTTTCGAGAACTGCTCTGAGCGCTAAATGGAAACGGAGTTTTAGATGTTAACTTCAATAAGCCCCTGTTAACAAAACACTTAAACGCTTCTTAACAAAAGAATAATAAAGAGACCTTAATTAACGAAAAATTAATCAAAAGGCTAAGCAGTACTTACTTACTTATAATAAGATCCTTCCTTTTTAATGAAAAATAATCAGGTTTTAGTTCATTTTAATAACCTCTGGCAATCTGGGGCCAACACCCTAATTATTTAGCATTGTTTAATGAATAAAAAGGCTTGGTTCGTTTTTTACTGAAACAGTTTGTAATTTTCATTTAAATAAACGAAAGATCATAATCATTCGACACTCACTAAATCTCTTAAAGTATTCTAAAATTACAAATACACAATAACATTATAACATAATTTTGTTGAATTTGAGACCAACCCTCAAAGTGTGAGTAGTATTGTTAACTGGCTATTGCCCGCGATTTTCGTCGCGTTAATTTATAATTTGACAATCAGTGCGACGACACGTGGCGCCATCTTTTATGAAAAAAATGTTAGTTACAGCTTGGCAAAAAACAGGAAAACCGGATGTCGCCACTGTGCTCTCGCTACCAGCACTTTGAATGATTTTATTTTATTATTTTACACTTATAACGTTAGTTTTATGGCACAATAACAAATCTAACAAACCTGCGTTGTTTGTTTACATCAAATATCAAAGATTATAAACGTTGTCAACAAACAAAAAGATTAGATTGAAACGGAACTACCGTTTCAATCCGTTCTAGCCAAGCTGCAATAACAGAAAGAAAGAAGAAGAAGAAAGAAATTACATTTATTGGTACAAGCGCAGGGCATAGCACAATAATGAGAGACAAATTAAAATGAACAAAATAATGATAAACAATAAAATAAAAATAACCTAAAACTATTTGGTACAAATATTTGTTTGCCCCGCGGCTGCTCCAAACAGGCCCAGTTCAGCATTAATGTCAGGCAACAAGTGCCTGACGCTGGTTTTCAACTGGACCTGGTTGAGAGGTGTGTACGTCGAACCAGCTGTTATGTGTGTGTGATTGTGTGTATACTAATACTTATATAGGTATGTAAAAATATATATATATATAATACTATGTGTCACAATTGAGAAATAATACATACATAATATAGTTTAATCATAAATAAATCAGTGAGTTTATAATATTACTAATAAGTAGGTACCTACAAAAAGAATATTTCGCGCGTGCGATGCCGGTGCTTATCAAATTTGTAATCAGTGCAATTACCCTCGGACAGTGCGTCCAGTGCGCTGCAAGCAGCGTAGCGCAGCGGACAATCGCACGCTTGACACGTTACATTATTTCTTTCATCTGAGTACGACAGAATTGAATGTAAGGAAATTGTGAAAAGGTAGACTAGTTAGTTGAGAACTTGAGATTGAGTTTAAAGAGAATAACTTGAAAATTGTGAGTACTAAGGTGAGTGCATTTTTTATACTAATTAGGTTTACAACATTATATTCATTATATTAGATTTTTATCGTATTTATCGTAAAAAATTCGAACAGCAAACGGAATACAAAGAACGAAGAAATATGTGGGTATATATATTTTTTTAAATTAAATATCTTTTTTCCTTTCAGGGCTTAAGCTATGACGATAATAAAGCCATGTTCTAAATACAGTGAACACTTTCTGCCCGTTTTGGAAGAGTGGCAGCGTTACAACAATACAACAATACAATCACCGTACTGTTAAGTACGTATTGCCAAACTATTATTATTAATGAGTGTACGACACAGGAGGTGCGGGTTAAGCAGGGGTACCGAGAAATGAGGATGTTTTTGAATGAACAACCAGGTAACTTATCAAGCTTATAACTTTGTTATGATACAATTTTGGAATTTTGTACCGACGCCAGCACATCTACCTACCTCAATCTGTCAAATTTCTTTAATAGATTTTCAACCTTATCACAGTAACGGAAGGTTTATGTTCGATTGGTAAAATTTGACAGATTCGTGTAGGTTGACCTGCTGGCGTCTGTACATTCTTTACACAAAAATACTAGATGATTGTTTCGGTAATCGCAGAAACAAAACAAATGTTGTATAAGTATGATAGAATAGTATTCCGAGTTCAAAGGATTGGTGATAGACAAGTAATGATATTCTTTTACAAAGCTTCCTATTTTACATATTAATGTAACATATTGTTGTGACAACTTTTCATTGTCAAAATACGCAGTTTATTACACCCATGTCAAAGGTATGTCACAAAGATGCTTTATTTAGATTTATAGAGTACTGTTTTCGTATTATTTACTCACTGAATATTTTAATATAGATCAAAAAGTTACGCTGCCAAAGGGATATATCCCCATGCCTATATCTCATTCCTACCCTATCATATTACATTGTTCATCCTCGCATTCGGCGAGCTCCGCTGCGCCCGAGTCACCGTGCGTCACACTGTTCGCATCACGAGTATCTACGTCATCCCAACGCCCCGTACGTGCTGCCGCCGGCGCCGACGCGCTTCGCTACTATAGTCTACATTCTTCGTTCGTGGTTCAAATAGAGAATTTCTGTAGCACTACATTATTACTGGATATTTGAGGTAGGTACCAATAGTTTTTAGTCACTAAAAAAAAAAGAAAATGTTCGTTAAACGATCTCCTACAAAAAAACAGGTAGACAAGGAGACAGCGGGTTCGATTTCCTCTGCTACCTCTGGCACCCGACTATTCCAGCAGTCTGGATCCTCTCCTGATCTCTCAACATTGGGTCAGGATACAAATATAACAAACCGTAAGCGGAAGCGCAGCGGCTGTGACTGCCTCGATCGTCTGGAAGAAATTCGAGCTTTGTTGTCGGAGTCCTCGGCTAAGTCTGAAGAGAAGTTTGCGGCTTTACAGGCCTCCATTTCTGAAATTAGTGCCCGGAGTGTAAAAATACAGACGTCAATGGAATTTATATCGGGTGAATACGACGACTTAAAAGTTAAACTTGCGAGCCTGGAGAATGAACGTGAAACTGACCGCCGCCGTATCCTCGAGTTGGAGGAAAAGATGGACTTACTAGAGCGACAACAGTGCTCGACCAGGATCGAGATCAGGAACGTGCCCGAGAAGCAAGGGGAGGGTAAGGAAAGCCTCCGCGCCATTGTAACAGAGGCCGCCAGCGTACTCGGTACACCGATGAGTGTTAACGAAATAAAAGACGTTTACCGTACCAAAACTAAAAACAACACCTCCACTATTACTGTTGACTTCATAAGTGCAATAACGAAGGACACTATTGTTAAAAAAGCTCGAAATTTCAATAGCGCTAACAAACAAAACAAGTTGAGCACAACCCACTTAAAAATCGATGGACCGAGCAAACCTATATACATATCCGAAAAACTTACACCCAAAACTCAAAGAATTTATTATCTAGCCCGACGCTTCGCCGAAGATAATAATTACAAGTACTGCTGGACCTCTTACGGTAAAGTTTTGTTGCGAAAAATGGATGGTGAGCAACATGTTATAATAAAAAGCGAGGCAGACCTAGACATCCTACGGCTAAAGGCGTGACTAAATCTCGGGTCTTGTTGTGTACCTAATATGTTTAAAATGTCTTGCTTGTTGTTCACACACTGTTACTCTTTTAAAATGTACACTTTTCCTATTTTTAAGTCTAACCTACACACAAATACGGTTACTCACACATACTTATCTGCAATCAAACATCACAAAAACTCAATTACACACACACACTCATCAGGAATTGAACTATACTCAAGTACAATCACACACACATACACATCAGGAAAAGAACAATACCCCAAACGACTTAATTTTCCCCTCTCAAACTTACCTCATAATAACTGGAAAATATTATATATTGCTTTCAGTAACGGCTTACTCCCCGCGTTTGAACACCTCGGTCTACTAGCAGTGACTAAATTATTAATTATTAAAAATGATGAATATTGATCAAATATCCCAGGAAATAGACAATGTTTCTATTGCTGACTCCTACAAATGTTCTCCTGAATTATGCCAAAATGTTGTGGTGCAGAGTGTCTGGGGTTATCGTATTATACATATTAACATTAGGAGTATAAAAAAGAATCTAGATCAATTTATTGCCATGATATCACTAACGAAAGTTAAATTTGACTTTATAATATTGACAGAGTGTTGGCTGCAGGTTGCGGGTTACATCCCTGTCTTACAGGGCTATAACTCGCACTCAACAAACAACAACCCAAAAAAAAATGATGGCGTCGTAATTTCGACGGCCCCTACGTAATTCATCGAAACTAAAAAAACTAATTTTTTTTTTATTCGTTAAATCAGCTTCTTAATAGTATTATTTTACATTCCACTGAAATAATAATTAAAATAGTGTTTATTAGCAGAAATTTGAATCGTAAACCATCGAATACAACAAATATTTCCGAAGTAGTTCATTGAAAGTCCAGATTCGAACATTTACGCGGGAGGGAGCGGCGTGGGAGCGAGACGAATATACCACATTCGTCAATTTATGCGGCGCTGCTGCCAGTTAGCAGCGAGCTATGGCAACGAGTGAAACCCGGTAAGTAATAATATTTCTTCTTAAAATATTTTTAGCGAGAATGAAGAGATTATTGTAACTGAAAATCCACGTGGGATTTTCAGTTCCTGATAAGAATAGTGCACAATGAAGATTATTTAACTGACTTAGTATGGCTTTCTAATAGAAAAACCACGTAATTAATCGATAATGCCAGTTACGATATTTTACGTCGTAATACGACAGTGACTTTTTATCGAAACTTTTAGTTTCATTTTTATTCTGCGGAGATGAAGTTCAGGATTAAAACGAAACTAACAGTTTCGTATTTTTACTTCGTAGTTGAAGTTCAGTAATAAAACGAAACTACCAGTTTCAATGTTTTATGCAGATATAACTTTATTTCTTTATTATTTTCGATACATTTGTTGCGAAATATTTTTTGTTATTTTAAAATAATGTATGGTTTTTGGTAATTATAGGAGAGTTAATTTGATGTTTTGTCATTTTGTATACAGGGTGGAGGGATATTGTGACTTTTACCATGATTTTAGTTTATGATTCTAGACCCCTCAGCGTTGAAATGTTTCGATCAAGAAGTGAATATTTTCTTAATAACCGACGAGAAATATTAAATCTGGGGTATAGAACCAAAAACCGAATTCACGATACAACCCCTTTCAATACCTACTATTCTTAATATAAATAACATCTTGTTTTAGATTCACCTTTGCCCGCCGCTTGTAACTTTGGGGACGGTGAATGGGAAACTTTAGAGGGTATGATTGATGAAGAACTATCATCAGACAGAAACTTGTTGTCAACTGATTTTTCACTTCTGGAAAAAACAATACCAGCATCACCCACTCCACTAAACAGTGATAAGGAATGGTTTATTTTAGGTAGCTCAGAACATACGCTTTTGCCGCAATTTTGGCATAATTAAATCAAAATTGCATTCAACAACAAGAGGAAAGTGGTCCGACCAAACAACATCATAATTAACATAAATCCTGCTAATGGTGCGCTCAGCTGATTTTGTCACAATGCAGTGATCCAACCAACTACACGTGCCGTGTGCATCACTCATAAAAGTGTATGTATCAGAGTTGCAACCCAGTAACTTAACGTCAATACACGACCAAGACTGTTCGTTACAAAAATCAGTCAGCTCTCTGTAGAATAACTCACACGGGTCCGCATTAAAGTCACCCAAGATATAAACACTTTCTATGCCATACTCGTCTATAATAGAACTCACCGCACCGAGGCAATGCGTAAACTCCGGTATGTTATCCGCAAGATTGGTGGGCATGTAAACACTAATAACTATTATGTGTCGATCACTAGTTACGATTTTTATCGCACAAACGCGAACACTTTGACATGGTATCACTGATACATTTTGGAAAACACTACTACGCCAAAGCAGGGCGACGCCCCCATGGGGCCTCCCCCTCAGGATTCCCGCCGACGTGTCCACTGCTGACTTCCCGGTGTACTCGAAGTCACTGCTGATTGAGTTTAGGTAAGGTATGTCATCAGGGAATAACCATGTTTCCTGTAAAGCGATGATATCACACGAGTTGCACAACTGCCTTACACTGTCAACAGATCGCATAACGTTCTTGCAATTATAAGTTGCACTTAATTGACTTTTATTCATTGCTTAGTTTGATTAGACCGGTCACGATTGTGTTCGACTCTGTTCGTCAGTTTGTGGTGCTGATGCTCTTAGTATTACCGAAGCTAAGTACAAAGATCTCCTTTCTTTATGCAGTACGGATGTGATTCCAAAGGAATATCACAGATTTTATAAAAATATTAAGCACAGCAATATTGCTGAAAATGATGATGATTCAGATTCAGATTAGAGTTTGTATGCCTTGAATTATATCTTAGTTCCTATTTTCTTTAGCCATATAATTTTAAAGTGTTTTTTTTATCGTTCCTGTTCAAACTTTTTGATTAGATTGAATTGTGACGTTCATGATAAAGAGAATTATAAAATATTATATAATATTTTGTTTGTATCTTTTGGGAGAATATTTTTGCTTACGTTGATTTTTGCATTTTTGATCTCAATTGTTTATTGTTTTAAGTGTGTCTAAGTACTTTTTGATTAAATTATACGTTGCTGTTCATGTTGAGAGGTTAACATTATAAAAAAATAACGTAAAATAGCTTGTAATATTTTGTTTTTCTATTTTTGTTAATTTCTTTTAGAAGAATATTTTTGTTTACATTGTTTTATGCAATTTTGATCTCAATAGGTAATATAAATATTGATCTAAGTAATTTGTTTTCGAACTGATTAATTTCGCACAATAAGTATTCCAATTCGTTAATAAAGACTTAATTAACATGGTTGTGATTTTCCTAGTGATTATACTAAGATATTTGTGATTTTTAATAATAAAGTTCTAAAAAACATGATAATATATATTATTTTTTGTAAACACTGATATCAAATAAAGCCTAAACTGTGCTATTTTATATACATAACATAACCATTTTATCGAAACTAGTAACAGCACTTACGTTTTTGTATGGCGTAACTCATCGAAACTACCAGTTACGTTAAATAATTTCTTATTAAATTTGAAGTACATAATCGAAAGTGCCTGTTTCGTTAAAAGCTACGAAATTGTTTCCGTCTAAAATAATCGAAACAGACAGTTCCGATATAAAAAAATAACCTTTTGACGACGTAAACTATCGAAACTTTATTTTCCATGAAACTATTACATATTTTCACAAATAAATATATCTGAATAAATCTACTAATTTGTTTAGTAACCACGGGTAACAAAGATTTAATGTAATTCTCTCTAATTAAGAAATATACCACAAAGAAACTTCAAAAGACTCTGGTGAAAAATGTCAAAAATCACTTTCAATTATTTACGTAGGGGCCGTCGATTTACGTTAAAGACTCACTCAACTGTACCACACATGAACCATCGATTTCAGAAGCTAACTGTCTGGTCACAAGCTGTCATAACACCGCTATAATTTCAATATATCGCTCTCCATCCTACTCAAATCTATCTAATTTCCTGTCCAGTTTAAATGATATCATAACATCCGTAAAATCTCAAAAAAACATCTTGCTTATCGGTGACATCAATATTGATATTAAGCCTGGCAACACTGACAGTAATTCGGATGACTATTTGACTTTAGCTGCAATGCATGGGTTATTACCTGCCCACACTATACCGACAAGACTAAACAACTGTCTGGATCATGTCCTGGTGAAAACTAAATCGCCTCAAAGTCAAAGTCAAAGTCAAAGTCAAAGTCAAAGTCAAATCATTTATTTCAAATAGGCCATCAGTGAGGCACTTTTAAACGTCGAATATTAAAATTAAGGAAAGGGATGGGATGGGATTGATTCTACACCCATTCGCTAAGGTAGGTTGTATGGAGAAGAATGGGCAAGAAACTCCATACTTACTCTTTTTAAACATGTTTTACAATTTTTTTATAACATCATTTGAAATATATAATGTGGAAGCAATGTACCTTGAAAATATAGACTAAATATTATAAAAAAAAAATTAATAAAAATAAGAATTAAAAAAAGCAAAAAGGTACATGGTGTTCACATTTTAACAAAATATTGCTATCAAAGCTATTTTACAAAATATAAGAAGTGTGTGAGCATTCGAATATCAACCAGCTTGATTCTGCTTAAGCCCTACATTGTACTATGGAGCAGGATGTTTCCAGACATTTTTATCTTGGATATAATCTTCTAATTTATAATATGCTTGTTTACTAAGTGTATTTTGTATGTGACTTTTAAACTTTCTTTCATTTAGAGTTAAAATTTCGCTAGGTATTTTATTATAACATTTAACACAGAACCCCATAAAAGATTTTTGGACTTTGGACAATCTATAATAAGGTTGATCAATTTTATCTTTATTTCTAGTATTAAAATTATGTCTATCGCTTATTTTATTAAAAAGATGAAGATTTTTCCTAACATACATTATATTTTCATAAATAAATTGACAAGGCACTGTCATTATGTTAATCTTTTTAAATAGTTCCCTAAGAGATTCGCGACGACATAGTTTGTAAATTGCTCTGACGGCTCTCTTTTGCAAAACAAAAATGGATTCAATGTCAGCTGCCCGGCCCCACAGTAGAATACCATAAGACATAATGCTGTGAAAGTAGCTGAAGTAAACCAAACGCGCAGTTTCGACGTCAGTTAACTGTCTTATCTTTCTAACAGCATAAGCGGCTGAGCTGAGTCGCCCCGCTAAAGATGCTATATGGGGGCCCCATTGTAGTTTATCGTCTAACGTGATTCCTAAGAAAACTGTCTGATCAGTAAAATCTAATTTTTCTCCGTTCAATAAAACGCAATCGCTACTTCTAACATTTGGCAAAGTGAATCGAATACATTTTGTTTTCTTTTCATTAAGAACTAAATTATTAACAGTAAACCAATTTTGAACCTTAGAAATACAGTCATTAACAGTGTCTAGATTTTGTGCACGTCTATCTATCTTAAAAATTAACGATGTATCATCGGCAAATAACACCATCTGTGGTTGATTTTTTAGTAAATGGGGTAAGTCATTAATATAGACTAAGAAAAGGAATGGACCCAAAATAGAACCTTGAGGCACGCCCATAGTCATTTTAGCCCCTAATGAGTTTGTACCGTTTATTTGAACTTTAACCTGTCTATCTCTTAGGTATGATTTAAGTAAATCAAGAGCTGTATTTTTAATTCCATAATGTTCCAGTTTCAGCAAAAGCGTTTCATGGTTTACGCAATCGAATGCCTTTGAGAGGTCGCAAAAGATTCCTATGGCATCCTGCGCTTCCTCCCAGGAGTTAAAAATGTTCCTCAATAGGGCAACACCGGCGTCAGTTGTGCAACGACCTTTGGTGAAACCGAACTGTTGATCATGAAAGATGGAGTTTCTATTGAAGTGACATAGCATTTGTTCAAGCATTAACTTTTCAAACACCTTACTGAAAACTGGCAAAATTGACACAGGCCTATAATTGTTAGCTTCCTTACAATCACCCGATTTAAAAAGTGGAGCTACCTTACTATGCTTCATAAGATCCGGAAACAATCCTTGGTCTACACTGGTATTAAATAAAAAAGCTAAATAAGGCGCTACGGTTTCTATTATTGATTTACAGGCCTTCACAGACATTCCCCAGAGATCTTCTGTTGATTTAATTTTAAGATCTTTGAATGCTTTAATCACTGCTTGGGGGTTTGTGTGCCGAAACCTAAACTCCATCGGGCATGCCTTTACATTATTTCTAAGTAAGGCAGCAGAGAGTGCTGGTGACGAATTTAATGGCTCAGTAGTCTTAAGAGGTATATTCGAAAAGAACTTTTCAAATTCCTGAGCTACATCTTTATCTGTGTTTATAGGACCATGTGCAGTTTCTAAATTGAATTCGTTATTACGCTGTTTATTCCTGCCTGTCTCATTATTTATGATTTTCCAGGTTGTTTTAATTTTATCATCAGCTGATTTAATTTTACCACTAATAAAAAGAGCCTTAGCTATTTTACATACACGTTTAAAAGTTTTTGAATATTTGGCAACATACTGATGAAAGCTAATATCATCCATTCTATGACTCTTAAGATCATAAAGTTCGAAAAGTTTATCTCTACTTTTGCGAATTCCTGGTGTTGCCCAATCACTAAATAAGAACTTTGTGCAGATAGTTTTAGTTTTAAGAGGACAAATACGATTATATTCTGTTTTTAAAATTCCAAAAAACTCGGCGTAGAACTCATTTGGGTCACTTATATTATTAAACCTATGATCACATAATTTACTCGCTATAGTATTATTCATATTTTCTAAATTTTTATCTGTAATTGGCCTATGTCTTATTTGAATTTTTTGAATAGGTTTATAGGCGCAAAACGTTATTGTTTGGCCACTGTGATCAGATGGCAGTTTATTAACAATTTCCTTATGTAAGTAATCACAGTTAGAAAATACATTATCTAAGCAAGTGGCAGAAGAAGCTGTCACTCTGGTTGGTTCCATAAAAACATGTGACAAATTAAAAGATTTAAAAAGACTCAACAATCTAACACTATTGGAGTTATTTTCTAATAAATTAATATTAAAATCACCACAGATGATGACAGATTTACTGTTAGTACATATTTTATTTAAAACATCTTCCATTATAGTATCAAACATAGGTAGATTCTGATAATTTGGGGGTCTGTAAACACATACTATAACATGCTTATCAAGCTCAACACAGGACAATTCAATGGTATGTTCAACTGACAGTTCAACAATGTCATTTCTAGTTTTAGATTTAATCGATTTCTTAATTAGAATTAACGATCCGCCATGTATCATACATTTACGACTGAAATGGCTAACTACACAATAATTATCATAACAAATAGACATAACTTGATGATCTTTTAACCAATGCTCTGTAAGGCAAACAATATCAAACTTGGTTGATTCCAAAAACATTTCTAATTCCAGTAATTTAGAAGAGCACCCTTGAATATTCTGATTAAACAATTTTAAAGTGTGTTGCTCTCCATTTGCTATTTTATATTTAACTAATTTGCTAGAAGAAACCTGTTTATTGTTCACTGATAATGAGTTACTAATTGCAGAGGTTTCTTCTGTTGTCTTACAATCTAGTTTAAAATAATATCCGGAGTGATCTCCCCGACGGGACCGTCTAGTGTACTAGCAGGAAGGGAATGCCCAACCTGAGTAGAAGTGGTCTCCAAGGCAGGTGGTATATTAGGTAGACGCTCCTTCGTACAGCATGCAGGTACAGAACACTGTATCACTATGTTGTTAGGGCAACCTAACAACACAGACTCGTCACTTAAACAACTACTTAACCTACTTAACCTAGAATCGAATACATCAGCAACAGCATGGTTAATATTATATGCTATCAACATAGCAATCAAATGTCGACATTTCCAAGACAGAGATAAATGTCTCCGATGCAAAACAAAACTACTAACAAAATTGTTAGAATCAAAAAACAACAATTTGTCACTATGACAACATGTCAACATGTGAATGCAACAGTTTAACTTATAAATATGGTTATTTTCACATTCACTTAAACTATCAGAGTAAGGAAAAGCGCACAACATCAGCTTTCCTACGTTTAACTTCAGTAAGGAGTCCACACCATCCACTATGTCCTTTTTTGTAACAGTTAAGCTATTTCCTAAAAGGAGAACTATAGAAGAACAGTCCTCTAGATTTGAATTAGTAATTCTATTTATCATTTGTTTAAAACTTATATTATGATAACAATGGTTAGTAAAACTATGGCTTAGGTAGTTATGTAATATTTTTCCAAAGCCTGACCCTAACTCGTCACTAAAAAGTATAGTTTTACTCTTTTGATTATAAGTCTTTGCTGGAAGAGCTGTCAAGTTAAGTTGGGGCTCAGGGGGAGGTGGTTTAATTGCACAGCTGCAAGGGAGATTATTTGCCAGTGACTCATATTTCTCTGCATTTTCCTTCACCAAATCCAGCAATTCCCCGGCTTCAAACAGACGGTCACTTAACTGTTCCTGTGATCTTTCATATTTTTCAAATATGTCCTTCAGCAAGCACTCCTTGTATAACAAATCATTTTGGAGGAGCTGAGTATCAATATCATATTTTTCCCTATATTGATCTAACTCACTACAGCACATATCGAGACTATTTTTAAGGATCACATGTTTCTTTCTAAGGGAAATATTTAATTTTAAAAGGTTTTGTTTTTTAATTGACCTTTGTGACCGTTTTATTAATTTCTTAATTTTAATATATTTCTTTAGTTTATTATGACTTACAATAATGGGACACAATGGTATGGTGTCATCACCAGTTAAGTCTATAGTTACAGATGGCTCACACACTAGTTTTGACTGACTACCAACCAACTCATGGAAAAGGCTATTTGTATTTGTTACTTGTTCACTAATCTTTGCAGATTCTGTGAGTGAAAGGGCCTTATGGGCATCACATAGTTCCTGTTCTAGTTCTGATATTCTGTTTATGGCCAGTTCATATGTATCACTGCACTTTTGGAATGTTAATACTTGATGTTGTAGTTGACCGTGCCTGTCGGTTAAGTCCATGTGTTCGATGTGAAGTTCAGCCAGTTGGTTCTTGAGGAAGGTGTTCTTTTCAACAACCTTCTGCACCTCCACTTCACTGTCATCAATCTCTTGAAGCAATTTCTTACATTCCGTTTTAGAAATGTCAAGTTCCTTTAGTGTGGCTCTCAGCTTCGCTTCCAACTCCTTAATGGTTGCACTGCGGGTCATCATTTTCCTTTGGAATGTCACCTGAAATGTGTGAATTTGAGCAGTTAATGTTTTTTGAAAATTTTATATGATATTTATAAAATGGGAGGTAGACAGGGAAAAAATAAAAATGGAAAAGCAAAGAAATTAAATTGAAAGTTATAAGTAGATTAAAGAGTTAAATATTTAGAAACTAAAGAATTTAAAAAAAGAGATACAAAGAAATATAAACTGCTTTAATTTTTAATTCTGTTAATAATTTGACACTAATCTAAGATTTTGCCACATTACAAGGTTTTTTTTTTTTTGGTCAAGGGATTAAGGCAAGCTGATGAGTCCTATTTTGTGTAGTATATTATGTAGTGTTTATTGTATGGGCGAATGTTTACGTCTTCGATTCTGCTTCCACCAATTGTCAAGCAAAAGGAGTCATAAACCAGTGCCGGTGTGTGATGGACGTTGCTCAGAGACCGGAGCAGTATTCTGTTATGTTCCGTGTAATGTAAATATTAACTACAATTACAAAAACATTTAAAAATACTCCCCGGGTTCGATGATTGTTTGAAATCCGTCACCGTTGGGATGTTTTGTTGACAGCTGGTTTTGGTCACTGATTTTACGAAGACTTCGCGATAAAAACACTGTATAACTACTGTTTCATGTATCTTATAACTAGATTAAACTAAATAACACTAATTTAACTTGACTTTTACACTTTTTACTATTTTTTATAAATTAAATCTACAGAACGTTTACTTTTGACAACCGGCTACCAGTGTGGCCAGCCTAAAAAAAAAAAAATGCCTGCCAATGTACTCGTACTGGACACCCACGTTACCGATCACCTTCCTGTTGCTATATTCCTAGGGACTGCAAAATCTACAGTATCTCAACAAAAAAAAAGAACCTCACTCCGATACGACTACGACGAAATAAAAAAGGAACTCAATAACCATGACTTTACCAACATTATCAGCACTACAGACCCAGACCTAGCAACAAATACTTTAATAGCTGATATTCAAGCGATTATATCAAAAAATTCTAAAATAGTTCATACTCCTAATAGAAAATCGGTGGTAAAACCTTGGATGACTGCTGGTTTATTACGATGTCTCCGAAATCGAGACAAAATGCACCGTCAGGTCAGTAAGTCACCGAACAATACAATATTAAAAACTTCATACACGCGGTACCGCAATTTTTGTAATTCCCTACTGAAAAAATTAAAACGAGCCTATGAAAAAACGGAACTTAAAAAAGCGAGTAACAACCCGAGAGCAACTTGGAAAATAATTAAATCTATTACGCACAGTAACCAGCAAAGACATTCTCCTAATGCCCTGCTTCAATCTTCCGTCGACCCAATTGTATCTGTTAATAACGCCAATAATTTTTTCGTTAACGTTGGATCAAACCTTGCCTCGAAATTCGCCACTACCTCATCGTCCGTATATTCACCTTCCTCCCCAACTCCAGTTAACTCTCTGGCTATACCATTGGTTGATGAAACACTTGTAATTAGCACCATTAATAAATTACGTAGTGATTGTGCAGTTGGGTGGGATAACATCCCATCACTTGTAATAAAACAATCTAGTTGCAGTCTGGCTCTTCCCATTGCTCATATTTGTAATTGCGCCATTAACTCAGGAGTTTTCCCCAAAGCTTTTAAGCGTGCTATTGTTCATCCAATATACAAAGGCAAAGCTAAGGATGAAGTTTCCAACTATCGTCCTATCTCAGTCCTTACCTCTTTATCTAAAATACTCGAACGAATCCTTAACACCAATCTGACCAAATTTCTATCAAAAAATAATCTAATTGCTCAAAACCAGTACGGATTTCGTTCAGGAATTTCCACAGAAGATGCTGTCTCTGATTTTACCAATACCCTGGTCGATAAATTGGACAGTCGCCTCAGGTGCTATGGCATTTTCTTAGATTTAACGAAGGCCTTTGATACAGTGTCAATTCCCAGACTTTTGGCCAAAATGGAGCATATGGGAGTGCGGGGTGTGGTCCTAGATATTTACAAAGATTACCTTAAGGGGCGTAGTCAATGCGTTAAAATCGACTCCGTTCTTAGTGACGTAGAGTTTATAAGCTACGGTATACCCCAGGGCAGTATCTTGGGACCCACACTTTTTCAGATATATATTAATGACCTCTGTCAACTCTCTCTCTCTCATTGTAACATATTCACTTACGCCGACGACACAGCTCTATTGATATCTGGTGAGACCTGGGACAGAGCCAAACAAAGCACTGAACTGGCGTTGCGAACCATTATGGGCTGGCTTTCCAGTAACCTTCTGACGCTTAATATATCGAAGACCAAAGTAATCCAGTTTAAGCCACCAAATTCAGTTAAACCATCACCGAACTCTGATAAAATTATAGCACATACTTGTGACGGCAACTCCTCATGCAACTGCAATTGTCTTGATATGGTAAGCAACATAAAATATTTGGGTGTCTACATCGATGAGAGACTAGATTGGCGCTCCCATGCGGATACTCTATGCACCCGCCTTCGTAAATTGATTTATTTATTTAAAGAGCTCAGACATGCGGCTGACACTGAAACAGCTTCACTAGTGTACCGTTCACTATGCGAGTCAATCATCTCTTACTGCATCCCGGTCTGGGGCGGGACTTTCAAAACCGTAATGCTTCGTGTGGAACGAGCTCAGCGGGCAGTTCTCAAAGTTATTTATTTTCGTAAAAGAGACTACTCTACGGCCCTGCTGTACTCAGAAGCTCAAGTACTTACGGTTAGACAATTCTACATCCTTCGCACTGTCTTGCGCCGGCATTCAACAATGCCTCTAGATGCTAATCTATGCAATCGGCGGACCGGCTTCCCAATATGTGAATCTGTCCATTGTCGTACAGCACTTGCACGACGACACTATCGTGCTCAAAGCTCACTGATGTACAATAAAATTCACAAAATATTATGTATTTATAAATTGACCCCGCATAAAATCAAGCAAATCCTCAAGCCTTGGCTACTGTTGCTGAACTATGACGACACAGAGAAAGTTATCATATCTACTTCGTAAGTTAAAAAAATAAAATAAAAAAACCTTCCTGATCTTTCAATCCACAATCATTCACTCACTCATACACACAGACTAACACACACATACCTATACACATAGCGCACACACACACACACACTTACCTATACACATAGCGCACACACACACAGTCACACACAACTTCTAATCTAACCGTTTCTTATCATATTTTAAATTTTGTTCTTTTTTACTTTTTAGTGTTGTTATATTAGGCTTTAATTTTAAATTTCTTAATTATTATTTTTTGTTTAAATAATCTTATTGCATAAGACCCATTCATGTTACCTCCTGGGAGAGGGCACTGGCTCTTGTAACACAGGTTTATGGCCTAGCACAAGAGTCAGGGACTTCTATAATTGTAAACACTTTCTTGTGAAATAAAGATTATTATTATTATTATTATTATTCTTTGCCTAAACCAACATCGCATCTCCGGGTTCCACCTATTATTAGGTACAATTTGGTTTTATATTACAACAGAAAGGTGAGAGTAACTGAGGAATATTATATTTTCCGTGTTTTAGGGGAGACTAGACACCCGCCCCGGCTTTGCACGGGTGCAATCTCTGTTATATTATGCATAATATTATATACAGGGTGGAATTTTGTAATGCCACTTGGAGGGAAAGTACTCTTAACACTGCAGATAGAAAATTTTACTCAAAGGAAACATTCCTTTATTTTTGAATAGAAAGCAAACTGCATTCAAAGATTTTCGAAAATTCTCTTCTCCCACACCCGGGAATCGAACCGGCTAAAATCTGAAAAAAATATACCCTGTACTTTTATTGCATCGATCGTTAGGGTCAATTATAAGGATGAAAACTCTCTAACAAAAATGATAAATTAAATGAAAGGAAAACCAGGAAATCTTAAATTAATTTAATTATTTACTTAAACTGACTCATTGAATTTGTAACTTCAGATTTCTTGACTTCTCACAGATTTCGAATTATTTTTTGTTTTAGTTTATGTGGATGCACACTATGCATCCTCCTATTTTACTAATCAAACATAACTACATTACCCGTCTGTGCCCTACACCTTTTACTCCCTGTTTGAGGATAGGGACATTTTGCGAAAGGCACATTTTGAGAAAGGGGCATTTTGCAACTGAGAAAACAAATGTACTTAGTAGGTAAGTAATACCTCAGAAAAAATAAATAAAAGGTCGTAAAACCATTTGCAGAGAATAACAAATGTGTATTTATGTTAGAACCAATTCAATATACATAAACACTTGGGTCTAAGCTGCGTGAAATAATGAAAAAGCCTGTATTATCTAAAGTACATAAAAATAACCTCATTTTCAAGAAGCTTTTTCAATTTACATACAAATTATTATGTTTTTATTTTTATTAAACACTCTAACAGTTGAGAGCGGGTTCGTCTGCTACAACTAGAAAGTTATCCCATGAGAAGATCAAATCGGGATAACCAGGTTATAAACTATCTGTCATCATCATCATCATCATCTCAGCCGTAGGACGTCCACTGCTGAACATAGGCCTCCCCTTTTGATTTCCACTTATACCGGTTGGAAGCGACCTGCATCCAGCGTCTTCCAGCGACCTTTATAAGGTCGTCTGTCCACCTTGCTGGTGGACGTCCTACGCTGCGCTTGCTAGTCCGTGGTCTCCACTCTAGTACTTTTCGACCCCATCGGCCATCTGCTCTGCGAGCAATATGGCCTGCCCATTGCCACTTCAGCTTGCTAATCCGGTGGGCTATATCGGTGACTTTAGTTCGTCTACGGATCTCCTCATTTCGGATTCGATCACGTAGAGAAACACCGAGCATAGCCCTTTCCATAGCTCGTTGAGCGACTTTGAGCTTTGAGATGAGGCCAATAGTGAAAGACCACGTTTCGGTGCCGTAACTTATCACTGGTAACACACATTGGTTGAAGACTTTCGTCTTGAGGCACTGAGGTATTGTAACAGTTTTATTAGGTAGTAGGATACACTTCATTTAAAATATAAAATACATGAGCGATATAAAAAACACAGTCCACAACACAGTCCACAACACAGTCCACAACACAGTCCACAACACAGTCAGCACAATGCACAGTACAGCACTAGACCACTGGGTGAGGCCACAATAGCCTCAGCAGGCAGGAACCGCAGCAGGAAGGGGCCTCAGACAGGCAGGACCGCAGCAGGCAGGGGCCTCGGAAGGCGCAGTCCTCACCAGCAGGGAGTCTCCGAGGGCAAGATCCTCCTCAGAGTGTAAGAGCCTTAGCCTCTTCAGTAGCCCTCAACAGCAGAGAGTCCCAGAGGGCAAGATCCTCAGAGTGAAGAGCCTCAGAGGGTAAAAGCTTCCTCCGTTAGCTTTGGTGACTTCAGAGGGTAAGAGTTCCCTCAAATTAGTGCTTCAGAGGGCAAGATCCTCCTCAGCAAAACGCTGGATTATTATGAACAGTTATAGAAAGAGCCCAAAAGTCCGGGATAGAATGAACCAAGGTCCTGGATAGAATCAACCAAAGGTCCTGGATAGCAAGAACCCGATTCCTTTGACGGCCTCGGCTTTTATAGGTGTCAGCTTGTTTTGAAAATCATCCTTCATTTCTGTTTTCAAATAGTTTTTCGGATTCCGACAGATCAGACCAAGGAGGTCTGCGTGCGTTTACATTATGTAAAATTTAGAATTAAGTCATTTACTACAAACATAATATAAAAATTAAATAAGAAATAATACAATATTTCAATGACATCAACTAGATAAAAATAAATTATATAAACCAAAATGTAGCATCATAGATCAATAAGCTATAAGCTAAAACAGAAAGTAAAAATAAAAAGAAACTGACAGTTTGGCATTTGACATAAGTGTCACAAGAAAATTATCAAGTTAGTAAACAATAATTATAAAAACGATTATAAAAGGGATGATAAACAAGACGAATAGTATGATGAATGCCGTAAGTATTCAGAAATACTATATTTATCTGAATACTTACGGCATTCATCATACTATTCGTCTTGTTTATCATCCCTTTTATAAAAACAAAATTCAAAACTATTTGAAAACAGAAATGAAGGATGATTTTCAAAACAAGCTGACACCTATAAAAGCCGAGGCCGTCAAAGGAATCGGGTTCTTGCTATCCAGGACCTTTGGTTGATTCTATCCAGGACCTTGGTTCATTCTATCCCGGACTTTTGGGCTCTTTCTATAACTGTTCATAATAATCCAGCGTTTTGCTGAGGAGGATCATGCCCTCTGAAGCACTAATTTGAGGGAACTCTTACCCTCTGAAGTCACCAAAGCTAACGGAGGAAGCTTTTACTCTCTGAGGCTCTTCACTCTGAGGATCTTGCCCTCTGGGACTCTCTGCTGTTGAGGGCTACTGAAGAGGCTAAGGCTCTTACACTCTGAGGAGGATCTTGCCCTCGGAGACTCCCTGCTGCTGAGGACTGCGCCTTCCGAGGCCCCTGCCTGCTGCGGTCCTGCCTGTCTGAGGCCCCTTCCTGCTGCGGTTCCTGCCTGCTGAGGCTATTGTGGCCTCACCCAGTGGTCTAGTGCTGTACTGTGCATTGTGCTGACTGTGTTGTGGACTGTGTTGTGGACTGTGTTTTTTATATCGCTCATATATTTTATATTTTAAATAAAGTGTATCCTACTACCTAATAAAACTGTTACAGTATGTCGGACGAAAAGACATTGCGCAGTTTCCCGAACGCTGCCCAACCGAGTTGGATTCGGCGGTTGACCTCTTTCTCGAAGTTGGACCTACCTAACTGGACTACTTGTCCTAAGTAGATATATGAGTCAACAACTTCGAGTACCGAGTTTACCGAGAACTATCTGTGCAATAATTAAATTGTTTAAAAAAAATTAACACAAAGTAAACCTGGCTAGATTCGAACCAGCAACTAGAAGTCGTAAATCGGGGCCGTTACCACTGAGCTACCACTTATTTATATACAAAGTACCTAAGTATTCTATAAAAAATTTAGTATGCAATACCTCGATAAACCGTTTAAATAAAGGGCAGTTAATTAATCTTCACGACAAACGAGAAATGAGAAGAAATCATAGCTAAAACATTCCAAAATTATGAATTAGGTCCTGGATAGGTCCTTCACATAATGAATTAGGGTCAGTCCTGACAATTTTTCAAAGCGCCAAGGCGACTTATTAGAATATAATCGAAAACCAAGCGTTGAACTTAACTTAAGCAGTCTGTTGTCCCATCGCCAGCGAGTAAACGACTCTAGGGATATATTATTTTCACACTGCAAGTTTATTGCGAGTTGCATTAATGTTTGACTATATTGCGGACTATTAATAGAAATATAATCAACTGACCAAACAAATACCGCAATGTAGTCAAACTTTTTCACATCGCATCGTCTGAATGAGGTTTAACTATCGGCTTTTTCTAGTGCAAGAATCATACAGCAAGGTATAATTTCCATTTAAATAAAAGAGATGCATATAATTATTATTAATAGTTGATCGCAGAATAATCACACTGCCAGCGAGCATTTGCTCCACTAGTTTAATGCTGAGCGCTAAAAATATACTCGCTCGGCGATATTTACTTAGCATTGCTCGCTTGGCGGCTATGGTCTCACGCAGAGAGACAAACCATGGACAGTGTTGTGGAGCGTGTAGTGCGAGTTATCGCCTGTTGCATTCGGACACTCTGACAGCCCAGCAAGATGGATCAATGACCTGAAGAAGGTAGCTGGCAGTCATCATCATCTTCATCATCAGCCTATAATGTTCCCACTGCTTGGACACAGGCCTCCTCTCTGTGAGAGGGAATGGGCCATAATCCACCACGCGGACCCAGTGCGGGTTGGTAGATGTCACATGTCTTCGAATTTTTAGTTCTAGGACATGCCAGTTTCCTCACGATGTTTTCCTTCACCGTTTTGAGAGCAGTGGTGATGACATAAATTACACAAAGTAATGCGCCTGGCGGGGTTCGAACCCACGACCTACAACTCGTAAGTCGGGACCGATACCACTGGGCCACCGCTGCTCTAGCCAGCTGGCAGTGGCTGAATGAAAATAGCAGAATATTGTGCGTTGTGGCGCTCCCTGGGAGAGGCCTATAATGTCCAACAGTGGACTGCAATAGGCTGAAATGATGAGATGATGATGACAGCCCAGCGACAAAACGTTTCTGCTCGCCAACTCGTTTTCAGTTGTTCATTCAACTCGCTACTCGCTTTATCGCCGACAGTGGGACAACTACCTTAGGTAGGTACTTTAGTACCGTTGAAATTGGTATGAGAGGATAAAAACATTTATTTACGAAGGTTTTTTTGTGACCGTCAGTCCCTTGTGATTCCGACCTTGTTCGTTTTTGTGGTGAGTTTACGACAGTGAAAACTAACTTGAAATTAGTGAACCAAATATGTATAAAGCAGAAATACAACTTTATTACCTAAAGAATTAATTTTAAACAATATAAACAGTGTTATAAAATAATTAAATAGTCATACAAAATGTTTAAAGTCCGAGGTCAAATTCCAATCAGAAGGGGTACTGAAGGTTTTAATAATAGAAAATTTTTGTACTGAAATACCCTATGTACCTAATTGAAATATCTATATTTAGAAAAACGTTACCCCCTCAAAGGAATTTACAAACACAATCACAATGTTGTTAATAAACTTGTTTTCTTTCTCTCTTTTTCTTGTTATTGTAACATTTTGTAACTTTAAAGTTCATCTATCACAGTATCGCGGGAATATCTGAGGTTACAGCAGCCGTAGAACACAAAGGGCAATTGAAATGTCTGAGTGATTTTGATTCAGTGAAGTCCAGAAGGACTGAATAGGACTCACATAAAGGACTCACAATTGTCCACCCAAAAAAAAGATATTTTATTCACTTGAATCATCTCAGCCGTAGGACGTCCACTGCTGAACATAGGCCTCCCCTTTTGATCTCCACACATACCGGTTGGAAGCGACCTGCATCCAGCGTCTTCCGGCGACCTTTATAAGGTCTTCTGTCCACCTTGTGTTATCAATATGTAAATTATGCCTACAATTATTTATGTTTGTTGACTAATCACAATAATTTCTTTGAACTTGTATGATTTAAAAGTACACTCGGCGTCACAAAAATCGCACCTCTTCGAAAATAAGTTTAAAACATGTCCCGCCAGTAACGAATACATTAAACCCAATTAATATTGGTATCAATTGAAAGTATGCTTAACGACCTTTAAATTAACAACAGTTAGAATCCCTAAACACAACAGGTTTCATTAGCACGTAACGTTAAAAAAAATGTTGTCAAAATACGCATTGCAAGGGCCACTAATTGCACCTCCCTACAAGGGTATAAAACGGGCGACCCGGGTTAAATGTGGGTCATTCGCTATTCAACCTTTGAAGTGAACACACGTGAACAGCTACAGCAAGAAAAATACCCCAGAAGATGGATACCACTGCAGATGAAGCCGCTCAAGTCATTGCACTACTGCAATCAGGGATGCGGCAATGTGATGTTGCTCGGCAACTGAACTTGAGTCGTTTTGCCGTTCGACGAGTGTTCCAACGCTTCCAAGAGACTGGTGGCTATATCCGAAGACGTGGATCTGGAAGACAACGGTGCACATCGGAAAGAGACGATCGCTTCATTGTTTCGACGTCTTTACGTAATCGGTTCTCCAATGCTGTTGAGCTGCAACAACAACTGCTATCAGCTCGCAGAACTTCTGTAAGCGTCTCCACGATTAGAAGAAGAATGCGGGAGAAGAAAATTGCAGCTCATAGGGCTGCTACAGGGCCAAAATTGACTGCACAGCATAGGAGAGACCGGTTGCAATTTGCCCGTGACCATGTGGATTGGACAATAGACCAATGGAGGGCTGTGCTCTTCTCGGATGAGACGAGGGTGTGTCTTTTCTGCAACGACAGGCGTCGAAGAGTGTATAGGAGGCAAGGTGAACGATTCGCACAAGCCTGTATTCAAGAGACAGTGGAATACGGGGGTGGCTCGTGCATGTTCTGGGGCGGCATGTCAATCGACGGTAAAACGAACCTTGTGTGTGTTTCTCGGACTGGAAGTGCTCGCGGGCAAGGGTCGCTGACTGCTGCTCGGTACATAACAGAGATCTTAGAGGAGCAGGTTGTCCCTTATGCGGGTTTTGTTGGCAGTGGGTTCACGTTAGTGCACGATAACGCCCGCTGTCACACCGCTTTAATTGTAAGAGACTACCTGCAAGAAGTTGGAATCCCTGTTATGCGCTGGCCGGCGCGAAGTCCAGACCTAAACCCTATTGAGCACCTTTGGGATGAACTGAAACGGCGAGTACGGGCACGTGATCCTGCCCCTACCACTCTCCAAGACCTCCAAGATGCCGTCGTTGCAGAATGGGACAACATTCCTCAAGAGACTGTTGTCACATTAATTAGGTCCATGAGAGAACGCATGGAAGCAGTCATCAGGGCTAGGGGGGGTAACACTAGGTTTTAAGTTGTTTTTAAGGACTTTGTTGTAATTTTTGCTGATAAAATAAAATTTAACTTTTTAATCATTTGCATTAGCTTGCTTTTTTTTATTCCCTGGTAAACAAAAAACCAAATCCATTGATTTATACTGAAATTTAAATAAATTGCCTTTCCAATGATACCTTATAGTCATATGTCTACCATTGATTAATAGGTTTAAAATGACTTTGAAGGGAATTCTTAAAGTGGTGCGATTTTTGTGACGCCGAGTGTAGTTGTATTGACTTCATGTGATAGGTCGAAACTGACAGTTATTGTCGACCAATCATAAGCAAGTAAAATGGAGGGAATGTAAAATATAGTCTGCGGGCACTTGAGGGATATGCCCGCCGTGCTCAAGGCATTAGAGATTCGGCATCGGTGCTAGTCACTTGCATTGTACTGCAAAATCAACCTATTATTGTACTGCTGTAACTTTGGTAATAAAACTGATCTTCAAAAGTTAATACAGAGTGTTTTTTATATTCGGAGTCCTTACTTCTGAGTGTTGAACTAGTACGGTTCACATCTCAGAAGTGGGATTAGCAACTTAGTGCCCACAAAAGGATCGGAGATACGCTTAAAATATTTAGCGTACAAAAAAAACGTAAGTGTTCTTTGTTCATTCTATTTTTGGTATTGGGCTGCCTACCCTCATTAATCATATTATTGCAATTTATAATAATTATCAGAGTAAATCAAGTAGGCAACAAGTTTATTCCTGTACGTTTTTTTTTCTCTCTCTTTCTTCACAATTGGCCGCCTTTCTTTATCAGACTACCGACTCATTGTCGATAGTCTCATTTTTAATGACTTAAGGAACTGAACTGTATTTACCGTAACGGAGACATTCCGGAGGTTTATATGGTTAGTCATGCATGTTTATCTTGCCAGGGTACTCCCTGGAGACAAACATGTTTGATATTTCTGTGTGTAATTTAAGGAACTGAACTGTATTTACCGTAACGGAGACATTCCGGAGGTTTATATGGTTAGTCATGCATGTTTATCTTGCCAGGGTACTCCCTGGAGATGAACATGTTTGATATTTCTGTGTGTAACTTAAGGCACTGAACTGTATTTACCGTAACGGAGACATTCCGGAGGTTTATATGGTTAGTCATGCATGTTTATCTTGCCAGGGTACTCCCTGGAGATGAACATGTTTGATATTTCTGTGTGTAATTTAAGGAACTGAACTGTATTTACCGTAACGGAGACATTCCGGAGGTCTATATGGTTGGTCATGCATGTTTATCTTGCCAGGGTACTCCCTGGAGATCGACATGTTTGATGGTCTATAATAAAGTATTCTCAGGTCAAAAAAAAAAAAAAAACCCTTTTAACAAGTTTAGTATAGCGAAGTTTATTAACTTAGGTGTCTTTCTTTTCTTTTATGTTGAGGCCGCAAGAACATGGATGAACGAAGGTGTAGTTCTCTAAGAGAATGTGCTGGACCTAAGCGGACCTCCCGAGAGACGCTGACACCGCCATTAAGATGTCGTGATGCAACTCGTAGCCGCAGCCGGGGTCGAGGGCATACGCGTTCACCTAAAGAAAAGCGTGGCAGCCAAAACCATCAGTCGCGGTCGAGGCGGTCGAGAAGAAGACGATCGCGGTCGACTAGAAGTCGGTCTCCTTCCCGGCCACACTATTCAACAAGGGCGAGTCGTCGTACTGGGCGCTCCATGACCCGATCACACACTCCAAGACAGCACGAGACGTGTCACACGGAATTCAGGCATTCACCAGGGAGCAGAGTTTCTCGCCTTCGTACACCGCCCCGTGTAGAAACACATCGCGAGCGTGAGTCAAATAATAACCTGTTTATTGAAAACTTTATTAATGCGCTTAAGAGTATGAATAATACAAGCGATCGCGATAAGTTTCCTGTTTTAAATAATGTAATTCCTGAATTTGACCCGTTATGTAAGGAACAAACGGTTGATACGTGGCTTCATAAGGTTGACGAATGTGCACAGATTTATGGTTGGAACGATAAACAAGTAGTCCACTATGCCCTACCGAAATTAGCAGGGGTAGCTAAAACCTGGTATCAGGGTCTACCCTCACTACTATTTTCTTGGCCAGAGTGGAAGTTAAAGCTTAAGGAATCATTCCCTACTAGGGATAATTATGCAGATTTGCTAACGGAAATGCTAAATAAAAAGGTACGCTATGGGGAATCATTGGAGATATATTACTATGCTAAAATGAATCTTGTAAATCGTTGCGAAATATCAGGGAAACGCGCAGTTGACTGTCTCATAGCAGGTATAGAAGATCGTGGTGTTAGGTTGGGAGCACAAGGAGCAGAATTTACGGAACCGGAATTGCTACTAAAGTTTTTGAAAACCGTGAAAGTAGGTCAAGACAGGTCCACAAGCGAACAGCAAAAGGTTAAGGATAGAGATAGGCGAGCACAAAATAACACATTTGCCAGTAATAAAGTAGGTCCCAGTTCCCAGAAATCAACCGGATCCAGCATGGTCTGCTACAATTGTAAAGAAACCGGTCACCCGTTCTTTCGTTGCACAAAACCAAAGATTCAATGCTCTAAATGTAATTGGTTAGGACATAAGGACACTGAGTGCCCTGGGATAAAGCAAAGTGCCAATGATAAACCAAAAGCAATATTGAAAGTAGAAAACACAGGCGATTCAAGTGCTAAGTATAAAATGCCTATCAAAATAAATGGATTGTTTTCAGAATGCCTCGTTGATTTGGGAAGCGAGGGTACTTTGGTTCGTCTCAGTGAAGCTCAGCGTTTAGGATTAGACTGGAAGGTGGGAGAAGTGCCTCTCCTAAGAGGAATAGGTAACGTGCCATATAACCCCCTTGGCAAAGCTAACGTCGCGATCGAAGTACAGGGTGTATTAGAAAATCACGTGGAGATACTAGTAGTAGGTGATTACTTAATAAATTGCCCTGTACTACTGGGCCACACTTTCACCGAAAGGCCCTCAGTCAAAATAGTAAAGACTGAATCTGATGTCATTTTTCAACGGGTTAGTGAGGAGTCCGCTTTGATTTGTCCGCTTTTATGCACGGAAGAGACTCGCATAGGCCGCGGCGAATTAAAGGCGATCCCAGTTAGCTCGCGTAATTCTTTCTCAGGAAAAATTTATGTGAATGGAACCGTGCGCAATAATGAAGGTCATGAACAATACTTGTTGCCTGGCGAGTATCAATTAAAACAAGGTGCGGGTAGGATTCTTATTCAGAATATTAGTGACAACCATCTGGTTATAGAGAAAGATAGTCTTATAACTAGGAGCCACACTTTAGCTGAGAGCCTACAAATCAAAAAACTAGATCTTAGCGATCGGCCACCCATAGATGAATCACCAATCAGCTGTGGAAAAAACTTAACGAAGGATCAAAAAGAGTCATTAAAGGTCTTATTGGATAAATATAAATATTGTTTTTCCAGTAGTTTAAAAGATCTCGGATTTACCACGGAAACTGAAATGGTGATTCAACTGGATGATCCCGATCCTGTCGTTTACCGCCCATACCGGTTGTCCTTTGCTGAACGCCAACTAGTCCAAGATATGATCAAGGAAATGTTAGAAAGCGGCATCATAAGGGAGTCTAACAGTCCTTACGCGAGCCCTATAGTGCTAGTTAACAAAAAGTCTGGGGAGAAGAGGTTGTGTGTAGACTACCGTGCCTTAAATAATAAAACAAAGAAAGAGCACTACCCTCTCCCTCGTATCGAGGATCAGTTAGACTTATTGTCAGGCAGTTCAGTATTTGTTACCCTCGACTTAGCATCTGGGTACTATCAGATCCCAATAGCTGAAGGTTCTCGAGAGAAGACTGCTTTTGTCACCCCTCAGGGTCAATACGAGTACAACAGGATGCCCTTTGGGTTAGTAAACGCACCATCAGTCTTCCAGCGTACAATGAACAAAATCATACACAATTCGCCTGCTTCATCGTATGCCAAATCATTCGATGAGGGGATGATACGCTTGGAGGAGGTGTTGCGGTTACTAGCAAAAAGTGGTCTAACACTCAAAATGAGCAAATGTAACTTCTTTTATGACAAAATAGACTACCTGGGGTACGAAGTCAGCTCAGAGGGTGTTAGACCAGGGTCGCTCAAAACGGACGCCATATCCAAATTCCCTACGCCAACAAATGTTCACGAAGTTAGGAGGTTTTTAGGCCTTGCTAGTTTCTTCAGGAGGTTTGTCGCCGGATTTGCCTTAATAGCACGTCCGCTGACTGGTCTGTTGAAGAAGGACTCTTCTTGGAGTTGGGGTACTGAAGAACTAGAATCGTTTGAGAAATTAAAACAGATTTTAGTACAAAGACCGGTCTTGGGACTTTATGATCCTGGTGCGCTAACCCAACTCCACACCGACGCTAGCAAGTACGGGGTAGCCGGCATTTTAATGCAACAGGACAAGTCTGGTGTGTTCAAACCTATTGCTTATTATAGCAGGCAAACTAGTCCGGATGAGCAAAAATTACACTCCTTCGAGTTAGAGACCCTCGCTATTATTGCCTCATTGAATAGGTTCAGGCATTACTTACTTGGTATTAGATTCATCATAGTTACAGATTGCAACGCCTTGCGTACCACTTTGAGTAAACGCGACTTGGTCCCACGAATTGCTCGCTGGTGGCTGCAGTTCTTAGAATACGATTGCTCAATAGAATACCGCCCTGGTGATAAAATGGCACACGTAGATGCCCTTAGCAGGGGCGCTATAGACGGTAGTCCAGACGTTGATCACGTGTTAGATGTACTTTCAGTAGGTACTGATGATTGGCTTGCAACGGTGCAACAGACGGATGAAGACATTAAAAATATCGCGAATATTTTAAGTGATTCCAAATGTAAAGACGCTGTTGATATACTCAAAAATTACAAGCTTGTAAATGGGAGAGTGTATCGTATAATTGACGAAAACACTATCCGTTGGGTTGTTCCAAGTGGCACCAGATGGCAACTACTGAAAGCCAATCACGATGATGTGGGACACTTTGGGTTTGACAAAACTTTAGCGCGTTTACAAGCAACTTATTGGTTTCCAAAGATGAGACGGTTTGTAAAAAAGTACGTCTCAGCTTGCCTTCAGTGTGCGCATCACAAGCTGCCAGGTGGTGCCAGGCCCGGTGAACTACACCCCATCCCTAAAGCTATCATGCCATTCCATACCATACATGCGGATCATCTCGGTCCTTTTATCCGCACCAAGCGTGGCAATACATTCATCCTTGTTATCATAGACGCGTTTACTAAATTTGTTGATATCACCGCTGTACGAAATACCAAATCAGCCACAAGCATTAGGGTATTCAGAGAGCATTTTAGTTACTTCGGCGTGCCAACCCGTTTGATTACGGATCAAGGAACAAGTTTCACTAGTAGGCAGTTTAAAACGTTTATTCAATCGTGCGGTATAAAGCACGTGCTCAATGCCGTCGCAACACCCCGAGCAAATGGCCAAGTGGAACGATACAACCGAACCATTTTGGCAGCGCTCGGGGCAATGAACCACGACAAACCAAATGGTTCATGGGATGAACATTTACCAGACATACAGTTGGGTATCAATTCCACTGTACACGCTACTACCAAAAAGACTCCAGCAGAGCTTCTTTTCGGGCGAAATTTAACTAACCCATCTGAAGGTTTGTTAAATGACGTAATAAACGAAGTTACGTCTGAGGTCGGGGAGAGTCTAGATAATGTTAGAGCTACGGCCGGTGAGCTTATTAGGACACAACAGGAAAAGGACAAGAAGAGGTATGATAGGTACAGGAAAATGGGAGTGCATTTCAAAGAAGGTGATTTGGTTAGAGTTATAAGAGCCGCGACAGGAATAGAGGGGCAGTCTAAGAAGCTCGAACCTAAATGTAAAGGCCCTTACAGAATTAAGAAGGTGCTTCCCAACGATAGGTTCGTGGTCGAGGACACACCCCTCACAAGGACTAGTAAGAGGTATGAGGCTGTGGTAGCCATCGATAAAATATTCCCATGGATCTGTTTTAACGAACCCGTATCAACCGATTGTGAATCCGAGTGTAATGATTGTGAATCTGAATGTGAAGAGGTATAAATAGATCTATATATAGTAAATTCATTCAAAATTGTTAAAAAATATCAAAATTGTACATAGAATTAATCAAATCTTTAGCCATAAATTACATTGTGTATTACTAACATGTTAAAGAACTAAGAAAAGAATTTCATTGTAAAAAGTGATGCCAAAAATTGGTTTTATATTTGATGATTAATGTCATGTATCATCTAAAAGATTGAAGGTACTAATGGCTGAAATATTTGCTTGTCAACGTCATGGACCAGTAAATACCGATTCATTGGTTAGAGTCACGTACTAATGAGTTGGTGAGGGGTATCAGGTAACGGATGCCTCTCATTTTAGCGATTGGTGCATCAGCATGTCGCTATCTATCTGGTCAGGTCATAGACCAATAAATAGTTACACTGCTGATATGAAATATGAAGTTAGGAGTGTCAGGTAACCGACACCCTTAAAAATAATAAGGTAATAAGCAGTTTGTTAATCAAGGCCATACATTAATAAACTGGGAGTAAATGTATTGTATAGTGAGTGTTTTTGAGTATTAAGACAAAAAAAAATGTAATGTACTACTATAATTAATTATAAGTTAATCCGATAACAAAGTACATATTTTGAGTTATGGTTTTAAATAATTGTAATAAGGTCATTTAATTTATTACAAAGTAATTGAATTAAGATTCATAATTAAAGTGTGTAAACAAAAATGTGCTACTATGATGACTTATAGTCAGAATGATGACTGATTAATGAGAGTTTATGATCAATAAGTTTATAGTTTATATGATAAAATATTATAATGTTTTTGTAATGTATAACAACGAGGGACTCGTTGAAAGCCGGATGGCCGAGCTGTTATCAATATGTAAATTATGCCTACAATTATTTATGTTTGTTGACTAATCACAATAATTTCTTTGAACTTGTATGATTTAAAAGTAGTTGTATTGACTTCATGTGATAGGTCGAAACTGACAGTTATTGTCGACCAATCATAAGCAAGTAAAATGGAGGGAATGTAAAATATAGTCTGCGGGCACTTGAGGGATATGCCCGCCGTGCTCAAGGCATTAGAGATTCGGCATCGGTGCTAGTCACTTGCATTGTACTGCAAAATCAACCTATTATTGTACTGCTGTAACTTTGGTAATAAAACTGATCTTCAAAAGTTAATACAGAGTGTTTTTTATATTCGGAGTCCTTACTTCTGAGTGTTGAACTAGTACGGTTCACACTTGCTGGTGGACGTCCTACGCTGCGCTTGCTAGTCCGTGGTCTCCACTGTAGTACTTTTCGACCCCATCGGCCATCTTCACTTGAATAAAAACATATTATATTCCCTAGTCAAATGTTTAGTTAACTGTCTCTAAATAGAATAACAATTATAATCCCCTTTGTGGCATTGGGGATTTCATCTGTCTTTCCAATATGACATATTAGACATTTAGACTTTAATTTTATTTATTGCGGTATAAATGTATTTTACATTGCATTAAATGTTTTGAAATAGAATCTACAACCATCAGTCAAAATTTCTTGTCTTTGCAAAGCTTCGGTACCGGGCCACACCAACAAGAAATGACGTTATTTATTGCGTTAAAGGACGTTTATACAAACATTTAAAAACGCAAAAATCAATGGGAAATGCCTTTTGTGTGGCCCGGCTACAAAAAATAAATAAAGTGATAATTTTATTGTTCTCATCTTCCATCATTTTCAGAATTCTCATGGGGTAACTTGAAAAGCTGATACCCACACAACGTTACAAGAAAAAAAACTGAAGCCTTATTATCTAGAAGAGTTTAGGAAAATAAAAGATATCAAAAAAGCTTTATACCTACCTTTATGTTAACAAACAATTTTTTTTTTTTCTTTTTTTATTACAAGGGAAATGATTTCCCCAGACAATCAATTTGTTCACCTCCAGGAAAATCGGAGAAAGGTTACTTTATAAATTAGTATAAACCCTTTGGGCATCTATTTACTAAACTTTACTAATACGATGGATAGGTAATGGGAACAGTTCTAAAGACTTAATACGAGGGTTCGATCCAGTGAGACGCATTAGATACTTAGTGTTATTTATTTATACAGCACTGCACTCAAAACGGTGAGGAAAATAAAACGGTGAGGAAAATAAAACGGTGAGGAGAATAAATATTTATATGATCTGCAAGTAGTTGTTCCAGGTCTGGGTGTTCGTGTGTGTGAGTTTCTATGTTTGAAAACGCACCCATGATATAGGAGAAATAGCTGCAGAATGCACGAGCGCCCAACTTTCAACTTTAGGATCAACACACACCGAGAAGTGACGCTGCGCGCACATTTCAATCGCGACTCAAATTCTAACTTAATTTATGTAGTAAATTAAAAAGATATTTTCCAGAATCGTTGCGTCACCTTGCACCGCGTCGCGGCTTGGTGTGGGCTGGACCTGCAGCCTTACTCTCGACACTCGATCTCAATTGAAATTGGAAATTGAGATCGAGATCTTGTCATTTGGCACTCTTGAATGTTACACTAGCTCACGATTGGAACAGTATTGGGCGGATTTTTTTGGAACTAAATGAAATCAACCTTACTCGAACGAAAATAAATATCAGCACACATTTATTTATTGATTTAATGAGTAATTAAATATTTTTAAATTTAGTAATAAACGTTAATTATTAACGTTTTCATTTGTATGGCCACCCCATGACAATCAGTGTAGGTGTAGTCAAACATGCAGTCGATTGAAATCTCAATCTCGACTTCGTTCAAGAGTGCCAATTTTCTGAATATTGGAATTGAAACTGAATCGAATTGGAATACGATCGAGATTGTGATTGATTTCAAGAGTAAGGCCCCTGGACCTTAAAGTTATACTAATACAGTCTTGATTTATTCATGGACAGTCCCGAAGTTTTGTCCAACATTCCAAATATTCCTGACTGTCCAAAACAATATGGTTAAGAAAATGTAATTTGAATTATAATTAGATTTCCGTTTGGATTTATCCGTTTCGTCGAAACTTACCATTATTTGTGTTAATGGTAGATTAACTTTCAAAGTAGAAAAGCAGAACTAATTAATAAAACATATTTAATTATACATTACTGAAACACGAAGTTTAAGACAATCTTGCCACTTTCCAGTGAAACTTGGTATTAGTTTTTGAGCATGTATTCTAGATTCATAGCGTGTTAGCAAAGTTCACAGAAACAGACGGGTAAACTTTAAAATAATAAGGGGAAATGTTTGTACGGATTTTAATTATTAATGCAAATAATTCGTGCAATAATTGTTGATATAACGGCCCCGCATGACGAGAACCTCGTGAAATCAGAAAAAGATAAACAATTCAAGTATCTCGATCTGGCTCGTGAGGTTGTTGACATGTAGGACGCACGTGAATACAGCAGTTATTGTGCCGACAGTCGTGTCTGCCGATGGCTTAATTGCCAAGAGCCTCGAACAACATCTGAGTAGGCTCTCGCTGGGTAACTGGATCAAGCGCCTGATTCAGAAGGCATGCAGTATTCCTGGTTACGGCGCGTATTGTTAGGAGGTTCCTCTCTCAAGACCCCTGACCACCGGTACCCCAGCCCTGTCCCCGGTGCTGGCGCACTGCTATTTTTTTATTTTCTTTTTTTTTAATATTTAAAAATGTAAAACATGAGTAAAAAGATGAATAAAGGAATTAATGCAGAACTTCCTATGTGTACTAAGAACTCTAAGTCGATTATGTTGTAATATGTAAGTTCTAAGTATTAAAACATAACCCTCCTGGCGCAGTCGGGTAATAAAGAACGAAGTAAGGCAATTTGCAGAATATGAAGTCCGAAACTTATCTCAAGTTTTAAAGTTAAGATCATGGCACACTATATCAGGAGCCCGCCGAGCGGGGTTCCTATATCCGCGTGCGAGGTTTAAAGGAACCTAACCAAACCGAACCTCGGGGTGCCTGATGCCTTTAAAAGTAAACGTCAGGGGCATCGAGCTTCGGTTTGGTTAGGTTAAATTTTCTAGGAATTTTATGTAATGCCACATTACATACATTTCCTTTAACATTATATAAAACAAAAACATGTGTAATTTATGGTAAAGGCCATCCTTAATGGGGACCACAACGGCCTTAGGTGAAGAGCAAAAAGTTCGGAGTAATACTAATGAGATGACTTCATTAGGGATGCTCCACTTTTATCCCTTTATTAGAACATTGTGTTAGATATGGCACAGGGGACTGGAACAGGGAAATACTTGGAACATGTTAATTGTGGTCTATTATGACGTGTCCAATTATCGTTTTTTTATGTTTGTGTTAATTTGACGGTTGACACAGTGGATTCGTTAGAAAAAATGATTGTATGATCTATAAGTAATTGTTCCGGGTCTTGGTGTTTGTGTTTGTGACTTTAAATTTTTGTAAACAATACCAACGAAAAAAAAACTAGGAACATAGATTTCTAGTGTGGGGAGTTTTTTTTTTTAATAAAATGAATGAAAAACAGTTTAATTAGTCTACATATTCATCATAAGCCACAGGATCACGCTGGATGCAGGCCGCTTACAACCGGTCCTACTGGAAGTCTAAAGGGGAGGCCTATGTTCAGCAGTGGACGTCTTACGACTGATATGATGATGATGATGATGATGATGATGATTCATCATAAGACCTGCCGCTCTGGATGTAGCGTAAAAGACTGTCAAATTCTTACTAACTAAAACTCACTCTGTTCATTGAGTTGACGTTGACCCGCAACCCTGGTAGGAAAGGTCTTTACTCTGCAGTAAATACAATTATTTCGTAATTATTATAAATGCGAAAGTAAGTTTGTTTGGTTGCAACCTATAACACCTAAACCACTAAACCGATCAGTAATAAACAACAATAATTATCGCCACATGTACGTTCCGATTTGATTGTCAACGATGAAACCGCAGACAAAGGCCAGTATTATTATAAAACATGGCAACTGTTACATTTTCCTCCTGTTATTTTTATTTTATTTGAATATTGCTGTAGGTTAGCAACCAAAGTTTGTTTAACAGAATCCTGGAGAGCCATCTAATTTATCTTTTAACGGCCTGCCAGTCTGTTACATTATAAAGTTTCTTTTTAAACCATATTTATTTTGGATGTACCGTTTGGACCTTTTTACTTAGCTTTGATGTTCTGTAACAAATTTTGTGAAGGAAAAGTTACTTCAGTCCGTTAAATATAGCGCTTTGTATATTACGCTCTTTATTGTCGCTAACTGGTAGGTACTTTAATTACTTCCTTGTGTTAGTGAAATAATGCAGTGCCATTTTAAAGTGAAACTTTTATTACATCGTCTCAAACTTTTTCGTCTCTGTGTTGCATGTCGCGTGACGGTTGGCCAGGGAGTAGGGATAAAGTGAAAGGCACTCGTCAGAGCAGCCGAGGTCAATATGGCGGCGCCTATAGTTCGCATCAGCTGACCGTGTAGTGTAAAAAATAATATGAAAACGTTTCACTTTTATCGTGGTTTCATAAAACCACACAATCCTTTTCTTTTAATAAAATTTCTCAAATAATAGCAAAACTTTTTGTTTTTTTTACAGGCAATTTTAACTATTCGCCTGTAATACAATAAGGCTATTATCAAAATATGTAATGAGTTCTGAGCAGAAAAAAAATATATATATTTCTTTTGTTATGTAAAACAAAATTCTGAGAGTCACCACTGCGAGGATCGCTCGGAAGACACGGTGGAGCATACGGTGCAGTACTGCCCCGCTTGGGCAGAGCAACGCCGTGTCCTCACGACGGCCGCCCGGTGTTGGTCGAGGTCATGCTGCGGGGCGAGACGGAGTGGGAAGCGGTCGCCTCCTTCTGCGAAGCAGTCATGCTTGCAAAGGAGGAGGGCCAAAAGCCTGCCGGGGGTCGCGGGACTCACGAAAAATAATTAATAGATTTAAAAAATCGAAATAGCCACGTTTTTAAATTTCCTAAAAAATAAGAAAATAACCCTACGGGGCTGAGAGAGGGGCCACTTAACTCTTGAGGGCGTAGCTTTGCAAGTTACACACACGATCTATACACGTCATGTATTTAAATTCCATAAATAATATACGCAAGTGTTCAACAGATGTTTCGTACTGGGAATTTAAACCGCTACACGCATATCAGTTGTCAACTTCGTAGCCAATTTCAACAGTGCGGCTAGCATTTAAAAGCAATTTTCTCCCTATTAAAATACATAAAAAAATACCCATAAATATTAATGTTTTCACTCCCAAATTTTTTTGGATGCCTCTGTAAGTCCCATCTTAAAATAGAAGACGTTCAATAGAAAATAGATTTTCAATTTTGGTACCCTATTATGGAACTATATAGACCTTCAATAGGTTCAAGAATACACCCCAACCGTAAAATTAACTTCCCTTTGTGCGCTAGACGAGTATGAAGCACTGGGCTTGGGGGAAAACTTCCCAGTGGCGTTTAAGGACTTTTAACAGTTATAAAATGGTTATGATAGCTATTTGACGTGGCAAAAAAAAACCCTTTGGCGTTTCAGGTAATGAGCTAGACAGATGAATCACAAATTACAAAGGTATTCGAATAGACTTAGATCGCATTAAAAGTTTGTGGCCTCTAACTCTTTTAGGAACTTTTTGAGGCTTTTGCACCTCGGCTGTGCTAGGGAAAAACAAAGCAACTGACATATTTTTCAAAATCAGTTTTTTTACATATTTGGAATATTTTGAGTATAGCGGACACTGCTACATTCACAGAATCATCGGAAAGGCTTTATTTTTCGAGATAAAAGTTAGTAACTGTAGGTACTTTTCAATAAAGTCCAACATATCTACGGTAAAACAAAGTAAACCACAATGTCTAAGCAAAAACAAAGTATTTCCACGTCGTTTACATTGTTTTTACGTTGTGAAATGATTTAATTGGCTTTTCATTTGATATAAATTTCTTTTTAAACCCCTTTATCTAGCTATAAGAAAATCAAACAACTTTACTTTGTTTTTGAATTGTTAAAAATGGCCAAAATGGCAAATTGGTTAACGTAAAAATAAAGCAAGTAAAATGACAAATGTAAATCAAAGCAACTGAATAACAGTTGCTTTGTTTCTTCATTGTAAAATCAATTCAAGCTATTAAAATAACCGATTTACTTGGTTTTTAAGATGTTGTCGTTTATTTCAAAATTTCAAACGTCTAAATTATTTGACTTTACTCGGTTTTATCACATTTCTGAACGCACGCGCACCTTTCAAATGTCACTTTTCCCACAGTTAAGGGGGATGCTCCAACCAGCCCGCGAAATTCAATTTTTTTTACGTTTTTTGCAATTTGCAGGCCAGTGACATGTTGTAGCTTTATAAATATATGAGTTGCGGTAATAACAAGTATAATTTTAAATATAAAAATTATCAAAAAACTCGCTCCATCAGCTCTCACATAGAAAAGGTGCATCATGTTAAAATCTCCGAAATCTAACTACGATGCACCTTTTCTATGTGAGAGCTGATGGAGCGAATTTTTTGATAATTTTTATATATAGAAACTGTTTAATTCTGTGCTGTTCGAGGGCAAAACGCGTGAAGCATGAAGTGGTGCTGTTCTTCAAAAAAGGTGATAACAGCCTATTGAAGAACTACAGACCCATCCGCTTCTGAGTCATGTTTATAAGCTGTTTTCAAGGGTTATCACGAACCGCCTCGAACACAGACTTGATGACTTCCAGCCTCCCAAACAAACCGGTTTCCGAAGAGGCTATAGTACCATAGACCACATCCATACGCTGCGGCAAGTTATACAGAAGACCGAAGAGTATAACTTGCCATTATGCTTAGCGTTTGTGGACTATGAGAAAGCCTTCTATTCGGTAGAAACAATGGGCGGTACTTGAGTCACTCCAGCGATGCCGTATTGACTGACCGTACATCGAGGTATTGACGTGTTTGTATAATAACGCCACCATGTCGGTCCGAGTACAGGAGCAGAGCACCAAGGCGATTCCATTGAGAAGAGGCGTAAGACAGGGGGGACGCTATCTCCCCGAAACTGCCGCCGATCAACATTAACGGCGAATATATCACTCACCTTCGGTTTGCCGACGACATCGTAGTCATGGAAAAGTCGATGCAGGAACCCAGCATGATGCTCGATGGCCTCAACCGAGTTTCACAACAGGTGGGCTTGAAAATGAACATGGACAGACGAAAATTATGTCAAATGCCAACGCCGTGCCCAACCCAGTCTCTATTGGAAACTCGGTACTCGAAGTTGTTGACTAATAGGTATGACTATTTGGACAAGTAGTCCAGTTACTTCGAGAAAGAGGTCAACCGCTGAATCCAACTCGGTTGGGCAGCGTTCGGGAAACACGCAATGTCTTTTTGTCCGACAAACGTCAGTGCCTCAAGACGAAAGTCTTCAACCAATGTGTGTTACCAGTGATGACTTACGGCACCGAAACGTGATCTTTCACTATCGGCTTCATCTCAAAGCTCAAAGTCGCTCAACAAGCTATGGAGAGGGCTATGCTCGGTGTTTCTCTACGTGATCGAATCCGAAATGAGGAGATCCGTAGTAGACGAACTGAAGTCACCGACATAGCCCACCGGATTAGCAAGCTGAAGTGGCAATGATGGGTAGGCCATATTGCTCGCAGAGCAGATGGCTAATGGGGTCGAATAGTACTGGAGTGGAGACCACGGACTAGCAAGCGCAGCGTACGACGTCCACAGACAAGATGGACAGACGACCTTATAAAGGTCGCCGGAAGACGCTGGATGCAGGTCGCTTCCAACCGGTATATGTGGAAATCTAAAGGGGAGGCCTATGTTCAGCAGGGGACGTCCTATAGCTGAGATGATGAATTTTTGTTTCATTTAATATTTCATTACAACTAATATCTATGATTTTAGGGTTCCGTAGTCAACAAGGAACCCTTATAGTTTCGCCATGTCCGTCCGTCCGTCCGTCCGTCCGTCCGTCCGTCTGTCCGCAGTTTAGCTCAGAGACGCACAGTACTAGAGAGCTGTAATTTGGTGTAAATATATGGATTTGTTGTGCCGAAAAAGTGGTAAAATAAAATCTCGTAAAATATTTTTTTTTAGGGTATCTCCTGTACACGTAAAGTGGGGATGTTATTTTTTTTTCTCGCGTACCCCATAGTGTGGGGTATCATTAAATAGGTCTTTAAAAAATATTGACAGTTTCCATTAACAATTTTTTGATAAAAAAATTGGTTTGTGAAATATTAAGCTTTAAAGTGCTAAATTTTGCTCGACTCGAGTGTCCCCCCCCCTCTACCAGCTAAACGGTTATGTGTGGGGGTATGAAAAAATTCACAATAGTAGTATATATAACGAAGTTTAAAAGAAAATTGTCATTGACTTAGTAGGCTTTACAACTTTACGAGTAATAGTCGACCAACTTATAAAATGTACTTGGATAATATTTTTCTTAAACAAAATGTATCGGAGAACATGTTATTCAACTGCAAATGTAAGTTTGTCAACTTTATTTTTACAGCTTTAATAGGTATGTTTTACGGTATGTTTTTTGGGGATAGGTAGGTTTTTATCGTCAACTATTTTTAACTAACTTCAAAAAAAAAGGTTCTAAATTCGTCGTAATCTTTTTTTTTATGTATTTTCCCCGATTTCTCAAAGACTCCTGGACCGATTTTGAAAATTCTTCTTTTTAAAATTAAATTCAGCGAATCAGTTTAGTTAGTTCGCATAAGTATTTTGATGGGCAACTACGGAACCCTACACTGTGCGTGGCCCGACACGCACTTGGCCGGTTTTTTCAATTTATTTTAGGTAATCATTATATGTATACATGCTCTTTTCTTTGAGTGACACTTAATATCTTAATAAATCCTAAGATGAACTAGTTTTTACAATTCTTACAAATTATGTGATTCATAAAAAGCAAAAGCCAATAAATCTTATAGTAGAGACTTTCATTTTTAAATGGCTTCATTGTCTTTGTTAAAATCAATTAAATGCATTTGCTTTGTTATTAAGACTAAAATTTAACCTTGTCCATCTCTTTTTAAATTATTTGAAAAACAAAGTGACTGTAGTTACTTTCTTACTGAATTTTTATTTTTTTCTAGTATTCATTTTATGTCTATAGAAAAACATTTTTTTCAATTTTAAGGGTAGCTACCAAAAATTACTCAAAAAATTGCTTTGAAACAGATAGAACTAATTATTTTACAAATTATGAAATAACAAACGCACTGAAGTTGTCGCCAGTACGTTTTAAATCTGTGATTTTCGGTTTTTTGCTCCTCCTGAAAAATTTACTTGACTGCAATTACTTTGTTTTTCCCTAGCACAGCCGACCTAACCCATCACATAGATCGCGGAAACAGTTCGTTCTCAGAAGGCTTAAATTCACGTAGTTTTATGACGCGCCGATGAAGTAGTAATGCAGTTGCAGTTAAGTTCAAGTTCGAGGTATTCTTGTAATCTTTGAACTGTGCGTGAACTGCACGTCAAATGTACGGCAACCAAACTGTACCAAACTTACTCATGGTGTCGCCACAGGAGAGAAAAATTATTGCCCACTAAATAATCGAATGGAATTGATTAAATTTAAATGAATATGACATAAATAAAATATTCAAATAATACCCCAGTACAGATTTTAGTCCTGATTCACAATCAAGATTCACGATCATGTTGCGATCCAAAACACGCAACAAAGACGCGCAACAGTAGAATACCGATAATGCGCTCGCGTGACTTGAACTGACGCGAGCGTGTCTGACAGCGGTAGGGAATACCAAAAGCGTTGTTTTGATCGAAACTTGTTTAATTACGTAAATTGAGCTACAGATCTGTATGAACTAACTTCATCGTGGGTAGATATTACAGCCTTTTGATGTACGTTTTTGGAACCTGTTTATTTCCGTGTGAACCCATTTCCGCTTCGTCGGATTTTTGTTTCGACAGTAAAAGTACGGACGCCAGCACATCAACCTACCTCAATCTGTCAAATTTATTAAATAGATTTTCAACTTTATCACAATAGTTTAAGATTAATGTTCGATAGGTAGAATTTGACAGACTGGGGTAGGTTGACCTGCTGGCGTCTGTACAATCACAAGGAGTGATATATTTAGTTCAAGTGAAATATTTTATCAATAGATTTTTATTTTTAAATCAACAAAATATACCTAAATAAGACTTCCAACGCCACGAGTTTAAAGACTCGAAATATTTTTAGTGGCCGAGTGAATAGTGAAACCGAGATTTTCCAGCTCTAACACATTGAAAAAATGGCATTAAACCTGTCGTCTAACTGTCCAAATTCCGATGGCAGGAAATCCGAAGCAAATTGAAAAAGTTATTCGATTATTGGACAAAGGACTTCAGAACAAATAGGTGTCGAAACCGACCTTCGTCGCCTGTACAAATATCATTGAAAAAGGAGTGAGGTAAAGTTTATCTTTGTAACGAAATCTTTTGGATTTACAGATTACATAATTATTATAATGGTCGACATCAACGACATCAGCGTAAGATAATTATTTAGAACTAGCCAGCAGCGGTTTCACCGGCTACAACTTGAAAATCATCCCGTGGGAATATCGGGATAAAACTACCAAATACCAACCAAATCCAATTTTTTTGCGTGAAAGAAGAACAAACATCTATCCAAACAAAAACATCTATCCGATTTAAGTCTTAGTCTGTCAATCGTCATTGTGGGCGGTGACCAGCAAGTTTGCGCGCGGACTAACAGTACGAATACTATAATCAGCGCCCAATATTGCGTGACACATCAACTACACCAGAATAAAGGAAAGTGGACCAAGTAATACAGAGCCCTCGCTGTAGGTGCTAGTCTCCCGTACTTTAGGTACTAACTCCCGTATTTGTGATGCCTTCAAACTTTCAAAGCTTAAATTCATCGTGGTCGTAAGTTAATTCTAAGTCAAACTGAAGACGATCCCCAAAAGTTTCACTGAAAATTATTAAGTAAGCTTAAGGTGATTGCTTCGATGTAGCCCGCGAAATTCAATTTATTTTACGTTTTTTGCAATTTGCAGGCCAGTGACATGTTGTAACTTTATAAATATATGTGTTGCGGTAATAACAAGTATAATTTTAAATATAAAAATTATCAAAAAATTCGCTCCATCAGCTCTCACATAGAAAAGGTGCATCGTAGTTAGATTTCGGAGATTTTAACATGATGCACCTTTTCTATGTGAGAGCTGATGGAGCGAGTTTTTTGATAATTTTTATATTTAAAATTATACTTGTTATTACCGCAACTCATATATTTATAAAGCTACAACATGTCACTGGCCTGCAAATTGCAAAAAACGTAAAAAAAATTGAATTTCGCGGGCTGGTTGGAGCATCCCCCTTAATCTAGGCGAAACTAAGGGCAACAGATACAACTAACGAAGTCACTTTGATTAACGGAGTTTTGTTAGGAGCGGTGATTATCAATTAATATAACATAAAGTCAAGCATTTAATTCCCGAAGTGTTAGGCAGAGGAATACTAACACACCCGTAATAACAATACAACCGTATTCTAAGTCCTTTAATTTATTAGGTGATGGGGATAATCAAACTGCATTGTCTATGGTTAACTTCAATAGAGACTTTTATTTTAACCTTTGTATTATATTCGTCCCGTTTGTTTGCTAATTCCTATAATTTCCTCGACTCGACTCTATCTCACTTCGGTGGTTTCATATTCATAGTTGCAATTTCACTCCTCATCTCAGTTTCTTCAGTCGAGGTGAGATGTAAGGTGAGGAACCAACTGTCAAATTGTTTTTCTAATTGCTTTCATACTGCTGGGCCTTTGTCCACTTCTTAGAGACCTTTGTCTCTTCTCAAAATACATTTTGAAGTATGTTACCTTTTCAAAATTGCACCAATAGACTATCAGTGATACTCTTTTTTAATAATAACGTTTCCCTTCTATGAGTGGAGGTGAAAGTGAGTTCACAATTATAAAAACTCACATCACAAACACTATAGTGGATAAAATTTTGTTTCTATAATATGTTCGATTCGATTCCAAAGTTCGTTCTCATTACAAAGTATTTATGAACTTCCACGTGTGACAGCATAAAAACCTATGACAATTCACGACTACACTCAAAATGTGTGTTTCATTTAACGAAAATTTTAAGGTTTATGTGGAAAATTTAATCTTTCAGATCCACCGTTCCCACAATGTACACAAACCATTCTCGGTTCGGCACGTTTTCTGGAATATAAAATAAACCCCTTGCGCAAATACTGACGTCGTGGTAGCGATATTATTTTTTGTGTCTGAAACATTCCATAACACAAGGTCTATGCGTGTTTCTCGGAACCCTGACCTATGGAATGTTACATTAGGAGCCGTACACACTAGACACCTTCCTTTTATTTTTGACTTCCATATCGGTCGGCGAGTTTAAAGGGCTTCAAACACAGCAGCTATAATGTAAAGATGTACATTAAGTATAGCACGATACATCTCATTACATCTTTCCATAGAAATCGTGAGGAGACCACAAACGACAGCTATAATGTATACATTTTTACATCTTCGAATCTCTATGGAAAAATGTAATGAGATGTATCGTGCTATAATGTACATCTTTACATTATAGCTGCTGTGTTTGAAGCCCTTAAGCCTTTGTCAAACCGACAGTCGAAGCGTACCGAACCGTATCGTGAGTGGCAAATGCCAACCGAAGGCGGAGACGTCAAACAGGGTGCAGTGAACCGAGCTTGTCGAAAATCCTTGTCGGTGGTGCAATAAGTGAATTATGATTTTGTTAATATTACAGCTTGAGTGTGCAATCTTGACATGACGGCCACGCCACGCCATGCTATAATAATATATTCAATGCGAAAGTTTGGATGACTAGATGTTTAATACTCACAAAAGCTATATGGATCTGTATCAAAGGACACAGGGACACCCAGAATGCAGAAAGTACAGTTAAAGGTATTATTTGATACAGATCTATCTGTATCAAATAATACCTTTAACTGTACTTTTATAATCTCTAGATATAATGTCATATAAAGCTCGTACAACGTCCCTTCCTACTTTCTTAATACCTTTAAAAAGGGCGTTAAAAAAATAGAAGGTCGGCAATACCTCTGGCGTTGTGGGCATGCATAGGCTACGGTGACCGAACACCATCAGAGGGGCCACAAGTCAAGTTGTTTTATATCAGTCTATGTCCACAGCTTGAATGTATGGGGCCCTTTAGAAAACCAATCCTTTTTAGTTGACGCTGAGGTTGCCAACAGAATATTAAGTAATATCCAGATCAGCACAGATTTGCTGAATAAATTCTTGATTTTCCAGATATTCTCGTGGGATAAATAAACTAGTTTGGGTCCTGCATCTGAGGGTTAACAAGGCCAGTTGGATATCGTATAGATCGAATTACGAGTGGATATGTGTCGTTTGGCTTGTTCAACTTCACGTCTATATTCCGCAAAGTGGTAGGCAAAATTGAGGAGTATTTTTGTGGTGGTAAAGTCATCAGATGAGTTCTCCCGTTCTGGCTGGAAAGGGAGGAAAGAGTCGGTCTTACTAAAAATCCACCGGTTTTTCTTAAAGACCGCAGTGTTCTTTTAAGATAGTGCCATGAAACATGCTGCTACCCTTGCTTCTCGCTTAAAAACACTTGAACATTATTCGTTAAATCATCAATCTGTTTTTATAAAAATCAATGCCACTTTTCGTTGTTATTTTATAACTCAAGAACGGGTTTCTCCTATCCAAACCAAATGTTTAGGCTTTGTTCAGACTATTTAGTAGATGGTTTATGTGAAGTTTGCACGAAATCGGTCGAGCGGTTCTTCATACACATGTTTTGTAACAAATGAATTCATGGCGGATCATTTTGTTAATCGGGATTTTGCTGTCAAAGTAGCGAAGCACATACCGGGCCGCTAGTACCAATTAAATATTCATTAGTTAGCTTTGTATGCAAACATCAAACGAAGCGTAAGACGATTGCGTGAATGTGTTTAAATGGGTTTCACAAATTAATGATAAGACAAGGAATTAATAACATGATCGTGTTGGAATACGCAAAGTAAAGGGTTCCGTAGTGTTTGGGTTGAAAATAATAAAAAATAAACATACTGCAGTTGAAAAATAAATTATGTACAGGAAAAAGAAAACCGGCCAAGTACGAGTTGGACTCGCCCGTAAAGGGTTCCGTAGCAGCAAGTAACATTAATATAAAAGTTCATGTAGTTGGTTGTAACTTTGAAAGGTAAATTGCGGTTTACGATTTATGACGCATTAAAAAAAACTAATTACTCGATCTTGTTCAAACCAATTTTCAATTGAAGTCTGCATGGTAATGTACATCATATATTTTTTTTAGTTTTATCATTCTCTTATTTTAGAAGTTGCAGGGGGGGGTACACACATTTTACCACTTTGGAAGTGTCTCTCGCGCAAACTGTTCAGTTTAGAAAAAAAATATTTTAGGAACCTCAATATCATTTTTCAAGACCTATTCATAGATACCCACAGGTATGGGACAATTCTAAGTATGGGGGGTACCCCCAAAATTGGTTTTTGTTTTATTTTTATGTAAAAATCCTAATGCGGTTCACATAATACATCTACTTACCAAGTTTCAACAGGATAGCTCTTATACTTTCGTCAAAAAGTAACTGTGACATACGGACGGACAGACAGACAGACATGACGAATCTATAAGGGTTCCGTTTTTTGCCATTTGGCTACGGAACCCTAAAAAGTACATTTTATGAGTTGGTCGACTGCTACTCGTAGACTTATAACGCCTACTTGGTTGTAACAATTTTCTTTTTAACTTCATTTATATGGATGTACGACTATTGACTTTCGCACATAGAAAAACAATCAGTTAGCTGGTAGGAGGGGTACTTATTTATAGTTACCGCAACCAGCTATCCCATAGAGATTTTCAAACCTTCTCGACTCAAGAATCATGGAGCAACTGATACTTCACCTTCAAGATATTATAATATTATTGAAGGTGATCGACCCTGACAACGTGCCGACGCCGGCGTCTGCAGCGGGGGATTTGAACAAATTACCTCCAGACACTTTCGACCACATCTACGTGACAAGCATACCAAAGAACAAAGTTTCGCTAAAAGCTAGTTTGGCTGATGTCACAGATAAACTCCTGTAGATTCCACATAGAAGGCAACCTATGCGGGCCACATGTCAGTGCTTTGGCAATTATTTAAGTTCTTCTTGTGCTGTTTACATATAACATCTTAACCATCACCTACATTCGTCCACTGTTGGACATAGGCTTCTCCCAATTTACGCTACTGAGCCTGATCTTAATCTTTATAAAACGTCTTCTAGCAAGTAATTTTTTACTCTTAGGTCACGTTCAAGCCTAAATTATTATTTTTTAAACTGTAAGCGTCACCACGGCTTTCGTGTCAGGTCAACAATGAAGCTATAAAGAGCGATCAGCAACTCAAATAATGGTAAAAGCACTGACATGACATGTGGCGCACGTGGTTTGCCTTATGTGCGGAATCTAGAGAAGATCATCCGTGGCTGATGTGCAGAGGGATCTAACTGCATACCCAGAGCACCATCTCAGAGATAAGATAATTATATCTATTACTACACTTGCGGCTCGGTGTGGCCGCATGGTGTCTATCTCGATGGCCGCCGCAACCAGAAGGCTAATTCACGTAATTTTATGACGCGCCGATGAAGTAGTAGTGCAGTTGCAGTTAAGTTCACGTTCGAGTGATAAACGGTATGTAATCTTTGAACTGCGCGTAAGCTCCGCGTGAACTGCACGTCAACTGTACGACAACCAAACAAGGAGAGAATAAATATTGCCCACTGAATTACGAATGGAATCGATTACATTTCAATGAATATGACATTAAAACTGCACGTTGATCGAATTGAAACTTGTATACTGTCATCTTGAAACGTCAAACGAATAGTAGAATACCGATCATGTTGCGATCCAAAACACGCACGCGTGACGCGAACTTGACGCGAGCGTGTCTGACAGCGACAGAGAATACGAAAAGCGTTGTTTTGATCGAAACTTAACTGCAACTGCACTGCAAGAGCACTTCTTTAGTTACGTGAATTGCCCTACTGGCCGCTATAGTGCGCTATTGGTCTTATAGCAGTCCCGGCTTCCAACATGTTCTTTTCGACCTACCTGCTAGATTTTCCGAAAACTTTCTTACATAAAAATGAGATTAACCAACACAGTAAAACAAGAATGATACAATTTGGTGCAGTTGTTCGGTAGCTAAAGTACAGACAGACTAAAACTACTTTCTTTTACTATGTAAATGATTAAAAAAAAAAACCTATGTAGAAACGCAGCGAGAATTCTTGCTGAAAATGATGTTAAAATAACTTTTGAATTTTCTATTTTCATGATGGCAACTTTTCCTTTCAAAATCTTGGCGCATACTAAGTTATCGTAAGTTATAAAGTTCGTTTATAAAAAAAAAACTTACCTACAACTTATTTATTCTCTAACTAACTTGAAGATTCACTGATCCATATTACAAAAATATTTTAAAGGCCTATTCAGACCTAAGCGATATTCGCTGCCGCTGTGGGTAGAGGTACAGTCAGGTTCAAAAATGAATTATAAACTTCTCAAAGCAATAGACTGACGCTTCACTTTGACTTACGACCTTTTGTTATAAGTTGTTTTATTACTATACATATCAAATTAACTTTTGATATAGTTCACAATTTCAACCGTTGATCTATAAGTAATGCTGGCGCAATGGTAATCGTGCTCGGATAGAACTTCTGTTCGTTCGATTGCGGAGGATCGAATCCCTCTTTTTTTTTCCCAAATACTTTATTTAATTTAATTTTTAATAATTACTTTATTCTTTTTGTTATTTTTAATACATTTTTTAGTAGGAATTTGATAATTAAAATTGATTTTTGTGTAACTACTAATATAAGTCATTAGTGTTGTGGGTCGTTCGTTATAATCACAGATATAGGTCTATCTATATCTATGGTTAAGTTTAAGAAAGTTTTGTAGGTAGATCGTAGAAAAAAAAAAGTGAACTATTTCGATTTGTGCGGTAGGCATAACTATGTTATCTCGTTTTGAGTCTCTTATTTGAACGTTGTTGATTCTTGGTTATTTTGTGTGACTAAGTAAACAGCATAATAAGTGTCACACTGTCCTGTGGTTTTGCAGTGAAATATTAACAATTGGATTTATATAAATATTGAGGGCGAACATTAAAGCCCTGCATAAATATGTGGATTAAACTTAAAACAAATATCAAATGAAACCAGACTAAGTGTGAGTATTAACATTTAAATTTTGATCATTCCACATGTTAATAATTATATTTTTATAAATAAGGTTCCCTATTCAAAAGTATTTGTTTAAAAGTAAAAAAAGTGATTGATACTTAGTATGTGGTTTTAAAGTTTTTTTCTTAGTAGTAAAATAGATCAACAGCTGTTTTTGCATAAATAATATAATAGTATTCTACGTTTTGTTCCAGTGACGAAATACTATGAGTCTGTGGGATGAGATATGGCATGATGATGAGATGAGTTGTTAAGAATAAACAGGGACGTCAGGGACGTCCGGGAATGTCGAATGAATACGAAGGAAAATGGTTTCCATATAACTAATTCAACACAAAATTAATAACCGTTCATCGTGTACTCAACATTGAAGGCATCAACGACTATCAACTAAAAACTATTATGTTTATAGGAATAAAAAAAAAACGTTAAGATTGTCCCGAGGACCTTTTATTGATATGAATTTTGTTTATTTATTGTAAATAGACTGAAAACGTAAACATCATTTGATAACTTATTATTCAAGGATTAAGAATTGAGGTATGGTTTCAAACATCTTTTCGTAAAGAAAACGATCCTTAAACTTACCTCAATAACTTGTAACAGGGTATTTTTTTATGTAGTTTGGATATTTTTTTCCGTGGTTCTATTTCAGAAGTAGAACACATTTGCATAATATAACTTTATTTCACTAAATCGAATTTGGTTAAACTGAAGAAACTTACACCGCGGTACTGGAACGCAAAGGGCAACTGGCCCCTTTGCGTTCCAGGGCCGCTATGCCCCGTTACTGTTACAAAATAATCGCCTTTTAGCATAGCAGCCCTGGAGCGCAAAAGGCCAGTTGCCCTTTGCGTTCCAGTACCGCGGTGTCAAAAATTTTTTGTTATTGAGCATAACAAGTTTCTTCAGTTTCACCAAATTCAATTTAGTGAAAAAAAGTTATATTATGGAAATGTGTCTTGAGCGTAAAGGTCAATTGGCCCTTTGCATTCCAGGGCTTAAGATAATCTGTCTGAGTCAGAATAACCCAAGTCACGAGCTCACTTCGCTCGTTCTTGCGGACCTGGAAGGCAAAAGGCAACTGCTCTTTTGTGTTCCAGGGCCTACCTAACATGTCCGAGTCGGGATGACCCAAATAGTGAGCTCGCCTTCCTCGGTTTTGCGGCACTGGAACGCAAAAAGGCAACTGGCCCTTTGCGTTTCATGGCCGCGGTGCCTTGGTACTGTTTCCAAATAAACGGCTTTAATAATGATAACTTTGTTAAAAATGTCCGCAATGTATAAAAATACCCTGTAATTGCTAATTAGCTTATAATAATAAGTAAGTTACCCTTGTCCCTTGTTAAAACCACTTATTTTAATTTGAAGAGAATAATAATGTTTTTATTTTGAATTTTTAAATTTTCTTATTTATTGTTTTATATTACTTATATTAATTTTAATAATTTCATAATTTTGTTTAATTAATAAAAAATGCATCTATGATTTCGACATCTATTTCACATTATATCCAGGTCGAGTTTATATTCATAATTATATTATTAATAATATTCATAATTTTAGCAGTTTTATAACTTTAAACATAGAATTATAATAATTTCAACTAAAATATATTAATATTGTTATTACATGTTTTTTTTTTTTTATTAAAAACCCTGTAGGTAATAAATTATAATCATTAGTAAAAATTGAAAACGAAATAAAATGACAATAAGTAGTAATAGACTAACGAAACGAGTAAAAATATTTGACTAACAAAAACAGATGGTGACCATTGCATTGCTTCCATTAGTAATGATCTAACAATATGATTGTGCCGATAGCGTGGGTTCACGAGTTTGAGTTCGAATCTTAACTTTTGAAATGTCAGTTGATTTTATGATAATATTTTTAATAAATAACATTTTTATTTTTATTTTGTTTTAACGCTTATTTATTTTTAAATAAGTTATAATATATTAGTTATTGAATTAAGTATTATTTTTGTGTTTATATTAATTTTTGCTTGCATTTTGAGAATATTTAACAATACCGTTATAATTATATTAAATCACACGACACTAACCAACAAATACAAGAAAAAACACACGTAAATTCCAAACAAACGCAATAAAATTTGTGTGTTAAAAATTATAATTTTTAACAATCGAGTAAAAACCCACAAAAAGTCTATCAACTGCTGCGTGATATTTGAACTCGCACCTCTTTCGACTAACGCATTTATATCCTAAATGCCAAAACCACTGAGCCAACTGGACTCATATTTAGACGTTGAAATTATCAACTTAATAGTTGAAGGATTATTGTGTATCTCGAAAGTAGAAGGTCATAAGTCACACTAAACGTTAAGCAATTTCTTTGATAGCGTACGCATGGAATTTTGATCGCCACTGTACATACCGCGCGGGTTTCGCTCAGGTATTTAGTATCAAGTACCGCGGCTAGAGCAAACTACCGCGCGTTATTCTACCCACAAGGATAGCGAAATCCGTTTTGGTGTGAACAGTTATAATACCGCATACCCACTGGGTTTTCTCTGCCGCAGACGGTAGCGAATACCGCTTAGGTCTGAATAGGCCTTAATGCGAAAGTAACTTTGTCTGCCTTCATTTCTCATGCCTTTTTTAGGGTGTTATAATTTTTCAAAGAGTCCCAGCCTGGGTGAAGAGAAGGGGATGTCAGATTCATGCTGGCTAAAAACAACCCTCTGCTCCTTCCCTTGCCTTTTGCATTCCAGAGCCACGCCACTCTGGATAGTCTAAATATTCCACGACATCTTTTCGGCCTCTGTCATAAAATTATTTTATTTTATCATTTTCAACTAGAAACTTATTATTCTCAGAATATTTTCTTCAAATGAAGGTTATGAAGTGAAAGACGCTGAAATCTTTCTTCAAGTTGTTAGTACTTAAATAACTGGCAATTTTATCTACCCTTATTTTTCTAGTAGGTACCTAATTAGTTTTAACAAGGGGTAAGTAAGTGACCTTTTAGTTATTAAGATACCGCGACCTTGGATCCGGCTCGATCGAAGGACTGAAGTGAAGTAATTTAATGTTTCCACTATTCTGTTAATTATAAAATTCATTAACGATGTATGGAACATGGACATAAAAAAGTTACCATACACTTTTCAATGAAGACTATCCAGGGTCATTTTTTAGGGTTCCGTAGTCAACAAGGAACCCTTATAGTTTCGCCATGTCCGTCCGTCCGTCCGTCTGTCCGCAGTTTAGCTCAGAGACGCACAGTACTAGAGAGCTGTAATTTGGTGTAAATATACGGATTTGTTGTGCCGAAAAAGTGGTAAAATAAAATCTCGTAAAATATTTTTTTTTAGGGTACCTCCTGTACACGTAAAGAGGGGATGTTTTTTTTTTTTCTCGCGTACCCCTTAGTGTGGGGTATCATTAAATAGGTCTTTAAAAAATATTGATAGTTTCCATTAACAATTTTTTGATAAAAAAATTCGTTTGTGAAATATTAAGCTTTAAAGTGCTAAATTTTGCTCGACTCGAGTGTCCCCCCCCTCTACCAGCTAAACGGTTATGTTTGGGGGTGTGAAAAAATTCACAATAGTAGTATATATAACGAAGTTTAAAAGAAAATTATCATGACTAAGTAGGCTTTACAACTTTACGAGTAATAGTCGACCAACTTATAAAATGTACTTGGATAACATATTTTCCTAAACAAAATGTATCGGAGAACAAGCTCTTCAACTGCAACTGTAAGTTTGTCAACTTTATTTTTACAGCTGTAATAGGTATGTTTTTACGGTATGTTTTTTGGGGATAGGTAGGTTTTTATCGTCAACTATTTTTAACTTACTTCAAAAAAGGGGGAGGTTCTAAATTCGTCGTAATCTTTTTTTTATGTATTTTCCCCGATTTCTCAAAGACTCCTGGACCGATTTTGAAAATTCTTCTCTTTAAAATTAAATTCAGCGAATCTCTAAGTTTAGTTAATTCGCATAAGTATTTTGATGGGCAACTACGGAACCCTACACTGTGCGTGGCCCGACACGCACTTGGCCGGTTTTTTTACCGACTTCAAAAGGAGGTTATCAATTCGACCCGTAAGTATGTAATATTTCCAGAACTGTCCAGTTTTCGAATATGTTGGTCTACTTAAACGTCTGAACAAATGTGCCAAATTTCGAAAGCGTATGTATGTAGGTATGTACATATGTTTTTATGTTTGTGTTCGCATATCTCCGGAACTACAAGTCCGATTTAAGTAATTCTTCTTTTGTTATGCTAGGTATTGGGTATGATATAGATATTCAACTTAGGGTACACTACAAGTTTCATCAAAATCGGTTCAGTAGTTTTTGAGATATGGATATTTATGTGGTGACGGATTGCAAGATTAGTGCACATGTAAGACAAATATGTATTTTACAATATAAGAATTTGGGTTGATTAAATATTAAATAAATAAACTAAAAAGGGTAAAATTAAACTTTTTCAAAAAAAGTAACCGACTTCAAAAACAACAACAAAAAAGGGTGAAATAACCTAATTAATAACTTCTTTCGGAAGTCGGTGGCTATATTTTTATATTTTTATTGATTTTTGCCACCGACTTCCGAAAGAAATTATTAATTAGGTTATTTCACCCTTTTTTGTTGTTGTTTTTGGAGTCGGTTACTTTTTTTGAAAAAGTTTTTTTTTAAACTCATTGTTTATTATGACCGTGTATTACTGTACTTTTGTTTGAACTATTTTTACTTTTTGTTTTTGTTGCGCGACTTGTGCAATCGCTAAGCTATTCACTGATGCGCTGCGGAACTGTCTTAGTCTAACCGTATGAGTTGTTATTTCCTTTGCATGAGTATCTTCTGGTGTGGTGACAACAATGCCTTTTTTCATCGCGCATGTTTTATACAGTGTGTCCGGGCACGAGTTAGCGATATTTGAAGGGGATATTCTAAGCTCAATTTCATCGACAAAAATGCTTTAAAAAAAATTCTTACTCCAATACTTCGCGAATAGCAGCCAGTTTATTTTTTTAATCCGTCGAACTGGGGTGTGTACAATAAAATGCAAATATCTTGGAATCCAAGAGACCTACATTCATGAAAATGACTTTATTGCAAAGTTAAACGTTGAGGCTTATTAAAAACTTACAAAAATTTTCTAAATAATATGTAAAAATAACCAAAAAACATGGGCAAACACGAAATTGTACACAAAAATTACTGAATAATTTCACATTTTTAACTCTAGCTCGATAATTACCCCTGAATTTTGATAAGATTTTTGCATTAAATTAAAAGTGTTTGAGTCAGGCTATAAAATGATATCAAAATGATCACTCTACGTTAAGTATCTTAGGAGTTATTCTCACTTGAACATCACCCTTCCTTAGCGCACGTACCCCAATATTACAGGTGTCGCATTCTTTGGGCGAGCTAAATCGTTCCAACGAATATTTATCAGCTGGCATTATTGACCATCATAATCCATAAACTGAAATGGTACATTTTTTTATTATATGAAACCACTTCTTGGAATTATTGCTGCGGGGCGAGACGGAAGGGTGATGTTCAAGTGAGAATAACTCCTAAGATACTTAACGTAGAGTGATAATTTTGATATCATTTTATAGCCTATCTTAAACACTTTTAATTTAATGCAAAAACCCTGGCAAAATTCAGGGGTACTTATAGAGTTAGAGTTAAAAATGTGAAATTATTCAGTAATTTTTGTGTACAATTTCGTGTTTGCCCATGTTTTTTGGTTATTTTTACATATTATTATGAAAACTTTCGTAAGTTTTTGATAAGCCTCAACGTTTAACTTTGCAATAAAGTCATTTGCATGAATGTAGGTCTCTTGGATTTAAAGATATTTGAATTTTATTGTACACACCCCAGTTCGACAGATCAAAAAATTAAAATGGCTGCCATTCGCGAAGTTTTGGAGTAAGAATTTTTTTAAAGCATTTTTGTCGATGAAAAAGAGCCTAGAATATCCCCTTCAAATATCGCTAACCCGTGCCCGGACACACTGTATACTTCGCTAAAGTGTCTAGCTTGTGGTTAAACGTCAAATCTATATCTATAAGAATAATGTATCCTCCAACAATATCTTTTGTGCTCATTTCACGGTACATTAATCCGATATTTTCTCCAGAAACATATCAAGATGAAAACGAGGGAGAATTCTCATCCATCTCCTACGTACCGACATGTGATTTATACCAAGAATGTTTATTTTTACTCGATCAACGCCTGAAAATGAGGTATAACTTAACTGTAACTAGAGTTTCTTAACGGTACTTTTTTGTAGGAATCTATCATCTAATGCTAACTCCTGACATTTCAAAGTGCGTTCTGCATCTAGATATTTTTCATAACATTTAATTAATAACAATTAGTGTGTTGGTGCTAGTAATTTTTTTTATCGACCCAATGATTCCAAAACGTGTTTTCTTTTTTTTTAATTTTTGCAAAACGACTTTTATTTATTAAAATCTATCATTTGATGAGATTAGACTTTCTAAATCTTAGGTAATAAGTATTGCAACCCTTTCTTAATTTAATAAGTCTAAAAAAAGCTATTTTTTAAAAGCTTGGCTAGTGTTGCTTGTTTTCTTTTAGAGCATCTTACACGCTCGATTTCAAATTTCCTAAAGTGTTTTTCACACTCAGAGTAATAAGAGAAAGAAGTAATCGACACTTGATAGTGCTCGTCCAAGCGGAGAGTTCTACAAACACAAACCTACTTTTACAATACATCTAAAGCTTCTAATTTCGGGCACGCCGCAATTGCGGCGGTAAGACCCCTCTTTGAGGAGTGGCTGGAGAGAAGTCATGGCGTCCTGACCTACCGCTTGACGCAGGTCCTCACCGGACACGGAAGTTTCGGGAGGTACCTGTGTCTGATGCGAAAGGAGGAGACGCCTGGGTGTCACCACTGCGAAGATCGCCCGGAGGACACGGTGGAGCATACGGTGCAAGACTGCCCAGCTTGGGCGGAGCACCGACGTGTCCTCACGGCTGCGATAGGCGGAGACCTCTCGCGCCCAGCATTGGTCGCGGCCATGCTGCGGGGCGAGACGGAGTGGGAAGCGGTCGCCTCCTTCCGCGAAGCAGTAATGCTCGTGAAGGAGGAGGCGGGCCGCGAGCGAGAGAGGACAGAGTCCTCCCTCCGCCCCATCCGCGGTAGTAGACGCCCACGGCGACGGACGTCGCTAGATGATCTCCGGCCACCGTAGGCGCGGGCATGCGGGCAGCGAGTAAAGGGCAACTCGCTGCCCGACCAAGGACCATGCCCGGGTCGACGGCGCGTTGTGTCCCACGCGCGCCTCAAAGAGCGTCAGCATAATGACGGGGCCCCCCTCTCAGAGGGCCAAAGCCTGCCGGGGTCGCGGGATTATTTCCTTACCGTGACCCTGGAACAGAAAGGGCTATTGAAGGACACCGTGGATTTTAGTCAGTAAAAGTCTGACAGTCCCTCCCGCCCTGCCCGGGGTTGGAGGACTCATTTGATGATTTTACCACGCTAAAAAAAAAAAAAAAAAAAAAAGCTTCTAATTTCCCCGGGTTTGGTTTACGATCGACCCATCGCGAGTTCCGCGGCGGAGAAATAAAATTTAAAGTCTTTCCACTTTCAACTGGTAATCTGGCTGGTTTCTTCATTTGTTTGTGTAGGCGTGGGTAAGGGCTTGGAGGCGTAGTTTAGCACAGCGATAGGTATTATAAAAAAAACTGCACTGGTAACAGCTACCACTGTGATTACTATTGGTACCTAAAATAACGTCCACCGAGAACTTGGCTGCGGCGTCTTCATCTTACTTCTATGTCAAAACTGATGTTCTACACTATGGCCGCCTCACCTGAGCTCGGAGTTCGTTAAAGAGGTTATAGCAACGCCAACGAGGTTGCGCCAACTAATTAATTTAAGATCTTCGCCAACACTACTAACCCGGAATGAACCGAGGGGCGGTTCATTCCACATTCTGAATGGTACCCTAGAGATGGTAAAAGGAATAGAGGAAGGCAAGGGAAGAGATGGGAAGATGAGTTAAAATTAACAGCTGGTCCCAACTGGAGAAGAGTAGCCAGAGATAGAAAACAATGGAAGATGTTAGAGGAGGCCTATGCCAGAAGGCACACTGAACGAAGAGACATACTATAAGAAAAAAAAAAAAAAAAAAAACGTTAAATAGTTCAGGATAAAAGGCTGATTGATTGATTGATTGATTTAACGCTCATACGCTATCTACCGATAATGGATCCGCTTATTGCGTTCATCGCTTATTGCCTTTGATAAGTTAAGTCGACGGATTATATTCAGTGTATGAAGCACTATCCAGGGTCGGACTTGCCGTGTAGTCGAGGGGGCCACACACACACAGGATCAAACTCTTACGAGCTAAGTGTAAATTGGATCAGACAGTCCATTCATGCAACCGTTTTTTTCCAATTCGATTTCTCTCAAAAACAATTTATTTTAGGCCCGAAAACTCTGAAATCATTCATTGGTTGATCATTGAGTTAAATGATTAGTGACGTCACAATTTCCTTTTGTCGTACAACATCTATGGAAGAATGGCATTTTAACAGCTCAAAAAGTATGTCAATTGATTGATGGTTCAAATACCAAATATCGAAATGTAAAAAAACACTAAAAATGGTTGAACCTGAGTCTGGCATTAAGTCGAACTTGTGAGGAGCCCTGGGGCCTTACCACGAGCTCTTAACGCGATCCAGTTTAGGCTGTGGGAAAGAGACAGAGCTATACAAGTCGTCTAGCTCCATCTCTTTCCCACAGCCTAAACTAGATCGTGGTAAGGCCTCTGGCCCTTTCGGCTCAATCCGACCCTGACTATATCTAAGTACTTCATGCACCGAATTTAATTCTAAGAAGTAAGTACATATACCTAGAGCTTCCAAATTAGGCTCTTAATCTTGGTACCGCGATCGAGATTAAGAAAGGCTTGTACTAGACTAGACTAAACATTTACGAATTTATGGCGTCGATGGCGACCTTTACCAAGCAGTCGGACAATAAAATGAGTAAAACAAAAAAAAAACAATGGAATCATTCAATTATCGTCACTGATTGGATTCCTCTGGGAGGTTATCGCTGTCAAAGTCGGCCGCGAGAAAGTTGTTGTGACGAACTGCCATATTCATGCTTGCTTTGTCTTTTTCGCGGGGCAAACATGACCGAAAAATTGCACACAATAGAGAGGTTGGAAGGGTAAAATGGAAGCCTTTGTCTAGCAGTGGAACACACAGTACCTTATGAGAACTAGCCATTTTGCTAAATCAGGCCTTTTGAGAATTTGCCATTATGAGAATTAGGCTTTTAAAGAATTTTCCATTTTGAGAAATTGTCCTTTTGCGACTCGGTTCTCGCTTAGGCGCAACCTTAAAAAAATATTAACCAAGTAGAGCTTTAGATTTTAACTCTCAACATGAAAACGCAATTCAGAAATCACATAATTACGTCTAAAAGGTTTCTATAATAGAACAATCAACGTCAACATTAAATCATTATTTTATCAAAAATATTAAAAACACAAACTTGCATTATGTACCGAAATAAACGCTAAGCCATCCAGTATAATGACGAACGAGTAACATGAATAACATACTTAACCTATTTTTATTATTCTGAAGTTATTTTTATTTATGAACTTTGTGACGATAAGTTTACATTATTTTGTTATCAATCTATGTCATCATTAAAGCTGCTAAAATACATCACTCACTTCTGTTGGTGATAAGAATCAAAAAGAAACATTTGTGTTAAGCGATGTTTTTTTAGCTTAATAAGTTTTAATAACTATGTTTTTTACTCCTAAACATAAAATATACCGTCTCACCACAAAAAAAGTTAAACATTAACCGTGGTACCACAAAAACTTTTAAACATCTGTTGAACACTTGTCTAAAAAAATGTCAGATTATGACGTTGAAATAACGTCCGTTTTGCAGTCACACTTTTTTTAAACAAGTGTTCAACAGTATTTTAAGTTTTTGTAGTAAGGCTGTTATTGTCAAAAAATAAACTGTCGACGTCAAAACGGCATTCCACATTGATATAAGGGTCATTTTGCAGTTACACTTTTTTAGACAAGCGTTCAACAGATGTTTAACACTTGTCTAAAGAAACTGTCAACTTCAAAACGGCATTTGACGTTGATATAAATGTCGTTTTGCAGGTACACATTTTTTTAGACAAGTGTTTTTTGTAGTAAAGCTGAAAAAATTGTATTCCATGGAGTATAATTATTAATATCTTTGACATCTTTAGATTTGATAACGGAACGCACGTGCGTTGAATGTAACGAGATACACGTTCATATTTAGGCTGAAGCCCAACGAGCGTAAACTGAGTTAGTCACGTAATTTCGTGTTATGGTACAGCGCAGACCACTCATTTTGAATCGCGAAAAACTTTGCAATGAACACGGCCGTATTTACGCTCGTCTGGCTATAGCATTAAGAGCTTAATATTAGTAAGAATGAGGGCTTATTTTCTCTGTGATATCAGATCCGTGTGAAATCTTTCATATTTTAAAACCCTTTCATACATTTACCATAAGTCTACATAGGCCCTTGCAGATAACTCGCTCAAACGAAAGAGGTTTATACCCCGAAAGGTTTTATTTGAAATTCAAAAATCTATTTTCAGACAGAATTTATTCCGCCCCCGCATTTTGCCTCGCTGGATAGTGACTGTGAAAGCTACTACCTACCAGTAAGATAGGGCAAAGTGTACCCCTGCCAGTCCATCAGACTCCTAGAGAGATTATTGGATTTTTCGATTACAAATATCCTAGTAGCAGCTGATGCGGGCGGCGAGTAAGGGAGGACTCATTTGATGATTTTACCACGATAAAAAAAGTATAGATTAATAAAATATTGGAGTTTGCAAAAGTTAATATAACGATACTTAAGGCGTGTAGTCAAATAAAAACATTGATAATATTAATCAATCAAGTTTATAATGAAAAATCATTGGAAATAGCAGTCAATAATTAAATCAATTATTTTATCAAAAAAAGTCTGTCTTTCCTAGCTCACAAGTTTTCAAATAAAAGGTTTGGAACTGTTCCGTTTTGAGACACGACTAAATGGCATTTCAGCGATGGCAGATTGTAGTTTCAAAATAAATAAAAATAAATAAAAAGGTTTATCAAATAACGTTTGCCAAAAAACATCTACAGCGTTGATTGAAAACGGACGGACATCGAATCAAAAAAGCTTGGCTTTGACAACGCATGGTCAGGAGCATTCAAGAGTGTCAACTAGTATCCATGTTTGAATATTCCGTCAAAAACTATTCATCTATACGCGAGATGGTTTCATTTATTTTTTGTTGTCGATCGATGTAAATATGGTTATTGCAATACATAGAGTCACTTTTTTGAGTTCCATTGTTTGAACAACAAAGTAAAGTGAAAGGGAATTCATGCGTTCGCAGAAAAGAGCCATTTTCAATAGATAAAAATATGCGAATATCGATGCTGAAAGGTGTCATTTCACGCTGATATTTTAAAGAACGGGAGTTGAAATCGTACATCTAACAATATCTATAATATTGGTATTGTGTCCAAGTTTGTCATTATGTTATAGTGCCATCAATAAACATGTTTCGACGCACAAAATTAGAACTACAGTTGTCAATCTAAAAAAGTCATAGAGTATTAGAAGACATGTACATACGCCAACACATCAACCTACCTCAATCTGTCTTTCTTTAATAGATTTTCAACCTTGTCACAATAGTGGAAGGTTAATGTTCGATTGGTAAAATTAGACAGATGAAGTAGGTAGAGCTGCTGGCATCTGTACAAGTGTACACTCAGCTTAGGGTGGCTAAATGTTGAAAAAGAGGGACATAGTTGACAGAAAGATTAATATCGGTCGAAGTCACGAACAAAATCTAACGACAAATTTATTTGTGGAGCAAGGTCAATACCCTTCTCAGTAATGAGAGAACTATTCTATTCTTCGTCATTTTATAAATGGCCCCAAATCTGTTCTGCGGTATAGGGTAAAGGGAGGTTATTTTGTGAGACAGGTAACTCAGTGATAGAGTCTTAAAAGTCTCTCAAAATGTTACCTATGCATGCAGTAATGCGAAATGATGCAACTAGTTCACCACAAGTGGACAAGACGTAGTGACACATCATTTCGCATTACAGCATGCATAGGTTAGGTACGTTTTGAAAGTTTTAAGACTTGTATCACGTAAGTTGCCTGTCTCACAAAATAACCTCCTTTACCTTACATTTCATTATAAGTATTTAAATTAAATAATCCACTCATGCGAATAGCCATATCTTTTTAGCAATTTTACTACTATTATAAAAGGAAAAAAACGAAGTAGCTTGTGGATGCTGCTTTGATTAAAATATTTAGATCACTAACTTTTGAATAAAAATATTTGTCATTTCGTACGGTCTCATTGCGCAAAATAATAAAAAAAAAAACAACAAAACAAATTGGCTTTTTATATTTATGAAGTCGAATTGAATATTTAATCAAATAGAATATTGAATCTCTGTGGCTATTTTTACATATATCTTTTTGAAAAATATAACAATCACAACGCCCACCACAAGGGAATCACTCGTTATTTCAACCACTGAATTGAAATATTTTATGAAAATTAAAAAGTTTTATTTTTATATAAACACTAGCACAAAATCCAATATCAAAACCTTATATCTGAAGACATCGCAGCATGATCGTATGAATGCCAAAATATGCTCTTTCTTTGTTGCCAGTGTGCGGTGGGCTTAAGGCACAAGTTCTTTAAACTCTTTTTTTTTTAAGAATTTTGCCCCTCACTTGGAATTTCTCCTGTATCGTGGGTGCGTTTACAAACATAGAAACTCACATGCACAAACACCCAGACCCGGAACAACTACTTGCAGGATCGAACCCGCGACACACAGCACAGTAGACCAATTGCTCAGCCACTGCGCCAAACGTGCCGTTTTGTCCAACTGCTGAGCAAAAGACTCCTCATAGGCTTCCATTCAGTTTGTTACAATACTAAGCTTTAGGCTGCGGTTCCACTGACGCCGAGCGGAGCAGAGCTGCGACAAACTGTGCCGCGATTCATCAATCACATGGAGAACTGGAAAGAGATGTGAATTTCAATCCATTTGATTGCTGAATCGCGGCACAGCTCCGCCTCAATGGAAGCGCAGTCTTATTGTCTTTCTTTAATAAATGGATATTATTATAATTAAATTATCACTTTATTTCTGGCAATTTTTAATAACAGACAGAAATATAAAAATGTTGGTATAACGATTTGTGTTGAGTCAATTAGGCAATAATTCACGCGTCTCAAGTAACCTTTTGTCAACGCTTTAGAACATTGTTATGACTGTCTAAAAATCATATCTCATAACAAAAACGAAATTATTCATTTATATTCTTGTTGAAAGCATTTTCTTGCAAAAGAATCATCCGTCTCCATTATTATTTTACTCCTATAACGAAGAGCCTTTGCGTCGAGTTAATGATACGTTTCTTCTAAATTACTGGATATATTTTGCGTTTCATAGCTTATACCTGCGACTATCATTTGTTAGTAATATAATAAATGCGAAAGTTTGTGCGATTGGATGGATGTTTGTTACTCTTACACACAGAACTACTGAACAGATTTGGATGTTTGGTACTCATAAGTTTATAACCTGATGGAGTAACACATCTTGTGGGAAAATTTCTCGAAGTACACGGAAAAGAGAAGGATCAAGGGTATATTTCTGCCTTATTTAGGACGCAAAATCGTCAAATTAGTCCTCCCGCCCTATAATGAGCGGAAAATCACCCTTACCCTTTGACAAGGACGCGGTACACTTTAAACGATCCCGCGACCATGGCAAGCATAGGGGTCCCCGTCAGTTTGCTGATAGCTCTTTGAGGCTATATCCTACTTATATTATAAATGCGAAAGTTTGTGAGGATGTATGTATGTGTATGTGTATGTAGATATGTTTGTTACTCTTTCACGCAAAAACCACTGAACGGATTTAGCTAAAATTTAATACACAGATTGTTTATAACCTGGATTAACACAGGATAGTTCTGTTTTTCTCCCGATTTTATGTTCCCGTGAGATAATTTTCGAGTTGTAGCGGGTGAAGCCGCTGGCAACAGCAAGTTGACTATAAACCCCTTCGTACACAACGCGACAAAGTCTCCGATACCTTACGATTTTGGAATTCACTGACCCTACTTATGTACGAACCGAAAACGTTTTCCTGCCCCTAAATGTTATCCTATCTCAATGATTTTTTAGAATACTTCTGACACTGTAAAAAACTAGGTTTATAGGTTTTCTTTTTTTCAAAATTTATGATAGTTTGAAAGTAACAGGCGCCTAAAAGTTACTATTTTTATGACATAATCTTCATTGAAGTAAAACCTTTGTATTTTAAAAACAAAGAAGTTTTAGAAAAAAAGCAAAACCTACAAACCTAGAATATAATAATGCTGAAACGATTGACACAAGAATCTAAGAGATTGAACGTGATTTAGTATGTGAAAAACGTTTTCTTCCGAGAGACAAATTTCATATTAAAAATACTCACAGTCAGTCGCGAGTTGCAACGCTGTCTATCGCACGATAGGGGGTTTTTCAACGAGCGAGAGGGACAGCACGAGTTTTTCTAAATACCTATTTTTTGAAAAGGCAGCCGCTATACAATCCTCTTAAGAATGCGCTACAAGCGAAATCTTCAATTTTGGATTGGATTTTTAGAGTACTAAATCGTGTTTAATTCGGAAAAAAAGTATAGGTTGGGAAACTTCATTATATTTGCGAGGGCAGAGTCAAACAGAAAACATAAAAAGACAAAATTTTCTCGATAGAAAACGATCACAAAGTTACCTCTAATTTTCACGTTTTTTTGATTTCATTCTATTTGTATCATCGTCATACGTTGCATCGTCGTGACGTGATTATTTACTTTGCTCGACGTCGATTTCCACGTCACGGCTCGTTACAACGACGCAACGTGCAGCGCCAAGTTGCATCGTCGTAACGTGTTTATGTGTTAGAGCTCTTTCCTGGTGAAACTCGGTAGAAAAAAATGCTATGATTAACTTATTTCTTAATTTCGCCGAGAACTATCTATTGAGGATATTTTAATATGTGAAGGCGAGCTCTAACCGTGGTACCCAAACTCCACAGACGCCTGCCATTCTCTTTTACTTTGTAAGTAAGATTCGATATTAGGTAGAGGTTTTGGTTCCTATACATAGCGCACACGCGATAATATATTGTTTGATTCTAATGCCGTTTGCAGAGTACAAAGGTAGAGAAAAACATGCAATATGTGTTTTTATTGAATACTTCCTACATCATTCACAACAAATGAAAAATTTTTAAAACAAAAAACATAACAATCACAATCACGAAACTACAATGAAAATCAATTAAATTAATGAAATGAAAAATGCAGAACTACTGCGTGCGATGGTACCGTGCGGCGGTACACACTTATTTCAAGAACAGAGGCCGAGTCACATACTTGACATACTGTAATAATACATATTAGGTGCACTGTGGCACTGCAGTTGTTTTGTTTTTTCAAAGAAGTTTTGCAGAGCGCGTCGTCACAGCGCCCGTGGTTGTTATTGGTACTAGAGCAGAGGCATGTGAGACGCGAGGGTGAAATCTGAATTTTTCCTGGCATTATACCCGCTCTTAAACGCATTGTATACGTACGGGCTTAATTGCCTCGCGATCCCAGATGCCTCGGGTGTCTACCTCTGGTTATTTCAAAAGAAAAATAAAGTAAAGCCACATACGCAAAGCTTCTATTAACTTGATTCTAATAATTTACAAGACGCTCTATCACCGTAAAGGACTTATGTAAATTAATTTCAGTCACACGCTTTGAAAATAACACACTTGTCGAACGATCTCATCACATATTCTCTTTGGCTCTACGGTTCAATGGCAAGAATAACAACGTGTTTAAATAATCTTGTAGAAGTAAAAGCAAATAAGCCGACAGTCTGTCTTTTCTTATTACATCGAAAAGACGATGTTGTCTTAAAGAGGTTGACAACCAGTCTCGTCAAAGGGTGATTACGTTGCCCAGGACCCGGGTTTCGTGTAGGAAAGATTACTGGGAGGTTCCATATTAGTTTTCGAAAGTTGATGATTTGATTTTTATTAAATCGAACTCGATATGTCGAATTTTTTTTTTTAATTAATATTTCTAACTATGCGATTTAACGCTTTTGCGAAAAACCCTCCAGCGATTGATCATTAGTTCGATAATAATTGTCAGTTCCTAAAACCTACTGTTGTCCGCAGGAGAGCGGAGGAATATCACTCGTACTCACGAACCACACGGGTGTTCCTACACACACTGTCATTAGGAAGGAGCAGGATCAAAATGATCTTCCGCTGTGCTGAGCTGGTGCAGGCATACTAGAATCTGTAGGCCCCTCCCCAGGGTCCAGTCAAGTGAGTACAAGTCTGACAGTCCCTCCCGTCCTGCCTTGGGCAGCAGGACTCATTTGATGATTTTACCACGATAATAAAGGGTTCAGTGCGGTGTAGGTACAATTCGTACAATACTTCTGCGCCCTCACAAAAAGAGCGCGCCCCTGCGCGCGCCCTTTTTCGTTCAAATTTAATAAATCTATACTATGTAATATTATTAAGCTAAAACTCTACTAATTGAGAAAGACTATAAGCTATAAACATCACGCTAAGATCAAAAGGAACCGATATATGCACATCACACAAATTACAGGTACAAAGCAGATCTTATAAATAGGGTGACACAATGGAAGGTCTTATCGCCAAAAGCGATCTTTTCGTAGAGAACGGCTAATTGCATTAAAGTGTAACTAACGGACTAATAACATTACTTCAGTGAACTAGACTACGAGAATCCCACATCTTCCTGGATTGTTATTGTAAACAAATGGCAGTGATCGGTAATGCGATACCGTAAGGACTTAGTGTCGCACACGAGCGACTCGCGGCAGCTACAAACTCCGCCACGAGAAGCTAGAAGCGGCTACAGAAGTAGCTGAAGCGCGCCACAGCCATTTGTGGCCAGTTCTGCTACTTTTTTTAACCAATGCATTACTGAGGTAAGAGAGAGAGGGGTGCGGAATCACACGAGTGGCGTGTGGCGTTGTTTTGTGTCGGCATTTAATGGCCGGTGCGGGCCACAAGAAGCGAGCAGCGACGATTGTAGCGTGTGGCGGCCACCGGTGTCAACCATGTGCGGTGAGTCCATATAAAATGTATGAAAACTACAGGAAATATTGTAGCGTAGTAGCGGCGTTTTGTGGTTGTGGCCGGAGACCCTAATGTAAGTGGGCGTGGAAGCGAGTGACGCAAGCGATCTCGGTGTTTCATTGATGTAAGTAATAGTAAACAATCTGACCTTCACAGCAAAGGAAAATAAGCAAAGAAAGGCGGCTACCACCTACTTCCATAGTAAATGCGAAATTTAATATCCAGCTGTTAGGATTTTCCACTTTTAAAGCTGAATAGATATATATCGGGTAGAGAGGATGAACCACTGAAACCAAAGGTTCTGTAATAATTGTATTGATTGAAAAAGAGTGTCTGCGGAATTTGTTGCCCGTTCTTCTCCATAGATATCTACGCTTTGGATTGGGCACCTACAGTATTTTCACATTTATTATTTATTTTCTTATGACTGAGATTTTAGTGTGATAATTTTTATTTCATTTTTAACTGGCCTAATTATAATATAAATCTTTTTAAGTTTACATGGAAAATTATTTAATCACACCAGACCTGTACTCTCTGTATACATCCGACCTACCAAAAAGCGAAGAGTTTACTGTCGCGACTTATGCAGATGATACAGCTTTACTCGCTTCGCACTCATGCCCAGCTCAAGCATCTAAACTCCTACAGAGAGCTCTTCACAAAATAGAGAAATGGTTGTCCAAATAGAGAATTGTAGCAAGTGAGTCCAAATCAGTACACGTAACTTTTACACTTCGTAAACAAGACTGCCCCCCAGTAACTCTGAATGGCACACAACTCCCTCATCAAAACTCGTTAAAATACCTGGGAATGCATTTAGACCGCAGACTCACTTGGAAGAAACATGTGCAAGCAAAAAGAGATCAGATTAACCTCAAGTACAAGAGTCTCTACTGGTTGCTGGGTAGGAAACTCAAAACTAGCGATTGACAAAAAAGATCTCATTTACAATGTTATGCTAAAGCCGATCTGGACCTACGGTATTGAACTATGGGGCACAGCATGTAGCACCAATATAACAATAATACAAAGAGCGCAAAACTATATCCTGAGGCAAATGTCAAATGCACCATGGTTCATCAAAACAAAGGAGATACATGAAATTCTTAATGTACCAATGGTTAAAGAAGTGATAGATTACCATGGCTTCACTTACAAGACACTGCTACTAAACCATCCAAATCAGCTTGCAGGACAGCTCACCATCCCTGAAACAATTCGTCGACTGAAGAAACGACGAGACCTCTTTGACGAGAATAGTTGCTGAAGGCTGACTATGCATAAAACGATGGGTGGACTCCACTGGGAGTATTCTAGCACCCTACACATCATTTTTTCTACAACCCATCTGCTTATAGTCTATGCGACTGATTGCACGATAATAATAAAAAAAGAAAACACATCAGACCCAACTGATTTAAATAGAATCCTTCACAGATATAGATTTATTATGGTCTAAAATGACACATAGGTTTATTATCCTGAAAAAACGGAAGTCGGCGTGGGACAATTTTCAAACTTACGTGCGGGTATTTTTGTCATCAATCAATCATCATCAATCATCAATTTACCTTTAACCTTAAATCGGACTTGGCTAAGATCTGGATTCCTGTTACGCTGATGTTTGTCGCGTAATAATATACTTACATTGTGTTCAATATAGCAACATAAGGCGACGCTGACGTCAGAGTTGCGTACTATGTTGCTTTTTCTCACTAAATTACGCGACCGAACAATCGCGATCGCCTTTACGCGACTACCATCTGCGCGCAAATTCGGAACAGCGGGGCGTGCAGCGGCGCGTTGTTTTGAGCCCGTACGCTCGACTACTAAACGTATGGATTTCTCATTTGGTGTATTCTTAGCAGCGTTTTATTGTGTGGTTAAAAACACTGCTACGAATATACGTTCAGGTTCAGTAGTCCAGCGTGCACGCTCAAAACAACGCGCCGCTGCACGCCACGCCGCTCTGAATTTGCGGCCTAACAGGAATTCGAATGCAAACTTAGTATGCAGTCCAATGCATGACAATGCTACAAGTTGGAACTCCAACAATAAAACTCGATTATTACTTTGGTGCAACCAATAGAACTCGACAAGCTACTGGACCACAAGTAACTTACTGGTGGAGAACTTTACACAATAGCGAATGCAAGGAAGATAAAGTGGACGTATAAAACGAAAAAATACAATGTTACCTTTCGTAAAAATACTCTTAGGGTGCTCCCACATTTATCGACGCGGAATCGGCTTAAGCCGGTCAAAAAATCCTTTATGTCAACGTAATAAGGGTGTTACTAATGCTTTTCGCATCGGCTCGGCTCGGACGACGCGAGCCGATGCGAATGGTATTAGTAACATTCTTATTACGATGGCTTTGGGAGGAGCCTTACACGTGATAAGGTTTTTAAAAAATATTTTCGAGGAAAAATCTAATATTCAAGGAAGAATTTTCCTTTGTACATCTGAGGCGAGAGTGGGCGTTATAAATTAAATTAAATGGTGTTGAATTTAAGTAATTGCTTGAAACACTTACCAAGTAATTCTTTCTTAGGGGTCATTGATTTTAATGTGTTTTCAGAGACATTTCACTAATAAACCAACTTAAGGCAGTGGTCCGACCGACGAACGGTGAGAAATCGAGTAACTGTCGGCGATTTTCTCTCTCAAGAAACGCACAATGAATGTACATTCAAACTATAAACTCGGTCAGCGATACTCGTTCAGCGATGCTCGCTGGGTTCCCTTGATCAATTTTTACAGAGGACTGAGCGACCGCGGGCGAGTGGCGCGAGTAATCGCTCGCGCGAGTTAAGCCCGGCGACAAAACTATCGAAACTACACTCGCTTCCCGCTGATCGTCAACTCTTTTATAATTTCTAGTTCTACTCGTTACTCGTTCATCGTCGGCGGTCGGACCACTGCCTAACTTACTCTATTTGGTTTTTAAAAAAAGAACGTTCACGGCCCGTGCTCGGCTTTGTGTCCGTGAGTGGTTAGCGCAGGGTGAAATCAAATGTATAGAAACGTTTTAAACATTTCACGAGGGGCTGCCAGTGGCGAATTCGCGTGCGGTTTTCTCCGAACTATTCGCGGCGCGCGGTGTTTGTATCGAGTGACGGAAAGAAAAGTAGTACTAAGGTATGAGTGCGATGCCACGAAATAGAGCAGTTATATGCCGCCAATCGCTACTGCGGGTACAAGTAGCTACGCAGCACCCCCGCCATACCGTTTACCGCCTATACCAAAGTCGTGATCAAGCTATTAGGTTGCCTTCTACAAGTTCACACGATAGTAATACTCTGATTTAATTATCGTGATTATCGCCAATGTGAATGTTATCTGACTGCAGCTCATTTTAATTTAATTCATAGGTTCAATGATGCGACGACGACAGATTCGCTTGTGGTGGCGCTTCGCACCGCGACAGAGAGAGGAGACCGCGACCGGAGACCGCGACCGGAGACCGCGACCGGAGACCGCGACCGGAGACCGCGACAGGAGACCGCGACTGTTATTTGACAATAGGCAATGTATGAGCGGCAGTTCGCGAGCGAGACACAGACAGGAGACAGATACGGTCGCGGTCTCCGGTCGCGTCCCCGGTCGCGGTCTCCGGTCGCGGTCTCCGGTCGCGGTCTCATATCTCGGTCGCAGCACGAACGTCACCTTTGCAACGTACAGACACAATCTTATGCACATGCCACATGCACGTTTGCTACGCTTGTCATATAACCTGAGGTGTGAATCGGATGTTTTTCTTGAGTGTTTAAAAAGGTGGATTCCTTTGTAGACGCGCCTGTTTGCCAACAGAAATTAGGCCTGATTTACTCTCTTATCCTCTTGCTTGTACTCGTATCTTACCTACATTATGTTTTTGCATGGTTACTAGGAACAAGGTTCAATTTACTCAGAACTGAAAAAAAGAACTTTGAAAAACAAGTAATTTTCTTTCGACGGCATTTTTCGCTTAACTATAAGTTTCTAGTTTCCAATTTCCCCTGATTTAAAAGGAATTTCTTAGAACTAGCTTTTTTTCGTGACTCGAGTCGTGTTTATTTTGAATTAGACAGCCAATTTGAGTTGTGCTCTACTTTTAATAAACTGTTGATGTTTGACGACACGGCTGGCGCAGTGGCTGAGTGATCGACTGCCGCGCAGCGTGTCGCGGGTTCAATCCCCGCACGCAGCAAATATTTGCATAACCTACGATTCATTTTATTGTCTGAGAAAGAGTCTGGGTCGATGACTGGATGAGAGACATATGGGTCGTCGGTTTCTAAGCCGAGGAAAGTGTAAGGAGTTATTCTGGTGGTAAGACTGGGTTTCATGGTGGATTCTACGTAGTAGTTGGCAGGCTTTGGGGGCCATTCGTTTGTGTAGTATCTGTGGGTGGGTTGTGGGTGCAGGAGCTGGGTGTAAGGATCTTCGGGGCTGGGGTCGGCACCTCGCAGGCTGGCGGCGGGGTGGCGTGTCTGTATATATGTTACGGCTAATACCCGAAGTGCCGTTATATAAACCTAGGTTTAACCGGCTAAACCTAGGTGTAATCGACCACACGCGGTTAAACCTAGGTGTATCCCACTTATCTTCGGTTAGAAATAGGTTTAGGCGTAAGTGGCCACTTTCGCGCTCGTCTAAATCGGTCTATAGCGTTAGGGCGCCTTTCCTCCAGAGATGTGCTATGTAGCTGTGCTGCGAGAATGTCAAAGCTGAGCTACGAAACCGCGATCACTGATGTTACGCTATGTAGCGGTGCGAGCAAGATGTGCTATGAAGTCGCGCAGCTCGAGCTATGTGATTTATCTATACTAGGGAAGACGACCCATAGCACGCATCTATAGCACGCTGCCATAGCACAGGATGCGTGCTATGGCTATCCATATAAAAAACACATCTTACTTGTTTCTCTTTCGTCCGAACGCTGCCTCAGTGCAAACGTGTTGTCCAAATTCTTAGTAAATTAAATATTTTAAAGTAATACGTTATCAAACAATAACAGTTCCTACTCATTAGGACATAAATCTAATAACCATAAATCAGTGCGTGGAACCTGAACGTTGTCAGCGCGTCAGAAGCCCCCCGTACCTCGACGTGCGGGAAAGAGAAGCACCTCAATAATTGCCATCCCGCCCTCGCATCGCTCAGCCTGTGCGCTCACGCACACACCTTTGCTTCGTCATCACCTGCCTGCTGGCCGCTTTGAATCGCCAAGACCGCACATACTTACCCATCGATGTACGTCGCTGTTACCTGCGCCAGCTGTGAATGAACTTCGTTAACTTAATTACCTGTTATCACCTTGCGAACTGTGAGTTTTTTCTCTATAATATTATACACTTACCTTCGGAATAATGGATCGCACTCCACCGAAATCTCTGTCTGTCTCAGACCCAAACTTAAATACAGCAGGGTCTCCACGGCCAACCCCTAGTCTGAATGTCACCGTAAGAGCTACCGCCAAAAGAGTGCGAGTAGATGACAATGTGGTAACTGACAAATTTGAGCAATTCAAGATGGATATTGCGGAAATGTTTACCTCAATGTTAGCTCCCCTGATAACGCGGTTGGACAGTGTGGAAAAGAGTCTACTTAATATCACACAGCAAAATGCGGATATTATTTCATCTAACATTGAGATAGAAGAGACACTTGGATTTTTGAAAAACAAAATTATTGAATCTGATAACAAAATCCGTGAACTTGAAAAAGTGTTAACCACTACGCGGAATTCTATAGCAGATATCGAGGAAAAGTCTGAAAACTTAGAACGCTTCATTAGAAAAACCTCAATAGAGGTCAGAGGCGTTCCGATCGTGAGAGGGGAAAACAAGGCAGATCTGTTAGTTAAAACTACTAATCTCTTGAAGACAATAAATGTTGAATCAAGCGACATAAAAGATGTCTACCGTCTACCTTATAAAGCAGGTTCTACATCGTCAACCGTTATTGTTGAGTTCACAAATGTCTTCACGAAGGAAAAATTCCTAAAGAGAACAAAGCAATACAATTCTGTAAACAAAACATGTCGACTTGATTCCTCACACCTAGGGTTTACCGGCACTTCATCTCCACTTTACTTCTCGGATCACCTCACGAATAAGTCCAAGAGGCTATTTTTTCTGGCTCGAGATTTCGCTGCCTCAGAAAATTATCGTTTTTGCTGGATCGCAAATGGAAGAATTTTTCTGCGAAAAGAAGAAGGAGAAAAATATACACTGGTCAAAAGTGAGACTGCTCTCATGCAATTACGCAGTAAATCACCCTAGATTATTATCATTTCATCTTACGTATTTTTATTATTACATTGTAAAAGTAACTAAAGCTTTCTCTTTTAAACTATGTCTTAGAGTAACTAAAACAATCAACAAGATTATCCACAAAGTGAAAATTCAATACTCCACCTACAAACCACACACCTACCCTCTCATTCACACACCACATTCCAAACCCATTCACACTCACACACTGTATATTCTAGCGCGCATAATATTTGCCCACATCAACATTATCGCAGTTCAGGCAAAATGTCACAGATGCTGGGAATCAAACATTTCTTGTATTCGCTCATTTTATTCTAATATGTTGTCAAGTAACTATAAATCACCCATTTCTTTTAAATCACTATCAAGAATCCACTATTTATATGAAACGAATAAACTCTATACTGAAAACACACTAATAATTAACACTTTAAATGGCTAACCAAATTAACTTAATTGATAACATTGATAGTACCAACATATTTATTAGTAAAAAACACAATCACCCTGAACAATGTATTAGTGACTTTGGTGATGTTAAAAATCAGCTCACCATTGTTACTCAGAATATACGGAGTATTCTGAAAAACTTTGATAATTTTACAATATTCATATCCAGACTCAATTTTTTGCCTGACATAATAATACTTACAGAATGTAGACTGAATGAAAACACTCCAAAAGTGCAACTTAAAGGTTATAACTGCCACTATTCACAACATTATTTAAACCAAAATGATGGATTAGTGATTCTTTATAAATCAGAACTGAACGTCGATATACAAGAACCCCCCTTTAAAGATGCGAACTGTTTAGTCATTAACGTAGGTACAGAATTTAAAATCTTTGCTCTCTATAGATCGCCCTCAATATATAACATTCATAACTTTTGTGACTCTCTGGATTCCCTCCTTCGAACCGCTAAAGCACCATCCATGGCAATCTTAGGGGATATAAACATCGATATCAGCATTGGTACAGACGATAAACGTGCTAACGAGTACTTAGATATCACCGGATACCATGGGTTTTATCCTGGTCACCAATATCCGACTCGAGAACGCTCTTGCCTTGACCATGCACTAATCAAAACAAAAAAAAATTACTAAAATTGTTGTATGTGAATCCTCTTTGACTGACCATGACACAGTGCTAGTTGGTATTTGTAAAGAAAAAAGAAACCATTCAGTTGTCTTGTCTCTGAGAAAACAAAACACAGGCTTAAGCTAGATTATCCCAGCCTTCTCGGAGATATTCAAAATACAGATTGGACATATATATTAGACTTTAGTGACGTGAATGCAACAGTGAATGAATTTACAGACAAATTGCGAGATATCATAAACCGACATACTAAAAAAGAAATTTTGCGAAATTCTAAAACAATTAGACAACCCTGGATGACAAAAAACCTTCTCAAATGTATACGTAAAAGAGACACCCTTCACTCTGAAACAAAAAAACAAGAAAATAAAGATAATAACCATTTGCTACAAAAATATAAATCATACAGGAATTACTGCAACAATATAATTAAAAATCTTAAAAACGCTCACGACAAAAGTCTGCTAGACAATTCTAAAGGTAATTCAAAGAAAACTTGGGCGGCCATCAAAACAATATGCAATTTTAAAAACAATGGTTCGGATAGTCTAAAGCTACTTAACGCATATTCTGATCCGGTGGTATCATTGAATATGGCCAATAAATTTTTTGCTAATGTTGGCACCCAACTAGCTGAACAATCATTAACTCAGCTCAATAAAACAGAGTTAGAACTAGCCGACTTGGCTACTGCACTTGATAACCCCGCTTCATCTCTCTCAGACTCCTTCTTCATGACCCCAACTGATGCAACAGAAGTTAGTGCCATAATTGCTAACCTCAATAATGATTCCGCTCCTGGCTGGGACGGAATTTCAAATCGCATACTTAAGCTAGCACAGCATTACCTAGCCAGTCCCATCGCACACTTATGCAACCTCAGTATGTCGTCGGGAATAGTTCCAGCCCAACTGAAAATAGCAAATATTTGTCCAATCCACAAAGCTGGTGACGCATCAGTTCCATCAAATTATAGACCAATATCTCTTCTCACGTCACTGTCTAAAATATTAGAAAAATTGGTGAACAAGAGGCTGTTGACGTACCTAGAAAAGAAACAACTGTTATCGGCCAACCAGTACGGTTTTCGTAATGGCAGGTCAACGGAGGACGCGGTAGGTAACTTAGTGGAGCACCTTATTGATAGCCTTGGCAATGGAAAACGTTGTCTGGGCGTTTTTCTTGACCTCGCCAAGGCCTTCGATACCGTATCATGGCCTATACTCTTAAAGAAAATGGAACGGGCGGGTGTCAGGGGCATTGCCTTAAATTGGTTCAGCTCATATCTTTCTGAACGCAAACAGAAAATTTACCTGGGAGACTACCAAAGCTCTTTTGAGAATATGGCATGTGGCGTGCCTCAAGGTAGTGTCCTTGGCCCCACTATGTTTCTCATGTACGTTAACGGTCTCTGCTCACTCAATCTAGATAACGCACAAATTTTCTGTTACGCTGATGACACAGCCATAATTTTCCACGGTAACTTCTGGGAAGAGTCCTATGCTGCCGCGGAGGCTGGAATGAGGATAGTTGCAAATTGGCTACAACATAACCTTCTCACCCTTAATGTAACAAAAACTAAAACATTGAATTTTTCTGTAAGTAAAAAAACAACTGCCCCTAAACATCTTTCACTTAAATTCCATCAATGTCATCTCAGCTCAGGATGCCACTGTCCTTTTTTCGAACAGGTTGAATGCATTAAATATTTGGGTGTGTTCATCGATGCACACTTGGTGTGGAGAAAACAAATAGACTCAGTGAGTGGCCGTGTTCGTAAACTGATATACATTTTTAAAAAACTTAGACGTATAACAGACCTGAACACACTTAAAATGACATATTTTGCCCTGTGCCAGTCAGTAGTTACCTATTGCATAATAGTATGGGGCCTCGCTGGTAAAACCCATCTTATTAATGTCGAACGTGCACAAAGAGCTCTTTTAAAAGTCACGTACCAGTTGCAAATAAGACACCCAACAGACCTACTATACCGAAAGACTGCTCTACTGACGGTGCGTCAACTGTACATACTGGCGGTAATAATGAAGTTCCATAAATCCGCAGTTGCCGCAGCCGTGGTTGACCAGCGCTCACGGAGAAAACCAAAGTGGAACAGAGCCTTTTATAAACTAAAATTTGGTGACAAAGCATTCTCTCGAATTGGGCCAATTCTATATGAAAAGGCCAATAGACTACTAAAAATTCTCCCAATGACTAAATTTGGTTGCAAAAAGTGCGTTATGAATTGGTTGTTGGATTTCAATTATATTGAAACAGAGAAGCTAGTGACCGTTTCTTAATACATACACAAACACGCTCTACGGCGTGCACCCACAAAAATCACATTCTCTTATACATACATACACACACTTATACACTTACACACATATACACTCACACATATTCACATTCACATACACACACTCACACAAATACACACGTTAGTTACTCCCTGACTAATTTATTTATTTACCTGTAACTGTAATCATCCCTGACGAAAGAGACTGGATTCTGCAACACAGGGTATAGTCTAGTGCGGGATCCAGTGTCCCACACCCTATTGTAACAATTTTTGAGTAAATAAATAATATTTGTATTTGTATTTGTATTTGTATTTGTATCCGATTCCACCAGTGCTGTGCTAATAAACACTAAATACACTACACTAGAAGCGCTTTATCATTTTCCATACAATTAACGTCATAACACGTCAAGTACGCTATACGGTAAAATATGGAATTCTTCAGTGCTAATGCTTCTATAATATGCAAGATGGGGCGGAGAACACTGCTTAGAGGAACAAGTGAACGGTTTTACGGCTGACCCTAACTGCCGTAACCTAGATATGAGACAATAATGGTTCAAAAAAAAATCGTTGCTTACAAGCTATCAATCAAACTATTATAAGTATACAGACTGGACGGCATGTTTACATTCCAATCTTTTATCGTAATGAGTAACCATTGTTTACGTATATATATATATATGTTTTCTTTTTGGTATAAAATGACCCCAAACTTGGAATTATTTCTCACCGCATAGACCAAAGTCCTGAAAGTGCCGTAACAACTGTCAAAAATCTTAAAAATATTGAATAGTATGTTTAGCAAGTCTTTGCCTTTTAATTTATTTTTGTTGCTTCTTTGTGTTTGGTACACAAAGAAAAGTTTACGATGACGGACGACAAGCACGCACAGCTTTTGAGCTTTAATGAAAATGTACCGCCGCTCGTAAATTTACGTCGAGTAATAAAAGTTAAGTTTTTTTCAGTCTACTTTTTTTTAGAATGGAAATCCTTAGCCTTCCGGTAGTGTCTACAGTCTTTAGGGCTGTTTTGCTTGTTTGTGAATCATGGAAATATTTGTTAGCAGGTGGTATTCTGTGGTTTCTGCCTAAGAGCCTACGGGAAAAAGACTTAAGTTTATCTATGTATTATGGCGCGACCCCAAATAGCTACTCCACGCGCCCCCCGAACCTGTCGTGTGCCGGCCAGGTTACGGGACTAGTGTATAACCAGCACAACACAGTGGCATACCCCCGCGCCACGCGTCAATGGACCACGCGAGTTCGTGAACCGCGCACGCACATGACGGGTGATGCCTGCGCGCCGGCCACCACCATTTTTTCATTTTAGTTTTGATTTAAATGTGATTGTTCATAACAAATTCGTGGCCATCACGCCCGTTAGTTCCGTGGTTTCCTTGGAAAGATCCCCAACTATAGTATGCATGCACAAAGCTGACTCAAATAAAATAGTAACCAAACTGGGTTTTTGATGTCCCTAGGGGTATGATATTATTAATCACCACTAACACTAATAGTTACGAAAGAAATATGTCTAACTTCGTAATAATATTTTCAAAATCAAAACTTATTTATTGGAAATAGGCTGAACCACAAAGCGCCTTCGCCACAAAAAGGTAAAATACAAAAAGGTTTTATAGTTACAGAAAATACAGTCCAACAAGAACCCTGAACTTTGCCCTACGTCTGTAATCCCGCGTGATTACTCTAAGGACCCGATAGGCTTCGCCTAATTAAAACAAGACCAAACATAAATAAACTTTATTTAAAGCGACAGGCGGTTACGGAGTGATACTTTGGAAGGAAACGCTTAAATACTTATTTAGGGCTTTTTAACTGAGATATCATTTATGTGAAACTTACCGTACCTAAGTGTACTCTCTTATGAATGAAACTAAAAAAAATAGAACGAAAAATGTAGTCGTTAAACTTTATTTTTGTAACACAGATTTTTTTCCTAATTATTTTGACAATAAAAGCCAATTCTTTTATTTACCGAAGTATCCATTGTTTCCAGTTGCTAACAAATTTATATGTATTCTTTTCTTAACATTTGTTCGAGACAATATTTCGACCCACACAAATATTTTTGTCATTTTTATCTTCGAGGCTAAATAAACATCAAACATATTATGTGATTAAACTTTGAACCCTATGTATGTAGGAAAAGACTTTACAATTTTTTTTTACAAATAAAACTATTCTTTGTGACATCAAAGTTTATTATAGCATGTAATTACTTTGCTTATAAACTCTACTAGCTGTTACCAGCGGCTTCGCGCGTTACAATTTGGAAATTATCCTACGGGGACGTAAAATCGGAATAAAAACTTTAATTTTAAACCAGTTTATAAACTATCTGTGTACCAAATTTCATCCGAATCCATTCAGTAGTTTTTGAGTCATAGAAAAAATGCTCCTTCATCAACTTATTTTCGTTTATGTTTTTTACGCTACATGATATTGTTTTAAATAATTTTCAGGAAGTCGAGATATGGCTAGTATTGCGAAAAAAAAGCACGAAAAAAATACAGGATGTTATTTTCTTTTTTCTTCAAAACCTCAACAAGATTTCTATTTACAATTATTGTAATTCTGAGCACAGGGTCTTGGGTTGTTACAATATGATAGAAATGGACCCGTCCCTATTACTTACACAAAACTGGCGAAATGCGACCCTTGATCCGCCGAAAGAAACTTTTGAGGATTATACATATTATTATACTTCATTCATGTTCTGATTCTGCGGATTGAAAGTTTTTTTTTTGCTTCGAGGTTTCACGTAGATTAAAACTTTTTTTTTTTTTGCTTTTTTCGTTATAGAGACTGGAACAATAAATTACAAAACCAATATCTCGGAATATTGGAAGTGAGCCCTATTAAAACTTATTGAGTTTCAACATTCAGAGTTGATTTATTACCTAGATTTTAACTTGTCTACTTTTACCTAGATTTTAACTGGTCTAATGGCCCTGTTACACGCCTGGGCAGTAGTAGTAAGGCCTTGTTAGCAGGCCTATGCTTTTCTGACATATTTATTTATTCAAAAAATTGTAACAATCCCATTTTAAAAACTACTTATTTTAAAAGAGTAACCATGGAGTTAATTGCCGGTTCTTTTTCATGGAAACGACCAACCGGAATCGAGCACCTGTTGTCGACGTTTTATGAAATGTCGTCATGGGCCTATGTGAAAAATATTTTCCAACAATCTCCTTTGGCAACGATCTCTTCGTGGCGAAAAAAGCTAGTGCAGCTTTTTATTTTTACACGCAGGTTTTAACTAAAATATTAAAATGTTTTCCTATTTGTAATATTAGATTATCATTAGGTAGCTCGCGGGACCGGCTGAAAAGAACACCGTGGGCCTGGAATGCAAAGATCAACTGAAGGAACAGGGTTGAATTTTAGTCATTAAGAGCCTGACCGTTTTTTCCGCTCCATCACTCATAATTATGGTATTACCACCCAAAAAAAATTGTCGCGAAAGTTTTCCATTTTATTTTATAACTCAAGGAAAATCCAGAGAAACAAGGTTTTAGATGGTATTTTAACTACAGTTTATTTTATTTTATTTTATTTTATTTTATTTTATTTTATTTTATTTTATTTTATTTTATTTGGGAAAAAAAACGATATTACATTATGAAGAGAACTTATCAATATGGTACATATGGAACAAAATCAATGTAATAACAACAACATTTTCCACATATTAACAAAGAAGTATGCTATGATGAGGACTACGTAAGTCAGTTACTATTTACATTCTTTCTAGGCAATATTTTTTGACTTAACATAAAAGTAGGTAAAGAAAATAAAAGCAATAGAAGAACAAAAACAAGTTACTTTTCAATCACAAGATTAAGTCGTTCAGTACATTGAAAACTTTACTTTTAAAAGCATTTTTATTAAGCATAAATATATCTATATTTGTAAAGTGTTCATTATAAATTTGTGCGAGACGCCAAAGGGGCGCACGCTTACCTGCGTTTGTCCGGCATGATGCCTGTTCAAACAATCGGTACTCGCGCGCCCCACGGCGGTTAATCGATCTAGGTACTACAAGCCCTATTTCATTACTGATGTCTATACAATTCAGTTTGTTATGATAAAGGTCATGCAGTGTCGTCACTTGCAGAAGCATTCGTCTTTTTTCGAGTGAGAGTAAATTATACTTTGCTAATAGGTCTTTGTAAGGTAAGCGTGCAAGTTGGCATTTGAATTGCATAGTTCGTAGGAATTTGCGTTGTACTTTTTCAATGGCTATTTTGTATTTTTTATATAATGGATCCCATATTAGACAAGCGTATTCAAGCTGAGAACGAATAAGTGAACGATACAGGTGTAAAAATGTGCAAGGGCGCCTAAAGTCGGTAGCAGTCCTGAAAACAAAGCCGTACATTTTAAATGCTCTGGTTATGATGTTCTCTATGTGAAGATCTAAATGTAATTTACTGTCAAATAGTATTCCCAGATCTCTAAGAGTCGCCACTCTGTTAAGTACAGTACCGCATAGGGTATAACCATATTTTATTATAGATTTTTTTTTAGTGAAGCTGATGATCTGGCATTTGGGTATACTTAAATTTAGCTTATTGACTGCACAATATTCAGAGAGTCGGTTCAGATCACTCTGTAGTTCTGAGCAGTCATTAACATTTCTAATAATTTTATATAATTTCAAATCGTCAGCATATAAAAGAAAATTTGTGGATTTAAAGCATAAATTTATGTCGTTTATAAATATAATAAAAAGTAAAGGTCCCAATATGGAGCCCTGAGGAATACCAGATGACATCCCAGCACTTCCTGACTTATACCCGTTAATCACGACTACCAGGCTGCGGTTAGCAATATAAGAGCAAAACCAACGCAAAAGATTGCCCCTAATTCCATTGAATGCTATTTTATTGAGAAGGATTTCATGGTCCACTCTATCAAATGCCTTCTGAAAATCTGTATAGACAGCGTCCACCTGAAGTCTCTTGTCTATACTATGGAATAGGAAATTGGAGTAAGTTGCTAAGTTCGTCATAGTAGATTTTTGTTTTACAAAGCCGTGTTGTTCGGGTATGATATGGTTATGGATGAAGGGATAAATAGCATTGTGGACAAGCTTCTCGAATAGTTTTGATGTTGCGCTGATTATCGATATTGGACGGTAATTTGTGACGTCATGTTTTGAACCACTTTTATGGACAGGGACAATGTAGGCGCATTTCCAAATGTCTGGAAAGAAACCCTCAGCGATGCATTTGTTAAAAAGAATGTGTAATGGGTCACATATTGATTCAGCAGTACGTTTAAGAAACACTGCAGGTATTCCATCTGGTCCTGAGCCCTTGGAAGGGTCCAGTTTTTTCAATTCCCTTTGGATAACAATTATGTCAAAGTAGATAGTGTGTAATAGATCACACTGGTCCGAATAATTATTTGGTGGAGACCATTGGGGTGTTAAAGAAGTCGGCTGATAAACAGACTGGAAAAATGATGAGAACAAGTTACAGATTGTTTCAGGATCTTGCGACGTTTGGTTTTTGTATGTCATGCTTGATGGAATACCTGCTTTGGTTTTATTGTTAGATATATAAGACCAGAAGTATTTTGTATTTTTTGGTATAGAATCCTCTACAGAGTTAATGTACATTTTGTAACATTTCGCAACTTCGCATTTAAAACGTGTTCTGTATAATGAGAAGATTTCATAATCCGAGTCATTTTTATATGTTTTACACTTAATCCAAGCTTTACGTTTGTTTTTGAAGATATGTATGAGAGATGGACTAAACCATATTGGGTAACGTGCTGATTTAGACTTTGAAAGTGGCACATTTTTTTTTGACAATAGCATAGATAGTTTCATAGAATAAATTAACCGCATTCTCTGCTGGAAGTTGGTCCAGCATCAAGTTCCAAGAGACGTCCATCAACTCTTTATTTATTAAATCATAGTTAGCCTTAAAAAAGTTTGGTTTTTTTACGGAGTTGCGGTTCATAATACTAAAATGAGACGCGAAGGGAATTATAACATAGAATGGAGGATGATGAGCATCTATTGGTACAGAAACTGGGTCCTGCGGTTCCATCACAGAGCAGTCAGTAATATTAGTGATGCATAAATCCAAAATTCTGTCGTTTGAGTTTCTAATTGCATTGTATTGAGAGGCCCGGTGAAGAATCATAAAGTTTCGCAGTCCGTCACAAACTGATGATGTTCCATTACAAACAAGAGTAGAAGAGCCAGCTTGGTATTGCCAGCAGGCATCAGGAACATTGTAATCCCCTACTAGTAGCATGTTAGTTATGCTATTTTCTCTTATGATGTCATTTAATATTTGAAAGTATAAATTATAAACCGCTAGGGGTGACCTATCTGGTATGTAAACTGCGCCAAGTAAATAACTGCCAGTCAGTTCGGTACTAGGTAATTGGACAAGAATTATTTCCAGAAACTTTGACATCGGTGTAAGTGTCGGTGCAGAGAGACGATACGGCTTGAGATACTTCATGACTGCCACCAAAACTCCTCCCCCATCAAATTTTTGAGTCAAATTTAGGTCCCTGTCACATCTATACACAATATATCGTTGGTCTATGAACTCGTCATCATATATATTGCTGTTTAGCCAGGTTTCCGACAAAATGACTATGTCATACGAGTTAGACATTATGTTAAAAAATATTGTTTTCAGCTTTGTACGCATGCCGCGACAGTTTTGATAATAAACCGTCAAGTTATTTATGTTGTGATTAGCCATGACCTTAGAAGCAATGTTTTAGCTGTATTAGAGTATGAATTGTCTTGCCAACGAACACGACAGTAGTTTTACGTATATTAAAAAAAAGTAATGTATTTATATTTATGATGTGCTTCTGCAAATGTCCAACAAATATTATAAAATAAGTTGAGAAAGTGTAAGAGAACAAAAAGTAATCACATAATTTAACGTATATGGTAAAATAAAGGAAACCTGTTTCAAGTTTACATGGGGGGGGTATTTTTAGTAGTTTTATTCTTAATTTTTTCGATGTCTTTGAGCGTCCGAATAGCCAGCACGGCGGTATTTTCAGTCTCTCTGACGAGTATCGTAGAATGTTTAGTCCATACGAATTTATACCCCTCACGACTTGCTGCCTCCCGGGCCTTACGAAAAAGCTGCTTATTTCGAAGCGTGAGGTGTTCGTTCACAAAGACTTTATATGAGGTGCCTGATATTCCAAGTTGTTCAGAAGATAGCCCCTTCTTCATCCTGTAGGCGCTAATTATATTATCGCGTAATATTCTTGTTGTAAATTTCGCAACAATATTCTTAGGCTTGTTAGTCTGCGCAGCATGAGGAACACGGTGTATAGAGATAACATCTTCTTTTCTGATATTGTATCCTATCTGCTTACCCAAACAATCAAGCAAGTCAAGCAGATTCTCGTTGCGTCTTTCAGGTATGTTACAGATTTCTATGTTGCACTGTCTTGCTTGCTGCTCCAACAGGTCTAATTTCGCCTCTAAGTCCATTAGAGTTAGTTTGCATTGAGTGTTTGTTTGCGATGGTATTTCATTCAGGCGTTTTTTGAGATCAGTATACTGGTCACTCAAGAATTGGTTAGATTCCTTTAGCGCAGAAACTTCCTCTGACAAATTTGCACACTGTGACACAATATTTGACTGCTCTGTAAATAAGGATCCAAGCTCTTTTCTTATTTCAATTTTGTACTGGTCGAAATCGCTTCTTATACTGTTGATATTTTGATTTATTTGTTCGAAATTCTTATTCATATCCTCGCGCCAGTCTTTAAGCGTTTGCAGCAATTCATATTTAAAAGAGTCAAACAGGATCAAAGCTTCATTTTCCGGTGTTTTACGCTTCCTGCCAGTTATATTTTGAGACAGTTCCGGTGTTGAAGGTATGTCCGGGTTAGATGAGCTTTGCCCGGTCGGTGAACGAGGCATCTTAAAACACCGTTATTTCTATAATTGCGTTGTTCCACTGGCCAATTTGTCGATTATAAGGTAACTACTAGATATAGTTAATTCTAATTTAACAATTAACGGCGCAGGCAAATATGAGACAGATATACAACAGGTTGACACCGGCACGCAGGTAAAGGTCACTAATTTCGCGTCGCAGCGTTCACCGTCCGTGGCGTAGTGGCTTCTGTGTACAACCCGGCGGGCACTCGACACGAGTTGGTCGATGGTTCGAATCCAGCCAGCAGCCCGGACTTTTTCCAATGTTTCTTCGATTCAAATCTAAGTTCTTCAATTTAATTTAAAAAAAGGGCAAAACACTTACAAGGTGTGACTCGGTGCAAGCCCGTGGGAACAAGACAGAGAATCAAAATCCAATATGGACGCCGCTGTATATGGCAACTCCCTCAAGATAGTAAGAGAGGATCCGAGTTTCTCCAAAATGTGCGCACTCAAAACTCAATAATAAAAAGTTGAATACTCCGCAGCAACCAACTACACGTCCTCTCACAGCAAAGTTCGGGGAGAAAAAAAGTTTAAGAAGATTCTAACAAAAGTTTTCGGTAACAATCCGTCAAGTTTGTAAAGTAACATGACTTGACAAGGCGGCCTGAGGGCTTACATAAAAAAGCGGCATTCTTTTATAACATTGATGGATAGATAGCTTTAATTTTTCAGCTTTGAACTTTTCTTCGCCCTACGAAATTTTCGTGTAACGTGGGTGCGTTTACAAACATAATATCTTGTATACTTACAATAAAAGAGCGCCCTTTGTGGAAGGCGAGATAAATCTCTTAGCAGCCCACAACCATTTTTTTTTCATATTTTGGCGATTACGAGTATAACCGTAAAGGACAAGTATGTAATTAAAAATAACTTCTGAAGGCGTTCGTGTCCACATCATGAACAAGTCTGAAAACATTTCGATCTACAGGATTTAACACTGATGTTTAAAGTTATTGATAAAATCTTTGTAACAATTGGATGGTAATAAACATTTTTTTTGTCATCAAGAATTATCATCATTATTTCAGCCTATTGCTATCCAGAACTGGACATAGGCCTCCCCACTAAGGAGAGCCACAGCGCACAATCTACCGGTTTTTTTAACGCTGAGTACCTACTTTCGACTACTTCAGCTTTGAAAAATTACAACCTTGATTGTAGAGTGCAAAAATCAACTTAGTTAACATCTACCCATTCTATAGTCTCATAAAGCAACATACCCACTCCTTTTTATGGGCAGTCGTTTATTCGTGTGTGACTTCGACTACTCACAATACGCTCAAGGTTTTCCGACCCCGAGTTTAAGCTGGCATATCCCAGATTTCTCAGAACAACAAAGACCTGTCACCACGGAGTGTAGGGCAAGACAAGACTACAGACCTGTCAACAAAAAGCCTCGAACAAGGCGGGAGTGTCTAAAACAGAAGTCATCTCTACCTACAAGTCAATCATTCCTCATAAACTAAAAGGCTCAATATCTAATATTTTCTCGAGATGTTTAGTAGCGATAGCTCGTTTGTTATTGTATCGAGAAAGCAACATATCTAACGCAACACTGTAATTATCGTCCGTGATTGGTATGGACTTAATAAGGTTATAAGGTTCATTTTTCAGGGATAATAATAAATACCGAAACTTCTCCGTCTCCGTGTAGGTATTTTTGTTGTGTACTATTTATCGAAATAGATCGTAAAATGGGGCCCAATCCGTAGTCTTTCCAGAAATGATTTTAGTCGTGGGTGTGTAATTTTTACACACACCGGTAAAATTAGCGGAACAGAAAAAGTATTACATTTTTGCTAAAGCTTTCGTTGATTCGATCAGTGTTTCCATTTTTTAGGTTCCTAACTTCCTACCCTGTAAATATACGGCATTATGACACTTATTGATAGGTTTTAACAGTCCAACAGAAATAATACTCTCTTAGGGCTGATTTTTCAATAGTCAGATAACTTTTATCTTATAACAGGTTGACATATTTTCCATAGATAAACTGTCAAACCGCCATTTTTATTCCTCAGATAAAAGTTATCTGACTATTGAAAAATCAGCCCTTAATAAGAGTTTTTAGGCAGTCAGCGCTTTTAAGTGGTTTTTTTTTTCTGAAAGTTCGTTTTTGGAGTTTATTGTTGCCCAAGCCCATTTTGTTGTGTTTGTATGGTGAGTTCACATTTAGCATTTCACTATTTTTTACTATCACTATTTTTGTTTAGCATTCAAAACGAGTGATTTGGCTGCAACAGAAATCGCTACAGCTGTGACAATGATCAAGGAAGGCCATTACTACACTTCAGTAAATCCAACAATGTGTGAATTAATAACCATGATTCACCGCCATGTGAATGGTACAGACAGGATCTTATGTACAGAGACTCAGACAAGGCAGAAATCGCGCAAAGAGTCCCATAGCCGACCGTGTAGACTCTGCAGTACAGACTCTGAAAAATCTTTGTAATACGGGCCTTAGTATTCTAAAACTTACCTCTAGAGGTATAACTCCACAAGTAACACAGACATCAGCAAGCGCCAGATGAGTCATCATCAGATCGACTCTCGACTTCCTCCTCCTCGACCTCGCGAGACTGACCAGAACAGCCACATTACCCACTCCTCCAACAGCCAGCAGGATCCCATAGATCACGAGGACTGGACCCTGGTCTCTGAGTACAGTCTCAGTGATATTGGAACTGACTGTGGTGGCTCCATCGAAGTAGTCCCAGAACTTCTTATCGATCTCTGAGGTCGTGAGGAGAGGAAGTTCCTCCTCATAATCGTAGTTGTTAAGTATCATATTAGGCATTTTTGCTTACATGTTAGTTTTGAACAGATGGAAAGAGTTTTTTTTTTATTTTTTTTTTCGGAATACACTTTTGCACACACAGACACACACAAAATTATTAGGTAAGAATTTTAGCTAGAGATTAAGAAAGTTTTAATTGTATAACAAAAGTTCATTAAAAAGTTTTAGACTAAAATTTACGCAAAATTGAATTATAATTAAACACTAATTAAATAAGTTTTAAGAACTTTATTAAAATTGCTAACTACCACAATATATGCATAGTAAACTAAACTCAACCACATGTTAAAAAATTTGAATTATCTTGAACACGAAAAGTTCGTAACACTTCGCGCACTTTCGGCCCGTGAGCGAACGCGACTGGCCTACGCGGCTACGATGATACGACTGGCTACGGAGCTACGGCGTAGCCTCAATGAAGTTTTAGTAAAGCATGCTATGTTTATTTTGTATGTATTTGATTTGATTTTTCCCCACGGTATTTTCCGTCTTTAAACATCAAAGAGAAAATTAATGTTTTGGTATAATTTATTTTCAGTTTTCTTCTCCTTTCATTTCATTTCTCGTAACTTAGTAAAATATAAATTTTCAAGTTATTTATTTTTACTTTTGCTATTACAATTTCTATTACCAATTCCATATGAGTCTTTAAACTGAAAATTGGAAAAATCCTGTTAAAAGTTAAAAGTTTTCGTTAAACTAATTGGTTACTGACTTACTTTCAATTAATTACAGTTATTTTTTGCCCAACCTGGGAATTGAACCCAAAACGAGACCACCGGGAATTAGGAAACTATTTTGTTGCAGAAAATCTTATTTAGTTTCCTTACTTTTCTTGTGTTTACCAATGTGCAATTGGCTATCAGGTGAACAAAGTGGAATAAACCATGAAAAATGGTCAAACATTTATCATTCAGTGCTTGGAAATTGGGGTAGTGACTGCAGAAAAGATAAATGAAAGAGATCTCTTATACCATAAGTCACCGTAACGACTTACGATGCGAGAAAAAACAGTGTTAGCTTATTGGGGATTCTGTCTCCAATTCCCGGGAAAAGTTATTCTGGGTCAATGGGAAATTTACTACTAGGAAAAGCAGTGAAGAAAATCGTCAAGGTATCAGACATTGTTTTTTTATTTTTTTAAATACTTTGGTCAACACTAGGAATTGCTTCCTGTATCGTGGGTACGTTTACAAACATAGAAACTCACATACACAAACACCCAGACCTGGAACAACTACATGTAGGTCATACAAATATTGTTGGTCTAGTGGTTAGTGACCCTGACTGCTATGCCGGAGGTCGTGGGTTCGATTGCCACCCAGGACAAATGTTTGTGTGATGAGCATGATCATTTGTTCTGTGTCTGGGTGTAATTTATCTATAATATGTATGTATTTAGAAATATATAAGTATGTTTATCAGTTGTCTAGTACCCATAACACAAGCTCTGCTTAGGTTGGGACTAGATGGCGTTGTGTGATAGTTGTGGAATATTATTATTATTATTTGTTCCGTGCGGGAATCGAACCCGCGACACGCTTCGCAGCAGTCCAGTCGCTCAGCCACTGTGCTATACGGGTCGTATATTAATAATAGATACCATGATAATCAATCAATGTTAGTTTTATTGTTACGTAGGTTAGTTAATGCGCTCCTGTAACTCTGAGACAGATCGTTTGATGTAAGTAACACACAAAAGACTTTTTTGTTAATCTAGGGGTCGCAAATATCACTGAAGTCCTGGACTTGTCTTCCGGGTTGTGGAGTATCATTGGGATTATACATTAGTAGATTTGATATGCAGGGTTAATATCAATAGGCTCGCACCTGGATTTTTTTTCTTTGCGTAGGTGTGCACATGACTCCTGTTCAGGTGGTCTACAATGACGTCTAGAGTGGTTCCCCTCAAGGAACGAGATGGCGCTAGACGACTTGTATAGCTCTGTCTCTTTCCCACAGCCTAACTACTCAAGCTTTAAGACATTATGACAGGCCACCAGGTCGTCTCTCTCTGCGAAGGTAAGAAGCGACAAAGACAAAGTCGACGATGGAGCGAGCCTACTCAGTTTTGTTTACTCAGATTTAAAACAGCTTAATAATGCCTGATTGAAGTCGTGATGAAGTTATTGCCAAACCACAACAACAAAATTGTTGCAAACAGCAATAACGTTCTCATGGTAATAGAAGTCACCGCGTGTTTTTCGTACAACGACACAAATATATTGATAAAATGAAAAATCTGAATTAACGCGATCCACGCCGCGTTAAAGCTAGTTTCACTAATAAAATATAATATGTTTGTTCGACTGATAAATAATGTTTCTAAGAGAAGCCACTCAATTCTTGTAATGAAATACACTTCAGTGAGTTTCAATGAACACAAGGTTCAATGAACTGGGACAGATTACCAGTTGTTCGCATTATGAAAGTTTAGCTTCATAAGCTCTCTTTTGTTCCTAAAGGCGCGTTTCCATTATGCAAGTGCTTGCATACAAGTATGACGTCAGACATGTGTGCAAGTGATTTGAATAGGAAACACGATTTTGTTCAACTTGCAGCTTGCATACAAGTTTTAGTAAAAAACGTCGTTGTTTCCGACTTGATTATTGTGCGTACAAGTTTAAACCTAATTGCACACAAGTTGCAGCTTGTATGCAAGTTGTTGTTTCCGCTATACAATTTGCATGCAACTTGCAACTTGTATGCAAGTCATTTGCATAATGGAAACGCGCCTTAAGTTGAAGTATAGACTACACTGCTTTAACTAACTGTTGCCAGCGGTTTCACTAGCATATAACTCTAAATTATTCCATGAGATAACCGAAATTAATTGAAAGGACACGTTCGATTTTAGTTGGTACGATTCTAACCGTTGTACAACAAAAAATTAATCATTATGTTGTTTTCTTTAAAAAGAATTTTTTTTTTGCGCCCGAGTGGAATCGCAAAATCAAAACAAGATATTCTTCATAACTCTTGAACATATAACTTTTTTCTTAACTGTCTGTGCAACGACGATATAATTAGTAGACTCCGCATGCACGATCTAAGGAACAAAAATTATTCTGTCAACTCGCTGAGGTACTACGTAAGCGAGGGGGACGGGGTACTGCGTTGTGATTGGCTAACTCAAGGTCTGTTCTGTCTCAACGTATGTTTACGGCTCACAGGATTGGTCAAAATGAGACGAATATAAGACTTTTTTGCCTAATGTGTTGACAGACATCGGTCGCCTGTTTTTACGAGTCTAGTATTATATCGTCGTTGTGTCTGTGACTGCTGGCCTTTTAGAGAGACTAAGAGTCTCTCAACGAGCAATGGAAAGAGCTATGCTCGGAGTTTCTTTGCGGGATAAAATCCGGAACATGGAAACAACAACAAAACGACCCTTATGTCAACGTCAAATGCCGTTTTGCAGTGACAGTTTTTTAACAAGTGTTCAACAGATGTTTAGCTTTTTTGTAGTAAGACGGTAAGAGTTCCAGTTGCTCCACTCAGGGCGGGAGGACCTATTTGATGTTTTTTCCATCTAAAAGGTGGTTGGATAATAGTCCAAATTAATGGTAGGCGATTTAAGTGGTGATATTAATAAAAGTATAGATTATATTTGAATTACTTTTGGTACATTTTATCTTAATAGATTAAATGTGTTGCTTGAAATATTAACATATTTCTCTAAGCTCATTATGTACCAGGCTGCCAACATGATGTACTTAAAACCTTAAAAATATATATTTTTAATATAGAACTCTCATGATTTATTTATAAATCTTTATGAAACGCCTCTCAAAGGGCTTCTGTCAAAAGCTGAGTAAACTGTGCTAAAGTCAACCGTTTTATGATTAACAAAAAGTCCAAGTGTTCTGAGTAAATACCGGTGACTTCTTGGAATATCCCAACAGTGGCGTAGCTAGGCGGGGGCAAAGCGGGCCCTAGCCCCAGGTTGGCCTCGCACCTGAAGGGGCCTTGCACTGATGTCTCCGACGATCACGTTTGGGTCAACCGCCTCCACGACTCGTGCGAGGCCCCGAGTTGCAAAATGACTTGGTAACGTTTTTTTTTGTCAGGCCTCGCAAGGCAGATGTCGCTGTCACATCATAATCACATTTGATATAAGCAAGCCTGGCGCACTCCGCGATGTAGGTATGAAACTGCAAGCACACGCGGGTGCACTGTGGAACGGTTTCACAGTCGGCTGTCGCCCGCCGCCCGTTTCGCATGTGCTCCGTACATACTTTTGTTTAAATGTACTTTATTCTCTCGAGCATAGATTTTACATTGGTTTGTTTTTGGGAAGTGACACTTCTGTACCTGTACGTAGTACTATTAAGTATTCTGTGATATAGGTGATTTGGAGAAATTAAGTCATCTTACAAGAAGGGGTGCCTCGCGCGAGCAGCGGAGGCAAGTTATATTTTCGTTCTGAAATCAAAGGGCCTCGCACTTCAAGTGTCTTGCCCCCTCCTAGATTCAGTCTCGCTACGCTACTGTATCCCAAGGCTTGTTATTGAAGACCCACCTTTTACCTGCGGCTTCGAATTCGCCCTGCGTGGAGCGGACGGGAACGTCAAATTCGTGCTGTGCGACACACAATTTTTTATTCATTGTTAGATTTAACTTTTTTTTTTTTGTTTATTTTGAGTCTGTTGGCGTCAAACAAAAGTTTTTTTTTCAACCATATTCATTCAATTACCCTTTATTTTACAGGATCACGGTAGCCTATTTAGAGAATTCGGCAAACCCGGAAAGCGGTTGGCCCTATTGGGGCCTCATGAGACGCGCTTTGATCAAGACGACCCGTCAACCCGAGGTTCGGTCCTTGATCAGACGGCAAGCTACCCATTACTCTCCTTCCGCAAGCCCGCGCCTAAAAACCGGGCACTGTCTCGTGATGTCCGACGACCTTATCAATCAACCATGCGTTTAAATTGTAGTTTAAATAAATCAGCAAAGTCTTTTAATTGCTCTTCTTAACGACCCATTAACCTAATTTTAAAAGGACCTTTGCACACCTGTATAAATTGAAATATGCGTATGTGTACAGACGCGATGCAACGCGCGTTTGACGTGGTATAAATAGGCCCTTATAAGGGTGGAGCCAAAGTCGCAGAATTTCGTGTTCTGGTACGTTGCAGACCACTCATTTGAGACTTTTCTATGAAAGCAAACGAAACTCTCGTTTGGCCTTACCCTAAGAGTCTAACAGACACCGACGGAAGGAAAACTCGTTTAATCTACTCCAGTTTAACCAACTCCAGAACGCACGTACCGATTTCCACGGTTTTGCATTCGTTGGAAAGGGCTCCGTGAGGTTTATAGCAAAGAAAATTCAGGAAAAAAACGAAGCCATCTGGTGGCGAAACGGAGTTCGCCGGGTTTGCTAGTTAGGTATATTTAAAACCCAAAAAAAAGATAGAAGCTTTCTTTTTGGTAGGTCTGGATTATTCCAAATCCGAGGCGAAAATAAAGCAATCGAGGAATATATATGTCGGAGCCACCGGTATTATTCCGTCAGATTCAGGCATCATGTGGGCAGAGTTTGGGTCTCGTGCAATGAAAATACACTGGGTGCGGTTCACTTGGTTATTTTAATTTTAAATCACAAATTAAATCAAACACAATTTAATTTAATCACTCACTACACTTATACTGGGCACAACGAATCGAGTACAGTTTCGGGATGCCTTCACACTGCTGCGGTCGGGCATTGAATGCGCTCCTCGCCGCCCCGATGAAACATCACGACTCTGTATAAGCGCGCGCAGACCACGTGATACTCAAAATGGCGCGCTTACGATTCGTTTGCTGTCCGTACTATTGACCGGATCCGACACGGCCATCCTGCGATTCACACGTCCTCGTGTGATCTTCTTCTTCTTCTTCAGCCTCTTTCAACCACCTCAGTGTAGGCCTCCTTTAACTTTTTTCACTCGTCCACGTGTAATAATCACTCTGAAACACAAAATAGTCCACGACAGAATACGTCTGTTCCACTCGGTCATTCCTGACCAAACTCTATATTCAGTTCTTTGGTGAAAATAAGGGAATTTCAGAACTCCACTGTACCATTAAAACCAATACTCTTTAACTAAATCAAACATTGGGAATAGCCAATTGAAAATACATCAATCACTAACAAAGACCCTAGGCCACTAACAACTACCCTAGGCCACTAACAACTACCCTGGGCCACCAACAACTATCCCGGGCCATGTACCACAGTCGTTCGAATCTACTTTCACAACTCTATTGCAAAAAACTACCGATTTTCCAGTGACCTTCAACTTTCGAGTAAAACTTCTAACGCCACGGCTCTCTAGCCGACCAGCAATCACATTGCTTTCACACATCCAATGCATGGATCAGAACTTCTGTGCGCATCCACCACGTGGATCGCCCGAGTGCATCACCCGCTGACTACACACTATGGTCTCTCAAGACCCCGACCTCCGCCAGAGCCACCCGCGCACCGCGCTTCCATGGACACCGGGATGTCAATAAGATACGGATTACGGCTACGAAATGGCTACTGGTACAGTCGAAAACAAGACGGCCAATAGACCGTTTTACTCGACCTCTCACCACAACTTAATCAGAATCTATGGTAACTTCGACTGGTACATGACCCGTTGGAATGTTTGTAGGTACACTTAGAATTCAAGGGTTTCAATGTGTAACGGTCACCATCTCAAAATCTTTATCACTCTAAACAGACCCTTAAACTTTGGATCTAATTAAGACTGATCGGAAATCCCAGAGCATTCAAGTACCTTTGCAATTGTATTATCACAATGCAGCAATATTGTAATCAAAACAGCAGGAATCAAATTCGTGGCCTGTGGCTAACACTAGCCCCACTAACAAACCTCTGTTTGTTTCACACCGTTCACCATGAACGCACAATACACGACCTCCGCCAGTGCCATCCGCACACCGCGCTTCTATGGACACCGAGATGTCAATAAGATACGGATTACGGCTACGAAATAGCTACTGGTACGGTCCGACCAGCCGACCTAAGATTCCACACTATCATTCAACTCAACATCTCTACTTCAAAATGGTACTTGAACCTCAGGCATTCCCCCCAAATCCACAGCACTTAACCAGCACTATGCATCACTACTAACCAGTTCGTAACATTGTAGCGCTTAACCAGCGTTACAAATCCTATCACTTAGACAGTAATAATAAAAAAAGCTTAACCAGCGATATTACTCACTAACGCTTAACCAGCGATAGTCAACATAAAGAACACAAGGCACCAGAGGCGTAAGTAAAAATGAAACGATTCACCTGTGTTGTAACGTGTCTGATGGTGGTTGCACGATGCAGACATCGACGCGTCGCGCCGCGCCTTGGACTGGTCCGTTGCCACTGCCGCCACTACTGCTCGTACAGCGCACGGCTATGTGACCTGGCTTGCCACATTTGATGCACACCAAGGTCTTCGATGCCGGCTGCTGCGTCACTTGACTTGATGCTGTAGGTCTTCCCTTCGTATCCATCGCCTTACTTCTGCACTCAATACGCTTGAGCGTTTTAGCAGTTATAACACTTAATTGACGTTATTTTTCCTCGCTTGGTGTCACTTGTTTTCGATGATTCACAGATAGTGTTCATTTTTCGCATCAGATATGAAACGACTGGCGAACGTGGGTAATGTTTCTTTATCACTTGTTTTTTTTTTTTTTTTTTTACCACTCATTTTTTTTTTTTAATGAGGGTACCCGCTTTTGCGAAATAAATCTTGTTGTAAGTACCTTAAATTCCTTTGTAGGCTATTTGAAATAGCCAGGTTGATGCTTCACCTTTAGCGCCTTGCTCAGCGTCAAAATAAGCTGGCATCCGGTGGCGCACCACGACCGCGCATCGGAATCCGGTTTGTCGGGGTCGAATTCCGGCAATAAAAACTTGTTTTTCACTGGCTGCGTTTTCAAAGTTTGCTGGTTTTGCATTTCAAAAAGTAACTAACTTCCACTGATTGTTATTGTCACTGTTCCCGCGTGTAATTTCATTAGCACGATTTGATCCCACTTCTGATGTCGGAGCCACCGGTATTATTCCGTCAGATTCAGGCATCATGTGGGCAGAGTTTGGGTCTCGTGCAATGAAAATACACTGGGTGCGGTTCACTTGGTTATTTTAATTTTAAATCACAAATTAAATCAAACACAATTTAATTTAATCACTCACTACACTTATACTGGGCACAACGAATCGAGTACAGTTTCGGGATGTCTTCACACTGCTGCGGTCGGGCATTGAATGCGCTCCTCGCCGCCCCGATGAAACATCACGACTCTGTATAAGCGCGCGCAGACCACGTGATACTCAAAATGGCGCGCTTACGATTCGTTTGCTGTCCGTACTATTGACCGGATCCGACATATAATTTTAAAAAAGAAACTACGATGAATTGAGAGGATTCCATTGATAATATATAAAAATATATCAATGGAGGATTCATAAAAGTTATAATGCAAGTCTACAATAAAAGAAAAGAGTTTTAAAAATAAATCCATTCGTAAACTTATTGACGAAGTTTATATTATGGAATGGGCTTACATAAAAGAAATGAGAGTTATAAAACCTTTTTAAAATTTGAAATTTAAAACTGGCAGCTACGAGTAAAATAGGTTTCTAATGGCTGCTACACACCTTACGATAAATCGTTACGATTAGTCGGTACAGTTCAACTGCAACGATAAATCGACAAGTGTGTATGAGAAAAATCGAACAAACTGTACAGTTTTTCTCATACACACTTGTCGATTTATCGTAAGGTGTGTAGCAGCCATAAAACTGTACAGTTTGTTCGATTTTTCTCATACACACTTGTCGATTTATCGTTGCAGTTTGAACTGTACCGACTAATCGTAACGATTTATCGTAAGGTGTGTAGCAGCCAGAGAAACTATTATCTATGACCAAAGGCTCAATTCAGCGAAACACCCCAAGTTTTTTTGCAAACTAACTGTCTTGGAACACAAGAAACCTTGGTGAGACAAATACAAATAGATACTTTGCGGGGAATTTCCTTATTTAATAAAAAAGGTAATCTACACTAATCTTACTTCTTACTTTTAAGCGATTGCATAGCTTTTATCGCGGGCTCTGAGCGCAACGACTAAATCAAGAAATTCCGTAACGAAAATAAACCTAACACCCCGCATCGTTTAACGTCGTTTCAGTTCGTCAGCCTTCGGCAAGTTGTTTTTTTTTCTAGACGTTTCACTAAATTGACGTGGTTGACCATAGCCTAAAAAATGCTATGCAATAGCTTTACCGCGGCAGTGCCCGAGTGCCACACGTATTTTTTTTTTAAACTTAAAATTATCATATTAGTCCTGCAACCCAGGGTGGGACAAGAGGGATTGTCAGGCTTGTACCAGGACTAATAATCACGGTGTTCCTTCAATAGCCCTTTACGTTCCAGGGTCAAAGTTACTTGATGAACGCGCGCAAAGCCGCTGGCAACAGCTAGTAAAGAGAATATATAAAATTTATATTCATATTATATTACTAGCTGTGCCCGCGACTTCGTTCGCGCGGATGTCGGAATTTAACAATGTATTTTTTAGTGCGAAGCGCTTAATTCTCGCAACGTTTTTTTATAAATCATATCGTTTTCATATAATCCCTGAATTTAGAATTTATTTTTCAAGAATATTTGAGGTGATTATAATAAACGCCCTCTGTCGTTCAGATTCAGAAGAATTGCTACTGGATTAGAGCACCCATTCTATCTCATTCCATCCCACTCCATCCCCCTCCATCCCACTCCATCCTACTCCATCCCACTCCATCCCACTCGACCCCACTCCATCCCACTCCATCCCACTCCATCCCACTCAATCCCACTCCATCCCACTCCAGCCCATTTCATCCTACTCCATCCCACTACATCCCACTCCATCCTAATCCATCCCACTCCATCCCACTCAGTCCCACTCCATCCCACTACATCCCACTCCAACCCATTCCATCCCACTCCATCCCACTCCAACCCACTCCATCCCACTCCAACCCACTCCATCCCACTACATCCCACTCCATCCCACTCCATCCCACTCCATCCCACTACATCCCACTCCATCCCACTCCATCCCTCTCCATCCCACTCCATCCCACTCCAACCCACTCCATCTCACTCCAACCCACTCCATCCCACTCGACCCCACTCCATCCCACTCCATCCCACTCCATCCCACTCCATCCCACTCCATCCCACTCCATCCCACTCCATCCCACTCTATCCCACTCCATCCCACTCCATCCCACTCCATCCCACTCCATCCCACTCTATCCCACTCCATCCCACTCCAACCCACTCCATCCCACTCCAACCCACTCCATCCCACTACATCCCACTCTATCCTAATCCATCCCACTCCATCCCACTCCATCCGATTCCATCCACTCCATCCCACTCCATCCCACTCCATTCCACTCCATCCCACTCCATCCCACTCCATCCCACTCCATCCCACTCCATCCCACTCCATCCCACTCCATCCCACTCTATCCCACTCCATCCCACTCCATCCCACTCCATCCCACTCCATCCCACTCATTCCCATTCTAGTGTGAGTCTAGTAAAAACCTTTTCTTTCTTTCCATTCCATCCCAAACCATCCCATTCTATTCCATTACACTCTACTCTACTCTACTCCACTCCAAACCACTCCGCTCTCCAGTCCACACCATATTTGAATAGGTATGTAGTTTTTCTATTCCAAGCTAGATCGCGCTACTGAACTACGCGTCTTGGTGTAAACTGACCGTAATTTTACTTCTGGGTCTGGAACACTTTGAATTCAAATATCTTTTGATAGACTTAACCGATTGCAATGAAACAAAAACTAAATTAGTCCTCAAGTTACGCTCGATCGTTGTGTATAAAGGTTATCTACATTGCCTTCGTACATTTTACGTGATGGAGCCACAAATAAACAGACAAACCGACAAACAGACAAAAATTCTAAAAATGCTGGAAATGGGTTCTGTTGGTTGTCCTTCAACACCCTAGCTATTTTTTTGGATTTTATTTTGATGTACAAAAACGATTTTTCTACAGTTTTATTATATGTATAGATTTGTAATGAATAAAATTAAAAACTGTGGACTGATTTTCAACTTGCTTTTTACCGATAAAATTTTAAAGCTAATTTAAAATTTTATTGGTAAAAAGCAGTTTTAACGAAAATAAATTAACTATCAAACAGAAAATTTCCGTTTAAACCTTTGACTTCGATAATGAATTTTCGATAAATTAAAACCATAAATAAAATGAGTTTATTTCAGTAAAGGCGCGTTTCCATTAGGCAAGTCTTACATTCATACAAGTATGACGTCACATTTGCATACAAGTAGCTTGAATTGGAAATAGGAGAAGGGGGGGCATGACGGGGACGCGAGGTAAGACGGGGTCACGTACACATACAAGAAACTAGACTCTTGCGAACAGAAAGCAATAAGCCAGTATGAAGCCATACTCGATCAACCGTCAGCGCGACAGAAACAGTGATGGGAGTGCACGCGTTTATTGTTTACAAACGAAAATCACGCTGAGTGTCTCGTCGATCTAATTTTACGCAGTTAAAAACGTCTTTACAGTAAGGTAAATATGACTACCTACACAATTTATGTGTTTTCTCGTAATGGTTGTTAGTGTTGTTTACTTTGTTGTGGTATAGTTGGACAAAAGTTCAGATAACATTTTTTTTTTTGAGAAATTATTTTTCTCTAAATCAGCCTTTGGGGCAAGACGGGGTATTGGGTATGGGGTAAGATGGGGTATAGGGGATCATCGATCCTCGGCTCAAAAAAAAAATGCTAAGAAACAAAAGACTACAGTTGTAGCCAAAACGAAAAATGATGATGATGAAGATACAATTTGTCTCTATTGTAATGATGAAAATCATAGTTTTCTGAAATAATCCGAAGGTTGGGTAGGCTGCCAGCTTTGTGGACGTTGTGCTCGCAATTAATGGTTGTGCTGGTGTGGATGATGACAACACCCAAGAAATTCATATTTGTACTTATTGTGATAATAATTAGCTTACCCCATCTTGCCCAATTTTCATTACCCCATCTTACCCCATGGTAAGGGACAAGACGGTTTTCCGAAAGTTCCTATTAAATAATTTATTTTAAAAAATTGCTATAAGTTGATCTCCCAAAGACTATGCCAAATTGTAGTTAGGTTAATAAGACATTGTGCCATAAATAAATAAGCATAATAAACGTAATTATTATACTGTATTTTTTGTATTTTCCTTAGATACCCCATCATGCCCCCCCTTCCCCTATGTATTTGAGAGTGCAAGGTTTTACTTGCATAGTTCCCAATTGAGTAAGGGACTTTACCATGGCGCAACGCGATTGCAAGTTGACCAATTTCAACTACAAGTGAAAATCAACCTTACCACTACAACATAAAAATAAACATGACATAAAACACGTTGTCATCAACGGGTAAACGGTTGTTAAACACGATCGCCACGACGACGTCAAGTCAAGCAAGGTTGATTTTAACTTGTAGTTGGAATCGGTCGTGTCGCGTCATATCGCGCGAAAACGAAAATTTACAAGTTCAAACTGCCTCAACAACTTTTAACTTGCAAGCAGGTTCGTTCATGTCGCATACAATTTGTAAGTTGTATAGGTACAAGTGACTTGTTTAGTGGAAGCGCGCCTTCAAAGTTAAGAAAATTATTGACAATTTCAAGCAGAAAATAATTAGAAGGTGTTTTTTTTTTTAAACAGAAACACACACAAATACCTAAAGAAAATGATGACTGAATATATCTACTTTACCTTTCTTATGAAATCCTGAAGTTATTTTACTCCGACATCATAAACGCTCGTAAACAATGCTCGTACAATATTTTCAGAAGAAGACTTTAAATTGATGCTACTGAAGAGGTATTAGTAGGGTTTATTTAATAAACTCATTGTTATAATGAGTTTGAGGAAAAGCCCTGTAAATACGCTTAGTAAGTATAGTACCTATTGTTTACGGTAAATTCTCCTTCATTTCGTGTATTCCTCAGGTATAAGGGTTATAAGCCGCCTCTAGTATTCTTTTTATTTATCTTGAAAAAATCGTCAATTAAGTCCTCCTGCACATTGCTATCAGAATCGTACTGACTAAAATCTACAGAGATCCGTCAGTATCCCTTTACATGCCAGGGTCACGGTTTCCTGATGAAAAGACAATCCCGCGACCCCGGCAGGCTCTGGCCCACTAAGAGGGCCCCCGTCATTTAAGGGAAGCCCCGTCATCTAAGGGGGGTTCCGTCAATCTAAGAGGGACCTTGTCATCTAAGGGGAGCCTCGTCATCTAAGGGGGGCTCCGTCACCTAAGGGGGCTCCGTCATCTAAAGGGGGCCTCGTCATCTAAAGGGGGCCCCGTCATCTAAGTGGGGCCCCGTCATCTAAGAGGGGCCGTTATCCTGAACCGGGCCTCTGACATAGCTTTGGACTTATTTATTTATTACATAAGTCCTCGCGATATTTTTCTTCACCGTTTTGAGAACACTGAAATAAATGAAACAAAGTAATGCGCTTGGTTGGGTTCAAACCCACGACCTACAACTCGTAAGTCTGGGCTGATACCACTGGGCCACAATTTCTCAAGAAAACCATGGTAACATGGTAATATAATTTTAGTTACATTTGAAACTAAAGTAAGGGAGTCCATGTATGACTGTTCGCATAATTAAATTATCCCTTATTAGTAATATTTAATTTAACTTCTAACTTAGTAAACTGGAAACGGTGGCTAGAAACAGAATGTGGTCATAAATAGTTATTTGTTATGCAAGGCTGCAAAGTTGATTTTTGGCGCGAGTACTTGAATTGAAAACTGAGCGAGCGAAGGACTCTAAGATTGAACCGCGAGAGAAACGAGCGGTTCAAATATAGAATCCTGAGCGATGCGAAGTTTTCAAAGGTACGAGACGCAGAAAAACTTTGCTGCCGAGTGCAACACACAACTTTTCACCTCACACAGCGAGGAAATGCAGTGGGGGCGGCTCGCCTGTCAGTGTAGAAAAGTAGAAAACAATTGAATACAAGACGTGTTCGAATTTTGAACAACACTTTGTGCTCTAGAGCACAAAATGGAGTTTTGCGCTCAGATTTTGAATGAGACAACCCGGCAGGCCTTGGCCCTCTAAGGGCCTCCGTCAGATTACTGACAGCTTAACACGCGCCGTTGACCCGAGCATGATCCATGATTGGATGGCGAGTCACCGATTACTCACCGTCCCCATGCCAGAAATTACCCTTACCGTCTAACTATAGGCACAGAGATTATGGCCGTACTAAAGATTGTCATAAACCAGTGGCGTTCACCTGTGAACTGATAAAGGAGTAACACCTAGGTTTCCATCCGACTAAATAGTATTCTATTTGTAACATAAAAGAGGAGGGACGATTGTGATCTAAATTGCATTAGCATATTAGCAGTGGTACAGAGGTAATGGGGCCATTGGCCCAACGTATAAATAGGTCGTGGATTTGAACCCAGCAAGATGCATTACTTTCTATAACTAATTTTATCACCACTGGTCTCATAACGGCGAAGGAATACTTACCTGAGGAAACCGATATGCTCTAGAACTAAAACTCGAAGATAATAATGTGATATCTACATCGACCCGCACTGGGCACTTGTCCATTGCGTCTTACAGAGAGGTGGCGGGTGTCCCAGCCCTGCGAACATGATAGACTGATAGACGCTTAATGAATTGTGAAATCAAATAAGTACATCACGTTAGAATAATAATGGAATGGCCAAGGTTAACCGAATTCTAAAATTATAGGAAGCAATGCATTCAATTTCAATGCATATTTTTCTTTCATGAATGCACATTTTCTTCGTGATAAGGGTGCTCCCACATTTATAAGGGTGTTACTAATGCCATTCGCATCGGCTTTTTAGACTTGCTTACTTGACTAGCTTAGATTTTTTGACCGGCTTAAGCCGATTCCGCGTCGATAAATGTGGGAGCACCCTAATACTGGGTCGATTTTCGTTATTCACTTTTCGTTTGGTAGTGAAAGCCTCTCTCCATTCGTTTCTTCGATTCAGAACCTAGATGGACCACTGGTCGTGGCCTTTGCCCAGTAGTGGGATGATGCAGGTTAGCAGTATTAGATTAAGGGTAAACATTATCTCAAAAATGGTGAAAAAAAGGGAATCGAATGAAAAAAGCCATCTAAGTACTTTTTTGTCAGTACAAGTCTGACAGCACGCATATCATGACCTTATTCTATGTCTATTCTACCATGAGTAGACAAAGTTGTTTCATGGTTTTTTCTAATACTTATATTTTTGCACAATTGAGGCACAATCTGTAGACGGTAAAACGGTAAAAATCTTTCTACGTTCTGTCATTTTTCTTTTTTCTGTAGACAAACTCCGTTTCTACGGTACCAAATTGTGCCAAACTACGCGTGTTGGGCAGTCATTACTCATTATGCAACGAAAAGAAATAGTAAGGATACTTCCTTTACATTCATTTAATATGAAGTTATGTGTACACAGACAAACATATGCGATTTTGTTTTATACTACCTATGTAAAGATTACGTGCGGGGACTGCCGAATGTGTGGGCGTAGACATCCATCCTACTTACTGTTCCTAAAATATAGGCTGAAGTAAGTATTATTACCTCCTCAACCCTTTAGGGTTATTTTTATATTTAACAAGTCAATTTCCTGTTGTTTATAGGGACCGGCGTCACCAAGGGAATTGCCTGTCCGCGTTATTTGCGTGGATAGCGAAACTTTGGCCAGACAATTTACTATTTCATTTTTCTCATGGGGAATAACTTTAATTATTAAGCTGTCAATTATCAAGCCATTTTATTTGTATGGCACATGCAACGTAGAAACAGGAAAACAGACCCGTTCGAGACGAGAACAGGCGGTGAATATATTCCGGTAAGGAGTTGTATAATAGTAGATTACGCACCAAGGGAATAAAGCAGTGCCTTACGTCACGGGCGTATTGAATCCCGAAGCGACACTAAGGATTCTGGGGGTGAACCTCCAGAGCGCAGCGAGGAGGTTCAAGTGTTAATTCCCGAGTGAAACGAGGGAATTAAGAATCCTTAGTGTAGCGAGGGATTTAAGTTAGCCCAAGACAAAGGCAGCTTTATTCCTGAGGTGAGTACTCTGCTTTTCACACCACCTGCGAGGAAATGAATTCGAATTTTGAATTTTGATGTGTTACGACAACCTTCGAACGTGAGCATGCTGTGGTGCCCACCTCAGCAAGCGATCAGCTGTTGCAGTGGGGACTGCCGGGGGGCAGCCGCCGCTGCTTCAATTCCTTCTTTCAAAGTTTTTATACTATGTTTTGTTTGAGGTTCCAAATTCAAATCACATTATTCCCACGGGAATAATGAAATTCATTGCCCGGCTCGAGCGGGGGGCAACTGCAATGCCTTGCTTTACGGCCGGTTAGCAGACATATAATTTGACATTTACGAGCAGGTGGTGTGAAAAGTTATTTTAAAGGATTTCTATGAATATTATTAAGCTTTTTAGTTCACGTGCTAGCGTTCTGTACATACCTAGTACCTACGTAAATAAATAGCCCATCTGATCAGGGGCGGGTATAAACATAGGCTTTTTGGGCGGTTGCTCGAGGCTGAGAGCCCCCTGAATATAAAAGGCTCTATTGAAGACAATGTATTTTATTGTACCTACATGGTGTAATCCGTGTATACCCCTATTACATAATTATCGAAGACTTTATCAGTTTTTTGGCAAAATAGCTGAGTAATCGGTTAATTAAACCCTTAATTAGTATTTGCCCTGGGCCTCAAAAACTTCACACCCCTGCATTTCATCATAGTGACAATAACTTCCACATTTAAATGTTTACGTGCCTGATTTTAATATTTAATTAAAATGCTCGCTATCACAGTATCACCATAGAACACCTAATAGTATGGTATCACGTATACGTGATAGCGCGCGGGCTGAACAAATTCGGGCATTTTGTGTTTTATTTGATACCGATATTCAACTTTGATTAAAACAATGGCGCGCCTGATTCACGAACATTCATTTCATTGCTAACAAGCTGCATTCTCCCGATATTCATTTGTTTCAAACATAGCTCATACTTTTGATGAGTTCAGAATTGTCTGAATAGTTTTATTGTAGACTACACAGTAGGTACATGAGTACACAGTCAAATTGCTACCGTGAATTAGAACGCTTAGAAAGTACAAAAAGGTACGACACGATACGATGGTTTATTGTAGAATAAACCATCGTAAATTCTCAATGACATCCCCACCAGTCGATATTGTTACTTTTTTTGCAGAAATCTTCCCAATAAATTTAGTATATTCTAATGGGGATTTCTGGTAAAAAAAGTTACAATCCCCACTTGTACCTCGGAAGTGGTAGTTTCTGGAATAAACCCATTTGTATAAGTAGGTACAGAGTGAACAAGGCGTAGATTACCATATCCGGAACTATGAAGAATAACGAAATTAATAATACAGAATGTGTTTTTTTTTTTCAAAACCTGAAAGACCCTCTGTACCTCCGACGCACTTCAAAACAGTGTCGAACGCGCCTCAGACGCGCGTTTATTTCGGGTTCTAAACACTATAGTAGCGCGTTCCTAAAACATGGTTCGTCTGCGCGTTTAAAATTAATACGCCGTGTGCCATTTATGGCTCTTGGAAAAAACTTATGAATATTGAGTTAAAGGCAACGTTCGAACCACACAAGCTATTACTGAAACTTATGAATAATAATGCCCCGTATTGTTTATTGTGTTTAGATAACAACCCACACAATGGTTTCATCAATTGTTACAATATTTTTGACTATTATAGGTTTTGGTCTAGGAATTTGGCTGGTGCCACTTTCTTCGTCCGCCACAAGTCCAAAATTATCCCACGGGAAAAACTATTCTGTGTTAGTTCAGATTAAAATAATCTACATAAATTATGTGTGTACTAAATGCATATTGTTTGTTTAGCCGTAGTTGAATCATCAATGAGTCCTCTTAAGCAGGGCGGGACGAGGGACTGTCAGAAATCCACGGTGATCCTTCAATAGCCTTTTACGTTCCAGGGTCACGGTTACCTGAGCCTGTAGCCAAACGGCAAGCGACAATCGTTAACGTTCAGCAGTCGCTAACATTTTCAACTTTATACCCCATCGCATAAAGTTGAAAATCTAGTAAAGACTGCTGAGCGATAGCGAACGAAACAAACGAAAACGACCTGTAATAGTGTAATCTTTGATAGATTTTCAACTCTATGCAATGGGATATAAAGTTGAACATGTATTAGCGAGTGCTGAACGTTAGCGATTGTCGCTTGCCGTTTGGCTTTAAGGCCTGATGAGACAGTCCACGTCATCCATCCGTCAGCGAACATCCAAATCAAAGGATTTGGATGTAGCTTTTGGGTGAGTGTTTTTTTTTCTCCTGCTCTGTTGTAGTCCGCACTCAACAACTCATCAACTAAGTCCTCCCGCCCGAGCGGAACTGTCAGATTCGTAATTTTCTTGTGATCGTTGTTGCAAACCACGAAGGAAGGTATCTGGAAATTGAGCGATCCGTAGGGCTAGTTGCCGACAAGTCAGTGTAGTAAAATACCTACTTTATTCCTTTTCAAACGATTCAAACTGTTTTCTAAATCCTATTTGAAGAACTGTGGAAATATTTAATTGTGTAGGTACTTTATTCCTTTTGAAATAAAATAAACATCTTACTGAACGCGGACAAGTGAATAGGTACGTGTTCTGGAACGAATGTGTAACCTAGCCTTTACAATATTTTTGAAATGTGTCACGTCAGTTAGAAAAAAAAACTCAATAAAAAGATGTCGGGAAAAATATGCGTTTATACGCCAGATTGTGTTTATACCTATTTTTAAATTGTGACTGAACATCATCAGGTAATTCTTCATCCCATGATAATTTCCTGCTCCAAATTTGCTGCAAAATAAGCCTTGAAACCAAGGTGACTGGACATGTAAATCCAATGGGGTCAAAATTTTTTTGCGTCAAAGATAATAGAAATCTTTTGGTCATTTTATGTAATTCAGTGTAAGGGGGCATAGCACTTAAATTACAGCATAACTCATCTGTGACAGTGTCCCATTGAAACCCTAACACCTGAACCATTCTATTTTTAGTTTCATTTATTTGCAAAGGGGACGTTACCCACTGCCTTAAGTTGAACTTTGCTTTATTCATTATACATTTAGCTTCCTTATTGATGTTCTGGAACGAATGTGTAACCTAGCCTTTACAATATTTTTGAAATGTGTCACGTCAGTTAGAAAAAAAAACTCAATAAAAAGATGTCGGGAAAAATATGCGTTTAATTTAAAATAATTGTGCAGCATACCTAGCGTACCCAAATACAAAGAGTAAATGGTGAGAGATTCGCTCACAGTACGCGTGTATAGCCGGTGCCTGCCGGGGTCGCGACTGTCCTGAGGCACTGTGGCTCTGGAACGCAGATCACCCAGCACAAAAAAGCACGTGGTATTCTGTTGTTTCTGCCTACCCTTTACCTACTAATGGGAAAAAGGTTTTACATACCTACTTGCTGTTCGTTTGCTGAACTCGACTAAGTTGTATGTTTGTATCTTTTCAAATCATAAATTGTATTGATTTGTAAACCTTTTTAAATTATAACAATGCTATGTACATTTTTTTTCTATTGTATTTTTTTGTTTTTTTCTTTTTTGGCATGCACAGACTACAACATGGCACTAACGAAACGCAACTTTGACATAACGCCGCTTGTCCAACGTCAACGTCATAACGTCAACAAGTAAATGTCAAATGAAATGTTGCGATTTCACTGATTATAATTTAGAAAAGTTTGGACGCAAATATCTAAATAAAAATAAGAATCCAGTGAAGCGTTTACGGTGTTATTTAATCCAAAATGTCGGCTACGACATCTTATAATAATGATAAAGTGGTGATGGGTGAAGTGGAGTACCCGGCAAATGATCCAGCTTCTGGGGCGTTTTTCCAACCAGATTACAAGAAGTAAATAAATGTTTTATGTGTTATTTACTGTATGAATTAATCTTCTAAGTTAGTAGTCTAGTTTAAAGACACAATCAATTCATCTTCTGGTAAAAATCGAGTTATAAATGCATTTTTAAAACGTTCTTTGTATCCCAAAATACACTCAAAATCTCAAGACATTATCGAACGTTTCCTAATTATTTTTATGCCCTACGTAATTCACATACTACCAACAACATTCTCTATCAAATTTTATAGACTACACCTATATTAGTATCATATCAAAACAGTGTTTTTTTAAATTGTCTATAAACACCTATGCTTTTAGGAATGAAGACTTGAAAGCCATGCTAGATGGGTCCAAAGACTCTCTCAAACTGGAGGCTATGAAGAGGATCATTGGCATGATTGCTAAAGGGAGGGATGCCTCAGATCTGTAAGTATAACTTAAGTTATAGAATAATTAAACATTGTTTAACTTTTACTTGGATCTTGCAGTAGATAGTAGATCAATGATACTGGATGAACTTTCTCTTTCTTTGCTGTTTTTTGTTCAATAACATTGTTTTCTGTACATAGACACTCTTTAGTACTTACCTACTTGAAGTTTAATAATAGATATGTTTTTGAACCATTTGAGGTTCAAACATTGGGGAAGAACCATGCGGTCCATTTGTATTGTATAACGGGCAGGAATTCGCAACTCCACGTCATATGCGCGTGAATGGGGTCCATTTGCTCACCTAGTAATTAATGAATGGTTAGGAAAACGTGAAGCCACATTTTCCTAACCATTCATTATATCTGACGATTATTATTAAGTATTGTAAAAGAAAGGCTGACATTTGACCACAATCTCACCAAATGGTAAGCAAAGATGTGGTTAATTTTTCTGCAAGAAAAGAATGTATCACTATTGTAACTTATTTCTACAGATTTCCAGCAGTAGTAAAGAATGTGGTATCAAAGAACATTGAGGTGAAGAAGCTGGTTTATGTGTACCTGGTGAGGTATGCTGAGGAGCAGCAGGACCTAGCACTGCTGTCCATCAGCACCTTCCAGAGGGCTTTGAAGGTAATATTGTTGTTTTTTTTACCATTTTCATGAAAATAATATGTCACATTGATCTTTACCGTTTAGTCATCTAATTAACATTTCACACAATCATCTTTTTCAAAAAATTTTGCATACAATTTTACATGCATGGAACAAATATTTGTATGATCTGCAAGTAGTTGTACCGGGTTGGGGCCTACGATACAGGAAATTTCTTACTGCATCGCAGGCCCAGACCTGGAACAAATCTGGGGCAATGTTTTTTTAAAAAAAAAAATAGAACTACACTACATTGCAGACTATTAATGGACAATGAATTCAGCTAGTATAACAAATAGTACAATGTAGTCAAAACACAATGCAACTTACCTACAGTTTCTTGTATCATCTAAATGATACTTATCTCATGGATATTCTATTTTGACAAAATAACAAATTACTCCAATACTATTATGAACCTACAAATATAAACATGGAAAGAAAACTACAAAACCTTTAATATTTTCCATTCCCAGGACCCCAACCAGTTGATCCGTGCAAGTGCTCTCCGGGTCCTCTCGTCCATCCGTGTGCCAATGATAGTACCCATTGTGATGTTAGCTATCAGAGACTCTGCCAGTGACATGTCCCCATATGTCCGGAAGACTGCTGCTCATGCCATACCCAAGTTGTATAGGTAAGCATTTGTATGTCATCTATACTAATATTATAAAGCAGAAGGGTTTGTTCGGTTGAACGCGCTAATCTTGTGCACTCAAGAACTACTGGTTCAAATTTAAAAATGTATTTTTTGTGTTTGATAGATTATTAATCGTGAAAGACCATAGGCTATTACAACATCATGCTATTATAACATACTGGGCCTGTACCATAATTTTGTAGTGTTTAATCTACTATATAAAAATAAGTCGGGTTTTCCTTCCTGACGCTATAACTCCAGAACGCATGAACTGATTTCCACGGTTTTGCATTCGTTGGAAAGGTCTCGGGCTCCGTGAGGTTTATAACAAAGAAAAAGCATCTGGTGGCGAAACGGAGTTCGCCAGGTTTGCTAGTTATATATATTTTTTTGTATTTGACACTTCAAAAGTGTCTGTAACTGGCCTACTTGAAACAAATACTTTGATTTTGACGCTACTACCAATAGGAGATGAGCAGCGAGGGTGAAGCCACAAAGAACGGCTAGTCAAAACCAAGCACAACATTAAAGAAATCTTTTTATTCTTTTCCCCCAAAGATTGCAAACAAGGGCTAAAGAACATTTTGTAGTTTTGATAAGATTTACTACTCGGAGGTAAATTATACCTCAGGTGAATGTTATGAAGTTCGGCATTTCTTGAACAGCAACACTGCCTCATTGCAAGGAGGACTACGCATATTTAGCTTTTAAAATGTGTCTTGCTGAATAATCTTTCAGTTGGCTCGCAGTGATCATTTTTACTGAACATATCTATTTTCCCACCGGCCTTTTTTTTTTTTTAGGTGGTAAAATCATCAAATGAGTCCTCCCACCCTTGGGTGGGGCGGAAGGGACTGTCAGACTCTTACTGACTAAAATCCACCCGTGTTCCTTCCTATGCCCTTTACGTTCCGGGGCCACGGTATCCTGGGATAAGAAAAAACCCGCGACCCCAGCAGGCATTTGGCGCGAAACACGACGCGCCACCGACCCGGGCTTGGTCCTTGGTCGGACGGCGAGCTACCCATTACTCACCGTCCGCAAGCCTAAGGAAAAGTTTTTGCCCGCATCCCAGGGTGCACCGGCCCGAAAAACTGGTCTTCCCTCCGGACGTATCCGAGAGGGAACTCCAGTCCACGGGCGCACGTGGAGGTTTCCTGTCATAGCACCGGCCTGTGCCGAAGGAACCTGTATCGAATAAATTATATTATGCATTGTTGGAATTAAAAATGTGATTATTTCCTGTATTACATGTTTGTGTGATTTTCTCTCAACAGCTTGGACCCAGAACAAAAAGAGGAGTTAGTATCAATAATTGACAAGTTACTATCGGACAAAGCACCACTTGTCGTTGGTTCAGCGGCCATGGCGTTCTCTGAAGTGTGTGGGGAAAGGATGAGTCTTATACATAGGAGTTACAGGTAAATATTAGTTTGAAGATAAGAACAAGACATTTTCAGTGATCTAATGTAGTTCTAGAAAATAATTTAAAAAATCATGACCTTGCACTATGAAATTTCTCCTGTGTCTTATTAGAGATCATACAAATATTTGTGTAGGTACTGTATTTGTTGCCGAGCGGAAACGAACCCGTGACACGCTGTGCAGAGACAGATAGACGCTCAACTATTGCCATGACGTCTTATAGCAAGAATAGTTCCAGTGTGGAAGCGAGATGGCGCTAGACGATTATGTATAGCGTTGTCTCTTTCCCACAGTTGAATTACTCTCGCTTTAAGACATCTTGTAGGCCACTTGTTTCTGCCTCGTGATGTTTACATACCAGGGGGGTATTACAACGTCTTAAAACCAGGCTTGTTCCAGTGAGTGAACGAGATGGCGCTAGACGACTTGTATAGCTCTGTCACTTTCACTCGCCGGATTTTTTTTTAAGACGTTGTAATACCCCCCCAGGATTATTAAAACTGTTGTCAAATGTCAGTTCCGCAATTTGCGGAAACAGTGTGTAGCAAAAAGCAGAATACTTAGGGAGTTTACTCATGACGCGATACAAAATTGCATCGATTGACGATATCGGTCAGAGGCCTTACCACGAGCTCTTAACGCGATCCAGTTTAGGCTGTGGGAAAGAGACAGAGCTATACAAGTCGTCTAGCGCCATCTCTTTCCCACAGCCTAAAGACTCACGCTTTAAGAGTTCATGGTAGGCCACCAGATATCGCTCAGAGCTCCGGCCGAAGGAAATGTATGGACAATCGCTAGTGTTTGTTAAGAGAGTCGCACGTGTTGACAATATCGCTCTCAGATCTGCTCGATTTCCGAATTGCATGTACCCTACGTGCTAATAAAATTCAATTGCGCAAGTACTCGTCACTGGCGACATCTTTTGTAGTTTGTTTGCAGCGCGTTAATGTCGTAGTAGTATATGGTGGTGGTGGATTTTTGTAGTTCATGGTCGAATTGCATCGCATCACTCGATTAGCAATTACGTGCAATTTGAATCGGCAATCGCCTCGATATCGCACGAGTCGCGTAGCGTTATGAGTAAGCTCCCTTAGGGCTGATTTTTCAATAGTCAGATAACTTTTAACTGAGGCATCAAAATGGCGATTTGACAGTTTATCTATGGAAAATATGTCAAACTGTTATTTTAATTCCTTAGATAAAAGTTATCTGACTATTGAAAAATCAGACCCTAGAAAACAACCTCTTTTGTCCACAGAAAACTATGCTCCCTTTTAGCTGATGTTGATGAATGGGGACAGCTGACACTGCTCAATGTACTCACTGTCTATGCTAAGACATGTTTTGCAGATCCCAATAGCGAGGTAAGTTGAATCATTACCAAATATTAATATACAGAATAACCAGTAGACTCTAATTTATAAACTTTTTTTTAATTAATTGCGGAATTACGTTAAGTATACATAATTATGACAAACTAAAATTTACAAACCGCGTGCACATTAGCGACTCGAAATCTAACTTTTTTGACTACACGTAAAGATACACATTTCCAGTATTGTCTCGTCGCGTCTCGTCTCGTCGCGTCTCGTCTCGTCTCGTCTCGTCTTGTCTCGTCACGTCGCGTCGCGTCGCAATTCGGTGTGAACTGACCCCACCAATGTCTCCCCAGACGTACTCCAGCGACAGTGACACAGACAAGCCGTTCTACTCGTCGTCCAGCGACACCGGCCGCAAGCAGTCGTCCAGCTCGCCCAGCCTGGACGCGGACCACCGCCTGCTGCTGCGCGCCGCCAAGCCGCTGCTGCAGAGCAGGAACTCGGGCGTGGTGCTGGCTGTGGCGCAGCTGTTCTATCACTGTGGACCTGGTAATGTTATTATGTAGTCGTCCAGCGACACGGTATCGTATTACTTAGTTACTGGGTTTTCTGGGTCAGATAGGCAGTCGCTCCATATAAAATACTAGTATTCAGCTGTATCCTACTCGACTGGAAGCCGACCACAACAAAGTTAGGAAAGTAGTTTCCTAACTTTTCGTAACGTCGTTGTTTCGAATATTATATTTGTATCGTTTTATTTTAGCTCAGGAACTCCCTCCGGTGGCCAAAGCTATGGTTCGTCTGCTGCGTGCTCCACTCGAAGTTCAAAGCGTCGTACTCAATTCTATTGCTTCGCTAACAGTAACCAGAAGGGTAAGTTAGTCCTAGAAAACTATTTTTTTTTTCACAAGAAATATAATTTGACCTTCAGTTAGATTATCAAAAAATATTTGACCCATATTTTTTCTTTTGATAAGTAAACCAAAATCCACTGAACTACGACTCTTAAATTAGGAAATGTGTCACAAGCAAGTACAATTTTTACTTGCTTATGAGGTCACGACGACGTATCAAAGCTCAAGAATGAGGGTGTCATTCTTGAGTTTTGATACGTTTTATCTTAACAAAATATTCATGGATTTAACAAAAGAAAAAAATACGTGCCCATTCTTTTCAAAACTGTATTTGACGGACCAATTAGAATTGCAATTTGTTTTAAAATATAAGGGCGCTCCCTCACCTCGAGCATTCACCTGTAATGTAACGTTACAGATTTGAACATTCGAAGACAATTTAGAGCATCAAATTGCGCACTTTTATTTTACATTACAGGTGAATGCTCGCGGTGAGGGAGCGCCTAAAAAAGCATAAATATTGTAACTCCAAATTATTTAAAACTAGCGGCCCGTCACGGGTGGCCTGTTACTTAGGGTGAATGTAGCTTTCCAAGGGTGAAAAAAAAATCTACACAGTAGTTTTTGAGTTTATTCAGTATAAACATACACACACAAAAATACAAATCCATCCTCTTTACAATATTAGTGTAGATTACCTTTAACTAACAACTATGAAATAGCAATAATTATAATCAACTCCCCATTCTTCAACAGACACTCTTCGAGCCATTCCTCAAATCGTTCTTCGTTCGCAACTCAGACCCGACTCACATCAAGCTCCTCAAACTCGAGATCCTCACGAACTTAGCAACGGAAGCCAGCGCTGGTGTCATACTGAGGGAGTTCCAGACGTATGTGACGTGCAGTGATAAGGCCTTCGCTGGGGCCACGATACAGGCCATAGGGAGACTCGCTGTGGCCATACATTCAGAGACTGAGACCTGTCTGAATGGACTGTTGCATCTACTTTCCAGTAAAGATGGTGAGTTGTTTTATTTGTGGGTTTGAAATCTTGGTGTATTCAATAAGAATCTTTAATTTTTGTGGATTGAATGTATCTTTGTCGCTCAGATATAACCTGTATTTAATTTTTTTTTTATTTAGTCAAAAGCCATTATGGTACAATTGCAAATAATAAAATACAAATTCAATACAACTTTATGAGTAATATACTCGATGCCTATCTGTACTTTGTCAGACAGAGGTGTCTGTCTAAAATAAAATATAAAAAAACTCACATACTTCCGCATCTGTCATATTAATAAGTAAGATCTTGGAATATGTATCTGAACGGAAGCGCCGAAGCCTTAGAGCGGTTTCGCACTATGTCCGATCCGAATCCGATCCGAACCCGTGAAAATACGGTCCGTCGTAGCCGTAGAACTATTTCTATGGTAATTTACGCACTAGATCCGATCTCCGTCCGATTTCTTTCCGTCATCATAGAATCTCCATTTCGGATAAGATTTTTGACGGACCGAAGTAGCCATAGTATTATTTGTATGAACGCACGCGCACTGCGTCCGAGTTGAATCCAAGCTGCGGATGAGCAGAGAGGCAGCGGGGCATGCGGGGTATGCTTCAATCAATTTTATTCCAAAAGATGGCTCCTAAATTGCTTGGATTTGCATCAGAGATGGGAGTAGTGCTTATGCAATATCCGAATTCGGTCCGTGATTTCTAGACCAATTTTTTCACGGGTTCGGATCGGACGTAGTGCGGAACCGCCCTTACGGAAAGACTTTCAGATTTTTTTCGGCATTATGTGGGAGTAAACGTATCCACAAAACGGAAAAAAGAAAGAAGCTGTAACTTTTAAGTCTTCCAATATTTATTTGAAGTCATTCACAGTATTGTAATGACATTAATGTGGTACACAGAATGGGTGGTGTGTGAGGCCGTGGTGGTGGTGAAGCGAGTGGTGGGTGGTGGCGCCACGTCCGCCAGAGCTGCTGTGTCCAGGGCTGCTAAGTTGCTCAGATCTGACAGGTAACACATCATTAAGCCTGCAGGATCGCGGGACTGTCTTATTAGGTAACCTTTACCCCGAAACATAAAGGGGTATTGAAGGACACCGTGGATTTTATTCAGTACGAATCTGACAGTTCCTCCCGTCCCGCCCTATGTAGGAGAACCCATTTGATGATTTTACCGCGTAAAAAAAGTATGTACGCTATATAATAATAATAATAATAATAATAATAATAATAATCTGTGGCCCGAGTGTCAATGTGACACAATATATTTTTGAAAAATATTTAATTTAAATTGCATTTTAAACATTTTATCTATCCAAATAAAGTTTACTCGACGAAAAATGTACAATAGAAAAATAAAAACCAAACACAAATACCAAAAACCGGATTCTGAGAAATATGGAGCATAACAAAACTAGAAAATGTCACCATCACCAATGTTGACTAGACGCCGGGCCAAACAGCAGCTACAAGAGACACACCTACCATCTCCGGGCTTGTCGCTGAGCTCCGCCTCGCAGCCACCGGGACGCGCCACCCCTGCGGACGCCGTGTCACCGGTGACTACAGCCGCGTCGAGCTCAAGCGATGAGTTTTACTCTCCACCGTCGACGCCTCCACAAGCAAGACGACGAGGAAGAGGACGGCCACCAGCGGGCTTGGGACCTCGAGGCCAACAGGCCCCGAACGGGGTCCCCGCTGCCGGTGGAAATGTGTCGCGCATGCGATGGACTCAGTCCATTAACGAAAACGTCATGCGCGCATATTATGGGGCTACTGAGGGGGGAAGCAACCTGACTGCGTACCGTGGTCGGATGCTGTCTCTGTTTCAGGTGCTGGAGCCAGATGTCAATGTAACGGCGCAACGATTATCGGATCAGGTGCGGGTCATTCAACGTAACCGTATGTTGAATGACACAGTACTTGATCGACTACGCTCTGACTCGCGGAGTAACCCAGTTAATGATCCTGCTTTGCCATTGATTGCGACGCAACTACAAAACATTTCCAGTGTGCCACCGCTGTCTGAGCACGCTGATGGAGAGGATCATAACGAAGTTACATCCGTGAGTACCCAATGCAACGTACAATTGAGGAGCGCTTTGGAGTGTGCGTTACGGGAATACCGTTCAACACCTCCTGAACTTAGACCACGTTTACCTCGTTTGCCTATGCACAATAAAAACAAGGCGCTGGTGTGTGCTCTAGACTCGGAACTGTCAAATTATTTTGATAGCAGCAAAGACCTTACTGATACCCACTCAATTCTGTACTGTGCAGCAGTAGCGGCATGTCGTGTAGCTCACGTCAAATTCCTTGACAGTGACAGAGCTACACGACCAAAATCAGCTACTCCGGCTTGGCAGTGCAGGATTGAGCGGCGTATCGGTGAGGCTAGAGCACTCATCGGCAAGTTGATCTGCTTCAGGGAGGGTAATACTCGCCCTAGAGTGATGCGCTTTGTGAGGCGGGCGTTCTCGGGGATTGATATTAGTCCACGTGAATATTTGGCCCGCGTCACAGAGCGTATCGACTTCCTGAAGCAGAAGATTTGTGCATGGGCGAACCGTATTCGTCGGTACAAGCGGCGGGTCGAACGGTACACTTTGAATCGCACATTCCAAAGCGACGAAAGGTGGGTTTATAGAACTTGGGAGCGACCGGACCAAGGTGTTACTGACACGCGCCTACCGGATGATGACGCCATGAGTTCATTCTGGCGCAGCATCTGGTCGGTGCCTGTCAGTCACACTGAGGGCGACTGGTCCCGGGATGTTGAACGAGCGTGTGATCAGATTACCGAAATGGGGGCAATCACTATCAGCCCCCAAGACGTAGCTTGTGCAGTCCATCCGCTGCCTAACTGGAAATCCCCAGGGCCGGATGGACTGCACAATTTCTGGATCAAGTGGTTTAAAAGATCACACGTTCGCTTGGCATCCCAGTTCCAATTAGCCTTAGAGTCAGGGTCGTTGCCCCAATTCTTGACAACAGGAGTGACCCACCTGCTCCATAAATCGGGTAGTACTGCGGAACCCAAAAATTATAGACCGATTACTTGTCTACCAACGGTCTATAAAGTTCTTACATCCATTTTGAGAGTTAAAATCAATCAACATATTGTGACTAACTCTATCATGTCTGCCTCTCAAAATGGATGTAGGAACGGGTCCCGCGGTACTAAGGAGCTCCTCCTCATTGATATGGCCATTAGCCAACAGGTTCGCCGCTCCCGAAAAGATCTGTCCGCATGTTGGATAGATTATAAGAAGGCCTATGACTCGGTACCCCATACATGGCTCATGAGGGTGCTAGAATTGTATAAAGTTGATATAACTCTACGTACCTTCCTGTTGTCGTGTATGGGGACCTGGAGAACAGTCCTTCGCTATCCAGGATGTCGACAGATCCGAAGTAGCGGCGAACCGATAAGGATTGAGCGCGGGATATTCCAGGGCGATAGTCTGAGTCCCTTGTGGTTTTGTCTGGCCTTGAACCCGCTCAGCACATTGCTGGAAGGTTCGGGGCTAGGATATCGGTTGAAGAGAGGTGGTCAGGTCATATCTCACCTTCTTTACATGGATGATCTGAAACTCTTTGCCCCCAACAACTTGCAACTGATGAAGCTATTGAAGGTAACAGAAACTTTCAGTAGCGACATCAGGATGGAATTTGGTGTGGACAAATGTGCAGTCATGCATGCGAAGAGAGGGGAGATTATGGAATCAGAGGGAACTCAACTCTCGGATTCCATACACCTTAGATCCCTCTCTTCAACAGAGACCTACAAATATTTGGGTATGTCGGAAGCATTAGGCATCAATAACGCTGACATGAAACAATCGTTGAGAGAGCGCTTCTTTGGCCGCCTGAATAAGGTACTTAACAGTCTTTTGTCAGGTGGCAATAAGGTGCGCGCTTTCAACGGTTGGGTCATGCCGGTGTTGATGTATTCTTTCGGCATACTCAAATGGACTCAGACGGAACTTGACGCCCTGGATAGAAGAGTCCGTTCACTGCTGACTGCAAATCGGATGCATCACCCACGGTCGTCGGTGATGAGACTGTATATCCCACGGAAGTGCGGGGGTCGTGGCTTTTTAAATGCTAAGACCCTGCACAACCGTGAGGTATGCAGTCTCAGGGAATATTTCCTAGAAACCGACGTGGGGATGCACCGAGATGTGGTCACGGTGGACAAGGGTCTTACTCCGCTCTCCTTGGCTAACGAGAACTGGCGCAAACCTAAAGTTTTAGACACTAATGATCGTAGGGAGGTATGGCAAAGCAAGGAGCTTCACGGACGCTATTACCGGGCATTACATGGTCCCGATGTAGACTTTCTAGCGTCCGTATCCTGGCTACGCTTCGGTGACCTGTTTGGGGAAACTGAAGGTTTTGTCTGTGCAATTATGGACGAAGTTATGATGACAAATAACTACCGGAAATACATTGTGAAGGATGGCACGGTTGACATATGTCGGGCATGCCACCGTCCTGGAGAATCTATCCGACACATTATTTCTGGGTGTTCTAGTCTGGCTAACGGAGAGTATTTGCATAGACACAACCTCGTGGCCAGGATTATCCACCAGCAACTTGCTTTGAAGTACAACCTTGTGGAATCGGAAGTGCCTTACTATAGGTATGCGCCCGACCCAGTTCTCGAAAATGGCAATATCTCGTTGTATTGGGATCGACCTATCATCACTGACAGGACTATTGTTGCCAATAAACCTGACATTGTGGTGATAGATCGATCGGAGCGTCGCGCAATGATTGTTGATATTACGGTCCCGCATGATGAGAACCTCGTGAGGGCAGAAAAGGATAAGCAATTCAAGTATCTTGATCTGGCTCGCGAGGTTGTTGACATGTGGGACGTAAATACGGCAATCATTGTGCCGATAGTCGTGTCTGCCAATGGCTTAATTGCCAAGAGCCTCGAACAACATCTGAAGAGGCTCTCGCTTGGCAGCTGGATCAGGCGCTTGATTCAGAAGGCAGTACTCCTGGACACGGCGCGTATTGTTAGGAGGTTCCTCTCTCAAGAGCCCTGACCACCGGCGGCCCGGACCCTGTTCCTGGTGCTGGTGGAATGCTATTTTTTATATTTTTAAATGTTTTTTGTTTCTTTTTTATAAAAATATTTAAAAATGTAATTTATAAGTCTAAAGATAAATAAAGAGAATAATAATAATAATAAATTGTTTATTGGCAAAAAGTACAATCATACAACATTTGAACCCTGACTCCTAAACTAGGAGAATCCTGTATCTTAGGAGGCAGTGTCTTCGCATAATATATGTAGTAAACAAACGATTATGAGCATACCAGCCGACATGCATAGTCACAAGAAGTATTAAACTAAACAGGTGTTTCTATATCTAGTAGAAAAAAAAAAAAAAAAAAAAAAATCTAAGCAAAATATATGCAAAATCGGTGTTGGGAATTTATAAATCGATTGCAGCGCGCAATGTGACAAAGATGTGAATCAGGTGATCACATGGAGTCCGGTATTTAAGTCAAGTTTATAATGCACCACAACCTTCATTTGTACTTTTTAGGTTCTATTTAATTTTATATAAAATAAAAAAATCCGATACGTAATGTTAATTAAACACCTAGTTTGGTAGAATTCGGCTGCTTAAAATCAAAACATAGTAACTCCTTCCAACAAAAATGTTCAGGAGAGCCAAAAAACTGGTCGGCTACTTTGGTTCGTTTGCCCGAAGAAACCAGAAGAGATAGCGATTTGGATGTTTGGCGAAAAGTTGTGCTATATTGTTGACATTTTAGTTTGGTATACTTGCAAACATTTTAGCGTAGGTATAGTTACACTTGAATCGCTCATACTTTATTTTTATTTGTGAATTTACCCAAATATGAATGTAAAAACAATATCAAAACTTAGTAAGTGTGCATAAGGTAAGGCATTCAGTATATAACATTATGGATATCTCGTGAAGCCCGCAAATATCCGTTTTTAGGGTTCCGTAGTCAACAAGGAACCCTTATAGTTTCGCCATGTCCGTCCGTCCGTCCGTCCGTCTGTCCGCAGTTTAGCTCAGAGACGCACAGTCCTAGAGAGCTGTAATTTGGTGTAAATATACGGATTTGTTGTGCCGAAAAAGTGGTAAAATAAAATCTCGTAAAACATTTTTTTTTAGGGTACCTCCTGTACACGTAAAGTGGGGATGTTTTTTTTTTTCTCGCGTACCCCTTAGTGTGGGGTATCATTAAATAGGTCTTTAAAAAATATTGATAGTTTCCATTAACAATTTTTTCATAAAAAAATTCGTTTGTGAAATATTAAGCTTTAAAGTGCTAAATTTTGCTCGACTCGAGTGTCCCCCCCCTCTACCAGCTAAACGGTTATGTTTGGGGGTGTGAAAAAATTCACAATAGTAGCATAAATAACGAAGTTTAAAAGAAAATTATCATGACTAAGTAGGCTTTACAACTTTACGAGTAATAGTCGACCAACTTATAAAATGTACTTGGATAACATATTTTCCTAAACAAAATGTATCGGAGAACATGCTCTTCAACTGCAAATGTAAGTTTGTCAACTTTATTTTTACAGCTTTAATAGGTATGTTTTTACGGTATGTTTTTTGGGGATAGGTAGGTTTTTATCGTCAACTATTTTTAACTTACTTCAAAAAAAGGGGGAGGTTCTAAATTCGTCGTAATCTTTTTTTTTATGTATTTTCCATTTTTCCCCGATTTCTCAAAGACTCCTGGACCGATTTTGAAAATTCTTCTTTTTAAAATTAAATTCAGCGAATCAGTTTAGTTAATTCGCATAAGTATTTTGATGGGCAACTACGGAACCCTACACTGTGCGTGGCCCGACACGCACTTGGCCGGTTTTTTGTTGCTTACTGAAGATTGTAGATTTTCAAAGATGCCGATTATATAAAGATTTTTAGGGTTCCGTAGCCAAATGGCAAAAAACGGAACCCTTATAGCTTCGTCATGTCTGTCTGTCCGTCCGTATGTCACTGGCACTTTTTTTCGAATTATCATGTTGAAACTTGGTCGGTAGATGTATTTTATGTGAACCATATTAGGATTTTCACACAAAATAAAAAAAAAAACTGGACTTACTAAACGAAATTTCATATATTTTACAATCGGCGCCAAATTCAAAACATAGCAAGTTGGTATTTCAAATTTATAACTTAGTAAGTCGCTTGAGTTGCTAGGGTTTTAAATTTGTATTTGGACATACTAAGTTTCAAATTTGTACTTCAAGGAAATTTTCGTAATCATGCCAAAATGCATGCTTAGACTTGCTAAATTATTTTTTTAAAGTTACGTATGAAACTGGGTGTTTTAAGGTCCACATCATTTCGATACTGTTTAGTAAGTCGAAAAATGCCAAAAACCGGTTTTTCTAAAAATCACCTGTTACTAGGTTTTGAATTTGGGCAGCCGAATTGGCAGATTTTCTGGCGCCCAATAATGTGGTTATTAGGAGCCGATTTCATTTTTACAGTCAGCGGCTGGAAAATATCTATTTCGATAGATGATAACCTTTCGATCAAGGTTTTGTCATTGAATCTCATTTAAATAAACTGTCGCACCGGTTTCGAGACTTACATTTGAATTTCTACAACTTCGGTTTCTTTTAAGACCAAAATTAGTATCCTCTCGAACGAAGATTATTCAACATACTCCCCAAAACTCAAGTACGTCATGTATCGTACAATAACCGTAATATATTTCCTGGTAGACTGGCCGGCAACGCCCGTGCGGCTGCAGTATGGTTGGTAGCTGAGCACGGTGCGAGGCATCCCAGAGCTGCCGCTATACTGGCTCACATGGCTGCTAACTTCGCTGATCAGGTGAGTGTTTTTTTTAGCGTTCCTTGGACCGAAGCTAATTAGGTATTCACTCAGTTTGAAATATGTAAAAATCTTCAAACATATTTTATACTCGTTTACAGTTATAAATGATGTTGACTTCAATTAATTAGTGAACTTCCAGACTCTATTTTGCAAATGTAATGTTGTTTTTATTTGTACTGAATACCTACATTATGTATTAATATATGGTTGACCGAGCTTCGCTCGGTTTTTAAAATGTCTATATCTTGGGGGCTGCCTCCACGAGCGAGAGAATCGCGGCGATATTATCGCCGTGCCACGTTTTTCTATACACTCTCTATGGAACCGTCTCCACACGGCGATATTATCGCCGCGATGCGACGAGTGGCAACGAGCGCGCAAAACGTCATTACATCGTCGCTAGCCCGCCGCGACTAGCAACGCGACCGCCGCGCGCTCGCGGCGCTCTCGCGACGAGCGCGCGGCGGGCGCGTCCATTCTTAACAATAACAATAACTGCATATTCACTAGCGTACTCGCAGAAGCACCCCACAACACTATATCCATAATAAAGAATTATATTATCGACTGAGACACTACTTATTTTGCTCTCGTCTGGCACGTAACTGAATCCCTTCTTTTGCAACGTGACGTCAAGGAAACGCGGCGATACCGTTACGAGTCGCCGCGGAATCGCCGCGATACCGTAACGACTCGCGACGATACGCGGCGGAATTATCGCTCGTTCGTGGAGATTATCCGACGATATAAGGGCGGACTCGTCGCGATTCTCTCGCTCGTGGAGGCAGCCCCTTGGGAACCGAGCTTTTCTCGAACCTGGGACCTTGATAAATCGATTCCTTGAGCCGAAAAACCCCTAATCTGTAACTTTCATGAAAATCCTTGGAGCCGTTTCCGAGATCCTGATTATATATGAATAAATATACAAGAATTGCTCGTTTAAAGACATTAGATGTTATTAATTTCAACAGTCCTTGGTGTAATGGGAATATTAACTCCCTGAATTAGTAAGTGGATTATCGCGGGTTAAACATTCTTGTCTCATTGGTACAAAGTGGAATTATCCGAAAGGCAAGGAAAGAAGACTGGTTAAATTCCTAATGTCTCAATGCTTCACACAAGAATTATTTTCTCACAACACGTTGATCGTGTGCGATCTGTATATATTTTTTTAATTTATTATAATTTTTTGTTTAAGCTTATCGTGCTTACGATGTTCTTCCGTGTTTAAGTATTGTAACAAGAGCATTGTAAAAGCAAATATTTTAAAAGAGTAACCATGGAGTTTCTTGCCGGTTCTCCTCCATGGAAACGAGCAACCTGAACCGTACCAATTTTTCGACGTTTTATGTGGCATTGAGGCCCATGTGAAATAAAATATTTTGATTATGAAGTTCACTAAAACTGTCAGAAACACAACTGGATAAGTACTCTGTTACGTTGTCTGCTCTAAGTATAGATTGAATCGCGGGCATGCGTTGTAATGGGCGACTCGCTGTCCGATCATGCATCATACCCGGGTCGAAGACGCGTCGTTTCCACGCGCGCCTTAAAGAACTGTCAGCACAATGACGGGGACCCCCTTAGAGGGCCGAAGCCTGCCGGGGTCGCGGGTCTAACAAGATACCGTGACCCCGGAACGTAAAGGGCTATTGAATGAAACCGTGGATTTTAGCCTGTACAAGTCTGAAAGTCCCTCCTGCCTTGGGTGGTAGGACTCGTTTGATGATTTTACCACGTAAAAAAAATAATAATAATAATAATATTCCACAACTATCACACAACGCCATCTAGGCCCAAGCTAAGCAGAGCTTGTGTTATGGGTACTAGACAACTGATAAAAATACTTATATATTTCTAAATACATACATAATATAGATAAATTTCACCCAGACTCAACAAATGAGCGTGCTCATCACACAAACATTTGTCCTGGGTGGGAATCGAACCCACGACCTCCGGCATAGCAGTCGGGGCCACTAACCACTAGACCAACAGGCCAGTCATCAATAAATCTAACACAATCCCTTCTTCCACAGGACGAGCTAGTAAAGCTCCAACTGCTCTCCTTAGCAGTAAAACTCTCAGTGACTCAACCAGACACGCTCCCAGTGTGTCGCTACGTGGTGTCCCTCGCTCGGTACGACGTGAGCTATGACGTGCGGGACCGAGCTCGTCTGCTGCGACGATTCCTGGAACCAGCACCTGGGAAGTTACTGCAGAACTACGTCTCTGATATATTCCTGCCTGAAAAGCCTAAGCCTGATGTGCAGAGTAGTTTTAAAGGTAAGTTTATTTCATATAAGTGTATGATTGTGAATGTTTTTGGGTTTATAATCTCGTGACATTACAAATATTTTTTATACAACAAGTAATTCCAAATGCGCAAACCTCTCGTGATGTAACTCAGCCCATGTTACTGAACAATTTTTGTTCTAAGACTTTTGGAAATTCGAAAAAAAAAATGTTTTTTCATACAAATGGGCCCAATCAATTTCTCATTTTTTATGAAAAAACATTTTTTTTTTTGAGTAGTTTATGATCTATTCATGGCTAATTGATTCGAATTGTGAAGTCGTCAAACATTTTATAGATGAAATATGCATTAAAGAATGTAGATCTGTCTGAAGATCTAATTTGACTCTATCTTTGCATCTCTTTTAGTATCAAGTGCATATTCTAGCTTTTCATAGTCAACATAAAGATATAACGTAACGAACAATATAAAACAAATCAACGGCAACGTTGAGTTTTTTACCCGACTGCGCCAGGAGGGTTATGTTTTTTAGACAAGTGTTCAACAGAGTTTCATCTTTCTTGTGGTAAGACGGAATATTTTTTGAAGGCTACAATGGCAGTGAAAGAAAAAAGCTCATAAAATAAAAGTATTCACAACTTAAATCAAGTTTGAAGTTGTTTTACTTTTTTTTCACCTTATTTTCCGATTTAAGCCGCATTACTACAGCTTGGTATATTTCCAGACCGCGGTAACTTCACGGTGGGTTCCCTGTCCCAGTACATCGGCACCGCGGCCGGCGGGTACCGACCGCTGCCTGTGAACCCACGAGCCACACTGGCCGCACATCTGAGAGAGATCGCACCGACCAAGCATGACGCGCCCGTGGACAACCATGATGATACACAGGTCTTTTTAATAGATAATCAAAGCCAGGAGTAGGTAGACTGATTTGGGGATTTAGAGTCAATAACCTGTAACGTACATATCAATATGGACATGCCTCCGGGATTTTAAAGAGATATTTTTAAGAGTGATGAAGACATATAAGCACTTTGTTGTCCGGGGCTTTGCCCGCGTACATTTCACTTCAATCCCGGGATCTTGATATGAAATCCCGGGAAAAAGGCTTATCCGGGATAGTGGTCAAACGCGAACCTATCATTAATAAAAAAAAACCGTGTTTTGATTTCTATGACATATACAGGATTTGTATTGCAATAGTCGCTTGGATACCAAAGTCGTAAAGTTGGGCGACTTGCGTCGCGTTGTGTATGAAGAGGCAAACAGTTTTATTGATGAAATCCGTACCTACTTAGTGGATGCTGATTGCTTAAAAAAAGCTAGCCAATAGCAACTATACTAATAAAGATTGAAAATTTCCAGAAAAACAAAAGTTTCTACTCGGAGCCAGAGAGCAGTGGCTCCGGATCAGGCTCCTCATCTTCGGAAGCTAGCAGCTCAGAGGAATCTTCAGAAGAGTAAGTGAAAAAACACACCTATTTAGAGTATTTAAACCTTTTAACCGCCAGACTTCGCGCGACTAGCGCCAGGCTACGAATAGGTGAAATACAAGTTCCTCTCTTTCTGCTCCTCTTAAGCTCCGATTTGTAAAATTTTATGGTGTACAATAAAAAATATTATATCTGTCTATCTACTTTAACAGAGACATAAAGAATAGATGCAATAAAATCAAACAAAACTACAAAAATCGTGAATATTCTCTGTCGGATATATCCGACTCTGGCGTAATTTACCCGAAAGTATTTGTCGGCAATATCCGACGTTGGCGGTTGAAAGGTTAAAGCAACTTTCTCATTTACACATTGTAAGAAATGGCATGTGAGTTGCATTCAAGTTTGATTACATCCATCATCTGCCTAGTAGTCCAGTCATTAAAGCCCAAACCCGAAAATAATTAGTAACTTGCTGAAATTTTAGGGGGTTCTTAAGGAAGGTAAAATAACATACCGGGTGATTTTGCAGCGTTCTGGGGTGTACGGAAAGGGTTGAAAAGGGGTGAAAAGGTGTTTTTTGCTAATAACATTGCCAAAAAAATTAGTAACACGCTGCAAATTTGGAATAAGGTTGTTCTTACGGTTTTGTAACGTGTATTAAATTTGCAGCGTTTTGCAACATACGGAACATTGTTTTTTTTTTTTTTAAACAGTGCAATTAGTTAAAAACAGGGGTAAGAAAATTAGTAACACGCTGCAAATTTGGAATTAGGTTGTTCTTACCGGTTTGTAACGTGTATCAAATTTGCAGCGTTTTGCAACATACGGAACATTGTCTATTATTGAAAAAACAATGAAATTATTTAATCACACCGGTGAAAAAAATTTGTAACTCGCTGTAAATTTGTAATTAAGTTGTTTTTACCGTTTCGTAACATATATCGCACTGTTTTTTTAATAATAAACAATGTTCAATTTGTTGTAAAACGCTGCAAATTTGATATACCTTACGAAACGGTAAAAACAACTTAATTACAAATTTACAGCGAGTTACAATTTTTTTTCACCCGTGTGATTAAATAATTTCATTGTTTTTTTAATAATAGACAATGTTCCGTATGTTGCAAAACGCTGCAAATTTCATACACGTTACAAAACGGTAAGAACAACCTAATTCCAAATTTGCAGCGTGTCACTAATTTTCTTAACCCTGTTTTTAACTAATTGCACTGTTTTGAAAAAAAACAATGTTCCGTATGTTGCAAAACGCTGCAAATTTAATACACGTTACAAAACCGTAAGAACAACCTTATTCCAAATTTGCAGCGTGTTACTAATTTTTTTGGCAATGTTATTAGCAAAAAACACCTTTTCACCCCTTTTCAACCCTTTCCGTACACCCCAGAACGCTGCAAAATCACCCGGTATCTTATTTTACCTTCCTTAAGAACCCCTTAAAATTTCAGCAAGTTACTAATTATTTTCGGGTTTAGGCTTTAATGACTGGACTATAGTGTTTTCCCAACTATATTGGGGTCGGCTTCCAGTCGAACCAGATGCAGCTGAATATCAGTATTTTACATGGAGCGACTGCATATCGGACCTCCACAACCCAGTAACTAGTAATACGATATCCCATGGTAAGACTGGTTGTCAGACTCGAGAGCTTCTGACTAATAGTAACGACTGTCAAAGATCTGCAAATGAAAGCCGGGATCAACGGCTTTACGTCATTTCCGATGCTGTTTGAAGTTTTTTAATAGTTAATTGCATGCAGCTCGCATACAATTTCTTGCATCGTCTAAATGAGACTAAGCGTTATACGAGAATCACAATAGGTAACGTCATTTTTATCATGTTATATTCTTTTTATTAGAGAGGAAAGCACAACTGAAGACAAGAAGCCAGAGAAACCCGCGAAAGAAACCAATAACTACCGGTGAGTGAAGTACCATTGAAAGTTCTTTACATTCCTTTTGGAAAAGTAACTGTAATATTATGCGACTGAAGGCTCTGTTTCCAATACTCAAAATAATTTTACTCGAGAAATAAAAAGAGAACCTCCTCATTTTTTTGAAGTCGGTTAATTAATATAATATTTTCTATTTCAAGGTATCAAATATCGGTTATTTTTCTCGAAAATATGTGACGTAACTCAAACAAACATAAATAAAAATAATTTGTCTATTTCCTTTCGCAATTACACATTTATATTACATCCAATTTGTAAGCTCAGTTATTGTAAATCTTCGCAAAGACTAGAATTTGGTAAAAACATAACCTCCCATGTTAGATTATCCAACTCTGGCACATCGGACAGTGAGCCGGACAGCGAGTCGGAAAGCGCGTCCGACAGCGAGTCGGAAGAGTCGGCCGACAGCAGTGACGACGAGGCGAGTAAGAAGATTGACGTTAGTCGCGACAAAAAGGTTTGTTGTACAGAAGATTTATTACTATAGAAGAATTTTTATATTAATTTATTTGGAAGAAAGTATAATTATGCTATAGACAATGTAATAAATAGACTGTGTTAGAAGAATTATTAGAATGTATGAGATAATTAGAATGGATGAGAATGGACGACGCCGCCGAGGCCGGCCCAAAAAGAGATGGCAAGACGATTTAGATGCGTACCTCGATGGCTGGTCCGAAGTGGCACTGGAAAAGAACACTTGGAAGGATATGGGGGAGGCCTTTGCCCAGCAGTGGGACATAAATGGCTAACTAAAAAAAAAAAAAAGAATAATTATTTGTAGAAAATATTCTCTTTGATATGATACTCATAGATTAGTGATTGTTTACAAATAGCTATGGTTGTGATAGTAATGTAGTTATATTTTATTTATATGTATTCTGTTTCTGTTGTTTATTCAGTTTATTTGTGTACCTATTCTATTTATTTTATCAATAAATATATGGGGAATTTAAATATATTTTTATTTTAACTTCTATAGCATGCTGGGTACTGTAACTCTATTTTTATTTTCTATTCCTTATCACAAGAAGGTCGTTTAATTTTTTAACTAACAATTGCATTATGATTTTTTTTCTTTAATAGAAGGAATGAAGTTGGAGAGTAGAAAAAGGGAAATCATTGTGATGAATATAGGATCAATTATTTATTATTCCTTTATTTGCACTTAGCACACCATTTGGAACGCTAAAACAAGACATACCATCATCATGATTTACTTAGTTGTTTCCCAAATATGTTGAAGTCGGCTACTTGTTAAACAGCGTGCATATAGTATCTAAATGAACATGACATTACGCAATAGGGTATCATACGGTCTGTCCAAACTTAACCAACTCCTAGAGTGCACACTTCATAAAAAGCGTTCAAATATTGCTACCATTCAGTGGGGGGTTGGGTTCCGACCCTAAATGTAGAATAATTTTATTGACAGAATTGAGCAAACACTGGACACATTGTATATTAATCACGTCTTATTTTCATTTTAAGTTGGTAGTTACATATCATTGTTCCTAATAGACTCATCTTTACAAGTCTTTGTCATTTTACTAACAAATATCATGAAATTCTAGCAAAATGCTCAACAACAACCTTCTAAGGAAGAACAGAAGAAGAACGAGAAGTCCAACCTGGAACTACTGCTGGAACTAGACGAAGTAGCGAGTTCCTTACCCACCATGACGCCCACGTGCGGCGGGTTCCTGTCGCCGCCCACTGTGCCGCCGGGAGGGACCGGGGACGGTGAGCAATATCATAAGTACAGTCGGTGACCATCATCACACAGAGTCACCAGTAATCAAACCCAGCCAAAAAATTCGAAGATATTTGGCACGGTTGGTGCAGTACCTGAGTGATAGGACTGCTGCTGCGTGTCGCGGGTTCGATTCCCATATTTATATGATCTACAAGTAATTGTTCCGGGTCTGGGCATTTGTGTATGTGAGTATATATGTTTGTAAAACGCACCTACGATACAGGAGAAATTACTAGTGTGGGTTTAAAATTAAGCTTTAAATTAACATATTTTTTCATACTTATTACGTGTACAGTCACGAGCAATAACATACACTTAACAAAATTGAAACGCAAATTGCTCGTGAAATACTGATTTCCACTTTGAAATAAGACCTAGTCTGTAATAGTATGGCTTCCGAAATAGAAGTCTAATTAAAAGACAAACGTTTAATCAATATGGTAGCAGAACATCGCTTTTGAATACTGCTTAGAGTATACATACTATTGCTCGTGTCTGTACATATAACCAGCGTTCGAATTGCACATTTTTTTTTATCTTTCAGCGGACAGCATAATCCCCGTGGGTCCGTCCCACACGTCGGGGGCGACCACAGAGCTGGTGTCCCGCGTGTCGTGGCAGGGAGTGCGGTGCGGCCTGCGCTGGTCGCGCGCGCCGCACTTGTACTCACAGAACATGTGCGCGATCGAGCTCGTGTTCACCAACCATAGTGCTAATGACGTCACTAATATTAGGATACATAAGAAGGTAATTACAATATGTTCAGAATAATATTAAGCCCGTCTTGCACGTCTCTTGGCACCGAAAAGTCCATATCCTACGTGTCGTGGCACTGCGTTTTGTGTCGCGTATCGTGGGCTGTCGTGAAATGCGTGTCTAAGCACTGTGTGTAGCGACCCGCGTGTTGTAATACTGTGCGTCGTGTGCCGCGTTTTGAGGTACTGGGTTTTGTTCCACGTGTCGTGAAACGATTTCGAGGTACTAGGTTTTGTATCCCGCGTATCGTGGTACTACTTATTGTGACACTGCGTGTCGTATCCCATGTGTCGTATCACTGCGTGTCGTGGTACTTCATGTTGTTTCCCGTATGTCGTGTCCTAAATAACATCCAGGCACATCCTCTTAGTTCAACTATACTGCAACTTATATAACCTAAGTAGTTTTTTTATATCGTTCTTAGTAGAATTCTAAAACATAATTATGAACACTTGGACCTCATTCAGTTACAATAGGGTTCAAATTATACTTTACAATTGATTTCTTGAATCTCTTTCTTCCACAGACACTGACAGGCTCCCGTAACATCCACGACTTCGCTCCAGTCCAGCTACTATCACCGTCCTCCACTGCCACCGTCACACTGGGTGTGGACTTCGCAGATACCATACAACCTATTGAGTTTACTCTTAGTGGTTCTATAGGTAAGTTTTATCTACCTTGTCCGACTGGTAAAGATTTTTGAGGAAAAAAATTCAGCTGCGAGTGGGATTCGAACCCGCGGCTTCTGGATAAGTAAGTACTCCAGACGCCTTAGGCTGCTGTTCCAATGAGGTGGAGCGGAGTGAAATTCACCAATCACATGGCTTGAAATCCACATCTCTACTCCACTCAAGCCATATGATTAGTGAATCGCTCTCCGCTCTTCCTTAGTGGAACCGCAGCCTTACCAATTAGGCCATCGCAACACACTCGTTTCAAGCTAAATCATCTTACTACTTGACTTTTCAGAAGTATTATATATATATTGAACGCATTAACGCATGCGTAGCGAATTTTCAAAGATTTTCTTTGGAAAGAAAAATCCGAACCACGGACAGGATTCGCTGGATGGCTCGGTTGGAAAGTAGCGTCAGATGTACTGAATCCGAAGGTCGCAGGTCCGAATCCTGCCCGTGGTTCGAATTTTTCTTTCCAAAGAAAAATTTTCGGAAGTAGTTTGAGACTCTTCTAATAGATGGCGCAACGTGTAAAAGATTCAGCTTCAAACGAGTGTATTGCAATGGCCTAATGGGGATGGCAACTCAAAGCTAATCGTAGATGGCGCCACCATAGACTAGTCCTAATCCGACCAATGACGTAGTACTATTATGAAGTACGTTTAAGATTTGAACCAATGTCGATGCTTGGAACAAGCTATACTAGCGCCATTATTTCCCCAGTTGCCATCCCCATTGGTAAGGCATCTAGAGTTATCCTGAAGACGCGGATTCGAGTCCCACTCACAGCTGAATTTCTCTTTTCTCAAAAATGTTTACATTTTTGTCATACATTTAAGACAAAGGGTTTATCATTTCAAACCCCAACTTAATAATTTCCCTTTACAGGTGAAATTCCCGTATCAATAACACCGCCAGTGGGTGAACTGATGCGATCAGTGACAATGTCACAGACGAGGTGGGACTCCGAACACAAGAAGCTAAGAGGAATGACTGAGGTAACGAGATAGTACCATTAATTTCTTTGCGCACACTGGATTTTGAACTCTAGACACTCAGACAGTGGGTTGAAAGTCCAGTGTGAGATACTGTTGTCGCATGCAAAATTGTTCAGTGTTCATGGGAAGTACAGGAGAGTTTTGTATGAAATGATAAATAATTTGTTTCAGTGTGACAAGAAGGCCGTCAAAGTAGAAGACGAACAAACTATATGCAGGCGTGTGTTCGAGACAGCTAATGTGGCAGCTATAACGTCGACCGGAGATTTTCTCAGGTAATACCATAACACTGCCAAAAAACTTGCATGTTTGTAATTTTCCTGGGGGTGTTACACTTTACTAAGTCTGAAAAAGGAGCTAATATTAGAATCTGTTTAGTCACAACTCATACACAACCCAATGTAGATACTTACACTTATTGGAAAATTATATCATTACTAGCTGTTGCCAGCGGCTTCACCCGCTACAACTCGAAAATTATCCCACGGGAACATAAAATCGGGATAAAAACTATCCTATGTATTAATCCAGGTTATAAACTATCTGTGTACCAAATTTTAGCCATATCCGTTCAGTGGTTTTTGCGTGAAAGAGTAACAAACATACCTACATACACATACATACATCCTCACAAACTTTCGCATTTATAATATTAGTAGGATATATTATGGCGTTTCCATGGGTAGAACTCGCTGTGTTAACGTTAAACTTTCCTACTTGCTAAGACCGTTACAAAACGATAAAAAACGCCAAGTGATCTGCCAAAGTATCAATAACTAGCTGTACCCCGTGGTTTCACTCCCGCTGCTCGGCTTCTGTTGGTCGTAGCGTGATACTCGTATTATATAGCCTATTATAGTCTTCCTCGATCAACGACGATATAATACTAGACTCCTAATAACAGGCGACCGATGTCTGTCAACACATTAGGCAAAAAAGTCTTATATTCGTCTCATTTCGACCAATCCTGTGAGCCGTAAACATACGTTGAGACAGAACAGACCTTGAGTTAGCCAATCATAACGCAGTACCCCGCCCCCCTCGCTTACGTAGTACCTCAGCGAGTTGACAGAATAATTTTTGTTCCTTAGATCGTGCATGCGCAGTCTAGTATTATATCGTCGTTGTCCTCGATAAATGGACTATCCAACACAAACGTTTTTTCAATTCGGAATAGTATTTCCTGAGATTAGAGCTTTCAACCACACAAAAAAACTCATCAGCTTTTTAAATAAGTATAGACTGATATTCTGTAGAATAACTATATAAATAAAATGTACAATAATTATACTCAACAGGTTCGCGGGCCGCATGATGTCATCTCAAGACCTAGTACTGATATCAGTGAGGACGGACGAGGACAGTTCCCGGGTCACAGCCAACTGTTCCAACATGGCCATCGCTTCCCTGCTCGCCAACGAGGTTGCGCAGGCGCTTGCCAGGACTTAGAACGAACACTACATGACTTTGGGAGAATTTCGAAAGTTAAACTGAACGGGATCAACACGTCTTAATCGCGATCAAGAACTGTCAATGTCAATATTCCTCTAGCTAGCATAGCTGGTTCTAAACATCGTAGGTACCATAGTATTTGGCTCTCCTACGGAGCAGCACGTGTTTGCGGGTTGACGTTCAAGCAACGACTGACCCAAATGAGTACTTATAACTTAATACTCTACCCCCACTGCGAGCACCTTTTGACGTAAATGTCAGAGAAATCATAACTTTATTTACATACATTACAGTCGTTTTTGGGTAAAATATGTTAATCTTATTTTAAATTTCAAAAAAGGTTGAACTTATTCATCAGAGTGGAACAAGCTATGGTCGCGCAATCTGTAATGAACACCGAGGGCTCCTTGTGAACAGCGTTTAGAAGTGCTGATCGCGTTAAGTTTCTGTGAAAACCGCTCTTTGATCTGCTCACCAGACCATTATTAAAATTTCTATTATGAATATCGGATTTGTATTTTATTTGAATTACTTATGAATTAAGAGTTGACGTATGATTAAGGATCTACTTTCATTCCAAATTAAGTAATAAGTTTTTCTCTACACTAGTAAAACATTACTGCCACAACTAATGTGTAGAAAAATGAATAAATGAAAATGTTTTTCAATAAATTGGAATTTATAACGTAAATTGGCAATTTGACTGAAAAATTACAATTATTAATCCATCAAATTATTAAAAATATTTGACCCGTATTTTTTCTTATGTGACGTCAACCATCGACGCTTTTGAGGAAAAAATCGGAAGGTCACGAAATTCGAGGGATAACTCGTCTTTCAAACCAACCATCTCAGTGCGCGTCAAAAGCTCTAAAAAATTAAGTCCAAATAAAAAAAGTTACAAATAAAGCCTTCTTGTCTATTAGTTATAAGTACGTATTAAAATATCCAGTCAATAAATATCTTTGTACTTAAGACTGAAGTATACTTTTACTATAATTCTATCAATAGCTATTATCATAATAATAAGACAACTTTTTTATATGATGTTTTGCACTTATAATATCCCATTACCATGTGCAAAAATGACATAACTATATGCAAATTCTTGTATGTAAATACACAATAGACGAAGACTTCTTACATAATTTGTGTTTGTATGTTTTTTTTTTTTTTTTTCAAATTATTTTAATGTCTAAAGAGTCTATTATGAAAAATGTATTTAGTATCAAAAATTATATTGAAACGAAGAATCTATAATGGAAAGTCTAATTGAAATAATAAACATTGTTTATTATGTACACAGCGTGTATTTTTCTTTTAAAACTAATGATATACATAAGTCGTTTGAGATTCTTTCCAATTTCATCATAACATCAAGCTTATATTCCTCAATTGAGTAGACAGTATATTTTCAGACATTTTAGGCCGCTACCTCAAAGGCTTTTTACGAGGGTCGGCGTTGCGATACTCTAGTGGTAAGCGTTCGCCTTGCGACCCCGCGACGTTAACTTCGGGGTCAACGGACATTAACGCTTGCCACGCGACGACGGGACGTCTGCACGTTGTGACGCCAACGCTCGTAAAACGCCAGTGGGACGGATCTTTTCTAAATTACACTTCGTTTATACAATCATTCCGTTATGTTGAATGTCTTTTATGTTTTTACCGAAATAATAAAGTATAAATATAACTTAGACTTAACATAATGGGAGGAAGAAGACAAGGATTAAACAATACAATTCATAACTTCGTTCCTAATACTTCCGAAATAATATAAAATAGTTAAAATTTAGTCAAAATTAATACATGATCAGTTCGTTGCCACACACTCAATGTTTTAATAACGGCACCATTAACTTATACAAATCAACCAACAGGGTTTAATGATTAATTAATAAAATATTTTCATTAGCGTCAAACTTGGTAAAGTCAATTTCGTAATCATTTTAATAGTCTCGCCCTCGTCTTTCGTCCAATGCGGAATGTGCTACTTCACGAATCATTTTTTTTTCGGTTATGTTTCTATATGAACCCTGCTGGTGTGACCATAGTAAAAAATATATAAAATTAGCAACTTCATAATCTCACTGTTACATTACGTTTTGAAAGATTTACTGCGGAAAATACGTCGTCTTAGAATATTTCGGATGTTCATACCGCTTTGAATATTACATAAAGATTTTAAGAATATAAGACGTATTTTCCACAGTCAATACCCTCGATAATACCACCCTCAGTGCTGCGGATAATGTCCCCACCCGGGCGGCACTCCTATACTATACGTAGGCGTAGTCATCGATAAGATACGAGGTCGTTTACTCATATCCTCATGATGAGTCTGATGATGTATCTGTTGCTGATGATGGTGAGTTTGCTGCTGCGGCGGCGGAGGCGGCTGCACATGGGTCTGATGATTCTCCAATATTCTGTCCTTCTTCGACATCCGTTTTTTAGGAGGACATTCAGGAACAACTCTTCGCTCGTTCCATAATCTCTCAACTAATCTTGCTCGAGCTTGAATACCGTTGGCATCTTCGACTTGCTTCCTAGATATGGGTCCGTTAGCTACCTTCTGTTTCATAACCTCTAATCTTTCTTCAGTTTGGGTCATAGGAACTACGGGTAATCCTCTTCTGTTGCATATGTTGTGTAGAACACAGCACGCTACAATTATCATGGCTACTGTAGAAGGATCGAATTGCTTGTTGCAGTTCGCTTGAAGGCATTTAAACCTGCTTTTCAACTGTTTGATTGTTTCGAGGACGGCGCCGTGTGCCTGTGCGTGTATGTTAGCGTAATATTTTTCTGGTGAAACTGGTGTTTTCTTGGTTATTTTCGGAATGGGTGTCATTATGTATGGTTTTTGGGTGTATTGCGGTCCACCTGAAAGTTTACAGTATAATTATTAGCAATAAGAGATCTTAAATGAACCAAGCAAGGATATAAGATATTTTAACCCCAGTTGGTTGCAGGTCTAAAACGGCCACTTAGCAATATTCCTACTAATGATTCACTTCGTAAATTTACAGTAAACATCATTGGCTATTCTTCTATTATTCATTGACGACGTGAATCATTAAGAATATTGCTAAGTGGGCATTTTAGACCTGCTGATATTTATTAGATAGATTTGAGGGTAACATTATTTTACTACAATTTATTTTAAACTTTTCAACACAAAGTGAAACATAGATTTCGAAACAAACAATAACCAAATTCCTAAATGTTTATTTTATTTTCAAAATTAATCAGTTTTGCAAATCTAAAGAGGAGGCATCGAGCTACAAATTATAACGATTGCTGAATCTAATCTCTAATCACTTACCAATAAGCCAGCATGGTTCTCCAGAGTAGTTCAGGCTGTCCAGGTCTATTCTAACAGCATGTCTGTTGAGGATGTTATCGTGTGAGTACGACCCGCCTGCTGTTGCGTCCACACTTATTATTGTGAGGTCACTGTCGCAAATCTGTGGGTAAGAGAAAAAGACCCTTGCTGACTTCGAAAACAGGACGCCCAGCATGAGCGTAACTGAAGGGGAAAGCTTTGCCTAATGCGCTGTGCGTCCTTGTATTGTATTGTATAAGGGGCTGGCATCCGCAACTCCACGTCATATGCGCGTATTTTGCGTGCGGGTGGGAAAGAAATCATTCGATCCACCATCCGCTGTGCGTCCTTATAATACTTACCATGAAAAAAGAGAGTCGTCATAAAAACACGCCACGCTAACGCTATCATTTAGCGGGACCTTAACGCTATTTTTATAGTTAGTAGTAAGCACACCACGGTAGGGTCGCGCCACGCCAAGCTCGCTGTTTGGTAATTCAAGTAATTTTAAACATTTTCTAGTATTTAGATGGGAAAGATTAATCATAATAATCCACGAAAACTTGGTATAAAATACCTTCTCAGAGCTAAAATAGGCTTCTAAATTGGCTTAGAAAAGCAGTCATGTGCAAACGCAATTTCCAGCACCCCACCTTTTCTCTTTTTTAGTGCATCTTAAAAAAATGGGGAGAGCCGAGAGGTATACTTACAATCTGCACCTTCTTGGAATGGTAAGATTTATTGAAGTGGCTCTTCTGGTCATCATCAGGACGCGCCATCGGCACATGTGTGCAGTCCACAGATCCAACCACATTAGGAATGCCGTACTTCATGTAGAATCTGAAAGAGGTAATTAATTAGGATTAGCTTTTGCCGGAGCTTTGCCTATTCAAATGTCAATCAGGACCAATGCATCTAGGTACATACTGGTGCATTAGTTTATTCATTACAAACCTAAAAATCCGTCCTCTTTGTTTTAATATAGATTCTTATTATAATTGATTCTATTTCTAAGTAAGTCTTGGCATATCAACTTTTAGCAAGCAGTTAAATTAGTAACCACAAATTCAATGGAGGTCTGAGGAATCTGGGTATCCTTCATTGATTTCCTCAATTATAATAAAACAAGGACCCGGAAATTGCTTTAGTTACCAATCCACTATGCTAAGAAGTGAAAAAATCAACTTTATTTTCAGCAGAAAGATTTCTTCTGAAGTAATTTTTTTTATGAACTTTAGGGAATAAAAAGCTAGACATAATTCAAAGTTACATTCATAATACCTAGTTAATCTGGTGATCTCACCTTGCTTTAATAATATCCCTCTCCTGTCTAAGATGTGGGAAGTGTATGTACTTCTTAACTATAGAAGGATGGTTCATAGCCTCCGAGACCTGCATCACTGCGGTCGATACGAAGTACTGCGTGATGCTGGGGTCATTTTTACCTATTATAGACTTCTGGAACTTTCCCGTTGCATAGAAGGCTAGAGCTGCCATTACCTGCAAACATTAAAAAAGAACTTGTTTGGTGATGTTCTGAGTCTAAAACATAATATTTTTTTTTTATCTATTAACTGCGTAGGCCAGATAGATAGTAGTTTTATTGTAGAACTCCCTTTCTCCTTTCAAGTTATTATTTAAATAAAATGTCCGTTTCATATAGAACTTCTATGCAAAATAGATGGTGAAAAAAATATTTAAAAGTTTCTCAAGAAAGTTTTTACTTTGTTTTTAGGCATTCTAATTAAAACTGTCATCATAGTGCTAATTAATTATCTACTAGTTTTAGATAACAACTATTTGTGACATGTTTGGCAATCATACAGCTGATAAATAAATTTTAGATTACAAAACATGCTAGTTGTTAATTATGATATAAAATTGTTACATTGCCATTGTCACTAAAGAAAACCTTGAATTCTTATAAAAATTACAATAGCTAGTTCTGAACATATTTATTTTCATAGTTTTCGTGGCTTACTCCACCCGCGGTCGTACATACCTGCATGCCATTGTATTGCTACATACTTTGTACAGACAACAATGCACTTACTTTACTTTCAACAGAGAATTCAATTGACTTTATAGAATCAGGCATCACAGGTTTTAGTTCTTCGCACAAGTCTCGCGCCAAATCCTTAGACAGTATATAAGTTTCTATAAAAGAAGGCTCGTTCAAATCAAAAGGATCGAGTTCTGCAGGTTTAAGAACTCTTTTCTCCGGACTCCTAGGTTTTTCTATAGGCCGCGGTGGTTGCTCTGGTTTCTGCGTGTGTGACGAATCCCATTTTAGTAACTCGAAAATTTCTGGTTCTTCATCCACCACCGATATGTAGCCTTCCTCCGGTGGTTTTTCAGCCATTTTTACTGTGTATAAAGTTTATTTTGAAATAAAATAAACGCAGCTTGGATTTTTGTTTGTCAAGCGGGTTTTGACATTATTTTTCAATGTTGCCATTTTAATAAAATAACGTCACTTTTTTTTATATTGTTGGCATGACTTCGAGGTCTTTGAGCCATCTTTCGTTTTTAATGAAGGGCGAGGCCAAACGAGCGTAATTTTTTGTGTCGTGAGGCGCAGAATTTCGGTCACTTTCATAGAAAACGTCTTTTGATACGCAATATTAGTGGTCTGCGCTGTACCAGTAAACAAAATTCTGTGACTCACGACCACAGACTAGATAGGTTCTCACCTGTGGTTCTCACAACTCACAAACTACGCTCGTTTGGCTTCACCATAAATGTTAAAAGTAGAAATTAATGTACAGCTTGGCAAATTAGAGGAGAAAACCGGAAGTCGCCACTGTGCTCTCGCTACCAGCTCTTTGAATGTTGTTTTTTTTTTCACTTATTACTTTAGGTTTATGGCACAATAATAAATCTAACAAACCTGCGTTCTTTGTTTACATCAAAATATATCAAAGATTTTAAAACGTGGTCAGCAAACAAAAAGATTAGTTCCGTTTCAAGACGTTCTGGCCAAGCTGTAAATCTTAATGGGGAAGGCAAGTGTCAAAGTGACAAGTGACAGTTTGGTCCCAAAAGAACTGTCAAATCAAAGGAATTTTCTGCAAAAAAAACGATTTATTGATGTAAAATGACTAGATGTTGTGTAATAAGCTGTAAAAATGATGGAACATACAAATTTCCGTCAATTTACACTATCAAGAAATAATGGGTAGCTGCTGTGACTGCCTTGAGAACAAAACTTGAATTATAACTAAGGAAAAGCTATATAATAAACAAATATCCAGGCTTGCGAAGCCGGGACAGGCCGTTAGTTGAGTTTATTAATAAAATTCTATGATTATACCATAACTAAACAATCGAATAAACTTTTCAAAATAATATATACTTTTCTATTGGAGGTTAAGTACCAGTATTGCATCGCTCTATAAATCATGAAATGGTTCGTCTGGCGGAAGAATTATCACCTGGAACGAGTTTTGTGATAGTTGTGGTGTTAAGAAATTAAATATATTGTGATATTTCTCAAATCTAAATAGAAAAAAGGGGTAAAATTACTGACTTAAAACATTATGATATTTTATCAAAATAGAAAGTCAGAAGAAGCATTATATTCTTGTTATAGGAAAGGACAGGTAAAACATACCTAAACTCAAAAATTGAAACCTCAAGTACAAGTAATTGTGGATTTATTACGGTAAAATCAAATGAAAAAATAAAATCAAAAAACCACTCATTTAATCACTTTTTTTCCTCTTTTAGATGCACCGCGGCGTCTTAATTCTTATTTTAGTATATGCACTTGCATTGACGAATAATTTTCCATATTTGTTTTGTATTTATACTCAATTTTTATAACAATAAATCTTGTTTGTTTTTTGTACAAGGTAGACAGTAATCTGACGTAGGGACCAACTATTGCAGCGCCACCTACGATTAGCTTTGAGTTGCCATCCCCATTCGATACCTTCTAAATCGTGATACGCACATATAGCTTGGCAAGAAAGAGTCTGACGCGGTGACAGTTGAAACTAAGAAACATTTTTTGTGAAAACACTAATTATAAAAGTCATCTACGAGTAGCTCCTGTGTTAAAAAACAATTACTTACATCGCGATATTTCACTATTTTCTACATATTCGCAGCGATCAGTGCATAATAATTGATTATACTTAATGAATAAAATGAGTAAATGACTAGTACCTAGCGACCTAATTTTTTCCACACTCTTTTTTGCCAAACTATACATTTAGGCTTCTTTTATATCGAAAAAAAAAAGGTTTTATCTAAAGTTTCAGAAACTTATTGAGGAGCGTCTCAACACATAGCCATGGAAAGTAAAAACAACAAGCTATAAAGTTCGGCCAATGACCCCTTTATTTGGCTAATACGTTTAATTCTAAAGTCAGGCAAATATCCCAAAGTATAAGTGGCACAAATCTGGCACGCTTTAGCACTAAGGAGAAGGAGTAATGATGTCAGACATAAGCTGGCGCCAGTTTGCCGAGACTACGCGGATATTGATAACCGTGTTTTGTACGGGATAGGTTTAGATCCGTTAGTCACAGGCGTGTTATATGGCCCATTACCCGAAAGTATCGTTTCTCAGTCGTTCCATGACTGTATGATCATTAAAATATAAAACAAAGTCACTTTCCTGTCTGCTTAAGTATGCTTAGATCTTTAAAACTACGTACGCAACGGATTTTCAAGTGTTTTTTTTCTAAGATAGGGTGATTCAAGAGGAAGGTTTCTATTGTACCTATTTATCATGCTTAATACAAGTAGTAGAGATTGCACCCGTGCGGAGCTGGGGCAGGTCGCTAGTTATGAATTTTTTTTTACGTGGTAATCTCATCAAATGAGTCCTTCCACCCAGGGCAGGGTGGGAGGGACTTTTTTTTTATTTGGGACAAACCCACCACACTATTCCCAACCACTGCAACTCCTGAAAGCCAGAATCAACAGAAGGGTGGGAGGGACTGTCAGACCTAGACTAAAATCCACGGTGTCCTTCAATAGCCCTTTACGTTCCAGACTAGTCACGGTAATTTGATAAGTCCCACGACCCCGGCAGGCTTTGGCCCCCTAGAGGCCCCGTCATCATGCTGACGCTTTTTGAGGCGCGCGTGGAACACAATTGTGTTCCACGGCACGTTAACGTGCCGTCGACTAGGGCATGGGTCCATGGTCGGACAGCGAGTCGCCCATTACCGTCGCTCGCATGCCCGTGCCTACGGTGGCCGGAGATTGTCTGCCGACGTCCGACGCCGTGGGCGTCTACCACTGCGGCTTGGGTGGAGGGAGGACGCTATCCTCTCCCTCACGCGGCCCGCCTCCTCCTTCGCGAGCATGCATGACTGCTTCACAGAAGGAGGCGACCGCTTCCCACTCCGTCTCGCCCCACAGCATGGCCTCGACCAATGACGGGCGCGAGAGGTCTCCGCCATCGCCGCCGTGAGGACACGGCGGTGCCCTGCCCAAGCAGGGCAGTCCTGCAGGCTGCACCGTGCTCCAACGAGTCCTCAGGGCGATCCTCGCAGTGGTGGCACCCAGGCGTTTCCTTCCTTCCTCAGACACAGGTACCTCCCTGGGACCTAGGACCTGCGTCATGCTGTAGGTCAGGACGCCGTGACGCCTATCCAGCCACTCCACAAAGAGGGGTCTTACCGCCGCGTTTGCGGCGTGCCCGAAAATGTGGGCCCTTTGCCTACAAAATATTTCTGCCCATAATATTCGCTATCATCAAGGCTCATCATAAAGGCTCCTACACACAGTGCCGCCGGCCAAGCCGCAGTGCGCCCGGCGGCATTCAAAGCCGCCGGCTTTGCAACACAGAGAAGCCGCCGGCATGGCTGCCGGGGTGTGCCGGCGGGTTACGCGGCTTGCCGGCGTCAGTTCGTTCCTGGCATTCAAGCGGCGTTCTATGTGACTGTCACAACCGGAATGATGCTTGGCGGCTTTGCGCGGCTTGTTCCGGCGGCTTGTATTGCCGGTGGCATAGGCGCTCGGCATAAAGCCGGCGGTATTGCCGGCGGCATGTGTGTAGCAGCCTTAAGGCACTGTCCAATAGTGTCCAAGTCTGATGGATTCGCTTTCCAAGCAACGCATTTGGAGCCATTAGTCATAATTTGGACACACACCCAGACTCGGAACACTTCAACATTTTGCTTTAGTTTTCATAACATTTCAGCTGCGTTGCAGCATACATTGATCCCAAGGGCCAACCGTTTTCGGCTTGTTTACAACAGAGGGTCTAAAACGGCCACATAGCAATACTCCAAATGATTCACTTCCTGAATGAATTATACATACAAGAATAGCCAATTAGGTTGGTGGAAATCACTGGAAATGCATGAAATTCGTGCACTTCACGCAACGCTATTGGCTATTCATTCGCGAAGATGAATAATTTGGGATATTGCTAAGTGGCCTTTTTGGAACCACAGTTAGTTTATAACAAGATGGACCGCCGACAGGGTTGTACCTATGTTGAGCTCCTTGAATTATGAGTCGAGCTACACGATAACTGACAAATGCTTGCACTGACTGGACAGGTCCACTTAAATCTGTGTGGTTCTTTCTTCAAAAGACCATCTCAGACCTAAACCTACATGGCCCTCGTATGACTACCAATTTAATGTCTGGACTAAGAGACATGACCTCTGAGTTCGTTTCGGCTGTTTCTTCTCAGAGTAATCAGGTACGAAACACCGGCTTCATCTAGTTTCTAAAAAGACGACGTGTAAAAATGTTGATAGAACCTACTTGCAAAAATAAATAACATTTTATTTCATTTCATTGTAGGGTCAGTTTGTTTAACTACTTAGTAGGGCCGAGCCTTTATCAAGATAAATGAGCAATTAATTGTGGTCAAAATAATATTCAACCAAATTATAATTGTCATGGCAACGTTGCACACATCTCGTTCCCATGATTGTGTATATGTGAGCAGAGCTAGTGTAATTAATTCGTATTAGCTAATTGACATATTTTATGTAGTGACCTAGTAGGTACTTAATCATTAGTGAGTCATATGTTTATGACATAAATGCTTGACTAAACATAAGTAAGTATATAGGTATGGGTACATTATTATATTCACAAAAGATTATGGAAGACATTATCTAGATTCTAGAGATGTCTACTCGTAAGTAGGTGGTGTTACTAAGTACCACTCCTGCATTTGGTCAATAAAGGGCTAAATAACATGCAATCGATATTATCTATACTAATATTATAAAGAGGAAAACTTTGTTTGTTTGTTTGTTTGGTTGTAATGAATAGGCTCAAAAACTACTGGACCGATTTCAAAAATTCTTTCACCAGTTGAAAGCTGCTTTGGTCCTGAGTGACATAGGCAATAAGGGGGGGGGGGGGCGAGCGAAGCCGCTGGGAAAAGCTAGTAGACTATAATTTTATTTATTTATTTATTTACTTCAGGCTTCAAGGCCCATATGAAATACTATAATACAATACATTATGAAACTTAACTAATATTATAATAATACAATACATAAACAATACCTACTATACAGTGTGTCCGGGCACGGGTTAGCGATATTTGAAGGGGATAATATACTAGGCTCTTTTTCATCGACAAAAATGCTTTTAAAAAAATTCTTACTCCAAAACTTCGCGAATGGCAGCCATTTTAATTTTTTGATCTGTCGAACAATAAAATTCAAATATCTTTAAATCCAAGAGACCTACATTCATGCAAATGACTTTATTGCAAAGTTAAACGTTGAGGCTTATCAAAAACTTACGAAAGTTTTCTAAATAATATGTAAAAATAACAAAAAAAAATGGGCAAACACGAAATTGTACACAAAAATTACTGAATAATTTCACATTTTTAACTGTAGCTCGATAAGTACCCCTGAATTTTGCTAGGGTTTTTGCATTAAATTAAAAGTGTTTGAGTCAGGCTATAAAATGATATCAAAATTATCACTCTACGTTAAGTATCTTAGGAGTTATTCTCACTTGAACATCACCCTTCCGTCTCGCCCCGCAGCAATAATTCTTAGAAGTGGTTTCATATAATAAAAAAAATGTACCATTTCAGTTTATGGATTATGGTGGTCAATAATGCCAGCTGATAAATATTCGTTGGAACGATTTAGCTCGCCCAAAGAATGCGACGCCTGTAATATTGGGGTACATGCGCTAAGGAAGGGTGATGTTCAAGTGAGAATAACTCCTAAGATACTTAACGTAGAGTGATCATTTTGATATCATTTTATAGCCTGACTCAAACAATTTTAATTTATTGCAAAAATCTTATCAAAATTCAGGGGTACTTATCGAGCTAGAGTTAAAAATGTGAAATTATTCAGTAATTTTTGTGTACAATTTCGCGTTTGCCCATGTTTTTTGGTTATTTTTACATATTATTTAGAAAACTTTCGTAAGTTTTTGATAAGCCTCAACGTTTAACTTTACAATAAAGTAATTTTCATGAATGGAGGTCTCTTGGATTCCAAGATATTTGCGTTTTATTGTACACACCCCAGTTCGACGGATTAAAAAATTAAAATGGCTGCCATTCGCGAAGTATTGGAGTAAGAATTTTTTTTAAACCATTTTTGTCGATGAAAATGAGCCTAGAATATCCCCTTCAAATATCGCTAACTCGTGCCCGGACACACTGTATATATAACACTAATTCACACGAAGAGTCGGCGTCGTGTGTCGCGCGGTGTCAGGTATCCTAAATAGGTACTATAATTTATAGTATTAATTAAGAAAGAAGGGATCTGTCACTACATTTTGAAAGAAAATTTCATAACAAAAGTAAATAATGGGGACATATATCTTCAACACATTATTTATTGTTGTTATGTTGGAAGAATCGATGATACAGAAAAACAAGTCCAAACTCAGAAGTCGCTTAGTTTCCTTGAAAATCATAATCACCTTTGGCGTCGTCTTAAAATATCAACTGTTTCCTTAGAAGCCTGCCTAATTTCACAGGGCGCAGTCTTCGCAGGAACTTGACTTCGAGTGCGCCGAATGGACTGTCCAACTGATACATATAAGTGCTAAATCCGTCTATTGTGATAATATTCACAATTCACGAATCCTGACACAAAGTTTATTCATTGTGGGTGTACCGTTAAGGTGCATCCCACGTCGCCGTCGACACTCAACCACAGATTGCGGCGCGCGGAAAAGTACCTACTCAGTTAAAGAATTCATTCATTCATTGTGGAATATTATTATTATTATTATTCTGTTACTATTTTTTAAGACACTTATTAGATTAAATTATCGTTATGCGCTTTATGTGCTTTTTAACTATAATTTTACCTTTTTATGTGGTAAAATCATAAAATGAGTCTTCCTGAACGGGGTGTAGCGGAAGGGACTATCAGACTCGTACTGACTAAAATTCACTGTGTTCCTTCAACTACCTTTTCAAATCGGGTCACGTTACCCGATTTGACCTATAAGAGGACCCTGTCAGATTGCTGAACAGGTCTTTGAGGCGGGCGTGGAATGCATGGACCATGAACGGACGGCGAGTCACCCATAGTCGCCGTCTGCATGCTCAACTGTAGGTACCTACTATTAATTTGAATATATTATACCTATTTGCAAGTTGAAGTGGCAATGGGCAGGCCACATCGCTTTTAGAACTGACAACCGATGGGGAAGAAAAGTTCTCGAGTGGCGACCACGGACCGGAAAACGCAGCCACTAGGTGGACCGACGACATCGTGAGGGTCGCGGGCAACCGATGGATGCAAGTGGCGAATTGTCGTTCGGCGTGGCGGTCTAAGGGGGAGGCCTATGTTCAGCAGTGGACGTCTTACGGCTGATGATGATGATGATGATCTGACATAACCTGTGGAATGTATAAAAAGATAATTGCATACGTGCAATTATCTTTTTATACATTCCACAGTGTTATTATCTACGGATTAATTAATGTTAATGACCTAAAATTACTTAATTCTTAGGCTAAACTAAATAATTATTATTTAGCTCAATAATTAATTAACTAATGTTTAATGAATATATCTAATGAAGAAGTTATTGAGTGAATAACACTGTTTATTGTTTTAACACTGGAACAAAAACAAAAGTTTTGTATTGCTAACCGAATAACACTTTTCTGAAATGGGAATCGAACCCATGACTTATTATTCAACAGCCGCACGACCACTAGACCAAGGAGGAGGCCTAATCATCATCACCAGCTGGAAGACGAAAATGCCGAATAGAAACTAATAAAATTATCATTGATTCATCAGTTATAACTGTAGGGATGCATCGATACGCCTTTTCGCCGATACGATACCGATACCGATATTCTTATAAAAATATCGGCGATACCTATACCGATACCGATACGCTTATTGTGAATTAAAAAAACAAGATAAAATAAAATAAATCACAAGTCAAATTATTTTTTCGTTAATATAAAAAGTAGTGCTATAGGTTGATAATAGATAATTACAAATTTTTAATTAAAATTAACATTAATAAGATTTTTGTTCATAAAACAAAGTAATTTTAAATTTTTCGGAGAAAGGCGATTTCGCAAGTCTGTTCGAATAAGACCTGCGCTGGAAAATAGTCTCTCAGATGCGACAGAACTCATTTGGAAACTAAAGTACTAATAGACGAGACAACACGCTCGTTTACACTACCTTTTTAAGTTAAAAAGTATCGTTGAATCGGTCATAAAAATATCGTCGATACCGATATATCGGCTAACTCGAAGTATCGCCGATATATCGGTATCGGTATCGGTATCGGATGCATCGCCAGTTATAAGCCTAGATACATCCCTTTTATAATTTGCATAAAAATTACTTAAGTATGACATTCACATTCGTGAATGGTCAATGATAGTGTTCATAAAAGATTTACAGTTATTTACAGCACAGCTGTCATGGATGGTAGCCACCCATGCATGAAGGTCATAGAAGATGGCACGGTAGCGGTAGGCGCAGTAGCTGAGCAATCGACTGTTGTGCTGCGCGTGTCGCAGGTTCGATACCCGCACGGAACAAATCGAGCCTTTTCAGGAAGAAGATCGTAACCGCCATTTTGCATATTTTACAGGAGAACGTTTTTTTAGTATTTCTCAAGGTTTTTTTTTATATAGTATCTACTAAGTCAAATCTAAACATTTGAATCAATAGGGAGGTGCCCTATAACACAAATTAAAAATTTCAAATTGATGCTGTAAACATTTTGAGAACCATTTTTAAAAACGTTCTCCTGTAAAATATGCAAAATGGCGGTTACGATCTTCTTCCTGAAAAGGTTCGAAATATTTATATGATCTACAAGTACCTAGTTGTTTCACGGCTGGCTGTTTGTGTGTGTTAATTTTAATATTTCTAAACGCATCCACACAGGAGAAAATTGGGCAGCAAAAATCCTATTGCTGGGCAGCAACGGCACAATCCTGAGAATGTTCGGGTGGTAAAACCCAATAAGCCTGTTCAGAGAATCGAACCTCTTGATCCAAAGTCGTGTTTGCGACCTGGAAACGTGACGATCAGTGAACCTATAGTTCAAACATATATTATGTTATTTCGCTAGTTATACCGAATTATTGAAACGACACTTTTTCTTTAAAATACCACGTGGTTACTGGTATATTTTAGTTTTGTTTTTAAAAAAACATTTGCCCCATACAAGGAATTTTCTATAACGTGGTTGCGTTTAAAAAACATACTTACACGTAAACGTTTTACATTTTCAAATAGGTATGTATTTGTTCAGGGGATTAAATATAATGACCACCATAAAATGCTTTGACACCCTTAGCTACTACACTTCAAATTGTATTCGAACACCAAATATAGTAAATGATCACCAAATCTAAAACTCGCTTTAGCAAGATTTCAGGGACACCCCGAAGTTCGGTTTGGTTAGGTTCTTTTAAACCTTGTACACAGAAATAGAAGCCCCGCGAAGCGGGGCTTCGTCGACCCTGCTTAGGTAGATTTTTTTTTATTACACCTCGTTATGACATATTTTAATGAACATATTTTGGTGATCATTTACTACTTTTGGGTTGACAATGATTTATTTGAAGTCATTTTGATTAAATAGAATATAGAATAGCGAAATGTTAAAACTTTGGTTATAATTTTACATTAAAATGCGGGTTTCATTTTGGTGATCATTTACTATTTTTGTCTGTTATATGTTACTATATCTGGTGGTAAGTTAAACTTAAGCCTTTGTTCAGTGTGGGAATTGAACCCGCGACACGAGGCTCATCAGCCACTGCACCTACCGTGGCAGCCAACCTATTAATTAAAAGACCACGTGCTTGCTTTTTTTTTGAGATATTTTTCTTTCCAAACTTGAATAGTTTTACATTTAGGTACATATTAGTATTATTTTTTTTTTATAATGACTCAAACAGGTGATTACGTCATCAGCCAGTAGCAAGAACTGTGTTTAATCATTTTATTTGGCAGTAATTAAAAAATATCGTCAGTATAAACATAGCTATCACAATTTATATATTCTCATTCATGTCAGCCACTAGGCAACGCAGGGCAGGCAATAAAGCCGTCAGTCACAGTCACGCGCTGTACGTGCTACCGGCATGACGTGTCCCGTGTCCCGTTTAGATTAATTTTGTATACCTAAATTATAATTATTTACTTACTACGTTAAAGTGATTTCTAGGTTATCTAGAAAATAGTGTGAACAGTGATATTATGTGTGCAGTTATTGGATTTTAACTCTTTCTTAGACAAACAGTAAGTTTATCAACTTTTATTTCGGTGTTTTTTTTTTTTACTTTTGGTTAGTTACCGGTTGTCATCAGTATAGATATAATTATATAGTTGAATGAAATTTCGTGGTTACCATGTAGGTACCTACTCACGATAATTTTATGGTTCTGTAAAGGTTCTGATTTTTAAATTAGCATTGTAACTACCCCTTTTTTTAGATGCGATGCTCTTGACTCTACCTAGTGAGAGGTGATAGTCTCTAGTGGAGTGAGCTTACCCAGAAAAAGCCTGTTTACTCTAACTTTGAAGAGATTCGAGATATTTCTTATGGAATTTAGAAAAAGTAAACTTACATTTTCAAAAGTAATGTGTGTAATGGGAACTTTAGAACGCGCTTATCTCAGGAACAACTGGTTCGAATTCAAAAAATGTTATTGGGTTCGATAGTGCATTTATTGAAGAAGGCTATGGGCTACGTAATATATAGATAGGTACTAATATCACGCTACGACTGTGAAATCACGGTGAACAGCCTTTCTTTTTCTAAGGTCAATGAACACCTCAGGATTTTTTGTGAACACTCACGAGTGTTCTTTATGTAGGAATTGTGTGTAATAAATGTTTGTAGATGTCCGATTCGGATTTAGCCGGTTTTTATCTACTCGTTTATTGGGTTTTATAATTCCACGAACTAAGTACATATTATAATCATTTTTATGTACGTTGTGCAGTGCAGACCGACAGAATTAAATGAATAAAATTAATTGATAATTTATAAATAGGTAGGTAGCAAAAGCGAACCCGTACTTTTGTAACCAATTGACTACGAATTATAGCCCTTTGCACTGTCTAGTCTAGTGTCTAACTGGTCCACTATTTGTAAATAAATTGATGCAGTCGACTATTCTGAAAATGTTACTCCTGCTAATATTACAAAATAATGTGAGGATGGATGTATGGATGTTACTCTTTTACGTACCTACCTACCTAAAAACTTCAAAAGCATTCGGATGCAGATAGTTTATAAACTGGATTAACATAACACATAAGATAGTTTTTATTCCGATTTTATGGTCCCCATACGATAATTTTCGAGTTACAGGGATCAAAGCCTCTAGTAACAGCTAGTTCTTGTTTAAATACTTCTAGAATACTGCTCAAATCAAAGTAAGTAAAACTTAACCCTACTCTGGTGTCACAGGGATCTATAGTGACAGCTTTCCACCATCCGTATGCTTGTTTGACACCACTAAGGTATTAAAAAAAGAAAAATTATCCCATGATCTTCAGGTCTTGGGCATAGTCACCACACTTCACGCGGGAACTACGGTGCTAAGTTAGTTAAAAATAAAAACATAAATAAACATTACCTTGAAACGTTCATGATGAAAATTGGCAACACAGTCATTTTATCTAGTCATTACCTACCATCATTTCAATTAGGCACGTCCTATGCGTTAATTGGAAAAGTTAATGAATTGTCGCTTTGGGGTTCAACAACTTTATCAGACTGACGCATTCAAATGTTTGTGCAGTCGAGATGAAATCAGGCGGCGACGTCTGGCGTTGCTATAAATAGGTGCTATGCCAACAATGGCCGGCTGATTGAAGATTTTATCTTGTTTTAATAAATAATTACTATCACAGTACGGCTGCTGCGTCAGCGTCGTGTCACCATTTCTCTTCGCTTCTTTTTTTTTTCGTGGTAAAATCATCAAATGAGTCCTCATACCCAGGACGGTAGGTACGGCAGGGACTATCAGACTTGTATTGACTAAAATCCGCGGTGATCCTTCAATAGATCACGGTTACCGGATGAGACAGTACCGCCACCCGCGAACCCTGCAGGCTTTGGCCCTCTAAAGGGGTCGCCCGTCAGATTTCCCTTTACTTGAATTTGGCTTTGATCGCGCCGCCGTGTATAATAACCATAGATATTTACAATAAAGAAGTGTTTTAAATATTTATGTGATGATAACACATTTTGTTCCTTTTATCCCGGTATTACGCTCCCGTAGGATAATATTTCGAGATACACGCAGTTGAAGCCACTGGCAACAGTTATAGTTTGTTTATAAAAACGAATCCTACTTATACGATTTGAAGTTTGATAAGGCGGGTAGAGTCACCCCATTCGCCATAGGGGTGACTAACCGTGCAAAGGCAGCATAGCATAGCGTGTATGAGTCATAATTTCACAATCAATTTGTCTGCCAAAATGTCGTACTCGTGAGACGATTGATGATGTATTAATGGATGTGTGAAACAAATCAATTATGATGATAGGAGAGATTCAAGCTTGTCAAGGAAATTAAATTCATATAATATGTAATTACCTACGCCTGTAGGGCTTGTAGGGTTAAGTTCTTTATTAAAATAAATACTTGGAAATGGAATAAACTGTTGTTATAATGAACAAACCAAATACAGTGAATTAACACATGGCTGCCATGATAGCATTGACATTACATTGTAGAGTGATTTTCAAAATAGATATTACAAATACAACATGTCTATGCTTTACACCAGGGACCGAAACCGGTATGATCAATACGGGTATTTTTTCGGTAACAACCTTTTTTTCTTTTACAGGTAATTTTAAAGATTACCTTTATTATTAAAAGTGAATACATAACCAGTATTAATACCGGTTACCGAAATAAAAATTATCCCTATCTTGCACACTTCACACGTGCCCTCGGCAATAGTCACAGGGCGCGCATCGCATGTATTGTGTGTGTAACAAAGAGTCGTTATCTTTAGTTAACCGGTATTAAAACGGTAACCTGAATAGAGGTTACATTTTTCTTCGGTCTGGTTACCCAGATAGCGGTTACCTAAGTCTGAAAAATAACCAAAATTCTTCAATACCGGTACCGTAATTTATAAAGGTTTTCGGTCCCTGCTTTACACTGTAAAAAGTTTACAGGGTTGGTCACATTCCCATCCTCCACGCCTCTTAACGAGAGGTACCGTAGATGGGAAAAATTGTTTCATCGACCCCTCAAAGTCAAGAGTTTTTTTGTGAAGTGGATGACAAAGGATAATGGACTTAAGCCAAGGCAGCGATTTGCGATGCGACTGGAAGACCAAAACGATTTACACGTGGTATGTGGCCTATTGTAGCTTTAGCCATCCATTCCGAATTCCCGATGCATTTGTCTGGTGAAAGAGACTTGCAAAAAGATAAGAGTAATCCCCGCCAGTAATCCGCTAACGGTTATTCGGCTATACAGAGGTGAAACTTAAAGCTGGTGTATCCATAATTATTATTTTTTGCCTTACTTCAGTCTGTCTGTGAGACGTTTAGCAGTACTTAAGTGATTGGGCGTCAGCGTGGAATGCTGCACGTTCTCGTCCATTGACATGTTCTCATCATTTGTAAATAAGAGTAATTCCTGTGGTATCTACTCTTTTCTGTAGTCTTCGATTGCTTGGGAATATCTTATCCATAAGGTGTTGTGCCAACACATTTGGTTGTAGCTGTAAACTGTATTAATTGTATGCTTTAACTTGTATCCATATTATTTGACCAGATATGGTCAGGTCCGACATAAAAAAGAGCGGGGCGATTGCCGCTAACCGGGCACAGATCCAGACCATCCATTTAAACAGCACTCCAAGAAAAACTTTTAGCTGAAACCAATAATATTGAGCCCTTCTCGGGAAAAACAAAAAAAAACAAAACTCTAATGCTTATTATAGGCAATTAAAGTAGCAATAGTAATAGAATAATAGTAGTAGTCGTGGGTTCGAACCCCGCCTGGCGCATTACTTTGTGTAATTTATTTCATCACCACTGCTCTCAAAACGGTGAAGGAAAACATCGTGAGGAAACCGGCATGTCCTAGAACCAAAAATTCGAAGACATGTGACATCCACCAATCCGCACTGGGCCCGCGTGGTGGATTATGGCCCACTCCCTCTCACAGAGAGGAGGCCTATGTCCCAGCAGTGGGAACATTATAGGCTGATGATGAAAGTAGCAATAAATTCATCATCATGTTGTCTTCTTGTATCTGATCTCCTCCAACTTCCGTAAATACAAGCAACAATATCATCTCTGTGTAGGTCTATCCTGTGATTAAATCGTTATAAATTAACACGAAGGTTAATGCCAACATCAGCTGTACCTAGTGTTTATGTATGTAAAATTGATGAATTAATTATCGTGAGCAAAAGCTTCATCAATATACACCATTCCCCCAGCGGGGACACACGTGTCTTTTCCATGCCCTTGGTTAAGTAATTGTGAACTTGACTCTAGGTCAGGGGTGTAATGTTTTGTATTGTACGGGCTGGTATCCGCAACTCCACGTCATACGAGCGTATGTTGCATGCCGAGGGTGGGTCGGGATTGACAGAGACACAGTGCCGTACTATTATCCATAAGGCAGGGCCCACTATGACCAGTGGCCCAGCGCTCCCGATTAAAAAAAGAAAAAAAAGGGGATTGTGTGGTTTTATGAAACCACGATAAAAGTGAAACTTTTTTCACATTAGGTATTAGGTAAAAGCCCCCATTATTGACACTATAAGAGTGACGGTGAATGTCTTAATTTTTTAATTGTATTGAAATTATTATTATACTAGCTTCTGCCAGCGACTTCGTACGCGGATCCTGTTGCTTATGCCAGCGACAATGGGGTCGTCAAAATCGAAGATCTGAAACGTCTGATGTCGAATTCTTAGAGCCTGGGGACGGGAAAACAACGGGACGCGCATGACGATTCCAGACGTTCCAGATCTTTCATTTTTGTAAGTCAACAGGAAATGCCCATCAGATCAGACAAAACAACTCTTGCTAAGATGTTATACATATATATGCTATAGTGTAGCTGGGCTCTTGGAATTCCACATCAGTTGTTCCAGATCTCAATTTTCATACGTCAACAGAGAGTGCTCATTAGGCTGAACAACTCTTGCTAAGACGTCATTCCTATATAATTATGTTATAGTGTAGCTGGGCTCTTGGAGTTCCACATCAGGTGTTCCAGATCTTCAGTTTTTAAACGACAACAGGGAGTGCTCATCAGGCTAAACAACTCTTGCTAAGACGTCATTACTGTATATGTAATAGTGTAGCTGGGCTCTTGGAGTTCCACATCAGGTGTTCCATATCTTCAAATTTATTTTCTCAGCAGAAAATGCTCATCACGTGGAACAATTTTTGCTATGGCGCTATTTTTGTATCTCTTATAGTTTAGCTGATCTATTGCAGTTCTGCATCAGGTGTTCAAGTTTTCAAGATAAATTATAGCCTATATGTTGCCCAGACTTAATAACTAAACAAAAACAAAAAAAACAATCAAATCCGTCCAGTAGTTCCGAAGATTAGCGTGTATGGAGTAACTTCTCCCGTTTTCCTAACATTTCCCTTCACTGCTCTGCTCCTTTTGATTGTAGCGTGATGAAAAGTATACTATAACCAGCGCAGGAGTATGAAAAATAATTGTACCAAGTTTCGTCAAAATCCGTCAAGTAGTTTTTGTTTCTATAACGGTTATACAGACAGACAGACAGACAGACAGACAGACAGACAATAATTTTATTAATTGCATTTTTGGCATCAGTATCGATCCCTAATCACCCCCTGATAGTTATTTTGGAAATATATTTCATGTACAGAATTGACCTCTCTACAGATTTATTATAAGTATAGAAGATAGATAGATAGATAGATTATCTATTTATTAGACACTTTTATTAATTTATTGATCTGTATATTTTATTTTTTAATGATTATGTAAGTTAAAAAAAAATGCAAGATTTACCTAGTCCTTGTTTCATTTTTAAATGACTCTGATATTTCGTCCTGTAGATTGTGGCGAAAGTCTTTTCACTTGAAGGAAGGCATCGTATACCTACGCAATGTGATGACTGAAATCTCTGTTGTTGATGATGAGGTACCTTCATTTTATTACGTGACGTAGACAGTAAAAAAATTCAAAATTGCGTTGTTGTGGTATTAGTGCGAGAGCCGGCTGCAAAAATACCTACCTTATCGGCTACCCCAATAGGCTATGTATAGATCGTTAACCGACACCTAAACACGTAAAAAAAATCAGGTCTGCCAGAGCCGATCCTGCCGGGTCATAGAAATAATCGAGATTTTTTGACGTAATTTTTTAGTAAAAATTACGTCATAAGATACCCGAATGAAAGTGCTGGCAGCAGTTAACCATTGATTAGTTATGTAAAAAAAAGTGGGTCTGCCATTGCGCACCTTGCCGGAAGTACTTGGCAGACCCCTAAAATATGCCCTTCTGAGACACTAAACCTACCTCATCGAGTACCAGGATGGGACCAACGCTAAATAATAACCAAGATGCCTCTGATAATGGATCAAAAGGTCTGCCAGGTCTAAGCTTGCCGGAACTTAGTGTTCAAAGCATTTGAAGTTGATAGGGAGCATAATTTCACCTGAAGTCAACATAACATTTAACATTTAAAATAACATATTTAAACATTATTTTGTTTCTAATTTTATACAAATTGATGAATATTTTTTTTTTTTTTTATCAAAACATTAAATAAAACAACAAGTGTAGAGATAAAAGATGTACATTCAAAATTTAGCAACAATCACTACGAGTTCAATATCATGCTTACAACTATCAAAACTTAGTTTAAGTTGGCATTAAAATTACCTGAATTCTGTATATATGTAGGTTTAGGGAACTAAGTAGGCTTCCGAGTGTAGAACCTGTTATTGCGTAAATCATCGTAGGAACGCCGAAAGGTAGTCAACGCCTAATCAACCTGACCACCACCAGGATCTTTCTAGTCCACCGAAATCAGGTCAAAGTTTAAACATTAATGGTTAGGTTGACTAGCCATTTACTGTCAATACCTGAGTAGGTACGATAACTGTATAAATTAAAAAAGACGAGTGTTTGTGTGTAGTTTCAGTGAACGAGATCAACGACGGATTAGCGGAAACTGTCCTCACGGTAGGGTCAATGTTTTTTAGACCCTGCCGTAAAGATAGACCTCAGAAATTGACCGAGCAAACCTTAAACCTCATGGCTGAACGACGCTTGCTACAGTTGCAGTCTTCCGATGATGTTAAGTCATATAGGCGGCTCAATAGACCTATATCTAAGTCCTTGCGACACGATCTGCGTCTCTTTAATACGAATCGTGTTAGGGCGAGGCCCCACTAGTGCGTTGCGCTGCGTTGCGACGCGTCGTCGCATGGGGCATGTCATAAAAAATGAAGGAAAAACCGACGCAACGAAGACGCTACGCAGCGCAACGCACTAGTGGGGCCTCGCCCTTAAAGAGACCATACAGCGAAACCAAGGCTCTAAAGTGAAGTGCTTGTATAATAACGCCACCGCAACCGCAACGTCCGAGTACAGGAGCAGAGCACGAAGGCGATTCCAGTGAGAAGAGGCGTAAGACAGGACGTTATCTCCCCGAAACTGTTTACTGCCGCAATGGAAGACGCCTTCAAGCTCCTGGAATGGCAAGGACTTGGCAGCAACATCAACGGCAAATGCTAGTACATCACTCACCTTCGGTTTGCCGACTACATCGTAGTCATGGCAAAGTCAATGGAGGAACTCAGCATGATGCTCGATAGCGTCGACCGAGTTTCACAACGGTTGGGCTTAAAAATGAACATGGACAAGACGAAAATTATGTCAAATGCCATGCCTACCCCAGTCTCTGTTGGAAACTCGGTACTTGAAGTTGTTGAACATTATTATCTACTTAGGACAAGACAGTAGTCCAATTAGGTAGGTCCAACTTCAAGAAAGAGATCAACCGCCGAATCCAACTCGGTTGGGCAGCGTTCGGGAAACTACGCAATGTCTTTTCGTCCGACATACCTCAGTGCCTCAAGACAAAAGTCTTCAACCAATGTGTATTACCAGTGATGACTTACGGCACCGGAACGTGGTCTTTCAGTATCGGCCTCATCTCAAAGCTCAAAGTCGCTCAACGAACTATGGAGAGGGCTATGCTCGGTATTTCTCTGCGTGATCGAATCCGAAATGAGGAGATCCGTAGACGAACTAAAGTCACCGATATAGCCCGCCGGATTAGCAAGCTGAAGTGGCATTGGGCAGGCCATATTGCTCGCAGAGCTGATGGCCGATGGGGTCGAAAGGCACTAGAGTGGAGACCACGGACTAGCAAGCGCAGCGTAGAACGTTCACCAACAAGATGGAAAGACGACCTTATAAAGGTCGCCGGAAGACGCTGGATGCAGATCGCTTCCAACCGGTATATTATATATATGTGGAAATCTAAAGGGAAGGCCTATGTTCAGCAGTGGACGTCCTATGGCTGATGAGAAAGATCCTGGTGGTGGTCAGGTTGATTAGGCGTTGACTACCTTTCGGCGTTCCTACGATGATTTAGGCAATAACAGGTTCTACACTCGGAAGCCTGCTTAGTTCCCTAAACATACATATAGGGTGACTGGTAATTAGTGTACGACACTTAAACACGTGATTGTGCTCATGATAACCAACAACTTTTACTATGGGAACAAACCTGAAATCGTGAAAAAAATATCAGCTGTTCAGTACATTAAGCAAACATAAATGTACTGAACAGCTGATTTTTTTTTGCGTTTTCAGGTTTAACGTACACTGGTATTATCGTACACTAATTACCAGTCACCCTATATATACAGAATTCAGGTAATTTTAACGCCAACTTTAACTAAGTTTTGATAGTTGTAAGTATAAAAATTGTAAGCATGATATTGAACTCGTAGTGATTGCTGCTAAATTTTGAATGTACATCTTTTATCTCTACACTTGTTGTTTTATTTAATGTTTTGATAAAATATATTTAATATTCTTAAATTTGTATAAAATTAGAAACAAAATAATGTTTAAAAAATGTTATTTTAAATGTTAAATGTTATTATGACTTCAGGTGAATTATGCTCCCTATCAACTTGAAATGCTTTGAACACTAAGTTCCGGCAAGCTTAGACCTGGCAGACCTTTTGATCCATTATCAGAGGCATCTTGGTTATTATTTAGCGTTGGTCCCATCCGGGTACTCGATGAGGTAGGTTTAGTGTTTCAGAAGGGCATATTTTAGGGGTCTGCCAAGTACTTCCGGCAAGGTGCGCAATGGCAGACCCACTTTTTTTTACATAACTAATCAATGGTTAACTGCTGCCAGCACTTTCATTCGGGTATCTTATGACGTAATTTTTACAAAAAAATTACGTCAAAAAATCTCGATTATTTCTGTGACCCGGCAGGATCGGCTCTGGCAGACCTGATTTTTTTTACGTGTTTAGGTGTCGGTTAACGATCTATACATAGCCTATTGGGGTAGCCGATAAGGTAGGTATTTTTGCAGCCGGCTCTCGCACTATATGAAAAAGGGAGGGCCCGAAACGAGCTGTGCCTAGGGGCCCCGAGATGGTTAATCCGGCCCTGCAGAGACATGGATTCCTAGTACGGAGCAACATTTTCCTTTTCTAAAGAAAATAAGGAGTTAAAAAAAAAACATTCTGTGCTAAACCCAAATAAATTGCGTGAATGATGATAGTACATACATAATCGTATTAATCCGTTCAATAAACTTGAATGATTGGCCTTGAAACGTGTTACGTGCCTGTTGCTCCGATTTAAAATTAGAACTGAAGCGACTTATCTCCATTGTTTTATGATCAAAACGTGTTCAAATCTTTTTTATGTGGTACAATCTTCAAAGCAATCTTTAAAACTGAATCTGGTTCGACTGGAAGCCGACCCCTATATGTATAGTTGGGAAACAGCTAGGCAGATGAAGATGAATCTTCAAATGAGTCCTCCCGCCCAGGGCAGAGCGGGAGGGAATGTCAGACTCGTACTGACTAAAATCCACGGTGTCCTTCAATAGCCCTTTACTTTCCGGGGTCACGGTAATTCATGAGTATTGCGACCCCGGCAGGCTTTGGCCCTCTAAAGGGAGGCCCCGTCTTAGTGTTGACACTCCATGAGGCGCGCGTGGAACACAACTCTCCGTCGACCCGGGCGTGGTCCATGACGGACGGCGAGTCACCCATTACTTGCCGTCACGTTACATTACATTTTAAAACCGAAAAAAAGTAGATAGGTACGTTTATTGTAAATGTGTTGGGTGTACAAACGATAACAGCTTCAAGGTCACTGAATGTGTATACAAGTCATTTGGTTATGTAATATCATACCTACGTACTTATACATATACATTTATGTATGTGTAATTTTATTACTTAATTATTATAATTCATACTCGCGGTCAAACGCGTGTTACACAATAGGTACAGTATGTGTTTAAAATTAGCTTCCGTGATGGATATTTTGTAATCTATCACTACTTTTATACCGTACAATATATGTATAATAGTCAGTTTGTTTTGATTGTCAGTGTCTGGACCAGAGGCGTAGTTACCGCCGTATCAGCCGTATCAATTATACGGGGCCCCCAATTGTCAAGGGCCCCCGCGATTGGAATAAAAATAAAAACATAAAATCTTGTTCTAAAATGAAAACTTATCGCGGCCATAGGGCTCCAATTATCGAACTCCTAATATACGAGTAGCTCAATTTTCAAAAAGGCTAGGTATATGTTAGTAGTTGTCATAAATGAGCTACGATTAGTCGATCAGCATTCTCAATTTTCTAGTTCCCTTCAAAATTCTCATAATAACATCAGTAATAGCATTAGTTATACGAGTCAGGATACTACTGTCTTTATTCTGCAAAACTAAACACTTAGGCCCGTATTACAGAACGTCACTGAATACTCAAGTAGGTATTACTTAAAACTAGATTCAAGGCATTTGATTGGTTGAAATCTAGATTTAAATAGAGATCAGTGTTTGAGTTTCGTTCTGTAATACGGGCCTTAGATTAGAAGGGCCCCAAACAAGTTTATTGATACGGGGCCCCTTCTGGCCTAGGTACCTCACTGGTCTGGACACAAAGTCCTAAACATAGCATGATCATTTTCTATCTTTATTCTACCAAGAATAGACAAAGATTAATACATAGTTATTTCTAAACAATTCGTCTGTGTTTTTTAATGATTTTGGCACGATCCGTAGACCATTGAAGAATAGAAACATTTCTAGATTTTAAACATTGCCATGAAATCTTCCGTCATTGTGGCTTTTCTTCTTCCTACAAAACCTGTTTCTACGGTGCCATGCTAGATGCTACGCATACTAGTAATGAACTATTAAGTGTTAAGATAATTCTGTGGTCCTAGTTCTTGTCTAAATACCTACATTTAGGACTTAAGACTTAAGGCAACCCAAGGCTAGCGAGATGATTTATGGGCAGCCTAAGCTGGTTATCGCGGATCTGGAACGAAAAGCGCAATTGAAGAAATAAAGTGGATTTTTAGTCGGTAAAAGACTGATTCGTTTCCGCTCCAACTAAGAGAGGGAGGACTCATTTGATCATATTATTACTCCAAAAAAAATCAGGCTAGCCAGGTCATGATTATTCTGTGATACTCCTGTTTATGCAAGCATTTCATTTTCATTAAGTTTGGTATTGAAAGGCAAATGAGGCAATGAATTATGTATGAGTGAATCACACAAATCATATCTTTGGAAAACAATTCTGCACTCCATTTCCATGTGATTATAAAAGTAATTGCAGTGGCGTAGCTAGGCCAAAACATGTTTGGGGCCCTTCTAAACAAAGTGTATAGTTTTGCAGAATAAAGAAAATAGTATCTCATATAGTTTATGCTGTTACTGATGCATTAACGAAAAGAAGGGATATAGAAATTGAGAATGCTGATCGACTGAACAGGCAACTATGACCCTGCAACGTAAAGGGCTATTGAGGGAACATCATGGATTGCAGACAGTACGAGTCAACAGTCCCTTAGTTTACATTTGAGTTACATTAAGTCGGGGGCCCTTGATTCTTGGAGGCCCCGTATCATTCGTACGGCTGATATCGCGGTAGCTACGCCCCTGAGTTAATTGTAGTACCTCTAACAATAAGCTCGTCTGGAATGAGGAATATCATGCTCATTAAATAATGAAACCCATTATGACTACGTTACAATAGTTTGTTATTTATAGGTTTAAATATTCTTATTAGTAAATAAGGTAAAATATGCAATACCTAATTAATATTTCCAATATGGATTAGCTGTTGGCTGCTGCCATCAGGTTCGTCCGCTACAACTCGAAAATTATCTCACGGGAAGATACAACTATCCTGTGTTTATCCAGGGTATAAATAAACCATCAGCCTAGTAGTTCTTCCGTGAATGAGTAACAAACAACTATCCATCCATCTTCAGAAATTTTCGCATAATATTAAAGTAAGATATGACGGAAATAACTCTATAGTCTATGGCTAAGCAGTTATGGTGCGATGACGACAGCCGGTAGTCACGGGCCATCATCGTTATTTGTTGATTACCTCGGTAATTAAACAGTTTATCCATATTAGTTAACCAGTAATGTTAGTAAAATGCCATTAGAATACATAAGCGTACACATACAATGCCAGTTTGAAGCCCTTCTGCAGGATATGTCCCATCTCCTTTGGTGCCTTCTGCTCAACCACTTGCATCTTCCAGGATTTGAACGAGGCAAATGAGAGAGCAGTGGTGGCCCAGTGGTGTCGGCCCCGACTTACGAGTTGTAGGTCATGGGATCGAATCCAGCCAGGCGCATTACTTTGTGTTTATTTCATCACCACTGCTCTCAAAACGGTGAAGGAAAACATCGTGAGGAAACCGGCATGTCCTAGAACCAAAAATTCGAAGACATGTGACATCCACCAAACCGCACTGGGCCCGCGTGGTGGATTATGGCCCACTCCCTCTCTCAGAGAGGAGGCCTGTGTCCCAGCAGTGAATGAAATGAGAGAGCTATACTGGTAGCTAAGTTTTGGTTAGATACACATTTTTGGTCATGCGCAGCAGAACAAAGAAGAAGAATAACGTGAAACAAATCATGATAAAATAACTATGCTATTCAGTAGGTATAAGAATTAATGTCATCTCAATCTCAGCGATGTGTAAAACCAATTTAAATTAAGAAAGGAAAGTCCAAAAAGTAGACTAAGTTATAAAAATTGAATTAAAAAACGTGTCTTATCTGTAAACGTGTTTGTTTAAGAAGATAAACACATTAGTAATGATAAACTATACTAAACTAATCGATAGTAATCGTTCAATTTATCAGCGATAATGATAATTTTATTAAGTAACTAGCTTCTGCCAGCGACTTCGTACGCGGATCCTGTTGCTTATGCCAGCGACAATGGGGTCGTCAAAATCGAAAATCTGAAACGTCTGATGTCGAATTCTTAGAGCCTGGGGACGGGAAAACAACGGGACGCGCATGACGATTCCAGACGTTCCAGATCTTTCGTTTTTGTAAGTCAACAGGAAATGCCCATCAGACTAAACAACTCTTGCTAAGATGTTATTCATATACAGGCCCAGGGTGAAATTTTATTAATGAGCAATATTTTAAAGTTGGACATTACTAACGATACTAATCGTTTTATGGAACTCAAAAACATTATTAATGCAAGTATCTTCGCTTAATATTATTTAACGTTTTTTTTACTTTTCGTTCCGCGCGCGGTGTAAAGCGCTTTAAAATTTTGATCTTTTAAGATTTATGGGGCTTATGATTTATTTTTTTATTACTTTTAGTGCTTATTTGCAATAATAAGCCTTTGCTATGCGACATACTACATTTTAAAGGTGTCCATAATTGCATTAATAATATTTTTGATTTGCGATTTATTATAGCCTTGATGCAATCAGCATCGTGAGTAGAGCCTAAGATTAAAATATTGCCCATGATTTCGATTACACCCTGTATATGTTATAGTGTAGCTGGGCTCTTGGAGTTCCACATCAGGTGTTCCAGATCTTCAGTTTTTATACGACAACAGGGAGTGCTCATCAGGCTGAACAACTCTTGCTAAGACGTCATTACTGTATATGTAATAGTGTAGCTGGGCTCTTGGAGTTCCACATCATGTGTTCTATATCTTCAAATTTATTTTCTCAGCAGAAAATGCTCATCACGCGGAGCATTTTTTGCTATAGCGCTATTTTTGTATCTCTTATAGTTTAGCTGATCTATTGCAGTTCTGCATCAGGTGTTCAAGTTTCCAAGATAAGTTATAGCCTATATGTTGCCCAGATTTAATAGCTATACAACAAAAAAAAAAACATTCAAATCCGTCCAGTAGTTCCGAAGATTAGCGTGTATGGAGTAGCTTCTCCCGTTTTCCTAACATTTCCCTTCACTGCTCTGCTCCTATTGATTGTAGCGTGATGAAAAGTATACTATAACCAGCGCAGGAGTATGAAAAATAATTGTACCAAGTTTCGTCAAAATCCGTCCAGTAGTTTTTGTTTCTATAACGGTTATACAGACAGACAGACAGACAGACAGACAGACAGACAGACAATAATTTTATTAATTGCATATTTGGCATCAGTATCGATCCCTAATCACCCCCTGATAGTTATTTTGGAAATATATTTCATGTACAGAATTGACCTCTCTACAGATTTATTATAAGTATAGATAAGCGAGACTTCGATGAATCAATGTACAACATACAACAAGCTACACTTTCGGAATTTGAACTTCTACACTGCACTTTTGGGCTGTCGTTTATACACGTCTCGGTCATACACGGACGACATAAAGCAGTCATTACAGTACAGGCAATACTTCACAAGCATAACTTGGCGTCTAATGTAAGGTTTTATGCCCCTTTTTGTACGAGAAACCTCTACATTATTTTGTCATGACGTGACAGTCTTAACATCATGTCTTTAAACCCAGAAGGATTTGGAAATGTACACCAACATTTTGCCATCATCATCAGCCGGAAGACGTCCACTGCTGAACAAAAGCCTCCCCTTAGACCGCCACCCCGAACGATAATTCGCCACTTGCATCCATCGACTCTCACGATGCCGTCTCGGTCCACTTTGCAAGTTACCTTTAAATTCTATGTAAAACAGGCCGAATCTAGTGCTATCAGACGACCAGTAATTCAGACTCTGTGCCAGTCTTTTATCCTTGGATTGAAATTCGGTTTTAAATAGATACACATTTGAAACTATCGTGCATAATCTAGCTAGCGTGTGACTTGGTTTATATACTGCTATTGATGAACATTAAACTAAGGAAGGACACAGACTCGTAATATACCACACCCGTCACGCTTCAGTAAAAGGGGTGATAATAGAGTACACGAGTACACAACTGACCCAGACGATAGTCTCATAAATTATACCCCCTATATAACGTCGAATGATTAGGACCGACAGATGGCCGAATTAGAACATAATTTCCATGTTTAGATGTTATCTATATGATTGGGGAATAACATCCGTTACCGTAAACTGAATTGCAGTTACCGAGACTGAGTTTGGAAGAGTTTTACAAAAAAAGTACTTCTCCATTCCTCAGGTCGAGCTATTTTAATCCTCTATTGTCATTCTGCATGGCATTGGCCATCGAGGATTCCACTGGTTATGATCGAATGCTGTTTGTGATTGATAGATCGCATAATTATGCCTAGTTCTTTTCTTTGAAGTCTTTTTAGTCCTGATCTCTATCGAATTACAATAGCATTGTGCCGATGGTTAATCTCTGGCGATATCGGTCGCCGTGACCAAAAACAGTTTTGAGGACTAATTAAAACCTCGGCTGGTTATTATAACTACTGCATAACCAGGAGCAGGGTTCCCAAGACCTGTTTATAGCTTAGCTGTCAATGGTACGCTAGGTGAAAAGTATACAAACAGTAGTAAGTCTTTATGATTGATACGAAAGTAGGGAGGTCGCGAGACATTTTTTTAGGCAACTTAAGATTTCGATGCTTCGTTTACTACTTATGGTTGATCACCATAATAATATGTTATAGGGAACTAATGAGGTTTTGTACTGGGTGAATATGGTACCGTACTAGATGAATGAGAAATAGCTTCTATTCTATTCATGCACTGATGACATCACACTACAATATCTACTAATCTTCACAGCAAGCTTTGTGATTATGCCACCAAGGTTCATTCATTGTCGTGGGTTATTGAGCAGGATTTAATTTAGATATAAATGATAAAATAATACGTATAATGAGAGACGGGAGTAGGCCTCATCAAATGAATTACATGTAATTATCAAGTTACAGTTATCTTATTTGATGGGGCCTTCTCTCGTCTAGTCACAATAGGGACATCTATTTTAAGTAATTATGACTGCAATAGAACAAACAGTTATCTGTTATTTTTATCATCTTTTCAGATCACCAGAATCTGCAAATAAAATCAACGTTATGCTATAATAAGGAAACAATTATGGTTGAAACAAAGAAAGCTGAGAAACTTCAAGAAGAATCTAACAATGGCCACGCAAACATTCTTAACAATAAAGATATCAACACAATTAATTCCATTAAATCAGAAGAAAAAGACATAGTCGCTCAATATACACGAGATGGGTCAGAGTCACCCGTAGACAGAGTCAAGTTCAAAGGACTAGATGATAATGATAGTATATGTTCGGAAGAAAGTAATAATGCAGCTCTACCACCGATACCAGATGGCGGGTGGGGTTGGGTAGTAGTAGCTGCAGCATTCCTCGTATCAGCATGTGCCGATGGACTCGCATTCTCTTTTGGACTTCTCCATGAAGAATTCACTATATTCTTCGAAACTACGCAATCAAAAACATCGTTAATTGGCAGTCTTTTTATCGCTACACCATTATTAGCAGGGCCAATAATGAGTGCCTTGGTAGACAGATATGGATGTCGTATTATGACAATGATTGCTGGAGTGCTGTCTACTATTGGATTCTTATTAGCTGCTTTAAGTAACTCAGTAGAAATGTTGTGTTTGACTTTGGGGTTCATTAGTGGACTAGCGATGGGAATTTTATACGTAACTGCTGTAGTCTCAGTAGCATTTTGGTTTGACAAAAGAAGAAACTTAGCCGTATCGCTAGCTTCGTGCGGTATAGGTTTTGGTACTCTTGTTTATTCACCAATGACTGCTTATTTCTTAGAAATATACGATTGGAGAAATACTATTGTTTTATTAGCTGGTACTCTACTTAATATGTGTGTTTGTGGAGCATTAATGAAAAACCCAGAGTGGTTAGAAATAAAGCAAAAACGAGAGCGTAAGCTCTCTAAAATTTGGTCCAGAAGATCGTCTAGTGCTGGTTCCACTTCGTCAAGATCTATTGGAGGAGAATCAGCATACTTAGACTCTGAGGAACTGAAGGCTTTATTGAAAAGTGGAAAGAGTCCCGAATACATTTTAGCGACGTTAGCGACAAGCATAAAGGAGGCTGAAGAGTTAGAAGCGACTACACAGGCAAACGCGGAGCAAATAAATAAGAGAATACATTCTAACATACATCTTCCGACATTTGTACAACAGAATGAAAGGGTACGTCACATTATTTGACAATTTGTTAATAGCTACGATTATTTATACACCGTCAATAACGTTTGTTTTCTTTTCACAGGTTCCGGCGGAAGTTTTAGACAAACTAATGAAAAACAAGCGGCTATATAACATCATACTGCAGAACTACCCAGACGTATTGACACGGCGGCATTCTGATATCAACATAAACATTGACAATCCAGCTAATGCGCCACCACCTGCTCAGTTACCTGTAGAACTGAAAGCGAAGAAGCCTAGAGAGAGTACGGAGAGAGAAGCGAAAAAAAGTGAGGGCGACGGTGTGAAAACTGAAACACCAGTGCAAAAGTCAAACACAAACATTAACTCCACGAAGCAGAAAGTGGTTGCTAAAGACTCGAAGACGCAGCACCAGCAACACCAACAACAGCCACAACAAAGCTGGTTTAGACAGATATCGACTGATCATCATTACTTGAGAGACATACCGTTGTCTAAGACCACCATGATGCACCGAGGTGCTATGATGTCAACTATTAGGTACAAGCTAAGAGCATTGTCATTGCCAGATATGTATAGGAACTCTTCTTGGTCTCTTGATTCTGAATCGGATGATGAAATGGTAAGTTCTGATTTAACAAAGACATGAATAATCTTCATCATCATTATTATCTTCCTGCCCTTATACCATTTTACTTGTAGTCGACGTAACAAATTTTTCTCTTCCATTTTCCCCTGTCCAACGTCACGGCATTGTTTTCTTCTTTTCCTTTCATATCATTCCTCCTCCTTTTTCCAATCACTCTCTTAGTTCTGTGTGTGTCATCTTTCCTCCTCAAATCTTCATACAAAGACAGTCGACTCCCTCTCACTATTCTTTGATAAGCATGTATAGGTATTATGTTGAATTGTGCTAACTACTTCTTTCTACTTTTGCAGACATGGTACCATCGCTTCGGACAGATTGTCAAATCGATGTTTGACTTCAAAATGTTCACGGAGTTTCATTTCTTGATGTTCAACCTATCTTCTCTGATTCTGTCCGTGTGGTTTATCGTGCCATACTTCTTTCTTAACTCCTACATGAATGAGATGAAAGTGGAGGGTGGACCCACTATGATTTCCATTATTGGAGTTGCTAGCAGCATTGGAATTGTAAGTACAGACTTTATTTATTTTCGCAATTGTTCCTGGTTTGACTGTTTTATGTGAATTACTACGATACAGGAATAATTTCTAGTATGGGGCAACTTTATTTAATGAGATAGTATGAACTTGAGAAAAATCTTTGCATCTAGAGTTTCAAATCTAAGTCTGTTTTTTGTGCGTAGCTATTTTGATATTCTCTTCTAGCATGGGTAATTGGGTATACCTATTCACTTCAGCCTTACTACAGTTATTAAACATGGTATTATAATAATTTCCTCTTTTAGGTAGCTCTCGGCTGGGCAGGCGACCAGCCTTGGTTGAACGTGACCAAGACTTACGCCGTCTGCCTCATCATCTGCGGCGCCTCAGTGGCCACGTACCCCATCTTCATCACCAACTATTGGGTCTTGACCATCATTTCTGCAGTTTTTGGACTCTCCTTCGCCAGTTCCTATTCGTATACTCCAACGATTCTCATGGAGTTGATGCCTCTAGATAACTTTACTGTGGCTTACGGACTGATATTGTTGAGTCAGGGGATTGGGCATTTAGTTGGACCACCTATTGGAGGTAAGAATAATTATCAGAACGCTTATGGTGTTGGATTTTTTTCTCATGCGTAAAGCATTTTCTTGCAAGTGGTACAGTAACGGCAAATTAGAAAAAAATAATAGATTGAAAAAATCTAAAAACCCACGTTTTTAAATTTCCTAAAAATAAGAAAATAACCCTACGGGGCTGAGAGAGGGGCCACTCAAAACGTGTGGGCGTTTATTATTTGAGGGATTATTTATGGGATATATTTACATGACGTGTATAGATCTTGGGTGTCACCTGCAAAGATACGCCCCCACGTTTTGAGTGGCCCCTTTCTCAGCCCCGTAGGGTTATTTTCTTATTTTTAGTAAATTTATTTTATTAATTATTCGTATCCCATTCAGCAAACCCTTTCGTTTAATACCCATATCATGGGGGTGCATTTCAAATAGTCAATCCGCCATCTTGGATGTCCGCCATGTTGGATTTAAGACACGTAACTATTTTTTTCATATTCTTGGCAGCAAAACCTTTCATTTGATACTCATATCATTTAGGTGCATTTCAAATAGCCTGTCCGCCATCTTGGACGTCCGCCATATTGGATTTAAGTCACGTGACTTTTTTTTTCGTATTTTTGACAGCAAACCCTTTCATTTGTTATCCATGTCATGGGGATGGATTTCAAACAGCCCGTCCGCCATCCTGTGGAGGCATATTGGATTTGTTATGACGTTTCTTAGCTAGTCATGTATCTATCAGAACTTAGAGCATTTTGTATGTATATATCAGAACTTAGAGCGTGTGCAAAATTTCAGCTTATCGGGAAGTGCCTCAAAATTGAGTTGCAAAAGTCCAACTGGAACGACAAACAAACAAACAAATAAACAAACAAGAAAAGTGAGTTTATAAAAACGTGGGGAAAAATAAAAAGTAATAAATGTTCAGATTAGTAGTAATTTAAGAAAGAAAAAAATTGCTTCTAAATCTATAGGTACAATACAGATTAAATCAAAATGTGGTTTACATTCACGTGATTTAATCTGTATTCGACAATAAAGCGGGTCATTCAATTTTTGCGAACAGATTAACTTATCTATAAACAGTACGGAAGTGTACCCCACATCGAGGAACTCGATAATATGTAGGTATACTATTTGCCGTGACATTGTAAGCTTACCCGTGAAGAAACAGACTGAATCAGCAGAACGTTGTTTGGCCATATTTATTATAGATACTCGTAGGAACAAGGCCATGTTCATGGCTAATTGGTCAGGATATCAACAATCTAACCACTAAGCTTTCGTCCGAAATTACGAGCATTTCCTACTCCATATCATTAGCAGACATAAAATTAATTAGGAGTCCGTACAAAAAAATAATGGCAACACAATAGTTATTTGTTATGCAAGGCTGCAAAGTTGATTTTTGGCGCGAGTACTTGAATTGAAAACTGAGCGAGCGAAGGATTCTAAGATTGAACCGCGAGAGAAACGAGCGGTTCAAATATAGAATCCTGAGCGATGCGAAGTTTTCAAAGGTACGAGACGACTTTTCACCTCACACAGCGAGGAAATGTAGTGGGGGCGGCTCGCCTGCCAGTGTAGAAAAGTAGAAAACAATTGAATACAAGACGTGTTCGAATTTTAAACAACACTTTGTGCTCTAGAGCACAAAATGGAGTTTTGCGCTCAGATTTTGAATGAGAAATAGAATCTTTCCGAGCGGGTGAGGTGAAAATGACAGTTCTACCACTACTCCGTATTTGTATACAAAAAACATGAATCTGAAAATAATAAGTAGAAGGGTTCACTAATTTAAAAGTTTTGAGCTATTTTCGGAAGAACCCGCATTTTTGTTGATGGGCATAGAAAGTAGCCTTCCAAGGGCGAAACAACTTGCAGCATGTCACTAATTGTAACTCAATGACTTGTTGTGGCATTCCTTACCGCTTCTAGATAGAGAGATAGATAGATAGAATAGATAGAATACTCTTTATTATGCACACCAAACAAATTACAAATATAAAGAATATCTTACACATAGGGTGACACAATGGGCGGTCTTATCGCTAAGAGCGATCTTTTCAAGACAACCTTTTCTTTTTTTTTTTTTTTTTTAGCGTGGTAAAATCATCAAATGAGTCCTCCGGCCCCGGGCAGGGCGGGAGGGACTGTCAGACTTTTACTGACTAAAATCCACGGTGTCCTTCATAGCCTGTTTCGTTCCGGGGTTACGGTGAGGAAATAATCCCGCGACCCCGGCAGGCTTTGGCCCTCTGAGAGGGGGGCCCCGTCATTATGCTGACGCTCTTTGAGGCGCGCGTGGGACACAACGCGCCGTCGACCCGGGCATGGTCCTTGGTCGGGCAGCGAGTTGCCCTTTACTCGCTGCCCGCATGCCCGCGCCTACGGTGGCCGGAGATCGTCTGCTGACGTCCGACGCCGCGGGCGCCTACCACTGCGGTTGGGGCGGAGGGAGGACGCTGTCCTCTCTCGCTCGCGGCCCGCCTCCTCCTTCACGAGCATTACTGCCTCGCAGAAGGAGCTGACCGCTTCCCACTCCGTCTCGCCCCGCAGCATGGCCGCAACCAATGCCGGGCGCGAGAGGTCTCCGCCTATCGCCGCCGTGAGGACACGTCGGTGCACCGCCCAAGCTGGGCAGTCTTGCACCGTATGCTCTACTGTGTCCTCCGGGCGATCTTCGCAGTGGTGGCACCCGGGCGTTTCCTCCTTCCCCATCAGGCACAGGTACCTCCCGAAACTTCCGTGTCCGGTGAGGACCTGCGTCATCCGATAGGTCAGGACGCCGTGACGTCTCTCCAGCCACTCCTCAAAGAGGGGTCTTACCGTTCAAGACAACCTTTGGATGGATTTGAAGAGAAGGGAGAAACAGTACTGTAGGTAGCTTCTACACTTCTATCAATTTAATTTCGTCGCCATGGGTATGGGGCACCCTAGATAAATATGCTTACTTTTACGCAAAAGAATAACCGTCTCCAGGAAATCATTTATGTACCAAACACTATCAAAACAGGTTCAAAAATATAGGCTTCAAAGCGTAGCAATTTTTTTTAATTAGTTACAAGATGGAATTTTCTGTAATTTCCAGGTATGCTTTATGATCTCACGGGTTCCTGGGACCTGACGTTCTACATGGGAGGTATCTGGCTAGTCATCTCTGGTCTCTTCGTGGGAGTCATCGCCTACACGAAGGATCTGCGTCTCTGTGGGTCCTCTCCTCTCATGAAGGAGGCGGAAGAAGCTAGGATAGAGAGTGGACCCACCGACGTATAATATTGTAGCTTATACGAGTAGCTTTGTAATAAAATAATAAATGTTTTGGTTTTGTTTCAGTTCACCCTTTGGATAAGTATACAAGAAGATAATTATCGAAATTGCTTCTTGCTAACACTAAAACAAATAAAGACGTAATATTATTCACCGCAAAATTAGATACTGATTTTATAGTCCAGAGCTGGCTCAGCTGGCCAAAATGGCTGTCAAAAGTTTTGACAAACTCTTTTCTTTCGTCGTAGCATAGGAATGTAGTAAATATTTGTTTTATAATGGGTAAGACAAATATTTACGCTAGGTAAGCAATGTGGTTGATGTCGAAAGATGTAATGAGATGTATCGTGATATAATGTACATCTTTACAATGTAGCTGCTGTGTGTGAAGCCCTTAAGAAACATCATTAATTTAGTCCCGTTATGACACGAGGCCATCAACTTCATTTCAGTTTGGTCAGTTCATAAAAGCGTGTGTTATCGTACATGACACGAGCGGAGCGTATCATACCGTACTTCACGATACCTAGAGCGGTGAAACTTATCAACGTTCGGTAGTTCGATAAATAAATTAAACTTACCGACACTGAGTTTGTCAATAAAAGATAAGCTCCATGTAATATTTTCGGAGTAACAACAATTACAAAATATAGGAAGGCATACCGAGTGATAAGTAAAAGACTGGCGTGCCGGGGTCATGGAACTGTCCAATCAGGATACCGCGGCCCTGAAACGCAAAGGCCAAGGGGTGAAACGCAAAGTGGACGTGAAGGAACAGTGTGGTTTTTATCGGTATTCTCACAGTACCTTCCTCTCCACCCAAGGGCGGCAGGACTTGCGGAACTGCTTCAAGTTATTGCTTCTCTGAAACGCAAAGCTCTTCTAAAGGAACAGAGTGGATTTTAAGTCAGTAAGAGTCTGACTGGAGAGTACTTGATGAATCCAGTGTACTAATATTGTAAATCTGAGTTTGTTTTATTGAACACGCTAATCTCAGGTACTAATGCTTCGAATTGATAAAATCTTTTTGTATTGGTTGTTCTATTTATCGAGGAAGGCTATAGCGGCTATATAACATCACGCTACTACCAATGGAGCAGAGCAACACGGGTAACAGCTTGTACAGGTGATTGTGCCCAAGAACTCCACGACCTCATCCCACCAGCCCCCTTCTGTAGCCTGCAATACATGTTGGTCGAGCTTATAGGCCAATGCCAGCGTAGGCAAATAAATATAAGGCAAGTGCAACTGCCTACACGTTTGGCAAGTTTATCGAAAACCAATTCAAATGGCCAATGTAGACGAATTTGGAGATGTCCACACGTTGGGCTCCGTCAGTTATATTGTACATTGAAACAAGATAGATGACGACGTAGAAGTTATTGCAGCTGTTGCTATTCATTAAACTTGGATTCTATTGAATGATAAATAAGGTACATTGAGCTCAGCCACTTATAGAAGAGTTTGTTTGTTTGGTTGAATGCGCTTATCTCAGGAACTACTACGTTCGAATGGAAAAACTCTTTTTGTTTTGGATAGTCTATCGAAGAAGGCTACTAAAGTCAGGATTATAATCACAGGTCGGAATTAGGTAAAGTTATTCATGTAGGTACTTATACTTACAATGATTTAATACAGTGACAGAATCGTCGTTGGAAAAAATAGAGTGAATACGCATACGCCCCAAATCCCGTTATTACTTTTAAAGAGTAGAAAAACCCCGTGATTTATTAAATAAAACAGTTTTTTATTTTTACAATTTTTTCTTTTTGTCTAATCTATCTCTGAAGTTTTTTTTTATTAATACTTATTTATGTGTAATATTGTTTCCACACGAGATTGTCTATTAGAAATCCAGGGAAGATCCGTATTAATAAATCAACATTTCGATGCAAGTCATTGAATGTATTAAAATTTTTAATAATATATACCATCAATGACGTAAGTACTAAAATAACTCTACCTAATGGTAAGCGTCCACAGGTCCGCATCGCACGTATCGTACGTAACGGATTTTAGTTTGCCTTGTATTAAAACTCATACAACTGCGTCCACTGATCCGCATCGTACGGACGGCTCATCGGCAATGCCTACATGCGATGCGTACCGATGACGTCATACGGAATGCCGAGCAGTGGACGCGCCCCGCACGCTTACTGAAATCATTTTGTTCTCCGATTGCTGATACTCGCGTCGGCAATCCGATCGCTGCCGATACAGAAATCCGTTTGATGCGATGCGTCCGATACGTACGATGCCGACCTGTGGACGCTTACCTTAATTCTGAGATTCTGACCTCTGATTTACAATAATTAATGAATGAATGAATTTGACTGGCTTGTTGGTCTAGTGGTTAGTGACCCTGACTGCTATGCCGGAGGTCGTGGGTTCGATTCCCACCCAGGACAAATGTTTGTGTGATGAGCACGATCATTTATTCTGTGTCTGGGTGTAATTTATCCATAATTGGTTGGTGGTTGTGGGATATTATTATTATTATTTTTATAGACTAGCTATTCCCCGTGGTTTCGCCCTTGCTACTCGTCTCCTATTCATCGCAGCACGGTGTTTCATAACTTATAGCCTTCCTCGATAAATGAACTATCCAAAACAAAAAGAGTTTTTCAATTCGAACCAGTAGTTCCTGAGATAACCGCGTTCAAACAAACAAAAAAAAAACTCTTCTGCTTTAAGTATAATAAAAACTTCCTGTTAAACAATGCGTCGATCTCGGTAATTAACGACATGTGTTTGTGTTCCTCATAGAGAAGATACCATGTGTCCCAGCAGTGGGCACGTTATAGGCATGTAATGGTTTCTTCTGTGCTAAGGAAAACCAGGATAAATAAATAATAAACACAGTAGAAACTTTACAATAACAACTTTATTGTGAAGGGAACAACGATTGAGGAAGTCTGGTTTGTTAACAATAGTTGTTTGAATCTACACCAAGTCAGTTATATTTAGAAGTACAATATTCATAAAAATGACTATTTTAGGCATTGATCATTTTAAAAATACTGGTTATTACAAATTAAGCCTTAGGCCCTTCGTACACAAGGCGACTCAAGTTTCCGATACCTTACGACTTCGGTATCCAAGCGGCTATCGCAATACAAACCCATAGAGGTTCGAACACAAGCACGCGTCAATGAATACCAAAATCGTAAGGTATCGGAGACTTGCGTCGCTTATTGAAGGGGCTTACCTACATGCATGTATTTAAGTTTTAGTTACAAAGGAAGCCGGGGAAGAGGGGGGGGGGCGTTTGACTCTGATAGTGTAGTTACCTAGGTTCATCATAAATATTATTAATGATTTTGGGCTTTTTTTTCTATTCTTCAATGGTAACGGATGTTGCACACTCGTGCAAAAAAGTAATCGAATTGATAACGATTGAATAACTTTGTCTGTTTTTGGTAGAATAGAGATAGAATTGATCATGTTTGTTACCCTTGCTAGACTTGAAACAAACACAAAAGCTTCACTTGTGCTGACTATTGTTGAAATTAAACCTACAACCAACTGCGTAAAGTCTAAAATCGAATTTCTAAAAGTCCAAATTCGGAGAACCCACTTGACACGAACGTTGCACCTATATTTTAGGCGATATCTACCGTTATTTGATCCTAAAGGATGGAAAGAGATAAAGAGCTACTTCGCTCTCCTTCTCTCCTTAGCCGTAAAGTTTTTTCTCCTAATGGAATTCCTTAGAACCACTCCTGCGCCTGCGCCGTCGCGGGTGATGTTAGATAACTAGTTTATTTTTAGATTGCCAGACGATTATAACCTAAAAGAGAAAGAAATAGAGCACTATCTACAGCACAAATTACTTCAAGAATGCGTACATTGTATTGTTCAACAGAAACATTGTGTTTATAACAAAGAAAGACGGGAACTAGAGGTAAAATAAAAGTAAACTTGACTTTAGCAAACACATTGTTTTATATCTGACAGAAAAAATACTAGGTTACGCAAGGAAGCTAATAAAAGAGTATTTATTTTGCTGACTGTAATGCAGTATAGATACCAAAGCTTGTTACAATCATGTTCCTTTGTTGGTAAAATTGCTTTATTATAATGAAAAATCGGTAAGAGCAACTAGTCTCGTAAGTTCTGGTAAAAACCACTTAACAAAAATGATGAATTAAAAGTCTATTCAAAAACCAAACTAAAGTTCTACACAATGTCGGTCCATTTTTAGATATCCGGTGTCCATTAAAGATTCCGTTGTTTTAGCCTACAAATAAAAAAGTTAATATCCCGCAATCGTTTCTACGCTGAATTCACTTCAATTTGATTGACTTTTGGGTTCAGATTACGTTGACCTGTGACTAATTGTAAATTTTATGTCTGCGATAAAAGTGCTAAATGTACTCGACAAATTGGTTTTTGGTTGGAATTTGTAGGTATGGAATATTTTAATGGAATGGATGATAATTTATTTATGGAAGTTAATTCATAGGTAGGTACCTACTACGAACCACGCGGCCACGTGGTCGATAATAGCTTAGTCCATTCAAAAAAAAAACAGTGGGTCATCTTAGGGTGGGTCCCTTTAGATTTAGAATAAATTTTGCAAAGGTAACCAATGATAAATAAAAAACAACAATAAAATATGAGTTAAAAAAGACGAATTAATCAAAATAAGACCTGCATAACAAAAAAAGAAAGCGAGAAAACGAAATCGTTTTACTAAAAAAAGTACCTAATTATAGAACTTTACAAATGAACATAATTACTGGCTGACTCACAATCACAACCAAGGACATTTTCAACGAATATTTTGTACCTAGTTGAAAATATACAAGTTCAATAACATGGCAATACGAATCCAAAGACAGACAATGGTATGCTCATACCAAATTCATGAATAAGTTAAGAAATGAATACTTTGATAGACTGTGACTGTTTTTGTAAAGAGTCTGGTGAAGGCAAATATTGTACAACACGTTTATTCGAAAATCTATTAGAATCTTCAACACTATACGAAGACAAGATGGTTTAGAGGTTAACATCTCGTCATTCACGCATGAGGCAGTGATTTCAAATACGAGCAAGTGCTACACATGTATTTTTCAATGCATAATATTATGTAAGTACTTTTTAAGTAACTTAAAAAGTACTTACAACTGTTAACAACTTACTTACACTTTGTCAACTGTTGACAATGGTGAAGGAGAACAATGTGAGAAAACAACTTTATACAATGGAAACAATCAGTTTAAGAGTTTAAGCTGCTAAAGCCATGTTAGAAGCCTCTGTTAGAGGCAGTTTAGCCAATTTTGACACCCGAAAAAGACTTAGGTAGGTACTGTATCGACTTTTTTTTGTTATAATTTATTATTTGTTAGTTATGGCTTGGCAAAGCTTTTTTGTTCCTTCATTTAAAACTGTCTCTAAGTTCCTAATAATTTCCTTATTTAAATAACCTTATATCACACAACAGGTTGTGTGGTACTACGTATAATATCATTTCAGATTTTTATTTTCCTTTAATTTTATTAATATTATATTAAAGTAATTCTGGCAAAACAAACATTATTTTGAATTCACTTCAATACACTGACTTGGTGTAGAATTGGAAACTGCAATACACAGAACGAAGATAATACATTTGTATGATCTGTTTAAATATGACCTAAATATATATTATTTATGTTCACAATTTACATTTAAGTGTTTAGTAGGTAGGTACCTACATTTAGTTATTAAGTACGATTTCGCTCAGTGATATTAAATCTACATTCATAAATAAATAATTTCCAGATGTATGGAAACGTAATGAAAAACCTAATAATCATATTTTAGATTGACATATTTTAGGTAATCCGTAAAAAATGGAATTAATTTTATTTGTCAAATCTCGGTCAATCTCAAGGCTGCCTCGTCGATGAGCTCGTTGTAGAGTCCAGTGTTGCGATTGACTTATAAAGAATAGTATTAATAGTTGGGTATATGCTCAGACGAACCGTAGCGCTACAACATACTAGATAAACAAGGCCATAATTATTGTTATTAAGGTGAAACAAGTCAACATTTTTTCCATAGAAACTTCGTTGAGGTTTTACTCCACTATTTGACAAGGTACATCCAAAGTTAAACATGGTATCGTTCTGTCTCATTATTAATTTTGTCAGTACGGAAGCAGAATTTTGAAATAACAAGCCATTAAAAAGTTACGAGCTTCCAAAGATTCGTTTTTATTGCTAATTTTAACACAACTTTGGGCGTAAATTAGAAATTAAAGAAGCATCAAATCTCCAAAACAAAGTCCGTACCGACACAGCACATTTATCTAAGAATTCCATAAATTCTATTTGAAATTGATTGATGCAGTGGTTTTTTCATAAAACCCCTTCTTCCAAAGGCCGTTTAATATTTTTTTACGCGCGCCTTTGAATGATCGTGCATCTCACTGAATAATGTTTTCCCCTGTTTTCTCCACGGGGGGATGACGCTCGCGGACACATGAACAATATGGCTCGATTTCAGGTGAATTATCATGGTTTTTAACCATGCCTGCCAGTGAGTTCGAGCTGGCGACTAGCGCCGCCTTAAGATTTGAAACGGGATATTTAGAACCTTTCCGATACTTCGGAACTGTTGCAAACGCCAATCTGACGGATGTACATAAACATCTACCTGCAATTATTTCAGTTCATCTGTGATCATGGGCAGTGCGCTTGCAACAGTGCCGAAATATCGGAAACTCAAAACAAATACTAAACATGATAAATATAATATCCCTTTTTAAATCTTAATAATAGTGTTAGTGTATACGTACATGTCTAAAAACTTGAAAGTAGGTAAGGCCATAATGTCGTCTTTAACATACTCGCATTTTATTTTCATAAACAGTTACTATGTGTAATCAGTTGATATGGTTAAGACGTGCAATAAAAATTGAAAACTATATAACTAAGGTATGCAAATATTTGTACCTGCGCAGGCGGCTGATGTATTGCATACTGCCACTTTGAGGACGACGGTATAAGCACATATTACATATAACTCACTCCATACAAAATGTTCAATACCTACCGCTATAATAGCCTACACTTTCAAGTTGACAGACGCTGCGAACGAAAATGTGCCCTAACTATACAAACGTAAAGTAAATTTCGCTTTGAAGATGCGCGCCGCTGCGTGGATATTCTAAATTACAAGGGCTGCCTCTGTCGACAATGATGTTAGTACCTAGGGTTTTTTTTTGACACAGTCACTTACTTTCGTACGAATTTGTTTGTTTATCAACACTTAATTTTTTTTTCATTTTTTTTCCTTTTGATATTAATTTTAAACATTCAATAATTCGTAATAGCGAGAGTTAACGAAACTCGGCTGTACCTATTATTACGAGTTCATCTGCTCAATCGGAAGCCGGGAAGTAAGTCAAATATAATTAACTAATGTTTTTAAAAAAAAATGTCCTACACCAGAAATTTTTCCAGCGTCGTGGGTACTTTTAAAATAATCGAAACGTGAATCGTCGATGAAAAATGTACCTACCTACAACTTTATAATAAACGACAGTAATAAATAATTAATACTGACTGTCGTTACATTACATTTTAACATTCATTACCTTTTCGCGTACCTACATTTTTTCATAACAAAAAAAAAAACCTCTGCATCACGAGGAAAACCGTAAAAAATAGTTTTTATCTCTTCAACTATATCTAAGTATTTCAAAACTAACATCAATTCGACCCAAATATGCGTGCGTGCGCGTCGCGCGGCTATTGACAACCCGCTGCACTAAGGTCTTTCTATGGACCGGCGGGCAGTAGGTAGTTAGCGCGTATAAGTACATGGAGTGCAGTATCTGGTAATCTGTGGTATAAGTATGTTATAATCAGATATGTAGGTACAAACAGAATACACCATCAAAGCACAGTATAATTATCTTTACAGTACCTAGTGGAACTCGGCCGCATGATAGAAATAAATGCCTACAGCCGCGCGGTACGTAAACATGCGTTAGGGCTGGTGCCCGTCTCCAGCATTTTAATTACATTTGCCTACTTTGTTTCTATTTAGTTTTGTGGTCGTAAATAGCAGTGGCGGGCCTAGGGTTGCAAAATAAGGCAAGCCCAATAAAATTTTAACAGATTTCAACAAAAAAAAAAAAAAAAGTTCAGTTGTCGACTGAGTATGTAGGTATATCATCGCAGTTTTCTCATAAACTACTGGTTAGGTACAATAAATTAAAAGAGAATTCATCCATCTTCTTCTTTCCTCTTCTTTCTTCAATTTCACTCTTGCTTGTCGTGCGGTGAATGAGGTAACCAAAGCAGAAAGCTCACTGAAGGCTTGCTAGTGCTAGATTGAATATAATAACTGACTGGCCTGTTGGTCTAGTGGTTAGTGACCCTGACTGCTATGCCGGAGGTCGTGGGTTCGATTCCCACCCCGGACAAATGTTTGTGTGATGAGCACGATCATTTGTTCTGTGTCTGGGTGTAATTTATCTATAATATGTATGTATTTAGAAATATATAAGTTATGTTTATCAGTTGTCTAGTACCCATAACACAAGCTCTGCTTAGCTTGGGACTAGATGGCGTTATGTGATAGTTGTGGAATATTATTATTTATTATAATAAACATATCAGCAATTGCATACCTCCGGTGGCTTTGAAAAAAGCCGTTTGGTTTGCTTCATTGCTTGAGGGAACAAAGTTACGAGTATGGTAAATAGTTGCTTGCTTCGTAACGTAACAGAACAGGTTACAGACAAAAAACAAAACAGAAAGTTACAAAACGAAAGTTAAAAAATAGCTAGAATGTAATAAGGAATTTAAATACTTAAATTATTTATATTCTAATTGCAATCGTCTATCTTTCTTAGGAAATTATTTAATTACATCAGAGTAAAATGTTGGTGATCGTTTTAATTCTACCAACAACTGTTTTTCAATAGCTATCATTGATAATTCGGAAAGACGCTCTTGACCTTGTGTATTTCTCAGATAGGTATTGATACGTTAAGAGACGAAAAAGCACTTTCCGCGGAAGAACTTGTAGCCGGAATAGATACAACAAGATACGCTAACTTTAACAGCTCGGGAAAGGCATCTTCGAGGTTATTCTCATGAATGAAATCAATTACTTCGAACAGCCAACAATCCAACTAGTTTTATACACTGATCTATTAAATTTTCGTTTATGCGATTTACTGGTCTGAGAAATACACAGAATAAGCGTCGGTTCTAATGAAGAAATTAACTGTTTTTTCTGAGCAAAGTTTAAAGATTTTACCTTATCTTCGCCAATCAAAACTTGAACGCATTTTAAATCCTCACAAGGTACTATTACTTCCATGGTTGTAGGTAAGTCACTAAAACAATTGTATCACTGAGAAAATCTAAGAAAACACACAAAAAACTTTAACAACAAAACTTTTTCCCACTCAAGCAAACGAAACTGAAGTGAGTTGCACTCGGGTGTCGGGAAATAATTACGCAGAGTTGCAGTGTTGTCATTTAGGCAAAAAAAGTCCCCAGGTATATGAAAAATCTAGCTAGAAGTCGCAATTTTGTATATTTATGATATTGCTTGAATATTTAATTTCGTTATTTAAGTTATTTTAGTCGCTAGTTTTTATTGTTGCTAAATCTTAAAGTCTCTAAACTTTTTAAAAATCTCCAAGATCTCACAACGGTCGCTAAAACGGCAACACTGCAGAGTTTGCAAAGTGACAATACGCGTACAACTTCATACGCATGCAGGGCTTAAATCTTCATACAGATCGATTTGTAAACGCACAAGGTCATAACTCGTGACACGGCACATCGCTAAAGTGCGAAAGAGACGAGAGATAGTATTTGAAAGCCCGGTAAAAGCCCGGTACGTGTAAGCGTGATAGCTATATTTATGTAGATGCTGCAAATGCGAAACTTTGCGCGCGATCATTCGACCAATCGCGATGCGTAGTAGTGTGGCGTAGGTAGATACTTTGTGTTATTTTGATGAGAATTAAGCGCGCGAACTTTTAAATAGTTCGGGTTTGATATTGATTCTCTATCGAGCATTTTTAACGCATGCCGGGCTTTTGGGCTTGTATGAAAAGATCGCCACTGGTAAATAGGTATACTTTTTAAAATACTTTGTTTATTGGATAGGAAGTGTTCAATAAAAATGCGTGTTTTTTTTTACCCGACTGCGCTAGGAGGGTTATTGATTGGTAGATTTAATAAAAAAAAAAACATGTTTTTGTTTGAAAAACAATTCGGGCTTATTTTGCGACCGAAAAATATTTGCGCCTCGACTGAGTCGTACGAAATTCTTTATAAAAATCCGCATTCTAATATAAAGCTTAATTAAAAATTAAGCAACCAAAAACAGCATAATATTTACTACTCGTCATATTATTAAATAAATGTACTTGAACTGATTTGTAGTGAAAAAATCGCGCGGTTATTGTTAAAAAAACAACACGCCGTCCGTTCGTCACTGCGGTACAGTCGTGACTGTCTGCGCCCCGAGCGCGCCCCGACATCGAGGCGCGTAGGCATAGCTCGCGTTTCGTCCGTTTGTATGAAGTCGGAGTACTGTATAATAATATTACCGTGATCAAAGTATTTTTTTTTTTTTGTTAAAAAAACATCATAATGAGCCTTTCTGCCTGGTGGAGCGGAAGGCGCTGATGGAATCATACTGAAATCAACCGTATACATACCAGGATCACGGTAACCTGCTAAGACTGCCTTGAAAGACTTGCAACCCCTCAGGGACAGTCTCGCGACCCTAGAGTGAAGTTTCCAGTTCCTTCCTTTTTCCCTTCATTTTCAGGATCTTCATTATTTTAAGAAATGTAACCCCATCGTATCCAAAATTAAATTTAAACAATATTTAAACTATCCGCATAAAAGCAGGATTTTTTTATAACAAAAAGTGAAGTCACCGACAAGTTGTCATACTATCTAGATTTTGACTGGCCTGTTGGTCTAGTGGTTAGTGACCCTGACTGCTATGCCGGAGGTCGTGGGTTCGATTCCCACCCAGGACAAATGTTTGTGTGATGAGCACGATCATTTGTTCTGTGTCTGGGTGTAATTTATCTATAATATGTATGTATTTAGAAATATATAAGTATGTTTATCAGTTGTCTAGTACCCATAACACAAGCTCTGCTTAGCTTGGGACTAGATGGCGTTGTGTGATAGTTGTGGAATATTATATTATATTATTATTATATTAATGTTAAAGAGTTTTCATTTTTGGATCAGCGAGTACACCTGCTAATAAAACGAAAGAAAGGAAAGGTCTTGGCAGATGTGTGATTGCATCCATGTTTCACCACATCAAGTTCCATGTAGGGTGAGTCATTAACCAATCGTCGGAAACAATACCAATCTGATTAATGAATTCCTATGGATGCTACTAAGAATTACGTTACAGCCCCAAATGCAAAATACCGATGACCAACCTAGGAATCAAACTCAGGACGATACAACCTAACCAATGAAATAAAATAAACTAACAGGCACCGTAAAAGTCTACACTAGTTAGAGTAACAAACTTATTCTAAAAATAACAGTTTTAGAAACAGGAAAGTCAATAAACGTGGTGATGATATCATCGCGGAATGTGAACATATTCATATTGGTGCTAATCTATATATATAAAAGCAAAAGGTCACTCACTCATAGGACACGAAATCTCGGAAACTACCAGTGCTAGGGGTTTAAAATTTTGCATAGAGGTTCTTTTTAGGACGTAAGTACTCGCTAAGAACGGATTTTGCGATATTACGCCCCTAAGGGGTTGTTTTTGGGGTTGACAGTTTGTATGAAACTTTGTTACTACAAGTACTAGGAGTTTTAAATTTTGCATGCGGGTTCTTTTTAGGAAGTAGGTGCTACTTACGAAACGGGTTTTTCGAAATTCGACCCCTAAGGGGTTGTTTTTGGTGTTGATAGTTTGTATGAAACTTTCGTTACTTAAGGTGCTAGGAGTCTCAAATTTTGCATGGGGGTTGTTTTTAGGACGTACACACTACCTAAGACGGGGTGTTTCGAAATTCAACCCCTAAGGGGTTGTTTTAGGTGTTGATAGATAGAGGTCTAAAATTTTGCATGGTGATTCTTTTAATAAACGTACGCGCTACCGAAGACGGAGTTTTGCAAAATTCGACCCCTAAGGGGTTGTTTTTGGGGTTAATAGTTTGTATGAAACTTCGATACTACGAGTGCTAGGAGTCTCAAATTTTGCGTGGGGGTTGTTTTTAGGACTTAGATGCTCACTATGAAGGGGTTATTCAAAATTCGAACCCCAAGGGGTTGTTTTTGATGTTGATAGATACAGGTTTCAAATTTTGCATGGGGATTCTTTTAATGACGTAGGTGCTCAATAAGACAGGACTTTTTGGGGTTGATAGTTTGTATGAAACTTTGTTATTACAAGCACTAGGAGTTTAAAATGTTGCATTAGGGTTCTTTTATGATGTAGTGCTACTTAAGACGAGAATTTGCGAATTCGACCCTTAAGGGGTTGTTTTAGGAGTTGGTAGTTTGTATGAAACTTTGTTACTACCAGAACTAGGAGTATCAAATTTAGCTTGGGGGTACTTTTTAAGACGTACATACTACTTAAGATGGTATTTTGCCTCTTTCGACCCCTAAGGGGTTGTTTTAGTGTTGGAAGTTAGGTGTCTCAAATTTTGAATAAGTAATGGTATCTTTTTAGGAAGTAATTACGCACTACGGCGAGATTTAACCCCTAAGGGGTTGTTTTTGGTGTTGATAGTTTGTATGAAACTTTCGTTACTTTAAGCGCTAGGGGTTTTAAATTATACACGGGATTTTTTTTAGGACGTTGTTGCTCACTTAGACAAGATTGTGCGAAATTCGAAACCTAAGGGGTTGTTTTTGGGGTTGGTAGATAGGAGTCTTAAATTTTACATGGGGATTTTTTTAAGATGTAGTACTAGCTATGACGGGATTTTCTGAAATTCTATCCCTAAGGGGATGTTTTTGGGGTTGTTAGTTTGCATGAAACTTCGTTATTGCAAGTGTTGGGAGTGTCAAATTAAGCATATCGATACCTTTAGACTCAAAAGGCGTAAACGCCAAAATGCCACTTTTCAGGAAAAGCAAAAAACAAAAAATATTTTAAGAAAAAATTCATAACTTTTTTGTTTCAAGGCTGAGCAAGTTCATTTCTTGCCCAAATTCTTATATTTTGAATATAAACAGTGTGATTATATAATATTTAGGATAAATTAATAAATAAAGAAAATAGGATTGTTATACGCCCTAAAAAATAAAAAAAAATGTTGTTTACAACCCTAAATTTCACATTGTTTGTGCAATACTTATAGGTAGGTAGGGTGTATAGGTCGCTAAAAGCGCATTTTCTGTTTGAAGCGGGGTGTATATGGCAGTCAACGGAGAAGTGTGTTCATAAATGCACACTATTGTAATAAACGTTAGGGTTTAAACGTCACTACAAGCATCTTTTTTTGTCAAGAAGGAGTGTATAAGACAGTCACCAGAGTACATTCACAATGCACAATTCAAAATACTTGTCACTTCTCGATTGTTATTTAAATCACAGTCATGTCCTTGTTATTATATATATTTATTAAAACCTCTACTAAAAAAGTTGGCCATCGTTATCTCGAATTTTTGCCTTAAGGTTACGCAAACTACTCATGAAAAAACAGAACTTACATTTACTAGAACTAAAACCCAGATAAAAGCTCGATATGGATCAGTATAACAAAAAAAAAACAACTAAAAAACAAAATCTTTATTAACATTATGACATTAATTAGACTTGGGGCACTTCTACTGTAGTCTCTTTTTCTCGACCTTACTTTAATTAGGTATACCGTGGAATGGGGTTAGTTTGATTCACGGGGTAACATTGATAAAAACTTTATATTTTTTTAAAACAGGAATTGTTTAATTTCTGAACGCAACCGAAAAATTTCGTCTTTTGCATTGGCAGCACTGTGTGTCACTCTTTGACATTGCCCAAGCGCTGCACGTACAAACAGATCACTACCGGAGATTTTCATAAAAAACTGTGAGTATTGTGTTTAAAGTATTTTAGGGGTTAAAATAACTTCCAGGGTACCAGATTGGATATGCAAGTTGCTAGAAAAAATGATAGTTTATGTTGTTATGTGTTTAATTAGCTTGAGAAAGAAGTTGTTTTTATATTTTAAACTCCAAAATTTCATTCAGTGGTGGTTTATTTTCTATACGGGGTGTCATTGATCACAGGCATGGGGTTACTTTGGTCATTGATCAATCTCACCCCATGACATTTTTAACATATATTATCAATATATTTGCAATGATGGCTGCTTTATATGATTTTTTTTTACTTTCAGCGCTATGCCAAGAACATATATGAAGCGTTTAGGCGCTCGCGCCTATCGGAATTCTAATGAAGACGTGTTAGAACGAGCAGTAGCTAGTAGTGATTTTTTTCTATTTTTACTTAACATTTAAGATTTTGACTGATTAATGTTCCCAATTATGTTTTTACAATTAATATATCTCAATGAAACGTTAAAATAAAGGTGATTTTTCAAAAAGTTTTTTTTGCCTTGATCAATGTCACCCCTAAACTTAAAAAAAATTAATATCTTTTTTTGCACTTAGCCGATTTTTTTTGTTCTTTCGAAATAATAACGTTTAAAGGGGTTACTATCATTTGCCGTGAAAATATTAGGGGGTATCAAAGTAACCCCACTTACGGTTTAACATTGACCACTCACATTTATATTTTTCATCGACATATTATTTATTTAAAATAGAATCTAATTCATTGTATCGACTGTATAGTAAAAACCGATATTCCAATTTTTTTTTCGTCTTCGGTACCTTTGTATTTTAGAAAATACAGCCCTTTGAATTTTTAAATTAATAATAATAATAATAATATTTATTTTCACAAAAAAAAACATTCACAGTATACATTTACATTTAGACTTATAATGCTATGATAAATTAAATTATGTATACAAAAGTTTTAGCTTCTGCAGCCGAACTAGGTGGGACCTGTATTTCGGCTTACAGTGCCAACCCCCTCGAGTTACATACAATGAGGTTTCATAAATGCTAGCATTTTACAAAAGTACATTGAGTGTTAAAGTTTTTTTTTTTTTTTTTTTTTTATATGCCGAATGATCCTCTCTTTGTGTAGTATTAGTAATTGATCAATGACACCCCATTCCACGGTACCTAATATTCTTTGGTATCGTTACAACATTCTTAATAATCACAATTAGAATCACTGCTCAATTGAATCATGAGAAAAGACAAAAAGCCGTATCTAAGACATAACGCTTTTAACTATAAATATATTTTTTGAAATATTTATGTTTCTAAAAATGTGCCTATAATATTTTAGGAAAGTCGAAAGATTGATCTGTCTGACCAAAGGTAATTGTGGATCAATGGGTTTATACAATTCAATAAAAAAAAAAAAATAATAACTTGGTTATTAAATGACCACAGAAAAAAAGGAAATATTAATTTTATGAAAATTAATTGACAGTAGACTAATCTTCATTAATTTCTTCTTTGTATTTGGCCTAGTATATAGGCAATCTGGCATTGTAGGCAGGCTTTGTCATAGGGTCTGGAATTTCTTGTCTGGAGTAATCAACAACTTCAACAGTATCATAATGTGTTCTCTTTTCTTGCCTTTGACTTCCCCTTTCCCTTACCCTTCAACTTAGCCTTCTTTTCTGTTCCTTTACCTTTTCCTTCTACAGTTTTTAGATCAGTTTCATGCAGTGTTACTCGAATTTGATCTGCGTCCTCAGAATAAATTCTTAAAGAGAGGTTTTTACACCTCTACTATCTATAACGTCTTTTTTATTTTATAGCGGAATAATAGGGGTGTATGCACCATATTTGGCTTAAGAGCGATAAAATATTTAGGTCATATTATCGCTTATAAGCCAAATATGGCGCATACACCCCTATTTAGCGGGATCAGCGTTAAGTCGTATGAGTCAACTTTATTTTTAAACGAGATTTTGAAGCGTATGCTGAAGTTTTGGTTAAAGAATTTGTTATACGACCTTTAAGTTTTTTTATTAATTGCGCATGTTACCTAAAAAATCAATAAAATCAAAATGTATATCAAATACGCCTCTTGTCTTCAAAAAGTTTCAAAAAATCCCGTGGGCCGTATTTGCCTTAATTTTGCGAATTTAGTAGTTTTAAGTACACAGATCGATAGAGAAAAAAAAACTGAACATAACTGCATCAAAAAGTCATTTTGGCCAAAATGGCGTTTACGCCCTTTGAGTCTAAAGGTATCGATATAGGTTTTTAGGGAGTAGATGCTCACTAAGACGGGACTTTGTTCTTGATAGTTAGAAGTTAAAAATTTTGCTTATGTGTTTTTAGGACGTTGGTTCCTCCTCAGACGAGTTTTGGATAAACAGACCCCTAAAGGGTAGTTTTTGGTGTTGGTAGTTTGTATGAAACTTCGTTACGACAAATTTTGGGAGTCTCAAATTTTACGCGGGAGCTATTTTTAGGATGTAGATGCTCAATAAGACGGGGTTTTGAAGTTGGTGAAGTTGGACCCCAAAGGGGATGTTTCTGGGGTTAATAGTTTTTATGAAACTTAATTACTACAAGTACTAGGAGTTTTAAATGTTTCACAGGAGGGTTCTTTTAGGACGTAGGTGCTACTTAAGACGGGATTATGACGGGAAATTCCCCCCCTAAGAAGGGTAGTTTTTAACTTCAGAGTTTGTATGAGACTTCGTTACTACAAGTGCTACGAGTCTCAAATTTTCCCTGGGGTATTATCTTTAGGACGTAGATGCTTATTAAGATGGGATGTTGCGAAAACCGACTGCTAAAGGTGTTTTGTGGTCGATAGAATTTTAATTGCATATTGATTTTCTAAAAGTATTCCATAAAGAGGGTGGCGGGAGAAGAAATTCACAGAAGCTAAGTTCGAAATAAGCGCGGACGAAGTCGCGGGGCGAAGTGCTAGTAGAAAATACAATTAAGTTATCGCAGTTTGTGACGTTATGTACCAATAACTTAGTAACTAGCCTTTAAAGTTATGTCTGCAAGAATTCCGGGGTCTCTGTGAGAGACAAGTTATTTAAGTTTTGTCCTAAAAGTCTATAGAAATTATACTTCTGTATCTGTAACAAGTGTTATGTCCTTTGGTTACATATTATTATTCTATAACATAATTATCTTTTTCGATGTCAGGCAATGTGGCTCTGACCCACGGAGGTTGTATGTGAATCTTTTTATATTTTCAGTGTTTTATTAGTATGCTGCAACTATTGTCATCATCATATCATCATCATTTCAGCCTATTGCAGTCCACTGCTGGACATAGGCCACTCCCAGGGAGCGCCACAGTGCACGATCTCCTGCTTTTTCACCCAGACACTGCCAGCTACCTTCTTCAGGTCATTGGCCCATCTTTCCGGGGGCCGTCCCACTCTACGTTTTACCTATACGCGGTCTCCATTCGAGAACCTTCCTACTCCACCTTTCGTCGGTTCTGCGGCAGACAACACTACCTTCGCTTTGTTTAAAAACACTCTGGGTTTGACATCTAATAATCTTGGAAACTTTGTAATTCCAAATATTACATGATTAGTATTCTTTCTTCAATCGTTCACTGAGCGATATCGTCTACAAATTTATTTTCACAAAAAAAAACCTATTAAGGGGTCATCAGGAGTATTAGTTATCGATTTAGTACCACTTCTTACAAACATGTTTACACTCACAGCCGAATTAATGACTACTTAATCGTATTTAGCATTATGTTTATTAAAATTAGCATTATTGTTCTAATCTTTCTTTATTGGTTGCAGTGAAATTTCTATCTAAATAATTTGAATTGAATAAACAAACAAATGAATTGAAGCATTAATATGATTCAGTATCGCAACAAAAATTATCTATGGGTTTCTTAAAAGTAGCGAAAATCAAGATTCGGCTCAATATAAAATTATAACAGTAAGTATGTACCTACACTTTAAAAAATTAGCCTCCGGTATCACCAAGACATATCGCTGATGAAGTGATGAAACAATCGTACTGATATTTAGCTGGTTCATATGCTTAACCGTTCCAAGATAGTCGGAAAAAGGCTAAGCATATGACTTAGGGTGAGTGGGGGTAAGTTGGAATGAAAAATTGATGAGATGAACAGTGTTGATTTGAAACTGTTGTCACACAAAGGGATTCAATGCAAATGCAAAAAAAAATGTTTTGGGTAAAAAAGCATGGTCAAGTTGTTTCTATAATGTTGAAAGAAATCTTTGTGAAACAATTATTTATGAGAAAACTGTAATTAAAATTGGTCTTGATGATGAAAAAATGTAGGGGTAAGACGAAATGCCCAAGGGGTAAGACTGAAATAGTGACTAAAATAGTCCTTATGGTTATGACCATAAGTACGTTTTTATTCTTACCCCGCTTGATGGAAGACTAAAATTTCAATTTTACGCGGATAATGTGTCCGTACGGAAAATGTCAAAAAACACACAAATGCTCTCACTTAGCGACTGACGCAGACTGCGGTGTGGGGCAAGATAAAACGGTGTCTACATTGATGTTGCCAGCATTAAAAGATTTCCTTTATATTCGGCGTTATTGTATCTTTTTTATCTTTCCCCGTTTTTCATCTTACCCCCACTCACCCTAGATAAACTATTCTTTATTATACACCGTGTTCCGGACGATATACATAAACTTCGACCAGATGTTCAGACCACGGAAGTAAGCATTTTTCATTATGGACACATTAATAAATTCTTATTTTTTATTTTTTGTTAATTTTCATACAAACTAAATACCTAGACGTAAATAACCCGATATGCATGCCTCTTTATCCGAATTGGCAACGTCGTATTTTCATTCATAACATTTGGCGGGCTGAAACTTGTCAAAACAGTTTCTTTGATTTTTTATCTCGTTCCTCATAGCACACTGTCAATGTACTATACTTATCTAAAGAGAACGTATAAGGCTACCAAGCAGGTAGATACGTATTTCGAATTGTCTTTTTAATTGAGGAATAAAAAAAAAAACAAAATTCCATAACCAAATCATGATAACCTCTTCCCACGACATGCAGCCTTCGCAAAACGTTTCTGCAGTCCTTATTTTTAGTCTAGGCTTAAAGCAACGCCGGACCTCCAACGACGGGAAGGGGAGTAGGCTACCATAATTATCTTCCCATTCTGCCGTTTCGGCTTAAGTAACGAACATTCAATCTCAAAATTATTGACTAAAAGAGGGGCAGCTCAACACGCAATCTGGGGACCACGCTTAGAGCTCACGTACATTCGTAAAAATACTCTCAAAAGATAGGTCTCGGTCAAATTAAGATAAATGGTAATCACAGCATATTTTTTTTATGCATTTGAGTAGAATAATTATAATTTATAAGCACACTTGTTGCGTGGGCAACATCAGAACTAACGCCACCATCTTATTTTTCAATACATTTCACAAATGAGCGCTCTCCTGTCAACCTCAATGGAGTGTCCAAAGATCCATATAACACTGTAGGTTAGACAACTACGTCAGCCGTAATGTCATTCAAAAATATTTTTATTAATAAAAAATAAACTCTAAAAAGCAAAAAATAAATTTAATGTAAAAAGTTTTCGAAATGACCACCTTCTTTTTCGACACAAATATTCAAACGAGTCCTAATTTGGCCATTTAAATTTACAGACATTTGTCTTATTTGTTCAGCAGCCTGAGATATTCTATCTAAGAGCTGTTCACGGTTCTGAATTTGTACGGAGTACACCTTCTCCTTTAAGGTTCCCCAGACATAAAAATCTAAAGGAGTCAGATCTGGGGACCTAGCTGGCCATGCGATATTTGTGCTACCTCGTCCAATCCAACGGCCAGGAAACGTTGCATTTAAATATTCACGCACTTGTGTGCCATAATGTGCAGGGGCCCCATCATGTTGGAGCCACATGGTTCGCAGAGTTTGAAGATCCACTTGTTCGAAAAATTCGAAGCTAGTGACGTTTCTTAGGAACTCTAAGTAATTGTCAGCATTTAGGCGGTGGGGAATCTCAATAGGGCCGATCAGCTGATTGTTAAAAACACCAGCCCACATGTTTACAGAGAATTCAGTTTGATGTGACGCCTGCCAATGTAAATTCGGGTTGCTCTCATGCCACTGCACTTGATTTTTGGAATTGAATACTCCCGCTCTTGTAAACTGGGCTTCATCCATCCAAAGAATTTTTTGAAGCAGTATTGGATTATTTATCAGTTCTTGATTCATTCTCTGGCAAAAAACAATTCTTGAGAAGTGATCAGGTGGTATTATGCCTTGGGATTTTCTGTAGTGGTAGGCATGCAAACCATATCTTTTCCACAGTTTCCACACTAGCTTATGAGATACACCCACGATTCTCCCAACGCGTCTCGTTGAGAGTGTAGGATCATGAATAATAAGGTTCAATAATCTGTTTTCTTGAGCGACGCTCAAATTGATTGCTCGTTCAGGGCGGCGTGGTCTAATTCCGATCTCACAAAATCTCCTGTGTATGTTAATAAATGTTCGTATATCAGGAACGCGCCGACCAGGGAATCGCCGTTGGTACTCTCGCACAGCTGCTGTAGCATTTCCGTCACAGAAACCGTAGACGAAGTGAATATCAGCTTGGTGTTGAGCAGAATATTCGTGCGGCATAGTGAAAGTTGTAATCAAAATGATTGATTAAATTAGTCGGAAACCCAAAAGCAAATTACAATAAACAATAATCCTGACAGTTAAAATCATGCATGACAAACGATGACAAATAACAACTTAGGTATCCATAGCGACCAGTTTAATCTCTTTGAAAGATTCGTTATCGCAAATGATCGTATTTCTTCGCTAACTCTCGGGTTCCTCTCGTACGTGCAAATGAAATGCAAATAGTATTTGATAGATTTATCATTTTAATTGCACTAAGCGGCAACATAAGCCAAATTAAGATACTTTCTCACTGCATAGCTCAATTAAATTTCATTAAATGAAATTACAAATATCTTTGTAACGAAGCCTTTTTAAGTACTACTTCCTTTGTTGGATTTGATTTGTAAAAGCCATAGAAGTATTTGCTAAAGTTTATGGATAACGTGAAGAACACGGTGTATATGAATAAACTCCTTAAAACGGGTACTATTATAGCATTTGATACAAGCATCTAGACCCGATGACCCCACGAGCAAACAAAACAACGGTTTATTTAAACATCTATTTCTTGATGACAACTTACTTATTAATATTTAGACTTTTTGATGTTGCCTAGTTTTTTTATATTGCATGATATTCTCAAATAGTTTATTAAAGTTAATAACAAAATAAAATTAATTATATTATGTTACGCTCTTTTATTTTTAATATGTCAGCGCTTGTTTTAAAATAGGTTGTGGGTTGGTTGAGGCACCGTAGCAGAGACAAGCAATTGGTAGCAATAGAGAAAAATGAAATTACAATAAAACTTACACTCATTCCAAATAAGAAAAATATTTAAAAAAATAAACAATAAATGTGGCATCTATAGGTGACTACTTAGTCACAATTATGCTACATTTATTGTTTCTTTTTTTACCTAATTTAACTTTGTATTCTGTAATATTTAATGTTATACATACTTATGTAGAAAATAAAATATTGCTACAGGTAAAACATACGGTCTTTATTTTATTTCAATTTCAAAAACGCAAAATGTACCACAGAAGGGGGCCACTTTTGTATGATAATACCCCAGTCTGAATGAATAATAACTGTGAAAGATACACAAAGATATAGGTACTTAAATAGACTAAATTGAACCTATACTTGCAGTATCATAACTACGGTCACCTATACGTTTTTTAGATGCGTCGCAAGATCCAGCTACAAGTTTGTCTAAATCCGTCAGTAATTCGTCAATATTCATAATAGCACAACAATTACTATGCCATTACAAGTAGATGCTGCAATACTAAAATTATCCATTGGAATGACGCCAAAACTAGTGTGGGCATTGTTCTATGTACTGTAGGAGTTACTTCTGGTTATTACTGAATTGATTTCTTGTAGTATCATAATATTTATTTTAATTATTTCAATTTCTCTGTCATTAATTTCTTCAAAATGATTTGTCATTGTTGGCTTTCAATCAAATTACGAATCTAATGGGTCGATTTGTAAAGTACAAATGCTTAGAAATATTCGTATCTATTCAAGATCATTAATATTTCTGCGAAATTATTCATCAACTTAGGTTGTCGATGTCAGATAGGCTGTCGTTTCATATAAAAAAATGATTGAGCTGCATCCACGTTCACTGGGAGCCAGGAGCATACTTAGTTGGAAAAATGCTAAGCAGATGATGATGATTAGGTACTTATTTATTATCAGCAACGCGTTGTTCAATCAAAAGGATAAGATTTTCAGGATTCTCCTGAACACCAGTTTATTTCCGTTATCTTTTTGACTGAGATGGAACTGTTCATTAATGTTATTTATCCGCCTAAATCTCTGAGTTCTTTGATATAAGGCTTATTATATCAAAGAACTCGGAGACTTAGGCGGATCTCGCGACGCATCTAACTTATGTTATATGTGAGGTGGGATGGGTAGGAATAAACATAATCCGGTACCACAAAAACTTTTAAACGTCAGTTGAACACTTGTCTAAAAAATGTCAGATTATGACGTTGAATAATGGTCCGTTTTGCAGTCACACTTCTTTTAGACAAGTAGTGTTCAACAGATGTTTAAGTTTTTGTAGTAAGGCTGAATGAATCTTACATTTACTTTACAATGATAGAAAAAATAAAGGATTCTATAATAAATTAAAGTAATACTCCGTAAGCACCTACAATGTAATAATATAGATCTAACATTGCATAATTATAACTTTTAATTGCTAGTATTTTTTATTCAGTAACTTTCAATTTTGAATGATATGCGTCATCTTTTTCGTACCAATTTTAAAGAAAGTTACCAAACAAATAGGTACCATGAATTCAATATACACTTTTTTAGAATAACATTTCGTATTTTAAAATTATTTAATTTCAAAATAAATACATTATTTCAGATTTTGAATCGTAAAATTACAACGCTTAGCTATAAATATAATCTTGATATTAAATTAGATATAATTCTGTAATATTTAGAACATTTATTGAAGAGGTAGATCCGAAGATTACTTTTAAAAATATTTTTTTTTATAATTACGTATTTATTAAAAATCCTTATTGGATATTTCATAAGAGATATTAAAATCGAAGCGTAGTCGGGTGAAATTTCATAAGTAGGTACATATTTTACAACGGTTGTAATTACATTACAATAGTAATAATAATTAAATAATTCAAATGATTGTAATGTAATTAAATCGTTGAATAAAATACTTCAATCTTAGGGCTACTAATCTTCTTAAATTAGGAAAAGGATATTTAAAATCATAGTATAGGAAAGACTATTAACAACTAAACAAATGATAAGATTCTTATCTACAAAAGTCATGGTTTAAATCTTACTTTAAATTAGATAAACGTGACAGCCTTTATTTAGTGATAATACTTTTAAAAATTGTGCATATAAAGGTAAGTGGAAAATCACCAAAACATTTTTAATAATTTTAAAATACCTATTTAAACAGCCAATATAATTTTATAAATTTATAATGATAATAACAGTACTTTAAATGTAGATTTATTCTAATTACCCTAAACTTTGCCACAATCCAGCAAATACTTATGAGATTTTAAGATTATAATTCGCGATTTAACATCTTAAAGTAGCATTCTTAATTGTGAAGTTGACATTGTCTAAGAAGAAAACAATGCCTGTAGACGACAATGATCTCAACTGGACTACAAAATACAATACACTAAAATCTACAATAACACTAACATTAAATGACATAGAAAAGGACGTAGAAAAGACTTACAGACAGTATTCTCACTTGAAATCACGTTTAGTTACGTCAGACATTATGAAGAAGTTTCATCATTCTTAAAACTCGAGAAAAGAATAATTATATTATGTTAACATCAAATTAGTACCTACTACTATAGATCATAATACTGTCGAAATCATAATCATATTCATTTACTGAAACAGTAATACTAATGAGTACTTTATATTTATATTATTTTCAATCAATACAGTAATATATTCCTTCATCCTTATTTAAACTCACACTTCTCTTTATATTTTCCATACATGTATATCTTCTCTATCATAGCAGGAAACAGGAATAATTCAACGTTTAACACATTTCAAAGGATTAAGATAAAACGGGTCCTAATATAGATCCTTGTGGTACACCTAAGGGCTTAACATATCTTATAACTAACAAGCACGGTAGAATAACAGGGGAAATATTTAAGACGATCGTGTAAAAGCAGTCGAAATGACAATAACAACCGTAGTAACATTTAACAACCACTTTCATACTGTTTCATAATGCTTTACATTATAAAATGCTTTAAATAACTCTCATATAACCACAATCATTGATAAAGTCTACATTTTAAAAGTAATTTTTACCGTTTCTTTGGGTAAAGTGTCAAGATATGTATGTTATTCAATAAAGAAGAAAGAATAATCCTCTCAACATTCCATTCAATTCCTTACACTTGTATTATTTTTGAAAATAGCATGACTTTTCATTAAAGATGGATTCGAATGAAAAAAAAGGGTTTTTCACTGATCTTGAATGTTAAAAATTTAGGCCAAACCTCATAAAGTAAGATAACTTCCATTTTCGTTACTTCATCTATGCTTCCAATCAGAAATCTTTTTCGTTTCAATCTACTTATTGTATTTTATTTAGTTACAGATTTTATATTTTCTTTACGGCAACAGCATTTCACACATGTGCCTGAAAAATCCTTCTTTTGTAGAAAACATTATTTTTTCTACTTGGTTGTAGACCTTGGTTGTAGACTTGTGTGTCATCGAAATTATTAACATTGGACATCAAAGGGAGACATCGATTTTATTATAATCTAGATTTACTTTTATATTTATCATCATCTTTTAGGAAACTATTTACAAAAGCTCATTTTCCTATATTATTGTTACTAACAGTAAGTGTTTTATTATTTAATTGTCCAGTCTACGAAAATTTCATTATTCACTGTCACTTTGTGTAATAGCAAAACCTTTAAATCAGTAAAGGTTTACGTTATATTCTTCTAATTCATAGTTTTACCAAGCCAGATATTTTCCAGGTATTCTTTTAAAATCAAATAATTGCTTGGTTTCCCGCCAGCTTATATTTATTAAAAGTTCTTGTTTCATGTCCTTGCCTTTCATAATTTTTGACAAATGTAATTTATCATTAAATGCATTGTTCGAATCATTAAATCAGATGTTTTCAGTGATATGTTTTTGCTTATTATTATTACCTACCTAATTGACAAATAATGAAGATCATACAAAAATAGAGAACCATTGTAGGCAAAATTTAATGAATCCATTCAATCTCATTGATCTTAAAGTTAAGGATGTTACTCCTCTACAGACTAATCTTAGCCCTTAAACTACTCCTTAAATAAATATATTTAAGGAAGTAGTTAGACAACATTAAAATAATTTTTTAGGGACTTCATATAATGTCTTTAAATATTTAGAATTGCAAATAGTAGATCTGTGTTCTTATTTAAGTTCGATATTATTTTGAAGCGTATAGCGGAAGCGTGTTTAGCTTTACCTTTATTAACTTATAATCGTATATAAATGTTATGAAATAATCATTACTGATAATTTCATTATTGCTGAAAATATATTCAAACTGAATTTAATTTGGTTAATAACCATAAAATAAATTGACTAATAACAATAAGAACAATTTAATTGAATCACTACATCGAAGCTACTCTGAGTTTAACTATGTTTTGAACAATTTGTAGGATCGTTGCTTTTAGCAGTAGTTTTGTCAAATACATGGCAAGGTTATATTTAATGATCCTACAAATTGGTCAACGCCTTGTCAACGCCAAAGTACGCAGACTATAGTGACAGTAGGTATGTCATTGGGCTTCATCTTGCTTTTCCATTACACATGGTATAATTGGTAATAGAAACTGTGTGTAAAATCACTCTCGAATTCACAAACGACTGAAGACTTTTTCCATCGTTAAGATACTCCGTAAAGTGACAGAGACCGTATTAGCAATTTTAATTGGAGTTTAAGTATTCAGTCGCCGTTGTAGCAGACAATCTACAACTACATCATTCTTATAACAGTATTATGTTAATCAAACAATTTTATCATTATACCCTTACTTTTTTACAATGATGAAAGATTAAAATAATACTGCCGTAAGAGGTGGCGGCCCTCAGAATCAAACGAAACACTCGCAACACAACAACACATGTTACATCAATAACTTAAGTACGAAAGTCAATAAGCATCTTTCTCGCAAATCACTCGAAATTAGACACACAAAAGTGAAAGTAATGTGTGGTCGATGCAAAGCGTGCGTGCGACTACCCTGGTCCGGCCGGCGACCTAGCGCTCCGTGCGCAGCGGCGCCAGCGCGGCCAGGGAGGCACGGCGCCGGCGCTAGGAGCCCGGCGACGCGCCCGCGGGGAGCCCCGCGCCCGAGCCGCGCGCCACGCGGGGCTCCAGCTCCAGCGACAGTGTGTACTGCCGCTCCTCGGGGATTACCAGCGAGTTGTCCAATAGGAAGTCGCATACCTGAAGCGTTCGACCAGTTTAATCATATATTTTTATAACATTTATGTGGGTTTCTCGTGGAGTTCTACAAGGAAGTGTTCTAGGTCTACGACTAATTTTGAAAAGAAAAACTTTAATCTATAATGGGTCCTTCGCAAATTCTATGCTAGCTATGTATATTTATTAAAAAGGATGTAGCTTACCTTTGGTATGTGATCAATCTTATATGGGGTTTGTTGGAAATTCCTTATTTCACGGATGACATGCGCTATCTGCAAAATAATAATGACAAGCTAACGAGATCTGTTTTTTCTTAAACCCCCAATTATTATGAATTACTACGGGTAAAGTATCTTACGGTGAAATCTTTGAATATTTTCTTGATAGGCCGCTTTTGAATACTAAACAAAGTACAGTAAATACTAGACTAAGCTGCTAACTACAACTATTTACCATTCTCATCTTTGAGAAATTAAGAAGACCATCCGGCGTGTAGTTGGTTGTTCCTTCTTCTATGAACGACAAATCAGATAGATACATCCCCAAGTAAGGAATGCATGGAGGATCACACCTGTAAAAAAATCTCCTAAATATAAGAGTCCTTTTTATTAAATTGAGTCAGTTGACGCAAATTACATAAAAAAAACGATTATTTCGTGTTAAGCAAGTAGAAAATGCAAAAATACCTGTGCAAAGTATCTCGCAAAATCCTAAATCGACATTCTGAAGATATTATAGTCTGCATTCGCTCCATTGTCTGTTTACTCTGTAAAATAAAGTTTATGATTAGCATTATCATAATTCTAACGTTTCGCCATCGGGTGATGCGAATGCATGAAGCATTTTTCTCCATTCCTGAGAACTGTCACACTCGCAATTTAATTTTCGTGGCTAAGAGGTAATAATTACAATAACTCGCCTTTCACAAAACTTACCGTTTTGGACACTTTCTCCCAGGTCTTCTTGAGCCGGTAAACTGATGTGTTGGACAGTGCTGCACAAACTTGCAGCACTCCATTGAAGTTGTGCAAACAACGAGCTATGTCTGCGACTGCTGCCCATTTCTCTATTGCTGCTACTCGGCCTGGAAATAATTTTGATTTAAGGGTTATGAAAGCCAAAAGCAGGCTACTTAATAAGCGTGATTCGTGAAAAAATACAATATATTTTGTGTAAAAAGATTTAGTTTCTTTCCTCAAAAAGCATAACCACAATATTTCTGTACTTACCAGCCAAAGTGTATTTCTTCAGTATTTCAGATATGACCAAGTTGGAGATATGATTAAAATGTGAAGTCATCATGAGGATGTGAGGAGCTCTCTCAGCTTTATCCGCCTTAGTCCAAGCTTGACCCAAGAACTCCCTTCAACAAAACGAATATTATTAGACCATGTTACCATGAACTATGTTTAAATTAAATATGTTTTTATATAAACTTACTCGCTGTTGATCGAACTGAAGATTTGATAATCCAAGTAGGTCATTTGCTCAGCAATTTCTAAAGCAGAGAGTGTCTCCACGCTTTCTTTAGTTGGCACCTGAAAAAGATATTTTTATAACATACTTAGTGATATTATTATATAATTATATATTATATAATTTTAACAAATCTAAGAGCATTGCCATTATAGATCATAGTTTTGCAAAATTTCAGCGTGGTTACAGTTTTCAACAATAGAACCAGAATTTGTTTCAAAACATTTTGGTATGGAAACCAATATTCCTAACGATTAACTCACATGAGGAGGAACGAACAATGATTTCAGATCAACAGATCTTTCCGGAGCTCTTTCCAGCAGACGCAGCAATTGTGCTGCAGCTTTGTGTTCAGCTGGTAGAAGACCTGGACTGCTTTCTATCTCCTTGAGGAAGTCCATCGTAAGTCCTCGGAGACGTTCTTCAGACCAGAAGTCGTGAGAGTGTTTCGAGATCCAGTGCCTGTAAAATGTAATAAAGATTTTAGTGAAAATGGAAGTAGTGAAGCAAATAAATGTCTCTAAGTGACTTTTAGTCTTTCAGAGCCAGTTCACGGGCTCAAACGTCACGATTTTAGTTAAGCACATAATACAACTGACGCTTGTTTCCGTTCGTTATTCCATGATAACTCGTGATTTGGTGGTAATTGACAAAACAGATTCGCTCAAATGTAAACTCAAGAGTTAACATTACTGACCTCAAAACGTTAAGAACCCTCATGGTAGCAGCTGTAGATATAACTGAATCTCTTCGAGTGGCTGGTGGTGAATTAGGTGGAGGCGATCTTGGGTTTGATGAAGCAGACGTGGCGACGGCAAACGCCACTGCGGCAGTAGATGTGCTGCTCCTAAACCATTGTAGTCAAAGTAAACATACTGCATTTGATATTGATGTCTCAGTCAACTTGTATTCGACCCGATAATGTTCTGACAATGATTTGTAGTGATGTTAAAGGTGAAACAGGAATGAAAAAGAAGAAGAAAATGTAGAGTAGAATCTGATGGTGACGAATAAAGATAGAATATAAAGTTAACATAGATTAGTATACACATGCATAGACAGAAAGACAGGCAGAGAGGTACAGGAAAGAAAGGGATAGAATCAGGAACATAAGATATTCCTCTCGGAATGATGTTTTTGATATAAATCGATAACTTCTGTAATAAAGCATGCAAATTTTGACAATCTATTTATTTAGAAAAACAAAAATCTAATCAAAATACCAATTTCAAATTCCAATGCTATTTCGAAATATGTACTTAACAAAAAATAGGTACCGAAGGTGCAGTTATTTACCTAAACAAATAACCAAGGTGAATTAAAATTTTATCTTTAGAGCTAATTTTAAATAAATAAATTCTAGTTCTAGTTTTCCATAAGCCAAATACATAAAATTACAAAATTTTGTTATTCTGTGTGTAAAAGTATTTTTTGAAGAAGAAATGATAGGTGCCTAGATGTTAAATGTGATAAGTGATGGTGAAAATAATGTAGAAGGTAAAAATGGTGAGTAGGTTTCATCCACTTCAGGTAAATCTGAAAAGAATCCTGTCAACTGAAAAGACCTCTTCAATGCATACATTTCAACCATTATAGTGTGCAAAATTCCTGAAAATAGTCACATACGAAACACAAGAAAGGTTTTGCGAAGCAGGCAGATTACAGAATCTACCTGCTTCAATGAGGACTTTGTGCTGATCAATGCAGTGTAGTCACGATGGACATTGAGAGTTTGAAATCTCTATATTCATGTTAGTGCTGTCAGGTATATAATTCTGTTGGCGTCATGATTATGAAGAGTAATTTCAGTTACTCCTTGTTTAGTTTTGACGATATCGATAGTGTTTACTGTAGTGTCATGTCTACGTTTTACATTAGGGTTTAAGAAATTGATAAAAAAAGGGTAAGGAAACGTCAGAATGCTAGGTAAAGCGGAATTATTAAAATACTCTTCTACGGCATCACTACAAGGTTCAGTCTCTAAGTCTTTTACCTTACCAATCACTCACCATAAGAGGTCTTTTCCAAAGCTGTTAAATCAATAGTAATTCTTTCATTATCATTTTAATAGTCATCAAGTATGGAGAAACTACATAATATATGTTGAAGCTAGAAGGACTCTTTCGATAGAATGTCGTGCAAAAGCATTATAACTTTAGTGAAATTTACAAAGAATTTTAGATGGTTAAGAAAAAGGTGAGCAGCATGCCACAACATTGAGAATTGAGCTCTCATGTGTGCTAGATGGTCAGTAACCAAGTTAGTTCGCAACCCTTTAAATTACCAAGTACAAAATGTTAATGATAAAAATGAATTCGATGAGAACTAGTGTGGTATTTTTCTTACCTTCGGTGGGATTGTCTAAAGGATGTTATGACGACACCCGCTTTTGGTTGGCTGGTCTCGCGCCGATAGTTCTGAATTTAAAAATGTCACATTTTATAGACTTATTCATCAGCATTATCGTTTCGGGTGCTGATTTTCTCTAAACCTAAATATTTTAATATATTCCTGTTCTAGTGCTAATGGAAATGAGCACAAAACTCTTCATACCTGGGCATGTGACACCTGGGAAGTAACCGAGGACCGTGGCTCCGATCCGCCCCAGTATCGACGTCGTTCGCTGTTGATCGATGAATTCGTGTAGCGACGTTCACTGAAATTAATTTGGCCCGATTAATTTAATATTCCGCACTAAAGTAACACACGATAACAAACGAAATTGGACTGAAATACTTTCACGTCAAAGGGGAGGTTGTTGCTCTGAATAATGATGAAACAATCTGAAGAACGAAATCGGGTAACAAGAACGACAGAGAGAATTAACATACAAGGGTGTGTGGGTTGATGAATGTAGTGTTTTTGTAACGGTTCAGGTGTTGTTTGGAGATCTGGCTGTGATATTTGGTACGGTTTTGTAGAATTTGTATATAAAAAGGTAACCTGATGAATTGATGTTGGCTGTTTTTATCTGCTGTTTGTGTGTCTATGTAACCTAAAATCTTATTTGTCATCGCGTGGGTTAGTTTAGAATCCTGAAAGTCCTAAATGTACACAATTAATTTTGATTATAACATTTCCATATCTCCTGATGAAAATTTGTCCTCCTCGCACTGAAAATCATTGAAACCTATTTTTCTTTAGTTTCATCTCTTACCTAACTGATCTTCTAGCAGCGTATCTCGTTCCAGAATCAGAAGCCCTTCTGCATTCCTCTGCAGCAGCAACAGCAGCTGTAGCGGCAGCTTCAGCAGTTTCCCGGGCACTATCAGACCTGCGCCTAGCTTCGGAAGTAGCCGACGATGGCTGCAGCCGACGGGGAGACTCCGACATAGTACGGACGCGCTGTTGGATAAACTGTTTAATTCGTTGTGTTTCTGTCACTACTTTCTAGTTGAAGCTGTGGCGACAGTAGATGTGGCAAATATTCAGCTGCACGTTGTTTGGTGAAGACATCTAAATAAAGCTTCCTATTTATGATAAACCTTTTTTTACCACAAATACGAGGACTTGACTTCGGCGTTTCAGCAATCCATATTCGTAAAGCTGCATAGGCTATACGTCCAAAAAATACATTAGTGCGGTTCATTCCTGAGTAGAGATGTGCCGTTGCCGGCAATATTGCCCAAGGTGGGAATATAGGTGGAAATATTGCCGGCAATATTGCCGGGAGTGGAAATATTTGGGAATATTGCTTAATTTTAAGTCAAAGTGAGTGCGAAAACTATGTAACACACTTAAAATTAGCATTTACAGATCATGGTATACATTATATACAAAAAAATTTTTTTTTTTTTGTAAAATTGCCAAAATTGCCGGCAATTTTGGCAATACTCCCGGTATTTTACCGGCAATATTGCCCATTGTTGCCGCACACGACTGTGAATATAAGAAATTACACATACATTTTAAGATAAGAATTGACGATCATTGTATATTGAATAAAAAGGCATAAATTCGAATAATTTATAATGTTGTAGTTTAATCTAGTCAACGAATGCTCAAAGCATAGAGGCATATTCTAGAAACACATTTTTTACAACGTAACTTTGTTTGGACTAGTTAGGAGGTGAACATATCAAAACCATGAGCTCTGGGGGGGGGGGGTTGAAGGTACCATTTTTTGGTGTTTCGCTTACATCTCGGAAAACCATGCGTTCTAGCAGCATAGCGTGTGTGAACAAAATAAAAAACTAAATCAATTTTCCGTAAGTTTTACTCAGTAAGCATTTCAATATCTTGTAAGTTTTCGAGTTTTCATAGTTTTCGAGGTATCCGCTTTTGAAAGTCTGTAATTTAGGGGAAAAAACATTTTTAGTTTCGCGCATTTGGAAAGTTGTATTTGATATCGCCATAGATCCAGAAAGCAGTAGCAGTTGATTCAGACCCTCCCTTCACCACCTGCGATGAACAGAGCCAGCATGCTGCATCTTGAGGTGATATGGGCCTCCAGATCTTTATCTGGAGGCCCACGGACATTGAGAGAGACCCCTTCGGGTATCTCTCAATGTCCACCAGGTATAAGTAGTTCTTAAATTCGGTGACCACCATCAAGCTTGATATTGTCTTGTCTTCCCCCACCGAGGGAGCAGTAAAAATTAGCTTAGAAACTCATTTAAATTATACTAGGTACTTACAGACTAGGTAGGACTGTTCACTGTACTATGTAGGAGGAAATCCGCACCCATAAGAGATGCGGAAAAACTATCTTTGGAAACTTTAGTTCTTTTTTGTTGTAAACAATTTTCGTATAGGTAGGTATTAATTTTTGGTCAAGTGTGAGTTGCCCACAAAAATACACGGAGGAGTAGGTACTACAGGGAGAGCCTGAAAAGACTGCTGCTGCTTTCTGGATTTATGGCAATATTAAATAAGACTTTCCGAATGCAAAAAGGTAAAATTATGGTTTTTTGAAAACTATACAAGATATCGAAATGGTTACTAAATAAAACTTATAGGAAATTTATTCAGCCTTTGTTTTATTCATACAAGCCATGCCGCTAGGAGGCATGGTTTCCGAGTTATAAGTGAAAAATCAAAAAATGGAACCTTTAAACCCCCCTTCCCAACAGCTCAAGGGCTAGTGGCGGGGACTTTTGATAATTATATTCACCTCCTAACTAGTTCAAACAAAGTAACGTAGTACAAAATCGTGTTCCAAGAATTGCCCTCTATAACTGTTCGTTGAGTGGGCTACTAGTTTTTCATGCAAAATCACATAGCAAAAACAACGAGTATAAGTACCTATACAATATGGAAGTATAAATCTCTGTCAAAACTACAAATAATCAACAAAAATAACATTATTTTAATGCATTTGTTTCGGGAATTCTTACATAATCAGTAAATCACCGTTTAGAGTAACAACTTAGTAGTTTTTATAAGGCGGACTTAATGTCGCAACGTATTATCTACAGTAATATAAACTGCACCTGCAGTAATAATAAAATATACTGGTGTTATTTGACTGGCAACTTTGGCAATATTGCCAAAGTTGCCGGCAATTTTGGTATTTTACCGGCAGTGGCAATATTGGGAATATTGCCGGCAGTGGGAATATTGCCATCAGGCACATCTCTATTCCTGAGTCTGCAAGCCATTCAACATTGTAATATAAAAGACAATTAAAGCAATGACAGTACATTTTATTCAATCAATGTGCTTTAATTTATTGGACACGTCAATTGAATCAATGCTTCTTGACAATGATCTTCAACTGAAGACACTTGCTGAAAATTTTATGATACACAATATTTTATAGCAATAAAGCCATATACTAGATTTACCTCTGAAAACCGTTGTGATATTTTAAACTTATCATCAGGTTTTTTCTTATTCTTTTCTTGTTCCTCTTCCTTGTACTTCACATCTTCATCACTCTGGTCCACCAACTCAATGCTCTCATCTTTCATCAGCGCAGCGGCTGCAGCATCGTTATCCTTGGATGGTCTCTTCTTGGTATTTGGATCGTTGACTGGACTAACCTTCTTTGGACTTCCAACTAGAGTGACTGAGCTTATTGCTCCGGGAGAAGACGGTGATGTCCCTAGAGCGAAATACTTATTTAAATCAGAAATTGTTTTGTGGATATAAGTATAAGGTTTCACCAAGTACCTTTCGAAATAATATTTTAAGGAAAACTGGATTTCCATACATAAAAGAGATGCTGTAACCTTCGTATTCTTTTATTTATACATATACAACTATAACAAGATTATTTTATAAAAAAAATACCTACATATATATACATACTATATATAAAAACTAAAATTAAGAGTAAAATATTTACAGAAATACCTAAACTAAAACTAAAATTTAAAGGGCGTCAAAAAACTCATCCACATCGTTGTCAATGGGGAAAGTGCCCAGAACGCTGGCAGCATTGCCACGTTGGATGGCAATGCTGATCCTTTGGCCAAGAAATATGCCAGCCCTCTGGTCACGCGAGGCGTCGACTATACGCTTGGCGATGTCTTTGAAAACTCGATGGGCACTCGGACCCCATGGCCCTAGTGTTTCAACCCCAAACGGCTCAAATACATAGCTAGTAGTCAAGCCATTGTATTTGCGCCGTTTGAGAAAAAAATCATAAAAGAGAAGAGTTAATTTTGTCATAAGACAAATGGGGTTTTATAAAATAATCATGCATTAAAATAATAATTACTTACTGATAAAAGCGGTATGTACCTTTACCTTTCAACGTCTCATTACTGGATGATGTTGCCATTATCTTTGGTATTGTCAAGTGACTGTTATCCTCCTCAGTCTTTTGTAAGCGTGTATACAGAATTGTGAATTGTTAGTAGGTACTTACTTTGTTTCAGTATTGTTCTCTATTGGGAAAAGTATATCTTAACTCGTGTAAATGGCGTGACTATAACTAAGGTCCAGTTTGGACAATGGGGTCTAGCAAATTATTATTGTTTCTATATTTATGTTGACTTTATTTGTTCGATTTTCAACCAAGAACAAAACTAGGTTTTCTGGCGTCATTTATTTCAAAGTTGTCATTGTCCTTTGAAAATTTTAGATTTTTTTTTAATTTTCTTTATTTTTTTCATCTAGGGTAAAAAAAAAGAATGGATGGAATATTACCTTACTAACTGTAGACGTCCTGCGCGATGGTGCCGTCAAGTATGGAGACAGCTTGTCTTCATCTTCGCCTAGAATTCGACAGACTTTATTACATAGAATCAAGTTTCTTACTCCATAATTCCAAATCAAAGATTTCTACAATACTAATGGGTTCTATTAAACACTTACTCTTTCGAGAGGCTCGCCAAAATCTTGACTGCCAATCCCGGTCGCTGTATTCCGATCCGTAACCTGAAATGGTTTGTGCTTTTTTTCTGTCAGTTTATGTAACAACCTGCTTATAATAAACTTAAATCTAAGTTACGCTATAAAAAATATCCCAATAGCAAGTCGGAGGCTGGATTCGTCCTCATTTGTTGGCCAGAGGCACGTCTAAACATGGCTCTTCTTATTACTGGTACACCCATGGCCTTCCCTTCAGGGATCACAGGTAAGGGAAAATGGCTCGCGAGATAGTCTTAAAAAACCCTTTGTGGCACTGCATTCTTGTCAGTAAGAGTCTGACAGTCCCTTCTGCTCCAACCAGGGCCGAATGACTCATTTTGTGATTTTAGCAAACCAGAAAACAAGAAAAGCTTGAGTTCTCACCAGAGACCGAACTGGCTGCACTCGTCTTCCTGGTGGAGTCAGGTGGCGGCGCCAGCTCCATCTCCTGCTGCGACTGCTCGTAGTACACCTGCTTCAGTGCCTCCAGCACTGTGACCCCGTCCGTGAACACGCGGTAAGTCAGCAGGAATGTGTTCAGGAAGTCCACTGATAGGAATCGGAGATCTGGAAGATAATAATGGACGGCTGATTCAAATTCAGGCCAAAAGCAATGCATCTTGTTCAATTCGTAGGCACTTTCTGTGACGGTGAAGAAAGTTATTATGATGAAACATGGACTCATAAATAATAATCGATATATTAAGTCGAAAGTCTGTTATAGGCCTGTGGGGTTCTAGAGGTGGTTTGTTTAAGGCAGTCACCAGAGGGTAGCCATACCCTCACATGACAATTGATTATTATTATTCTCCAAGAAGTATAGATATAGATGATATTATTTTGAAATAATATCATCTATATCATAAAATGGTCAATCCGGTCACTCCTCAAAAGAATGAGTTCTGTGTCCCACCTATGGGAATGCAAAAGCTGTAAAATAATGTTTGCGATATCATGAAGCACTCACCAGTCAACCTCTGCAGCAGCCGCTGCGGTGTGGCGGACCTGATCTGCGGCACCTTGCAGGAGTTGAGCGTGCGACTGAAGCGGATGTCCACGTCGTCCGTGAAGAGCGCGCGGTCGGAGCGGCAGGCGGGCAGGCTGGCGGACGCCGCGCCGCACGCGCCGCACGCGCGCAGCAGCTCCGTCAGCGCCGCGCTCTCCATGCACTGCGCCAGCTCGCTCGTCCACCCGGCTTTTTCTTCGACGCTGCCGGCGACTGTAGCAAGAAAGTGATATAGAAAGAATACGACATCTTATGGCCGTTCCCAATATTCAAACTATCTCTGATTTTGCCTTTCTAAACGTACAAATTGTGTTTCTTTCTCTAGTGAGGCAAAACAGAGATAGAGATAGTAATAGTTTGTCGAACTCCTACCCCCTTATTAATAAACGTGGACTAAAGTTACGCCAAGGTTAATCCTTGGGGTGCTATGACAGGAAACCTCCACGTGCGCCCGTGGACTGGAGTTCCCTCTCGGATACGTCCGGGGGGAAGACCAGTTTTTCGGGCCGGTGCACCCTGGGATGCGGGCAAAAACTCTTCCTTAGGCACTGTGTGCCTAAGGGGTCTCTTTGCCCGTATGCGAATAGCCTGTCGTGTGGACGCTCCAACGCGTGTCCCTCTGATTAGCAGAGGGCACAGCGGTGGAGCGGGCTTGCGGACGGTGAGTTATGGGTAGCTTGCCGTCCGACCAAGGACCAAGCCCGGGTCGGTGGCGCGTCGTGTTTCGCGCCAAATGCCTGCTGGGGTCGCGGGTTTTTTCTTAACCCAGGTTACCGTGGCCCCGGAACGTAAAGGGTATAGGAAGGAACACGGGTGGATTTTAGTCAGTAAGAGTCTGACAGTCCCTTCCGCCCCACCCAGGGCGGGAGAACTCATTTGATGATTTTACCACCTAAAAAAAAAAAAAAAAGGTTAATCCTTAAAAAAATTATGGTTAATCCGAGGATTATCCTGGTTGTAACATTAGGCCACGTTTATTAATAAAGGGGTTAAAGACAAAACCAAAGATTGAAAAATGGAAACGGCCGATAGTAGGAGGAATAGAGAAGATACCGATAGATGTATTTAAAAGACCCCAAGACAGAAATAAAAACCCGCAGAACGAGTGACGGGTTGATGCATACTTTACCCAAACGAGCTCTACATGTCCGAGAGTAACGGCTCAATCTTATTCAATGCCCACAAAATAAAGTTCTCAGAGCGCCTCAAGATCTTTTCATTTCAAAAAGGAACACACATAATAATAGATGGAATAGTTCTAAATTGATTGTGAGGGTTTACAGGGCCATAAAAAGGGTAACTTCACAATAGATACAGTGTTATCAAAACAAAATTAAAGTAGGAAAGAAAAACATAATATTATCATGGGAGCTTACCTAGATGCGCACAAATCTGTTCTCCCTTCACTTCGACAAGAATCTTGAAGTCCTTGCCCTGGTAGATATCACCTCCAGGTGATGAGCAGACTGATGTTGTGTCTGAAATAAAGAGATGTATTCAAATTCAATTGTATCATTTACTATTTCATATTCTCGAAGGTTCCACAAGGTTCTCGACAAATCTACTGAAGATTGGTCTGGAAGTTTCTAGAAAATTCTACCCTGTTCTAGATGTTTCGAGATAGTTCTGGAATGTTCTAGAAGGTATGGGTTCATGTCGAAGTCTGGATGTTTCCAGAACATTCGACCATCTTCTAGAAACGTCTAGTGGGTCCGGCCGGGATATAAATAGGGCGCTGATTGGCGACCTGAGTCAGTCTGGTTTTGACTACGATCGAGGCAACTCGAAGTGAACTCGAAGCGATCTCTAAGTGACTTTACGCGTGATTAAGTGAGTGCAAGTGTGTTTAGTGTTGAGTAGCGTTTAGTGATTGTTTTAACTTGTGATTTGTGTCTCATTAAAGTTTATTTGGTTTTAATTGAATTTTTCGATGCTCTGTAATTCTGTAATTTACGTATTGGTTTTATGTACAGTTTTTTTTGCTTGTTAAATATTTAGGTTTAATTAATAATAAACAATAAGTCAAATTTATGTTTATAAATAAGTTAACGTTAAAAAAAAAATTTGTTGGTGTTAATTTTATCCCAATACCCAGCTCGTAACAGCATCATTATGTGTTTTGCATTTTTTTTTCAATCCGAATGAAAGTAAATGAGATTCTGCTATAAACTCGTGTCTCCTCAAAGTTTGAAAGACATTTTACAATTAATGGGCTTGCTTTCAAAGTATTTCGTGAAATATAACGACTTCCAACACAATTTAAGCTTTTCGACAATTCATGGCAGTTTCATGCATCTCTTTCATCTTTATTGTTTAGCCTGTCACCTTGTGTATCGTATTGACATTAGTCATCACCAAATTGACCGTGGTAAAGCTCCAGCAAGATGATCAGACACGATACAGGCTTTCGGAGGGAGTTTGAACCTAACAATTTCTAGAAGACTGCGTAAATTGCAGTGACATCGTAGGTAGTGCCGATCCTCAATATTAATGGACAAAGGCAGAAAAATAAATTCTACAAAGTACTCAGTTACTCACCATCATCATCATGATTAGCTGGGTCCTCAATTAGCAGCGCGTCATGCAATGGCAGTCGTCCTGCAGGAGGTAAGTGCAGTCTGCCACCTGCAGCGCGTGTGGTTAGCAGCAGGTGGTTGCTGAAGAGGAATGCTTGTCGAGCTTGTAGGGTAGCACGACGACCTTTGCCTACAACTTGTGATAGGGTTCCTGAAAAACATGTATTGTCATGTAATAGTATTACTTCTATGCTTTCAGTTACAGCGACTGTTCGGGCGTCGTCGCCAATCATCGGGTGACACGAGCGATGGCTGAGCGAGCGCATATGATTATCAAGGGTCAACGGCCCACCGGGGCACTCCACATACGACCGGCACCGAGCTCACACGCATTCACTCGTATTGTTCGTCCGGGATATTCTTGTAAATTGCAATCTAGTAGGTAATCAGTTTTACAGTCCATTGGTTTCCCCATGTCCCCATCAGTGACTACTTCATCATCACCCTATCGGCATCGTGTGGATGGAAAAACCACCTTTGTTCCAAATATTCTTGCACAGAGTTGACACGATCGCCGTCGGTGGTCGGGCTTTAAGTTCGTCACGCTTAAAATCTAGTTTTGAAAGCCGACGTGTCTCGAAGACAAAAACTTTCTATTGTATTGTATTATCATTGTATCACTGTTACGAAAATGATTAACAACCATTTACTCAAATGTATCAGAACATTTAGAACGGTGGAATGTATACAAGAAAGTTCCCCTAAATTCTCATCCTTAAAACTAGACCAAAAAAATTGGCTGAAACAAACTCCCTAGTTAAACTTTTGGTCTAATAGTTCATCAGCTTTTTAATAGTGCTGCATTAATGAAGTTTTAGAACCCTTTTTTTGGAACAGACCGTACCTTGGCGTATGAAGACTTGGTTGACATCCAGTAGAATGTCACAACCTTCGATAATCATGCGTTCAACTGCTAAGTTCTTCCTTAGATTCTCGGTTTCGCTGACCTGTCCACAGAAATTATGAATTAAGGTATGAAAATTATTAGTCAGGCTCCAACTTACTAGTCTTGCTTATTCTAGTACGTTAGAACCTTCTAAGAAAAGGATAAGAATAAGAATATAAAATCAAGAGCCTGAATCAATTCACCTCATCGTGCATCTGTCGCGACAGCTCCTCCAGCTGCGCGCGCGCATGCTGCAGGCTGCGGCGCTCCACGTGGTCGTGCGGCGTGTGCGCCAGGAGTTCGTGCAGTGTTATTATGTAGCGAGGGATCTGGGATTATACACGTCATGGTATAATGAACCATATAACTAGATCCTTCTGATGAAGGAAACTTCGCAAATAAGTAAATGTTATTTCTCCACTACCCTTGGTTGACTGGTAGAGAATGCCTCAGGCATTAAGTCCGCCTATGTACCTTTTGTGTTGCATGAAGTTTTAAATAAATAAATAAATATCTTTACTGTGGACTTCGAGCAGCGTTTGAACCTACGATCTGTTGATACAGTACTTTGGACGCTGCCTGTTATCAACCGAACCATTGCGGTCTTGCCCACAAACGACAAAAGGTTCATTCGTAGTGTCTCACGGAGACGTAAATGCATAATATTTAAAGGTGAACGCAGACCTAGCCACACCGCAGTCTCCGCAGTCCCCGCAGTCATCGTTTTCTTACCGCTTCTGCGGCTACTGTGATGCGGGTGAGTGTGCGAGGTTTCAATAGAACTTCATACAAAGAATTCGTAATGCGGGGACTGCGGAGACTGCGGTGCGGCTAAGTCTGCGTTTACCTTAAAAAAGTAAGCATCTTAACGCTCCCTCGATGACTTGCAAAAACCAAGAAAAACTATAATTATAGAAACAATTGATTTCTTCGAGAACGTTGTAACTGGTTGTAGGAACAGTCAGCCCTCTACTATTAATAATTATGTATCTTGTTTCTTGTGCTTGAAAATTGTTGAGAGCTATATAAATTATAGTCGCTTCCTCAACAGGCTCCTTGAATCAACTTTTACAACAATTAAATTAATATAGCAATTAGCAAGCTTTTGGAAAAAGTATTACAACGGGCTACAAATTATGAATTGCTAACACGTCTTTTTATTCCCATGAAAAACAAAATTAACCAAGCCAACAAAGTGACACAAGTTGGTAATTAATTTTCTCCTAAATTGTTAAAAGAACGAAACCCCTTTTGAATGTTAACGACTTTCGTATTAATTATTCTGCGCAAAAAGAAACCCCAAGAAAGTTCGATATTCCGGTGATAAAATTCTAGCTTGTTTTTAAGCCCCTTCAGAATTTTCTCTTTTATGGGGCACTTACACGGGTTATTTTTTCGGCCGATATACCATGCGGCAAAAATCAACCGTCTAATTAAAACAATCAAATTCGACAAAATTTTTCTACTACTTTTTTGCAATTTATGCAACTTTTTATACGACTAGTCACTAGGCATTTGACGATCACATCTCAGATGAGTGTGATTTGGAAAGTATAATTACTGTTGTGTTATACGAATTATTATTTAAAAGTAGAAGTCGTTGTAGTATTTAAATAAACCAGAAAGTTATTTAATGAATTAAGGAGAACGTAGGTTACAATTTATTATAAGGAATATTCGTTGTAGTTAGTAGTTGAAGAGTTGTTTGCTGCGACCCGTTTAAAGGTGACATGCATTAGATGCGGATGCTACTTATCAAATTAGAGTATAGCTTCAGATCTCAATTTTGCCGCCTCTGACGATTATCCAGCATTGTGTAAATGCGGGTACATATTTGATTATCGAAGATTAAAATATCTACGCTTAAAATATCGATGTTTAGAATATCGAAAATTAAAATATCGATTGTAACAAAATATCGAAAAATGTTACATCTACGCTTAAAACGTCGAAGATTAAAATGTCGACTGATTAAAATGTCGAATGATTCAAAATATCGAAAGACGTTATGTCGAAATTCAAAATATCAACGTTTAATACATCGCAGTTCATAATAATATCTTATTTCATAATATCTACGTTAAAAATACCTACTAGTTGAAATATCGAAAAAAATAACCACCTACCAAGGTGAGCCGACGGAGCCCCGCTTCGCGGGGCTCCTATTTCTGTTTGCAAGGTTTAAAGTAACCTAACACGAAGAGAGAGAGAACCTAACCTGTCCGAGTCGGGGTGCCGCAATTCCCGAGCTCGCTTCGCTCGCTCCTGCGTCCTAAGTCAAATTACTGATTACTACCCAACAAGGTAGCTGGACGGACTTCGGATGCAAGAGCGAGCGAAGCGAGCTCGGAACTTGGGGCACCCCGACTCGGACAGGTTAGGTTACTTTAAACCTTGCAAACAGAAAAAGGAGCCCCGCGAAGCGGGGCTCCGTCGACTTACCTTGTTAGGTTCGATATTTCGGACATTCGATAATCTGTACTTCGATATTTAGGACATTAGATAATCTGTATTTCGATATTTAGATCTTTCGATGTAACTTTTGTAGATATTAAGATTTTAGATATATTGGACGTAGATCATTTAATCATTCGATATTTTAAACTTTCAATATTTTAATTTTCGTTTTTATGGTCATTTGATATTTTCATTTTCGATATTTTGAACATCGATATTTTAAGCGTAGATATTTTAATCTTCGATATTCAAATATGTACCCGTAAATGCACTGAAAAGATCCTGGTCTTATAAAATTCCATTACCTTTTCACCAGGTTACTTTTTTTTTCCTTATTTTTTTTGTCCTTTATTTCGGGCAACATAGGTATATGTTACAGCATCTGATGGCTTAATAACAGCCGCACAGATCTGTCTGACATCCCAAATAATATTGCTCCAGCACAGCATGACTTATTCACCCATATTTTTCTCCATCCATTCTTATTTTACTATCTAACAAGTCCAAAATCATACCTGATGCATCGGATAAGTCAAGAACGTCTCGAGCGACCTGCTCTGACAGGCCGGCTTGCTCTCGAGCCTGGCCAACAGCTGCGCGAATGGCTGGCTCTGCTTGCACTCGGTGAGCACCTGCAGCGAGTAGTGGTGGTTGCGAACGTACTCCTGGTAGATCGTCAGCATCGGAAGCAGCATGTCGAATAGGTCTCCTGTATGTAGGTGCACTACTAAGTGTAATCCTTTGCTTACTTTTTTATTGATTGATGAAATAGAAGAAGTTATGAATGGCCTTAAAGGGTAATGGAAGGAACAGCGTAAGTTTGGATCAAGTCTGGCACTGTTTTAGCATGAGCGGGAGAAGTCATTTGATCATATTACACACACAAAAAAAGGTTAGAGATGAGTAATAATATGGTAGGAAATCATAAGCAGCTAATTCAAGAAATGCATTAGGTAATCAAATCATTATTAGGTACTTTAGAAAAGCGGCCATACATAGCTTACCATACAAAGATAACTCTTTTCATAAAATTATTTGCTTTTGATGTAAAGGTTAGTATAGATATTCAAAAGAGTATTTTGTGTAGCATGGTTTGCTTGGCGCTTGGATAAAATTGCCAGAAAGGCGCTGTTGGTCAATGTGAAATTTTTCATTAGTCCCGATTATGCGGACGCGCCAAAAAAAACCGCAACACTGCTAATAAAAAATGGACACACATTATGTTTTAAATCCAAATCTACCGCAAAGGGAAAGCATAAGATGAAATTTTCACTATAAAAAACAAATTCATATAACACTCACCTAAGACCAAGGTGGGCCAGGACTCCATCCGCGACGTCAGGCCTTTGAAGAAGATCTGGTGGAGGAACAGAACCGTCTCACTGTTCAGGAAGATGGAGTTCACGTCCTCGTGAGTGCACGGCGGCTTCTTGGAGCTCGCCGCCATTTTGAATGGCCGGAGGAAGCATGTTACCTGGGGAAGATTAAGTTTGAGGATGGATTATTTCATGAGAGGATTTGGAACATCCAAACACCACATGAGCTTCTGAGACAGGATTATTGTATTAAAGGAAATCCTATCGAAGAATTTGCGGAGTTATTTAATGCTTTGGAAGAAATTGTCACTTGAGAGATCTTTTTTTTTTTTTTTTTTTTTTTTTACTGCAACGCGGTAATCTGTTGTACACAACAATAAGCCACTGTTTTGTCCGATACATTTTATCTGCTAGTGGTTTTTAGCTTGGAGAGACACTTCTCAGGTGGGTGTCTCACTCCATCCTGGCAAATCTTTCCTGTAGGGTTGGAACACTGTGTCTTTTTAATCTTTTATATTGGAGGCTTTGATCTCCACTCAGTCTGAGAGCAAGCTCGTTTTTATGTTTAGCGAGTCTTTTTTGATAGGCATTGCTGTACTTTGTTATCTCTTGTTTAACAGTTGGTAGTTTTAGGTCGAGGTAAATGAATTTATTACTGATGTACAAAGGAATGTCAAAGATGGCTCTCAGTGTTTTTGTTTGAAATCTCTCCAGTATCTCTATATTGCTGTTACTGGCAGTACCCCAAAGCTGGATGCCATAAGTCCAAATTGGTTTTAAGATGGCTTTGTATATTGTCAGTTTGCTGTGTGTGGTCATTTGTGAGTGGCGTCCTATTAGCCAGTACATACTACGTAATTTCAAATCTAATTGCTTTCTCTTTTTCCATATATGTTTTTGCCATGTCAGCCTTCTATCTAAATGCATGCCCAAGTATTTTGCATTGTCATCTTGCGGGAGTTCTTCATTGTTGAGTGTAACTGGCGGACACGTCTCTCTTCTAAGAGTAAACGTTACGTGTGTTGATTTGCTTTGATTGGCTTGGATTCTCCAAAGTTCAAGCCATTTCTCTAATTTGTTCATATGGTGTTGTAGGTTTTCCGATGCAATTACTGGATTTATATGTGTGGATAACAATGCTGTATCATCTGCGTATGTTGCAACCGTAGTCTTGTTTGTTGTTGGTAAGTCAGCAGTAAATATGATGTAGAGAACCGGACCTAGTATGCTTCCTTGTGGTACTCCTGATTTGATCTCATGTAGGATGGAGAGTTCGTCATGAAACTTTACTTCGAAACATCGTTTACTGAGGTAGGACTTGATTATATTAAAAAATGAGTGTGGGAGTGTTTTCTTAACTTTATATAACAAGCCCTCATGCCATACTTTGTCAAAGGCCTGGCTGATGTCCAAAAATACCGCAGAACAATACTTCTTTTCCTCCAGCGATCTACTTATAACGTCGACGATGCGGTGAACCTGCTCGATCGTTCCGTGATTTTCTCGGAAGCCAAATTGATGATTGGGAATGATGTCATCAAGGTATGGCCTCATTCTATTGAGTATAATCTTCTCGAATAGTTTGCCTATTAGTGGTAAAAGACTTATAGGTCGATACGAAGTAGCTTCGTTAGGTGGTTTATTGGGCTTAGGTAACATTATTACTTGTGCTATCTTCCATTGTCCTGGGAAATGGCTAAGTCTAAGACATGCATTGATAATGTTGACAACTGCTACTACACCCTTTTTAGGCAGCTTCTTCAATAAAACGCTATCTATACTATCGTATCCCGGTGATTTTCCATCCTTGAGGAGTTTTATTTCATTTGCAACTTCGGTAGGGGTCGTGTATTTTAGCGGGAGACACATTTGTTCTGCACTTCCCAGATATTCTTTTATGTCAGCGGTTTGTTCAGGCCTTAATTCAGGAAATGGTTGAAAAACTTTGCTTAGGTGTTCAGCAAAGATTGAAGCCTTTTCCTTGTCTGATCTTGCCCAACCTCCATTGATTTTTTTAATGGGAGGGATCTGGTAATTGGGACGTTTCAGTTTTTGTGTTGCCTTCCATAGTGAGTAATTAGTTTCTGAACTTGGTGTTAATTTAGAGAGAAAAGTTTGGAGATTGTCGTTGGTAAAACTTTTGATGAGGTTTTTTAGTTCGTTTGAGGATCTATTGAATGCTGTTTTGTCTGACGGATATCTAGTTCTGTGCCATACCTTTCTTAGATACTTTGTCAAAGGCCTGGCTGATGTCCAAAAATACCGCAGAACAATACTTCTTTTCCTCCAGCGATCTACTTATAACGTCGACGATGCGGTGAACCTGCTCGATCGTTCCGTGATTTTCTCGGAAGCCAAATTGATGATTGGGAATGATGTCATCAAGGTATGGCCTCATTCTATTGAGTATAATCTTCTCGAATAGTTTGCCTATTAGTGGTAAAAGACTTATAGGTCGATACGAAGTAGCTTCGTTAGGTGGTTTATTGGGCTTAGGTAACATTATTACTTGTGCTATCTTCCATTGTCCTGGGAAATGGCTAAGTCTAAGACATGCATTGATAATGTTGACAACTGCTACTACACCCTTTTTAGGCAGCTTCTTCAATAAAACGCTATCTATACTATCGTATCCCGGTGATTTTCCATCCTTGAGGAGTTTTATTTCATTTGCAACTTCGGTAGGGGTCGTGTATTTTAGCGGGAGACACATTTGTTCTGCACTTCCCAGATATTCTTTTATGTCAGCGGTTTGTTCAGGCCTTAATTCAGGAAATGGTTGAAAAACTTTGCTTAGGTGTTCAGCAAAGATTGAAGCCTTTTCCTTGTCTGATCTTGCCCAACCTCCATTGATTTTTTTAATGGGAGGGATCTGGTAATTGGGACGTTTCAGTTTTTGTGTTGCCTTCCATAGTGAGTAATTAGTTTCTGAACTTGGTGTTAATTTAGAGAGAAAAGTTTGGAGATTGTCGTTGGTAAAACTTTTGATGAGGTTTTTTAGTTCGTTTGAGGATCTATTGAATGCTGTTTTGTCTGACGGATATCTAGTTCTGTGCCATACCTTTCTTAGATTACGACGTTCCAGTATTTTGTCTTTGATGGTTTTAGGATATTCGTTGAGTGTTTGAGGTAACTTTTTTCTCACTTTTGTAGAGAAAGTAGCTGCTTTATGTATGATCTTGTTGAGGTTTTCAATAGCATCTTCTATGTCATCAGCTGTTTTCAATGGGTTAATCAGTTTGAGCTCAGTTGAGATTTTGTCCTGGTACATCTTCCAGTTAGTATCTTTGTTGTAAAGTCTTTTTGCGGGTTGCACCATCACCACTGTCGTACTAACGTCTAGAATGACTGGTGTGTGGTCAGAAGATAGATCTGTACGGTTTTGTATGGTCATATAGTTCTGACTGATGTTTTTCGATAGGGTAAGTAATACATGATATAACTACAAAATCTCTAAAATTTACAAGAGATAACAACTGAATATTTAATTTTATTTGATATAACGATCTGTTAATATAATAAACGATTGACATAATTTTATAATGACTAATTTCTATAAGCATAACAATCAATGAATATAAAATCGTTTTGTATAACACTCAAAAGACATAAAACTTATTTGGTCTAATTTTCTTTTCTTCCTGGCAAGTAATCTAACACTGATGTACCGTGGAATGGGGTTAGTTTGATTCACGGGGTAACATTGATAAAAACTTTAAATTTTTTTAAAACAGGAATTGTTTAATTTCTGGACGCAACCGAAAAATTTCGTCTTTTGCATTGGCAGCACTGTGTGTCACTCTTTGACATTGCCCAAGCGCTGCACGTACAAACAGATCACTACCGGAGATTTTCATAAAAAACTGTGAGTATTGTGTTTAAAGTATTTTAGGGGTTAAAATAACTTCCAGGGTACCAGATTGGATATGCAAGTTGCTAGAAAAAATGATAGTTTATGTTGTTATGTGTTTAATTAGCTTGAGAAAGAAGTTGTTTTTGTATTTTAACCTCCAAAATTTCATTCAGTGGTGGTTTATTTTCTATACGGGGTGTCATTGATCACAGGCATGGGGTTACTTTGGTCATTGATCAATCTCACCCCATGACATTTTTAACATATATTATCAATATATTTGCAATGATGGCTGCTTTATATGATTTTTTTTTACTTTCAGCGCTATGCCAAGAACATATATGAAGCGTTTAGGCGCTCGCGCCTATCGGAATTCTAATGAAGACGTGTTAGAACGAGCAGTAGCTAGTAGTGATTTTTTTCTATTTTTACTTAACATTTAAGATTTTGACTGATTAATGTTCCTAATTATGTTTTTACAATTAATATATCTCAATGAAACGTTAAAATAAACGTGATTTTTCAAAAAGTTTTTTTTGCCTTGATCAATGTCACCCCTAAACTTTAAAAAAATTAATATCTTTTTTTGCACTTAGCCGATTTTTTTTGTTCTTTCGAAATAATAACGTTTAAAGAGGTTACTATCATTTGCCGTGAAAATATTAGGGGGTATCAAAGTAACCCCACTTACGGTTTAACATTGACCACTCACATTTATATTTTTCATCGACATATTATTTATTTAAAATAGAATCTAATTCATTGTATCGATTGTATAGTAAAAACCGATATTCCAATTTTTTTTTTCGTCTTCGGTACCTTTGTATTTTAGAAAATACAGCCCTTTGAATTTTTAAATTGATCAATGACACCCCATTCCACGGTACTAAGTACTAGTACCACCTGCAATGAATGATTGACGGAGCCCCGCTTCGCGGGGCTCCTATTTCTGCGTACAGGGTTTAAAGTAACCTAACACGAAGGGAATGGCGGGGTCTTCAGACCCCGCCATCCCCTTCGAACCTAACCTCTCCGTGTCGGGGTGCCCCAAGTCCCGAGCTCGCTTCGCTCGCTCTTGGATCCTAGGTCAAATAACTGATAATACCTGTCATGCTGGCTCGACGGAGCCCCGCTTCGCGGGGCTCCTATTTCTGGGTGCAAGGATTAAAGTAACCTAGGGTCTTTCAGACCCCGCCATCCCCTTCGAACCTAACCTGTCCGTGTCGGGGTGCCCCAAGTCCCGAGCTCGCTTCGCTCGCTCTTGGATCCTAGGTCAAATAACTGATTACTACCTGTCATGCTGGCTTGACGGAGCCCCGCTTCGCGGGGCTCCTATTTCTGGGTGCAAGGTTTAAAGTAACCTAACACGAAGGGGATGGCGGGGTCTTTCAGACCCCGCCATCCCCTTCGAACCTAACCTGTCCGTGTCGGGGTGCCCCAAGTCCCCAGCTCGCTTCGCTCGCTCTTGGATCCTAGGTCAAATAACTGATTACTACCTGTCATGCTGTCTCGACGAAGCCCCGCTTCGCGGGGCTCCTATTTCTGGGTGCAAGGTTTAAAGTAACCTAACACGAGGGGGATGGCGGGGTCTTTGAGACCCCGCGATCCACCTCGAGCCTAACCTGTCCGTGTCGGGGAGTCCCAAGTCCCGAGCTCGCTTCTCTCGCTCTTGGATAATTAATTTTTCTAATAACAATAGCAATCAGGAAGGCAAACAATCAAAATTCAAAGGATAAGCCAAAGTTTTCAAAGAAAATAGTTTAAACGTTAAATTATATGTTTCAAACGTTAAATGTAATGATTTTCGGTTAAATAAACGTTATATCAAATAAAATTATATGAAATGAGTTTTAGAATAACACAAACAGTATGTGTAAAGAAATTATATCAACCGTTGGTATATCTCACGTTGATTATATCACGTGAACGTTATTGAAATGAAAATATATCAAATAACTTTATATGAAATGAGACGCACCCTTTTCGATATGTAGAAGTCGAGTAGATCTGGAATTTTATTTCGATCTGTTGGCCAGTATGTTGGTTCCCGTGCGCTCATGCAATCGAGTCTTAAGTCCTGTACTATGTTATACAGTTGTCTTCCGCGGTGTGTGATTAACCTTGAGCCCCAATAGATATGTTTTGCGTTCCAATCCCCGCCACAGATAAATCTGGAGCCAAGGGAAGAGAAATACTTATTGTAGTCATCTTTAACTATGTTGTGCCTGGGTGGGCAATAAACCGCAGAAAAGACTGTCTCTACTTTTTCATTGACAACTACTTTTATTGAAGTAGCTTGTATTTTGTCTGTGTAGTATTTTTCTAGTTCATAATGTTTTATATTATTTTTTATAATTACTGCGGTTCCACCATGGCTATTACCAGACGGATGGTTGGTTGTGTACACTGAATATTTTTGTAGGTTAAAGTGAGATTTTTCAGTGAATCTTGTTTCTGAAATTAATGCTATGTCAATTTTTTCTAGTTGTAGGAATGTTTGAATTTCTTGACGACGATCCGTCAAGCCGTTGGCGTTCCAAGAAACTACTCGGAGAATGTTCATTTTGTAACGAGACTTGAAACTAGCTGGATCATACGGTCCATCATTTTATCCATCATATTGTACATAATTTGTTGAAATTTGGCGAACATTAGTTCTAATCTGTCTGAAAAGTTTTCTGCATTAGGTAGTTCCTGAATAGGTCGATCTTTTGTAATATCTGCGTAGCTTCCTTTGTTTTTGTGTTTTTGACTTACAGGTTCAGCTGTTTCTTCTGTTATTTTAGTTGCTTTTGCAAGTTGAGTTTTATTTTCTTTGGTATTTTGTTTGGTTTTAAATAGTCTTTCCTTGTATTGTTTATATTTTGTGCACCCTTTATAGCTTGCTGGATGTTTGTCTTGACAATTCGCACATGTAGCATCTGTTTCTGGTGGTTTGGTGCATACAGAGGTCGGATGTTCATTACCGCACTTTACACATCTGAATGGTCTAAAGCACTGATTTTTGGTATGTCCAAACCTTTGGCATCTGCAAAATGCAAATGAGAGATCTAGCAAAATATTTTTAAAGATATCGTTTCTAGAAAAAAAAAAAAACTGATTTTTTATGAATTAAATTTTGATAAGATAATCTAGTCACCCCTGCTTTTATTAATCATCTGATCCCGAATAGAAGAAGACATTGAGGTAAAAAAAAAAGTGAAAACAAACATGATCATAGCGATGACAAAAATGGAATTATTCAAATAAACTCACCAATCGTTATAACTGAGAAAAAGGACACTTACCATGATTTCCATCTGCTCCAAGTATTCCTCTTCGGCCTCCACCATCTTAAAGACGAGGCTGTTCCTCTTCCGCATGCTCTCGGCGTGAGGACTCTTGATGTACTCGTCCACAATTTGCTTCCAGCGCCGACGGCATAACCAGCCGCGGAAGAAGCTCTGTGCAATAAACGTAAAGATGGAGTGGCGATACGACATAAAAAATGCATAACATATTCAACCTATAACTTCACAATACTACGCCTGTGTTCTACCACTTGTGAGCGTGTGTCCCGGCGAGGAATTGTTGGACAAGAATCCCACATCAACTTTCTATGAAAGCAACGATTGCCATCCGGGAAAAGTTCTCTAAAGGAAAGGCCATAAATCCAATGGAAAGCCTGATTTCAATCATATTTTCTCCACGAAAACGATATACTACCAACACTTATAATAATTTACTTACCTGAACTTTCTTGATCTTCTTGAGCTCGGCTGGGTCTATTTCTGGTGAGTGGCTTGGTGAGGAACTGGAGGTGGAAGCAGCACGTGTTGCTGGCTCATGTTCCTTCTTATAGGTGCACAGCTGCGATCAAAAGCATTCCTTAAGCCTTCCAATTTTTGTATGATCATAGGTAGGCTTAATTTTCAAAACAAAAGTAAGGTGTTTTCTCACGGGCACGCCGCAATTGCGGCGGTAAGACCCCTCTTTGAGGAGTGGCTGGAGAGAAGTCATGGCGTCCTTACTTTCCGCCTGACGCAGGTCCTCACCGGGCACGGATGCTTCGGGAGGTACCTGTGTCTAATGCGGAAGGAGGAAACGCCTGGGTGTCACCACTGCGAAGATCGCCCGGAGGACACGGTGGAGCATACGGTGCAGGACTGCCCAGCCTGGGCGGAGCACCGACGTGTCCTCACGGCTGCGATAGGCGGAGACCTCTCGCGCCCGGCATTGGTTGCGGCCATGCTGCGGGGCGAGACGGAGTGGGAAGCGGTCAGCTCCTTCTGCGAGGCAGTAATGCTCGCGAAGGAGGAGGCGGGCCGCGCGCGAGAGAGGACAGTGTCCTCCTTGCGCCCCACCCGCGGTGGTGCACGCCCACGGCGACGGACGTCGCAGGACGATCTCCGGCCACCGTAGGCGCGGGCATGCGGGCAGCGAGTAAAGGGCAACTCGCTGCCCGACCATGGACCATGCCCGGGTCGACGGCGCGTTGTGTCCCACGCGCGCCTCAAAGAGCGTCATCATAATGACGGGGCCCCCCTCTCAGAGGGCCAAAGCCTGCCGGGGTCGCGGGATTATTTCCTTACCGTGACCCCGGAACATAACAGGCTACTGAAGGACACCGTGGATTTTAGTCAGTAGAAGTCTGACAGTCCCTCCCGCCCTGCCCGGGGCTGGAGGACTCATTTGATGATTTTGCCACGTAAAAAAAAAGGTGTTTTCTCAAAGGTACAGTCAGCATCGAAAGTTGCTGACCACATTCAGATTTTCAAAATCGCTGTTCACCCTAATAATACGTAATAATACGGTGTACAGCGATTTTGAAAATCTGCGAATGTGGTCAGCAACTTTTGATGCTGACTGTACATATTATTCTCTGACAAAATGTACTTAATTTGATTAACTTTGAAATAAAGTAGGCCCACTTTTTTTTTAATCTAGCAGTTCATGTAACCAGAATATTTAAAACTCACTTCAGTCCTTAGTTTCTTGACCTCGCTGGCGAGCTCGTCACACTGTTGCGCGTACTGCCAGCGCGACGTCCTCTCACTCTCCACCACCTGCAGCAGATGCAGCTGCTTCTGCTCCAACTCCTCCTTCTGCAGGAGCAGTTTGTTGAAACTGGCGACGAGAAGATTAAGTTACATGTATTACGGTTGGCGTCGTGGCTGAGCGATATATGTTGGAACCCCGCACGGAACAAAAATTTGTATGATCTGCAAGTTGTTGTTCCGGGTCTGCGTGTTTGTGTGAGTTTCTATGTTTGTAAACGCACCCACGATACAGGTGAAATTCCTAGTTTGGGGCAAGGTAAGAAAAAAATGAAGGCTAAGTAAGATCTAAGGAACGAAAATTCTAAACCAATACAATGATTGATAAAGATCTGGGCACGCCGCAATCGCGGCGGTAAGACCCCTCTTTGAGGAGTGGCTGGATAGGCGTCACGGCGTCCTGACCTATCGCATGACGCAGGTCCTCACCGGACACAGAGGTTTCGGGAGGTACCTGTGTCTGATGAGAAAGGAGGAAACGCCTGGGTGTCACCACTGCGAAGATCGCCCGGAGGACACAGTAGAGCATACGGTGCAAGACTGCCCCGCTTGGGCAGAGCACCGACGTGTCCTCACGGCGGCGATAGGCGGAGACCTCTCGCGCACGGCATTGGTCGCGGCCATGCTGCGGGGCGAGACGGAGTGGGAAGCGGTCGCCTCCTTCTGCGAAGCAGTCATGCTCGCGAAGGAGGAGGCGGGCCGCGTGAGAGAGAGGACAATGTCCTCCCTCCGCCCCAACCACGGTGGTGGACGCCCACGGCGACGGACGTCGCAAGACGATCTCCGGCCATTGTAGGCGCGGGCATGCGGGCGGCGAGTAAAAGGCAACTCGCGTCCATTACAGGCGTTATGTTAAATTACTTAAGGTCGCTAGTTCTAGCAATACTTATCATTATTTGGTGATTTTCGGCACTTTCAGAAATTAAAAAACGTATGAGAATTACGAATCTTCGAACTTGTGTAACTTGAGCCGAGAGCAATCCCACAACTTTTGTGCCATAGTAACTATTGTTCTAAATGACTAGTACTACCTATAGATACCAATTTTTTTCGTTGGCTCTTTCAGAAAAGTCCCAAAAATGTATGGAGCGTGAAATATGTTCTCATTTTTTATTTTGTAATAAAGTTACTTTTCAAAAACAGGATTGTTGTTAATATATTACCTAAATTTACAGTTATTAAACAAAAATTAACTAAAATCTTCACGCCGCCGGCTTCACGCCGCCGCCGAGGTAATTTTAAAGGCGCGCCGCCGCCGGGTTTTATTAACTCGGCGCGCACATCTAGTCAGTACAAGTCTGACCCTACCGGCCTGCCCGGGATGGGAAGACTCATTTGATTATTTTACAACGCTAAAAAAAAAAAAATGATGGATAAAGATTTTTTTTGTTTTCGTTGACGAATGTTAGGTACCTATTACGTTGTAGGTAGTCAGAAATGTCATCAGGAAAATGCCTTCGGATTTATCAAAACGCATAGCTTTTTGCTAATTTGAAAATTTTGATACAATATGGATGGAGATTGCAGTTATAATTTCATAGTTACAATTTCACAATGACCTAATATAACTCAATTTTCAAATAAAATAATGTACTTTACTCAAAAATGTGGTCATTATTTTAACAACCTTGTTTGAGCAAAGTCGACTTTGCCGGACTGTTTCAAGGAGCGGCCAGCAATGTTTTTGCTGGTCGCTCTAACAGGCCGGCAAAACATTGCCGGCCGCTATTTTGACGTTTCTACGTTTTAAAAAAACAAATGCAAAAAGATTTTATATAAAACACAGCTGTTTGTATATAAAGAGGTAGGCACAAAAAGATTGTATTCCATATTTAAAAAAAAAAATACAAAGAAGGAACAAAAGCGCGGTTCAGCGAAATTTTTATTTTTATTTAGTGACTTTTTTGCTATAGGTAAGTAAATGAAGTACTTAATAAATGAAGAAAATATAGCAGTCAAACATCGCATTAAAATTATCGCAAACTATTAGTAAGTAATATGAAACCGGGAAAGTCGGTGTTGAATTTTAGTAACTGTATTTTTCATAATTGTTATTTTAATTAAATTTCTGGTTAATTAATATATATTTTATTTAAATCACTTGCTGGTTTTATGTAGGTTAGGTACTTGCATTTTTGAGTAAAGCACTATACAAGCCTTGGCCAACTATGACTGCTTCGATGGTCACGCTATGATTGCCTCGAGCTAGCTAATGATGGCCAAGCTGGAAGGCCTAGAGCGTAGCTAGACGCTCTAGGCCTTCCAGCTTGGCCATCATTGCAGCCCTTGCTGTCCTCGCTGTAAAGGCCTCGGCCTACGGCCTCGGCCTTTATCTCAGCTCGTCCATCCAGTGCTGCATGCTGACCGCGCTGTGTCGGCCTGGAGCTGCGCTACGCTGCGCTGTCGGCCATCATCAGCGCGACCAGCAAAGTAGCCATTATAGGCCGCGGCAGTAATGTACTATAGAAGGTTACATCTGTAATACCCGAAGGGCAAAAATGTGATATTTTATTTTATACAATACACAATGTCGGTTTGAATTCAAGGATTTGAGAAAAAAACGTTGACGATCACAAGATCCACGTGGTATGTACTCAGATAAAAAAAAAATAGTACTAGGTACATACAATAAGTGAAAATTATTAATATCCTCACTCTCTTTTAAAACTGCATATTTACAAAAATAGAAAGTTCCTGTGTTGAAACCCATTTATCATATTGGCCCGAGTTCCGCGTCCGGTTTGGAAACGGTTTTCTCGTAAACGGATCACGGATGCAAAATTGAAGGAACAGCATACATAATCGGATTTTCTTTCTGGAACATCGGTTTGGCATGTATTTTGGGTCATAAAATATGGATATAAGAAGGCCGAAGTTTGAATTGTGGAGTTACAGGCGATACATTGATGTCAAGAGCTTCAAGGATTGTCTGTCTGTAGCACCGTAGTTTGATTTATGTGGTTTTTTTTTCATTTAAAATCTGGTGTTCTAGCGATGGTTCTTAAGGCCTAAAACCTTAAACCCACAGAGCGCGATCCGGTACTGCGATCTGATTCAGCGATACGATCTCATCGCATTCGATCTCTGTAACGTTTGGATGTCCATAATTGTGTTATCTCACTATCGGCGTCAGATCGCGTTGCATTCAGTCTTTACAGAGATCGCATCAGAGCAGATCAGATCAGATCGGCAGATCGTGTCGCCGGGACGGATCATGCTCTGTGGGTAAAAGCCTTTAGTTATGTTTTAGAAAAATGGTTGAGGCTTTTCATGGCGGGATTTCATTGTGGGTGTTTTTACAAACATTTAAACTCTTTTATAAATAAAAGTTAGTGAAAACTTTTGGGTTCTGAGGCCCTAAATGACTTTTCCGTTTTTGTGACTTGAAGTAAAGCAACTGGAACTTTGACGATAATTTGAATAGTTAGTAGGGGTTGCAGAACCGGTACTTTTTAACACCCGGTACCGAAGTTTCGGTACTGGGACATGGAACCGGGATTTCCCGGGAAATTCGGTACTTTCGGTACTCACGTACAAATGTCGCTATTAACTTATCGTATGAAAGGCACGAGTGCGTGCACACTACATAAAATTTTCTAAATAAGTTGAAAAATGAAGTCATTTCAAATGTGGGTGGGATGGAGTAGTTCATAAGGGTCGATCTCCAGAGGCATTTTTTTTCGTGTCGGGCTGAATAAACCCATTTTAAAATTGAAAAACGTTTTCCCAATATTTTTTTATATGCAGTTCAGTGTCTAATCTACCTGGTACAAGGCTAATATTATGAATAAGTTAATTTAAAATATTTTAAAAAAAATCTTAAACCCTAAAATCCTGATCGCTCTGGGTTGTCCTCACTCCCGATTGAATGAAAAAAATATTCTTTATTTTTTTAATGAGAAGCTACATATTAAACAACTTATTTAGATTACATAAGAAATAGTTAATCTTCATTGTTATAAAATACTTGTAGTTTTATTATGAATACTTTTGCCACAATTTGAATTTAAATTCGTGTCCGGGCATTTTATCTCATCGCTCTGCGCTGAGGTAAAACATCGCGCTCATGCCTAGTTACGCGTTATAGACACTCTATTCCACTCTCGCTGGGTAGCACCAGCAGTGGTCTAACCGTTGAGGAAGATACCTTCGTGCCACGTATCCGCGAAGGTAAGTTCACGAAGGCAAGTTTATGATTACTCTGGATTTGGTTCTCGAATTTTATGATTGATATGGCACGTTATTCAAATTAAATATTAAGCTTGTAAATTTGTTTTTTATGTGAATTGGGTGATCTTCATGATGGTTTTTATGACACGTAATTATAAATTTCTACTGCTTTTAAATTCGGCTATATTCATGATTTTGTGACTTTTTCTGATCGCTATGGCTGTGATTGCTCTGTCCAAAAAGACCAGAGCAATGATATTTTGCATTAATTGTACGTTATAAAACTATTTAAACATCTTAAAAAAAATGAGATTCGCAGTTCGGCCTGTATGTGTGTATGAATGTTTGTCCGCGATTATCTCGCGTTTGGCTGAACCGATTTTGATGAGGTTTTCAGAAAAGTGTTAGTTTTATTCTGGGAACGGTTTTAATATAATTATAATTACACGAACCGTCTCGAACACAGACTTGATGACTTCCAGCCTCCCGAACAAGCCGGTTTCCGAAGAGGCTATAGTACCATAGACCACATCCATACGCTGCGGCAAGTTATACAGAAGACCGAAGAGTATAACTTGCCATTATGCTTAGCGTTTGTGGACTATGAGAAAGCCTTCGATTCGGTGGAAACATGGTCGTTACTTGAGTCACTCCAGCGATGCCGTATTGACTATCGGTACATCGAGGTGTTGAAGTGCTTGTATAATAACGCCACCATGTCGGTCCGAGTACAGGAGCAGAGCACGAAGGCGATTCCATTGAGAAGAGGCGTAAGACAGGGGGACGTTATCTCCCCGAAACTGTTTACTGCTGCAATGGAAGACGCCTTCAAGCTCCTGGAATGGCAAGGACTTGGCATCAACATCAACGGCGAATACATCACTCACCTTCGGTTTGCCGACGACATCGTAGTCATGGCAAAGTCGATGGAGGAACTCAGCATGATGCTCGATGGCCTCGACCGAGTTTCACAACGGGTGGGCTTGAAAATGAACATGGACAAGACGAAAATTATGTCAAATGCCAATGTTGTGCCCACCCCAGTCTCTGTTGGAAACTCGGTACTCGAAGTTGTTGACTCATATATCTACTTAGGACAAGCAGTCCAGTTAGGTAGGTCCAACTTCGAGAAAGAGGTCAACCCTCCGAATCCAACTCGGTTGGGCAGCGTTCGGGAAACTACGCAATGTCTTTTCGTCCGACATACCTCAGTGCCTCAAGACGAAAGTCTTCAACCAATGTGTGTTACCAGTGATGAGATGTGCTATCGGCCTCATCTCAAAGCTCAAAGTCGCTTAACGAGCTATGGAGAGGGCTATGCTAGGTGTTTCTCTACGTGATCGAATCCGATATGAGGAGATCCGTAGACGAACTAAAGTCACCGATATAGCCCACGGGATTAGCAAGCTGAAGTGGGAATGGGCAGGCCATATTGCTCGCAGAGCAGATGGCCGATGGGGTCGAAAAGTATTAGAGTGGAGACCACGGACTAGCAAGCGCAGCGTAGGACGTCCACCAGCAAGGTGGACAGACGACCTTATAAAGGTCGCCGGAAGACGCTGGATGCAGGTCGCTTCCAACCGGTATATGTGGAGATCAAAAGGGTAGGCCTATGTTCAGCAGTGGACGTCCTATGGCTGAGATGATGATGATGAACGGTTTTAATATATAAAACTAATGGATATCTTGTGACATTACCCACATACACCCATTTTTTTGCTGACTTGTATTGTAGATTTTCAAAGACACCGATTTAATTGAATATCTAAACTAAAAGCTTTTTGAAAAAAAAGGAACCGACTTGAAAATCAAACACAAAAAAGTATAAAATAACTTTTCTTTCGGAAGTCGGATGGCCATAGCCAGTGAAATAAAAAACAAAGCCACCGACTTCCGGAAGAAAAGGTATCACTTACATGTTATCTTGTTACACGGATACCAACTGAATTTGACTAAAAACGCCAAAACTAATAATTTTTTATCAATATTCTTTTTTTTTTAAATTGGTTTGACCATTTATGATCGCTCTGGCACCAATTATGATTGCTCTGGTCGCGAAATTTTTTGAACTTAAATATTTCCATAACTGTTAGTGTAAATTGAAGGCCAAAAGTAAAAATATACTATTTTAATATCATACTTTTTAATGAGATACATAATTACCGTTAAATATCAATATCTGAAAAGCACCAGAGCGATCACACGAATACGCCCGTTTTGGAGATCCACCCATAAACTTTGTTTTATTCGTAAATCTATAATTGGCAATAATCATCAGAACATAATCTCAAGGAACCGAATTTAAATGCTTTTTTAAGCTATTGCATAGCTTTTATCGCGGGCTCTGATCGCGGCGCGGCGCGGTGACCCAATCAAGACATTCCCAACAAAAACCTAATGAAAATATCCGACACCACGCATCGTCTAACGTCGTTTCAGTTCGGGAGACTTCGGTAATCATAAAAATATCCGTCCTATAAACAATTTACTTTATCTTTCTAATTCTAAACGGCTAGCTGCAAAAGGAGTTTTCACAATGAAACCTACTAATAAAATTCTCCTGCAACAAAGAAGTTCTATATTACAGTAGTGCATCACAAACATTTTAATTTTCTTTTAAAATAAAATACTTATTTGTTATGCAAGGCTGCAAAGTTGATATTTCGCGCGAAAATTACGGTACGAGCGTGGCGAACTTTTCAAAGGTACGAGATGCAGAAAAACTTTGCTTTCGAATGCAACACACAACTTTTCACTTCGCTAAGCGAGGCAATGCAGTGGGGACGGCTCTGCGCCTCGCCTGCTTGTGAAGAAAATAGTTGACTACAAGATATTTTGTCCGAATTTTGAACAAATCTTTGCGCGAAAAATGGAGTTTTGCGCGTTTTGCGTGCAAAATGGAGTTATTAAACTTCATTTTGCACGCAAAACGCGCGAATGAATAGAATCTTTCCGAGCGAGTGAAGTGGAAAAAAAAGGTAGCTTCTCGCAATCTCCGAGTGCCACATGTATTGTATTTTTTATATTGATATAAAAGTAACTTTTAAATATAATAATTAAAATATGTCAGAACTATATTTTGAATATTGGAAATTCCTACTATATTTTGAATTAGAAATAAGTCTATCTTTGTCACGTAATTGGTTTCTTCTTTCGTCTATATAATAAGTCTTTAAAATCACATTCTTTTTTCCTTTTTTCCTACTAAATAATATATAAATATCATTAAACAAACTGTAGCAAAACAAAACTACTATAATTCTTTTTCGAGATGAAAAAAAAATTAAAACTCAAGAAAAGAATGTAACAAACGCTATTTTCTTTAAAATAAATGTAGTATCATAAAAAAAATGTAAAAGCTTTTTAGAGATTAATAAACCAAATAATTATAAAATACACAAAATCTGAGCATGATTAAGTTATTCTCTTCAAAATGAAAGTAATGCAATAAATGAATCATAATCATCATCATAACTGACCCCTTATTTACATTGCTGATTAGTTTTTGTTTATGAAATTCTCATTATTTTCAAATAAAATGTTTTATATCAACAATATTGTAAAAGAATAGTTTATTGGATATGATTTGTAACTTTATATTGGAAAAAAGAAGGAAAATAATAAAGTACCGAAAGTATCGAAAGTACCGGGACTACGGGTCGAAGAACCGGTACAGGATTGCTTTAAAAATTCCCGGGATTTCCCGGTATTTTCGGTACCGGGATTTCCCGGTTGCATGCCCTAATAGTTAGTTTCTCGTCCATACGAAGCTCTTTTTCAATTTCTCATACAATAAACGGAATAAATACTTCAAGTATCTACTTGAATTAATAAATAAAATTGAGAAATCTTGTGATACGGTCTCAGTTATGTTTTTTCCCAATTCAAAACGGGTTTTCGAGACTAATAGAAACAAATATTCCGAAACATTTTTAATCTCAATTACACGGTCATTTAATAACTCGAAATCGTCGTATCACGTTCCAAACATTAATACCGAGACCTCACTGGGGACGTTGCTATGTTAGGGCTGCTACACACGTTTCGGCACGATTAAATTGGGTACAACCGCCTGGCAAAATTTAATATAGATGCGAATATACACGTAGCTAAGAGAATGGGACAAAGCCGCTCATGTTAGCTCGCATTGAGTCGAGCCCGATTGAACATGTATTAAGGGATAAAAATTGCAGAACAGAATTTATTCACACTTCTGTTCTTTCCGGGTACTCGACTCCATCTAACTTATGTTTATAATGCTATTTACGGAAAAAAGTCAATAAAACTAAAAAAAAGTAAAAAAAAAACTTAAACCTACAAAATAAGTTTTCTTTCGAAATTGAGTGGCTTTGTTTGTTTTTTAATTGACTTTTTTGCCACGGAATTTCTGCACACATGGCCGAACAAATCTGTGGCAACCCTTTCACAGGACAATCACCACGACAATCTCGGTGAGGGATGGTTTGTAACGTTGCATGCTTTCATTATAATGGCACGCCTGCTTGCTTTCGTTTTTACGCCTTTTACATTTACTCAAAAATGATTACGCGTGGTCATACATAAAAATAAAATACTTAAAATTAATAAATACATGTCGCATTGTAAACTTGCTCCTTTTTTTTACGTCGGTTAATAAAAGGCACTATGTTAAATATTTTTTGTATGCAGTGTAGAATCACATAATTAATAATTATGTTACAATTTAGCGGAAATCTATGGAAGTAAAATGTTATGCAATTTCAATATTAGTTACAATTCCGTAGTATCAAAAAAAATACAACCTTTTGTCTGCAGTTTCAGTCACGCTTTATTCTTAAACTATCTCGCAGACCCCCTTATTAATGAAACGAGAAGTAAAGCTACGCCAAACTTAATCCTTAAAAATGTATGGTTAGTCCGAAGATTATCCTGGTTGTAACTTTAGTCCACGTTTACTAATAAGGGGGTTAAAGAATAGCCTATGACATTTGGAGATAATGTAACTTCTTCTTAGTCATCACAAATTTCAGAACAGGATCAGCAGTTCCAAAGATTAGCGCCAACACCTAAACTTATCAATTTCACCTCTTTATTATATGTATTTGTTTGCAAAAGTTTGCTTTTGGGATTGGGCAATCTATCGCTTATTTATTCGCTTCCCTAACTAAACTAAATACTTAAAATTCAATAGAGGTAAATCATCTTTATTATTATTGAAAAGAAAGATGGCCGCTATTAATGTTTTTATTTGAAAGCTGATTTCCAATAACTACACTGATATACTAAGAAATGCCAAGTGCGTATAAAGTTCATTTTAGTGTAACATCCGACTTTCCACATGATTGCTTCGCGGAGCGCCTGTCGTTTATTTTTCAAAGTCCTTAGAGAAATCATACTCTCGCTGTATAATTTTCAACGTAGCTTGAAATGGCAGCCTATCTTGGCATAATTGGGTGTTTAAATAGGTAAGTCTTCTTATTTAACAAAACCCATTTACAGATAGTTTGTTGTATGGTACTGGTTTTTTTAATTGTGATTAAATCATCAAATGAGTCCTCCTTCACTGGGAAGACTCATTTGATGAGTTTACCTACCAAGTATGAAGATTTTCAATTAATTTCTTTAATTTACGACTAATGGAGGTAATAATATATTAAAATCCACCCTCAACTCTTATCTGTCTGTTTGTTTGTTATTTTAATTTAGAAAGGTCTTGAAATAATAGACTCAGACCGGATTTCATTTCAGGAGAGGCTTAATTGTTTATTCTTAATATAATAAGTACTTATTATAAGTGTAATAATGTTCATTTATAAAATTGAATGATGCATGTTATGAGCTTCCCGTAATGTTATCCATGTTATTTTCTAAATCTTGTTGTTCGCGTTGCTCTACTCTAGGAAACTCTTCTGTATCGTGGAAGCGTTTACATACATAGAAACTCATATACACAGACCCGGAAAAACTACTCGCATTTCATAGAAATATTTGAACGGTGCGGGGATCGAACCCGCACGTGCTGCGTAGAGCTCTGAAACTGAATCAGTAGGTCGGCTGAAGCTCGGCTTCAATAATGATTTTCAGTGAAAACTGGAAAAATACAACTCGTTAGTTAAATTGTAGCAAAACACGTAAATATTTCAATTAAAATATTGCAAAACTCCCAGGCGTTATGCATCATGTTGATTATTTGTTACACGGTATTATTTTAACCTCTAACAGAGAATTCTGCTCTGCGGTTTAATTAATCATTAAAATTTTAATTGCAATTGCGTAATAAATATGGCGGTCATTTATTATTGTTGTTTGTGGAGTGTTTTGTAAATCTATTGTTTGTAATGCATTATTTTGTGGAATTTGCTTTCCTGGCTTCAGTTATTTACTTGGTAAATTTGCATTAATGCTTTAAATAACAAAGACAGGAAAAGTGCAAAATCCTTCCACACTGGGTGCCCTATTGGTCCCACACTGGGTGAAATATCGGTCCCTCCCACTGGGCGCGATTTCTGTCCCAATATGGACACCCCAATCTGTCCCACGATGGGGGCCTTATCTGTCCAACATTAGGAGCCAAATCTTTCCCGCATTGGACGCCGAATCTGTCCCACAATTTGCGCCAAATCTGTCCCACATTGGGTGCCAAATCTGTCCCACGTTGGGCGCCAATTCGGTCCCACGTTGGGCGCCAATTCGATCCCACGTTGGGCGCCAATTCAGCCAGAATTGTCACACGGAGTCATTAAGTTTAATTTCTTTATTTTTCTACATTTCTTGATTATTTCGTACCAGAACCAAACATGAATGTTATACGTAGGTACCTTTTTGCTTTTCAAACTCTATGACCAGAATTTACCAAATGCTGTTTTAAGCTTAAAACCTTAAAGTAAATCACCGCTTACCTGTCTGTCCCTATGTATGCTTCTATTAGATCTTTATGACATCGCAACGGATTTTGATGCGGTTCGGTTTTTTAGTAGATATAGTGATTGAAGAGAAAGGTTTATATGTATAGAACATGGATAATAAATAGTAGAGATAGCATCCGTGCGGAGCCGGGGCGGGTCGCTAGTTTCCAATAAAACTATAATAAGACCTGTACCCTTAGCACGAATTTTCACTCTTTTACTTTACAGCGTCTTTCCAGTATTTACAGCGTTTTTGTATGAAAAAATGGAACAGCGCCTCTGGTGTGCGAAGCCTGAACTAATTTTTCCTTTGAAAATTGTCAGTTTGAAATTGTCAAAGTTCCAGTTTACTTTTACGTCTAAAATACTGAAAATTCGTGCTAAGGGTACAGATATCAGAAATAACACTATTTGACCAATTAACGTTTTTAACATGACGTCAACCCACGTTCCTAATAATATAAGCAGTTAATTAGGTTACGCCCTATCGACCATCTATAAATTTTAAAATAAAATCTCTGTCCCTGTTATCACAAATGTCAAAGTGACCGTGACCCTGTTGCCATGGCAACCGATATCTCTAGTTACTACGCTTGCCCGCTTATGAGATGACACGTTATATCGTATCCGATAATACGGTGAACCTACGCTTTACTAGATCTAGGATATCTAGATTTGTATTAAGTTAAAAAAGTAACAAATATATGTATGTAATGCATATGTTCTTGGCACACGTAAGTAGCAGAATCATAATTTAATCATTTCTTTAGACTGTAACTTGGGTTGGTGTATAGCATATTCATGATGAGTATTTAAGCCTCTATATTTGTTATTAGCCTTTACCCCCCCCCCCTTCCCCCACCTTCTTATTGCTTATGTCACTTGGGACTAAAGCAGCTTTCAAATGGTGAAAGAATTTTTGAAATCTGTCCATACTAAAATCCATGGTTATCCTTCAATAGCCCTTTTCGTTCAGGTGGCCTACCACGAGCTCTTAACGCGATCCAGTTTACGCTCAGGGAAAGAGATGGCGCTAGACGACTTGTACAGCTCTGTCTCTTTCCCACAACCTAAACTGGATCGCGTTAAGAGCTCGTGGTAAGGCCTCAGGGGGGGTATTACAACGTATTGAAACCAGGCTTGTTCCGGCGAGTGAAAGTTACAGAGCTATACAAGTCGTCTAGCGCCATCTCGTTCACTCACTGGAACAAGCCTGGTCCCCGTTCCCTGACAGGCTAATGCATTTTCCCATACTTCGCGCAAATAAAGATGATATTTATTCATAGGCAGCAATATACCGTGTCAATATTTTATCCAACCGGAAAAAGAAGTCGTGACATACTCGTACTAATAATTCACTTTAATCTACAAACGCAATAGAGGAGGCCTTTGACTTCTCAGCGAGTTACAAAATGGCGGAACGGTGGGCCAGAATCGGCCAAACTTTCGGCATACAACTGAATAATTCAGTAGCTTTCATTATTAAAGTTACGCAGTATTATTTGGCCGCGAGGTTTGCGAGTCGATGATAAAATTAAAATTTTATGAAAAGGCCACACGGTAAATAAGCTTGTTCAAACTTGGAGAGGATTTGGCTACCGTTGTGGGGATGGACAGAGATGTAAGATTGCACTTCTAATTTGTATTTTATTTAAGATTTGAATATCTTAAAATGAGATCCGCCTTAGGTGAAGCAGAAGGGACTGTCAGTTTTCTCCTTTGCGTTCCAGGACTGCGCTATCCTGTTAAGACAATCCCGCAACCGCCGCAAGCATTCTAGTAGTTCTCGAAACTTTTAAGACAATATTGTGGAATAAGTACGAAATGCTTTGAAAGAGATTCCTTTTTTCAGCTGTCAAGATCCAAAATGAGTCTTTTACTATTAAATCAGTCTGCAATTGGGGGAGAAATCACACGTCGAACATAGAAATTCTTGCTTTTTTAAAGTCGTTTAAAAGAGGTTATTACTAAAATAACCTGTTTAACTGGTAAGTGAAGCATTTTATTTATGCACGGAATCAATGTCGAACTCAAAACATCAAACAAATAAAAAATGACAGCTATTTGCAATATCGCTTTGAGTCATCATCATCGACATCATCAGCCGGAAGACCCTTACACTGCCACGCCAAACGACAATTCGCCACTTGCATCCATCGGTTGCCCGCGACCCTCACGATGTCGTCGGTCCACCTAGTGGGAGGCCTGCCTACGCTGCGCCTTCCGGTCCGTAGTCGCCACTCGAGAACTTTTCTTCCCCATCGGTTGTCAGTTCTACGAGGGATGTGGCCTGCCCATTGCCACTTCAACTTGCAAATTTTATGAGCTATGTCGGTGACTCTGGTTCTTCGCCGAATATCCATTTTCCGGATTTTATCCCGCAAAGAAACTCCGAACATAGCTCTTTCCATGGCTCGTTGTTTTTGCCTTTGTTTTGTGAAGTAAACTGGAACTTTGATTTTTTTTAACAAACAAATTAGTTCCTCGTTCTTTCGTACCCTTTTCAATTAATTCAAGTACGCTGTACGCTGTAAATAAGATACAGAAATCTTGTGATAATGCCGCTAACCGTTTACAATTACGTACCAATGTAAATTCGTAAATGCACGTGTCTCACGGGCGTTCAAAATCAATAAGTAATTATTACCGAATTCGGAACGAGTGGCCAGAGACAAACGGATCCCTGCCTCATCCCTTATGCCAAGCAGCTAGGGTTGCTACATTCAATTTTCGAATTTCCCCAAATTCATTTGTTTCCTCCCAAAATTTTTCGTTTTGCTAGTTACTTTTAACATACTCGTAATATCATTATTTGGATTAAACAAATGATTTGTCTTACTAATATTATTAATGCGAAGGTTTGTGAAGACTGATTAATGGATGGATTTTTGTTACTCTTTCACGCAAAAGCTATTGAATGGACATAATATTATGTTTGGCACACACACATTTTTTATAACCTGAACACGTTTTTTGTTAAGCGTGGTAAAATCATCAAATGAGTCTCAGGCTGGACTGTCAGACTTGTACTGACTAAAATCCACGGTGTCCTTCAATACCAATTTCATTATTTTCAAATTAAATAATTTCGAGTTGTACCTACGAGTATAGCGGGCGGAGTCGCTGGCTGGTTATTAAAGAAATTATTAATCTATGTTAAATAAAAAATGAATTTAACACACTCCGTCTTGATATCCTTGGGAAAAAAAATAGATATTAAAGCTATGGAAAAAAATAAAATTTATAACCCAAGTTAATTTCCTCACTTCTCTTGCTATTTATTTTTTCATTTAATATTTTTCCTCGTAAAAGGGCTAAAAAACCCCAATGTACGAACGCTGCCTGTATCTGGGTTGCCTCGTGTCTATATCTGGGTTGTTCAGGCCTGTAACAGGGCCCTGTGGGTCAAGGACAATAATCTAGGACGTGTCCTCCGCAACTGTCTTGTAGCTTCGACGATTTCCGATTTCTGCTTTATTGATCTAATTATTATTTTCATTTTAATTCTGAGTGTTCTGTAAAAAACAAAGAGATTTCAAAGAAACTATAGAGCGGGCATTGGGAAGATTGCCATACAAAATTGTTGATGCCATGCGTCAGTAGCACAATCTAAGCGTTGCATAGCAACGCGACTACTAAACTGAGGGATTTTTTACCTATTGGTAAAAAGTTTTGGATCACAAATTTCTTCGTGATGTCCCGTCTATTGCTCGTATATAGTTTAATGTCTTTGGTAAAAAATCACGTTTGCAATCCCTGACAGGTTGTCAAAATCAATTAGTTTAAATTTCATATTTTATAACTGGTGCCAATTTTCTATTGGTCGGCGTTTAAACTACTTGTACCTCTCAAAATCTTCCCGAAATATTTAATTTCATAGGGTAAAACCACAAGACAAGGTAAATACGACAATCTTAATATTTAATGCGGATGATTCTCGATTACAATATGATAAATTAATCCACCGATCGAGAAATTTACAAAAACTAGATTTAGAAACAGGAAAAACAATCATCATCATCATCATCATCCTTTAGTTGTTGGAGCTTATCATAATCCTTTTTTAGATTGTTTTCATAGACCAGCAACAAAATGAAGCTTGAAGTGTTTTCTAAAACCACTTCAGCTTTTATCGCCTATTATTATTAACTAGCTATGCCCGCGACTTCGTTCGCGTGGATGTCGGAATTTAACAATGTATTTTTTTTGTGCGAAGCGCTTAATTCTCGCCAGATTTTTTATAAATCATATCGTTTTCATATAAACCCTATAATTAGAATTTAGTTAGATTTTTCAAGAATATTTTACGTGTTTGTAATAAACGCCCTCTGTCGTTCAAAGGCAGTACTATTCAATTGCTACTGGATTAGAGCACCCATTCCATCTCATTCCATCCCACTCCATCCCACTCCATACCACTCCATTCCACTCCATCCCACTCGATCCCATTCCATCCCACTCTATCCCACTCCATCCCATTCCATCCCACTCCATCCCACTCCATCCCATTCCATCCCACTCCATCCGACTCCATCCCACTCCATCCTACTCCATCCCACTTCATCCCACTCCATCCCACTCCATCTCACTCCAACCCACTCCATCCCAATCCACCCCACTCCATCCCACTCCATCCCTCTCCATCCTACTCCATACCACTCCTTTCCACTCCATCCCACTCCATCCTACTCCATCCCACTCCATCCCACTCCATCCCACTCCATTTATACTCCATCCTACTCCATTCCACTCCATCCCACTCCATCCCATTCCATCCCTTTCTAGTGTGAGTCAAATAAAAACCTTTTCTTTCTTTCTTTCTTTCTATTGCATCCCATTCTATTCCATTCCACTCTACTCTACTCTACTCTACTCTACTCTACTCCACTCCACTCCACTCCACTCCAAACCACTCCACTCCAGTCCAGTCCACACCATATTTGAATAGGTATGTTGTTTTTCTATTCCAAGCTAGATCGCGCTACTGAACTGCGAGCTACTCTCTTGCTACTGGATTAGAGAGCACCCATTCCATCTCATTCCATCCCATTCTATCCCATTCCATCCCACTCCATCCCACTCCATCCGACTCCATCCCACTCCATCCCACTTATCCCACTCCATCCCACTCCATCCCACTCCATCCCACTCCAACCCACTACATCCTACTCCATCCCACTCCATCCTACTCCATCCCTCTCCATCCTACTCCATACACTCCATCCCACTCCATCCTACTCCATCCCACTCCATCCTACTCCATCCTACTCCATCCTACTCCATCCCACTCCATCCCACTCCAACCCACTCCATCCCACTCCATCCCACTCCATCCGCTTCCATCCCATTCCATACCTTTCTAGTGTGAGTCAAATAAAAACCTTTTCTTTCTTTCTTTCTTTCCATTCCATCCCATTCTATTCCATTCCACTCTACTCTACTCTACTCCACTCCACTCCACTCCAGTCCACACCATATTTGAATAGGTATGTTGTTTTTCTATTCCAAGCTAGATCGCGCTACTGAACTGCGAGCTGCGTGTCTCGGTGTAATCTGACCGTAATTTTACTTCTGGAACACTTTAAATTCAAATATCTTTTGATAGACTGAACCGATTTCAATGAAACAAAAACTAAATGTTACTTCAAGTTACGGTCGGTCGTTATGTATTAAAGTTATCTACATAGCTTTCGTACATTTTACGTGATGCCCGAACAAATAAACATACAAACAGACATACAGACAAACAGACAAAAATTCTAAAAATGCTAGAAATGAGTTCTAGTGGTTGTCCTTAAACACGCTGGCTATATTTTTTGAGTTTTTTTTTAATGTACAAAAAATATTTTTCTACAGTTTTATTATATGTATAGAAAACTTTTTCAAAAAAAAAATGTAACCGACTACAAAACAACCACAAAAAAGTTCAAAATAACCTACAAAATAACCTACAAAAAAACTTTTGTTTCGAAAGTCGGTGACTTTATTTTTTATTTCATTGACTTTTTGTCACCGACCTTCGAAAGAAAAGTTTTTTGTAGGTTATTTTGAACTTTTTTGTGGTTGTTTAGAAGTCGGTTACATTTTTTTTTGAAAAAGTTTTTTATTTTATCCTTTTTAGTTTCACTATTCAACCCAAATTATTGTCATATACATAATTTTCTTACATGTGCACTAAAATTTTGTAATCCGTAGCACCGGTAATAACAACGCCCATGTACCTATTTATGTACACAATGAGAACTACTAAAAATAAAAACTACTGCACCAAACTAAATGAAAATTTTATGGGACTAAATGGCAGATACATATATATATACCTACTGTATCTAACAAAAAAAGAATCATCGAAATCGGACCAGAAACCTCTGAGTAATCGGTGTAGAAGTTGAAAACTTTTTAGGTTTTTGTTGATTTTTCAAAAAGTGCTAGTCCGATTTTGATAAAATTTTGATGGGACCTTTCCGGAAGTATAATCTATCCAAAAAAAAAAAGAATTTTTCAAATCGGTTTTCAAACGACGGAGTTATGCCCGCACAAACATTTAAAAAAAAATACAAACATCCGAATTGAGAACCTCCTCCTTTTGGAAGTCGGTTAAAAAAATCTCATATATTATGGCTTCAAGGCTTAAATGAAAATATCAAAGTACAATCTTCTATCTATATCTTCTATCTATCTTCTATACTCTATACTTATAATAAATCTGTAGAGAGGTCAATTCTGTACATGAAATATATTTCCAAAATAACTATCAGGGGGTGATTAGGGATCGATACTGATGCCAAAAATGCAATTTATAAAATTATTGTCTGTCTGTCTGTCTGTCTGTCTGTCTGTCTGTCTGTCTGTCTGTATAACCGTTATAGAAACAAAAACTACTCGACGGATTTTGACGAAACTTGGTACAATTATTTTTCATACTCCTGCGCTGGTTATAGTATACTTTTCATCACGCTATAATCAATAGGAGCAGAGCAGTGAAGGGAAATGTTAGGAAAACGGGAGAAGTTACTCCGTACACGCTAATCTTCGGAATTACTGGACGGATTTGATTGGTTTTTTTTTTGTTATATAGCTATTAAGTCTGGGCAACATATAGGCTATAATTTATCTTGGAAACTGGAACACCTGATGCAGAACTGCAATTGATCAGCTAAACTATAAGAGATACAAAAATAGCGCCATAGCAAAAATTGATCCGCGTGATGAGCATTTTCTGCTGAGAAAATAAATTTGAAGATATAGAACACCTGATGTGGAACTCCAAGAGCCCAGCTACACTATTACATATACAGTAATGACGTCATAGCAAGAGTTATTCAGCCTGATGAGCACTCACTGTTGTCGTATAAAAACTGAAGATCTGGAACACCTGATGTGGAACTCCAAGAGCCCAGCTACACTATAACATATATAGGAATGACGTCTTAGAAAGAGTTGTTTAGTCTGATGGGCATTTCCTGTTGACTTACAAAAATGAAAGATCTGGAACGTCTGGAATCGTCATGCGCGTCCCGTTATTTCCCCGTCCCCAGGCTCTAAGAATTCGACATCAGACGTTTCAGATCTTCGATTTTGACGACCCAATTGTCGCTGGCATAAGCAACAGGATCCGCGTACGAAGTCGCTGGCAGAAGCTAGTATACAATATAACAGTTAAAAGTAATAATTTTTTTTTTTTTTTTTTTTTTTTTTTTTTATTCTTTATGTACAAATCAGTGGTACATAGGCGGACTTAATGCCACAAGGCATTCTCTACCAGTCAACCTTTAGGTGTAAAACAATACTGTGGTAGGGTACAACAAAACAACTAAAAACTAGTAAAAAAAGTAAAATAATAAAAAAAATAAGCTATACAACCTAAAATAATAATAATACTATTACATATATACAAATAATATAAACTAAACAATATTATAACAAATAAAATACTTAAATAGAAAGAAAAAAAACTTAAATAATTTATGCCATGACTCGACTTTTGATAATTAATTGAGAGCTAATTTATTCAGACGTATAGAAATTACGTACTTTTCCCTTGAAAGTAAAACTGCTTACAGCTTTTTTAATGCTAAAGGGTAGCGCGTTCCAGAGCTTAATGGTTGAGATAGTGTAAGAATTAGACATGAAACCGGTATGGTGTGAAGGAATTTGGAGAAGTAGATTTTTAGAAGCACGAAGGTTACGACTATGAGAACTGCCCAACACTTTGAAAAGAGTTTTTAAGTAATTAGGAGTACATGGATCGTTCATAATCTTGAAGAGCATGCAGAGAGATCTGAGGGACCTCCTGCGTCGGATAGGCAACCATTTAAGTTGGGAACGAAAAGAAGAAATGTGATCGTATTTTCGAAGGCCAAAAATGAAGCGAATACAGTTGTTGAGAAGTCGATCCAATTTATTAAGAAGTTCTTGGGATAAATCAGAATAACAAACATCAGCATAGTCAATAATGGGAAGCACAAGTGACTGGACCAAAGTGAGTTTGGTGCTAGATGGAAGGAAATGCTTGAATCTATAGAGAGACCGCAGCGAGAATGTGACTTTCTGACTCACCTGAGCAACGTGCTTCTTCCAGCTCAAACAGTCGTCAATGTACAGGCCCAGGTCTTTTACGTGAGGTGAAAGAGAGATGACGGAAATCCTCCTAAATCCTTTTAAAGTAAGGATTAATTTACAAAATCCTTTTCCTTAGTCGTAAGTTTATGAAATTCTTGCGTAAAGTTAATGTTCAGTTATTTCATACTCATATTCCTTTACCTCTGACTACACATACTGTATGTACACGTTATATACTGCTGTACGTAAACGAGGTTAGTTATGTACCACAATTTGCTATGCTTGCAGTTTGCTTATCATAACATACGAGTAGTAAGGTTTCCACGAGGCGGGCGTTAAGGGCAAACTGACAACTGTACCCTTAGCACGAATTTTCAGTATTTGAGACGTAAAGTAAACTGGAACTTTGACATTTGCAAACTGACAATTTTCAATGAAAAATTTAGTTCCTTCTCCGCACACCAGAGGCGCTGTTCCGTTTTTTCATACAAAAACGCTGTAAATACTGGAAAGATGCTGTAAAGTAAAAGAGTGAAAATTCGTGCTAAGGGTACTGTTGTTTATTGTACATAGACATAGGTACTGGGTGAATTTACCAACTAGAAAATAGAAATTTGCATGATTTTTTAATGAAACGTTTCCCCTGGCTAGAAATTTCATCCTGTGTCCTGGGTGCCTTACAAACATAGAAAGTTACATACACAGTTCTTTTTATTATTCATTATTTTTTTATTTTACTTTTCTTCCAACAATATTATGTCTTAACTGGAACTTAAAATTTAATCTTGTAATTACGCAATCTTTACAGTTAAATCATATAGTGTTTTGGTGCCATTGTCCCTGTAGAGAGGAGTCCCTGGTGTCCTAAAACACAGGTTATGGCCTAGATTAGGCACCAGTCTCCCACAAATTAACATAATACATTTACCTTAATTTTAGTTACATTTTAAGTTTTTAGCTCCTATATAAGTGTTGTTTGTGGAAGAAAATAAATATTTTTATTATTATTATACACGGACGCCTAGACCCGTAATAACTGCTTGTAGATCATACAAATTCTTCTTCCTTAACCCTTAATTTGGTAGCGTTAAGTATACTCAACATAACATTTGAAAAAATCTAGATGTCAAATTTTCTTCCGTGATTTCAAATTTTATAGGCTTGGAATACTTCAATGATAGTTAATTATATTAGGAAAAAGTTTCTACCGGCCTGTCAATATTTTACTTGACAGTAGCGAACCAGAAAACACAACGAGACAACGTCATCTGTGAACCATAAAGATAAATATTTATTTTTGTTGGGTTTTGGTCTAGTTTTGATACATATTTTGCTTATTTCTATTTATTTATTGTGTAATCAATACGTTAAAAATATTAGAAATCCATTTTTCACCTGGATAAGAACACGAGGAGTCAGTGAACTTGATTGTTAAGTATACTCAACAAAATTCGATGGTGAGTAATCTTGTTATGTAGAGTATACTCAACAAGTCTGCATGGTGAGACTTATTGAAATGACAGTTCTGGCACTTTTTCAAATGAAATGATGCATTCTCAGTCAGGTAAGTGATTCTCTTCTACAATTTACACAAATCTTGGCTTTTGCGCCACTATCAATATGTACTACAGCTACTAGCAAATCGTCGGAGACAGAAGGCTGTGTTCTGTCTCCACTCCACTCCACTTAACCTGATCCAGATGACCCCTGTACCCAAGAAAAAAATGTAATTAAGTTTAAATGGTCTCATGGAAGTTTCCTTCATTGTGTTGAAGTAGATCCAGAAGCTTTCGAAAGCTCTAGGGTCCCGATAGAGGGAACGAATTCAATTATTTCATCGATTTCGTTTCTGACAATCTGTTTGACGAAATTTGTGCCAAAACTAATGGTTAATTATAGTGTTAACTAAGTGAAAATTTCTTACTACATAAAAATACTGCATGTAAACTTTTTTTTATTTATATATTATATAATATTATATAATATTATTATTATGGGGTCCATGGGGGTGTCATGCGTAACACAAGAATTTCGATCAAGTGAAAGTCTCTAGCCTCTGCACCCCAACTCCACTCTCACCTTCACGTGGTGGACCCTGTTAAGTTGAGTAACCCTGCTGAAGATGGTGGTTTAAAATCCTCATGGGACGTAGGGTCAACGAACAGAGAGAGATAGGGGGGATCATTTAAGGCGTCTAACGGCTTAATGATCTAGGTACGCTCAGGGAAGGAGCGTCACCTTAGGGTTGGTAGTGGAGGAATCTCACTTAAAGATCAAAGCTAGCACCCACAGTCCGAGTTAGATGGATTACTTCTCACCCACCAGGACGCCTTTGGCAAGCGGGTGGGTTAACTTGCCTAAACCCTTCAATGACATGACAAGACGACATAAGCCACGGCCCCGAGTTCCCAGCGGGTCCACGATACCTAGCAAAGACAGCAGCATGGGTTCTGGTGGAACCAGGGGTGCTAAGAATCTCTGGGAGTTATCAGGCTGTCATAAACCTACAAGTAAAACGACAAAGATCACTGTAGCGTCTTACAATGTGCGGACATTGAGAACAGACGACCGTCTAGAAGAGTTATTCTACGAACTAGACAAGATTAAGTGGAGCGTGATTGGCCTGTCCGAAGTGCGAAGATCCGGTGAAGCTTGCCTGAAACTGCGTGCAGGCCACTTTCTATACTACAGAGGTAAAGAAAATCTACATGAGCACGGTGTGGCACTGTTAATAAATAAAAACATCAAAGATAATATCACAACTATAAATTCTGTATCCGATAGAGTATTATACGTCATCTTAAAAATTACGACCCATATAACATTGAAGATTATTCAAGCATATCTACCAACTTGTGCCACACCTGATGATGAGGTCGAAGCAGTCTATGAGGACATTACAAAATGTATGAAAGCGAATCCAACAACATACACCATAATAACCGGCGACTTTAATGCTAAAATTGGAATGAAAGAGGACGAGTCTGAAAGGTTCATGGGCGATTTTGGTTTTGGATCAAGAAACTGTAGAGGGCAAATGCTTATTAACTTCTTAGAACAGCAAAAATTATTTCATATGAGCTCCTTTTATCAAAAACGAAAAGAAAGGAAATGGACATGGCTATCTCCAGGGGGAAGATACAAAAATGAAATAGACTTCATATTCAGTAGTCATAAAAACATCATAACAGATGTAAGTGTCCTAAATAGCTTTAACACCGGCAGCGATCATCGTCTTATTCGAGCATCTGTAACCATAAATGCAAAGTTGATGCGGTACTCAAAGATACAGAGACGGAAAACTAAAACAGACCCCCTTGTGCTTAGAGTAAATAGGAATATTTACCAACAAAAGATCCAAGAAAAGCTTCTGAACATGAACAGTGATACTTCAGAAATCGATAATCTAACCAAACACCTTCAAAGTACCCTGTGTGAAGTAGCAGCAGAAATAACTCCTAAGGGAAAAAATAACCGTTCTAAATTAAAAAATAAAACCAAAGAACTATTGGAGGAAAGAAGACAATTAATAAAACAAGGTCTTTATACATCTCACAGGTTTAAATTACTTTGCAAAGAAGTCAGGAGTCATGTTGAAGAAGATATCGAAGATTATCGCGAGCACATAGTTAGATCCATAATCGAGAAGCATAAGGGTCCCAAGGTATTCAGGAAAGCACTCTCTATAGGCAACCAACAGATTACAGAACTAATAGACCAACACGGAAATCCAACAGCAGAAAAACACAACTTACTGAAACTGGTTGAAGAATTCTACGGGCAGCTTTACGCATCAAAGAGCATGAACACAACCCCAAACATTATCAGAACTGTTATGAACGTTGGTTCCGAAGATGTGCCAGATATAACGAATACAGAAATTGAATACGCCCTTACTAAGATGAAGAACAATAAAGCTCCTGGAGAAGACGGCGTTATAATCGAAATGGTCAAAGAGGGTGGAGATACAGTGATCAAATTCCTAAACAAGCTTTTAAATAAATGTCTTGAGGAAGGGAGGGTCTCCAAAGAATGGGAGTGCTCCAATGTCATCTTGTTATTCAAAAAAGGTAACAAAAAGGATATTAACAACTATCGCCCCATTAGTTTGTTACCCCAACTGTACAAATTACTAACTAAGATCATTACTATCCGCCTTACCAACAAGTTAGATTTCTACCAACCTATTGAGCAAGCTGGCTTCAGAAGTGGTTTCAGTACGATGGATCATATCTTGACAATGAGAACTGTAATCGAAAAATCAACAGAATATCAAATGCCTTTGTGGATAGCATTTATCGATTACAAAAAAGCTTTCGATAGTGTGGAATTGTGGGCTGTTGTTCAGTCACTGCAAAATGCTCGAATAGATCATCGGTACACAAAGTTAATTAAAAACATCTATGACAATGCTACCATGAAAGTAATACTGTCGGAACCAACAGAACCGATTGCGATAAAAAGAGGGGTCAGACAAGGAGATACACTGTCTCCAAAGTTATTTACCCTTGTTCTGGAAGACATTTTTAAAAAACTCTCATGGGAGAACCGTGGTCTAAATATAGCAGGAGCCAGACTGAGTAACCTTAGGTTCGCAGATGACATTGTTCTTCTCACAGATAATCCTGAGGAACTGCAGACAATGATTCAGGAGCTAAGTGACGTCTCCCTGCAAGTTGGTTTGGAAATTAACTTGAGCAAAACCAAGATTATGACGAACATGGACGGAAGGAGTGCACACATCACCATTAACCAAACCACCATAGAGCAGGTAGAGAAGTACGTATACTTAGGGCAGGAAATCAGAATGGGCAAGGACAATCAAACCAACGAGCTTCACAGACGGATAAGGCTCATGTGGGGAGCATACTCGAAACTGGACTTCGCCTTCAAAATGAAAATATCTGCAGAACAAAAAGCCAGAATCTTCGATCAATGCATCCTGCCAGTACTCACTTATGGTGCCGAAACCTGGGTATTCACCAAAGACATTATAAAAAGACTGGAAGTGGCCCAGAGGGCAGTAGAGAGGAAGCTGGTAGGAGTGACATTGATCGATCGCAGAACTAACAAATGGCTCCGGGAGCGAAGCAGAGTCACAGATGTGACGAAACGAGTTGCACACTTGAAGTGGGCTTGGGCTGGCCATGTTGCCCGGAAAGAAAACTCTTGGTGCAAACGTCTTCTCGAATGGAAGCCATGGGGAGAAAAACGCCCTCAAGGAAGACCACAAATGCGCTGGAAGGACGATGTGAAAAGGGTTGCGGGCTCAAATTGGTTTCAAAGAGCTCGCTGTCGTGAAGAGTGGAAAGAGTTGAAGGAGGCCTACACCAAAATGGTAGAGAGAGGCTAAAGAAGAAGAAGAAGAAGATATAATATTATATATATAGTAATTCTTTAGCCATAGGATTTTGTTGAGTATACTTAACGTTGTGTTTTCAGGAAACCCTTCATGTAATATTTTTTTTATTATTTTTCCCATAAGGTTTGAATGCATATTAACACAATATATTAACGCCAACTTTGTACTACAACTTTTTTGGTCTTGCCAAATTAAGGGTTAAGGGGGATGCTCCAACCAGCCCGCGAAATTCAAATTTTTTTACGTTTTTTGCAATTTGCAGGCCAGTGACATGTTGTAGCTTTATAAATATATGAGTTGCGGTAATAACAAGTATAATTTTAAATATAATAATTATCAAAAAACTCGCTCCATCAGCTCTCACATAGAAAAGGTGCATCATGTTAAAATCTCCGAAATCTAACTACGATGCACCTTTTCTATGTGAGAGCTGATGGAGCGAATTTTTTGATAATTTTTATATTTAAAATTATACTTGTTATTACCGCAACACATATATTTATAAAGTTACAACATGTCACTGGCCTGCAAATTGCAAAAAACGTAAAAAAAATTGAATTTCGCGGGCTACATCGAAGCAATCACCTTAAGTTTGCCGTATATCATTACTTCCTAGAATTTGATCCTTATTAGCGAAACTATCGAATGGTAATAAATAGCGTGTGATGTTTTTTTCCAAAATCGATTCTTGGCCAGAAATATAGATTATTCAAAAATCCAATGATGCAATTTTAGTCATCATAATCGGCCTCGAGACTCCTTTCAATATTTCATTTAGTTTCGGATTTAGCCTTTCATGCTCAGTTGGAAAATTCATTCTATTACTCGTATGTTGGCATGTAATGAGTTAAACATAACAGGGGGGGGGAATGAAATTCCGGCTGATAAGATTTAGGGATTTTTGTCTTCCAAAAATTTAAAATTTAAAATCTGCGTAGGTCTTGCTTTTAATCATTAAATGAGTGCTTCCACCATGGCAGGTCGGGAAGGACCGCCGCTCGACGCGTACCTAAACATGCCTCTTTCACTCACTACCCTAGTGTTTCCATACTAACGATTTCAGGTACATAAAGTCCCTACCTAAAGGGATGATACCTGATGAAGTGTGAAAAGTTTGACATCCGATTACACTGTAAATAGTCACCGAGAAAACAAACGGGATACGGGGTGTTTACAGGTCCACACAGGTGTAAATAAAAGGGGTCGTAAAGAGTAGTTGGAGGGTAGTAATTGTGTTTCACTGGGATGTTTGTTTTTGCCCCCCTATGCTAATGAATAATAAAGCGACGCTCATCGATACTACAAATAATTTAAATGTGAAAGTGTCTGTTGGTCCATCAGTCTTCCTGTGTCCTTTCAAGCTTTATGCACAAGGTAATTTCCGACCTTTTATTACATCCTTTGTTGACAAAAAATTATACATAAATTCACATATACCTAAACTTACGTATACAAACTTTCAGACCCGGAACGACTACTTGTAGGTACATATAGATAGAGAGAAAAGAAAGAGAAAGAAAGAAAAGAAAAAAGAATATAAAGAAAAAATAATATTTTTTTTCATAGGTTTCAGGGCATAATAATATTTTATTGTGCGGTAATCGAAACCGTAACACATAGCACAGCAATTAATCGTTCAATCACTGCGCCAACGCGGGCATGCGGGCGGCGAGTAAAGGGCAACTCGCTGTCCGACCATGGACCATACCCGAGACGACGCGACGGCGCGTTGTGTTCCACGCGCAGGTCAAAGAGCGTCAGCATTATGACGGCGGCCTCCCTCTAGAGGGCCAAAGCCTGCCGGGGTCGCGGGACTTATGTCAGTACCGAGACCCCGGAACATAAAGGGCAATTTAAGGACACCGTGGATTTTAGTCAGTACAAATCTGACAGTCCCTCCCGCCCTGCTAACTGCCTATCATGGATATGCGGCTTCAATAATACGTTACGGAATAATTTCTTTTCTGGGGCAATTCTGTGGAGAAAGAGCGTGCTTTTATAGCTCAAAAACGCTGCTGTATTAGATCGATGTGCAATATATTATGTCAAACGGATTCATGTAGGCCACATTTTAGAAATTTAAAGGTACGAACTCTTCCTTGTATATACATACATGAAACTGCTGTGTTTGTAAAATCACACCCGAATTTATTTAAATTTTGCACTAGGGCCAGACACGGGGAAATGGTGCAAACAGTGGCCAGTAAAACCAAATTATTGCACCAAAGTATCTTTATCTTTTGTATGGGACCACGTATCTATAACAATCTTCCGCCGCCTATTAGATCTATAAGCGATATTAGAACATTAAAAAAAAAACTCAACGAATTATTGATAAGCAAATGTTACTACTCAGTCACAGAATTTTTAAATGACAAGACACTGAAACAGCCGGTTTATTACAACAAACTATTGTAGATACTAGTAAACTATGAAGTGACATTGTGTAATTGTTTAATGTTTTTTTGGGTCAGAGCCCATTCGTACCCTAAGATTCGCACCCTGTGCCCACTCGTACCCTGGAAGTTTTGAGGGGTCCACTCGTCCCCTGAAGAATATATGTGTATACTGCAGCTTGGTAGTCCTGGTACAGTCGCGCAGAAAAGGGTAAAATAAAAAATTTGGTAATTCGGATTCGGATTCCCCGCGCACATCTGGAGAGTACTTACCAATTTTAACGCAATTTTTGGAGCAAAACAGAATTTAATGTTAGAACGTTGATTAATTATTTTTAACCGACTTCCATAAGGAGGAGGTTCTCAATTCGGATGTTTGTGTTTTTTTTTATGTTGGTTCGGACATAACTCCGTCGTTTAACAACTGATTTGAAAAAATCTTTTTTTGTTGGATAGGGTATACTTCCAGAATGGTTCTATTAAAATTTTATCGAAATCGGACTAGCACATTTTGAAAAATCAACAAAAACCTAAAAAGTTTTCAACTTTGTCTACACCGATTACTCCGAGGTTTCTGGTCCGATTTCGATGATTCTTTCTTTGTTCGATATACTTAGTATATCTGCCATTTGGCCCCATAAAATTTTTGTTGAATAGTGAAACTAAAAAGGATAAAATAAAAAACTTTTTCAAAAAAAAAAATGTAAGTAACCGACTTCAAAACAACCACAAAAAAACTTTTCTTTCGAAAGTCGGTGACAAAAACAAAAATTTTATTTCGTTAGGCGAACTTCATTTAATAAAAGACCAAAGACACATTGAACATTTGATTGTCTCGTATTCGCAGTCACTTTCAAGAACCAATATGTCACCGAGGCAGCCATACCATACAAACAAAACACCTTATCTAATTTTGTAACCCATTTTTTTTTAACAAGCCATATATTATTATCATGACGGATATCATTCATCATAGCTCTTTTTTCAATGAGCTGTTATGATTTATTAAATTAATTCCGTTAATAAACTGTTCACAAGTGTACTCTGTTACCCGTTTCTTATGTAAAATATAGCTAATTTTATCTCAGGGGACCAATAGGCACCTGAATAGGTGCCGAATCTTTAACTTATATTGTATTATATTAGAGGGGACGAATGGGTACCTTAGAAATAATATTTTTTATTAAAATATTAATTGGTATCCTACCAGGAGACCAATGGGCACCTATTTATGGGCCGAATCCACAACTTTTATGCTGGGGTACGAATTTTAGGGGACGAATGGGCTCTGACCCGTTTTTTTTTAATTCAGAATTTTATATATTATTTTACTAATCTGTATTAGGCTTTTTAATCTGACATTATAATAATACGAGTATCAATTAAATCTTAATTTGTATTTCATGGCAATTTGATAAATTATTAATTATGAATTTTGTATGCCTAAACGGCGGGACATAGCAGATTTTACCTGTACCCAACACAACATCTTATATACCTATGATCCACAATAAATGATTTGAATTTGAATTTGATTTTTGCCCTGCCCGGGGTGGGAGGACTCATTTGATGATTTTACCATGTAAAAAAAAATGCACCAATCATGCCATCAAAAATCGTAAAATGTTTATGAACTGCTCAGACAATTAATACAAAATAAGCACCTGACTGGACATCATCATCAGCCTATTATGTTCCCACTGCTGGGACACAGGCTATATGTGAGAGAGAGTGGGCCATGCACCACCACGCGGGTCCAGTGCGGGTTAGTCGACGTCACATGTCTTCGAATTTGATAGTTCTAGGACATGTCGGTTTCCTCACGATGTTTTTCTTCACCGTTTTGGGAGCAGGGGTGATGTACACAAAGTAACGCGCCAGGCAGGGTTCGAACCCACGACCCACAACTCGTAAGTCGGGGCCGATACCACTGGGGCACCACTGCTCTACTCTCGACAATTCACAATAATAGCTACGTTGTTATAACTACATCCTATGCATGTGCTTGACAGCCTGCCTGAATATTACATTTGCTGGTTAACCGCCATGACAAGTTGTTAGACAGCCGCTAACTAATGTGGTTATGTTATCTAAGCAGTACATAATGTACTTAGTGGTCTAAGTTGTATGACAAGTGTTTGAACGGATTTTAAATTGATTAAGCAAGATGCTATTGTAGATAATTATTTAACCGTTATAAAAAAAACCGTTTCGACCACACGGTTGGCACACTGGCCGAGCGATCGCCTGCTGCGCGTCCTGGGTTTGATCCCCGCGAGGAACAAATATTTACAACGTGTAACGTTAATAGCGCAAAACCTCTCGTGGGGTAACTCAGCCCATGCTACTGAACAATGTTTGTTCTAGATAAAACTTTTGGAAAAAAAAAAATATTTTTCATACAAAATGAGAAATTGATCGAGCCCATCAGTACGAAAAATATTTTTTTTTTAATTTTTTTTTCCAAAAATGTTATAACAAACATTGTTCAGTAACAAGGTCGAGTTACCCCACGAGAGGTTTTGCGCTATTAACGTTACACGTTGTTTAATGATCTGCAAGTAGTTGCTCCGTGTCTGGGTGTTTGTGTATGTGAGTTTCAATGTTTGTAAACGCACCCACGATATAGGAAGAAATTCCTAGTGTGGGGCAACGTTTTTTTTAAAAAAAAAAAACAACCAAAAAATAAAATTTGTAGATCGGTGTGAAGAACTTTTGTATTCTATATTATCCTATAAATACGAAAGTGAGTTTTCGTACCACTTGCTCAAAAAAGTGACATTCTATGCCACAAAAAGCGTACATAACAATAGTCATTTTTAATCTGTTAAAAACAGAGAAAGTAAGTTGTACTGAATTTCATTCATCCTCTAGGGAGAGAATGTGATTTAAATTTGGAATACTTACCGATACTGAACTACATCAGTCTGGTAGAAAATCTTGGGGGTTGAACGCGGAATAAACCTTTACAACATTGAGTTTGTATTTATAGCATTATACAACTTTTTGAAAAAGGAATACTCATTTATTATGCAGTTATGATTATTCAATAAAATTACGAAAACCAAAGAGGCCGTATGAGCTTGATGCTTTTGCTTTTCCGACACAAAAATATTAGTCGAGGAATTTGCCGCATTTTTGTTTTCTTCAAAAACATAAACGTTATGTTTATTTTAATTTATTTTTACATATGTTTAATGAATGCTTATCTCATATTATTATTGTGTTAATGTTTTCGCAAATGGTACGAAAAGTAGAGTATTTTCCTCGGTGATAAAGCTGTCTTAGTCTTGGGTGAACTTAAATCCCTCGCTACACTCAGGATACGTCTTAAATCCCTCGCTTCGCTCGTGATTTAAGTTTTTAACACCCTCGCTACGCTCGGGAGTAAACCTCGAGTCCTTCGTTAAGCTCGAGATTTAAATCGTCACCCGCGACAGAAGACACTGCTTTATCCCCTTGGTTAATAATCTACTATTCTTTGTTTGTTTGTCACATTTTGACGAAAATCGTACTTATATCGAAACCTTAGCATGAATCCTGCTATGTATTTGGTCCTCAGCGTACCTACTTGAAGTATTTACGGCGTTAAATCATCGTGTGCCTAGCCTTTTCCCAACTATATTGGGGTCGGCTTCCAGTCGAACCAGATGCAACAGAATACCAGTATTTTACATGGAGCGACTGCCTATCGGACCTCCACAACACAGTAACTGGGTAATACGATACCCCATGGTGATACTGGTTGTCAGACATTTAGAGCTTCAGTTCTGACTAACAGTAACGACTATCAAAGATCAAAAATGACAGCCTGAACCAACGGCTATACGTGCTTTCTGAGGCACGGAGGAAACTCACTGTTACATGGTCACAGACGAACCGGGCAAGCACGCTTATACACTGAAATCGAATATTTGTTGGATTATTATACTTCCCTATTCTAACTAATACATTTAAACAAATACAAAAAGAATTTGAGGCTGAGGAATTTTTCGCAGAGAGTTATAAGCAATTTTCATGTTTTGGTAAAAAAAAACAGAACTTCTCGGCTAAAAAAAAAATTTGGATTATTGTGCATTTGTAATCTGTATCACCTACTCTCATCTTATAGGTACCCAGCGCCGGAGGATTTTTTCGAAAGTCTTCATACAAAAAAATCCTCGTTGACTGGACTGGACAAGTATAATTTTAAATATAAAAATTATCAAAAAATTCGCTCCATCAGCTCTCACATAGAAAAGGTGCATCGTAGTTAGATTTCGGAGATTTTAACATGATGCACCTTTTCTATGTGAGAGCTGATGGAGCGAGTTTTTTGATAATTTTTATATTTAAAATTATACTTGTTATTACCGCAACTCATATATTTATAAAGCTACAACATGTCACTGGCCTGCAAATTGCAAAAAACGTAAAAAAATTTGAATTTCGCGGGCTGGTTGGAGCATCCCCCTTAACCCGGAAGATTGGCCTGTGCGGCTGTAATTATTTAGCCACGAGCTCCTCCTATGTTCAGGAGGCAGCTTCGGTTTGCTAATAGCAAAATAGACAACTGCATTACTCTGCGAGGCGAACGCGGGTCACGGCCGATACTAATCCTTGTTTATGTAGCAAGCCTAACTTATTTTATTTGTATTTACAACGTTCTACCACTCGTTTATCTTTAAAAAAAACGACCTAGTAGAATAATGGGTTGTTTTAGAATTTCTCCTGTGTCTTAGTTGCGTTTACAATCATTTACACTCATTCACACAGATACTAAGAGATGCAAAAACTAGCTTTTACAAATATTTGTTCCGTACGGAAGTTGAACCCGCGATACGCAGCGCGACTGTTACAATACCAACAGTGCTGATAAAACAGCCGCGCCCGTGGCATGACTTCCTATTCGTAACGACTATCAAAGATCAACAAATGACAACCGAGATCAATGATTTCCGAGGTCCTATGTGACCCCCAGTGAGTAGTGGATGGTTCGTTTTGGCTTGGAGGTTTAGCAACTCGCTTCTCATGCATGAGGTTGCGTGTTTAATCCCATAGGCAAGTACCAATGTGTCTTTATTCGATTAAATGTACTTTCTAAGTTTATCTTGGATGGATATCACTGACATCAGTTTCAGAAAACATCGTGAGGAATCAGACTTTCATAATAAATATAAGTCCAAACCCATAGCAGAGGCTTTTAGTGTTCTTAGAGGAGGCTTAATTAACTTTGATACCAGAGGAGGTCACACCCAAAAAAACTATATGGGGCCTAGTTTCCCTCGTCATCGGTTTGCTACAGAACTGTATGATAATACCGCATGCATTTAAAACTTTATTCATATTGTTATCCTATTTACCTTAGAATATTTATGCAATCATAATTTAAAGTTTTGTACACGTGGCGTTCAATAGTGTCCGGGGAAATGTCAGGAAATTAAATTTAATTTATGTATGAACACGAACTATTTGATAGAACTATGGCCCAAAGATTTATTCATTGTTTTATTCAGCGTGTTTATTGTCGAGTACATTTTAAAGTATAAATACAAAATCAAACTGAGGCCTTGTCACGACCGTCCGATAATGGACCATGCCCGATTCGACGGCGCGTCGTGTTCCACACGCGCCTCAAAGAACTGTTAGCAATCTGATGGGGCCAACATAAAAGGCCAAAGCAGTGCCGGTTTTAGCACTACCAGCGCCCTTGGGCGAGATTTTCTACGGCGCCCCCTAACTGCAAGGGAGGATCCAGCTTTTACATCAGGGGGGGGGGGTCACCATGTCGCAGGCAGCTTGTCTCCGTAGTCTATTTCGGAATTTCGGATATATATAGCTGTACTTTTTTTATCGTGGTAAAATCATCAACTGAGTCCTCCCACTCAAGGCAGGGCGGGAGAGACTGTCCTTCAATAGCCCTTTACGTTCCGGGGTCACGGTAATTCGAGTGTCCCGCGACCCCGGCAGGCTGTGGCTCCGTCATTATGCTGACACTCTTTGAGGCACGTGTGAAACACACGCGCCGTCGACACGGGCATGGTCCATGGTCGGACAGCGAGTCAACAACGCCCGCGTGCCCGCGCCTACGGTGGCCAGAGACCGTCTGCCGACGTCCATCGCCGTGGGCGTCTACCACTGCGTCTGGGGTGGAGGGAGGACGCTGTCCTCTTCCTTACGCGGCCCGTCTCCTCCCTTTGCGAGCATAACTACTTGGCAGAAGAAGGCGACCTCTTCCCATTCCGTCTCGCCCCGCAGCATGGCCTCGACCAATGCCGGGCACGAGAGCTAGGTCTCCACCTATCGCCGTCGCGGTCGTGACGACACGGCGCGCCGTGGCGAGCAGAGCAGAGAAAGAAAACTGAAGACTTACTTCCGTTCGATCAAACAGAATGAAAAAGTTCAACTAACGTGACTCTCTGTTATGGATTTGTGCATGTTTGCAATGCGTTGCAATAGATGGCGTTTTACTCAATTGAGTGACGAAAAGCATGTAATTTTGCATAAACGTTCCTTGAATTATGTACAGCTTGACATAAAAATGTAGAAAACCGGGAGTCGCCACTGTCTTCGCGAACACAGCACTTTGAATTATTTTATTTTATTTTTTTTCACTTATTACGTTAGTTTTATGGCACAATAATAAATCAAACAAACCTGCGGTCTTTGTTTACATCAAATATCAAAGATTTTAAAACGCTGTCAGAAATAAACATTTTAGTTCCGTTTCAATCCGTTCAGGCCAAGCTGTAAGTTTGTGTTTTCTATAGACGGGTTTTGGGTTTATCCCCTAAAAATGAGATGAAGGAAATTGGGAAATTTACGAAAAAGTAGAAAAGAAAGTAAAATAAAAATAAATAATAATAATTTGGCGCCCTGGGCGGTCGCCTAACCGCGCCTTACCCTAACGCCGGTACTGGGCCAAAGGCTTGCTGGGGTTGGACTCAAGCGCAGGGCGGGAGGACTCATTTGATTAGTTTAAAAAAGTCCGCTTCAAGAGTTTTTTGTCACGTAAAGCATAAAATTAGTTCCTCGTTACTTCATTAAAGGCTTTTTTAATTTTTCACGGCTTTTCCATTTTCGTACGGTCGAAAAGGTAGTATATATTAAGGCCTCTGTAAGGTGCTAGGAATAAAGCCTCTTCAAGATGAATAGACTGCTGTCCACCTCGCGAGCTTTTTTTATCGTGGTAAAATCATCAAATGAGTTGAAATGAGTCCTCCCAACCAGGGCGGGGTGGGACTGTCAGACTCGTACCGACTAAAATACACGGTGTCCAGGTGTTCCACGGTGAGGGTTACCTGATAGAACAGACCTGCGACCCCGGACCTCGCGGGCCTAGAAAGTAAAGTCGTTTTTTTTTTCATATTTCTAGTTCGTGCCGTTCTCCTAAATATAATTTTACAATGTGTCGCAGTGTATCCTTTTCAATTAGCCAAGTTCATTTCCTACTCTCTAGCGATCATAATCATATAACCGTGCTCATTGTAATAACTATTTAGTTACATAATGTAAGTACGATACTAACACAGTCTCATCTTAATTGTTAGAGTGAAAACTGACCCGCATCAAGCGGATAAAATGAGCCTCCTGGCTTGCTGTTAATTAGTAATATTGTCAAAGACTTGTGTAATAGAGGGTATTTTACTGAAAAATCTGATTAGTCCATTTTTTCTTTTGTTCATCATCATCATCATCATCATATCAGCCGTAAGACGTCCACTGCTGAACATAGGCCTCCCCTTTAGACTTCCAGTAGGACTGGTTATAAGCGGCCTGCATCCAGCGTGATCCTGTGGCCGTCATAAGATCGACTGCCCACCTAGTGGGTGGACGTCCTACGCTGCGCTTGCCTGTGCGTGGTCTCCATTTGAGAACCTTACGGCCCCATCGGCCATCAGTTCTGCGTGCTATATGGCCTGCCCACTGCCATTTCAACTTGCTAATTCGTTGGGCTATTTCGGTTACTTTGGTTCGTCAACGAATCTCCTCATTTCTGAGTCGATCGACTGAGTCGATTTCTTTTGTTACGTAAAGTAAAATTGACGAAGATACGACATTTTTAAACTTGCCAATACGCTACAAGCAAGTGCAGTTTTCACTTGCTTCTGAAGTCATGAGCTGACCCTCTATCCAACAAAAGAAAAAAATACGTAGGTATCCTTTCTTTTCAAATCTCCTACTGACAGACTATTAAAATTTTTGCAATTTTTGATGCTGTCAACATGCTAGATATTTTTACATGTCCTCTGTCTTGGTATAGACATGTGAGGAAGAAAGATGAAATGAATGTGATGGAGAGGAACTAACGGAACGTAAAGGGCTATTGAAGGACACCGTGGATTTTAGTCAGTTCAAGTCTGACAGTCCCTCCTGCCCTGCCCTGGGTGGACTCATTTGATGATTTTACCACGCTAAAAAAATGTAATCAATCAGTAAAATGGAAAAAAGACAGAATGATTTTCATGTGTTTCACAGTTAATTTGAAAATAAGACTATAACAGCCTTACTACAAAAACATCTGTTGAACACTTGTCTAAAAAAAGTGTGACTGCAAAATGGTCCTTATTTCAACGTCATAATCTGACATTTTTTAGACAAGTGTTCAACAGACGTTTAAAAGTTTTTGTGTACGGTACCTCGGTCAATGTTCGCGAACAAGCCAAGCAAAGCCTTGCCGGTGGATACAGACTCTAAAGAATAAACGTGTAACCAGCTTAGTGCGCACACTACTGAAGCGCTGCACAAAATTTTCGCAAATAAATAAAAGTGCCGCACACAATTTTGTTGGAATCGTACTATTAGATCTTGCACGTGCCATCATAACGTCTCCTCGGGACTCTTCTACTACTACGACTATCTACTCGGAAACCCTCAGAACTGCAGTTTAATTAAATACCCAGCTGTTTCACAACAAGGATTGTTTTTCTCAAGCACAAAAATATTCCGTTTCACTTTGCGATCGGATCACAAAGAGAATGCTCAAACAATACCTACAACGCCGATCGGAAAAGGTCAGTTTTTGTAAGCGCTTATTTTTGTTGATCGCACATCGAGTTTTCAAATAAATGCGCTTTGAAAGTTATTGGCTGTTTTTTCGAACGTGTGGATTTTTAGTAAGCAGTTTGATACGCTAACTGTGAATTACATAATTCAAAAAGTGTTCAATGCTAATCTAGAACGTTTAACCGAATTATTATTGCGCTGACGTCGGTCATTTACGGTCCGGTCAGATAGGTATACGATACTTGTCAGACTTAAAAGCTTTTGGTAATAAATGTAACGACTGTCAAAGATCTACAAATGGCTGCCAGGACCAACGGCTTTACGTGCTTTCCGAGGCAAGAAGGAGGAGCACGCTTTGACATATCACTCACCCATCCACCAATCTCGGCAAGCGCGGCTTTATCCGAAAGATCGGCCTGTGCGGCTGTAATTATTTAGCCACGAGCTCCTCTAATTGTACCGCATAATACGCGACCAAAATCAGCTTATAGTAAAAATTTACCCATACGGAAACAACCCGAATCACGTTGCCTAAAGAAATATATTTTAATCTAGGTATTTATTATTATGCACTAGTTTGTGGAGAAGCTCTACACACAGGTCGGTAGTTCAGAACAAGACACTGCCATTATTAATTGAGCGCAGACGTTAACAGGGTTGCTAGATTTACAAGGCATTAAACAGTGTTGGAGTTGACAGATTTACCAAGTTTTAAGATAATTCAACATCATCATCATCATTAGCCTATAAATGTTCCCACTGCTGGGACACAGGCCTCCTATCTGTGAGAGAATGGACCATAATCCACCACGCGGGCCCAGTGCGGGTTGGTAGATGTCACAATGACTTCGAATTTTTGGTTCTAGGACATGCCGGTTTCCTCACGATGTTTTCCTTTACCGTTTTGAAAGCAGTGGATGAAATAAATTACACAAAGTAATGCGCCTGGCTGGGTTTGAACCCTCGACCTACCGGTCAGGACCGATACCACTGGGCCAACACTGGATAAACTTATTGGGTAATCCGAAATCCATCAGTACCCAGACGTCCTAGACAAGTGGCAATTCGCTGCCAGCTGCTTCTTTCTCTGAGCGGTGATCTATCGCCGTGTCTATATAGACCAATATAGACAGATCTAATTTATAGAAATGTTTGAAAGACGCCACGAAGCGCAGCCAGTGGTGAATTCGCGTTCTTTCGAGAAATTAATGTCACATTCGCGCCGATCCCCGTACCGCTCACCGCTAAAACCAAAGTCGTGTGTCCCTAAGGCTTGACAAATAAACTTATTTTCTTTCTTTTTTTCGTGAGCTGACTGTTACGGCTATGATCGGAAGTCAGATTGAGGCCTCTATGAGAGGTAATAACCTGCGGCAGACTGACTTCGAACAGTCCGCCGCTGCCCGAAAAGATAACGCCGAAATGACCATGGTGACAACGTGTCTTACATTCACCAATCGAAGAAAATAATGAGAGTTCAGCTGTAGATGAGTCCATGTGGTTTTAGTCAGTCGCTAGTCGGTTTGACATACCCTCCGCCTTCCCTAAACGGAGGAAATGAGTGAGGGTATTCACATGATAATTAAGAAAATCTTGAAGTAGAGAAATTATCTATTCAGTTCCTTAACTATCCATACCATAAGTTTCATAAAAGACCGAGAAGCTCGTGGCTAAATAATTACAGCCGCAAAGGCCGATCTTCCGGGTTAAGCCGCGCTGGCCGAGGTTGTTCTGTGGATGGGTGACCATCTGTCATAGCGAGTTTCCTCCGTGCCTCGGAAAGCACGTAAAGCCATTGGTTCCGGCTGACATTTGTAGGATGTTTGGCAGTCGTTACTATTACCCAGAGGCTCTAAAAGTCTGCCAACCAGTCTTACCATGGGGTATCGTATTACCCAGTTACTGGGTTGAGGAGGTCCGACAGGCAGTCGCTCCATGTAAAATACTGATATTCAGCTGCATTTGGTTCGACTGGAAGCCGACCCCAATATAGTTGGGAAAAGGCTAGGTAGATGATGCCAATAAGTTTTTTAAAGCTTCTGAGAATTGTAGTTTATCTACGTTGCATTGACTGACCAACAATGCTGTACATGTGCACACTCCATCATACCCAAGAGGAGCTATTGTGTACTCGAAATGAAGCCTCAATTAACTAATGCAACTTCGAGCTTGTATGCTGAAGTACAGCATACAAGCTCGAAGTTGCATTAGTTAATTACGTTCACAGCACACAGTTACGTTCTGACAAAGAGCTTTTGATACATAAAGTTCCTTTGTCCAAAAATGGACCGTTTATTGGATAAATTGGTGCTTTTTGTACTATATTACAAGTGCTTTTGAAATAGCCTGTGAAAAGATAAGTAGTGGTAGTTTTTGATGATTTTTTTAGGGGATTGGGAAATCATCAAACTACACCGGCTTTGCTTGGAACGGAAGGGTTAGAGTGTTACTGATTACACAACTGAAGCCCTAATACGACTTTTCACGTTTTTGTGACTTTATGTAAACAAAAGTTTGACGTTAGTTTCATAGAAACAAAAAGTTCCTTGTTCGTTCACTACAGATTTAGAGCTTTTACCTTTTAACCGACTTCGAAAAAAGAGAAGGTTGTCAATTCGCCGGTTTTTTTTATCCCCGATTTCTCGATGACAGAATTGGGACATTCTTCTTCATTTGCTGGCATCGCATTGCTGGTATCGCATATCTATGCACTGTCAACGCAATCACACAACAAAATATTACGCCCACAAAATAATAAACTTTTTGAAAATAATTATTAAGAATCCGAAAAACACGAAAATGTGTAAATAACTTTATGAATGAAAATTTCTTACGTTTTACGAGCTTTTTAGAAGACGAATTTTTTTTTCAAAAACGTTTCTCTTTTTAATTTTACAAAAAATAAGCGCAGTAAATACCTACTTCAAGTAAGCCTAATAAAATAAGAAATCCTGTGATAAGGCCTATGTTATTGCAATTAAAGTTATCTCATGTCTTTACATAAATCTCCCAAGGGTAATGCAAAATCTTAACCAAAACCAAGAAAATCTACTCTACAATCCTACTTCAAAGCAAAATTGCTTTAATAACCCTACGATGCGTTTACCTGGTATTAAAGGTGCGTTAATAAAAGTGTAACAGGTAATTTAAAAATAAATTTTAACCCTCCATGTGCCGCGGTGCCCGGGAGCGGGTCAGGGTCACCGTGACCCTAATCCTGAGGTCTCCATGGTTACCAGCAATGATGTTTGAAGGGCCATGTTTTGAATTTTAAATTTAATTTTACTTATAATGGAGTTTACGCAACTGAATGTGTATTTTAGATTTAAATTGGATGATCTTGATTGGAATTGCGCATGTTTTGTGTTCAGTATTGGAAGATAATGTACTTTTTCCGTTGTAATACCGATGCCTTTGATACATTCATAGGCAGGTAAGTATTATGGGGAGACATAAATAAGAAGCACACAGAACAACTTTTTGGAACAAACTATAATAATCATCAATAATTATAATTAATAAACTAGCGGCCCGTCCCGGCTTCGCACGGGTGGACATGATGATTTTCGTCCTCTGAAACCTGGCGCGGATGGTTACAAACACAACAAAAAAAGAAGTAGCTGAATCGGTTGGTTGGTTCGTTGGTTTTAGCAGGAGCAGAACTGACCGCCGACGTGTCATATAGGTCTATTATCTTCAACACACGCTCAGTACGAGTTTTTCACCGTTTGCGGAGCAGAGGTGATGAATTCAGTCTCCAAAAAAATAATGATAATGCCTATCTGCGTATGTATGCAGATAGGCATCGTCATAACCTTTTGCAACTCTTGAATTCTATTTTAATTCACGAACCAACGCAGACGGCAACAAAACTCACAACATAGTACACACATGTCATGATATAACGTACTAAAATACTTAAAATCAATTCTTTCCGCTCCAAGGCCGCATATGACGGGTTGATTATCATGGATGTCACAAATGATGGGTTCGCGTGCCATGCCGTCGTACAAAACGTTCAATATTTAGTATTTACTTATTAAGGCACGTGTCTTTGTACTAATCCTAAAAGGGTTTTTATAGTCAGGTTGAGATATAAGTTTTTTTTTTTATCAGAAGGTTTTAGTAGGAGCAAACCCCACACACCATCACGCTGCCTGGATAGTGTGGTATGCACTTTTTTCAGCATCTTCTTCGCCAAATAAAAGTACATAACACAACAAAGGTAAAAGTATCAAAAATATTAACATAGGTACGCCAAAAAGATTTCCGGTAATATATTAAAGGAATAATGGGTTTAAAGGTGTTTTACTGAGCATGAACAAAGCCGGTTAAAGTTCCACGTAATAATATAAAAAAAATATCAAATCAAATCAAAATCTTAATATATATAAATCTCGTGTCACAATGTTTGTCCTCAATGGACTCCTAAACCACTTAACCGATTATAATAAAATTCGCACACCATGTGCAGTTCGATCCAACTTGAGAGATAGGACAGTTTAAATCTCAAATTATAGTCGCAATTTTAATAACCCAACTAGCAAAAAGTGGTTTTAATGCTATCCTAGAACCACATTTATCGAGGACTATATGAGACTTATAAGTCGTTACATATAAGTCGCGAAAAGGGCCCACTTTATAAGTCTACTTTTACTTATAACGTATCTATATTAGTCCGCTGAAATGCCATCTACGCCCATATTGCTCCTTAAATAGAATTACGTCAATACAATTACTCCTGTTAATCTCAATATAAGTAAGTTATAGTAGTAAATTTGATTAATACGCTCCTAGAAATGCTGCTGTAAGCTCATAATTAGAACAGTCGAAGAGACTATCGGAAGTTGTTGTGAGCTGTGAAAAATTTTTTAACTTCTTGTGTTTAAGTATTTATATGAATCAGAATTTATTAATGTCAACCACAATAGAAAAAGTTATTGTTAGTCTTATAGTAGGTAGCTTATTCATAGGGGAATATGAATTTTCTGTGAAATCTGTGGTGGTTTGGGTTACAATTTTAAAGCGCCTCTTGAAATTTGCTTATTTACATTTTAGTATTAATTAATATTATGAAGGCAGCCGACATTTTCTTAGTCAGCATTTCCAAGTGTAACATAGTGCTAAAATAAGTATTTTTAGCATGTCCAAGTGTAATATAGGACCAATATAAGTATGTTGGTTCTATATTGGAATATCTCAAAACCGAAGCATATTCGCCATTGTTACCGATTAGGGTTCCGCAATGTGCCCAGATGAAATCGATTGATATTATATTGATAAGTTAAAAACATATTTTTAAACAGGTTTGTCCTACGTGCTAGGTTAAACATTGTTTAACTTAATTATATAATAGGTTACTGACGATTTAAACAAGACTATGCCGATGTTCCTGGATATCGATCGATTTTTAACCAAAAAAGATTTCAGATCTTTAAAGAACTTAAAATGGCCTTGGAATGTTACACATTTCTTGTTATCTGAGATATGTCCCGGTTGTCAAAGCCAAAACTCGAACTGTTGAAAACTGGTAATCCATCAACATTTATGTTTAGAAAAATTTCATTTGGTAAATGAAATTTTTCTTCAAAAAAAAAAAATGACAATGTTTCTTACATTGTCATTTTATTTTTTTCAAACATTTGACCAAACCGATGTGCCAATAGTGCACTGGGGCTGAAACACTAATGTTTAGATTTTCTTTCTTGGTATCCAGTAATGTTCGTGCATCTTTAGGCAAAACATTGTTTAATCTCATATTTAAAATTTTAAGTAAAGAGTTTAATGCAGAATGAGAAATATTGAAGTGTAAACCCAGTTTTTAATAGAATGACACAGTTCTAAATTTTTGTTATAATCCGAAAGTTCTTCCTCACTTTCAATATCGCTCATAGACTTGGTACTTTCGTAGTTCTAACTTTTTCTAAATGTGCCATGTCCGGAACCCTCGCTAAAATTCGCAAAACGGTCATCACACTGTTGTAATCAAAATGGCTGATGTCAAGTCCTACAATAGAATTTCTCAAAACTATATAAAGCGTGTTTTCGCCTGTACTGGTCGTTACAAGCAAAAGTGGCTTCATAAGAGTTTTAACCAGTACCCTTAGCACGAATTTTCAGTATTTGAGACGTAAAGTAAACTGGAACTTTGACAATTTCAAACTGACAATTTTCAATGAAAAATTTAGTTCCTTCTCCGCACACCAGAGGCGCTGTTCCGTTTTTTCATACAAAAACGCTGTAAATACTGGAAAGGTGCTGTAAAGTAAAAGAGTGAAAATTCGTGCTAAGGGTACTGGATTGTTTGAGATTACTTAGACTAACACCGGCTCCACACGTTGGCCCCAACGCTCGTACCAACGGAGACGGCGCTATACCAGAAAGCAAGACGCAAATAATTCTATCTCGTTTCTTAGTATAGCGCCGTCTCCTTCTATTCGGCCAACAGGGCCAATGTGTGGATCCGGCCTATAACACTACTGTGGAATGCCAATATAAATATGTCTAGGTTTAAAACGGCATATGATAAAACTAAAAAAATATATAATACAGAAAATATTTTGTCATACCGAGTGCTGTTATAATCTTGGTGTTTATTATTCATAAAACGTGGATATGAAATTCATTTAACAGTTACTTCTAAGCTTATGTTGAACCATACCAGATACATAAATGACTTATAGTGATTTAACTTTAATTTACTTATATTGGCCACAAAATATTAGCTTATATGAGGCTAAAAGTAAAAATAACAAGAGCAATTGCTCCTCAGTCCATATCTTTCTGGTACATGCTTCTGCAAGAGTATGAGGATTTAAATAGCCCGCAGACGTTATCTTATAGGCGCATATAAGTCTAACTTACCGGAGTAATTACTCTTGAGGGTAACTACTCTTATTTCATGCTTTTATAGGAGTCCTGATCCTAAATATGTCAGGAAATATGGTTTTATTGATGGTTAAACGAACTTACCTTAAGTGATGTTCGACCATAATTATACGAGACGTCACATCCGAAAGATTTATTTTGATTCACTTGGTAGTCCACTTTCTAATGTACTAGGCATCGCACAATTTTTAGAGCTAAAAAAAAATATATTAAAAAGAGGTAAATTGACTATGACGTAGTACCTTCTCCCACTGTTACCTGCGCCCGCGCCGCCATTACTCTTGTCATTGTTTTCAGAGAGGTAGAACCTATTTCACGACACAATTTGGGGAAAATGATTGATCTTAGAATCATAGGGTTTGGGTGGGTAATAAATCTTTCGGATGTGACGTCTCGTATAATTATGGTCGAACATCACTTAAGGTAAGTTCGTTTAACCATCAATTATACTACGACGTCACATCCTTCAGATTTATTTTGATTCACTTGGTAGATGTTTAGAACCTGGAGTGAAATAGGTGATCCATGAAGGAGGGGCGCGGAGGATTGTAATGGAAACTTTCAGTTATTTTTTCAAATCAACAACATTATTAATCACTTAGCAAATGTAGCTTTACATAATTATCTTATGACTATAATTAATTAAATATCTTTCCACTAAGATTGTTTGGCAGGTCAGTTACAAATTGCCGTTGCAAAATCCTCATCAACGTTATTTACAAGGGGTCTATCGTAGAACTTTGCAAATGTAAGCGAGTTGCCGGACCAACCCGCTGATTTTTTAATAAGGTCTATCGATATGCCTTTTCTTTTTGCCGCCGAAGTAGATGCGTGGCGCGTACTATGCGCGGAAAATATAGTCGTATCTACCCCACTTTCAGTAAGTACCAGTTTAATCCAGCGGCTAATAGAAGAGGCACTCGCGTTGTGTATAGGTTTTTTAATAGTTAGTATGAGTTTATCCGTCTGTGAAGAATGTCTAAACTTCTGAGTTGCTTCTAAATATGAGGACAAAGTCTTTCCAGGGCAAATTTCTACTTTCTGAGGGAAAAAAGGTATGATTAATCGTGGCGTGTTTCGCCCTGGTGCTGAAGTTTTAGTAACATCAGTAATAATTATTTCAAAGTTTGAGCTATTGGCTCTAATATTACACAAACGAATTAATGATAGCGTCTGCACACGTTGTGCAGTCGACAACGCAAGAAGAGCTACCAACTTTTTAGTCAGTTTCTCTAGTGGTAAGTTATCATTTGGATACCAGCTTGAGATATAATCAAGGACTAGATTTGGGTCCCAAGTTGCCTGATATTTAGGAAAAACAGGATTCTTTTTAAATACGCCCTTAAAGAAACGGGAAACCCGGTCATCGTCACTTAACTGTCTGCCCAATATTAGAACCAAAGCTGAGCGAATGGAATTAAGGGTGGAATAGCTCGCCCCCTCCTCGAGTTCCACCGTTAGGAACTTTAGTATTAGTGGAATATTTACGGTATAACAGCTTATATTATTATTGATACAAAAACGCCACCATTTTTTATAGGCGCAGCTGTATTGTTTTAAAGAGTTTTTTGCCAAGGACGCAATCATAATTTCGACAGTTTCGGGTGTTAAGTCTTGTCTGGCATAAGCTTCCCTGATAATAGGCATGACACCAGGGTAAGTCGTGTCCAGAGTGGGTGTCTGGTTCTGAAAGGAGACAGTAGTAGATTAGGATCAGGTTCAAAGTAAATAAGGTCGCTTTGTGACAATTTCAAAAAAAGCGGGTACCAAGGTTGACTAGGCCAATGCGGTACCACCATTATTCCTGTAGCGTTATCATTGACTATTTTTCTTAGACATCTTAAAATCAATGAAAACGGAGGGAACGAGTAGAAAAAGAATGAACCCCAATCTACAGTGAACGCGTCAATGTTAAATGCTTCTGGGTCTCGTTTCCATGAGATATACCTACCACACTTGGCATTAACGCTAGTGGCAAATAAGTCAATTTCAGGACAACCGAATTTATCTACGACTTTATTATAGGCTAACAAGGATAGACACCATTCGGTATCGATGTTTTGGCGTCTCGATTCTTCATCAGCTTCAACGTTATCTTTGGATTTTATATATGACGCAAATACGTGTAATTGCCTAGTTTCGCACCATTGCCAGATCCCCCGAGCTAATTCATTTAGATCCAAATATTGTACTCCACCATACCTATTTATGTAAGATATTGCTGTTGTATTGTCTATGCGCAGCAATATCTCTTTATTGCGTAGGTGTTTTGCAAAGCATTTAAGTCCGTTAAAGGCGGCTTTCAGTTCTAACAAATTTATGTGATAATTAATTTCTGTATTATTCCAGAACCCACTTGTCCTTTCACCATTACAGAATATACCCCAGCCTGTCCGAGAAGCGTCCGAAAATATTTCTAATTCATAGCGTCCGTTGCGTATTACATTTTTTGCATGTCTTATATTGACTGTCCACCATATTAAGTCTGGTTTTAGACTAATAGGTACGATCATGGTTTTATCGTAATCATTGTCAGAGTTTCTCAAAGCTAAGAACTTTTCGCGTTCAAATAGTTTGGTATAGACCCAGCCGTAGGAGACTGCCGGACATACAGAACAAAGTATACCAAGGAATTTGGCAAAATCTCTAATAGATATTAGTTTTTGTTTAGAAATATTTTCGACACACTTTTGAACTTTGACACGTTTTTCTCTTGGTAATTTTAAACAATAATCTTGTGAATGCAGTTCAAAACCAAGAAATGTTTGAGATTGTTTCGGTTTTAATTTACTTTTGTCAAAATTTATGACGAAACCCAAACGTTCTAACAATACCTTTGTGTCGGTAACACACTTAAGGCATTCTTTATAATTATTACCGATACAAATAATATCATCTAAATAAATAGCCAAAATTAAACCTCTATTTCTTAGTACAGCAATCACTGGTTTCATTAGTTTAGTGAAAATGCACGGTGCTAAGGACAAGCCGAACGGTAAACACTGAAATTCGAAAATGTCGCCTTCGAACATGAATCGTAAATACTTTTTACTTGTTTCTTCGATTTTTATTAAAAAATATGCTTCTTTTAGGTCTATAGTAGTCATATAGCAATTTTTTGTAATTAATTTTGTAACCGTTCTTATATCCTCCATTTTAAAATGTTGTGTTGTAATAAATTTATTTAAGTTCTTTAAATTAAGGATAAATCGGAATGAGCCGTCACTCTTGTTGGCCAGAAATATTTTTGATAAAAATTGGTCAGTCACTGCAGCACGCTTAATGACAGCACCGGAAGACTGTAATTTTGATATCTCTATTTTAATATTATTAATTTCGGTATTACTAAAATTTTGATTTTTGGGTATAACTGTTTGAACAACTGGGTTTGTAAAGGGAATTTTAAAACCCTTTATATAACCTAAAACGGCAGGATCATCGGTTATACTACACCAGTTATCAAAAAAGTAGCTTAGTCTACCAGCATGGGGTATAGTTACCTCGTTTACGGTCTTTGTGCCCTGAAGTTGGTCTTCGATGACGATATCTGGCGATTGGCAGCTGACGTTGTCCGTTTGTTTGTTTGAACATGGAAGCGAGGTCTCTGCCCACCCTGTCTGCGTGCCTGTTGACCTTGAGATCGGGGTGGGCCTCGCCAGTTTCCCTGCTGCGTGTATCTCCGGGTTGTTGGTGCAGGGTCACTTCGTTTTATCTGAAGACCAGATCTTTCGGCGGTTTTTGATGCCTTTATTTTTTCTCCTAGATTGGCTCCAAAAAGGTAAGTGTCCCTTTTTACATCGGTAATGAGCTGTGCGAATTTTTTGTCTAGGGATGTAATCACCAGTTTTCGTCTTGTTTTCGTGTTTTCGTAATGTAGATCCAGTAGTACTTTATTAATATCAGATATTTTCCTGAGCAGTTCTATTTTGTCTGTATCCCCATCGATAATGGAGCATGCCAAATTAGTTAAGCCTGCGATTCCATAACCGAGGTGGTTTTGTGCCTTTTCTAGTAATTTGTCTCTATTTTTTACAGGGTCACTCAGAACCGGGATGATTTCCGGATTTAACAGAGGTGCTTTGGCAAGCTTGAAGTTTTCTGGCACTAGTGACTTTTCCAAGCCTTCTTGTTTCTGTTCTCTCGTCAGGCCCTCCACTAGGATACACCCCCAACGTTTAGCAATCTCGTCAGGAATTGGTGGCCCGAAGACTTCGTCCTTTCCCTTTAATTCGCCGAGCGCTTCTAATATTTCTTGAGGTAGGGATTCTTGAATCGCAGTAGCAGTATCTTTACTAGTGCTGGGACCTGATTCTGCGAGTGGTATTGGGACACCAATTGGTGGTTCATGCTCTTTATCCTCCTCGAAAGGGGAGGCCCTGTTCGAATTTTCTGTCAAAAAACCAGGAGCTACTGCGGACCTGATAAGTCGTGTTGGCACATCCGGATCGTCAGACTCCGATAGATCAAGCCGAGTTTGTTCATACGGCTGTGAGGTGGTTGGCGACAATGGTCGTGACTCGCCTGGTGATAATGCCCAGGGTTCAGAGTCTGCAAAAAACAACGCAAACGTTGTTTTTTAAAATGCACGAAACAGTCGTACTTACATAAACTGCAAAAGCAATTGTGGATTTTTGAGTCATTGGTTATAATCACGTTACAACACGAGACTGTATGGTTATCAGCCATGATCACGTCATGGAGAATAACAGCTTAGCACCTCATAGAATACCATAGTTATCTGTTGCGATCGGATCGCAAAGAAAAACAGCGGAAAGGTAGCAGCGAAAAATCCATCATTCGCGATCGCATCGCGAAGAATAGTGTGAAGAAAGAAATGGTAATACAGTTTATACTATATTACAATCATTAACGTATATCATAACGTTAACTAGGTACCTTAAAAGATAAAATACAAGCACAAAAAAAAAAACAATCACATAAAATACTTATTGACGGTATTTCAATCTTAATAGCGAGTTTTTTCTTTTTTAAAAACATCTGGTAACGAATATGATTATCGGTAGGCGCATGAATAGTGCGTAAAGGTTATTAGAGAAGTTTTTAGATATGTAAACAAGTATGACTCACCTTCGCTCGTTTCCGAAAAATGGTTAAGTTGCTTTTGTAATCGTCTTATCTTCTTCCGAATACGCGATTCCTTATCTCCGTGTTTTCTTTTGCCCATTTTTGTACACCAGGAACCACAGTTTTCACTAAATCACACGCGAATTGTACACAAAATATTTAAGGTGTTGCGATGCCCGCACAAAAAAAGCGAATGACAAGAGTAATGGCGGCGCGGGCGCAGGTAACAGTGGGAGAAGGTACTACGTCATAGTCAATTTACCTCTTTTTAATATATTTTTTTTTAGCTCTAAAAATTGTGCGATGCCTAGTACATTAGAAAGTGGACTACCAAGTGAATCAAAATAAATCTGAAGGATGTGACGTCGTAGTATAATATACGGATATAAGTACAAGTTATCGGATAAAACGTACTTGAGTAAAAACAGCACGTATTTATGCTGTTAAAAGCGTAGTAGCAACTACCAAAACCTTCTCAGGAGCTTTATAAGTCCAGGTAGCATTCTTTAATCGCATGCCAGGATTATTTTGCTAGTTGGGAATATTATAAAGATTGCACCCGTGCGGAGCCGGGGCGGGTCGCTAGTTATACTATAAATATGGTATGTACAAAGATGGTAAAAATAAATATAAGTTCAAACACGCCATAAAAATTACATGCTAACAAAAACTATGTTTCTATAATGACGTCCTGATTATCCTGTCCAGCCAAAATACCTCATCCAAAAGTAAAAGTGGACAGACGATATTGATGCCTTCGTGGGTTTATCCTGGTTGAGGTTGTCACAGGACTGTAGAGCCACATGCAAAAGTAAGATTTATACCCAGCAAGGTCTGAGTTCAGATCGTCAGGCAGTTGGTGGTGACAACTGTCTGGTGTTCTTTTTTTTTACGTGGTAAAATCATCGAATGAGTCCTCTCACCCAGGACTGGGCAGGAGGGACTGTCAGACTTGTACTGACTAAAATCCACAGTGTCCTTCATAACCCTTTAAATTCCGTCAGGCTTTGGCCCTCTAATGGGGCCCCCGTCATTATGCTGACAGCTCTTTGTCCATGATCGTACAGCGAGTCGCCCATTACGAGCCGTACACATGCCCGCGATTGCGATGGTGATAAAAGTAAAGTGTACAGTACCTGGCCTCTCGTATGGCGTCGACCCAGTGAATGCAGTCCACCTCGGAGGCAGCTCGCAGCTCGTACTGACGCTGACTCTCACGACGGTACGAGATGATGAAGCAAAACTGGAGACAAACATCACTCAGTTAATCATAATAAATAATTTATTTCATCGGTAGATATGTTCGACAGCCTTCCGAAATTTGTATCTGGCGCACAAAGGTGCATTGAAGTAGGAATACCCATTTGATCTTCTTTGTGTTATTTTTTTAAGTTTGTTTTTGTGTATAGTTTTTATTACGTCTTTAACATCGTTTTGGAGTATCTGCTGTAAGATGTTGTAGTTTTTGGTGTTAATAAATAAATAAGTTTTGTAAAGGAGAAAACTGAAATGTTTGATTGTTTCAAGCTATTGTTTAAACCGCAGGCCGATGGATGCAAGAGGCGGACTGTGGTCATTTATATATATAGTAGTGGACGTCTTCCACTACTATATATATAAATGACACAAGATTTTTGGTCGGTCAACATGGTGCGCCTGTTCGCCGTGTGTTCATAGTATGTAGTATCAGACTCACCGAAGCGTTCCTCTCCATGGGCGCCTTGCTGAGTCGTTCGCAGTATGAGCCCTCCAGCATGAGCACGCCTGTCGGACGTGTGTTGTTCTCCGACTCGTAGTAGAAAAGCATGTTCTGTGTACAAACATTTTAAATTAATGACAGGTATACCCAATGAGGTGTGCGCCAAAATAAACATTTTGTGGAGCAGACCTCGCAGCTTGGCTGGACGAGTTGAACAAAACCAACGATGAGAGGTCCACATTGGCCCTGAATCGAGGAAACTGGGAATTATGGGGAGAGGTCTTTCTCCAGCAGTGAGATGATGTAGGTTTGCAGTATCAGATTAGTGTGAACCTGGATTTACTTAAGAAGTAGTCATCCTAGAATGAGTTTTGGGATCAGAATTCTCTTCCTTGTTGTTTTGTTCTTGTTGTTAGTTAATCAAAAACGAAAACCGCGAAAAAAACTAGTCCGCTAAGGTTCGTATGTAATGTACCCATCTCGTGCACAACGATCGAGGCAATTTTTAAAATAACGGCTTTCGGCATTTTATTCCCTGTGTTTTACAAACGCGTTGAAACTCCATTACACGGTGATTGGCAGTGCAAGGTATTGGTACTCGTAGCCTGTATCGAGTAAAACATAACTTGAATAGATACGTTTAGAGGTAACTCGAAAACTCCAAGCTCTTCGAGCATCCATTTTTTTTACTCTTTTTAACGTATACGTGTAACTGAATCTGTAGGCCATTCAAATATTATTTACATGCGGGAATCAAAACCACAACACGCAGCGCTGCAACCATTTTGCCAGTTACTAATAAAATCCCAGAAATAAACGTATTAACACTATGCAGTTCCTTTAATAGAATCAGAGGTGAAGCTACTGCCGTATCAACCGTATTAATTATACGGGGCCCCCAAGTCTCAAGGGCCCCGATTATTGGAATAAAAAAAGTGTTGCACTTAAATGAAAACTTATTGCGGCCATATAGCTCCAATTGTTTATCGAATTCCTAACATAGCTCAATTTTCAAAAAGGCTACATATGTTATAGTTAGTTTTCATAAAATATAAAATGAGCTACGATCAGTCGATAAACATTCTCAAGTTTCTAGTTCCCTTCAAAATTCTCTTAATAAAATCAGTAATAGCATTAGTTACACGAGTCAGGATGCTATTATCTTTATTCTGCAAAACTATACACTTAGATTAGAAGGGCCCCAAACATTTTTTGATACGGGGCCACTTCTGGCTTAGCTACGCCACTGAATAGAACCTAGGATCTGTTCAATAGAAGCGTTAGCTCCACAATTAATTTGCTCTCACGCAGCACAAAGCGTCTTAATTGGATGAGCTGGCACTGTGTGCTTTTCATTTTGGGCCCTTAACTATAAAAGGATTCGTATTGGTTAAGTAATTGCCTGTTTAATATGTTAACAAGCTCGTCTAGGATAATGTTGACATAGTTGCATACAAAGGAATAACAATTCTTGTTTTAATGTTGTCTGAGAATTTGACACACTTTTGAATCTGCCTAGCTTTTTCGTAACTTAGATTGAACACGCGCGAGCTTGTGGTAAGTTATGAGTAGGTAGCTTGCCGTCTGATCAGGGAAAAGTTCCGAGTAACGGCGCGCAGCGTTCAGTACGCACTTCAAGGAGCTGTCAGTAAACTGATGTAACACTCATAAGGCTAAAAACCTAGAACGCAAAAGGCAACCACCCAAATTTCTTGGGTAGACTCTTAGTCAGTAACAGTCTGACAATCCACTCCGCTCCACCCAGGGAGGAACAACTTGTTTGAAGAAATTGCCACTGCAAAAAAAAAACACGAAAATTTTTGAAAAGTCAGTATTTTAAGTTTTTGTTGTATACTACCTTACCTACCTTATGGACACTTGGACACACTGTCTGAAAGAAATGATTTGCATTGAATTGATTATACTAAAACGAATATACTTTTTAGTATATTCAATTCAGTTGAGTTAATTCTTCAAGCTATTTAGCTAGGTCAAAGTCCAGAAAGTCCAAATGAAGAAAACGCTCTTTAACATCTAGAAAGAAATGTAAATAATGAATAAGGAATTAACTCTTTGACTGTCGTCCCACTCTCCGTGTCTTGTAAAACGACTTGTCTTCAAGATAAAAGTATTTACATTGCAGGGTCGGAGAACCCACATTAACTGAGTGAAGATGGAAGAATTAAGTGGAACAAATTGGCGTGAAATATCCGTTACGATCTTCTTGCTTTTTACCCGACTGCGCCAGGAGGGTTATGTTTTTCGAGTGTATGTATGTATGTATGTATTGGATGTTTTTGTGTGTTGCTCTGCAGCCTAAACGGCTTGATGGATTTTAACTTGAGAGGTGTCGTTAGATTCGTCTTAAACGTGAGAGTGTCACTGGGTACATAAAACTGGCCAAGTGCGAGTCGAACTCGTGTGCAAAGGGTTCCGAACTAAAAATATTTTTTTTAAATCTCTCACATTCTATCAAGTGGGGTATCAAATTAAAGGATTTTAAAAATGGTTTACCAAAATATATATAACTTATATGTTTCAATTTAATTTGGACTGATAAATGCTAACAAAAACTAAAAATAGTAAAATAAAATAAATATTTAAAAAAACAAAAAACCCGACTGCGTAAAAAAACTAAAAAGAAAGAAACAAGCCCAGTAGTTTAGAATTCACTCATTCACACTCACAGTCTCATTCAAAAGATTGATTGGTATAATTTGAATGGGCCCCGACTGTGAGTGTAAATGAGTGAATTCTAAACTACTGGGCTTGTTTCTTTCTTTTTAGGTTTTTTACGCAGTCGGGTTTTTTGTTTTTTTTTTTTTTTTTATTTTTTTTTTCTAACATTTTTTCCTACAACAGCTAGTTCTACATAAAAACAAATGTTTATAATACTTGGGCCCCATGGGATTTTTTTTATGGCCAACTCCCTCTCACAAAGAGGAGGCCTGTGTCCCAGCAGTGGGAATATTTATAGGCTGATGATGAATGAATGAATGATGAGATTTTTATTACCATAAAACCTGTTTATTTCTTAGGCAAAGTACAAAGGTACTACTTACTACGTCGTCTCGTACTTTTCGTGTGGAATTTAAATAACTATTTCATAGAGGATGAAAGGGAAAAAGTTAGGATCTTGATGTCCACAATGAGGTATCACATGTCCCGTAGCTAGCTCTAACCAATAAAACATGCATTTATTTGTTTTGAAAACTTTCCACTACACGATACCAATAGTCACGGCCGGGCCCGCACCGGTGTCGTCCCCGTCCCGCTCCCGTGTCGTCCCCGTGTCGTTTCCGGCATTATGCACGTTCCATTTCCCGTGGAATGTGTTCTCGCAGGATTTCCTTTGCGTTTGAAGTTAGCGATAAAATGTAATACACGCTTGTTTCGCTTTCATTTCTAGGGGTGCTACATTTTACGTGATCGGGTCACATTCGATTTGGTAGCACTTGTTGAATCGCGGTGAAATGTACGATAGTATTTTTGTCGTCGGGTGATTGTTGAATTAGCTACATCGTGATACTCTGATACTTTCTGATATGACCAGGTAAAAATCGGTTGGATCTACAAGAACAACGTATTTTTGTCGTAAAATTGACGTGGGGCACTCCAGTGGATTACGATGTGCCTATGTACGAGTATGTCGAATGTAGCTAATTGATGTACCATTTGGTGGTGATTAGTCGTGGTGGATACACGCCCACTTCTTCACACAGAGAACGGCCCACTTATATGCCAGTGCTCTTGAAACGAGAACTTTAAATATTATCATCTTATTTTGCTCGTGCTAATCGATCCGAAAACTTCGTTTGGCATCTATCGTCCCAGAATCACTAAGATACAACACTAATCCGAGCGGCATCCTTCTCAATATTTCTACAAATTTAATATTAAGGGCCTGGGTCAATCAGCAACCATACCTTTATGGGCGGGCTATGCCCCGCCCATGTGGCGGTGGCGTCTTGAAACTCGAAGAGACGTAGCTTTTCATAAATCTACAATATTTCGCGGGCAATAAGCCTGTCTGTAATAATCAAACCGATTTTTTAAATCATTTTGTTGGCGTGGCTTCTGGGCTTTTATGACATATCTTTATTTTAGGTTTGTAGAACTAATCAACCCGACATTTCTGATAGTGTTGCCTGTAGTTTTGAATTTACATTTAAAAAACAAAAATAGCAATAACATTCGAGGAACATTAACATTTTTCTCTAATAGGTATCTATTATTTCATACGCTGTCGTTGCAGATAAATAATTTCCAAATTTTTTACATCTCCAGATATGGGAGAAACTTCTAATAATTATGTAGGTAATAAATTAATGAACATTACTATAGTTTAGATGCACCTCCATGTTTTTCACATGAGATTTTGGATAACAATATACGTAAGTACGCGTATACATTTCAAAGTTTTGTTAAAGATATTTTTTTTTGCGTCTTACGAAAGATAAGGGCTGTGGCAGTGCTTGTAATAAATATGTATTAGAAAACACGAACCCTTAGCACGAATTTTCAGTATTTGAGACGTAAAGTAAACTGGAACTTTGACAATTTCAAATTGACAATTTTCAATGAAAAAATTAGTTCCTTCTTCGCACACCAGAGGCGCTGTTCCATTTTTTCATACAAGTAACGCTGTAAACACTGTAAAGTAAAATAGTGAAAATTCGTGCTAAGGGTACAGGGCCCCAAGATCTTACTGTGATAGAACACAGCGTAATGGAATTTAAAAATAAAACAAAATATTCTATAACTTCGATAATAAATACCAGAGGCCCGACAGTGCCCCCAGCCAAGTAGAGCATTAGAGCACGGCCGAACCATCTTTTTCTCTAAGCGACACATGGTACTGCGAAGATCGCAAGGAGGACACAGTAGAGCATACGGTGCAAGACTGCCCGCTTGGGCAGAGCACCGACGTGTCGTGACGTCACGTGACGTGTTCACGCAGTATGAATTCGCTGTCAAACTGATTAAAGGTAGGAGTAAATGGTGCAGATACACATGCTTTAAACTAGCATGCTAAAAGAGCTATAGTTTACAATTAAATTAGCATGCTCATTATTAGCAAATGGTTTCGATACACATGCTACTAAGTAGCATTTGCTTAAAAGTAGCATGCTCTTGTGCTTTAGCATGCTAGTTTAAAGCATGTGTATCTGTACCTTTACAGTGTCTTTTACGAAAATTTTCTGTTCATCGTTTAAAATGGATGTTATTGTTGTGTAATAGTACATTGTTATCCAAGGGTAGAAAGTTCGCGGGCATGCAGAGGGCGAGTAAAGGGCAACTCTCTGCCCGACCATGGACCATGCCCGGGTCGACGCGACGGCGCGTTGTGTCTCACGCGCGCCTCAAAGAGCGTCAGCATAATGACGGGGCCCCCTCTCAGAGGGCCAAAGCCTGCCGGGGTCGCGGGATTATTTCCTTACCGTGACCCCGGAACATAACAGGCTACTGAAGGACACCGTGGATTTTAGTCAGTTGAAGTCTGACAGTCCTTCCCGCCCTGCCGGGGGTGGGAGGACTCATTTAATGATTTTACCACGCTAAAAAAAAAAAAAGCGACACATGGTACTTTTGACCACCCTTTAACTTCGTTGTTTATTATGTGAAAAATTTGAAATTATAGAAATTGAGAGGACATTTTAATGCTAAAACTGACTTTAGAGAGTAATGTATGTATTTAAAATAAAACGTATACGTTTACGTTTTATTAAAAAATATTGCATTGCGTTACTCCATTATCGATTACGTATTTTTTTTTATCGTTGTAAGAACATCAAATGAGTCCTCCTACCTTGGATTGGGCGGGAGGGACTGTCAGTCTTGTACTGACTAAAATCCACAGTGATCCTTTAAGAGCACTTTACGTTCCAGGGTCACGATTTCCTGATGACACAGTCCCGCGACCCCGGCAGAATTTGGCCCCGTAAGGGGGCCCCGTCAGATTGCTGACAGTTTTTTGAGTCGATCGTCGATCCGGGCATAGTTCATGATCGGACGGCGAGTCACCCATTACTCACCGTCCGGTGGCCGGACGTTCGATAGCGTGGGCGTCTCCGTCGCGCCTTCAGCAAGCTCGCTAACACGAATCCAACTTAATAAGTCGGGATGCCCCAAGTGCCGAGCGGCAATCCAGCAAGGATGGCCATGACACTCTGGCACGCGACCAGTTTTCCTGTCGCCTCCGCATGCAGTTGTTTATATTTTGTGATCGTTATTGAAATGAAAATATATCATAATTTTATATTATGTAATGAGATGCGACTGTGTAAACGCACCATAATAATGTAGAAAACAAAGAAATGACCTTTTTTGTACTATGACTCCAATATTTTTGTACTGTGGCATTTGGCATACTGTCAACATTTTGAAGTTTGTTTATTTTGAAAGTAATTTTTCATCCTATTTGTTTACAATTATTACCTGTACTCATAAAACAGAAAGAGAAATGCTTACCCTATACTACAATTCAAGTTATAAATTGGCTGTGCCATAGTGAAGCAATTATTGCTAGAATGTGGTTCTTCGTTCTTTGAAACATCATCAGTAGCTGTTGATTTCCTGAAAAATATACTTAATTATATCGATGCAAAGGGATTGTCTAAGATTTAAAAATCTGGAAAAGAACTATCCCATCACAGAATTAACTCATAAGCGCATCGAAATAAATCGTAAGTATATTGATAGAATTTTATGTACTTACAATTTTGATTCTCTCATATGCTGAGTCCTCGCCCTCAATAACTTCTTACGGATTAATTTGTTACATTTTACTTTACGTTTAGATCCCATTTTATTTAAAAAAATATAACTTAGTTGTTAAAACTGACAAAACGGTCGTTTTCTCTATTTCCAAAGATTTCCAATTTTCATTTTACGAAAATCTGACAGGCCCGACCTGAAAAAAAGTGTCATAGGTCCACTTTGTTAGAGCCACGCTGGCTGACTGATTCGTCAATGAACGAGAGTGATGACACTACTTTTGAAAGGCAAAAGATGAGAGGACGATAGTGAATCTGTGCTCAGAATAAAACGGCGTATGTGCCCAAACAGATTGACGTATTTTTATAAATTAAAATTGTTATTAAATGAAAAACTGTCTTAACAGTATTTAGATAGTGGTATTCTCTACAATTTAAAGCAACATCTTTTCCATAACTCATAGTAGTTATGCCATAAAGTCCAAAAAAGAAAAAATATAGACCTAACTTTGCATTTTTTTTGTATCGAGAAAATTTCATTGAATCGTGTTTTCAACTTTGTGAGAATTTAGATCATATAGTCAATAACTATATTCCAAGTTGTAAGATCTGTAGTCCAGATATATACGAAGAAAAGTAAAAAATAAAAACCGTATTTTTATTAACCTATCACCTTAAATCTACGGCTACGAGGAATAATGCCGACCCGAGCCCATTGGTATCGCCCCTTAAATATACGACACGCTTATGTTGCGTTCAAGCTTATATGCGTCGGAATGTCTCGTCTCTTTATGTTCAAGTTTCAGGGTATTTTCTGGCAGATTCGTTGCTCGGTGAAGGGTGAAATTCGAAGGTCCATTGTGACGCTTTTGCAAGAAAGGTTGACACTAGGTATATCTTTATGTAACCTTTTGGTAAGTTATATGGAATCAAATACCGAGAGCCTAGATAAAGTAACTTGTTTCAGTGATAACAATGATCTTTCGAAATGATAGATTTAATACACAAAATGCTGCCACCTTCCACACTAGAAATTTCTGTTTGTCGATCTCTTGTGCGGGAATCGAACCTTCAAGCAACGCATCAATCAATCACTCAGTATATATCACCAAAGATAGCAGCTTTGACCGCATGAAAAAAGTATTTAAAAGTCTTTCATCAGGCGGAAATAAGCTAAATTCAACGGTTGGTTCATGCTGCTGGTTTAAAACCGATATATATTATTTCGGCACACCCGTAGAATTACTGCGCGAAAGCAAGTATCCTCCTTTTTGACGTAGCCGCATAAACTGAGTTCAATGGTGCAAGAATGTATAAAATAAAAAGAGCACAATTGGAAAGACGAACAAGTCGCGTTTAATAACAGAAAGCAAAGTAGGTAGCCAATTATTTAAACCGACTTCAAAAAAAGAAGGAGGTGCTCTTTTATTGTATGGTATTTTCTATGATCACAACCAGTGGGAAATTCTGTAAGTGGAATTTATCTTTGTTTTGGTAATAGATCAGAAACCGTTGGACAAGCTTAAAAAACGTCCCAAGCCAGCGTCCCCCTGACGTAGGTTTACCTACGTCCCACTGTTAGCGAGGAAGCGACTAACTGTCGACTATGTTCTTGCTCAAGAAACTGAAGAATGATTTCCCAAGCCTTTCTTTACAATTATTCACGGCCCCGTGATCGCGGGACTATCTAAATAGGCTACCCAAAACAGGTGACCCTGGAACGTAAAGGACAATTGAAAACACGGCGGATTATAGTCAGTATAAGTTTGACAGTCCACTCTGATCTATTTAAAGCGGGAGGACTCATTTCATGAATTTACCACTTTATAGAAGGTCTTATGCCATCAACCGGGCACAAATCTAAACTTCGTGGTTACTACTGAGAAAATCCTGATGGAAAACCTAATATAAGTTTATCCGTCTTAGAAATCTAACCCAGAATCTCACAGGTACTCAGCAATTTAGCTTACAATTATTAGCCACAGAAACAGTCAAGCTAGTGATAACCGCTTCTCATAATCGTCAGCGGTGGGACCTATGCCTTATGCCCCGTTCTCTTTGATGCGCTTGAATGCACTCCGATAATACCGTACTCTCCGTGTCATCTGTGATCCCTCTATTCCTCTCTGGAGGACCAGCATACTCCCAAACGACAATACGGAGCATCTATATTTTACTACATTTCGAAACTATTATGGTTTTTGATTGTAAACCGAGGCCTTATCACGAGTTTTCACATTTTTGTGTCGTAAAACGGGGACTTTGATGGATAAAATTAGTTGGTTCCTCATTCGAACACAAGAGGCGCTTTTTCATTTTCGTTACAATTTACGTCATAATACTTCAAGTACGCTGTACGGCCAAATACGTAGAATTAATTCTAGGGTCTCTGCTCTATAATAAATATCTGTCGAATGGTAATTACTGTTCTACCAGATAATAAAATGGTTGAATTGGTATCGCAAGGAGCACATCTATTAATCACCACTGCCAATTGTACCATAGCACATCTTTTAATCTTTTCTCGAGGTCTATTTATGTAAGGATTCCTTATATGCCTATAATTTTTGTACACAGTTTCTGTAGTTTCCTCCTACCTCTATTTACTTTGTACTTACACACACTTCAGTTTTTGGCCAAAGTCACAGAACTTATTTTTAAATCAATGCATTATTTTATTACAAAGTTTTTACGTAGTACACGTGGCTACGGCGTAGCAATGTGCTACGCCGTAGCTTGTGCCGGCGCGCACGTAGTTAGTACGAAAATAAAGGGATAATATTAAAATAACAAGAACTGAACCTGACCAATTGTGATCTTCGAAGCAAGGACAAATGCTGCAGGGTCTCCTGCGACTAACGCAGCTTAATATTATTGATCAAATGTGTCGGTTGCTAAGTCGTAGCCATGAAATTCTAGTCCAAACATTCATTATGCCATAAGTCTAATACCTATGTTAGCTCTGATCGCAGTACAAAACGAGAACATAAAATCATTCAGTAATTTCCGATGATCCTTGCGGATCTAAAAAGACCACTGGCAGAATCATTTTATACAACGTGTAACGTTAATAGCGCAAAACCTCTCGTGTTTGTGTTTGTTCTAAGACTTTTGGAAATTCGCAAAAAAAATGATTATTCATACTAATGGGCCCGATCAATTTCTCATTTTGTTCAAATTTTATTTTGCGAATTTCCAAGTCTTAGAACAAACATTGTTTAGTAACATGGGCTGAGGCCACGAGAGGTTTTGCGCTATTAACGTTACACGTTGTATATGTATAAAGCGATAAAATTAAAAAAAAAGAATACCGATCAATTGTGAATTGGACTCGTGCAAAAGGGGTTCCGTATTATTATCATTATTCTCTATATAAAAAATCATGTCTTTTGCATTTTCTTGTTATGGCAGCAACTGCAGCAAGCAGCACCAGAAAGACATCCTTTGAGAAAATTTCAACTGTCTAACCTATTACGGATCATGAGATACAGCCTGGTGACTGACGGACGAACAGGGAAATCTTAGCAATAGGTTCTTGATTTACCGTTTTGGTACAGGAACCCTAAAAATGAGTTGTTCTTTTTTATTGCTCAAGCAATAGAGTTCTTTTTTATCAAAATTTCTATTATTAATTTCCTTAAGTTAACATTCTACGAGTAGATAACAATCATGTTCTTTACCGAACGCAAAGATCAGTTTGGCCGACTAGTCGCCAATTTTTAACCGACTTGACGGCTAGTCGGCCAACCCAACCAGTCATAAACCACCCATCTCAAGCATGTTCCCACTTTTTATTTGGTACATAAATATCCTAATATCCAATGCCCTTTACAATAAAAAGTTCAGCCATTTTGGTTTGCGCTGCATTTGTGCAACTTAAAGGTCAGTGCCTCCTAAAGTATGTACTTAGCTACCTTCAGCTTAGTAGGTAAATGTTTTTGAGTGCAGCGATTCATGACTTATATACAAAATACATAATATGTAGGTAGGTAGTATTTTTATGAAACTGGCTGTAAAAATATGGCTGTCGTTTAAGACTATCGTCTACCGAGCGCTCGTCCATACTAAAAGAGAAAACGTTTTCCTACCCCTAAATGTTATCCTATCTCAATGATTTTTTAGAATGATTCTGACACAGTAAAAAACTAGGTTTATAGGTTTTCTTTTTCTCAAAATTTATAATAGTTTGAAAGTAACAGGCGCTTAAGGCTCAGGTCTTGTAAAATTCACTCGCGCCGAATTATTTGCGTAACTTTGTTTGTGATTTTTGAACAAAATAGTGCAATAGCTTGAAATATTATTATTGCACATAAATAACCATAATATAAGTAACAGCTAGTTATTTTTTTTAAGTTGATTTAAGTGGATTATATACGGTAAATCAAGCGTTCAAATCAGCTCTTTCCTGCCCAACGTCATTTCGAGTTACGTTGGTGCACTCAATCTGAGACAATGAAGAATTAATTTAAAAATCTGAGCAGCGCATAATGACCGCAATATCCTCGTCTTCAAACTGCGCTGATTAGTTTTTTATATTTATCTTTCATTTTCTAAATTAAGATGGCAGAATATTATCAAAATTCTCGGATTTTATCTCTCAATAAATAGTTTTTTTCATAAGAACTATGCATCGTAGGTATGTAATATTTAGATTATTTTGATGTCGACAGATCAATAAAGCAAATACAAAAAAAAAATTGTACCTAAAGCACTTTTTTTCAACAATAAAAAATATCTCAAATAACCTCTCAAAAAGTGTTTATAAACGAGAATTGCAAGAGAAATTCCTTAGTGGCCGGTGGACGGCCGGAGCGATCGGACGTGAGGTCCACGACGAATTTTTATTGGTCCCTCTCGCTCGCACCTTCTCTCGCTCTAACGGTGATTACGCACAGTTACGCATCTCAGGTTGCTCTACTTGATTAAATTAAAATATATTTTTTAACCGACGGAAAAAAAGGAGGAGGTTCTCAATTCGACATGTATATATATATATATATTTTATTTATGACCATTCATTACTTTTTCTTACGTGGTCCAATTTCAAAAATTCATTTTTTTTTTGTTGTACGTAGTGTATCTGAAAGTTGGTCCCATTTAAATATCAAAACTAAACGCGGCCTATATGGGTAGAAAAAAAGGAATTAATTGTCAATTTTCCTACAGAATTTTCAGTTGTGAACCGATTCTGTTGAAATAAAGTTAACATAATGTAGTCCTGAGGACATTATAATTATACTATATAGCAGAGATATGGAGAAGTAACTAAACAGGTTCGAGCGAATTCCGACCTTAATGACATTTAAAAATTTAGTTTGTTTTTTCTCACATTCACGTTTGCTAACATTGCTCCTTCATTAAAATCCGGTTTTTGCATAAATGTCAGTAAGGTCGAAAATCGTTTGAACCTGTTTTTTAAATTGCTTAACGATAGCAAGTTAAAAAAACAGCTTCAAGCGATTTTCGACCTTATTAACATTTAAAATTTGGTTTGTTTTTTCTCACATTCACGTTCGCTAACATTGCTCCTTCATTAAAATACGGTTTTTGCATAAATGTCAATAAGGTCGAAAATCGTTTGAACCTGTTTTTTAAATTGCTTAACGATAGCAAGTTATTGTATCACATTCACGTTCGCTAACATTGCTCCTTCATTAAAATCCAGCAATGAACAAAAGCGTTGGTTACTCTGTCTCCAGGTGGTAATGGACTGTGCCTATGACAAGGAGTGCAGTCTTTGGATGTTACTGTGGTACCCCGGCCAGGGCGGGAGGGTCTGTCAGACTTGTACTGACTAAAATCCACGGTGTCCTTCAAATAACCCTTTCATGTTCCGGGGTCACGGTAATGAGATAAGTACCGCGACGCCAGCAGGCTTTAGCCCTCTAGAGGGGACCCCGTCATCATGCTGACGCTATTTGAGGCGCTCGTAGAACACAACGCGCCGTCGACCCGGGCATGGCCCCGGACTTTTTATACCCGACTGCGCCAGGAGGGTTATGTTTTTCGAGTGTATGTATGTATGTATATTTCTTTGTGTTGCTTTGCAGCCTAAACGGCTTGATGGAGTTTAACTTGAGAGGTGTCGTTAGATTCGTCTTAAACGTGAGAGTGTCACTGGGTACATAAAACTGGCCAAGTGCGAGTCGAACTCGCGTGCAAAGGGTTCCTAACTAAAAATATTTTTTTAAGATCTCTCACACTCTATCAAGTGGGGTGTCAAATCAAAGGATTTTAAAAATGGTTTACCAAAATGTATATATAACATATGTTTCAATTTAATTTGGACTGATAAATGCTAACAAAAACTAAAAAAAAGTAAAATAAAATAAATATTAAAAAAAAACAAAAAACCCAACTGCGTAAAAAAACTAAAAAGAAAGTAACAAGCCCAGTAGTTTAGAATTCACTCATTCACACTCACAGTCGGGGCCCCTTGGGAAGAATTGATTGGTATAATTTGAATGGGCCCCGACTGTGAGTGTGAATGAGTCAATTCTAAACTACTGGGCTTGTTTCTTTCTTTTTAGTTTTTTTACGCAGTTGGGTTTTTTGTTTTTTTAAATATTTATTTTATTTATCATGGTAAAATCATCAAATGAGTCCTCCCACCCCAGGTTAAGCGGAAGGGACTGTCAGACTTGTACTGACTTAAATTCACGGTGTTCTTCAATAGCCTTTTACGTTCTCGGTTTACAAAGGGTATACAAAGCGCCGTCGACTCGGACATGGTCCATGGTCGGACAGCGAGTCGCCCATTACGCGCTTACGATGGCCAGAGATGACCATGACCGAGTCACCGTGGGCGTCTACCACTGTGGCTGGGATGTAAGGTTTACGCTGTCCTCTCTCTCACGCGTCCCGCCTCTTCCTTCGCCAGCATCACTGCTGCACTGAACTTTTTTTAGGTTTAATTAGTTAAACACGATTGTTATTATTATTATTAAAACACTTGTGTGATACTCGTATTATGACAAACCAAGTCATATTAAAACTACTTATTAAGCAACAATTTCTATAACTCCTTTTAAATAATCCTTAGTAGAGCAATGTTCTTACCGCATCAAAATTGTTTTATAATAATTCAGTAGGCAGGATGTATGCGGGGGGTTGCGGGAAGGGAGTAGACATGGGAAAAATGTATCATTGAAAAGAAAAGATTGATATGTATCTTTCGATCACTGAGATATGTATCACTCTTTTATATCTTTGTATCCTTTCGAATCCGCGCATCACACGGAGCGACATTGCACTTTTGCTCATTTGCTCAACGTGTCTTTTGATCACTGAGATATACGTATCACTCTTTATCTTCATATCCTTTCGAATCCGCGCATGATGCGACATTGCACTGCCTGTTGCTCACTTGCTCAGCTAAATATTACCGATTCCGATCGAGCTTAAACTAAAGTAAATGATACTGATATTTTGTTTAATTTTGTAAATCGCTAAACCCTTTTTTCTATCTTGATCCTAAAACGATAGATTTATGACCGAACCGAAATTAGTTTGCATAGTTTAATAAATCTTTAGGTTGGTTTAGGCACTTGAAGTAAAGTGCACGACAAAACCAAATCAGTATAATGCTTGAAATGTTCAAGTACTGCTTTACTACTTTATGCTCTAGTCACTAGTAATAGAGTTATCAATTTAGGTATAGTTTTGTGAGAATCTTAGATCAGTTTATAATGGTCAGTCAACTCATTCTCTCGGCCTTGCGAAAACGCGACATATCATCCATAGGGAGGTGCGAAAGAGACGTAGGTATATACTTTCCGAAGAGGACCGCGTCACCGGTGTAGCGTGCGACGCATCACACAGATACAAAAAGACGAAGATTGAACAAGTTGTAAAAAGATACACTGATACACTGATACATTCGGATTCGAAGTGATACAAAGAGTGATTGAGTGAGACGGAACGATACATATCTTTTGTATCTATCTCTCCTGAGTTACCCATCTCTAGAAGGGAGCCCGAAATTTGACGTACGATCGACTGGCCGAACGCGATTCAATTTTGTCAAATGAAGACGGAAGCCTTAAGAGTTACTATTTTTATGACAAAATCTTCATTGAAGTAAAACCTTTGTATTTCAAAAACAAAGAAGTTTTAGAAAAAAATAAAAACCTACAAACCTAGAATATAATATACTGAAACGATTGACGCCAGGATCTAAGAGATTGGACGTGATTTAGTATGTGAAAAACGTTTTCTCCCGAGAGACAAATTTCATATAAAAAATACTCGCAGTCAATCGCGAGCTGCAACGCTCTCTATCGCACGATCGGGGTTTTTCAACGCGCGAGAGGGACAGCACGAGTTTTTCTAAATACCTATTTTTTGAAAAGGCAGCCGCTATACAATCCTCTTAAGCCGGAAACACATTATTTAACACGCCACGCGACGCAACGTGTCGACACCCGATGTGCAGTGAGCGCGTGTCGTCGCGTCGGGTGTTCATAGTGTGATTCTGGTCATAGAAAACAATACATTTCGGGTCATTTCGGGTGTCGTCGGGTGTTAATAATGTGTTTCCGGCTTAATAAAGCGCTCACTGCACATCGGGTGTCGACACGTTGCGTCGCGTGGCGTGTTAAATAATGTGTTTCCGGCTTTATCGTTGCTTTTCATGTACCCAAAGTTTGTTTACGTTTTTGTGAAGTAAACTAACTTTGACGTTAATTTGAGGGAATAATTAGTTCCTCGTTCGTACTCTAGAGTAAGTAAAATACAGAAATCTTGTGGTAAGGACACAGAGACCTTAGCACAAGATTTCCGTATTTATTTATTTATAAAACTTTTTGCACAAAGTAGTACAACGGCGGACTTAATGCCATAGGCATTCTCTAACAGTCTACCTTAGGGTGATGCAGAGATAAAACATAGTAGGTGCAACAAAAAAAAAGAACCATTCATTAGTGATATTACATACCTATAAAATATAATATAATACATACCTATATATAAAAAAATACATCTAAATATATACATTATACATACATACATACAATCACATTGTGCAGAGAAAAGAAATATAAATAGAAATACTGTCAAGTTGTCAACCAATTAATTGTGAGTCGAATCTGCCAGCTTCTTAAGTAAGAATTCTCGAGCCTTTATCTTAAACGTGAAACGATTGGTTGCTGTTCTGATATCCAGAGGGAGTTCATTCCAGAGAAAGACCGCCTGGACAAAGAAAGAATTTTTCTGGAGGCTAGAGCGATGAGAGGGACATCGCAGAAGGCGATTACTAGAGGAACGGAGCTGCCGTATTGCATACATACATTAACTACCTAATCCTTTAACTCCAGGTTATAAACTATCTGTGTCCAAACACCCAAATCCGTTCACCAGTTGTTACTCTATATCCATCCGTCCATCCATCCATCTATTCATAGTTCTATCTTCACAAAACGCATTTTTATTAGGGTTCCGTAGTCAACAAGGAACCCTTAGAGTTTCGCTATGTCCGTCCGTCCGTCCGTCCGTCCGTCCGTCCGTCCGTCTGTCCGCAGTTTAGCTCAGAGACGCACAGTACTAGAGAGCTGTAATTTGGTGTAAATATACGGATTTGTTGTGCCGAAAAAGTGGTAAAATAAAATCTCGAAAAAAATTTTTTTTTAGGGTACCTCCTGTACACGTAAAGTGGTGATGTTTTTTTTCTTTCTCGCGTACCCCTTAGTGTGGGGTATCAATAAATAGGTCTTTAAAAAATAATGTGAGTTTCCATTAACAATTTTTTGATAAAAAAATTCGTTTGTGAAATATTAAGCTTTAAAGTGCTAAATTTTGCTCGACTGGAGTGTCCCCCCCCTCTACCAGCTAAACGGTTATGTTTGGGGGTGTGAAAAAATTCACAATAGTAGTATATATAACGAAATTTAAAAGAAAATTATCATAACTGAGTAGGCTTTACAACTTTACGAGTAATAGTCCACCAACTTATAAAATGTACTTGGATATCATATTTTCTTAAACAAAATGTATCGGAGAACATGCTTTTCAACTGCAAATGTAAGTTTGTCAACTTTATTTTTACAGCTTTTATAGGTATGTTTTTTGGGGATGGGTAGGTTTTTATCGTCAACTATTTTTAAATAACTTCAAAAAAAGGAGGAGGTTCTAAATTCGTCGTAATCTTTTTTTTTATGTATTGTCCCCGATTTCTCAAAGACTCCTGGACCGATTTTGAAAATTCTTCTTTTTAAAATTAAATTCAGCGAATCAGTTTAGTTAGTTCGCATAAGTATTTTGTTGGGCAACTACGGAACCCTACACTGTGCGTGGCCCGACATGCACTTGGCCGGTTTAATACTTGTAAAATTGAGTTGTAATTTCAAAATCCGTGTTAGATCTGATTCAATGAAAAAAATACTACAATACCGAATTCGAATCTATGACAAGCATTCCCCTGGCGACACCCAAACATGACATACCCATTTTACAGTATCATAACATTTTTGGGGCCCTTCTAATCTAGGAGTTTAGTTTTTCAGAATGAAGACAATAGCTTCCTGACTCGTGTAAATAATGCTATTACTGATGTCTTTAAGTGAATTTTGATAGAAGCTAGAAAATTGAGAATGCTGATCGACTGATCGTAGCTCATTTATGATAGCTACAAATAGCTTTTTTGAAAATTGAGCTATGTCAGGAGTTCGATAATTGGAGGTTTATGGCCGCGATAAGTTTTCATTTAAGAGCAACATTTTATGTTTTTACTTTTATTCCAACCGTCGCCGTCGGGGGCCCTTGACACTTGGGGGGGCCGTATAATTAATACGGCTGATACGGCGGTTAGGCGGTAGCTACGCCTCTGCCATTTTATGACACTTTTTCACCAGTTATATTTAAGTACCATATAATAGGGGTCGCGGGACTGTATAAACAGGGTACTCGGCCCTGGGACGTAAGCAGCAGGGTGATTTTTAGTTAGTAAGAATCTGACAGTCTTTTCGGCTTCACCGAAGATAGGAAGTTCATGTGGTGATTTTCATACCCAGCAACAATTTGGGAGTATTCTAGTGATCACAAGTCTGACAGTCCTTCCCGCTCTACCCTGCGTTTTAGAAAAACTTATTTTGAAATTTCAATCCATGACATGACTTTTTTTATCGTGGTAAAATCATCAAATGAGTCCTTACTCATTTGATGATTTTACCACGATAAAAAAAGTCAAAGATAAAAAAGACATGACTTTTTAGGGTTCCGTAGTCAACAAGGAACCCTTATAGTTTCGCCATGTCCGTCCGTCCGTCCGTCCGTCTGTCCGCAGTTTAGCTCAGAGACGCACAGTACTAGAGAGCTGTAATTTGGTGTAAATATACGGATTTGTTGTGCCAAAAAAGTGGTAGAATAAAATCTCGTAAAATATTTTTTTTTAGGGTACCTCCTGTACACGTAAAGTGGGGATGTTTTTTTTTCTCGTCTACCCCTTAGTGTGGGGTATCATTAAATAGGTCTTATTGATAGTTTCCATTAACAATTTTTTGATAAAAAATTTCGTTTGTGAAATATTAAGCTTTAAAGTGCTAAATTTTGCTCGACTCGAGTGTCCCCCCCCTCTACCAGCTAAACGGTTATGTTTGGGGGTGTGAAAAAATTCACAATAGTAGTATATATAACGAAGTTTAAAAGAAAATTATCATGACTAAATAGGCTTTACAACTTTACGAGTAATAGTCGACCAACTTATAAAATGTACTTGGATAACATATTTTCTTAAACAAAATGTATCGGAGAACATGTTCTTCAACTGCAAATGTAAGTTTGTCAACTTTATTTTTACAGCTTTAATAGGTATGTTTTTACGGTATTTTTTTTGGGGATAGGTAGGTTTTTATCGTCAACTATTTTCAACTAACTTCAAAAACAGGAGGAGGTTCTAAATTCGTCGTAATCTTTTTTTTTATGTATTTTCCCCGATTTCTCAGACATCTGGATCGATTTTGAAAATTCTTCTTTTTTAAATTAAATTCAGCGAATCAGTTTAGTTAGTTCGCATAAGTATTTTGATGGGCAACTACGGAACCCTACACTGTGCGTGGCCCGACACGCACTTGGCCGGTTTTTTTTTTTATCGTGGTGAAATCATCAAATGAGTAAGGACTCATTTGATGATTTTACCACGATAAATAAAGTCATGTCATGGATTGAAATTTCAAAATAAGTTTTTCAAAAACTTTTATTATAATAATTGAATAAATAAATATTTTTTTTTTATTTAAACAACTGATGTGCTCTTCGACGACACCTTCACCAGCTAAGTGCTAAGTGAATTGCAAAATTTAGTCCCAGCGTGACGTGAGCGCTACAAAAGCGCCGTCTGTGGCACAAGGCTGTGTTTATAAAGAATAGCACTGCTGCTTTGTAAATCTTCCGCGCAGCACTTTGTGACAAAATGCACCTTAAATCTTACAGAAAAAAGCGTCTTTCTCTTACCTGATAGAGGATGAACCATCGAAGCTGCCATTTGGTGTTGTCGGAGCTTCGTTTGTGCAAGTAGCCAGTCTAAAATCAAATAAAATGATAATTTACAATTAGGTACATAATTATAACCTTATAGTACAAAACTGGAATAGCCAATCTATATAGTAATAGAAAAGGGAACTTTTTTTTTTGAAGTGAAAACTTCTTTAGCGGCGTTGTACACTTTTTCTGTAATGGGTAAAAAATTTAAAACTCGCGTCAGGGTCACGTGACCGTCAGGGTCACGTGACCGTCAGGGTCACGTGACCCTGATCGAAAATGAGTAAGACGTCATTCAAATTAAAAATAAAACATAGTAACAAAAAAGTTTTCACTTCTACCGGCACTCCTGGAGTGCAACCTTTTTTTTTTTTTTTTTTAGCGTGGTAAAATCATCAAATGAGTCCTCCAACCCCGGGCAGGGCGGGAGGGACTGTCAGACTTCTACTGACTAAAATCCACGGTGTCCTTCAATAGCCTGTTACGTTCCGGGGTCACGGTAAGGAAATAATCCCGCGACCCCGGCAGGCTTTGGCCCTCTGAGAGGGGGGCCCCGTCATTATGCTGACGCTCTTTGAGGCGCGCGTGGGACACAACGCGCCGTCGACCCGGGCATGGTCCTTGGTCGGGCAGCGAGTTGCCCTTTACTCGCTGCCCGCATGCCCGCGCCTACGGTGGCCGGAGATCATCTGGTGACGTCCGACGCCGCGGGCGCCTACCACTGCGGTTGGGGCGGAGGGAGGACGCTGTCCTCTCTCGCTCGCGGCCCGCCTCCTCCTTCACGAGCATAACTGCCTCGCAGAAGGAGCAGACCGCTTCCCACTCCGTCTCGCCCCGCAGCATGGCCGCAACCAATGCCGGGCGCGAGAGGTCTCCGCCTATCGCCGCCGTGAGGACACGTCGGTGCACCGCCCAAGCTGGGCAGTCCTGCACCGTATGCTCTACTGTGTCCTCCGGGCGATCTTCGCAGTGGTGGCACCCGGGCGTTTCCTCCTTCCCTATCAGGCACAGGTACCTCCCGAAACTTCCGTGTCCGGTGAGGACCTGCGTCATCCGATAGGTCAGGACGCCGTGACGTCTCTCCAGCCACTCCTCAAAGAGGGGTCTTACCGCCGCAATTGCGGCGTGCCCGGCCTTCGGTCGCGACAGTCGTCCCCTCCATACTGCCCTGAGATCGCGCCGGAGCTCTTCCCGCCGCGCCTCGACTTCACGAGGCAGCGGGGTCACGCCCCGGCGCTGCGCCTCCACGCGCCACTCATAGACGCGCTGGAGGGCAGTCGCCTCCAGATCCCAGGGCAGTAATCCGGCAAGGAGGTTGGCCGCTTCGCCGGCAATCGTGCGGTATCCCCGGATCATCCGGATAGCCATGACCCTCTGGCATGCGACCAACTTCAGTGGTCGCGTCCGGATGCTCAGGGCCCACACAGGGGCCCCGTAGAGGGCCATGGACCGCACGACGCCGGCGTACAGCCTACGGCAGGAAGCGTTTGGCCCGCCGACATTGGGCAGCAGACGCCTGAGGGCGCCCGACGCCCGGTTCAGCCTTGGGGCCAAACTCAGGAAATGCTCCCTGAAGTTCCACCGGCTGTCGAGGACGAGTCCCAGGTACTTCATCGTCCTCTTGACGCCGATGCGAACTCCTCCCACCGTTATGTGGGACTCTGACCGCGGCGCATTCAGACGGCCATGAAAACACATGGCCTCTGACTTGTGCAGCGCCACTTCGAGTCCCAACTGCCGGATCCTTTCGACGACTGTCGCGACCGCTTCCGTCGCCACGTCGGCCGCCGCCTGGTGCGACTCTCCCTGTGCCAGGACGAGCGTGTCGTCAGCGTAGCATATTACGCTGACGCCGTCAGGGAGGTCGCTGCGCAGCACCCAGTCGTATCCGATGTTCCACAGGGGCGGTCCCAGGACCGAACCCTGTGGAACACCGCACGACATCTCTCGCCGGTTCCACTCTCCCCGGTGACCGGGGTAGATGACGGCTCTGTCCGTCAGGTAGTCCTCGACTATGCGGCGGAGGTAGGTCGGCACCCGGTGATACCGGAGTGCCTCCCTGATGCAACTCCAGGGCAGGGTGTTAAAGGCATTGGAGATGTCCAAAGACACCGCCAAGACGACCCTGCCCCGGGCCACTGCATCCCCCGTCGTGAGGGCTCTCACGCGCATGATGGCGTCCACCGTCGAGCGCCCCCTGCGGAAGCCGAACTGGCTCTCCGACAGGTTCGGGCCCACCCGGTTCAGGTGCCCGACGAGGCGGTCTGCAATTACTCTCTCCAAGAGCTTGCCCACCTCGTCGAGCAGCACGATGGGCCGGAATGCGGACGGAGAGTCCGCAGGGCGCCCGGGCTTCTGGATCAGGACCAGTTTCCCCGTCTTCCAACGAAGCGGGAACTGGCCCCTCTCCAAGCATGCGCTAAAGAGCCCCCCCAGTCGAGGCCCGAGAGTCCCCGAGGCCAGGACCCAGGCTTTTCCTGGCAGGCCGTCGGGTCCCGGGGCGGTATTTTTGGCTTTGAGCCGCTGTACCGCCACTCTCAGGTCTACCTCGGTCACCAGAAAAGGGAACTTAGGGAAAATAATTCTAGGAAATTGTAATGTTTTCGTACAATTCCACGATATTTTACCAGTTATCTTGTAATATTTACTAGTAGGTAATGATACTTATTTCATCTAAATTATTAAAACCTAATTATTCATTAACCAGCTACATTATCAGCTTTAATCGTTCACTGCAGGATGAATGATCATCATTTTAACTTCCTAGGGTGATATCCTGCATCATCAACTTCATGCAACAGCATTCAGAACTCTCGTGCCAGTTACCAGTTAAATCCGTCTTTGATCAAAGAGATTTCCGGTTTATAGGTATGCCATTAAGCTCCATCCTCTAACTCTTTTATCCATCACTAAACATACTGTGAAGATCGTCGCTGCACGTGTAATTAATTATGGAAGAGTTTCCTTCTCACACGACTTCTCTTGTCATAATCACTCGTAAAAAAAACTAATCAATCGTGAGTTATTTCTCTCCTATGCACAGCATGAAAGCAAAATATCCTTATCTGACAAAGTTCCACTTTGGGAGGCCTTTCACTTGCACACCTGCCTTCTGCCTAATAAGTTTGAACTATGGCCTACCCAGTGGTATTTTAAGTAGGTAAGCTTTTGGTCTACCAACCTGTGAATGGTCATACTGCGCCCTGTCTGAGAGGGCGAGTAGTTGGCCATCGTTCACGCGGACTGACCGCTGCATCTTCGGACTTAGCATCATCGTGATTTCTGGAACAATATGTAAAAAATTGAATTTTGTTTTGACTGTATCTTGATCCAGAGTTTGTGAGGTGTGTGAGAGTTTTTATATGATTCTGGATGGTTCCGCAGTTATGAGTAAAGGTTCAAGAAGAATGAAAAGATTGAGTTTGAGATAAAGTTAAAAAGTTTACAGTTCCCTTGATGGTAATGTTCAGGCTACGCTTTTTAAGTTTATGACCCAATATCGACAAAGGCAGTTAAATTTATGCTTCTAGAAAGATCGTCATTAATCTTTTATGTGACCTTTTAGCTTGAACATAAGTATCTATATTGTTAAGTAGATACCAACTTGAAACAAAATCTAAACTTGGATAATGTTCGATCCAAAATATGATTAATATAAAGGTCTGTTTATAATAAGGTTTTCTGATACGTAAGTATTATCTTTACTTCAGTGGGTACAGGCTACAGCTTCACCTCTCTTGCCGTTAATTTATTAATACGATCCTAGCCAACTACCTACCCGTATTTATAGCATCATGTGTGGCGTATGTTTATGTTTATAATCTCACAACAAACCGTGAAAATATCGATTCTCAACTCACCTTTACTTAGTAGCATTCATATTATAATACAATTATGTCACAGACACTGCACGATCATACACAGGTACCATTGAGTTCAAGATCAACAACAATGGAAACAACATTATTTATAGAAAGTGAACACTTAAATCACACACAAGTCAATAGGCGAACAGACAACACTTTATAACAACAGTAGAGAAAACGAGACAACGATTAATATTTAAACTTTAAAGAGTATTTACACTAGTCATAAGACTCGAGTACGAAATGTTACGAGCGCCTGTTGAATTTGTAAACGCAATGAGTTTTGTTGACACAACTTCTTGCTTATAGTATTGGTACAGGCTGGAAAGTTATTTTAATAAGCGTTTTGGTTAGTTTAAAATGATGTTTGGGTGATCAGTCTGTCAGTAGTCGGTGTCGCCTTGTTTGTGACCAGCAGCCGAGAGCTGTGGGTGGTGCGTGGCAGACGGCGGCGGTGCGACTGCCGGGCCAGCACCTGTAGCTGAATCGACCGTTGCGCGCGTGCGTGCCCTTGATGACGTACGAGAAACGCCATAGAACGGAGAACAGATAGTTTTGGCTAATTAAAATTAATAGATATTAACATTAAATGTATTCTCATGTAAGTGAAATGTAAATTTCTTTATGAGAATTAAATGTCTTTAACCAGAGATATGCAAATTATTTGCGGATTATTCCTTGGATTCGTTTCAAAAAGTGATACCTAAATTTGGAAATCATGTTGGCCTCAACCAAGTCTGTAATCTAACCCAGTTAGCTTGGGTTCTCCATAGACATCTACATACGTTTTGTAATAGGCAATTAAAATGTTTTTTCGAGATAGGTATAGGTATGCCTAGTGACTGCTGTAGCTTAATTTATAGTTTTTTTTTTCCTATTATAAAGTCACGGAGAAATTGAAATACCTACGCAAATGTTTCAGTTCCTGTCAATTTATCTGCATAGTAAAACAATAAAACACCATGTTTTAGTTTATTTAGTTGAAGAAAAAAAAATAGCTCTAATATTGACACTTTAGCAAACCCTTGTTATAGTGTCAATCACGTGTCAATATTAGAGTGATGTTTTTATTACCCATCAATTATGACTATCCAGTCATAATTTTAAATTGGTACGTAAATCGAAGGGTGCGTCCACATCTGGCGAATGCGCCGCGAATGCGCAGCTCGCACGCGGTTTGCGAGCGGCGCGCGAGCTGCACGCGCGCAGTAACAGCAATGATTTGTTACGCCAAAAGGCGCGCGCGCGGCGCGCGATCTGCACGCGTGCAGCTCGCAACCGGTGCGCGAGCTGCGCATTTGCGGCGCATTCGCCAGATGTGGACGCACCCTAAGGAGATAAAAAGTGAAAGTACAGTAAATGGGAAATATTTTCCCGTTCCTAGCCCTGTGCGTGTTCACTGAGTCGCAGTTTCCGCGGTAATAAAACTCCCGTGCCCGCCATATCTTTGTGTGACACGCGCCCTCAACTTATTCCATAACATGATGCTATACGTCGTTATATTGCAATACTGACATTGTAGACGGCTCGTGTATGCTTAGGAATCTTTATAGAAAAGGATATGGGCTTTGGGATTGAACATTTATATTTTTTATAGCATGCGGTAAATGGTCATGATCCTCTCTGGATTATGCTCAGTTCTTGTGCTTTTCCTAGCCATTTCGATGATTTTAGAGGCTGTTACTTCGTGTCTGTACCTATTTATTTTATCACCACAGACTGCTCTCAAAACACCATGAAAAGGCTGGCATAAAACTTCCATGTTCTGAAACCAAAAATTCGAAAGCGCTCATGTGATTCGCTAACATACACAAGTAGATGACGACAAGCATCTCATCAAAAGAAATGCCTGTGTCGAAGCACTGGAAACGAGCTTATGACACAAGCACTGACTTTATAACGTGGTAAAATCATCAAATGAGTTCCTACCCAAGGCAGGGCAGGAGGGACTGTCAGACTCGTACCGATTAAAATCCACGGTGTCCTTCAATAGCCCTTTATGTTCCGGGCTCACGATAATTCAAAGCTTGCAAGGGTCGCGGGACTCACCCTTGCAAGCTTTGAAGGCCCAGTCATATACCTACATATTAGTTTACAAGCACTTTTTTTTTAGCGTGGTAAAATCATCAAATGAGTCCTCCCACCCCGGGTAGGGCGGGAGGGACTGTCAGACTCGTACTGACTAAAATCTACGGTGTCATTCAATAGCCCTTTATGTTCCGGGGTCACGATCCAAACCGGCTTCACAGGTTATCTGTAATCTGTGGTGACAGCCGAGCAATCACAACGGTGGTGGTAGGCCTCGCGACTACCATCATGTCGGAGTCCGGCGCCAAAAAGTTTTTACTGTGTTCCGTCGGTGCACAGAAAATCCAGCTTCTGAGTGGGGAATACCTACATACGTGTGCGTGCGAAAGTTGTTGGTTCGATTTTTGTCATATCGAACTCGTTATGGCGAATATTCAGTTGTACGAAGTTTTATTATTTCGATGCTTGAGCTCGCTCCATCATAGACATCATCTTTTGGGCATGCGGATGGCGAGTACCTAATAGGTGACTCATAGACCTGGTTCTACGGCGCGTCGTGTGTCCGCCTCAGCAGTCTGACGCGACGGGGCCCATATCTGCATAGAAACGTTTTGCCCGGGTCGTGGAACTGTCTGAACATGTAACCATGACCTTGGAATGTAAAGGTCTTTTTAGGGAACACCGTGGATTTTAGTCAGTACAAGTCTGAAAGTCCCTTCCGCCTATCTAGAGCGGGAGGACTCATTTAAAAATATTAGGTACCACTTTAAAGAAAAGCCATACACAAACCAATACACTTAGTCCGAGACTCCACCAAAGCTGTGCAAGTCGAGACGTGTTTTGAACAACCAATAGAATTGCGTTGCGGAGTGGAGCTGTGTCAATAACGCAATTCTATTGGTTGTTCAAAACACGTCTCGACTCCGCACAGCTCGACACAGCTTTGGTGGAGTCTCGGCCTTAGTCTCTTTATCTAAGTTCAAGGTAGTAAGAGTGAAATTAGATCTATACCTATAACATAATAATATAAATGTCATGTAAAAAAACGATACATTTAAAACCTACTCTTCATAGAGGCCGTTGACCGCAGTATAATTTTAGCATCCGCAGTAAAACCCCATAGATCCCAATACTTCTACCAACCCCCCCTCATTACTGTTACGACCCTCATGGGAAACGGCCGGGTGTGTGAGTGGTTCCATTTGACACCACCAGACCGCAGCAGTATGTAAATCATCGTTTATGTACGAACCATAGGTACGAACGTGCACTGTTTACGTTGTAGATAGGTACGGAAGTGGGTTTGTATTTACTGTAGGTATTCATATACCAGCGTATTCATATACCAGTAGGTACCTATACGTCTATTATGTTTATCATCTATATTAGGAATTAAAACCGGCCAAGTGCGAGTCGGACAAAAGGTTCCATAACATTAAAAACGGCAAAAAAATCATGTCTGTTGTATGGGAGCCCCCTCAAATATATTTACCTATATTCTGTTTTTTTTTTTTTTATTTGATTTTATAGCGGCAACAGAAATACATCATCAGAAAATTTAATATCCAAATATATAATCTAACTATCACGGTTCATGTTCACAGCCTGGTGACAAACGGACAGCAGTCTTGTAATAGGGTGTCGCTTTACCCTTTGCCCTTTTGGATACAAAAAACCCTAAGAACGAAAAAGAAAAACATTTTAGCCGACTTGTAAGGAAATAGTTATTTGTTATGCAAGGCTGCAAAGTTGATTTTTGGCGCGAGTACTTGAATTGAAAACTGAGCGAGCGAAGGATTCTAAGATTGAACCGCGAGAGAAACGAGCGGTTCAAATATAGAATCCTGAGCGATGCGAAGTTTTCAAAGGTACGAGACGCAGAAAAACTTTGCTGCCGAGTGCAACACACAACTTTTCACCTCACACAGCGAGGAAATGTAGTGGGGGCGGCTCGCCTGCCAGTGTAGAAAAGTAGAAAACAATTGAATACAAGACGTGTTCGAATTTTAAACAATACTTTGTGCTCTAGAGCACAAAATGGAGTTTTGCGTTCAGATTTTGAATGAGAAATAGAATCTTTCCGAGCGGGTGAGGTGAAAAGGTTATTGGTATTTATGCGGGTTGCACAGTCCAAAAGCTATGCTAACTTTTAGTGTTAGTTCGAGAAAAACTGCGTCAGCAATTTTTCGTAGGTACTTCATTTCTTACCATAGGAAGTTTGCAGTTTGCATACAAGTACCTACCTATGAAAAACGGCTCCTCCTTTTTTCGATGTCGGTCATCAATAAATCAAAATTTTACACAAAACTTTCAAAGTTTCCCTAATTTCCGAAATCTCATTATGGTGACTTTCTCTGTTGCTGTTGCATTGTGGTACCTACCCTCAATATTCTATAGAACGAAAATGAATATATCTTTTGTAAAACGTCTTGTGTATGGTCAATTTATTGTTCATAAACAAAATCTAAAACATTTTTTATCTTTGAAACAACATGAAACTTTCTTCATTTTATTACAATAAAATCCTAAAAACACGGTCTTCAAAAAAACCGCCTGTGGCCAAACCAATGAGGACAGATTTCTGTTAGCTACTAAATAAGAATTTTAAAATTAATATTTATTATGAACTAAACTATATAATTCAATTTCAAAAATTCTTTAAAATCTAAGAAACACATACCTTACTTATTTTTACATGCAATCACCTACTTTAGAATTTTATTGAGAGAGTGGACTTGATTGATTGAATGACAGCGTGTTGATTTTTCATCTCATAAAATGGCAATACCGAAATTTTCCTGTCACGCGTCAAAAAATCTTTGAAACACCTCTGTGCTGTGATAAACAAAAATTGAGGCTAATTACTACAACAAATCACATCAAATTGTGTCTCACACCTACGTTCTTAATACAGACAGCCGTTTTCAAACATAAACATTGTGTTTCGAGCACGACCGGCATTCCATGTAATGTGTGATAGTTGAAAATCCACGCGTTATGGCATCTGGGTCTAAAAATGATATAGTTAATAGATTACTTAACGTGAGGCTGGACGATGGAGGTGGCGGAGACGAGCTGCCGCCGCAGAACATGCTGCCGTCCAACCAGCAGGCGCGGCAGCAGCTCGGGCAGCAGGATGAAGACAACGGGCAGGCGAGCGAACCTCTCGCTTCGTCTTCCGCAATAGAAAACCTCCAGCCAATTAACAACACAGGCGGCCGCTTGCACAACTGGCAGGCGACGAAAACTACCGTAAAAGAAAGGTTATCGTTTCTTTTTAATAACGAGATCTTATGCGACGTTCATTTTATCGTCGGCAAGGATGCAAATCAGCAGGTGATACCCGCGCACAAGTTTGTGTTGTCTGTGGGGAGCGCGGTGTTTGATGCCATGTTCAATGGAGTGCTAGCAACAAAGTCTGATGAGGTAGAGTTACCTGATGTGGAGCCCGCAGCGTTCCTACACTTACTGAAGTTCCTATATTCTGATGAAGTTCGTATTGGTCCTGAGAGTGTGATGACTACGCTGTACACTGCTAAGAAGTATGCTGTGGCAGCGTTAGAGGAGCATTGTGTAGATTTCTTGAAGAGTAATTTGGGTACGGACAACGCGTTTCTCTTGCTGACGCAAGCACGATTGTTTGATGAGCCCCAGCTGGCTGCACTGTGCTTGGAGATGATTGATAAGAATACTGCTGATGCGTTAAACGCTGAAGGGTTTACGGATATTGATCAGGACACACTAAATGCTGTGCTAGAAAGGTATGTTTGTTTTTTATAACTACCAATGTCTAGAATAGTTTTGTTTATTCATAGGCACAGAATATAAAATTTATGTAACACAAATCTGCCTTCCCATCTAATTAGAATTTACTGAATATGAAAAGTTTATTTTTGAGCAATATTCCCAATTAAAACTACTATTGGACTTATTAATTTAATATAAAAAATAATTTACTTAAAGTTGTAGAAATGTTAATTCTAAATGATAATGTGGTCTAAAGTATGCTATAAATGTTGTAAATTGGTCAATAATAACTTTGTCACTTAACAGTTCTTTTATTGAGTTGCATAGGTTTGTGTCTTTTAGCAAATAGACTTTTTGACAAAAACGAACATCATAACTAACATAGATGTTAAAATCTATGCTAAAACATTATAAAGAAGCATAATTTCCTTAAATCTCAGAACTCATGATCAAAAAATGTTTTTTTTTTTTTATTTTGGGAAGCTACATTTGATTCCTAAATGCTATAGCATATAATATATGATGAATATTAATCAAGCTATCACAATATTTGTCTAACATGGCAGAAAAATTAATAGTGTGGGCAGGTGATGGGATGCAACGCAGTAGGTAGGGGGCCAAAAATTGCAGGAGGAAGCTAGTCAAATTGGGGGATTTTTTTAGAACCAATAATCTTAATCTGTTTTATTTTCTGTCAACAATTTTGAGTATTCCTTACAATCAATACCTAACATTATCTACTAACAAAAGAAGGTCATTGTCAAAATGCCAACAGTTGGTACAACTGTTTGCCAACACAAGAATATGTGTTTAGTAAACTTGTTTATTTACACTGTAGTGTTAATTACTGTGTCACTTATTACCACAGCAACATGGTTCAGTGTATGTGGATCATTTGTGGGAATATCTATATAAGGGCCGTTTTAACCGACTTTAAAAAAGGAGGAGCTTCTCAATTCGTCGGAATCTTTTTTTTTTTTTTTTTTTTATGTATGTTCCCCGATAGCTCGAAGACGCCTGGACCGATTTGGAAATTTTTAATCATCATCTCAGGTGGATGACCTGATGATGGAAGGTACAACTCCTTAACAGTAAGGAGTAGGCATCGATTGATTTACTTTGTGTTCGCATATCTCCGGAACTACAAGTCCGATTTAAGTAATTCTTTTTTTGTTGTACTAGGTATCACTTAACTTAGAGAATACTGCAAGTTTCATCAAAATCGGTTCAGTAATTTTTGAGATATGGAATTTTATTAGCCTAATGTGTACATGAGTGATGTACCTAAGTACCGGTGCGAAGGATTACAAAATTCTAGTGCACATGTGAGAGAATAATGTTCTTGACAAGAATTCGGGTTGAATATTTAAACTAAAAAGAGTAAAATAAAAACTTTTTCAAAAAAAATATAACCGCCTTCAAAAACAACCACAAAAAAGTGTAAAATAATCTACAAAATAACTTTTCTTTCGGAAGTCGGTGGCTAAAAAGACATTTTAAACTGAACTACTTAGGGTTACACCACATCTGGCAGCACGGAATCGCCTTTTTCCGTCGCCCTTTCTCTTTCTGTCGCTTAGAACTGCCATTTGCTAGACCGAGACAGAATGCATAATGCGATAGCACGCGACGGAATCCGTGAGGCGGCCGGCTGCTGTCGCATTGTCTCGGTCTAGCAAATGGCAGTTCTAAGCGACAGAAAGAGAAAGGGCAACGGAAAAAGGCGATTCCGTGCTGCCAGATATGATTCAACCCTTACGGCTGCAACTGGGGCCAATTAGGGCCAAATGTATAGAACAGACTTAGACGTAGCTCAAGCATAACTCAGTTTTGCTTCAAACAAAAATGAACTTTATTCTCATAAATATAATGTTCTTATTCCTATGATAAACTAGATCACTACTAGATAGATTTTTAGTACCTACATAAAGGTAGACGCACATTTATCAGCACAACAAAAGTGCAACAGTTAGGCCCTTTGTCTATGATATATACCTCCTTTCGTATTTTTACTTTTTCTGTGTGTCAGTGATGAACTATTCATTCTGTCATATAAAAATATAGATTTACAATGATAATTGCGTTTTTATTAAATATCCAATATTAATTCTTCTTCCATCCTCGTCGCCAATATTGGATATTTAATAAAAACGCAATTATCATTGTAAATCTATATTTTTATATGACAGAATGAATAGTTCATCACTGACACACAGAAAAAGTAAAAATACGAAAGGAGGTATATATCAGTCTATGATACTACTCAAAAGTTCTGCATTGCAAAGTTAGACCAACAGGGCTTATTCAGCATATCGCGATACCAATTTACGACGTGACTTTCGAATGTGTTGCTAAGCAGTTTGTATTAGTTGGTTGCGTCGTGAACTCGTGATGCCGGCAATTAAATAAGAAACTGCCGATTGGTCTGGTGGTCGCAAGCCTGACTGCTGAGCTCTTGGTTCTATTCCTGGGTTGAGCATAGTGTATGAAAGAACTTGTTCAAGATATGTCACTCCCGTGTCTATGTTGCGTGATGATTGGTTGTCACGTTGTTTGCACATGAAGCGCAGAAATGAGGACGATAAAGAGGAAGACCAAAGAAAAGATGCATCCGGATAAGGTGAAAGGATGCTTTGGCTAGAAAGGAGGTACCTAACAGCTAAAGCTAGCCTGACTTGCTGGCGACAACTCGCATAAGTCTGTCATAGACTCAGATCACTCAGATCAAAGAAATAAGCAGATAGAACGCTCAGAACACGCAAGTGTGTCCACCAAAGCAAATACAAAATCAAATCGAATTACATTCCATATTGTTTTCTTTGTTTTTGAGAACAACTTTTACAATGTTTAAAGACACGAGACTGCATATTTTGGCAAACAACAACAACGACGCGTAGCTTGGTACTGTCGCGAGTTTGTATTTGCTTTGGTGGACACACTCGCGTGTTCTGAGCGCCACATCTGTCTATTTCTTTGATCAGAGGTCATAGAGTAGACGTCTTGTCTGCAATTTGAACTTGGATGCGGATGAGCCAGTGAGCCTTTAGCTGTTAGAATAATACTCCTTTCTACTTTCTTCACATCCTCAAAAAAGTTGCGGGGTCGGCTAATGTCAAGAACATCATCGCATGCTTAGTTTTCTGAAGTAGATAGTCGAGAAAATTGTTGCTCTTCACAAGCTAACGACTTGCTTTTAGGCCTGATAAGACACGTAATTGATTTTTATTGAATAGTTTATGAGTTACTTCGCAAATAACTTGAGTACTTGCCTTTTCTAGATTTAGACACGATCGTCAAGGTTTTAAAATGTTAGACTCTCATTTAATGTGGTTCTTCGAGTGTCCTTTTCAAGAGAAAGTGTAGTCAGATAGTTGCTTGAAAAAAATTCTGCATACATGAAATCGTACCAGTTTTTAAGAGCGCTATGACATACTGAAAGAACACAGTTTCTGTCAATTTGACATCGTGATGCCCCCCGCATAAAAACAAAACACTAACGAAACAGATATGCCTCGTATACCAGGAAGAAAACAACATGAGCTTTTGCCACTTTTCTTTCGAATAAACAAAGTAAGATCCCGGGCTTCTAGACACTACTTATATTCATAAACGAATGGATAATATGATAAATGTATACCTATCAAAATTAAATAAGGGCCACTCATTATATTACATTTTAAACCGCACATTGTGTCAATCTGCGAATTGGATATATTTGTAATTTACAAAGTGCGCATTATAAAGATTATTCAATTCCATTCTATAATACGAGTAAATTATCTTGTTATGATATCTTTCAAGTGTTAATTTTGTTTCTAGTGGCTAATTTTAATTCATAACTTATTTAATTAGATTTTTGAAATTATTTAGAATTTACGATTTGGTGTTTAAAATTTTTCAAACTTTTTCTTTGACTTATACATCAAACAGTCATTTATGCCATCTATTCAGAGACATAATGGACGCAAAACCAGCCCCTTGGGGTGATTACGGTGACATAGATAAGGAGATATAGCCAGAAGTCGGTTTAATGCTCGAATATTTCCAACCAGTGGCAGTGGTACAAAATATTTGAAACTAGTGTCAAAAGAGACGGGTAATATCACCAAACGCCGTGATCCAGGAAGAAAGTGAGTAAGGCCCAAGAAGACCATCAAGTTCGTTAAACCGTGCAAAGAGAGCGATAATCTACTGCGCGGATCATACAAACTCCATTGCGACCAGCCACAAGCTCCCCTATAATTGACAAGACAATTTCGAATCGACACCATGAAGATTAAAAATATTCAAGAAGATTCTTGGTTCGCCTGCAGTTAACTGTGAGCGGATGGTGCAAATCGTTAAACATTTGCAAAGGAGAAAATTTATTGAACTGTTTTGACTGGGCTTCAGTTCTTCTTATACTGGGTTACAGCTGGTTTATTTTTTTAATAAAGACAGATCTATCAGAATTCAACAGGTTTCAGATCATTTCACTCTTAAAACAGAATGTTTTGGTGAGCTTTAAATTATAATCTCTAGAGGGGGAGGACACCGTAACCCTGAAGTCTGGTAACTTGCTCTACTACCGGGAGGGCGACCAACAGTCCCAAGGTGGTGACGGGTTTCTCGTTCACAAGTCCCTCGTAAACAACATAATAACCATCGACAGTGTGTCGAGCAGGGTGCTATACCTAATACTTAGAATATCCAAAAGATATTTGCTGAAGGTCATTCAGGTATACGTACCGACCTCGTCACACTCCGATGATGAAGTGGAGACTATGTATGAGGACGTAAGTAGGGCCGTTACTTACATAAATAGAATAAGCGCTATTAGGGACCTGGGTGTCACATTTGACTCTAAGTTGCTTTTTGATGCACACATTGACAACATTATCAATAAAGCTTCTAAAGCACTTGGATTTATACTAAGGTTATCAGCTGATTTTAAACAAATTAAAACGTATAAAATCCTGTATTGTGCTTTTGTCCGCAGCCATTTAGAGTACGCTTCACAAGACCTCATGTGAAAACAACACCATTATTAATGAAAAATTAAATTCCATTCTTAACTCAACAATAAACTGGATGTCTGAACATAATTTAGAAATCAATTTTAACAAAACTAAATTAATTACCTTCCACCCCCGACAAAAAATACCAATTAATATCAACTTTATTTTTAACAACATTAAATTAGAAGTAGTTAATAAATTCTCCCTATTAGGCCTAGATATTGACACAAATATAAATTGGAAGTCACATATCCAAAAAATAAAAGCCAAGCTATCGAAATTTTCGTACGCTCTCCGTGAAATCAAAAAAACTACAGACCTTAAAACTGCTCTGGTAACATACTACGCATACGCCTACGCATGGCTCAAATATGGTGTCGTTTTATGGGGCAATAGTACCGATGCGCCCACACTATTCACTTTACAGAAAAAACTACTTAGAATCATAGTAAATATTGAAGAAACAGACAGTTGTAAGCCCCACTTTCAAGAAATGAAAATTCTTTCCCTACCCTCCCTCTATATTTTCGAAACTTGCAAATTTGTACGGAAATACCCAGAGTTCTACACCAAAAGGGAAGACATCCAAACAAAAATAACACTTAGGCACAAAAATAGGCTCAATCTACCAACATCACGTCTAAAAATGCACTCTGACGGTGCCTACGTTATGTCTATAAAATTATACAATAAGCTGCCAGAATTCATTAAAAATATAGATAAGTATAATATTTTCATAAATAAATTGAAAACATTCCTAATAAATAAAACCTATTATAGTGTAAATGAATATTTAAATGACAAATTATGAATATGAACATAAAATAATTTTAATATTAAACATACAACAAAATATATTAAATATATACATAACAAACAAATTTAATATAACAAAAACCTAATAAATAAAATATTGATATCATAATACAATACTTACAATTAAACCCCGCAATAGTAAAAAATAAAATAATATAAATACTAATTTATATTTTAATATTCATATATAAATACCTAGAACATCTACCATAAGTATTAAAAACAAAAACGTAATTTTTAAATATTAGATTAGAAGTAAAACACTCAGTGCACTTCCTCCTCTCCCCCATGATTATTCTATGCTGTGCCCGACAGGGTCCAAAATTGTGTCGACATTACAACCCACCAGCTAATGTAAACTTAATTATGTACATTTTGGAATGCAATAAAGAAATTGAGAATTGAATTGAGAATTGAAAGTGTGGAACCCTAATTATAATATTTACATAGACAGAATTGAGGGAATTCAAAAGCGGTTCTTACGTTACTTGCAGTTTAGAACAAAAAAATATACTCACAATTACGTAGCGCGATGTCGCTTACATCGCGCTACGTAATTGTGAGTATATTTTTTTTTTTTAGTTTCATATTTTACCATTGTACGAGCGCAGACGCATTGCTGATTTGGCATATTTGTTTAAGATCGCAAATGGAACAATTGACTGCCCTGAGCTGCTGGGTAATTTGGGATTAGTTACACACTGCAAAATGGTTCGCAATCCTAGTTTGTTGCATGTACCTCACTCCAAATCCGCGTACAGGCAGAATTCTTTCCTGATCCGTGCGAGCAAGAGTTTTAATAAACTTGTCGGCGAATATGATTTGGACATTTTCAATACCAGTGTTTCTCGGCTTAAGAGTATTTTAGTGCAGAGCTTTTTTAGTCAGGGGTGACTGCTTTGTATTTTTTTTTTAATTCAGGGCCGTTGCTGGTTACTGGAACGGCTTAGTTTTTTCTTTGGTTTCCTTTAAATAATTTTTGTTAGTTTGTAGTTTTCTGTTTTCTAATTTTGTATAAACTTTATTTTTCTGTTGTTTTCTATTCTGTTTTCAATGTTTCATGTATTTAGCTGTGGAAACTTGTAAATGGCCTTCAAATATTTATTAATTAAGTAAATTGTACAAACTAGCTGTAAGTTTCCCGAATAGGATAAAATAAAAATAAAATAAAATAAAATACATAGCTCCAAAACCCACTTCACTGTTGTTCCCATAACTTTAACGCAAAGTTGGGTAAGAAAAGCAGTGATGAGTTGAGAGTGGGGCAATTTGGGTATGGGCAACGGAACCCTAGGGGACAGAGGCTGCCGACTTTCTGGAGAAAGAGGAACTCTTCATGATGAACTCTTTCTTCCAGAAGCCGCCTCACAGGAAATGGACCTGTCTGAGTCCCGATGGTTTCACGACAAACGAGATAGACTTCTTCATGACCGACAAGAAACGGATATTCAGCGATGTCTCTGTGATAAACAGGGTAAAAACCGGTAGCGATCACCGAATCGTAAGAGGCTCGCTGAATATCAATGTTAAACTTAAAGGGTCCAGCCTAATAAAGTCTACGCTCCGACCTACTCGGCCCCATATTCAAAACCCCGAAAGCTTTCAACTCGAGCTCTCTAATCGCTTTGCTTGCCTTGAGAACTTAGTGTCAGTGGACGAGATCAACGACGGGCTAGTGGAAACTGTCCGCACGGGAGGGTCTAAGTTTTTTAGACCCTTTCGTAAAGATAGACCCCAGAAATTGACCGAGCAAACCTTAAACCTCATGGCTGAACGACGTTTGCTACAGTTGCAGTCTTCCGATGACGCGAAGTCATGAAGGCGAGTTCAATAGACGGATATCTAAGTCCTTGCGACATGATCTGCGTCTCTTTAATACGAATCGTGTTAAAGAGACCATACAGCGAAACCAAGGCTCTAAAGTGTTCGCAAAGGACAAGTCTATTGGGCAGAGCCAGATGACAAAGCTGAAACGGGAGGATGGCAGCATAGCGTCGACCAAATCAGAGGTTTTAGGCGAGATCGAGAGGTTCTATGGACAGTTATACACTTCGGTCGCAAAGCCCGTTGACCGCTTGGTAGGAGATCCAAGAGCCAAGCTGTCCCGAAATTATACCGAAGATATCCCGGACATCAGTCTGTACGAGATTAGGATGGCCCTGAAGCAGCTTAAGAACAACAAGGCGCCGGGCGACGACGGAATCACTTCAGAGCATCTGAGAGCGGGTGGAACACCGGTACTTAAAGTCCTCCAGAAACTCTTTAATTCCGTCCTCTTTGAGGGCAAAACGCCTGAAACATGGAGTAGAGGTGAGGTGGTGCTTTTCTTCAAAAAAGGTGAAAACAGCCTATTGAAGAACTACAGACCCATCACGCTTCTAAGTCATGTTTATAAGCTGTTTTCAAGGGTTATCACGAACCGTCTCGAACACAGACTTGATGACTTCCAGCCTTCCGAACAAGCCGGCTTCCGAAGAGGCTATAGTACCATAGACTACATCCATACGCTGCGGCAAGTTATACAGAAGACCGAAGAGTAGGTATAACTTGCCATTATGCTTAGCGTTTGTGGACTATGAGAAAGCCTTTGATTCAGTGGAAACATGGGCGGTACTTGAGTCACTCCAGCGATGCCGTATTGACTATCGGTACATCGAGGTGTTGAAGTGCTTGTATAATAACGCCACCATGTTGGTCCGAGTACAGGAGCAGAGCACGAAGGCGATTCCATTGAGAAGAGGCGTAAGACAGGGGGACGTTATCTCTCCGAAACTGTTTACTGCCGCAATGGAAGACTTCTGGAATGGCAAGGACTTGGCATCAACATCGATGGCGAATACATCACTCACCTTCGGTTTGCCGACGACATCGTAGTCATGGCAAAGTCGATGGAGGAACTCAGCATGATGCTCGATGGCCTCGACCGAGTTTCACAACGGGTGGGCTTGAAAATGAACATGGACAAGACGAAAATTATGTCAAATGCCAATGTTGTGCCCACCCCAGTCTCTGTTGGAAACTCGGTACTCGTAGTCGTTGACTCATATATCTACTTAGGACAAGTAGTCCAGTTAGGTAGGTCCAACTTCGAGAAAGAGGTCAACCGCCGAATCCAACTCGGTTGGGCAGCGTTCGAGAAACTGCGCAATGTCTTTTCGTCCGACATACCTCAGTTCCTCAAGACGAAAGTCTTCAACCAGTGATGAGTTACGGCACCAAAACGTGGTCTTTCACTATTGGCCTCATCTCAAAGCTCAAAGTCGCTCAACGAGCTATGGAGAGGGCTATGCTAGGTGTTTCTCTACGTGATCGAATCCGAAATGAGGAGATCCGTAGACGAACTAAAGTCACCGATATAGCCCACCGGATTAGCAAGCTGAAGTGGCAATGGGCAGGCCATATTGCTCGCAGAGCAGATGGCCGATGGGGTCGAAAAGTACTAGAGTGGACCACGGACTAGCAAGCGCAGCGTAGGACGTCCACCAGCAAGGTGGACAGACGACCTTATAAAGGTCGCCGGAAGACGCTGAATGCAGGTCGCTTCCAACCGGTATAAGTGGAAATCAAAAGGGGAGGCCTATGTTCAGCAGTGGACGTCCTACGGCTGAGATGATGAACTGGAATGTTTGGGAAGTTAGCGAATCTGAAATTAGATTTAATTACAGAAAAAAAGCTATCAGAATTATTTACATTATTTTATTATCTACAATTATATCCACATTCGAATATAGTGGGAAAATACAATCAACACATTTATCAAAATTAAATTAATTCAAAATATTAGCTTGTATCAAGAAAGGTAGGTTATGCTGTATTCTTGGCGATTGGGAAAATTACTGGCCACGACTCATGACCTGCGAAAAATTCGAGGTACTACATTTTTCACATGGAATTTGATGTCATGACAAAGACACTAGCGCCGCGTATAAAGGTCATGAATGGTGGCGTGTATTTTAAATTTTAATAATTACGTGACTAATGTCAAAATGATTGCGAGCGATACGTCCTCCCTCAAAAGGCGCCCCGCGCCGTCTAAATCAAAGAACAAACCGTTCTTGGTTTTATGTTGAATTTTGTCATTGCATATTATAATTGTTTAATACTATTATTTTACTTTTAAATGAGCTAATTATTTTTTTAATGCAAGCTAAGATAGTAACCTTAGTTATTCAATACTGTTTGATTGAATATTCAGTAAATATTGGTAGATAAAAAATATAATTTCGGACGAAAAAATGTCAAATTCTTCCTGTTTTGAAAAATTATTTTTGGTGTATTTCTGAATGAAAAATAAAAAAGTGATTAATGCAGTCCAAATATAATCTTTCAGATGTACCACGGACATTTTCAAATATTATTTTATTATTATACCTTCTATGTAATTCGGTACCAAAGTATGACAAAAAGTAGAATTTTATGAAACATCCTTTGCAGAGACAAGGTTTTTACTCATGTATGTAAACAAATCTAAAAATTTGTTTAAAGCACTCCACACAGAAATAATCAAACTTTCTCGAGTATATATCTTTTTTTTATTTGTGGCTATGACATACCCAGAATCAGGTTCCAAAAGTCGCACAAAAACAACGAAACGTGTAAAAGCCCTCTTAAATAAGGTATTCTTTATAATTTCTACTTATTTATACACTCGGTCAATGGTTCTCACTTTCTCAACTTGTCTACGTCATAACTGTTAGCAAAGTTCCAGTAAGTAAAGTCAACAAGCGATTTTTATTTACTACACTGTAGTGCCATAGTACTTTTTCAAGCTAAACGCGTTGATATCAAGAATTTGGGGTTTCAACGCACATGATATTATAATAATGGTGATGGTGATGCAGATGATTGTACCACGTAAAATAACAGGTTGTGAACGAGACGTAAATGTGCACGTATCAATCATTAAATACGAGTAGCATAAGCCCGCTTCGTGAAATTGTCCTACGGGATAGTACGGTCACACTCAACGACGATATATTACTAGACTCCTAATAACCGGGCACGCCGCAATCGGGCACGCCGCAATCGCGGCGGTAAGACCCCTCTTTGAGGAGTGGCTGGAGAGACGTCACGGCGTCCTGACCTATCGGATGACGCAGGTCCTCACCGGACACGGAAGTTTCGGGAGGTTCCTGTGTCTGATAGGGAAGGAGGAAACGCCCGGGTGCCACCACTGCGAAGATCGCCCGGAGGACACAGTAGAGCATACGGTGCAAGACTGCCCAGCTTGGGCAGAGCACCGACGTGTCCTCACGGCGGCGATAGGCGGAGACCTCTCGCGCCCGGCATTGGTCGCAGCCATGCTGCGGGGCGAGACGGAGTGGGAAGCGGTCGCCTCCTTCTGCGAAGCAGTAATGCTCGTGAAGGAGGAGGCGGGCCGCGAGAGAGAGAGGACAGCGTCCTCCCTCCGCCCCAACCGCAGTGGTAGGCCCCCGCGGCGTCGGACGTCAGCAGACGATCTCCGGCCACCGTAGGCGCGGGCATGCGGGCAGCGAGTAAAGGGCAACTCGCTGCCCGACCATGGACCATGCCCGGGTCGACGGCGCGTTGTGTCCCACGCGCGCCTCAAAGAGCGTCAGCATAATGACGGGGCCCCCTCTCAGAGGGCCAAAGCCTGCCGGGGTCGCGGGATTGTTTCATTACCGTGACCCCGGAACATAACAGGCTACTGAAGGACACCGTGGATTTTAGTCAGTAGAAGTCTGACAGTCCCTCCCGCCCTGCCCGGGGTTGGAGGACTCATTTGATGATTTTGCCACGTAAAAAAAAAAAAAAAAAAAATAAAAAAAAAAAAAGACTCCTAATAACAGGCGACCGATGTCTGTCAACACATTAGGCAAAAAAGTCTTATATCCGTCTCATTTCGACCACTCCTGTGAGCCGTAAACATACGTTGAGACAGAACAGACCTTGAGTTAGCCAATCACAACGCAGTACCCCGTCCCCCTCGCTTACGTAGTACCTCAGCGAGTTGACAGAATATTTTTTGTTCCTTAGATCGTGCATGCGTAGTCTAGTATTATATCGTCGTTGACGGTCACACTCAACGACGATATATTACTAGACTCCTAATAACAGGCGACCGATGTCTGTCAACACATTAGGCAAAAAAGTCTTATATCCGTCTCATTATGAGATACTCATGAATGAGACTCTCATTTCGACCATTCCTGTGAGCCGTAAACATACGTTGAGACAGAACAGACCTTGAGTTAGCCAATCACAACGCAGTACCCCGTCCCCCTCGCTTACGTAGTACCTCAGCGAGTTGACAGAATAGTTTTTGTTCCTTAGATCGTGCATGCGGAGTCTAGTATTATATCGTCGTTGGTCACACTACATTATTAGACCCACCTTACCTTTGTTCTGTTTTATAAGGTAATGCTTATGCAGGGCACTGAATGTTCTACGAGAATTAAACGGAAAACCCACGTATTTCTCCCATCTGTTTGGGAGGAATGGAATAACAAATATCTATCCAAACTCTCATCATCATCATCATCATCATCATCTGAGCCATAGTACGTCCACTGCTGAACATAGGCCTCCCCTTTAGATCTCCACATATACCGGTTGGAACCGACCTGCATCCAGCGTCTTACGGCGGCCTTTATAAGGTCGTCTATCCATCTTGTTGGTGGGTGTCTCAAAATTCTCCAAACTCTCGCAATAATAATATTTTACTTCTACAAATACGAAGTGTTTTTTCGATCGTTTCTATTTTAAAACTGCACTTTACTTGATTCAGTATTGCGTAGGTAAATGGAAAACAGTCGTTTGTTTGGATATAAAAGTCAGCCACTTAGGAGTTTGCAGAATCGATCGCGACTTGTCTGGGAATTTCTAAATAGCTGTTTACTTGGGTCGTTCTCAACAGGTCCATGAGTCTATTGTTCTCAAAAATTGAAAGTTCATACATTTGTTCCCAACAGGTCCATGAGAATGTTTGATACAGTCAACAACAAAAGCTTGGCTATGAGGTGCTATAAGCTTAAAAACTGAAATAATGTCACACCAAGCCGCAATGGGAAAAAAATTTAAGCTATTTAGAATGTGTAGTCTAAGTCATCGTAATGTAACATAAAAATACAATGATTTTTTCAAATAAAGCTCATGTGATGGAGGTACTCGTAGCAATGCTAGCAAGAGAAAACATGTGACCCAGAGGGTCTCAAACGCACTTTGTGCATTTTAAGCAACGTGTTTGGCTATTCACGGAGTGAATATTTGGGATATTGCTAAATGGCCGTTTAAAACCCGCAGTTTTCCTATCATATCGATATAATCTACCAAAGTATGATAATTCTCATCTCTATTTCTCCAGAGACACACTCCGCATCAGAGAAGCAAAAATCTTCGCAGCAGTCCTACGCTGGTCGGAAGCAGAGTGCATACGACGCCAGCTCCCCGTCACACCAACCAACCAAAGGATGGTCCTAGGCAGAGCCTTCAACGCCATCCGATTTCCCCTAATGTCCGTTGAAGAATTCGCCATGGGTCCTGCCCAAAGCGGTCTTTTAGATGACCGGGAAATAGTACAACTGTTTCTATACTTTACAGTCAACCCTAAGCCAAATGTGGGGTTTCTCGACACCCCGAGATGTTGTATGACTGGGAAAGAATTGACGGTGAATAGGTTTCCGCAGACAGATTCGAGGTGGGGCTACAGTGGAACCACGGACAGGATCCGGTTTACGGTTGATCAGAGAATTTTTGTGGTCGGCTTTGGACTGTATGGATCGTATTTTGGGCCGACGGAGTATGAGGTACACTTACAGGTTAGTCACTTGTTTTTAAATACATAGGTACTCCCTTTTATATTTAATTTGATGACTATATTTTGGACTTCTCATTGTGCGAATTGTCATTGTTGCTCCTATATAGGTTTGTTCCCTGCATCTGACACTCAATAAAAATACTTAGTTCTTCTTACATGTTGATAAATTGTTTTCCGTCTTGGTCCAGTCCAGTTAAAAGGAAAAGGTTAGCTTATTTTTAGAGCGCATTCCACAATAACGAGCATGTGACCTATAAGTAAAGTGGAAAATATACTAGAAAAGTCGAAAAATATTATGATAAATATTTGACATAATGTTTGTCATCATACATAGATGTACATTTTACCAAAAGTACACGTAGATAACACGAAAAGATATCATCGGCATTGATGATCATAAGATCATCAATGCCGATGATGTAAGTTTGCCTTCATAAGAAGGCAAACTTACTTGCTTATTATGGGCATGCTGCAGACATGAGCTGTGACGTCCCCAAGATTAGTGGTGGAAGATCTCCGTTAGGAGACAGGTTTAAAGTTGCCATGAATTAAAATCGAATGGCGTGCGATTGGAAAGGCGTATGTCTGGTAGAGGACCGATATAGGCTGATAATAATAAAACTGTCTTTGCGAATGGGTAACTGTAACAATTTTATTTCCGTGTACAGTTTGACGTTCTGTGTCTTATATAATCGCCTAATTGTAATTTGGAACTTTACAAGTGCCGATCATCATAATCATATCACCGTAGGACGTCCACTGCTGACATGAACATAAGCCTCCCCTATAATAGATTTTCAGTTAGACCAGTTGCGTAGTAAGCGGCTTACATCTAGCGCGATCCTGCGGTCTTGATCAGATTGTCCGTTCAACTTTGGAGGTGGACGTCCTACGCTGTACTTGCCAGTCCGTGGTCTCTATTCGAGAACCTTACGACCATGAAATAAGTAATTCCCATCTTTTTTACGTCTCATTGCAGATAATCCACTTAGCTACGAAGAAAGTATGCGGGTCGAACACGACCACGTTTTGCTGCGACGGCACGGACGACACCTTCCGCGCCATGTTCAAGGAGCCAGTTGAGATCCTGCCTAACACCTCCTATATAGCTAGTGCTAAACTCAAGGTACCTATTTTCTTTTGTTGATTCTGCGAATTTTTTATCGTTAAGTCTAACTTATTTATGTACTTCCCACGATATTTTATACGTCTCTACAATTTGCAAGCAATTTACAACATTTAAGGAACACACACATTACAATTGCCAGATGACTAAATGTCAGTTACCAAATATTAGTACACCTTGCAACAAAAAACCGTTTCCAAAAAGAGTGCAAGCATCGAATTCTCGTAGATTGGTAATGCAGTAGCTATGTCTGGAGTATTTCGGTCACAGCGTCGAGAAAAGATGGTCACAACCATGAAAAAATGATGATTACTGGCAAGGTTGGTATGCGTCCGCGGAGGATTACTCAACGTCCGCATGCCCGCGCTTACGGTGACCGAAAATCGCCTTGCGTCGTCCGTTACCGGGGTCGTCTCCCGTGGCGGGGAATCACCTTCAGGTGAATTATGACATCACTAAATCTTTCCATTTCCGTTCCAGGGCACCGATTCCTACTACGGCACGAAGGGTCTTCGCCGTGCGACAGTTGATTGCAACAACGGCGAAAAGGTCGTATTCCAATTCTCCTACGCCGGTGGTAACAACAACGGCACGTCTGTCGAGGACGGCCAAATACCGGCCATCATTTTCTACATATAATCCCACCTAAACGCTGGCAACATTTATAGAGCCGGTGTTTAAAATAAAATTTTGGGCTAGCAACATTTGTTTGAGGCTGGTAACTTTGGCGTTTTTTTAAGGCCTGCTTTGTTGTTTCGTTGGTAAAGACATCTGCGTCATGGGGAAGTTCCCTAAGCGTGAAAAGTTCACAGTAAAATACCCAGTTGTAAAAATTACACATTTGATGCTCATATTCTGTGACACCAGGCGACAACTCTCGGCTTAGGGCTGAGATTTGAAATTCGAAAAATGCAATCGGGCATAATTATGTTTATGTCTCGACTTGAACATGTGCTTTCAGTTTTTGATAAAATGGCAAAATTTTAAAGATCCTCGTCTCTTTCTTTCATAACATAATGACAGTATTTTTCTAATAATGTGTCGTATTCACAACCTGGTTCTAGAATTTTCTTACCGTCTCCTTTTTAAAATTGTAGTCTCTTTCATGAACAACGAAGCAGGTCTTTTTAAAAACGCGTTTTCAATTAACTAACATCGAGATTTGTAGTCTGAAGCTGAATTCGTGCGTGCTTTGTCTATATCGGCTGTCATTTCTTCATGTATTAAAAATTAGACTTCTATAAAATAAATCACAGGTTACTTTATGCTTTTTGAAAAGAAAAGAAATGAACCTAAAAATAGGTCTGTAACAATTCATCTATAAAAACAACAGTTAAATTGCAATTTAGCAAACAGTGATTTTAGTCAAACATATCAACTAAATGCTTCAGAATGAAAATAATGTCTTCAACAAATCACAAACAACAGGAAACCAATTAAAAAATAAACGAAAGTAATTTTAAATTTATAGGATGTGTTATCGGTGTTACACGCTCAGAAAAAAAAGAAAACATGAATTTATTATTAAAACTTTGGTAGATTTTAGTTTCAGTATTGCCACTATAAAATAATATATTTCTTCCAAATTCAATTTCCAGAAAATTGCTGTATAAAGTATTATATAGCCACTATCTTTAATGGCTGGAATAAAAATAAAATTAAAATGTCAATAAGTCATTGCAATAGAAAATAAAATATACTAACATTTTGTAATTACCATATTTTCATATAATATAAAAGTAGATACTAGAACTCCATTTTTAGTCGTGTTTTAGTGTTCGGACATTAAAGTTCCTCTCTGAACTAATCATGCATAGAAATGGGTACAATTATTACAAAATTATTTGTTGGTAACATTATTAATTTTTTAAATTATTGTCGCTAATCGCCTTGTGTATAAAATTGCATAACAAAAGGCCTATTATGACATCTTATAGCGAGAGCCACTGTGGGAAAGAGACAGCTCTATAAATCATCTAGCGCCATCTCGTTCCCTCGGTTTACATTATCATTATGTAGCCAGTACATTTAATACTACACTGTGCAAACTCGGTCGTAAGACGCGGACGTGACCTTGAGCGTTCGTACGTCCGGACAGAATCTGGCCGGCTGTCGTCCGAACTGCACACTGCTAAGCCGCGTCCCTCAGCCGCGGCTGGCGGACGCATCCGATAATGTTCCCAGCTTTACTCTCGCTAGACATCATGATAGGCCACCAGCTTTCATTACTTCTTCTTTTAGAAGAATCTATCTGGGTTTTAAGTCAGGTTTCTTTTAGACGTTTCAATTGAAATTGGACCTTATTCGTAGGCAGTTAATGACTAAATATTATTAACTACAGTCTGTTATAAGAATATCGTATTAACTTCTCACAAATAAAGTGCATTTTCGTATGAAACGACTCGAGTTAAGTCTGGAATCTAAAATGAGTGATTCTAAAAGGGGTTAAGTTAATATATTGGTAAGAAATTCTCTAGTATAGTACAGTTCGCGTAACGAAACTTGAGATTTGTAATTGCACATGTGTTCAAAAGCTATAGCTCATTTATAATGAGATAATTTCGCATGGACCATAGAATTCAAAACGGGCCCACCACATAATACAGTGATTATAGAGTATCTATCTGACTGTTATTGGCGGGGACCTAAGCACCCATTTCAACGTCAACAGATAACGCAACAAAATTGTACATGACAGTTCTGTCAGATTGACAGCTGACAGTGACTTGAGTGGGTAATAACGGTCAATACTTTCAACTGTCACTTACACATTAAAATCTCAAGTTTGGTTGCTAGAACTGCAAAAAAATATGTTTATGGACAGTGATTCTTGAATGGTAAAGAAAGGAGGATAAATTACTGTCGTGAGGCCGAATTAATCAGAACTTAGTTTCAACAAGGTTGTTTTTTTATTGAAATTAATATGTGAAATATTCAAGTCTTACACAAGGCCTGTTCACATAAACGAGAGGGACTAGACAAGGGGCAATATTATCTTTAAAAAGCTTTACACAGATAAGGGCGAAAATATTGCACATCGACATCTAGAAAGAGACAGTCGGCTTCTTTCGGCTTTGTAGAGCGTCATCTCTTACCAACTACGTACGCAGCACTTACCAACTACAACAACGAACGGCCGATAAACATGACGTTTAGGTAGTGTGCGAGAGAGATAACGTTCTACGAACCGATTATCTCTTTCCAAAGGTTTTTTATACCGACTGTCAATAATATTTCATTTTGTCTAGTTCTTCTGGTAAAATTATAGCAATAAGGTTTCTTTTCTAATATTTTAGCCGAATCGGCATGCAATAACAATTATGATTATAAATAAATTATATTATGTCACCGTATGATTTGTAACATCTTTGGTGTTTCATCTGTCTCGCTATATTACAATCTAAACAAAAATATTGGATACGCAATGTTCAACGAATTACCGCGTAAGCCTTGTTCTGTCTACCACCGTGTCTTCAAGTAGACGATCTCTCGCGTCTGTTGTTGGTGAGGCCATGCTGCGTGGCGACGTGGAATGTAAAGCAATCGCCTCCTTCCGCGAAGCAGTCACGCTAGCTAAGGAGGAGGTGGAATGCGTGAGGGAGAGGACTGCCTCCACTTCACGACCCAGCCTCACGGGAGACGCCCACGGCAACGAACGTCGCGAAACTATTTCTGGCCATCTTGCATACGGACGCCTAGTAACGGGTGACTCACCGTCCAATCATGGACCAGGGCATGTAGCCAAACGGCAAGCGACAATCGTTAACGTTCAGCAGTCGCTAATACATTTTCAACTTTATACCCAATCGCGTAAAGTTGAAAATCTATCAAAGATTACAGATCGTTTTCGTTTGTTCCGTTCGCTATCGCTCAGCAGTCTTTACTAGATTTTGAACTTTATGCGATGGGGTATAAAGTTGAAAATGTATTAGCGACTGCTGAACGTTAACGATTGTCGCTTGCCGTTTGGCTACAGGCTCTGGTCCGAGTCGATGGCGCATTGTGTTCCACGCACATTAGAAACCAAGTTCACAAGTGTACGGTGATATAATAAATCGTTGTGAATAGGCCTTAAAACTATCCCTTTTCTATAGATAAATCTGTGATAGGCATGATGGAAAGTGAAAAAGAATAGATTTATTTGTTCTTATGTATGGTAGCTATATTTGTATGGGACCACGAAGTTTTGGTCTATTTCTTCAAGACGAGTGAGAGTTTCCCTTGAACATGAATCTTGGCTTTAGTTGTAAGCTGCCTTATTTATTGTTATCGTTTTGATTTTAATTTTGATGTAATCTGTTGAAGAAATTGGGTTTTTGCGTTTTCCTACTCACATATGAACTTATTTTTTAGAAGATAATTTGCCTGCAATTCGTGATTCAGTATACCAGAGAGTTTAAAACAGCTTCTTAGCAATAACCCAAATGATTCACTTTGTGAATGAATAGCCAATGGCGTTGGTGGAAATCACTGGAAATGTATTTTTTTTCCGTTTTAGACCCCCAGACGCTTCTATCTACCAAGCAATCGCGGTCTTTTTTTTTTTTTTTTTAGGTGGTAAAATCATCAAATGAGTTCTCCCGCCCTGGGTGGGGCGGGAGGGACTGTCAGACTCTTACTGACTAAAATCCACCCGTGTTCCTTCCTATACCCTTTACGTTCCGGGGCCACGGTAACCTGGGTTAAGAAAAAACCCGCGACCCCAGCAGGCATTTGGCGCGAAACACGACGCGCCACCGACCCGGGCTTGGTCCTTGGTCGGACGGCGAGCTACCCATAACTCACCGTCCGCAAGCCCGCTCCACCGCTGTGCCCTCTGCTAATCAGAGGGACACGCGTTGGAGCGTCCACACGACAGGCTATTCGCATACGGGCAAAGAGACCCCTTAGGCACACAGTGCCTAAGGAAGAGTTTTTGCCCGCATCCCAGGGTGCACCGGCCCGAAAAACTGGTCTTCCCCCCGGACGTATCCGAGAGGGAACTCCAGTCCACGGGCGCACGTGGAGGTTTCCTGTCATAGCACCCCAAGCAATCGCGGTCTGGCTCACAAAGTCAAATTCTTCATTCCATTTTCAACATCTTATGGTGACGTTGGCGCCATCTAGCGTCAATTTATCAAACTACTACATATTACAGTCAAACCAATGTAATCAGATGACGTCACTGTCATTATATATTATTTCATTTATATATATTTTCTACCAAATGGCCTACCTTGACGTCTTAAAGCGAGAGTAGTTCTTAAAGCGAGATAGTGGGCGCCGGGCCTTAGTAGGCGAACTGTGGTTCTAATATTAGGTACACATCTGCCTATTTGCTTCGAGGTTACAGGCTAAGTCATGGAAACACCATTTCTTCGACAGATTATAAAATATTATACTATTATTATTTATAGAACTTCGTTTTAACGAAGTGCCAGAAATATTATTTAAAACTTAAAATAATGTTCTAAAAAAATGTATGCTTTATTTTTTTTGTCTATTTTTTGTTGAAAAAGACTATGTGCTGGATGCTTGAATGTTTTCAAAATTAAGTTACTGTAAAATGTAGATACTAAATATTATGGCGTTACGCTTCTGTTACATAATATTAAATATGCTTTTTTGTACAACGTAAATGACTTAAAAATATAAAGAAAAAAACTCGTGAAATTGATAGTCTTTCTAAATATTTATAATTATTTTGTTTATCCAAAGATGTCAACTGAATAATTTCGTTCGTGATTTGTTAGAATTTAAATTTCAGAAAAAAAAGAATTATAATGTCTTCTTGGTTGATCTTCTATACCTAAATATGATTAAACTTGAATTGGTACTTTTCTAGTCAAATTATATTCATTTGTTTGAACGAGGGTAGACGTGCGCTATCGCTGACGGCCAACCACATGACATTCATCACTTGAGAATGTTTACATAGAGCCACTTTCTTATCTGCCCCCTTAGCTAAGACACAACAAGTCGCAAACGATAATCGTAAACGTTCGGTACTCCCCAATAAGATTTTCAACTTTATAGCCTAAAGCCTAAAGTTGAAAATCTATTTACGATTTCTGAGCGTTAGCGACAAGAAATATCGAAAACGATAAGCAATCTTCACTAGATCTTCAACGTTATACCCAAGCACATAAAGTTGAAAATCTTTTAAAGCCTACTCAGCGTTTGCGTTTATCGTTTGTAACATAACTACAGGGCCAGGTCCTTTAAAAAAACAGCAGATGACAGCAGACTACAATCGTTATGGTTCAGCAGTCACTAATACATTTTCAACTTTATACCCCAGCGCGTGAAGTCGAAAATCTATTGGAATTTACAGATCGTTTTCGTTTGTTTCGTTCGTTATCGCTCAGCAGTCTTTAATAGATTTTCAACTTAATGAGCTAGTGTATATAAAGTTGAAAATATATTAGTGACGATTGTCGTCTGCTGTCGCATGCTGTTTGTCTATAGGGCCAGGTGTCCTACCATAACGTCTTAAAGCGAGAGTAGTTCCAGTGAGTGAACGAGATGGCGCTAGACGACTTGCATAGCTCTGTCTCTTTCGTACAGTGGAACTACTCTGACTTTATGACGTGATGGTAGGGCCCCTGATCTCTAAAACCCAGAAGCTGGGTAACACAGACTTCTAAGGAGATAAAAAAAATAAGTCAGTGCAATAGTTACTTTAAGAGCAGCGACTTTCATTTTTACGATAGTGCACGTCAATCCCGAAGGATTCCGTTTGATATAGCAGCAATGGTTCGCAATCTCATATAGCCCAAAAGCTACATTGTCTTCTTTCCGTGTCGATGGAATCAAGATAGTAGCAATACTTAGCCACCCGCACAGCTCTGTCATTTGCCTCGTTCAAATCCTGCAAGGTGCAGGCGGTTGGGCAGGATGGGCACGTAAGGAGGTGGGACATATCCTGTACAGAAGCTCCGCACTGGCATTGTGTTTGGGATGAGTCTAGTATACCCCATTTGACCAGCTACATTGTAATTATTAGGTAGGTGTTTGAGGTACGCTGAAAATTTGTCCAAAACTTCTTCAATTATTATCCTTAAACACATAAATGCAGACCTCGCAGAGAAGTAGCCGTATTGAACCAAGCCTGAAATATTAAAGGTGCGATTGTTTTGGAACGAAGTTCCTTATCGCGCGTTGTGAAAGGGGGCTGGACGGAAAAAATTCTTACGAAAAGTTGGCACGACACTTTTATCCGACTGCGCGACGCAAAGGAGGGTAATGTGTTTATTACCATCGAATGGACTGGACTGGACTGGACTGGACCGGACCGGAACGGACCGGACCGGAGCGGACCGGACCGGACCGGACCGGACCGGACTGGACTGGACGGGAGTGGAGTGAAGTGGAGTCGCGACGATTATTTTTGTTTGTATACAGTAACTTCGTTCCATCCGGGTGTCCCTTGACACCTCTCAAGTTTTTGTTTCTAAAAAAGGTCCTTGAGGCATTTCGAAAACTTATAGACCTATTCCTTTAATCCTACCTACCTCTTAACGTAGTGCCATTGCAAAACATTCTTTACGTTAAACGGAATCCTTGAATCTTTTCGATCAAAATTGCTTAAACAACGGATGACGATTGGTTATCCAGTATTATAATTTTATCATTGACGAATCTTTACTAATTTTAGACCTTATTATGTTTGTATAAAGCTTGTTTTAGACTGTGTGGAAGCGAATGCAGGAATTGAGCTGTGTTTGTAGCGTAAGAATTGTATCTAAATGAATAATATTTTGTATAGAGGAACTGATGTTGGTCTAGATGTCGTCAATAAATAATAACAGTGTAATTGTTGTTTTATTTTGGTAAAAAACTACAGCTTCTCCATGACGCGATGCGACGCAATTCCACCGATTTCAACTACAAATGAAAATCATCCTTACCACTACGACATAATAAATGACATTAAACGTGTGGTTATCCACGGGTAGATGAAAAACAAAACACGCTCGGCACGACGACGTCAAGTCAATCGAATTGCATCATACTATTATCGTTAACGACGATATACTATTAGACTATTCATTGCATCATACTAAGTATTATCGTCAACGACGATATACTAATACACGATCTAAGGAACAAAAATTATTCTGTCAACTCGCTGAGGTACTACGTAAGCGAGGGGGACGGGGTACTGCGTTGTGATTGGCTAACTCAAGGTCTGTTCTGTCTCAACGTATGTTTACGGCTCACAGGATTGGTCGAAATGAGACGAATATAGACTTTTTTGCCTAATGTGTTGACAGACATCGGTCGCCTCTTATTACGAGTAGTATTATATCGTCGTTGATTATCGTAGTATGTAGCATGGACGATTTTCATTTTTAGTTGATAGAAATTGCAAGTCGCACGTACTTATCGTAAAAAAAAAACAAAAAAAAAGAGATAACTTACAGTAGTAGAAATAAAATACTAGAAATTCAATTAATGCTCATATTTTCAAAAAGAAAATGACCACACATTTTTACCCCCAAATATAAAACACTTCATGCCTTAAAATAATATAGCTATCAAATAAGTATTTATTATCAAACAAACACAGTTCATTCATTTATTTTGCCACATTATTTTGGCTGTAATATTATGTGATGTTATTACGATGATTTTACGATCTAAAAGGGTTCTTCCTTTGGTTTTAGTTGCCGAACGCCCTCAAAACCTGTAGGGGAGACCGAGGAGAATTGTTACAGAGTAGAGTTGTGACAAAGACGATTTCTCGGCACTGATGACCGTTAGCGAACTGGCAACAGCGCACGACTGTTTGTTTAGAGACGCGTTAGGGCGTGGCCCCATGTCTCCGGCGCGGCGCCGCCCGCCGGCGAGCGGAGCCGTCGCCGGCGGGCGGCGCGGCGCCGTGCCGCGCTACGGCGTTGTGTACCGGCACGTACCCTATGTTCAGCAAGTGTATCCAAGGATAAAAATTACAGCTATTTTACAGATTTGACCGCGAAAGACGTATCCTGTTCCTGTTGCTAGTGTATAATGTATGTATGATAAGAATAAATAAGTTAAAATAATTTCTTTTATTTCTTACCTTACGTTGCGTACAGACTATGTAACATAACATGTTATATAACATTGTTATATAACATTTTTCATAGTGTGGTCATGTTACAATGTTAATTATAACAATGTTAATTATAACAATGTTTTTCAGCGCTTCATATTTCCTCTTGAAATTATCTCCATCATGGTTCATTTTAGAAAGGTATGGATTTACCCAATATTTTCTTTTTTTTTTGTTTTTGTTTTTTTTTTTTAATTTCTCGTCGTCTTAATAGCAACAGGACCAGGATACGCCTTTCGCGGTCCATATAAAATCGAAACTGTAATTTTTATCTTTGGATACACTTGCTGAACATAGAGTACGTGCCGGTACACGACGCCGTAGCGCGGCACGGCGCCGCGCCGCCCGCTGGCGACGGTGCCGCCCGCCGGCGGGCGGCACCGTGGCTCGGCACGGCGCTGCGCCGCTCGCCGGCGGGCGGCGCCGTAGCTCGGCACGGCGCCGCGCCGGAGACATGGGGCCACGCCCTTACTTGACTCTGTACGCGCCAGAAGGGTACGACAAGCGGTTGCGTGTGTGCGACGTCCGCATAAAAAAAGAAACGAAAAGTAAGTTTTTTATTAAAACAATTATTGTATTTATATCTTCGTATATTATATTAACGTGGCTGAGCTATTTTTTCTTATATTGTGAGTTCTTTAGACTTTGAAAACATGGCATTGTTTTGTTGTGTTTGCATCTTGTTTCCAAGTTAAAAAATATTTTTTTGACCAGATCGCGATTTTTGGCACCTAGGAGAGTTGTGACACGCTGTCACAACTCTCCTATTTAGGTTTACTATGTGGGTAGCTTATTTTACACGCTTTTTGCAATGTTTTTTTTTTCTGTTTATATGTATATTTGTATGCTTTGATCATTTCTTACTGTCTAATTTTAATATTTTAAGGATTTGGCAATTAAAGTCGTCTTAAAAATAATTTTTTTTTCAGGAATTTACTTAGGCATGTGGTTTGGTATTGTGTGCTGAGTTGCTGTTTTTCTATTTCAGAATGCCAAGTAAGTATACACGAAAGACTGATAGGGATATGGCTAGTGTCGACATTTATAAACTAGCCTGTGCTGCCTAGCCATTTTTACCTGGGCTGCCTCGAACCTTGTTCCAATAGCAGATCGAATGAGAAGTGGGTTCAGGTGCTTGGACTGTAAAGGCTGGTCTCACGAAGAATGCACTGGGGGCGAGCTGCAATACGTCTGCCATAATTGTTTGTCTGATTAGGCTAAGACTATTGACTGATTTTGAAAGTATTGATCTCATAATGATACCATAATTGTTCAAAAAGTAATACTTTTATATTCACAGTTTTTGTTATTAATATTGTTATTATAATTCCTGCAATTATTCCAAATAATACTTTATTAAAGTTTCTTTATGCAAAAAAAAATGTGTTTTGTTTGTAATTAAAGAAAAAGTAATTTTATTTATAAATACACAGCTGTCACAACTTACCTTGGTTCTTGTCACAACTTACCTCGGTGTTAGGAGAGTTGTGACAAAGGGAGTAGTTACAGTTTTGAAGGTTTTTTTCAGAACCTTTATATTAAATGTTGGTTTTGATGATTAAATCTAAAAGAGTAAGGATTGAGCTATATCGTGACTAAAATTCAAAACGGTGGTATGTTTCTTTACTGAGATATGTACTTTTAAGTAAAAATTGTCACAACCTTCCTCGGTCTCCCCTATCTCAAAATTAATATTACCTACTTAAAAATAACAAAATTGACGACAGAGCCCGAATTCCTTCGTATCTAAATTAAGAACAGCCCATCTCATTCTGCCACTCAATATGTCTCTTGGTTAGGTTCTTAGAGACTGGTTTGGTCTTCTCGATGGCTATCAGTATGTCATTCAGGTCCAGTCGATCCTTACGATTGGCTACGCTACCTGAAATAAAAGATCGGTACGTTAGGGAATCGTTACCTGAGATACCTTGAATGACTTGCTCTTGATCTAGTAAGATTAAGTAGGTATGTATACCATCGATAGATGTGAAAGGAATGCAGGGAGACGACCTTTTCCCACAGAAGATCAAAAACAAAGGATAAAGTAAATAGTGATACCTATGCCGATTCCGGAATTACAAAACAACATTATGAAGCATGCTGATCGCTTTATTAGAACGTTCCCAATACCCATTACCTACCCATCATATTCCGAAATTGCATAAATAGGTGGAGAACTCCAAAACGTCTTCATATCATAAACTACGTACGATGTATCATTCTTACATGATTTCCAATAACCATGCTAATTCTAGTTACAGGCTAGATAAACCTCAGGTAGGTATGCGACGTGTTGCTAGAACTCGTGTGACTGTACGGAATGGATGGTTACTGTCGAATTATTCTTAGAAAATCTTCTGCCCCGCGCTCACCCACCCGTATCATGTCATATCGAGCATGCACCCTCGCTTTTAAATGCACGCTCAACAGGCATAATTAAGTCTACAGGGCTATATGAAAAACATCGACAACCTTATAAGAGTTTTTCATAATGTTGAGTACAATGACTAGTACACAACATTATGAAAAACTTTTACTATGGGACCACATTTGAAATCGCGAAAAAAAAAACAGCAGTTCCATATATTTTCACGAGATAAACGAACATAAATGTATGGAACAGTTGTTTCTTATTGTTGAGTACAATGACCTCTTTAGAGGTTATCTGTGTTTTTCCAATAACCTTGTAAAGTTGTAATACCAACCTTTTCCCCCCATCGAAGGCAGCATCTTCCTGACAGTAGACATGAGAGCCTCCTTGCAAACCAGCTTGATATCACTGCCCGAGTACCCTTCAGTCTTAGTGGCCAGCTCCTTGAAGTCCACCTTGGGGAACAGCTCCACATTTTTCGAGTTCAGATAGTTTTGGAACAACTCCTCACGGGTTTTGAGATCTGGGAGCGGGATGAAGATTCGTTTCTCAAGTCTTCGTAACATGGCTGGGTCTATTTCCCTGCAAGAATCATGGTTCTTTCAAGATTATTGATAACAATCAACAAGCAATCCTAAAGGTTCTATTACGTCGCAGAACCGTCTTTAAAGATCATCATGGGTTTTGAGTCAGTACCTAGACATCACTCTCTCCGTTCCACCTAAAGTTGGAAGACTTGTTTGATTATCCATCCCAAAAAAATATGTTGATAGTAGGACCTCATTCTTTTGATGTCGCATACACAAAGGGAAAAAAAGTTACTTTTGGCTATTATTACTAGATAGCTACGTGATTACTTCATTACAGTTTATTGAAACGACCACACAACTTAGCATCGATAGTTCTCCTGAGAGCAAAAAGGCCCTATAGCTTACCAAGGCATATTAGAATTGGCCAGCATGAATATGATTCCATCTCGGCCGCCAATACCGTCAAGTTCAGTGAGGAGTTGGGCCTTCAGTCGTCGTGACGCCTCATGCTCCCCTGGAGAAGATCGGTCCGATGCCAGGGTCTCCACTTCATCCATAAAGATTATTGAGGGCGAGTAGTAGGAAGCCATCTCGAAAAGGACCTGGAAATAAAATAAAACAAATGCTCAATACTCGTCACTTACTGGACGCCTGAGGGAGGAGGGAGCACATCGCCGTCGAAGACGGTCGCAGCTTAGGTGGTGTTATGGATGATCTGATCATGTTCGAGGGGCAGACTTGGACAGAAATTACCCAAAATAGAGAGGTTTGGAAGGAGAAAGGAGGCCTTTGCCCAGAAGTAGGACATAAAACAGGTTATAAAAAAAAAGAAATAATAGTAAAAATAGAACTTCAGGTTTCAGCGTGATCCCGTACAGGAACGTCAAGAACAAGCCGCAAAGAACTACCTCGAAATTAAGCAGTCATGAATGTGAAAGAGAAAATCATATCAGCAACAACCCATTCCTCCTACTTATTGGTCAGATCGGTTGTGACTTTTGTCCAGGCGTATACCTACTCGCTTAGATCAGCACCTGCATGGTTCGTTCTTACCTTAATAATCTTCTCACTCTCCCCACGCCACTTGTTAACAATAGTACTGCAAGATACGTTGAAGAAGGTGCAGCAGCTCTCGCCAGCCACAGCTCGTGCCAGCATCGTCTTGCCGGTGCCCGGCGGACCGTGGAGCAGCACCCCGCGCCATGGTTCCAAGAGGCCAGTGAATACTTCAGGATAACTAGACGAAAATGGAGTTAAATGAATGATTTAGGGTCTAGTTTTAAAGATTTTTTACGGTAGGTACTCGTAGGTACTATTACTATAAGCCTATTTCTAGGCGAAAGCCCCTCTTCATGACTTCGTGATCTTTCGATCCAAGTCATAAACAGAAGTAATCTTAGGTTTGGTCAAGTTCGTCCAGCCATCCGTCTTCTTTTAAGAGATCTACCATGATGTTATCTACCCGTAACCCGCATCAGGGACACCACATTTAGGCCCATAACTCAATGACCATACAAATACGAGTGCAAAGCTAGTCCCAAACTAACATAATTATTGAAAGATTTTCTATGGAAAGAAAAATTTGAACCGTGAGCAGGATTTCAACCTGAGACCTACCGGTTTCAGTCGCAGATTCGACGCAGTAGGCCTGAACCTTGGTTGCTCGGTTGGAAAGAGAGTACTGAATCCGGAGGTCGCAGGTTCAAATCACGCTCGATTCTTTTGAATTTTTCTTTCCATTGAAAATCTTTAAAATTCACAACGCATGCGTAAAAGCAAAAAATATTTATAAAATATATAATGATAGTATATGCTGCGTTATTTACTACGTTTATCTCATCGGTTTATCCCAACTCTTTTAAGAGCGTATATTCCGAAAGCTGGCAACGTCGCAAATGGTTGTCAAATATTAACAAGTTTTAATTAATTTAGCATTGTTACTATAAGAAAATAAGAAATTATGGCTCTGTAGTGCACAAAAAAATTGATAAGGGAATGCAATAATTAATATCGTAACACCGAATATATAGTTTTAGATGTAGAAAAAGCATTTGGAAGCTTTCCAAATGCCTTTTATACACCGGAAACGGTTACAACATCAAATTCAGTGTTTTAATTGCATTCCTATATCATTTTTTTAGTGCACTACAGAGCGATATTTCTTGTTTTCATACAGAAAATTTGCCAAATTAATTAAAACTTATAATTATTTGACAGCTTTTTGCGACGTTGCCAACATTCAGAATATGCAGCCTTAAGAGCAAACAAGTCAACATTTTTTCCATAGAAACTTCGTTGGGGTTTTACTCCATTAATTGACAAAGTACATCCAAAATTAAACATGGTATCGTTTTGTCTCATTATTAATTTTGTCTGTACGGAAGCAGAATTGTAAAATATGAAGCTATTAAAAAGTTACGAGCTTCTAAAGATTCGTTTTTTTGCTAATTTTAACACAACTTTAGGTGTAAATTAGAAGCTAAAGAAGCATCAAATTTCCAAAACGAAGTCCGTACCGACACAGCAAATTTATCGAAGAATTTAATAAATTTTATTTGAAATTAATTGGTGCAGTGGTTTTTTCATAAAACCCCAACAGCCAAAGGCTTTTTCGTATTTTTTTACGCGCGCCTTTTACTCTGAATGATCGTGCATCTCACTGAATAAGTTTTCCCCTGTTTTCTCCACGGGGGGATGACGCTCGCGCACACATGAACAATATGGCTCGATTTCCGGTGAAATATCATGGTTTTTGAACATGCCTGCCAGTGAGTTCGAGCTCGCGACTAGCGCCGCCTTAAGCGTAATTAATTAAGGAAAAGCATGGCATATCTCCAAATATCTTGCCAGTTCCTTACCGTACAGGATAGACCACAGACTCCATGAGCAAGCTCTTAGCCGAACTGAGCCCCTTCACATCATCCCACGACACCCCCGTCGGTCTGATGATGTCCTGGTACAGGAGTTCTACGAGCTGCTTCTTGTCAGGGGTCGCATGGTTCAGGAAAGCTGCGAGGGATCTCCTCTCGGTCGCTGGGACTGTTGATATGGATTGTTCGTCCTTAAAAGCAGAATTATAATATTATCCCACTATACCTTTAATAAAATGGTAAGAAAGTTAAAACTGTACATCTACAATCGATGCCGAGGCCAAAAAAAATTTGTTTTATATAATTTTTGTCTGTTTGTCTGTATGTATGTCCGGGATAAACACAAAAAATACTGCATGGATTTACTTCAAAATTGACACGAATATTATTAAGAAGTCGGGTCAACATATATAGGCTACATATTATCACGCTATCACCTACGGGGAACGAGCAGTGAATCTTTATTTCTTCAACGCATTCACTCAGACGACGTCGCGGGCAGCAGCTAGTGACTATTAAAGTTTGTGCAGATGGATGTTTGTTTAACCAAACTGCATTTTATATGGAAAACCACCCAATGACCCAATTGTATTGCAGAAGAAGTATTGCTGCTTTCAAAGCCATATTTATTTGCCAACTGCATTAAAATATTAACCCATCAAAATCACGTTGACCCTGAGACGTGACAAATTGCTGGAAGCGCGCCAAATAACGTTATAAAACTATTTCCTCCACATGAACTTCATTTTAAATGGATATCAAAGTTATTAACCGACCATTGTGTACTAAAACTAAATGTGACGGTTGTTTTAAATGTCCAAAATTTTATAACAAACGTAATTTTATAACAATTTTTTTTATAACGAGCTAAAGCCATAAGCCGGCGGGCATAAATACAGACAACGGGTTCTTCTTTCGAAAAACCTGAACAAGTCCTATATCTTTTTAAATATGCTCGCATTTGAAAAAAATACGTTTTAATTATTTTTCAAAACTAACAAGCGTTCTAATTAGAATTTGCACAACGACGATATAATACTAGACTACGCATGCACGATCTAAGGAACAAAAATTATTCTGCCAACTCGCTGAGGTACTACGTAAGCGAGGGGGACGGGGTACTGCGTTGTGATTGGCTAACTCAAGGTCTGTTCTGTCTCAACGTATGTTTACGGCTCACAGGATTGGTCGAAATTCGACGAATATAAGACTTTTTTGCCTAATGTGTTGGCAGACATCGGTCGCCTGTTATTAGGAGTCTAGTATTATATCGTCGTTGGATTTGCAATTTATTGTAGCTGTCAGCATGCATTATTGTCTGTCTGTACTTTTAGTTTCTACAAGGCACTCAGTCTTACCTTTTTTTTTTTGAGAATCCTCACGGATACACTACCCTCCGTCTAGGGTGAACGGAGCGTACCTAATGTTTGTATAAACCCTACTAGTCCTACCACCATGGGGCCCGGGAAATAAGAGTAGAGTCTTACCTGCAACAACTTGGTAACAGTGAAAGTGGAAGGTAGACCGGCATCCTTCTCACAGACGCACTCCGTGCTGACCACAGGCTCTGTCCGCTCCCTCGTCTTCCTGGTCTGAGGTCTACGTACAGCCCTCTGTTCCTCCACTTTGCGGCAGAACTGGGGCTGCTTGTTGAACCGGATCAGGTAGTAGCTACAGTAGTCCTGGAGAAGAAGAAAGAGAGTTGAGAAGGATATTGTTAGAATCAAGGGTAGTGGTGGTCTATAGATAAAGTTAGATAGAATATACTTTGTTGTACACCAAAATTGTTACACAACTATTTAATACAGTACTAATTGTATGGTTTATCGCTATTAGCGATATCTGGCAGACAAACTTTGGATGGACTGTAATCGGCCTCGACTTACGAGCTGTGGGTCGTGAGCTCGAACTATGGCCTTCATATAATTTATATCTACACCACTGCACCCAAAAGGGCAAATGAAAATAACGTGAGGAAACCGGAATGTTCTTGAGACAATTTTTTTTTTTTTCCTGTAAAACCTTTTGTAAGAGGGGTTGCAATGCAATGCAGTCCGATTTCATTGTTTCCAGAAAATCGTAATCATCATCATCATCAATCAAATGACTTTAATGATACCAAAAGTGCATCGGAGCAGCAATTAGCGTAGGTATCAAATTAGTCAAGTATCATTAAAGTAAAAAACTAAAGATTAAAATTCACATCACACTAAACTTTCTCTAGCATGTGCCAAGTGCTATCACAGAAAGTTTTTACTTAACTATTTCCTTAAAAAACGTAGATTAGCGAAAAGTATGTTCCATTTCATTTTCAAGCATCATGATATTTAGAGTTCCGGCCAAAAGTATTATATTTTAAATCATCAAAACAGTTAATTAAAATTTATAGTACCTACACGTATATGTTTACAACATACGGACATTCTCCCGAAAGCTTATAAGTAGTAAGTGACTTAAATAAATAGCTGTTACTATGTCCACATATCACGGCATTACAGGATCGTCCGGTTACAAGCTTGACAAATATCCGACGTGACTACAAAGGTCCAAGAAGCTCCGGCCCGTTTGAAATAAGATTAAATATCATCGTGCTTGCCAATCTGATAGCAGTTTGGAGTTCGAATCGAAACATTTTGTCAGGTTCACACATTTCTTGTTGTTCGTGGGCTTCTACTGAAAATCAGCGTCAGGCGGCGTACCGATTGTGCCGAATCTGGCCAATGACGTTTATTCCATTGGGTTTGGCTGTTTTTGTATGTGAATTTAAATGTTTTTAAACGCACCTACCTACGTCTACGATACAAGCGAAATTCGGCGCGTGACAGTGTTATATCTTAAAACAAACTCGCGGGGAAATTTTATGCATCGTGGATGTGTTTTATAAACATTTGCCGTAACCACCCTTAAATCATCGCCAAATGCCGTTTTGAAGTTGACAGTTTTTTTGAACAAGTTTAGTGTTCAACAGATGTTCAACTTTTTTGTAGTAAGACGGTTAAACTTTCAAAACACAAACAACCAGGAACAAAATACTTGTAGGTAGGTCATACAAATATTAGTTAAGTGCAGGAAACGAATTCGCATCGTAACGCAGCTGTCAAACTTTCAACCACTGCTACAGACGTCAAATTTTGTGCCGACCAGTAGGTACCGACCTGTTTGTACCGACAACCTGTTTATTCAAGTACCCTATTTACAAAAAACGAGTAAATCCCAAAACATAGTCATCCTCACAAACTACATTACTTTCAAAACAGGGAAATGCAAGCGAACTTTCGGTTACGCAACATGGCGGCCGTGACGTCAGCGGCGTCTGCGCGTCTCGCGGCGCAGCCACCAGTCAAAGCGACGCGACGTAAACACGGATGTGGGTAGTTCGAATGTTATAAATTAATGTTTTTGTTGTTGTAGTGGTTTTAAATTTGTTGAAATACTGTAATGATGATAAGAAGTAGAGGTTTGGATGTAAGTACAGAAGATTCATTTATCCATGATGACATAAAATCTGTTATTTATTTTAAAAAACCTACCTATTATTTATTTGGTCAAACCAACATCTGGATCTGAATTTTATGAAAGCTCAAAACATTTTTAATTATCACGTTAGCATAGAAATCATAAAACGAGTGATCGTTGGCTCGCTCAAATGTTTATGTCAAACTAAAATAATTTACAACTATCTCGGAAACCGTTTTATTAATAAACTAGATAATTTAGTAGAGTGAGAATATCCGCAGCGAAGCCCGTGACTTTGAAAATATAATGTTGTGCTTGATGGTTCATACTTAATTACTTATATTAGCTTTTTTTGTGGTAAAATCATCAAATGAGTCCTCCCACCCCGAGCAGGGCGGGAGGGACTGTCAGACTTGTACTGACTAAAATCCACGGTGTCCTTCAATAGCCCTTTAAGTTTCGGGGTCACGGTAAGGAAATAAATCCCGCAACCCCGGCTTTTTCAAGCCCCGTCATTTTTGCTGACGCTCTTTGAGGCGCGCGTGGGACACGACGCGCCGTCGACCCGGGCATGGTCCTTGGTCGGACAGCGAGTTGCCCTTTAATCGCTGTCCGCATGCCCGCGCCTACGGTGGCCGGAGATCGTCTGCCGATACTTATATTAGCTAGAACTACGTTATACATATTTTCAAACCACCACTACTTTGGGAACGGAGAGCGACACAAGTTTATAACAAATGGGATTTTTTTTTCTACATTTCGTTACAGAAGAAATACTGGTACTGATACTGTTATTCGGAACTGGAGATCTACTCTAGTACACCAACAAAGATACGGGCACGTAAGTAAAGTAAATCGTTACCCTTGAGCGAACTGCTACTCCCTATTATTTTCAAGTTCTCTAGTAATAGGGTCGAACTTATTACCATCAACCGGGAACAAATCTAGACTTAGGATCTACTGAAAAATTCATTATGTAACAACATATTGCTTGAATTTTTAAGGTACAGCAGTTGTAATTAACAAAAGACCAGTAAAAGCGTAAATTCTATAAATAACCATCCACTTAATAATTTACTCCAGTCCGTGGGGACACTCTGTCATTAAGACCCCGTCTAAGCCGAGCCGCGTGTCACTGACACAGCCAAGACACAGCACACAACTCCTCATTCAAGCCTGCTAATGACTTGTTCCAGTTATGTTGTGAAAGCTCAAGTCTCTAAAGGTGAATGAGATTTTTAGATGGCCTAAGATTTTTGGAACGTCGCAGACTGCCAGACAGACGGACAAGAGGGATCTATAAGGGTTTAGTATTTCATTATGGAATAAGTATACCTATTTTTTCTTGAATTAACAACCGTAATAGTTTTCTCAAAATATCCATTTTATTTTTATAGTATTAAAACTTTACAGACTTGATAGATAGAATATCTTAAGGAGGAATGATTTTTATTGGAGTTTAAAATGTTGACTTCTAAAGCAACTTGTATCAAAGCAACCAATAAACTTTGAACGCGATCTTCAAATATTGATTACTCTATGCGGTTGATACCAAAATACTATAAAATTCTCATAAACTGCAGTAAGTTCCAATCTGAGAAAAGAATCTCTCTTCACAAAGATTTAAAATATCCAAAAGCAATTTTTATAACATAAAAGAGCTTTAAGTTTATGTAGTGGAACACACTATTATACACGTCTGAACGGCCACTTTCCGGCAGGGCTGTCACGCGTCGGTTCTCAATATAAAACTGTTCAGTAGGCTTATGAGGCCTGCACAGACACGGGATAATCATTACTGTTATTAAATAAAAAAAGAGCTGATAAAATCAGCATTTTATTAATATAATTTTAAATAAACAGTCCCTCAAGGAAGGACAGGGTGTGGCGCAGCCTGGGAATGTCCAGCGGTGTGATAGGCTGTGTTGTTTGTTTGATTGAGTCCCTCAAAATGTCCATCCTTCACCACTTAGAAAAAGTGGCGAAGGAAGGATACTTTGAGGTTCATCAAAAAGTTTCACGAAGACATGATCAGACCGGACCTATACTCGTACGTTTGGTATCTAATCGAAATAGTATGAGTGCACACTTCAGACTGTTACGGCATAGAGATCAAGGCACAATGACGATCATTGATCACACCATGTGCGTTAAGTCTGTAACAAGTCCTGGGCGGCCATTTTTTCCTTTCATCGAGGATTTTTGTCCTCAGACAAAAGTTTGTCGTTTGCGCTAACCTTACGACGTGATTTGTCCATCACGCCAGACGCGAGTGGAAATGAAACGTCCGGTCGATTCGCACTGATGCAGTTGCCAATCGATGCTTCCATTTCAGAGAATTGCTTTCACTGGAAGATTACTAGAACATAAGTAGGTACTTTTGCCAAATCGATACTAGAAGGTTTTTTGTACATTTTCACGTTTATTCTTCGATATCTGTTTAGTTTCTTTAAAAAATGCCTTAAACTTAAATAAACTTGCGATTCGAATCGATTCTAATATTTAATTCCTCTTATTTTTCAAAGAATAAATAAACAGAAGACACCCTAATCAATAATTTCAATTAAAACAAATTTTATGTATGTGTATAAAAAAACGATACACCGACATTTTTGAATAGTCCCAAGGACTCGATCAGGCAGAAAGCCGAGACAGCCACGTAAGGCCGCAGCCGCTAGAAAACGTGTCACTCAGCTCAAACCACCCATAACTCTCAAAATCATGACCAAAAAATATCCCCTTCCTGCCATCCTTGAATCCCATCCGCTCAATTTCCGAGCCGCCATAAATAAGGCCATGAACTCACAATACTCCTCAGTCTTGTTACGTTCTCACACACCATGACCAGGCTTTATGTAAATGGGGTAAGTTGCTGTTTGATCAAGATTAGGGTTTTTACGTAAGCCGATGATGTGATGTGCGTACCGCCGGAAGAATTTATTGAGGTAAATATGGAGTCTTGTGTCCGTAAACTTATGTAAATACGTATATTTTGAGTTTATTGGTAAAAGAGAATATTATAGGCGAGTAACTAATGTTATAAGAGTATGAAAGGATGGTATACTACTAAGCTGCCCTTTACGTTCAAGGGCCACGGTGTCCTGCTTAGTCAATCCCACAACCCCAGCAATATAAAGTTATAACCATTTTTTTACTTGGTAAAATCATCAAATGAGTCTGAGGTCTGTCAAACTGGTACTGACTACAATCCACGGTGTTCCTGCAATAGCCCTTTACGTTCCAGAGTAACTGTTACCTCATACGACAGTACCACGATCCCGGCAGGCTTTGACCCTCTAAGGGACTCGTCAGATTTCTGACAAGTCAACAGGCCCGCGTGACACACGAATTAAGTCCCGTCGATCCGGAAATTGCCCCCTGATCGGACAGCAAGTCACTCGCCATCCGCATGCCCATAAAGTTAATACCTATTTAACCAATGTACAATAAAACATTATATCACGAATGGACTAATATATTAGACACCACAACGAATAGTTCAACTCCAAATTACACCAGTTTTTAAAAACCATAAAGGCGCTCCCTCTCCGCGAGCATTGTAATGTAACACCACACCTGTAATCTAATATCTTTAAACGAGCAATTCTTGTATATTTATTTATATATAATCAGGATCTCGGAAACGGCTCCAAGGATTTTCATGAAAATCACAGATTAGGGTTTTTTCGGCTCAAGGAATCGATTTTTCCCAGGTTCGAGAAAAGCTCGGTTCCCAAGATATAGACATTTTAAAACATGACCGATGAGGGCCAAAAACAAAAAAACCGAGCGAAGCTCGGCCAACCAGATATTGTAACATAAAAGTGCGCAATTTGATGCTCTATTTAATTGTCTTCGAATGTTCGAATCTGTAACGTTATATTACAGGTGAATGCTCGCGGTGAGTGAGCGCCCTAATGTCACAACTTAGTCGTTTCAAACAAGGTATGAAAATTCATTAGAAGGTACCGAACAAACAGAACTATGCAGGGAGTCAGGACATTTGGTTCAAATTAAAAAGTTTCCCGCGGCCATATTGTCACAAACGAGAGCTGGTGGAATGTGGGGCGTGCGTGTGAGTATGTTGATTGCTTGCACGATGATGACAGGTAAAAGGGAAATAAAGTAGGGAAAGACATTTTTATTTTTTTTCGTAATATTGGGCGAACCTTGGAAAAATGTTAAATAGGAAGATTAATAAATATGTTTGTATTAGGAGATGCTGAAGTGATCGGGGTTTTTTATCAATTATAATTTAAAAATTAGTGCGACCATTTTTTTGGGGTTCCGTACCCAAATGCCAAAAAACGGAACACTTGTAGATTCGTCATGGCTGTCTGTCCGTCCGTCCGGTTCCGGTTTTCGTATTTTTACATTATTAAATTAAAATAGACGCTTTAGAATACATTATTTATTCATATCTGATGTTGAAGAATATTAATATGGAATACTATATGTCGGATCCGGTCAATAGTACGGACAGCAAACGAATCGTAAGCGCGCCATTTTGAGTATCACGTGGTCTGCACGCGCTTATACAGAGTCGTGATGTTTCATCGGGGCTGCGAGGAGCGCATTCAGTGCCTGACCGCAGCAGTGTGAAGACATCCCGAAACTGTACTCGATTCGTTGCGCCCAGTATAAGTGTAGTGAGTGATTAAATTAAATTGTGTTTGATTTAGTTTGTGATTTAAAATTAAAATAACCAAGTGAACCGCACCCAGTGTATTTTCATTGCACGAGACCCAAACTCTGCCCACGTGATGCCTGAATCTGACGGAACAATACTGGTGGCTCCGACATCAGAATTGGGATCAAATCGTGCTAATGAAATTACACGCGGGAACAGTGACAATAACAATCAGTGGAAGTTAGTTACTTTTTGAAATGCAAAACCAGCAAACTTTGAAAACGCAGCCAGTGAAAAACAAGTTTTAATTGCCGGAATTCGACCCCGACAAACCGGATTCCGATGCGCGGTCGTGGTGCGCCACCACCGACTTGTGTTTTAACGGATGTGCAGTGGAGGGATGCCAGCTTATTTTGACGCTGAGCAAGGCGCTAAAGGTGAAGAATCAACCTGGCTATCTCAAATAGCCTACAAAGGAATTTAAGGTACTTTTTACAACAAGATTTATTTCGCAACGGCGGGTACCCTCATTTAAAAAAAATAAGTGGCGAAAAACCAAGTGATAAAGAAACATTACCCACGTTCGCCAGTCGTTTCATATCTGATGCGAAAAATGAACACTATCTGTGAATCATCGAAAACAAGTGACACCAAGCGAGGAAAAATAACGTCAATTAAGTGTTATAACTGCTAAAACGCCCATAAGCGTATTGAGTGCAGAAGTAAGGCGATGGATACGAAGGGAAGACCTACAGCATCAAGTCAAGTGACGCAGCAGCCGGCATCGAAGACCTTGGTGTGCTTCAAATGTGGCAAGCCATGTCACATAGCCGTGCGCTGTACGAGCAGTAGTGGCGGCAGTGGCAACGGACCAGTCCAAGGCGCGGCGCGACGCGTCGATGTCTGCATCGTGCAACCACCATCAGACACGTTACAACACAGGTGAATCGTTTCATTTTTACTTACGACTTTGGTGCCTTGTGATCTTTATGTTAACTATCGCTGGTTAAGCGTTAGTGAGTTAATATCGCTGGTTAAGATTTTTTTTTTATTATTACTGTCTAAGTGATAGGATTTGTAACGCTGGTTAAGCGCTACAATGTAACGAACTGGTTAGTAGTGATGCATAGTGCTGGTTAAGTGCTGTGGATTTGGGGGGAATGCCTGAGGTTCAAGTACCATTTTGAAGTAGAGATGTTGAGTTGAATGATAGTGTGGAATCTTAGGTCGGCTGGTCGGACCGTACCAGTAGCTATTTCGTAGCCGTAATCCGTATCTTATTGACATCTCGGTGTCCATAGAAGCGCGGTGTGCGGATGGCACTGGCGGAGGTCGTGTATTGTGCGTTCATGGTGAACGATGTGAAACAAACAGAGGTTTGTTAGTGGGGCTAGTGTTAGCCACAGGCCACGAATTTGATTCCTGCTGTTTTGATTACAATATTGCTGCATTGTGATAATACAATTGCAAAGGTACTTGAATGCTCTGGGATTTCCGATCAGTCTGAATTAGATCCAAAGTTTAAGGGTCTGTTTAGAGTGATAAAGATTTTGAGATGGTGACCGTTACACATTGAAACCCTTGAATTCTAAGTGTACCTACAAACATTCCAACGGGTCATGTACCAGTCGAAGTTACCATAGATTCTGATTAAGTTGTGGTGAGAGGTCGAGTAAAACGGTCTATTGGCCGTCTTGTTTTCGACTGTACCAGTAGCCATTTCGTAGCCGTAATCCGTATCTTATTGACATCCCGGTGTCCATGGAAGCGCGGTGCGCGGGTGGCTCTGGCGGAGGTCGGGGTCTTGAGAGACCATAGTGTGTAGTGAGCGGGTGATGCACTCGGGCGATCCACGTGGTGGATGCGCACAGAAGTTCTGATCCATGCATTGAATGTGTGAAAGCAATGTGATTGCTGGTCGGCTAGAGAGCCGTGGCGTTAGAAGTTTTACTCGAAAGGCGAAGGTCACTGGAAAATTGGTAGTTTTTGCAATAGAGTTGTGAAAGTAGATTCGAACGACTGTGGTATATGGCCCAGGGTAGTTGTTGGTGGCCCAGGGTAGTTGTTGGTGGCCCAGGGTAGTTGTTGGTGGCCCAGGGTAGTGGTTGGTGGCCCAGGGTAGTTGTTGGTGGCCCAGGGTAGTTGTTAGTGGCCTAGGGTAGTGATTGATGTATTTTCAATTGGCTATTCCCAATGTTTGATTTAGTTAAAGAGTATTGGTTTTAATGGTACAGTGGAGTTCTGAAATTCCCTTATTTTCAGCAAAGAACTGAATATAGAGTTTGGTCAGGAATGACCGAGTGGAACAGTATTCTGTCGTGGACTATTTTGTGTTTCAGAGTGATTATTACACGTGGACGAGTGAAAAGAGTTGAAGGAGGCCTACACTGAGGTGATTGAAAGAGGCTGAAGAAGAAGAAGAACATCACACGAGGACGTGTGAATCGCAGGATGGCCGTGTCGGATCCGGTCAATAGTACGGACAGCAAACGAATCGTAAGCGCGCCATTTTGAGTATCACGTGGTCTGCACGCGCTTATACAGAGTCGTGATGTTTCATCGGGGCTGCGAGGAGCGCATTCAGTGCCTGACCGCAGCAGTGTGAAGACATCCCGAAACTGTACTCGATTCGTTGCGCCCAGTATAAGTGTAGTGAGTGATTAAATTAAATTGTGTTTGATTTAGTTTGTGATTTAAAATTAAAATAACCAAGTGAACCGCACCCAGTGTATTTTCATTGCACGAGACCCAAACTCTGCCCACGTGATGCCTGAATCTGACGGAACAATACTGGTGGCTCCGACATATATATGTTTCATAGAAAAACAATAAAGGAACTTTTCACACCACCTGCTCGTAAATGTCAAATTATATGCCTGCTAACCGGCCGTAAAGCAAGGCATTGTTCCCTCCCGCTCGAGTCAGGAATAATATATGTACTGAATTTCATTATTCCCGTGGGAATAATGTGATTTGAATTTGGAACCTCAAACAAAACATAGTATGAAAACTTTGAACGAAGGAATTGAAGCAGCGGCGGCTGCCCCCCGGCAGTCCCCACTGCAACAGCTGATCGCTTGCTGAGGTGGGCACCACAGCATGCTCACGTTCGAAGGTTGTCGTACCACATCAAATTTCAAAATTCGAATTTATTTCCTCGCAGGTGGTGTGAAAAGCAGAGTACTCACCTCAGGAATAAAGCTGCCTTTGTCTTGGGCTAACTTAAATCCCTCGCTACACTAAGGATTCTTAGCTTAATTCCCTCGTTTCACTCGGGAATTAACACTTGAACCTCCTCGCTGCGCTCCGGAGGTTCACCCCCAGAATCCTTAGTGTCGCTTCGGGATTCAATACGCCCGTGACGTAAGGCACTGCTTTATTCCCTTGGTGCGTAATCTACTATTAAAATCTGCAGGCCAAAAGCGCTAGCGTAGTACGCAGCAAAAGCGTAGCAGTTCGTAGCAACCGCGTAGCAACCGCGTAGCAAGCCGTAGCAACCGCGTAGCAAGCCGTAGCAACCGCGTAGCAAGCCGTAGCAACCGCGTAGCAAGCCGAAGCAACCGCGGAGCAAGCCGTACCAACCGCGTAGAATGCCGTAGCAACGACGTAGGCGCAGCAGTTATAGAACTCGATGCATCAGTCAGGTGTAAGTTCAATATCACTTGTGGGGTTACGGGGCTTTCTTAAATGCAACTGAAAGTTGATTTATAACACAGTCCCTTTCGCTCCTAAAAAAATCTCTACATCGCAATAGTAATGAAAGTGTAAAGAACTTACGAGACATTCGTGTCTGCCTGTCCTAGTAACAACTACATACAAAGCAGGGCAGGGTGCCACCGTACTAACGTGAGCATTACGTGTCGCCACTAACAAGCGACGTGCACTAACGTCAATTACAAAGGACAAAGGCGCACGAATGTGTTGTTGTACCACAAAGAGTACGTGAGCGATGCAGTACGCGGTTTTTATTACCGAAGGTGTTCTTAAAACTTAAAACAGATTAAAAAAAAAAACAAAGATTTTTCTTTAAGTAGGTAATCAGTAAACTCTAATACTACTGGACCGATTTATAAAATCTTTCACTAGTTATAACCTTCATTAATAACGAGTGACATGAGCTATAAGGGTTCAGGAGAAATCGTTGACAAAAAGTATTAGTTATATTCCAAGCTAGAATAAGCAAAGAGTGACTCTTTAGCACCTCTTATCCTGGCACATATACCAGCTTCAGTTAAGATCGACTGACGGAGCCCCCTTAGAGGGCCAAAGCCTCACGGGTTCGCGATACTGTCTGATAAACTCTTTCGGTAACTGCATATCTGTTTTTATGAACATTACAATAACTTGCGTCGTATCGTTCGCGATGTAATTGACGTGTGATAACGTAATTACTTTCTGTTATCATAAGATACAGGTTAATTCGGTGTCAGTTACCTTTCGCGTTTCCTGTTACGTATATTTGAATGTTCCTTTTTAGTAACTGCACATTTACTCTCGATAATTATGTTAATCCAGTTCTGGTGAGTCAGTTTACACACATAACTTTGTATTTTTAAATAGCTTAAACTTCATCGCGAAGTTTTGCCCTGCACCCACTGCGTCGCGTCTCATCATTTGGTCGCGGGACTTACGAGCTACCTTGACTGGGGACAAGAAATCATCCTCCGGGCAATTGTAGAATACCGTGGATTTTAGTCAGTACAAGTCTACAGTCCCCCCTGTCCCGGGTGGGAGGACACATTTGATGATTTTACCACGCTAATAAAAAAATCCCATATTCATTACTTTTTACTAAGCAAAAATTCTGCTCGGCTAATTTTCATGATCCTACTAGTCCTACAAACCTCTAAAAATCCTACTTATATTATAAACGAGACAGTTTGTGAGGATGTATGGATATTTGTTCCTCTTTCACGCAAAAACTACTGAACACCGTGTGTTTAGTACACACATAGTTTATAACCTGGATTCACACATAGTACTGTTTATATCCCGATTTTATTTTCCCATAGATGAATTTTTCGGGTTCTGTAGTGGATGAAGCCGTTGGCAACAGCTATTGCATGATATTTAATATAATTTATAGCGTATTAAAGTGGTGATACATTGGTCGATGCCAATAAGAAAATTACATGCCTTATAGTTACATTGTTTCTAGTTTTTTGTTCAACCAATGGCTGCTTAGTGCAGGAAGTCCCTTAAGTAACATTAAGCGGGTACACAATGATTTCAAGTACTATCCATTCTACGCTTCGAGCTACATTTGCTCTGCAGTAGCACGTATCTCGTCCCCTGTGGCGTCCCAACTGAGTGGGGTAGATAATGCTGCATGAACTGCAACGTTGTTTTCTGTGTTTGTGAATCTATTTATAAACAGATGCAGTCAAAATTTTACAAGCTAGATTTTTTTTTCAAAATAACGGTTGAACCTTGTGCAAAGGCACACGAGGCATCAAGGGGCCACATGCACGAAGCGGGCCGCCCGTAACCGTAACACAAACATACGGCGATGTGTTGAGCATTCACGAAGAAACGGCAAAAATAGGCTATTTTACTCAAAATATGATTAAGCTTGAAAGATAGATTATCAATAACTTGACCCGTAGTTTTTTTTATTTTTTTACAAACCTAATAGATGAAGAGACGCTTTTAAAATTCATTATTCGTCATACCGCGTTGTCATTTTAAGTGTATCCCGACGTCACAAGCCACAAGCCTCCACTCTTGGATTTTGAAGCATTTTATCCTTGAAAATCACAAAAAAACTTTGATTATAAACTTACATTATATAATGTAAGTTTATATTTTGTATATTTTTTTTTTGTTTATATTTTTTATAATCAAAGGAAAAAATATGTTTTCATTAATTTTCAAAACTCGTAACTGACGGACGGTTTAATTAGATTTGTAATTTATTGATACAGTCAACATGCCAATTATTGACACAAATGAACGAGGCCTTCAGCAACTGCCTTGCAGGTCTTCCTCATCAAAACCTTACCTGCAGAATGATATCCAAGTCGATATTGTCACAGACTTCGTACTCCCCGGTCAGCGCGGCCTCTGACGTGAAGGTCTCAGCGGTGTGGAAGAACCCTTCCTGCTTCAGGTAGGCCAGCACCAGGTACTTGAGGATACGCTTCCTTGCTCGGAACAGGGCTTCTTTCTAGAACAATAGAAAAAAAAAATCTTATTTAGATTTAAAACGGTATATTTACCATGTTTATTATTTGTTTTATGTTTCAGATATTTCCCGCGGTGATGGACGCCCACGGCGACGGACGTCGCAAGACGATCTCCGGCCACCGTAGGCGCGGGCCGGGCAGCGAGTAAAGGGCAACTCGCTGCCCGACCATGGACCATGCCCGGGTCGACGGCGCGTTGTGTCCCACGCGCGCCTCAAAGAGCGTCAGCATAATGACGGGGCCCCCCTCTCAGAGGGCCAAAGCCTGCCGGGGTCGCGGGATTATTTCCTTACCGTGACCCCAGAACATAAAGGGCTATTGAAGGACACCGTGGATTTTAGTCAGTAGAAGTCTGACAGTCCCTCCCACCCTGCCCGGGGTGGGAGGACTCATTTGGTGATTTTACCACGCTAAAAAAAGTTTCAGATATTTCGACACGGTTGCAAGCGCCATGATCATGGATGAATTGAAGTCATTGCGGGTGGATGTTTATAAGGAGATAATCCTACTAATATTATAAATGCGAAAGTTCGTGAGGATGTATATTGTATGTGTATGTAGGTATGTTTGTTACTCTTTCACGCAAAAACCACTGAACGGATTTGGCTAAAATTTGGTACACAGATAGTTTATAACTTGGATTAACACATAGAAAGAAAGAAAGAAGAAAATAAGTTTATTTGGCAAGCCATATGCACACAATTACAATTAAAAATTACGAAAATACCATGAAAGATACCGTGTGCCTCACGGCTGTGCCAAATAGGCTCAGTTCAGCATAAAGCCAGGCCACAGGGAGCCTGACGCTGGTTTTCAACTGAATATAGGATAGTTTTTATCCCGATTTTATGTTCCCGTGGGATAATTTTTGAGTTGTAGCGGGAGAAGCCGCTGGCAACAGCTAGTATCGATATATTATAATAACGAACAAGAAAGGTCAGGGAGGGATACATCGGTCTACCGTCCTTGTTTGTTTTTTGCTTTCGACACTACTACCATTGTCACTCGTCTCAATCAACACGGTTTTGTTCAGCAAAACTCACTGTTTCCGCTCGCGAACTAGTTTCCGTGCTTGTTCAGTTTTTACATAATTGAACCACTAGGTTCATCCAGGCCCTTAATAGTGGAAACCACCTCGCGGTTGAAATTCTCAGGGCCGAAATATCGGAAACCCAAAACAAATAAAAACATGGTAATAAAAAAATAGTACTAGTGAACATTTCAGTCTAAAAACTAATATTCGACATTTTAATATCAGAAATAAAAAAACTCATTTTTGGTGAACACTACGAGTAGAAATAACAAATAATATAATTATGTCACTTTTTGAGTCCCCAAAAACACTACAGTACAAAGATTACTAGGAAATCATAGCGTAGCACTGCTCTCGTAGCAACTACGAGAGCTACGCGGATTCGTCGTAGCTAGGACAACTACATGTAGCCAGAAACCGGTAAAGTGCAAGTCGGACTGGTGCACGAAAAGTTTCGTACCATTATCAATAAAAACGGAAACCCTATTTTCTCAGTGTATGGTTTTAGACCCACCATGCCACCAGGGACAATGGCCAGTGAATAGTGATAATTGTGGATCCGCAGTGACCACGAGTAGCTTCTGTCTGCGGCTTCATACGCCTCCCTGCCCTCCTTTATCTCTTAAATTGTATACTAAAAACGTACCCTATTAACGTCACATTCATTACTTAGCTGAAAAAAAAATATAGATATAAAAATTCAGGATTTTGTCACCCACATGCAAAAAACAGGACATCAATGACGATTTCACGACTCAATAAAAATACAAAGTACCGCGAAGTTTCGCATGGCTCGATAGATGGCGTTGTGCAGTGCAGGTTTGATTTCTGAATCGCGCTATGGTTTCGTTACATAGGCTAGTACATAATGTCTTATCCAAAAACTTCTTACCCATTGCCCATAAAAAAGCTAAATTATAAAATACATACAATTTTTTCAATCGGCCTTTAAAAGGCTGGTTTAATAAAATGTTAAAAGCAGAGTGACAGGTGGAATTTGCTATTGCAATATAACTAAACCATCTTTTTCGCCCTCCGCAACCCGCGTCTCCAGTATCGCATCGCATACTCATTGATAAATAGTTTGGCAATGTGTCTAACCGTAAGGTGATTGTATCGTTATTAACCTATTAACCGCCAATTTAGGAACCGTAGGTATTAACCGACAAATATATTTTCGGGCCCATTTCACCAGAGTCGAATGTATCCAACTAAAATACCAAGACTCATTAAATGTACTTTGAGTATATTGTACATCCGTCTTTGTTGTAGGAATTTGTTTTTCTATTTTTTTTACTGGGCTTGGCGCTGGGGGAACGAAAATTGATAATTATGAAGTCGGGCGGTTAAAAGTTTAACAGATAAAATTTTAAAAAAATAAATTTTTGGAACAAATTACAACATGGTGTATTCCAGCTTCAATGTTCCACGGTCACAGTTAGCTGATAAGTCAATCCCCCGACCCCGGCAAGGCCCCAAGTGTCTGAGAACAAGTCTGACCACAGTAAATTCATCAATTTATTGTACACAATGACAAACACACAGCACACACCATTATGACACTTATATACTCGTAGATCTCTCTCAGACAAACATAGGTAGACTGGTAAGTAGCTGACACACCCACAGATCGAACACACCATCAACCTGTGGACATACCTAAAGGCGCATAATTTCATTAGTTGGCCCGCATGCGGGGTGCGAGAGATTTCTGAAACGCATGCCACAGATGAAAACGATTCCCCGAATGGGGGCCCCATTCGGGAAATCGTTTTCATCAGTCGATAGTCGGCGTGCGGGGTGTAGGAAAACCTCCATGTTCGTCGCCATTTATTGACAAGAGTGGCAGACCCGCACGCTGTATTTCGACCGATGAATATCATTGGTCGATAACACGATCGGTATAAAGCAAGCGGGGAATGACCACAGACGGTGTAACGAACACGTATCGACTTGTAACTTTCATTGGTTGTTATCTCGCGTGCGAGGACTCCCCGTATGCTGTAAACCGAACGAGTTAACGACCAATGAAAATGCGCCATAATGTCACAAATAAACCAGGGAAATAAACAACTTTCTGTTCTATTCTGACCACAATACCCAAGTTAAAAACATAGATACTCTTATATGACACAAAAAGAGAAAACCAACTTATTGTGGGGCACTATAAAGTTTCGAATAATAGGATAGGACAACCCCAAAGTTAGCATAACACAATCTTCAACCTCATATGTTATTCCCTCAATCGGCTTATTGGAGAACTTCCATATATGTGTGCACATGTTCCCCAATAGTATACTACTGTGTTAAAAAATAAGGTGACATTTGAATTTAAACTGCGTGCGTTGAAGGATTTGGAGATTTTATGTGTCGTTTGCGTAACGCTATCCGCCTAAAAAGGCCGGACCGGTACTTTGAAGGGGATATAATTGATTTGGAAGAATAAACAGACAGGCCTGTTGGTCTAGTGGTTAGTGACCCCGACTGCTATGCCGGAGGTCGTGGGTTCGATTCCCACCCAGGACAAATGTTTGTGTGATGAGCACGATCATTTGTTCTGTGTCTGGGTGTAGTTTATCAGTCTATACTTACATCTATACATATAATAAATTTGTAGAAAAGTGGTGTCTGTACAATGGAAATATATAAAAAAAAAGTATCAGGGATTGTTATTATATCGATGCCGAACCCGAAAATGTAGTTAAAAATTTTTTTGTCTGTTTGTCTGTTTGTCGGTTTGTCTGTTTGTCTGTTTGTCTGTGTGTTTGTGCACGCTAATCTTCGGAACTGCTGGACGGATTTGAATATTTTTTTTTTCGTTGTATAGGTATTAAGTCCCGTTAACATATAGGCTATAATTTATCTTGGAAACTTGAACACCTGATGCAGAACCGCAACAGACCTGCTTAACTATAAGAGATACAGAAATGGTGCCATAACAAAAATTGTTCCACGTGATGAGCATTTTCTGCAGAGAGAATAAATTTGAAGATCCTGGACACCTGATGTGGAACACCAAGAGCCCAGCTACACTATGAAATATACAAGAACGATGTCTTAGCAAGAGTTGTTCAGCCTGATAAGCACTCTCTGTTGCTGTATAAAAATTTGAAGATCCAGAACACCTGATGTGGAACTCCAAGAGCCCAGCTACACTATAACATATACAGTAAAGACGTCTTAGCAAGAGTTGTTGAGCCTGATGAGCAACCTCTGTTGTCGTACAAAATTTGAAGATCTGGAACACCTGATGTGGAACTCCAACAGCCCAGCTACTTTATAACATATATAGGAATGACGTCATAGCAAGAGTTGTCCAGCCTAATGAGCAATCTCTGTTGACGTATGAAAATTGAGATCTGGAACACCTGGTGTGGAACTCCAAGAGCCTAGATACTCTATAACATATACAGTAAAGACGTCTTAGCAAGAGTTGTTGAGCCTGATGAGCAACCTCTGTTGTCGTATAAAAATTGGAAATCTGGTACATCTGATGTGGAACTTCCAACAGCCCAGCTACTTTATAACATATATAGGAATGACGTCTTAGCAAGAGTTGTCCAGCCTTATGAGCACTCTCTGTTGACGTATGAAAATTGAGATCTGGAACACCTGATGTGGAATTCCAAGACCCCAGCTACACTATAACATAATTATAGGAATGACGTCTTGGCAAGAGTTGTTCAGCCTGGCTCTTAGAATTCGAAGTTTCAGATCTTCGATTATGACGACCCCGTCATCGCTGGCATAAGCAACAGGATCCGCGTACGAAGTCGCGGGCAGAAGCTAGTAAAAGTAATAAAATTGTAGAAAAGTGACACCACTTTTCTACAATTTTATTATAATTGTGTGAGTGTCTGTACATTGGAAATATATAAAAAGAGTAGCAGGGGTTGTTATTGTATCGATGTCGAACCCGAAATTGTATTTTTTTTTGTCGTTTGTCGGTCTGTGTGTTTGTCTGTTTGTCTGTGTGTTTGTGCACGCTAATCTTCGGAACTACTGGACGGATTTGATTGATTTTTTTTTTGTTGTATAGGTATTAAGTCCGGGCAACATATAGGCTATAATTTGTCTTGGAAACTTGAACACCTGATGCAGAACTGCAATAGACCAGATAACCTGTAAAAGATACAAAAATAGCGCCATAGCAAAAATTGTTCCACGTGATGAGCATTTTCTGCTGAGAGAGTAAATTTTAAGATATGGAACACCTGATGGGGAACTTCAAGAGCCCAGCTACACTATAACATATACAGTAATGACGTCTTAGCAAGATTTGTTCAGCCTGATGAGCACTCTCTGTTGTCGTATAAAAATTGAAGATCTGGAACACCTGATGTGGAAGTCCAACAGCCCAGCTACACTATTACATAATACATGTATAGGAATGACGTCTTAGCAAGAGTTGTTCATCCTGATGAACACTCTTTGTTGACGTATAAAAATCGAAGATAAATTATAGCCTATTTATGTTGCCCGGACTTAATAGCTATAAAACAAAAAAAAAACAATCAAATCCATCCAGTACTTCCGAAGATTAGCGTGCACAAACACACAGACAAATGTCTGTTTGTCTGTGTGTTTGTGCACGCACCGACAAACAGACAAAAAAAAATGTAATTACCGTTTCGGGTTCGGCATCGATATAATAACAACACACGCTACTTTTTTTTATATATTTCCATTGTACAGACAGCACTTTTCTACATTTTTATTATATGACATGGATAGAGAAGGTTAAAACCGCATCAAAATCCGTTGTATATCTGCTTACGCGACTTCTTTGGAAGATTATTTTAGAGACCACTGTGGCAACATAATATTATCATAATTTTTCATAATAAAAGGCCGGTGACCCTATTGCACACAACAGGGCATCCATGAACTGAGAAATTACGTATGAAAAAACCCAATAACACTGATGCCCGACCTGGAATCCGAACCCAAGAACCCAAAGAGTCGTGTGTCTATTAAAAGTGACCACCACACCTGTAAAACTGTCCAAGGGCTAACAAAATAATATAAAGCCAGAGATATGATAATAAGAGAAAGAGAATTTCAATCCTATAGAAGAGAAGGAGATAGCCTATTTCACACTGGCGACCACATGGCATGTTAGTCGACCTACATAGAAAAAATGTAAAAATCCGTCGCTCTACTTGGCTCAAGGATTAGACATTTATCTTCCGAGCTCTGGGTCACGCTTTCGATTCGAGAATCAGGACGAATGGCATGGCCTATTTAGTTTGATCCTAGATCTCTAATGTTGTTTGAAAGATAGCGAATTAGTTTCGCGGGTAGGTGTGAAAATAAGATAGACATAGCTCTAATATTAATTTTATATTTGAAATAGTAATTTATAGTATTTTCATTTTATTTAAATAAATTATTGGAGTATTGCCTCTACACAACGGGTAGTAGCGTTTGCAGCACACTTATTCGACTCAATCGTTAAATAAACACCACCTGCCTCATCAGTTCACTATCACTGGACACAAGTGAATCAGCAATGTCTCAACTTGAAGAGCTTTGTCAGGAAGATGGGAGAATTGTAAGCGCAGATACAATATGGTGGACCTGCCAACGATACCTTCGCGAGGGTTGCCGAGGAGTTCCGTACCTTTAGGGAGATTATCTTCAGCATGCTGAGTTTGCTAAGGAAGCAAATAAGTGAGTGCGCTAGTCAGGTTGACGGGTTGGAGACGAGGCATCGGCGGAAGGCTTTGATATTCCTTAGGTATACCAGAGGTTGAGGGGCAGGTCAGCAACACAGTCATCATGGAGGTGTTAAATAAAAAGCCCAGCCTTAATACCATCACTGCATCCTCCATTAAGATCTGCCACAGGCTCGGTACAGCCAATAAGGAACACCATAGATAGGTAAGTTATTTTTTGTAAAATCGTTATGATATAAACATTTTTCGTTCATTGTATTGTCATCATAAGTCTTTAATGTCCCACTGCATGAGACACAGCCCTCCTCACTGTAAGAGAGAGTGGGCCATCACTCACCACACACGCCCAGTGCGGGTTGGTAGATATCACATGTCTTCGTTATTTTTGTGTTGTTTGTATTGCAAGACATGCCTCACGATGTTTTCCTTCACTGTTTTCGAGAACAATGATGATTATATAAAGTAATGAGCCTAGCTGGGTTCGAACCCACGACCTACAACTCGTAAGTCAGGGTTGATACAGTATATACTTCATTGATAAACCTGAAGAGAGCAAGAATAGAGAAGTGACACACGAAATTCGAGACAAATAAATAAATAATAAAAAACACAAATCTATTTACAAAATATAAAAACTCACTGTTTCAAGCTTCCTCATTTGGCTCATAGGTCTTGTGACTCCAGCCATTTTGCCTTTCCCTTCACAAATAAAATATATTTTAGTACTTTTAAATTAATAATGATTGCAAAACTTGTCATCGAATTATTTCAATCCGTTGCTAGGGGAGTTGCGTTGCTAGGCAACGGCCAATAAACAACCCTAAGAGGTCAATGTTTTATTTAGGCGATTAAAAATGATCTACTTATTTTAAGTATTTTTTAGTTATTTTTGGTGCTGCTAGCGTGGAATGGACGGTTTACGTGATAAGGGTCGTGGGTTTGATTGTGTGGTTCAAATGTCTGCACAAGAATAGGTTTTCTGCTTTTGTTTATTTATAACAGGGTATGACGCTTCAGGAGGGTATTTCGGACCTTCTACGAGGATTATTTTAGTCCGTATTTTAGTGATATTTCTCCAAATGATTATTTTAATATTAATCTGGCTTTTGCCCCCGGCTCCGCCCGACTAGAGTTCAGTTTTGGTCCTACGAGATCTAAAATATACTACGTATCAATCCGTTTATTAATTAACTCTTTCTTGACATAAACTAACTACGTTTGTCAAATACCTATCTGTAAATGCCGCTGGGAACACCAGCTTAATGTGCTTTCTGAGGGATAGAGGAAACTCCGTCCCCCATTATTAACAAACGTGGACTAAAGTTACAACCAGGATAATCCTCGGATTAACCATACATTTTTTGTCCCCTTATTAATAAACGTGGACTGAAGTTACAACCAGGATAATCTTCGGACTAACCATACATTTTTAAGGATTCACTTTGGCGTAACTTTACTTCTCGTTTTATTAATAAGGGGGTTAAGGATTAACCTTGGCGTAACTTTAGTCCAAGTTTATTACTAAGGGGGCGTAAGTAATAAATGGTCACCTATCTACGCAATCGCAGTTTAAGGCTGCATATTCTGAAAGTTGGCAACGTCGCAAAAAACTGTCAAATAATTACAAGTTTTAATTAATTTGGCAATTTTTCTGTATGAAAACAAGAAATATCGCTCTGTAGTGCACTAAAAAAATGGTATAGGAATGCAATTAAAACACTGAATTTGATGTTGTAACCGTTTCAGGTGCATAAAAGGCATTTGGAAAGCTTCCAAATGCTTTTTCTACATCTAAAACTAAATATTCGGTGTTACGATATTAATTATTGCTTTCCCTTATCAATTTTTTAGTGCACTACAGAGCCATATTTCTTATTTTCATACGGTAACAATGCTAAATTAATTAAAACTTGTTAATATTTGACAACCATTTGCGACGTTGCCAGCTTTCGGAATATACGCTCTTAACCTTGTAGATCAATCCAAGTTCTGTTTTTTTTTTATTATTATACTTTTCCTATTACCTTAGAATCTTTTAGCGTGCACGTTATACATTGTTTTCTCATATGATATGTAAACATATTAATTTAAAAGAGTGTCCATGGAGTTTCTTGTCCATTCTTCTCCATAGAGCTCTTTGCTTAGGAATGTACAATTACAGTACTTTCACAAATTATTATGTGTGGGACTGTAGCCTAGCTTTATATTTTTTGACAATTCAAAAGAACCTGTAAAGTCCTAATTGAAATGAATGCTTTGAGTTTGAGTTCGAGTAGCTATTTTGTCACAAGTTCTATTTTTATTTTGTAATCACCAGAAAAATCGCTAACTTTACAAAAACCATCTTATTAGCGCAAAGAAGCGTAACCCTTCCCCATCCGACGAACGACAACGCGAGCATGGCCAAAAAGCTTGTTGTTTCATCCAGAACAAGAGGCTAACCCGTCCCCGCTCGACTCGTCCCCCGCTTACCTCTTACCGCCACATGGCTAACAAGCAAGTGAGAACGCGACAACATTAAAAGGAAAATAGTGTGCGGAAGTTTCATAAAACTTGTTCCAAGAAATACGTGTTTTTTCGTAAGCCTTGCAAGATTATGAAAAAAAAGTTTTGCATTTAGAAACCCCATTACATTTGCAAGGTTTCTATGCAAATATTTATTTCCGGTTACAATTAATGAGTACATTATAAACGCCCAAACATCATATAAAATTTGTGCAAAAAAGCTGATTTTTGGAGGTTTGTACTGAATTTGTTTCTTAAAATTTTGATTTCGCGTTTTGATAGAAACCTAGATATAGTGCACAAGATGCCTATTAGTTCAAAAGTTTCAAAGAAATATCTGTTACAACGCCATAATCACGTACGAGCGTTTGTATGAAAAGATAGACGGGCTGGCCGCCCTTAACATAGCGGACTAAAAAAGATTCGACGGAAAAAAGCCAACAGCCAAAGAAAGCGCTTGTCAGAAAGCTGCTGAAAGCGGCCCATCCCTTTGAGCGCGTTTCATTAAGTTCAGCCGTAGAGGATCCAGCGCTGAAAAGGCTGTAATTAAAAGGAATCATTAAAAACATTAGACAATCGAGACTGTCACAGTCTTGATGAGTGAGGATGATACCCACATTTGTTAGGTTTTTGATTATGGTTATAAAGCATAACATCTCGCCTGTAATCTCCGAATGGCTAGGCAGAGGTGTACCTAAAAGTACACAAAATTTTGCTAATTATATTTAAGTCGCATGTGATAGGGGCAAGCTTATTGCCATTACCCATGAGCCTATATATAGGAAAAACCCAACGATAATCGAACCCAGAATCTCATACTCAATAGTCGCGCTTGGGAAACTAGGCCAACAAGGTAGTTGAAGAAAATCACTCAAAAACAAAGAAACATAACAAAAAAAAGCGAATATTCAATGAATACTTCGACCAATGATAACCAAGAGACCAATAAGATAGTACACGGCTACTTAGCAAGCTATTCAGTTTGGAAAAGTGAAATTGTACATTTACATTTTAATGACATTGCTTCTTAGTCTCCAAGATTCCGAACACTACAGCAAACCACTAAAAAAAGACGTAAATAGGTGTAACTACCACTAACTGCTACAGTTACCAACAGTAGCGATTCAAATATTCGTAGCATGCTACGAGTCTACGACTTTCGTAGACCCACTAAATACCATCGTAGATCGGCTACGAAGTGCTACGGATTACGGTTAAATTGAACCAATAGTTATTTGTTATGCAAGGCTGCAAAGTTGATTTTTGGCGCGAGTACTTGAATTGAAAACTGAGCGAGCGAAGGATTCTAAGATTGAACCGCGAGAGAAACGAGCGGTTCAAATATAGAATCCTGAGCGATGCGAAGTTTTCAAAGGTACGAGACGCAGAAAAACTTTGCTGCCGAGTGCAACACACAACTTTTCACCTCACACAGCGAGGAAATGTATGGGGGCGGCTCGCCTGGCAGTGTAGAAAACAATTGAATACAAAGCGTGTTCGAATTTTGAACAACACTTTGTGCTCTAGAGCACAAAATGGAGTTTTGCGCTCAGATTTGATTGTTGATACATAGCTGGCATGTACTTTTAGGTAGAAATCTAGCTAACTCTTTAATTTTTAAGTGGTTTAAATCATCATATAAGTTTCCCGCACTAGGTGGAGGGGAAGGAACTGTCTGACTCGTACTGTACTAAGATCCAACGTGTTTCTTCTATAGCCCTATACCGAAGTCGGCCTACTACTTCAAGAATAACAGGCGTGATGCTAAGTTTTCAAATCACTCCGTTTCTAATCACATCTGTCTTAAAACTTCCCTTTCAATTCATTTTGTCTTCAATCATTCAAATTGACGAACCGACAGTAACTAATTATAGAATAATCACAAGACTACAAGACTAAGGGCCAGTTTCACCGGTTACGGATAAAGCGTCGGTTAGTTATCTGGTAGTTAATATTATCTACCACTTATAGGCTGGTTGTAAGCCTCTAAATAGATAAATGATAAAAAAAAAATCAACAGACAAAAGAACAACTAATAGGACCACACAATTGAAAACAAAATAAAATGAATACTTTTCTATCTATCTTTTTTTCTTCCAATCTTGTAAAGAATACATAAAATCAGGTTTTCATTGCAAAATAACCATATTAATATTATAAAGTGCGACTATAATATTTATAATATCGATAGAACTAGTATATCGCTAGCACTTGCAGGTGATAAGCAGTGAGTTGGTAACTAGGTATGGCGTGAGATGAATGTGGCTGTATCACACACTAGCGGATGTGTGTCCATTGTCGCTTAGTGTAAGTTTATGTTTTTGATTGTAAGGACTGAATTCTTCTTACGTCAATCGCGTACGTCAGTGAAGAATACGAACGCGCCGCTTACGTCAGCGTCACAGTGCTATTACTGAACTTTTTTGAAGTGAAAACTTCTTTAGCGGCGTTGTACACTTTTTCTGTAATGGGTAAAAAATTTAAAACTCGCGTCAGGGTCACGTGACCCTGATCGAAAATGAGTAAGACGTCATTCAAATTAGTTAATTTCATATCTGTACTACTCCAGTTTTAAAATAAAACATAGTAACAAAAAAGTTTTCACTTCTACCGGCACTCCTGGAGTGCAACCTTTTTTTTTTATTATTTTATTATTTTATTTGCGTCGAGATTGATGGAAGTATATCATGGATGTATGATGATATTACTTATATAATTATTATTCTTATTTCTTTTGTTTAAATTTTCTTGTAATTACATACAAATGCCAGCACAACAACCTTGTCAATCTGACAATTTTCTTTAATCGCTTTTAAATCTTATCACAATAGTTGAAGGTAAATGATCGATTGGTATTTGACAGATTGGTCCTGTTGACCTGCTGGCGTTTGTACCCATTTAAATTAATTTCTGTTATTTTTTAAATACGATTTTTTGGACTTAGATATCTGACAGGTTGTATAAAGTTTAACGAATAAATAACACAATGTCAGCGTTAAGCTTAATAAAAGAGCTTAAGAAAACCATGTATAATGTTATAGCGCTGTACCTTTTTGTGGGGGCTGACTAAAAATCACCCTATTTGGTACCCTATATTTTCTGTGTTCGAGGCAGAACCCATCCCGTCGCTTGTGGAAACTATTTTCGATCTTTCTCAACAACTTTTCCACGCATACCGCATGACAATGGAGCCGGTCCAAGCGTGGAGTCGTCACAGAGCGCAGTGCCGCATTCGGGGGAGCGGAGTGCGGGGAGCGAGCGGGGGCGCGCCGTGCTGCGGCCGCGTGCGGCGAGCGTGCGACGCCGCCGGGGTTGCCAGCCGTACGGAGGCGTGGAATTATTACGGGATTTATGAGATAGTGCGATAAAAATATACTATTGTGCCTTTCCATACATAGAGAACACCACGCCTTTTTTCCATGAGGTAAAACAATTACCTGGAGCCTTACCACGAGCTCTTAACGCGATCCATTTAAACTATGGGAAAGAGACAGAGCTATACAAGTCGTCTAGCGCCATCTCTTTTCCACAGCTTAAACTGGATCGCGTTAAGAGTTCATGGTAGGCCACCTGGTCCTTACATTTCCATTGGTGAAACAATTTCATCAAATATACCTATAGGTTATCTGGTTAGTTTTTGAATTAAGAGAAAAGAGCTAAATGCTCGTAATATTTACCAACGTAACTTTTTATTCTTACATAATGGTGACATCAACAAATAAACAAATTGTAATAACAGGCACGGTTCTATTAAGGTATAATGAGTTTCAATAAATACAAACGTTTTACCTAAAATAAAACGTAAATTAAATTACTTACCTAAATTTGAAGCCTAATAAATACATGAGAGAGACCCCATCGTTCTGTCCCTTTTTCGCATCCGTTCTCCCTCCTTGTCGCGTACTATCGCCTTCTCTGTCTCTCCTCCCACCACCACTAGCAGTCGCAAACGTCGGTTTGCTTTTGGATTTGCCTCATTGAAGTCGTTGTAGAACCAGGCAGAATTTAAGTTATTAGGCTTCAAATTTAGGTAAGTAATTTAATTTACGTTTTATTTTAGGTAAAACGTTTGTATTAAATAACTTGACCGTAAATTTGAAGCCTAATAAATACATGAGAGACGTGTTTGTTATCGCCTGGTGGTGGTGGAGACGTCAATGTGATTATTAGATTGAAGATTAATTAGACCACACAAAAATGAAAAGGAATGGTCCTTTAGCTAAATGATTATGCTATCATCGCACAGGCAATATACATAGCTATAACTGTAACTACTGGTAGATATGCTGTTCCAGAGGAGAAAAAATAAAAATGAGATTAACAAAATAAATGAGTTTTATTTTAAAAATATAAATAACAAACTATGTATTCATTATTTAATCACACTGCAATAAACGAATTAGAAACTAAGTTTGGAGCTTCTGTTTGCTTTACTTCTTTACAGTAAAAGCGCCTGAAAGTATTTTCGGATCTCCAATTGCCTCTGGAGAGAATGTCATCAACTGAACAATTCTCATACCAGCTTTTTGACGCCACAGCAGATCTACAACTTCCAGGTGGGGCTTCAACTCCAGCATCTTTTAAGATTTTTTTAATCCAGTTAGCTATTACACAACGTGATGCAGCTCGAGCTTTACCATATACAGTAACAAATAAATTATCACATTTCGATTCCTTTCTTCTGCTTTCTCCAACGGCAATCAACTTTAAAATCCAGTGTACTGGATCTAGGCATTTATTGTCTTTATTGATCAATAACTTCCAACCTGATTGACGATAATTTGCGGAATCAGTTTTTGAGCCAAACACTGGCCAAAAGATAATATAATCATTAGTGATTTCACAATTATTAGGATTTATGCTCAAGAGGGTCAGGTCATGGACCCTACGACCCGAGCACAGTAATAAGAGGCAGGCTGTGTGTTTCGATACCTCATAAACTTTATCTATATCAGGGTTCTGTTGACATAGTAAAGACACAACTTGGTTAACATCCCAGATCGGGGTCTTTGAAGGTTTTGGATTGTCTAGTGCTATAGATTTTAATATTCGCTTGACCAAAGGATGCTCACTTAGCCGATCTGATGCCTCTGGATTACTTAAAGTTGAAACTACGGCTTTATGGACAAGTATAGTATTGTAGGAGAGCCCATCATTTTGGTAAAGATCTGATAAAAATCTAGCAAGAGCCGAACCAGTTGGCTCGTTTACAGAAATATGATTAACCTTAGCCCATTTTATCCAGCGAGCCCAGGCTGGGTTATATGTTTTTATAGTAGACGATCGCCAGCTTTTCATGAGAAGATGCTTTTGCTGGGTTGTCCAGTCAGTTAGTTTTTCATTCCACCCCCACATTTCCAAACTTCCAGCGTCATTTCGTTGGCTTTGTGAGGTGGTTTGTTGGTTGAGGTGTCTACCAACACTTCGCACAGATTCCTGATCGTCCAGGGGCGATCTATTGCCCGATTTTTCAGGTCCGGTCTCCAAAAGACTTGGTCCCATTTCGGGGCCACTATCAGAAATATTCCTTGACATTTGTTTAGGTGGATCAGTACCTTGGGTATTAAGAATGGTGGCGGAAAAATCCATGCCAATGGGTAGTTCCAAATCTGGCTGAAGGCATCTTGAAACTCGGCTTGCTGATCCCGGTGATCCAGAGTGCAGTACTTGGAGACTACATGGGCTCGCTGTGACGCGAACAAGTCTATCACTGGAGTTCCCCATTGGGTAAATATTAGGCGCGTTACTTGAGGGAGTAAGTGCCACTCTGGTAGTCTCTGCAGTCGGGATAAACTGTCCGCTTCTACGTTGTATAAGCCCGGAATGTGGTAAATAGTAAATTGAATCTGGTAAGAATCTACGATTTGCAAAATCTGGTAGGTCAGGTCTATGAGGGCTAGAGATTTTGTACCACCTTCGTTCCTCAGATACGATACCGCGGTCCTGTTGTCGCACTGAACGTGTAGATTGGCTTTGTACAGGCTGTGACCGCAATGAAGAATAGTTTTTAAGATCGCGAGCATCTCCTTTTGATTGCAATGAAGGAGTTTTTCTTCTGCTTTCCAAGTGCCGGACACATAGGTATTGTTTATGTAAGCACCCCAGGCGTTGTCTGATGCATCGGTGACAATGTAGTGTGTTGGATTTGAGAGATGGATAGGAGATGAGGTCTCCAGATAGTTTAGCCACCATTGTAAATCTTTTTGAGCTGCCGCGGGAAGTGAATTCTTTGTGGTAGGTCTCACGTGTAACATGCTGATGCATAGCCTTTGAAGTTGACGAAAATTTATTCTTCCCCGTGGTACAACAAAGCTTGCGAAGTTCATCATTCCTATGATGCTTTGTAATTCTTTTAGGCATGCTTTTTGTTTGTCGATCAAGTGAGTGATCATAGTTTTCATTTTCAGGCACTTTTTTGTTGGAAGTGACTTCAGGTTGCTCCACGGATCCCATAATATGCCCAGATACTCTATCGATTGGCTTGGTTGTAGGATAGACTTTTCGTAATTTATCATCCATCCTAAATATTTCAGGATATCCATTGTGGTTTTGACGTGACTCACGAGCATATTGTAATCCTGATTGACCAGGAGATAATCGTCCAAATAAATTACGACGCGTATACCGCGGTCCCGAAGAATCTGCGCAATCCAATTGCTCAGGGAGGCAAATGTTTTTGGTGCTGAACTTAGCCCGAAGGGGAGGCAGTTCATTTGAAGCAATTGGCCTTGGTAAACTAATCGTAAAAATCTCCTGTGAGCCTCTGCGACTGGTAGATGGAAGTAAGCTTGCGATAAGTCTACTTTCACCATCCAATCGTTTGGTTGAAGGAAGTCTGGAATTCTGAAAATATTGATCAGCCGGAAGGTGGAGGCATCGACGTATCGGTTCAGAGCTTTGAGATTGAAAATCGGTCTGAAATCTCTGTCTCCTTTGGGCACCAGAAACATTGGCGAAATGAAACTTTGAGTCAGTGGCATGACTGTAAGCACCTCTTCTGATATCATTTTGTGAATAATCTTGTCCATTTCTGGGGAATGAGGCGTTGATTGGATTGAATTTTGCAGATTTGGCATATGAGGTGGTGGCTTTCGTACAAACGGAATTCGGTAGCCTGATATTATTTTTAATATGTAACTCGGGGCGCCCATTTGTTTCCATCGGTCGTGAAAATGCCTCAGCCGACCGGCGCGAAACGAACTCGTTGAGTCAGAATTTGCGTGAATTTCCTCTCCTATCCCGGTGGGATGAGGGTGAGGCCTTGTGTCTGGTATTTGAATCATCATGAGATCTGCGGTAATTTGATTGCTTACCGCCCCTGCCCCGAAAGGGCTTGCCACTGTTATAGAAAGGTGTATTATTTGTTCTTGAAGAGGAATGCCCCGTATGTTTATAGGTCACCTTTCTCTGACTCGGAAGTGATAACTTTCGCTGAGTCATGGATGTGCTTGGATCGGTCTGCGGTGCAGTAGCGCGATCCTTGTCACGAGGCCAGAATACTTTATTCACGCCTCCCGCTTTTTCTAACGCAGACGTAAGTTGCTCAGCTCCGAAAAGATTATGACAAGATGGTGGAATTTTTCTCATAATGCTCTTGTGTAGGGGATCCTTGACATTAGCTAAGATAGTTTCCCTTCGCTGCTGGATGCATTCAGCGCGGTGCCCGCAAATCATTTGTAAAGTATCGCTAGTAATTCTTGCATACTCACCATTTACAAAAATGTCCGTTATTTTTTCACTAATCGCGTCAGCATTAAGATTATTTGTTTGCCTAGTCCAGCTTAAAAATGAGCGAAGCTCCGTTTGCAGCTGTTCCTTTTGCTTAATAAGTGCGAAAGATAACGACCCAAAAGCTTTTTCCGTATTAATTAAAGAGCGCGAGGTGTCATAACGTTTCAACTCATCATTCGCATCGAGTTCTGTGAAACCGGGGGTATGTCTATAATTTTTTTGTACTTCGGAATACCTCACATTTGTCCAATCAGGATCGTTTAATCGTTGAATATTTTTTAATATTTCTAAATATGCACTAGGTGTTTTTAAGATATCAGGATCTTTCGTTTTCGTTCCTATTGACAATGAAATTTCCGGGCCTAACTCGGAATTATCCGGTTCATCCGATACCTCATCGCAATAAAGCTGGCGGCTCACATTATCATCTAAACAAGCTTCACGATCACGTTCATATAATGACGCGCGATCAAGTTCATTAGTACCACACACAAAATTTTTCTTAATATCGGCTACCTCTTGTAATAACTTTTCTAATTTACGGTCTCTTTGACTACGTTTGTTTCGTTTACGCGAACGACGAGAACGCTTATGGTTTGGTGAACAATCAGAGCTACTAGAACTTGAACTGGAACTTGATGACGTTGATGAGCTACCTGATTCGCGAACACGGCGTTTTCTTTTTCGAGAATGCGCGGTACTACCTTTACTTATATCTTGAGTGCTCATATTTTGGTTAGGTAAGATATTTTGATCACTCATAATACAATTCGCACGCTGAAATACAATTAAAATTAACTTTACGCACAAAAAGTTACAAAAAGGAGGGTAAATAAATATTCGATAACATTAAAAACGAACGGTAACACCGTTAAAATCAAATACTGATTTCGAACAAAGCATTCGGTTTTTAAAATATTAAGATCTTATTGAATTCAAAGATTCAAAAATTTATAATTAGATAATTTTTACCTTAGTGTTGAAACTGTTAAATGTAGTGATAATATTTCTTGAAAATTTCACTTTAGCACTTTAAGATAGATTTAGGTTTTTACCTTACTTTATTCGGTGTTATCAGGACAGGAACAACGACGTCAATGAGGCAAATCCAAAAGCAAACCGACGTTTGCGACTGCTAGTGGTGGTGGGAGGAGAGACAGAGAAGGCGATAGTACGCGACAAGGAGGGAGAACGGATGCGAAAAAGGGACAGAACGATGGGGTCTCTCTCATGTATTTATTAGGCTTCAAATTTACGGTCAAGTTATTTAATCTTCGCATTTGCGTCATTGCTAACCTATGACCTACTTACTTATAAACAACTATTAATAATAGATAAAGTTCACAACTCATAAACAAATTAGACGCAATAATTTCCCCGTGCGGAAAATTGGCGTAGTTTTCCGTCTGTATCTGGCAACATACCCGGCGTTTCTCCACTGCCCGGCACTCCGGCAGTCATGCCCCGCGCCGCAGCCGCCACGGCCGCGCTCGCGACCGCTACACTCGCGGTTCTCGCGGCACTCGTCGGTGAGTTCAAATTTCGAATTTTAGAATCATCACCAACTGTCATTTGATTTTTTAAATATTTTTCTTTATTTAGGTGTTAGTGTTTTTGGAATTTTTGAGGTGGTATTCTCGCTGTGATTGGTTTTTTAAGGTTTGAGACAGGTTATTTTTTTTTTACATTTTCAGTGGATTATTCATGAGTTAAAATGGTTATTGTTTACGGATTTGGTTGAGTCACAGGAAGTATGCATTTTTTATTACCTAATGTTGATCGTTTATTACGCTTTGTTCTAAACATAATGAGAATTTACTAACACAATAAAAATTAAATACCTATAAAATCTTAACCTGAAAGAATTAAGAAACCGGCATCTGCTGTGCGATATAAAACTGGACGTAAGAACAGAACATTTCGTTCTGAAACCTAGAAATACCGACAACACTCGTGTAGACCATAAATTCAACCTTTCGCTCTACTTAAGACGACGACCTTTATAAAGGATTCCAAACATAGGAATTTTCTACATTCGAACTGTAAGTGTAAATTGCCAGTAATTAAATAGGTTTAATACGCTACTCCTTCAATACGGTTTTCGATATTTTTTTTAGATAGAATAAGTAAATCGAAAATTATTTTTACAAAAACTGTGACCATAGGCACTACATAGCTTAGTAACAGTTTACACTAGGTTTTATTACTACACTATAAAAGAATAAAAGCTAGGCGCAACGGAATCTATCTGCATAACAAAATGCGGCATAAAACTTTCACAAATTAAAACTGGGAACAAACTAAACGAGTTTGATGCAGCCCTGGCTGATTACATTAAAAACTAAACTTCATTTGAATTTGGAACACTTTTGAATGTGGAACACTTGTATTCTGAATTCGAAAGGAGGTTTTATTGTTTTCTTTTTTATTTGGGTCAGTCTGTAGTTTGGCTAAGGATACCGCAGTGGTCCAATTGTTGTTTTAAGCAAAGAGTAGGTAGGTACCTAATGTTTTTTTTTACAAAGAAAGTACAGTTTGTTATTTATTTGTCTTCTTATAATTATAATTATGGTAGTTATAATGCTTAGTTTAGCGTATGTATGTAGGTACAACAGCGTCGCCTTATCTCCTGGAAGCTATGGAAATCTTGGATAGTAAACGAAAAAAAAACAGTTGCGTTTAAAGTTGATTATTTCAATGAAGTGAAATGTTAGTAAATATACAAACAAAGGGCCATAATTGGGGTTAGAAATTAAAAGTTTCTTTATAAATTATGCAAAGTGCAACACAATTCAGATATAACAAAATCCTGTTGGTTTGATTTTACATGAACAAAAAGTAAATAGTCAATATTGCGTATATTACAATAAGTGCACCATAGACTACCAAGGAAATAATTAGTTGTTATTCGACATTCTTTGTCCTTACGTCGTCGCGTCGGTCTTATGGTTCGCCCGGTTCGCCCTAATCGTCCTCTAAAACTATAGCAAGTGTGTGCCAGATTTAGAAGTAAATCAAAGTTATGTTCCTTAATTGACATCGTTTGTTAAAATTAGTACGCAAGCAAGCAAGCGAGTTATAAAGGATCTTCTATTTACCCCATTTACTCGTAGTTTATTAGCAACACACGCTCGCTTAGATTTGATTGGAAAAAAAATCGTTTGACTTTTTTTTTCAGAAAAAAAGTTACTTGGCAGAACATTCGTCTTCGGCTAAACTTGTCATATGAATATACATATAATATGAAACAGAAAATAGAACAGTAATGACAGTTACAATGAAGGTTACAATGCTGTTTTTATACCAAAAGTTTTATCACTACCACAGCCGGCCTTCCACTAAAAGAGGCGTAAAAGTAAATAATTAAGTGATTCTGATTAACGTTCCCTAGATGTAGGTCAATTTACCGAGTTTTATCGGTAGGTAAATAAACAAACCACGGCGGGATTTACGGCAGAACTCCTTTGTCTAAAACTGCTTAGATTTTCAACTTCATCAGAGGCATTCTACTAAGCTTTTCACATAATTATTGTGACGTAAATAAAATGGGAACTTTGATGTTAATTTGATTAAAAAAATTTGTTCCTCGCCGTACACTTTTTTTTCTTTATAGCTATGTAAAATCATCAAAAATGAGTCCGGGCACCTAGGGCAGGGCAGGAGGGACGTGTACTGACTAAAATCCACGGTGTCTTACAATAACCCTTTACGTTCCAGGGTCACGGTAATACGTTAGTCCCGCGACCCGGACAGGCTTTGGCCTTCTAGCCCCCCGCTTTCATTGTGCTGACACTCTGAGGCGTGCTTGGAACACGAGGCGCATTTTCAACTTTCTATACAGAAGCTTTATCACAAGTTTTATACTATTTTATTTACATCGTATTTGAAGTATTTACTGCGTACTTCGTCACGTCACAAAAACGTGAAAAGTCTTACTAGGGCTCCTGTAGACGCAGTAAATACTTCAAGTACAGTCAGCATCAAAAGTTGGTGACCATATTCAGATTTTTAAAATCGCCGTACACCGTAATAATACGAAATAATACGGTGTACAGCCATTTTGAAAATCTGAATGTGTTCAGCAACTTTCGATGCTGACTGTACCTACGCTGTTAATAAAATACAAAAATCTCGTGATAAGACCTCTGATCCATACAATACAGATTTTCTTTGATATAAAATTCTTTGGTAAATATTAAATTCAGTAAGTCTTAAGATATATTCATTTTTAATTTCCTTGTTCTTTGATGGTTAAACAAAACTTTTTATTATGCTTAAAACAATCAGTAGGTATTTGCATTAATTCCAGTTTAAGCACATTGCGGCAGAAAACATTACGAAGTCTGACGAGTCTTAAATAAGCTTCAAATATTCTCTTTTTCACTTCTTAATGTAGATTAGATGAAGGATTATTATAAACCGTTGATTTGTGGCTTTGTATTACTTAAATGTTCTTAAAAATAAATCAAAGTACTTAAAATTCGAAACTATCTACATATTTACGTTACACACAATGGTAATTTTTTAATAGCCTATTTTGTATCCCACCGTGCCCAGCAGCATATTACTACTATTTTGGGCAATTTCTGGCAATAGTATTTTTCTTTCTATTTTTTCAATATCTAACTGTAGTATCAGCTTAACGTATTTTTCAAACAAAGGTCGTATACGGTGATCTTGTAAGCACATCCGTGCGATAAATCCATACTCTGTTCTTGTAGCTTGATGTGCTGGCGCGTCTTTCCGTAAACTCATTATACATAAATTTTTTAACCATAACCATCATCATCATCAGCCTATTATGTTCCTAGTAATAAAGTTACATAAACAGCTAATAAAATTCCTCCTCCTCAAATTCCCTCTTATCTCCCACTAATATTATTTCACTCAATCTGTCTGTTAGGCGACAATAAAAGACAAATTAAGTGCCGCGGTTTTTGCCCAACTTATAACACACGCACTGAACTGGGTCACCGGGGTTTATGAACAACGAAACAGAATAGTTATTTATTTATTCAATGTTCTTGGTAAATCTTTTAGATGTTTCTGTTTTTCGTTTTTGTGACCAGAATCACAATCTTTACAAAGAGATTTATTTATATTAAAGAAACTCTGTGAGACTCATGTTTAAATAAATAAATAAACTTAATGTTTTTTACATTAAGCATGATATACATACATACACTCGCAAAAACACAACAAAGCTATATCCCCTGTTCATTCAAAGAAAACAGATTTCAACACTAAACAAAGAAGAAAGAATATAATCAACCAAATAACTCAAAAAAGGTGTGATGTTAGGGTAGGTTAGTCCCCAACAATATTTTGGCAAGTTGTGAAATATGTCACGGCATTCCTGCCCCACAAACAGACTGGAGTAACCCATTGTCCTCATTCATGGGATGACAAACAACTTCAATGTTATTCCAGCCAAATGTTACGAAAGTGGAAGTCGTAGACAGTGTGGCACCGTAACGGCATCGCATCGTTGGTGTGTGGTCTAAGTTATATCGCACGAAAAGTATGAGGTTTTTATAGTTGAGTTTATCTAACAACATTAAAAAAAAAACTGGCTAGGAGTGTCTGACCACGTGCAATCAAGGTTTCCTTGATGGAAAACAAATCATTTAAGAGCCCATACTACCTCAAAAGGCTAAGCAGAATCCTGTGATACGTCGAAAATACTGCAACATTAATTTTGAAATAAATATATGGTAAAGTTGAGGATTAATGTTAGGTCTTATGTTTGGCGAAAACATGATTCCATAAAATTTTCTCGATAGAAAAAAATCCCAAAGTTACCTCTAAATTGAACAATAAACCGCTGGCAATCATAAAATACTTAAAATTAGATAATGAAACTTTTTATACTAACTGAACTAACTATAAAGCAGGTCTTATGTTATTTATTTTTTTGAATTTTCTTTTTTTTTCGCCGTAAAATAAATAGATTTGCGTGTAGACAGCTAAAAGAAAAAGCAAGCAATAGTGCGTGGTACGTGCAAGTGCGAGCGAGTAATATTATATTGAAGTACTATGGAGCCTTAAGATACAAAAATCACATTGTCGTTGCAAAAAATACCTATAAAATAAATACCTAGCAAGTTTTTGGAAATCTACTCGTTGAATTTTTTTTTTTTCGTTGAAAGTGTTTATTGAGATGAGAGCAGTGGTGGCCCAGTGGTATCAGTCCCGACTTACGAATTGTAGGTCGTGGATTCAGACCCCGCCAGGCGCATTACTTTGTGTAATTTATTTCATCACCACTGCTCTCAAAAGGGTGAAGAAAATCATCGTGAGGAAACCGGCATGTCCTAGAACCAAAAATTCGAAGACATATTATGTGACATCTACCAACCCGTACTAGGCCCGCGTGGTGGATTATGGCCCACTCCCTCTCACAGAGAGAAGGCCTGTGTCTCAGCAGTTGGAACATTATAGGCTGATGATGATGATGATGATGATTTTATAACTTGGTCGGGGATCTGGAATAACACAAATAAGTAGTAGGTATACACGTTTATCCCGGTTTTAAGTGCCCCGTTGAATAATTTTCCAGTTACACGCAGGCACCTTTAAGCATATTTTTAGGGCTCATAACGAGACGGTTGGTTCGCCAATTTTGCAAATAATATTAGCACATTAATATTAAAGTCTGCGAAGGTGCCAGCATCACAAATGCCTCCCAGCATCTTGTGTGAAAAATTGCTGGTAAAATAGAGGTGTTAGACTAGACAAAGGGGTTTGAAGATTTGTGGCATACCTACCGCCGCCATTTTGATTTTTTTTCAAAATCGCGGCCAGCTATGAAACCTTTATAAATCGTTAGCTGACATTAATGCCAACAAAAAATATTATGACAACAACCCGCGTAAAGTTTCCGGTTTCCGAGATAATAACCGTGAAAGTTAATCACGTGACATTCACAATTCTAAGCTAGTGTATGTGTTCGAATGTATCAAGATGTTAAAATCAACTCGCCTCACCCGCCTGCATTGTAGGTGTCTCGCTCGCACCTTTGAAATGTATGATGTATTATATTTAATTTTTATTGATAAATATAACCATGGCATGTCACCTTTACTTTTTGCAATTTTCGTAGGGATGGTTAGATTTTGCCACATTTTTAAATATCGAATTTTCTTGTTTGTACCTGAAGCCATAACTTAGCCGTTACATTGTATCCCTATCATCAACAATTATGACCACTACAGACTTGGATTGGCTTGTACCGGAAGTGTATTTACTTCGCGTGTAAAAAAAGGAGATATTTTGATTTCTTTTAATGAGTCCGCGCTCGAATATTCTCGCAGTCAGAGGTAATACAAAAAGTAAAAAATGCCTAATTGTGATGTATTGAGTTGTAGAATTAATTCACAAGAAGTGGGACGACTATGACGAAGTTTGTATACTAAATTACAGTTGTATCATCAAAATATCTATGCAAAATATGACACGCTCGTCTCGATACAAATTAAAGAACATATTGCTTCTATCCAGATATATTGCTGTGATGGCCACAGTAAGCAGAAACAGCATGAGGCATATCATCATCATAACAGCCGTAGAAAGTCCACTATAACTGGACTAAGGCCTCACCCAAGGATTTTCCATTGGATGGTTGGCCACGCTTGGCAGGCGGGTTGGCGAGCACATTTATTTCAGCTTATTAGTCTTCCAACGCTGCTGCCCATTGAAAGAGTTTTAAGCTGAGGGGCTATGGGTCTTACATTTTACCCTATCCTTCGACCGACTTTTACGGTCTGCCGGAAGAGAAGCAGCTGGCACATTCTACGTTTTTCTTTTTCTCCCAGACCATCATCTCACCTATTAATCGGTCGAACTGGGGTATCTATTAATAAGTATTACTTTGACTTGTCGTCAATAAATACACAGGTTCGGTAAGAATGCTAATTTATTATCAACTCAAGACTAACACAAATATGGCTTCACAATGCTTCACATTCCAGATTTTTCCTGGCACACAGCACAGACTAATATTTTACTTTTGGTTCACAGATTATAAAGTACTATATTTAGGGTGAATACACAACATTCGTCCCCTTTTAAAAGAATCGAGCAAATGGGTGCTTAGTTTTTTAAGAACAGTTAAAATTTAAACAAGTTACAAATTTAAACGATCAGGAGCCTTTCTTAATCTACTAGACCTTCTTAATTCCATAGACTCCCTTTCATTTATTCTCATACCAGGCATTTCATTTGAGTCCTCAATACTATGTTTGTCTAACACAACCTCTCTCTCTCCTCCCTTACTGTTATCTTCCCCTAATTTATCATTAAAATTTGATTTACTATGAATATAGTCCTTTTCATCCATACTTATTACTTCTCTACTATTAGAACTGTTTTCCCTTTCCATACTCTCTTCCCTCTCCGATCTATTGGCCTCATACTCTTGTAATCTAATAACATCATCTCTGTCAGAAACTCTCTCATTACCATTTGATTCCACTGACGGCCACAAAACTTCTGTTTGAGGTTCAGATACAGCATTTTGATTTGTATTTAATCTAAGTGCTGAAGCATGATAATGTTTTTCCACTCCATCTACATTTACAATATATCTGACATTACTTAGACATTTAGTAATAATTCCTTTCACCCACATTTTCTCTCCATGCAAATTTTTACACCATACCTTATCTCCTAGCTTAAACACATTCTTTATTAACAACTTGTGAGATAATTCAGTTGACTTCTTAGTAATAACATTATTTGGCTTTAACATATCAAAACGTGATCTAGGTTTGTATTTTAACAACATTTCATTTGGTGAATAGCCAGTCGAATTTGGTGTATTGCGGTAGTTAAATAAGAAATTTTGTAAAATCACTTCTTTAGAAATTCGAGCACTTGAATGGTTTTCCCATATTCGTTTTAGGGATTTTTTTATTGTTTGCACTGCCCTTTCTGCTAGCCCATTTGCTTGTGGATGGTATGGGGGGCTTTTAAGAGGTTGACATCCATTTACTTTTAAAAAATTTAAGAATTCTTGTGAAGTGAATGGTGGTCCATTATCACTTACTAATTCAGCTGGTACCCCCATTATAGCAAAAGTTTTACAAAGCTTTTCTATGACTAGTGTAGCAGTGGTATTTTTCATAATATGAACATCTAACCATTTGGATTTCGAATCTACTATCAACAAATAAGTTTCAGATTCTCTCATGAAAAAATCTACATGAACTCGTTCAAAATTACTTTGACTTGGTTTCCAAGACATCAATGAACAATTATTTGTGAAATTTCGGCTTGCTTGGCATAGATCACATCCCGCTATGAATTTCTCTACATCCTCATTTATTTGAGGCCACCAACAGTACTCTCTTAACAACATTTTTGTTTGTACTACTCCATTATGACCCTCATGAAACAAACTTAAAATATGGGGTCTCAAATTATCTGGAATCACTACTCTACTACCCCACAGAACACATCTTTGTTCAGTAACTAACTCACTTCGTTTTGAAAAATATGGTCTCATCTTTTCATCTTTTACATGGTTGGGCCATCCTGTCATTACATATTCATATACTTTACACAAAATACTATCTGATTGAGTACTTTTTGCAATATCTTTGAAATCTAAAGGTATATTGTTTGTAAAATTAAAAGAATTTATAGAGTCTGTTACATTTGTTTCTACTGGAAGAGGCAACCTGGATAGGGCATCTGCATTTCCTAATAAAGTACCCTTTCTGTATTTAATGTCATACTGATACCCAGACAATAGTAGGGCCCAACGTTGCAGTCTAGCATTTGCAGTTACTGGTATTTTTCTCAAAGGGTCAAAAATAAATTGTAGTGGCTGATGGTCAGATACCAATGTGAAGTTCCTACCATAGATAAACTTGTGAAATTTTTGAACTGCAAAAATAATAGCTAAAGCTTCTTTTTCCACCTGGGAGTAATTCTTTTGAGCATTATTTAGGGTAGCAGAGGCAAAACATATAGGTTCCCCATCAATTTTATGACTTAACACCGCACCTACACCATATTCACTAGCATCAGTTGTCACAAATAAGTGTTTTTTCCCACCATAGTGTACTAAGAGATTATTACTAACAATACATTTTTTGCTATTTTCAAAAGCTTCATTGCATTCTTTTGACCATACAAATGGTGAGTCTTTTTTTAAAAGAGCATGCAATGGACTTAACTTTTCAGACAACCGAGGTATAAATTTTCCATAGTAGTTTAATAAACCTAAATAGGCCTGTAATTGTGTTATTGAGGTTGGTATTGGGGCTTTTGTGATCGCTTCAACCTTATCAGGCAAGGGCCGAATGCCTTCTCTGTTAATTAAATGCCCTAAAAACTTAATTTCCTCACAATAAAACTGACATTTATCTACATTTACTTTTACACAGTAAAATTGTAATCTTTCTAATACTTTTACTAAATTTTCATGACAATCCTTCAAGCTAGAGCCCATAATTACCACATCATCAATAAAACATTTTACATTGTCCAATCCAGTCAATATCTGGTCCATAACACACTGAAACACTGAGGGGCCACTTGATACTCCAAATTGAAGTCGAGTTGGTTGGAACAATCCAAGGTGAGTATTAATAGTCATATACTCTCTAGCCTTATCATCCAACAACAATTGTTGGTAAGCACCAGTTAGGTCAAGTACACAGAACACACTAGCTCCAGTTAATTCAGCAAAAATGTCCTCTGGAAGCGGCAAGGGGTAATGCTCTGTGTCTAGTACTTTATTCAAAGTGACTTTGTAATCTACACAGACTCTAATTTTCTTGTCACTTCTTTGTGCTAAAACTATAGGGCTAGCCCATTCACTATGTTGCACTTTCTTTAAAATTCCTGCTTTTTCTAAACTTAGTAACTCCTTTTCTACTTCCTCTTTTTTTGCATAAGGTATTGTGTAAGCTCTATGGAATATGGGGGAAGCTCCATCTTTTAACTTTAACTGTGCCTTCATATTAACAATATGAGAAGATCTATCTTTTGAAAACACCACCTCAAACTGTTCCTTAACCCGCTCCACTAATTTACTAACATTATTGAACTCACACATACCTGTTTGCTTTATTTCTTGTATCACCGACTCTCCAATATAATAAAAACTTTTTTGCCAATTTGGAAACAACTCTTTCAACCAATTTCTTCCTATTAACGGTACAAAATACTTACATTTATCCAACAATACTAAATTCAGAACTTTATCTAACTTATTTAACTTAATTTTAAGAGTTCCTGCTATGTTCAACTTTTCACCCGACACTGAACTTAATTTTGTTAAAGATTTTTGTAACTTTTTATCCTTCAAATACTTATAATAGTCACTGCTATGTATCACTGAAGTGCAAGCTCCAGTGTCCACCTGCATTTTAATTTTAATTTCATCACCTAGTCACAAAGTGACCTCCGCTGGTTGCTCTCCTTCCTGATAAATACTCATTATTGAACCAATGATGATGTCCTCTGCATCATTTTTTTTGTTTGTTTGTTGATCTACGCTGTCCTGTTCCTTCTCTACATATTTAACTGCATTTTTGTTCTCTCTGTTTCGGCACTTCGATGCAATGTGACCTTGTTTTTTGCAAACGTAACACGTCCAGGATTTTTTGAAGCACCTGTCTGCCGAGTGCTTCCCTCCACATCTTGAACACTCAAAATGTGATGTGAAAGGTATTTTCTTCTTTTCATTTACCACACATACATTACTTGCCTCCATGCCAACCTGCATGTTTTTTGACTCCCTTTCCGCAGACTCAAACGCAATGGCTATCTCATATGCTTTTTCGAAGCTTAAATGTTCACCTTCCGTGAGAAATTTTTTTATTAGCGCCTCATTTGTAACACCACACACAATCTTGTCACGCAGGGCTTGATTTAAAAACGCCTCAAAATTACATCCAGCCGCTTTCTTTTTTATTTCTACGACAAAATCTCGTATGGATTGCCCTTCAGCCTGCTTATACTTATAAAAATCATATCTCTCTGCCACCGTTGATTTTTTTGTTACGTAATGCGCCATCAAACATTTTACGAGCTCTTCGTAAGTTTTTTCGCTTGGCCTTTGAGGAGCCACTAGATTTTTTGCTACATTGTAAGGCTCCGGTCCCATTAGTGTTAGTAGCATTGCTACTTTCTTCTCAGCTTGTATGTTGTTAATTATGAAAAACTGCTCCATTCGATCCACGTAGTCCCGAAAATCCTTGTCTTGTGTGTACGGTTCTATATGCCCAAATAACGCCTGCATCCTCGTCGCCAATTTAATAAGTATTACTTTGACTTGTCGTCAATAAATACACAGGTTCGGTAAGAATGCTAATTTATTATCAACTCAAGACTAACACAAATATGGCTTCACAATGCTTCACATTCCAGATTTTTCCTGGCACACAGCACAGACTAATATTTTACTTTTGGTTCACAGATTATAAAGTACTATATTTAGGGTGAATACACAACATCTATATTATGTCTATACTTAAGTATACATACATAGGTATAATAAAATAGTAGAAAAGTCAAAACTGTACATTGAATATTTTATTAAAAGAATACTTGCGGTGTGATCTACAATCGATACCGAAGCCAAAAATACAGTTTTTAGATCATCTCAACTATAAAATATTATATAAAAATATATTAAGCCTTTGTTATTCCGAATTAATGTGGTCAACTTTAACACTTTATATCTCAGAAACCGGAAACTTTACGAGGGTTGGTGTTTTAATATTTTTTGTTGTTATTGATGTCAGCTATCGATTTATAAAGGTTTCATGGCTGGCCGCGATTTTGAAAAAAAATCAAAATGGCGGCAGTAGGTATGCCACGCTCCATAGTAAAATCTTCAAACCCCTTTATATCTAAAAGGTGACACCCAAATAATAATAGCAAAACCTTTTTGATGTACCTAATACAAATATTACCCACTTCAATCATCCCCCACATTTTTCTCCCACAACCACAGACTTGCCCGTGACATTTGCGTTACTTTTATGTAAAGGTGATGATAGACTTGAGTATTCACTTGTCAAAACAGCGAGCATTAGCCGTTTTTGATTTTGTCGAACCGAACAACTAACAGAGCTAATCATCGCTACGAAATTCTACGATAATTCTAGCGAACTCTCTAGTCAATTATCGCTAAAAAAGCTTTTTCTTCATAAAGATAGTAGCGTTCTGGCGACGTCACGGGACACACGTATACCGCGACTCCGGTACACAGAGGGCTACTGAAGGACACTATGGATTTTAGTCAGTACAAGTCTGACAGTCCCTCCTGTCCTGCCCTGGGTAGGAGGACTCATTTGATGATTTTATCACTATAAAAAAAGCGTTCTGGCGGCAAAAAGCTCGCCAGAACGAACGATTGAATGCTCGCTAAAACATTATCGATTATTTTTCTGTAATGTAAAATTCGCATGAATGCTCGCTCATAACAAGACAGTGAATGCTTAACTTTATCATCACCGATACGTGCCACTCGGAGCATTCGCGACATTACAGATTCGACTTCGAAAATTACATTACAATACTGCTTCTCTGACTGACAAGCATTCCTGGTAATGTAACGTGTGCGATCTGCCTGCCATGTGGAACGCATTGATGTTATAAGTTGTATGATTACAAGGTGGCCATTGTAATGCTCGGTTCTCCTCCTTCACTGATGTAACGTTCAAATCTGTAACGTTACAATACAGGCAAATGCTCTCAGTGAGGGAACACCTTAACGTTACGTAATCACATTAAATCCTCCGTTTATTTACAAGCAGTATTGCATTAGTTAGTAATTGAATTTGCTTAAGATTCTTTGTTCTATTGGATTATGGGGTAGGCACGATTTGTTGTGGCCATCTTGGGATATGGGCAGAGATGTAGGTGTCATGGTTGCATCTGTATATTTATTTAGTGCAAGGTTGCCGTGGCTAAGCAATTGATCTGTATGCTCCGTTTGAGTGCTTTATCACTGTGTTCACTTACACAAGTACGATCTACGAAGTTTTTAAAAACTGCCGAGGTAGCGAGACTGTATTAAAAGGGCACCGGTGCCCTAGAACGCAAAGGGTATATGAAGTCAGTAAGAGACTGACAGTACTCCCGCTCCACCTAGACCGGGACAACGCAATTGGTGATTTTACACCCCAAAAAATCGTAACAAGAACGTGTCTTTTACTAGGCATGCTTAAGAGTATTGCTTACAGATCATCTTATAGGTATATTTTTTGGCTCCAGCAGGTTTAAATGAACCCACCACCCGCAATGCTCTCTGTATTGGTAATCCTAACAAAGACAAGGATATATATTTTTTACATTCGTTATAGCACTGAACGACTGCAACTCCTGAAAGCCAGAATCAACATGGAGACCACCAGAAAAGTGCCGAGACAATGAAGCTCGACGAAGTCCCGCAGAATTAATTTAACTACGAGTATCTTGGATCCTGCAAGGAAATTAATCAGAAAAGAATAGCAGGAAATACTTAGTTTCCACTTCGCATCGAATGCACAAAATTTCAGTAAATTCATAAATGCTAACAGCAGGATAAAATAATTAAATTCTAGGTACTTTCAATCATTCTTCAAGCACGATGATTTGTATATTAACCCGTAAGACCTTAGATCGGTCGTTGACATCTAAGGTCAATGACAGCTGGGAAAAGGTTAAAGCCATTTATATAAGAGAATTCCTCCTTAAATCATGCAATAATGTGTAACGGTAGCAAAACGTCGAAATGATAAATTCTAATGAGAGTTTGTAGCGAGAATTCCTCGATGTTATTAATCTTTGTCAACACCTCGTAAGCGTTTTATGAAATTCAGGCTTTCATATCAACTGATTTTCGTACTTAGCACACAAGTGTAGGGACAATTTTGAAATATGGTTTGTCTCGTTAATCTAGTGATCTAGGAACCTTAACTATTTTCGTTTCTTTTAATTAAAAAACTTTGATCGACACAAGGAATTTCTCCCCTAATACTCGTACACACATCAAAAAAGTTAGTGATCACTAGCATAAGCTGAAATTAATTTATTGAAAAAAAACAATTTAACCCTTTTAAATCATATTATTTTGATTATTCTAAGTGATCGCAAACTTTTTTGATGTGCGTACACAAACACCCAACGACACAGAAAGGTAATTTATCACATTAGTTAGGATTAATACTGTATCCATAGCCAAACCAAAAATTTTAAAGCTAAATAGACTATTTTTTAAATATTTGTATAACACGTCGACGTCCATAATCCATAAAGTAATAAAAAATTAAATATTTACGACTTGCCAACGTTTAAAATGTTCGTGTTGAAATGAAACCATCAAGTTGTAGATCTCTACCGCTCTCTATTTTATTACTCGAAAGCTATTTCAAGCTGTAAAAATATGATTTATCTGATTTTGTTATCATTTCATTACATTCTGTACTCAGTTTCGTATTCTGAGCAGCTAGAAGGGTATATAACAGAAATATGAACGTATGTAAACTAAATATTATGTGATTTTGGAAAAACAACTTTTAACCTTGTTTTTATGTTGGTAATATATTCAAATGAGTCCTTCAGGACTCATTTTGGGTTCACCCAGGGTAGGCCGAGAGGGTCTGTCAAATTCGTACTGACTGAACGGTGTCTTTCATAAGCCCTTTACGTTCCAGAACCACGGTCACCTGATAAGACAGTCCCGGGACCCTAGCAGGCTCTGGCCCTCTAGGGAGGTCCCCGTCAAAACGAACCATAGAATTAGAAATGAGATTCATAGAATAAACGAGCACGTAGCGGATGACGCTGAAAAGTACTTGCAACCGGTGAGCTCGTATGACAAGATGTATATTCCGGTTCATTGAAGAAAGTAATCTAAAATGGCGGCTTGTACTTGCGTTGACAGATAGTACAGTCAGCATATATTATAGGATTTCATTAAACATATTACAGTCAGCATTTATAATTTCAGTTAAAGTTTTTATATACACACATCAAAAGTGTCTAGGGATCAAGCATTTTTATGCGGATTTCTTGAGATTGAGATGTGGCTTTGTAATAAATTTATGATTTTATAAATTTATATGGATCCTTTTTGGTGCATTTCATAATTTGAATCAGGAACTGTAAATCAAATTCGAGTAAAAGATGAAAATCAGCTGTCAATATTTTCCCTATAAAAACATACAACGCATTGAAGACATTATTAGTGCTACTGTTTCCCTACTACTGATTAAAACCAACGTTATTATGGAGCGGCGACGTCATTTAAGCAGGGAAGAAATGCTCAGAGCCGTGGGAATGATAGAAGCTGGTTCCCGGCAACGTACTGTGGCTTTAGCTCTGAATACAAGTCAGAGTGTTATCAGTCGACTTTGGACACGTTACCGAAGCACTGGTACCGTGGCTGAGCGCCATGGAGGACGGTATCGCTGCACCACACGGAGACAAGACCGATACATTCAAATCTTAACTCGAAGAGCTCCAACAATAACCGCCATGATGTTAGCCGTGAGGCTTCATCACTCTTCAGGGAACTTAATTAGCGACCAAACAGTCAGAAACCGCTTGCATGAAGTGAACCTTCATTCCCGAAGACCGCTACGGGTACCACCTATAGCAATGCACAATCGTAGGATTCGATATCAATGGGCTCTTGAACACAGAAATTGGGCAGAAGAACAATGGCGTTTCGTGTGCTTTTCTGATGAGTCTCGTTTTGGTATGAGACCGGATACAAGACGTATACGACACTGGAGAACCCCTGGACGCCAACAGCGATTAAAATCCTGCCAGGAAGTCCATCCTTATAGTGGTGGAACCATCATGGTATGGGCGGGTATTTGGATCGGCGGAAGAACTGAGTTGATTTGGATCAGAGGCAACCTCAACGCTCAAATTTATGCTGAGACGATTGTATCAGACGTCATCGTTCCTCTACAAGTGCAAATCGGTCCCTTATTTCAGTTAATGCATGATAATGCACGACCGCACACCGCAAGAGTTGTAAGACAGACTCTCGCCGCAGCTAACATCAATGTCCTGCCCTGGCCTGCTCAGTCGCCAGACTTGAACCCGATTGAGCATGCATGGGATATGCTACAGAGAAGAGCTCTGCCGAATATGGAGGGTATCCAGTCGCAAGAAGACCTTTTTTTGTTGTTGCAACGAACATGGGCGGCCATTCCACAGCGTGATTTGGATGAACTCATTTTGAGTATGCCAAACCGATGTTCTTGTGTTGTTAGTGTTCGCGGTAGAAACACGGATTATTAATTGTTTAAGTTACCCAATAAAATTTTAAAGAAAACTGTTATTTCAGTCTTTTTTTCGAACTTTAATGTTAGTGGTTCAAATGTCAAAAATCCCTTTATTAGGAAAATGGCAAATTTCTTTATGAATGCAAAGGTGACTTGGTTTATCGTTACTGTGACAAACGATAACACTTTATTTGATGAATCCTTAAAGAACATTTTAATTAATATCAATCAGGAGAAAAGTTATTGCAAAAATATATGTTGATCCCTAGACACTTTTGATGTGTGTATATGTATATTAGGGTGTCCCAAAAAAATCAAAGTGATATTTTTGTAACGCATACCCTCTTATTTTGTGTGAATGGTTTAAAAACACTATGAAATAAAGTTTCATGTACCTAGGACCACGCTAACCCGTGCCGACTTGCATCGAAACATTTTGTACTTGCACAGTATATGGCGCGAGAGAACTTGCGCACATATTAGGTGTTATTGCTTGTTTGTTTTATTAAAAACGCATTGTATTCGTGTTGTCAACACGTTAGTGGAGTTGCAAAGTTCCAAAATAGAGTATTTTTTTAATAGGAGACGTAAAACATCAAATCACCATCCTTCCTAATTTCTCTCCAATGTACAAGTTCGGGCAGTTCCGTTCCAGAATATTCGTAAAGTTCATTTAAGTGTCAATGAGACTGCAAACCTTAATTTTCGTGAGTGCACTGACTAAATCATAACGTAGGTAACTGTGTTAAGAAACAAGTATGTACCAAGCTCGGTGGATGGCTAGATCTATTTAATCATTGAAAATATCATTATACAAGTAAAATGAGAGTTATGGCTCTCGATTCAGAATTTCAAACAGGACAATGCAGCTCTGTTTGACGTCTGCCTCTTGACATTTTATGTTACCTAAACCCCAGTTCCAATGCATTTTATCAGCAAAAGCAACTTATCAGGATTTGTACTTTTTGAAGTTCATGAAAGCTTTTGAAACAGTAGACAATACCATTTCAAAAGCAGCTTTTCTTTTATAAATTTGTTATACTAATAACAACAACTGTGTCCTCAACTTTAAATTCAGATAAAAATGTCGAAGTGTCTTTGTCAAACGCAAGTTCTTTTTTAATCGACAAAAATTGATGACAGTTTTCTAAAAAAGTGCCCTTCTGTATGTTCAGATGATGATGCTTTTCTACAAGCTAAACAGAAGCTGCTGAAACTGAGATCAGTTAATGATACGGTAAAAAGAGCGGTTAAGTTAAAGCGAGACTTTAAAAAAATAGGAATCTGTTTAACACTGGTCAAAAAGAACTGACAACTTCAAAACGGCATTTGGTTTGATTAATTTAAGGGTCGTTTTGCAGTAACACCTTTTTAGGCAAGTGTTCAACAAACATTACTTTTTTATAGTAAGACGGTAATGGTCACTGGTGAACAGGAACAAAAGCAATTTTTATTACGTTCCGTACAAGAACACAAACACCTGTATCTTGACCAAAAAACAAACTTTGAAAAGAAAATTCAAAGAATCAATCATTGACTTTTCTTTTCAAAGTTTGTTTTTCTGTCCCTTTTATAATAAATATTTGATATAGTTTTATTTATCTTATTATAAATATAGCTACATTCACCCTGAGGTGCCCTGTGTAACTTATGCCACCCGTGCGAAGCTTATGCGGAAAGATTTTTATTTTGTGAGCAAGTTTGTAATGAATTAACTTAAAAACTTCTGAGCCGATTTCAAAAAAAATTTCACCATTATAAAGCTACAACATAGGCTATCCGTGCGAAGCCGGGACGGGCCGCTAGTTTGATAAAAACGTTGAATTGTAGAATTTCTGTGTAGCATCTATTCAAACTTTTATAATTAAACTTTGACGTCAAGTCGGCACGGGTTAATGTTGTCCGATCGCAATAATATTTTATATTCAAGTTTTCATAGCCAAATGTCAAAAAAATAGAGGGTATGCGTTTCGAAATTCCAAAAAAAAAAATCGCCCTTATACGCTGGGACACCCTAATGTATATTTATAATCTTTATTGTGTACCAATTTACAAAAATAACTTAAAAACTAATTTTTTTGCACAAAGGTGGAGCCGACCGAGCCGGACCGAGAACTATATAGTATGTGCCATTTAACACGGCAATAGCGGTCATTGCTCCGACTTTCATACCGATATCTCAATATTAGCGATACTTCCTCTTCACCCGTACAAATCTGTCGCAAACAGTCGCAAAACTGACATCGCTTGAGTCTCATAATACATAAAAAATTACCACAAAAACAACACAATGCACAACCCAAAATAATAGAAAATCTAGCAAACGTACCCTACGAAATATTTTATTTTATAATAGTGTATTTTCGTTTTTACACAAGTTTATCACACTGAGACAATTTAACAAAAGTAAATATATTATTATGCATCATATAATTTTGCATTAACCTATAATACAATACTGAGTAAATATAAAGTTAGTGCATATTGTATGGATATAAGTATATTAATATTTTTTTGATATCAGGATGGTAAAAACACCTTATTTTTCCTAAAATAAATTACAAAAACTATTTCATCACAGAAAATGCTAATTTTGATCTTATGTCGTTTTTGTTTTACGAAGTCATCGCGTCAGGGGTGCAGCACCCCCGGCAGCAGCCGCCATTTAGATTTAACATTCCGTGTGGAAGTTCATTTGCGTTCGGTCTGTGCAAAGACATTAAACTAAATACGAGCAATAGACGGGACATCACGAAGAAAGTTGTGATCCAAAACTTTTTACCATAGGTAAAAAGTCGCTCAGTCTAGTAGTCGCGTTGCTATGCAACGCTAGATTGTGCTACTGACACACGGCATCAATAATTTTGTATGACAATTTTCCCAATGCCCGCTCTATAGGTTCTTTTGAATCTCTTTGGGTCTGTGCTATAATTTCTTTGCTTTTATTGTTATCGTTGTTGAGTTTGTTACTGTTTTGTTTTTGTGTTCTGTGTTGTTATTGTTACTTCATTTGTTGCTTGTAAAGAATCATGGAACCAGAAGCTTGAACATCTACTGGTGAAACCAGTAAACGCCGTCGTCGTCCAAACATATTCCAACCTCAAGAAGGTTCGGAATCGATACCGTTAACATCGCCGCCAGCAAAAAGACAGAAGACGATTCTCACCAGCGGAGAACGTCTTATGATTATTAATATTTTTAAATATGTCCAAAACACCAAGCTCGAGGATAAATATTTAACTAACCATGATCTTGTCAAACGTACGTCAGAAATATGTGGGGTGAGTGAGAGATCGATATATCGGGTATTACGTGAATACAGAAATACTCATAAAATAACGCAACCTGAAGGTAAAAGGAGTAGACCAAACGTTCTCCAAAAAGTTGATGATTTTGATAAATCGGCAATTACTAAAACTTTTGGAAAAAAAAAGATTTTTCATACAAAATGAGAAAATGATCGAGCCCATCAGTATGAAAAATCATTTTTTCCAAAAGTTTTTGAACAAACATTGTTCAGTAACATGGGCTGAGTTACTCCACGAGAGGTTTTGCGCTATTAACGTTACACGTTGTATATACATAGATAGATAGATAGAATACACTTTATTGTACACCAAAATTGTTACAAAAAACGGTTTTACAGTATTTCAAATTCTATGGTTACAAAGGCGGTCTTATCGCTAACAGCGATATCTTCCAGACAACCTTTACATGAGCAGTATGAATTTAAAATAAAAATATGGAGGTAGTCACATTTGATTCTTTTGATGCCTGCGCATTCCACATTTTTTTATGATGATTCTTTCACAGTCCAGGCTGTCGTTTGTGGAATGCATTGCTTGTCTGATACAAGCAATGCATTCCACAAACGACAGCCACAACACCAAAATTGTTACAAAAAACGGTTTTACAGTATTTCAAATTCTATGGTTACAAAGGCGGTCTTATCGCTAACAGCGATATCTTCCAGACAACCTTTACATGAGCAGTATGAATTTAAAATAAAAATATGGAGGTAGTCACATTTGATTCTTTTGATGCCTGCGCATTCCACATTTTTTTATGATGATTCTTTCACAGTCCAGGCTGTCGTTTGTGGAATGCATTGCTTGTATCAGTAAGACAAGCCAAGTCACTGGTTTCTTTTAAAAGCTTAGTCTTAAATCATTTCCTTTCTCTCTAATAATACATATTTATATTTATGTATGTATGTGTATTTTATTTTATTATTAATGTTTGTGTGTATTGTATTTATATTATCGGTTATCTATTATTTGATATGCATCACTGTCTACCCTCATTTTTTTTAAAGTTCTTCAAGTCCATCATAATTGTCTGGAAGATATCGCTATTAGCGATAAGACCGCCGTTGTACCCTTAGTATTAATAAAAACTTTTTTTTTTAAAGTACTGACCTTAAAAACAAATACAAAAAAGTGTAAAATAACTTTTCTTTCGGAAGTCGGTGGCTTTTGATTTTTATGTCATTGACTATTGCCACTATTTTTAAAAAAGTTTTTATTTTACCCTTTTTAGTTCAGATATTCAACAAAAATCTTCGTATAATCGGCAACTTTAGAAATTTATATCCAAGCGAGCAACAAAAACGGATCCATGCGGGTAACGTCACAAGACATCCAATATTATAGTATATTAAAACCTTCCCTAGACTGTAATAAACATTTTTCCGTAAACCGCATGAAAATCGGTTCAGACAAACGCGAGATAATCGTGAACAAACATACAATCGACTTTGAAAATCTACTATGATCCGCGCGCGGACGAAAATACATATGAAGGGAAAAGGGCCGTTACCTATCACTACATCCATTAAATCCGTCACACACAGTGGAACATTTTTTACGTCACGCGTAAATTTATAAGCACACAATTTCATTTCTAGAAATAAAAAATAATAATTTTGAATTAGAGCAACACAAGATTCACAACCCCTGTATATGGGGCATTTCACGTGAAGCGGACAGGAAAAAAAAAGTGAGGTTGTGAAAATCGATCATATTCGGCCCATTTATACTTCTAGTAGGTATGCATGTGAACACAAAATATTTTTTTTGTATAACGTATATTTCAGAAGTTATGGGTTTCTATAGAATTGTCGTAATTGTAATTTCAATTTTTTGAAAGTAGTTTTTCGAATTTAATAAATTTACAATAAAATATTTAACATAGCGATACGTATTGGAAAAGTACTGTTATTTTTAACAATAAAATAAAATTTTGAAAAATAGTTTTTTTTCATGTCCAAAACCGGAAGTAAAGTTTTCAAACCTGAATTTCAGTCACTTCGACCATTTTTATTTTTATTTTTGTTTCATCAAAATATAGCTTAAAGTATATTAAAAATACCATAGAACACTCAGAATGGGATCTCTATTAGTTTAGGAGTTAGAGTGATTAATGTAGTTACGCGTCGCAATGGGCCTGATAACTGGCGCTAGCTTAGATCGGTTGGTGTGCGCAAAACAATATGTCTTGTATAATTGCTGTGATAAAATAATTTTAACTTAATAAAACAACACTGTAACAACGCAAGAACTGGTTTATTTTGTATTATTTTTAACCGAATTTAAAAAAAAAGTAGGTTCTCAGTTCGACCTTATGTTTGTCCGCGATTTTCTCGCGTTTGGCTGAACGGATTTTAATGCAGTTTCAGGAAAGTGTTCATTACATTCTAGAGAAGGTTTTAGTATATAACACTAATAGATATCTCGTGACTTTGCCCGCTTGGATCAGTTTTTGCTTACTTGGATTGTAGATTTTCAGAGACGATAGCATGTTTGTCCGCGATTATCTCGCGTTCGGCTAAACTAATTTTAATGCGGTTTCCATAAAAGTGTTTGTTACATTCTGGGGAAGGTTTTAGTATATAACAATTATGGATATCTCGTGAAGTTGACCGTATAGATTCGTTTTTGTTGCTTAAAAGGACCAGTTCTAGCATAGATTCCCATTGTAAAGTTCTAAAAATTACAAAATAAACCAGTTCTTGCGTTGTTACAATGTTGTTTTATAATGTTATAATTATTATATCACAGCAATTATACAAGACATGTTGTTTCGCGCACACCAACCGATCTAAGCTAGCGCCAGATATCAGGCCCATTGCGACGCGTAACTACATTAATCACTCTAACTCCTAAACTAATAGAGATCCCATTCTGAGTCTTCTATGGTATTTTTAATATACTTTAAGCTATATTTTGATGAAACAAAAATAAAAATAAAAATGGTCGAAGTGACTGAAATTCAGGTTTGAAAACTTTACTTCCGGTTTTGGACATGAAAAAAAACTATTTTTCAAAATTTTATTTTATTGTTAAAAATAACAGTACTTTTCCAATACGTATCGCTATGTTAAATATTTTATTGTAAATTTATTAAATTCGAAAAACTACTTTCAAAAAATTGAAATTACAATTACGACAATTCTTTAGAAACCCATAACTTCTGAAATATACGTTATACAAAAAAAATATTTTGTGTTCACATGCATACCTACTAGAAGTATAAATGGGCCGAATATGATCGATTTTCACAACCTCACTTTTTTTTCCCTGTCCGCTTCACGTGAAATGCCCCGTATGTCAAGCAGGCTGGTACCACGATACTGTAGCGATAGAAGCAACTATCGCTTATTAGTAGTTTTAGGTAACATTAAGTGTCATTATCGCTTAGTGATGAAAAACTTGGTAGGAGGGAGTGAATGACCTCTTTTGCCATGTTAAATGGTACATACTATAGTAAATATTCATAAAAAAGATCACTGAGCGCATCAAGACATCAAGAATATTTTTTCTTCTGCTTACACTACGCGCGGGAGTAAGTATAGGCGGCACTAGTGTGCGAGCGAGAGAACAGGATAAACGCCGCCATTTAAGATTCCTTTCTTCAATGAACCGGGTTATATGAACATGGACGAGGCGAAAAGAGCATGTAAGGAGATGCTTAGCTACCACCGTATCAGCCGTATAAATTATACAGGCCCCCCAAGTGTCATGGACCCGCGACGATTGGAATAAAAAAAAAACAAAATGTTGCTCTTAAATAAAAACTTATCGCGCACATAAAGCCCCAATTATTAAAAATTGAGCTAAGAAGTTCGATAATTATCGAACTTCTTAGCTCAATTTTCAGTTAGGATAAGGATTTCGGTAATTATCGAACTCCTAACATGGCTTAATTTTCAAAAAGGCGATGTGTAGTTTGTCATAAATGAGCTACGATCAGTCGATGATCAAAATTCTCAATTTTCCAGTTCCCTTTGAAATACTCTTAATGTCATCAGTAATGTAATTAGTTACACGAGTCAGGATACTATTTTCTTTATTCTGTTAAACTAAACACTGAGAAACGACTGCCCTCCAGCGCGTCTATGAGTGGCGCGTGGAGACGCAGCGCCGGGGCGTGACCCCGCTGCCTCGTGAAGTCGAGGCGCGGCGGGAAGAGCTCCGGCGCGATCTCAGGGCAGTATGGAAGGAACGACTGTCGCGACCGAAGGCCGGGCACGCCGCAATTGCGGCGGTAAGACCCCTCTTTGAGGAGTGGCCGGAGAGAAGTCATGGCGTCCTGACCTACCGCTTGACGCAGGTCCTCACCGGACACGGAAGTTTCGGGAGGTACCTGTGTCTGATGCGAAAGGAGGAGACGCCTGGGTGTCACCACTGCGAAGATCGCCCGGAGGACACGGTGGAGCATACGGTGCAAGACTGCCCAGCTTGGGCTGAGCACCGACGTGTCCTCACGGCTGCGATAGGCGGAGACCTCTCGCGCCCAGCATTGGTCGCGGCCATGCTGCGGGGCGAGACGGAGTGGGAAGCGGTCGCCTCCTTCTGCGAAGCAGTAATGCTCGCAAAGGAGGAGGCGGGCCGCGAGCGAGAGAGGACAGAGTCCTCCCTCCGCCCCACCCGCGGTGGTAGACGCCCACGGCGACGGACGTCGCTTGATGATCTCCGGCCACCGTAGGCGCGGGCATGCGGGCAGCGAGTAAAGGGCAACTCGCTGCCCGACCAAGGACATGTAAGGTTCGTAGAAGGACTTTGATTTAAAGGTGACGAGGGGATAGAAAAAAGCTGAAAAATAAACCGTTCTAAATGATTCATAGTTATTCCAAATTAATTCCGCACAAAGTAGTTTATATTCAAAGTGGAAATATCATTCTTTGGAAGCATATAGGGATTTGAACATCCAATACCAACATAACTAATACATATGTAGTACACAATTCGTCTTCCATTAGAACTGGGACTCGAAACGGAAGCTACTTCACTGCGCTGTATCCGGCATTATTAGTTGCAATAGCTGCTGCCTGCCACTATATTACTGCGGTAGACTTCAGTCGGCTTCTTTCATGCTTATTCCTTGGCCACGACCTTCACTTTCAAGAGATTCGCATCTTTTTAACGAGAATTCATCGAATGAAAATGATGATAGTTGTTCAGAACATGCCCTAAATTACTCACTTGAAGGAAATAATAACTCGTATTTTTCACTTTTTAACGCAAGATGGACCAACATAATAAATTAAAGAATCGGCAGTTAAAGTTTCCGGAACTTGTGAAACTAATTTTATCACCAGACTTGTATCAACAGAATGCCAGAGCCATGGATCTACTGGCAGAAAAATACATTGAGAAAAAGTGTTAAAGTTCCATAGAACACTGGGACAAAAAAACCGCAGTAGTACCATAATGGAAAGAATGAAGCCACTGGGATACGGCGTAAGCCACTAACGGGACCTTAGTTAGCCACAATAGCTGGTATAGACTGGCATATCACATTCCAACAACTAGGTACAGGTGAAACAAATTAAATACATGTTTTAATGTCACTGCGACATTTGGGACGCGATGGACACGTGTAACGGAAACAAAAGACACGCGCGACTTTCGCTTTAACGCAAGTCTCATCACATGAGGCCGTGAATAGGGCCTTAGCTACAATAGCTGTCTGCCACTATATTAATGCTTTAAACTTAAGCCAGCTTCTAATATGCTAAATGAAGCTCTGCAAGGTGCCAAGTTCAGTTAAAGCTGCTTAGAGTTGAACTTAACAACGGCAAATTAGAAGCTGGAAGAGTGCCTACGTGAAACCGTTTGATATCTTCAATCCTTGAGGTGGTCTACAAACTACTTCGTGTTTCTATTGTAATAAAATGATAAATTTTTGAAATTATTAACGTAATGTAATGACGTGGATAAAAGCCTTTTGCCCCACTATTCTTTTCTGATTAAATTCGTTGCAGGATCCACGACACGTCGAGCTTCATTGTCTCGGCGCTTTTCAGGTGGTTGCTACTGTTGATTCTGGCTTTCAGGAGCTGCAGTGGTTTGGTAATAGTGTGGTAGGTTTGTCCCAATATCATTAACTAATTAATAAATAGGATTTATCCTAGGTACAGCTTATCACTGAACTACATGAAGATACATATTGAAGGTGAGCCTTATTTCTTCTATTCTCCCAAACCCCAAGAGAACAACTCAAACGCGTGAAGTAACTATGTAAATATTTTGATGATCCTTATACAAGAAAAAAGAATTCATCCAGCTAAGGTAGCCTGGGGAGATGTAACGAATGTGTTCGTAGGCAGAGTGCCAGCGTTCCCTTGCCGCGGATGTGCCAATGTCAGTACGGTCTCTCAATGGATTAATACGTTTTTTTTTCAATGGAAAGAAAACATTTTTGCTATTGTGAACTATGAAATTCTGGTCAATTAATCGGCAAAACAATTTGATCGACGGTTGGATAGCTTTGATTAAGCTCTTCCGCTACAGAGTTGATATTATAATAATAGAAAGAGAAAAATCTCTTTCTATTTTCTTATCTGCTCTGCCGTTGGATGACGTGATTTTTTCAGTAGCAACCTGGACCCGTGATCTGACTGGTTGATGGCAGACGAGCTCCTCGTCTACTTAAATTGGATTTTAACACCACTGGCAAAATATGAATTCCAAATAGTTCCACTTCTGCTTAAGCTTTCCTGGGTTACAGCCGCTATATTTTTATGTCTCTTAATAATTTTAAAAACTCTACATTTCTACCATTTTTCCTTAATAAAACCAAATAAGAAAATAAATTCTTCGCTCCATTCCGCGTCATGTCGTTCCGAACACAATCCGCCATACATTTTGTATCGTCTGCAACTATATCTACAAGCAACCATCGGAAACCAAGATTTATTCGGCGGAGGTCATGTGATCCGATCTATCCAACAGAGTAGCTAAGGCACTGGTCCGACTGATAACGTTTAGCGAGATCAAAAGCCGGAGCAGTCGTTGAGCTAGTTTTGTCACTGAGCTATAAACTAGTGCGCTAGTGCAACAGGGGTTTGCTCGCGCGCATGCCATAGTTTTGAATGCCAAAGTTTATGAGGATTCATAGATATTTGGCTTAGTGAATTCATCAAATAAGTCGTCCCTGTGGAGTGTAAGGGACTGTCAGACTTTTACTGAAAGTCCACCCTGTTCCTATGGTTGCCCTTTGTGTTTCAGAGCCACGGTATCTTCGTTAGACGGTTGAGCGACCCGTACATAAATGTTTGTTAGTTATATTACTCTTTCACATAAACAATACTGAACGGATTGAGATATGAAATAGTACACACAACCCAGTTTATAACCCGGATTAACACATAGAATACACTTTACATAATTATTTAAATAAAATGGCAAATTATAACTCTTTTACTGACTCGGATACAACACACACGTTTCTTGACCGAGAAAATAGTCGCATAGGGAACTTACTCATGACGCGATGCGATACAGAATTGATCGATTGACGATATCGATCAGTTATCGCGCAAACCTCCGCCGAAGAAAATGTAACATGGACAATCGCTAGTGTTTGCTAATGGAGTCGCACGTGAGCGAATATCATCAAGATATTCGCTCACAGATCTGCTCGATATCGAATTGCATGTACGTGCTAATGACAAGACAATGCACATGATTCTCTGATCGAAGTTCAATTACGCAACTACTCGTCACTGGCGACATCTTTTGTATTTTGTTTGCAACGTTTATGGCTTCAATTGCATCGCACCACTCCATTAGCAAATACGTGCAACATAAATCGGCGATCGACTCGATATCGCACGAATCGCATCGCGTCACACTCTCTTATTCGTCGTCTATGGAACATGTGCCGAAGATAGAGATATATTTCGTTGCAATGCAGTCTTCTTGATTTGTTTCGTTTTTCCAACAGAAGCAACGTTGATTTATTGTAGCAATGAATTCAAGATACTGCTCTTTTATGTCTTTCTTACTGATTTATGTCCGTGTGTCTTTCTGTATCAAACGATTGTATGAATTGTTTGTTTTGTTGACTTTTAGAACGGCTGCAAATGTTTTCATTGACTAGCTTTCATGTTATTTTTTGCCATCTACATATTATGTTTTGAAAATGTCTGAACGCCCACTGTGTCCCATTTTGCGTAATATTTTCTTTTTATGGAAAACTAGCCGCTGCCAGGGGCTTCGCCCACTACAACACGAAAATCAGCCCACGGGAGCTGTGTTAATCCGTGTCAAAATTTTATCCAGTACCTAGGTAAGTAGTTTTTGCGTAAAAGTGTCACAAATATCCATCCATCCAAAAATACTTTTACGATTGTTAGTTAGGTAACATTTTTATAGTGTTCAAAATAAAGAATATTCTATCTGATAATTATCTGTTTCATCTTCACACCAACCTATATCTGCAGTCAGCCTGTTTATTTCAGGTTGGTAGATGCCTAAAGACATATTTTCGCCAACCTTTTTAAGAGGAATGGTGATGAAGTAAATATTACACGAATTAATGCCTAACTGGTTTCAAACCCACGATCTACAAAGTCGGGGCCGCGAGCACTGGACCACCACTGCTCAACTGTTGTAGGTATTTGTATGGGTTTAAACATGTCTTCAATGTCAGTATTAACATCGCACCTATTTGTGGACATGTAAGTTCTGCAAAAACTACAAACAATACTGCTACCAAATATAACACAAAAACACCGCTACACAAATGTACTCGTAACACGACACAAGCTAACCCCACAAGGATGTTAGTAATGTATACGGAACCTTAACACATTTTACGATCGCGTCAGGTTAGGTTCGACGCCTGATTTGTGTCCAATGTTCACATTTTATGGACGCAGTGTTATTGGTGGCGTATTTACTTTGTTTTCTGTGTTCCTACATACGCATGTAGTTTGAATATTTTTGATGTACGCATGTTAGAAGTAGGGTGAGTGGGGGTAAGTTGGAATGAAAATATGATGAGATGAACAGTGTTGATTTGAAACTGTTGTCACACAAAGGGATTCAATGTAAATGCAATTTATTTGTTTTGTGTAAAAAAGCATAGTCAAGTTGTTTCTATAATGTTGAAAGAAATCTTTATAAAACAATATTTTATGAATTAAATGTAATTAAAATTGGTCTTAATGAAGAAAACATGTAGGGGTAAGACGAAATGCCCAAGGGGTAAGAATGAAATAGTGACTAAAATAGTCCTTATGGTTATGACCATAAATACGATTTTATTCTTACCCCGCTTGATGGAAGACTAAAATTTAAATTTTACGCGGATAATGTGTCCGTACGGAAAATGTCAAAAAACACACGATCCGAATGCTCTCACTTAGCGACTGACGCAGACTGCGGTGTGGGGTAAGACAAAACGGTGTCTACAATGATGTTACCAGCATTAAACGATTTCCTTTATATTCGGCGTTATTGTATCTTTTTTATCTTTCCCCGTTTTTAGGGTTCCGTAGTCAACAAGGAACCCTTATAGTTTCGCCATGTCCGTCCGTCCGTCCGTCTGTCCGCAGCTTAGCTAAGCAACTACGAAACCCTACACTGTGCGTGGCCGGTTTTTAGGGTTCCGTAGTTAACAAGGAATCCTTATAGTTTCGCCATGTCCGTCCGTCCGTCCGTCCGTCCGTCCGTCTGTCCGCAGTTTAGCTCAGAAACGCACAGTACTAGAGAGCTGTAATTTGGTATAAATATAAGGATTTGTTGTGCCGAAAAAGTGGTAAAATAAAATCTCGTAAAATATTTTTTTAGGGTACCTCCTGTACACGTCAAGTGGGGATGTTTTTTTTTTTTCTCGCGTACCCCTTGGTGTGGGGTATCATTAAATAGGTCTTTAAAAAATATTGATAGTTTCCATAAACACTTTTTTGATAAAAAAAATCGTTTGTGAAATATTAAGCTTTAAAGTGCTAAATTTTGCTCGACTCGAGTGTTCCCCCCTCTACCAGCCAAACGGTTATGTTTGGGGGTGTAAAAAAATTCACAATAGTAGTACCTATATATAACGAAATTTAAAAGAAAATTATCATGACTAAGTAGGCTTTACAACTTTACGAGTAATAGTCGACCAACTTATAAAATGTACTTGGATAACATATTTTCTTAAACAAAATGTATCGGAGAACATGTTCGTCAACTGCAAATGTAAGTTTGTCAACTTTATTTTTACAGCTTTAATAGGTATGTTTTTTGGGGATAGGTAGGTTTTTATCGTCAACTATTTTTAACTAACTTCAAAAAAAGGAGGAGGTTCTAAATTCGTCGTAATCTTTTTTTTTATTTATTTTCCCCGATTTCTCAAAGACTCCTGGACCGATTTTGAAAATTCTTCTTTTTACAATTAAATTCAGCGAATCAGTTTAGTTAGTTCGCATAAGTATTTTGATGGGCAACTACGGAACCCTACACTGTGCGTGGCCCGACACGCACTTGGCCGGTTTTTCATCTTACCCCCACTCACCCATTTTAGAGTCGTGATTAATAATATGTTTGTTTTCGAGTTTTATCTTACTTCTTGCTCTTATTAAGTACTGTACTGAGGTCTCACAAGACTTCCGTATTTATCTTAAAGCGTACCGAAAATAAATAAAATAGCGTCTCTACACACGAATGAGGAACTAACTTTTCTACTTAACTTAATCAATTTAACGTCAAAGTTCCAGTTTACTTTAATTAAAAAAAAACTGAAAAGTCATGCTAAGGCTTTGTACTGTACCTACTACATTATAATTTTACTAAGTATTATTTTAAATGCGAAAGTTTGTGAAGATGCATGAATGAATGGATGAATGAATGTTTGTAACTCTTTCACAGAAAAACTAATGAACGGATTTGTATGTTTGATACACAGATACATTAATCTGGGTATAGCTGTATCTAATTTGTTTGAACAGTGTAGGTTTCTTTCTTTTATGAAAGGATATGGCCGCACTGCCCACAAACAAACCTCTGCAATGGCTTATTTGTTTTCGATATTATTTGTTCAAACCCTACTCGGCTCACGGTTTATCCCTGTCCTAAGATATTATATAAAAAAAGCTATCCACTGGACAGCCAAATCTTCTCTTCAAAAATAACCAAGACTGGGCGGTCGTAGGACTCTGTGAATTAGGTAACCGTGAACCTGGAACGACCTTGGACACCCTAGATTTTAATCAGTGAGGCTCTGAGAGTAGTGAAAGAACTCATTTGATGATTTTATAATTAAAAAAAAAAAAAACAGAATAATAAAAATCACTGAACAAAAGTTATCTTCTAATATATAAATCAGGCGAGATAGTGGTCAAACGCGAACCTATCCTTAAATAAAAAAAATCTCGTGTCACAGTGTTAGTTACCATACTCCTCTGAAACGGCTTGACCGATTTTTATGAAATTTTATATGCATATTTAGTAGGTCTGAGAATCGGCTGCTATCTATTTTTCATACCCCTAAGTGATAAGGCTTATACACCTCTAACATTTTTTTTTTGCACATTTTTTAATTTTTTATAATGTGGCACAATAAATAATTTATTTGGCAAAATAACGTTTGCGGGTTCAGCGAGTAAAAATATCATATGAGTTGAGTACCTACCCACATTAAAACTATTTATAAATAACATTGCATCACAGATCGCACTTTATATTTATTGGCAGATCAGCTAACAGCCTCCCGCGAGCTATATTTCACATTTTATTATTCACATTTCAGTAGTAAACTGAGTCAGATTTATTCCGGCACGTCAATTGAAACAATCATAAATGATTCCGATATAAATGCCAATGATATTTATTTGAATAGTCGACTTTTATCATATCTATATTGAACAGGAAAAGCTAATGTTCTCTTGTCGCCTCGAAGGGTCTCACGCTTGAAAGCTTATTTTTAGTGTCTTATTTTAAGTCCAAGAACTGGTTCATGTAACAAAGTCTATGACCGAGTTGCTATGAAATATTAAACTATAAAGAAGATTGTTGACCGAGGGTTCACCGGCGTAGCAGACGAAAATTATCCCACAGGAACATAATATTGGGATGAAAAGTATTACAGTTATTAATTCAGGTTATAACCTATCTGTGTAAAAAGTTTCATCCAAATCTGATCAGTAGTTTTAATGTGCAAGAGAGAAAAACATCCATCCCTTCACATAAACTTTCGCATTTATAATACTAGTAAGAAGTTAGTTATCAGAAACTCTTACCTCGGGTCTTATCATTTTATAGAGAAACTTACAACTATTTACTTATACATTATTCCAAGTTCTTAGTCTAATTCTTTCCAATTATATTGATGAAATATCGTTACAGCTTCAAACTTTTACAACATTCATTTTCGTGGAAGGTTTTTAAGATGATATTTTCGTCATTAATATCCCAATTTTTTTAATTTTGTTTTAAGTTATAGGACGCCAGCAGGTCAACCTACACGAATCTGTCAAATTTTACCAATCGAATATGAACCTTCTACTATTATGATAAGGTTGAAAATCTTTTAATGTAATTTGACAGATTGAGGTAGGTTGATATGCTGGCTACTATTTTAGAACAAAAAAAAACGGAAGTTACTTTTGTGTTTCACTATAATATTGGGGTTCAATTTGTCCTATAAATGCTATAAGGAATCAACAGAAAAAAAATCTGTAAACAATTTAAAAAAAAATTAAACATCCTGTTAAACACTTGCCAAAAAAAAGTTTAACTGCAAAACGGATCATATCAACGTCAAATGCAGTTTTGTAGTTACACTTTTTTTTTGGAAACTCTTCAACAGACGTTAAACTGTGATTAAAGTGTGATAATACATCAGGTGATTATTTAGGTGATTGATCCTTGGGTTTCGGGCTATCTTAAACAGATACTGTGGGCCTGGAAGTCCGACAGTCCCTTCCACTTCACTCAGGGTGGGATGACTCTTATATTATGTTGTTGATTTTAGAACTTCAAAAAAATGATAATCGAAAAAAGTGATTTATCCTTAGGCGACACCATTGTTAATGCGTCTTAATAAAAGCGGTTATAATAAATAGCTACTAGCATGGTTTCATCAAACTTTCTGAAACATAATATATTTGAACACACAATAGGAAACAAGGAACAAAGACTTAGTTCTCCTTGAAAACTGAAACCCCAATGTGTGCATGTAAGTTATGAAATAACAAATAAAATGAATGTTTAACCCCTCTAATGAAATACATGCATCAATAAATAACACTGGGGTCGGTTTATGCCCCATTGTCCTTTAGAGACCCCCGATTGTGTAATTACTGAATCAGGCACAGTGTTATGATAAGCAGTAAACCAACTTGGCTGGTTTTGTGAAATCGTACTCAAGTCATGATCATTTGCCTAGCCTTTTCCCAACTATGTATATTGGAGTCGGCTTCCAGTCGAACCAGATGCAGCTGAATATCAGTATTTTACATGGAGCGACTGGCTATCGGACCTCCTCAACCCAGTAACTGGATAATACGATAACCCATGGTAAGACTGGTTATCAGACTTTGGAGCTTCTTTCAAAGATCTACAGAATGACAGCCGGGACCAGCTGCTTTATGTGCTTTCCGAGTCACGTAGGGAACTCGCTATGACAGATGGTCACCCGGAAGATCGGCCTGTGCGGCTGTAGTTATTTCGCCACGAGCTCCTCAAAAATCAAAGAAATCGAACTCAGGTAATAGTTGTCAATATCAACTAAACACTCTTTTGCACTGAGGAAAAGCTCATAGAATAGATTTAGCAGACTTTGTTATGTTGTACATTTTGCGCTACACACATAAAACATGACCAGTTGCCTCGATGCAATAAACAGTTCAAACTTACTCTCGAGTTACCGGCTCGTACCTGAAGCATAGAAGCTTTGCATGTGTGTGCTCATCAAGGTGTTTTTGCATGATGAAAGTATCATGCTTTTCAAAATTTTAAAAGCTTTTGGGTGGATCTCCAAAACGGGCGTATTCGTGTGATCGCTCTGGTGCTTTTCAGATATTGATATTTAACGGTAATTATGTATCTCATTAAAAAGTATGATATTCAAATAGTATATTTTTACTTTTGGCCTTCAATTTACACTAACAGTTATGGAAATATTTAAGTTCAAAAAATTTCGCGACCAGAGCAATCATAATTGGTGCCAGAGCGATCATAAATGGTCAAACCAATTAAAAAAAAAAGAATATTGATAAAAAAAATATTAGTTTTAGCGTTTTTAGTCATATTCAGTTGGTATACGTGTAACAAGATAACATGTAAGTGATACCTTTTCTTCCGGAAGTCGGTGGCTTTGTTTTTTATTTCACTGACTATGGCCATCCGACTTCCGAAAGAAAAGTTATTTTATACTTTTTTGTGTTTGGTTTTAAAGTCGGTTCCTTTTTTTTCAAAAAGCTTTTTTTTTATTTTTCCCTTTTATTTTAGGGGTAAGTAATATATGTTATAACTACAAAATCTCTAAAATTTACAAGAGATAACAACTGAATATATAATTTTATTTGATATAACGATCTGTTAATATAATAAACGATTGACATAATTTTATAATGACTAATTTCTATAAGCATAACAATCAATGAATATAAAATCGTTTTGTATACCGCTCAAAAGACATAAAACTTATTTGGTCTATTTTTTTTTCTTCCTGGCAAGTCACCTAATACTGATGCACCTACGAATAGTACCACCTGGCATGAATCTTCGACGGAGCCCCGTTTCGCGGGCTCCTATTTCTCCGTATAGGGTTTAATGTAACCTAACAAGAAGGGGTGGCGGGGTCTTTCAGACCCCGCCATCCCCTTCGAACCTAACCTGTCCGTGTCGGGGTGCCCCAAGTCCCGAGCTCGCTTCGCTCGCTCTTGCATCCTAGGTCAAATAACTAAATACTTCCTGTCATGCTGGCTCGACGGAGCCCCGCTTCGCGGGGCTCCTATTTCTGGGTGCAAGGTTTAAAGTAACCTAACACGAAGGGGATGGCGGGGTCTTTCAGACCCCGCCATCCCCTTCGAACCTAACCTGTCCGTGTCGGGGTGTCCCAAGTCCCGAGCTCGCTTCGCTCGCTCTTGGATACTAAATTTTTCTAATAACAATAGCAATCGTTAAGGCAAACTATCAAAGTTCAAAGTATAAGCCAAAGTCATCAAAGAAAATATTTTAAACGTTAAATTATATGTTTCAAACGTTAAATGTAATGATTTTCGCTTAATTAAAAGTTATATCAAATAAAATTATATGAAATGAGTTTTAGAGTAACACGAACATTATGTGTAGAGAAATTATATCAACCGTTGGTATATCTCACGTTGATTATATCATGTGAACGTTATTGAAATGAAAATATATCAAATAACTTTATATGAAATGAGACGCACCCTTATTTTAGATATTCAATTATATCGGTGTCTTTGAAAATCTACAATACAAGTCAGCAAAAAAATGGATGTATGGGGGTAATGTCAAAAGATATCCATTAGTTTTATATATTAAAACCGTTCATCATCATCATCTCAGCGATAGGACGTCCACTGCTGAACAAAGGCCTCCCCTTTTGATCTCCACATATACCGGTTGGAAGCGACCTGCATCCAGCGTCTTCCGGCGACCTTTATAAGGTCGTCTGTCCACCTTGCTGGTGGACGTCCTACGCTGCGCTTGCTAGTCCGTGGTCTCCACTCTAATACTTTTCGACCCCATCGGCCATCTGCTCTGCGAGCAACATGGCCTGCCCATTCCCACTTCAGCTTGCTAATCCGGTGGGCTATATCGGTGACTTTAGTTCGTCTACGGATCTCCTCATTTCGGATTCGATCACGTAGAGAAACACCTAGCATAGCCCTCTCCATAGCTCGTTAAGCGACTTTGAGCTTTGAGATGAGGCCGATAGTGAAAGACCACGTTTCGGTGCCGTAACTCATCACTGGTAACACACATTGGTTGAAGGCTTTCGTCTTGAGGCACTGAAGTATGTCGGACGAAAAGACATTGCGCAGTTTCCCGAACGCTGCCCAACCGAGTTGGATTCGGCGGTTGACCTCTTTCTCGAAGTTGGACCTACCTAACTGGACTGCTTGTCCTAAGTAGATATATGAGTCAACAACTTCGAGTACCGAGTTTCCAACAGAGACTGGGGTGGGCACAACATTGGCATTTGACATAATTTTCGTCTTGTCCATGTTCATTTTCAAGCCCACCCGTTGTGAAACTCGGTCGAGGCCATCGAGCATCATGCTGAGTTCCTCCATCGACTTTGCCATGACTACGATGTCGTCGGCAAACTGAAGGTGAGTGATGTATTCGCCGTTGATGTTGATGCCAAGTCCTTGCCATTCCAGGAGCTTGAAGGCGTCTTCCATTGCGGCAGTAAACAGTTTCGGGGAGATAACGTCCCCCTGTCTTACGCCTCTTCTCAATGGAATCGCCTTCGTGCTCTGCTCCTGTACTCGGACCGACATGGTGGCGTTATTATACAAGCACTTCAACACCTCGATGTACCGATAGTCAATACGGCATCGCTGGAGTGACTCAAGTACCGCCCATGTTTCCACCGAATCGAAGGCTTTCTCATAGTCCACAAACGCTAAGCATAATGGCAAGTTATACTCTTCGGTCTTCTGTATAACTTGCCGCAGCGTATGGATGTGGTCTATGGTACTATAGCCTCTTCGGAAACGGGCTTGTTCGGGAGGCTGGAGGTCATCAAGTCTGTGTTCGAGACGGTTCGTGTAATTATAATTATATTAAAACCGTTCCCAGAATAAAACTAACACTTTTCTGAAAACCGCATCAAAATCGGTTCAGCCAAACGCGAGATAATCGCGGACAAACATTCATACACACATACAGGCCGAACTGCGAATCAACCTTTTTTTTCAAGATGGTTAAATAGTTTTATAACGTACAATTAATGCAAAATATCATTGCTCTGGTCTTTTTGGATAGAGCAATCACAGCCATATCGATCAGAAAAAGTCACAAAATCATGAATATAGCCGAATTTAAAAGCAGTAGAAATTTATAATTACGTGTCATAAAAACCATCATAAAGATCAACCAATTCACATAAAAAAAACAAATTTACAAGCTTAATATTTAATTTGAATAAATCCAGAGTAATCATAAACTTGCCTTCGTGAACTTACCTTCGCGGATACATGGCACAAAGGTATCCTCCTCAACGGTTAGACCACTGCTGGTGCTACCCAGCGAGAGTGGAATAGAGTGTCTATAACGCGTAACTAGGCATGAGCGCGATGTTTTACCTCAGCGCAGAGCGATGAGATAAAATGCCCGGACACGAATTTAAATTCAAATTGTGGCAAAAGTATTCATAATAAAACTACAAGTATTTTATAACAATGAAGATTAACTATTTCTTATGTAATCTAAATAAGTTGTTTCATATGTAGCTTCTCATTAAAAAAATAAAGAATATTTTTTTCATTCAATCGGGAGTGAGGACAACCCAGAGCGATCAGGATTTTAGGGTTCAAGATTTTTTTTTAAATATTTTAAATAAACTTATTCATAATATTAGCCTTGTACCAGGTAGATTAGACACTGAACTGCATATAAAAAAATATTTTGAAAACGTTTTTCAATTTTAAAATGGGTTTATCCAGCCCGACACGAAAAAAAATGCCTCTGGAGATCGACCCTTTTATTTATTTCACTTGACCCGTCGTTTCTCTGTAATCAAATCTTGCAAGTTTATTTTGACACACTTGACAATGCAATACCATGATGGAATGAAGCTGATCTGATGATGTAGATGGAAGTTGGCCATATAGAAACTATATAATGAAACGTTCGAAACGCAACTCTATCGAGTTTGGACTCGTTCGATTCGTCTTGACGAGTCTAGTCTAGTCGATTCTTGCTTTGTCTTTGGTAATAAGTACTTTATTGATAACAAAATCTTGTTTTTTGTTTATTTTGTTCTTTTTGCCACACGAAAGGAACTCGATGTGTACTTAATACTCGTAGTCACCCTTTTAAAGGCACACCTTTGACTCGACTCGGTGGTCTGTTGCACGAGCTCCTAGTTGAAATACTGGTCACTAACATGTACTGTGTCGAGGGCAATCAATGAATAATAATCTAATTGTGTTTGCCTCACTGGGGATCAGGGTCGTTATGTGACAAATTGACGCTGTGGTTCTATCTGTTCACGAGATGTTTTATTTAATTGTTCTGCTTTATTAACGAGGCTGTTGATGCAGTCAGCTGTTGCCTGCAGCTTTATCTGCATAATATATTATAATAACTTCCCTTTTTTAATAATTTGCGTTTAATTTGAATAAGTGGATCTAGTTCAGAACTTATATGTTCGGGTGCCAAAATTGAATACTAGGTACCTATAGATTATCACACATTCGATCAAAACCACAAGTCGGAAATGACCACATTTCCAACTTGCGGTTTATACTCAAGCGAATGAAAAAAGATCAAAAAAGCGTTTCTTTAGCGCCTAAAACCGTAAACCGTAAAAGGCGATTCACTTTATCCATCCTACAAATAAAACAATCGTAAAACCAAAATAACTGCGATTAAACAGACGTCATATTCCCAAAAGTGTTCCAACTAAACTGATGAACATTTGATACATCTACCTTACTCTTATCCTCATTAATCACACAACTTGTGCAAGAACTTCGTAACAAGTTCCGCTAGATGTCCCCACTTTCCATGTCCCAAATTCTGACAAAGAATGCGTGTTTCCCCAAGTTTTTCCTTTGTTAAGCGTACGACCAATTTTCTTTATCGTGGCACCGGAATTTTTTGATTTGACTTGACGTAAACCTCTTGATATTAATCATTTAAAACTATATTCATGGTGGGGTTGGTTCCATCCACCCCGGCCCTTGCCCCGGCAACGGGCTAGATGGTAAAAATTGAATCATTGACCACGTTATGGTCGGCATCGGCAATGGCACAGAATAAAAGACTTGTTTCTATCCAATCCGTTGCCCCTGTACCGCAGATTGAAAAATAAGTTTCATGAATCCCGCTAGAGTCAGCGTCAGCATGTAGCGGGACGACTGATACAGACAGAGTAAGTTTCACTTGCCCCATTATGAGAAATAAATCCAAATAACAAACCTCCCCGTTAAAACCGACGGGGCAAATTAAACTTTTATTATCATCTTGCTCCTTGTTTGTACATAAAAAACATTGTCGTATCTGCCTTACCAACAATTAGCAACATCAGGTAAATTGTAACACTACACAAATAGCAATTAACAAGCGCGCCTGTATCTTAGTTTCTGTCATTTAATAAATTCATTCATGCATGCAAGCGACCCACTTGCATGAAACGTTTTCATTAGTTACTCGGTATAATATTCTGTTTTCATAATAGAACCTTCTTCTTCCGGGTTTAGGGAACTGTAGTCATTGCTGTTTCATCATCATCATCATCTCAGCCGTAGGACGTCCACTGCTGAACATAGGCCTCCCTTTTGATCTCCACACATACCGGTTGGAAGCGACCTGCATCCAGCGTCTTCCGGCGACCTTGTTGTTTAGTTGACTCGTGATTTTTTATTTCAAAAGAGTCTCGAGACCGTTTTTTGTGAAAACTAAAACATTGGAATTTGGAAAAATCATTTTCCTGGCTGGGAATCGAACCCAACACACTCTATATTAATAGCCCTTTCGGTAGTGACACTAACAAAATAATACCAAATCCTGGGTGGGTGTTTTTATTTCTTGTCTTGGCCATGAATACAAAGTCTTATAAAATTAAATTATGCTGTCTTCGTCAAAGCCATGAGACTCCTTTAAGTTTTGCTGGCTAATCGTCATAGCTTTGGATATAGCCACACCCACTTGAAAAATTCACCCTGTGTACTTACACACTTGAAAAATCCATACAGGGTGAATTTTCGATAAGTTCGAGAAATCGGTCTGTGTTTTTCAGACCGATTTATGCTCTATAAAACCGGCCAAGTGCGTGTCGGGCCACGCACAGTGTAGGGTTCCGTAGTTGCCCATCAAAATACTTATGCGAACTAATTAAACTGATTCGCTGAATTTAATTTTAAAAAGAAGAATTTTCAAAATCGGTCCAGGCGTCTTTGAGAAATCGGGGAAAATACATAAAAAAAAGATTACGACGAATTGAGAACCTCCTCCTTTTTTTGAAGTTAGTTAAAAATATTTGACAATAAAAACCTACCTATCCCCAAAACATACCCACCTATTAAAGCTGTAAAAATAAAGTTTACAAACTTACATTTGCAATTGAAGAACATGTTCTGCGATACATTTAGTTTAGGAAAATATGCAATCCAAGTACGTTTTATAAGTTGGTCGACTATTACTCGTAAACTTGTAAAGCCTACTTAGTCATGATAATTTTCCTTCAAACTTCGTTATATATACTACTATTGTGAATTTTTTCACACCCCCAAACATAACCGTTTAGCTGGTAGAGGGGGGGGACACTCGAGTCGAGCAAAAATTAGCACTTTAAAGCTTAATATTTCACAAACGAATCTTTTTATCAAAAAATTGTTAATGGAAACTATCAATATTTTTTAAAGACCTATTTAATGATACCCCAGACTAAGGGGTACGCGAGAAATAAAAAAAACATCCCCAATTTACGTGTACAGGAGGTACCCTAAAAAAAAATATTTTACGAGATTTTATTTTACCACTTTTTCGGCACAACAAATCCGTATATTTACACCAAATTACAGCTTTCTAGTACTGGGCGTCTCTGAGCTAAACTGCGGACAGACGGACGGACGGACGGACGGACATGGCGAAACTATAAGGGTTCCTTGTTGACTACGGAACCCTAAAAACTCATTACCACGTTGCCCGATCTGGGATTGGTATCCAGAATCTCATAATAAGCAGTATCATTTGTAACCACTAAACTAAAGGGGCTTTCAATCAGGTTAAAAAGTGTTTTTGTATGCGTGAATTGCGGTTGACCTGAAATTAAAGTTCAAACCCGAGAAGGGTCAGACGAGATCGTATCTAGGTACTTGACTAAAGTGCTACGTTGATTGGGCACAACTAGTTACTAATTAACCAAAAAAAAATGCCTATAAATTGTAGAGTAAAAAAAAGTAAAACGAAATAAAAAGAAAAACAAAATAAAAGCTTTATTTCAGGCACTTTTCAATTGACAAAAGACAAAAAATAAAAACAGTTCAAAGATAGTTATGGTGCTACAGTCCCATTCACAAAACATTACAACTGTGAAAGTACCGTAATATAGGTTTCAATGCGTAGATCTCTATGGAGAAGAATGGGCACTCTTTTTTAATCGCTAAAGTTATTACAGGACCTTTGATGAATAACATAATGAAGTAAAATGTCATCATACGATGCAATATTTATTTAACCCCTTGTTGATGTAACTATGGTTCACTTTAGACTGTTAGCATGCTTGTAAGAAAAACCCGTGTGTAGCACTACAAGTGTATTTAGCGACTGTTTTTGCTTTAGAAGAAATATCTATTAATTAGGTACAGCTATACCTACACCCTTTTTTTTTTTTTTTTTTTTTTTTTTTAGCGTGGTAAAATCATCAAATGAGTCCTCCAACCCCGGGCAGGGCGGGAGGGACTGTCAGACTTCTACTGACTAAAATCCACGGTGTCCTTCATAGCCTGTTAAGTTCCGGGGTTACGGTTAGGGAATAATCCCGCGACCCCGGCAGGCTTTGGCCCTCTGAGAGGGGGGCCCCGTCATTATGCTGACGCTCTTTGAGGCGCGCGTGGGACACAACGCGCCGTCGACCCGGGCATGGTCCTTGGTCGGGCAGCGAGTTGCCCTTTACTCGCTGCCCGCATGCCCGCGCCTACGGTGGCCGGAGATCATCAAGCGACGTCCGTCGCCGTGGGCGCCTACCACTGCGGCTGGGGCGGAGGGAGGACGCTGTCCTCTCTCGCTCGCGGCCTGCCTCCTCCTTTACGAGCATTACTGCCTCGCAGAAGGAGCTGACCGCTTCCCACTCCGTCTCGCCCCGCAGCATGGCCGCAACCAATGCCGGGCGCGAGAGGTCTCCGCCTATCGCAGCCGTGAGGACACGTCGGTGCTCCGCCCAAGCTGGGCAGTCTTGCACCGTATGCTCCACCGTGTCCTCCGGGCGATCTTCGCAGTGGTGACACCCAGGCGTCTCCTCCTTTCGCATCAGACACAGGTACCTCCCGAAACTTCCGTGTCCGGTGAGGACCTGCGTCAAGCGGTAGGTCAGGACGCCATGACTTCTCTCCAGCCACTCCTCAAAGAGGGGTCTTACCGCCGCAATTGCGGCGTGCCCGCCTACACCCTTGCATATTAAAAATAATGTTTAACGGCATTTGATCTTTGACTGGCCTGTTGGTCTAGTGGTTAGTGACCCTGACTGCTATGCCGGAGGTCGTGGGTTCGATTCCCACCCAGGACAAAGGTTTGTGTGATGAGCACGATCATTTGTTCTGTGTCTGGGTGTAATTTATCTATAATATGTATGTATTTAGAAATATATAAGTATGTTTATCAGTTGTCTAGTACCCATAACACAAGCTCTGCTTAGCTTGGGACTAGATGGCGTTGTGTGATAGTTGTGGAATATTATTATTATTATTATTATATTATTATTTATAATATTAATTATTTAGATATGAAAGATGTCTTTAATATTGTACCTATAGATTCAACACAAATAAACTTCAAATAAAACTCAAAATTCGCAGCAAAACAAAAAAGCCTTGATCCAACTCAGTAGCCCAGTAATCCTTATAACAAATAGCAGTACTGTCCGATCACTAGATCTTCCGCCAGGCGATCAATCTTTCAGTTAAAACTGTGCAAAGCTCGCGCGGTCTGTACTATCCATATTGTATAACAAAGTGTTTCTGGTTGCGATGTGACCTATATTGAAAGTGGAAATAAAATAGAATAAGATTTAGAAATGTAATGGTTGTAGAAACTGAGTTTTGCTGCTTGCATTTGCATGGAAACGGTCTGTGACTGGGGGTTTCTTAAAATGGACTTATGGTTTGGCCACGAGCTTAATGCTCAAGCGATGCGGCGCGTCCTACAACAACAATGCGAAACGACTGGAGTTGTAACAAGTAAAATGGTCTCTTGTAGCACCATCAGACCTCTCGTACACAACGCTATACAAGTCTCCGATACCTTACGAGTTTGGTATCCAGGCGACTATCGCAATATTAATCCGTAGAGGTTCGTACACAGGCATACGTCAATGGGCGTTTTTCCATTAGCCGGCACGGCACCGGCACCGGTGCGGGAAAGCAAAAATGTATGGATGGATGGCCGGCGCCGATCCGGGCAAGTGCAAAAACGAGCCATACAATTTCATACATTTTTGCTTCCCCGGCACCGGTGCTGGTGCCGTGCCGGCTAATGGAAAAACGCCCATTGGCAAAGGCACAAAGTCGTAATCGTAAGGTATCGGAGACTAGTGTCGCTTGTGTGCGAAGGGCCTTAGTCAACGGAGATTGTTAAGGTTTGTATCACATGTAACACAAACACAACTACTCGGACCACATTTAACTGTGTAAAGTGTTAGCACATATGTCATCATCAAAAAAGTCATCGATACTTTGGTTCTCACAAGGGAAGACTCTTCCTTATTTTAATTGTAGTAATAAATAATATACTCGAACATGTTATTTGAAGATCGTGGGTTTGTATTTTATCGTGTCCGCAATGGATACAAAATACGAGCTAACACAACTCGGCCACGACGCCATTAATTACATCCATCTTCTTTGGTGTTGAATCGCTACTTTATCCAGTCGCAGATCAAAAAAGGCAAGTTACATCGTTGTCCCTAGAAGCAATTAAAAACAAAACAATGAAGAAGAATTCCAATTAAAACATTGTTACCCTCACGAAATTATGATGTTCCACGAAAAAAATACCCAAATGTCGTCGTCCTATCTCCCTACGAGCCATCAACGCCATCCATCTTAAGACGAAGTACCCTCTTTTACACGAAGCCTTAAAGCCTCTTGTACACGGGTAGAGTATGCGGTAGAGTCAACTAGCACACTAATCTACCAGTTCCAAGTACTCTACCAGTTTTAGTAGAGTAACTGTCTACACGTAAATTTATATTTTGACCTCTTAACCGTTACTACGACTCAATGAGCTGTATGTCAATTGTTTAACTATTGTGTCTGGTTTATAATACACATGATAGTTTAATAGAAGTAGGACATTATGGACGTCACTCAAGAAAACTTAACTGATTTATTATTGAAGGAGGTAACAAAGACTCTCGAAGAGGAACAAAATAGGAAAAAGAGAATTTGGACCAGAGATTGGATTTTAAGAAGAGATGCCCGAGGGGCTTCAGCACTACTTTTGAAAGAGTTGGCTGAAGAGGATTTTAATGAATATAAATTAGCTATTCTTTTATTTTTGTCTTTATAATCACGATGGCTTATATCCCAGATACTCGGAAACGGAGCTTTACGGGGACGTAAAGCTCCACTAGCTTTATAGTTTCTGAATCAGTCCACTTCATGTTATTTATTTGCATAAATAACTACCAAAATAAAAACTTAGCAAACAACATAAACAATGACACGTGCGTGCTGTAAACAAGTCTGAACTTGCTACTCTACTAACCATTTACATGGGTCGACTAGGCGGTAAAGTGTACGGTAGAGTAGAGTGGACACCGGGGTGGGGGAAGGAAAGTGGTAGAGTAGCTTGCCCCCGGTGGTAGCTGCTCTACTCTACCAAATTTTAGTACTCTACTCTACCAATGCTGTCTACATCAGTATAGTTAGTGGGATAGTTAGTACTCTACCGCGCTACTCTACCGAATACTCTACCCGTGTACAAGAGGCTTTAGGGTTGGCGGTAATTAATTACAGTAGTGATGGATGGACAAGGCATTACGTGACAGCCTTGTAATAATTACTGATTAATTATTCCTTCACGTGCTGATAACTTCGTGGCGTGTCCTGTTATCTAGGTGTTCTCGTTTTTGATTAACGATTTTGAAGGTATTCTTTTCACACTTGTTTCATCTCTCACCACCGCAGTATACTTACCTAAAAACGTGTGGGTCTAGGGATGAACCTGGACAAGACCATAAGGTCATGTTGAATGACCTTGTGATCCCAGAACCAATTTCCGTCGAAGGAATAACACTCGAAGTTGTCCAAGAATACATCTACCTCGGACAGGTATAACAGCTAGGTAAAGACAACTTCGAGCGGGAAATTGCCAGAAGAGTGCAGCTTGGCTGGGCAGCATTTGGGTAAATGCGTCAAATCCTCACGTCGCTACTGCCGCAGTGGCTAAAAAGTCGGTTGTATTTTAATCAGGGCGTTCTTCCAGTCTTAACCTACGAAACCGAAACGTGGAATATGACAGTCAAGCTGGCCCACCGGAAAGGTCTTTGCTTAGGATCTCGCTAAGGAATGAATCCGGAACGAGGTCTTGCGGCATAAAATAATATTGGACAATTTCTAACCAAAGTGATAGATATTGCCCAAAACTTAAACAAGCTGAGTTGATAGTGGACCATGCCCGGGTCGACGGCGCGTCGTGTTCCACGCGCGCCTCAAAGAGCGTCAGCAAATAGCGGGGCCCCCTCTCAGCCTGCCGGGGTCGCGGGATTTTATTTCCTCACCGTGACCCCGGAACATAAAGGGCTATTGAAGGACACCAGTGGATTTTAGTCAGTACAAGTCTGACAGTCCCTCCCGCCCTGCCCGGGGTGGGAGGACTCACTTGATGATTTTACCACGATAAAAAAAAAAAACTGAGTTGATAGTTGGCTAATTATGTCGATCTTACAATTTACAACTATTATAAATGCCAAGTGAGGATCATGGATGGATTAGATGTTTGTCACTCTTTTATACAGAAACGGTGAAACTATTTTGATGGCACTTGGCACACAGATAGTTGATAACATCGGTTAACAAATAGGATGCATTTTATACCAGTGTTTCGATGATGTGGAATAATTTTCGATTTATATGCAGGCGAAACCACGAGCAAAAACTAGTTGAGTTATAAATGTGCGTTCACCTTTCTCTTTTTTGATTCACAATTAAAAAGGATTAAACTGTGAGCAGTGGTGGCCCAGTGGTATCGGTCCCGACTTACGAGTTGTAGGTCGTGGGTTCGAACCCCGCAAGGCGCATTACTTTGTGTAAATTATTTCATCACCACTACTCTAAAAACGGTGAAGGAAAACATCGTGAGGAAACCGGCATGTCCTAGAACCAAAAATTCGAAGACATGTGACATCTGCCAATCCGCACTGGGCCCGCGTGGTGGATTATGGCCCACTCCCTCTCACAGAGAGGAGGCCTGTGTCCCATCAGTGGTAACATTATAGGCTGATGATGATGATGATGAAATTGACATTTCATGTTGGCTTAATCTCGTGTAGACTGTTGGTTGTATTATTATTTTCCTTATTTACACATTTTTATGATGGCCGATGGGGCCGTAAGGTTCTCGAATGGAGACCATGCACCGACAAGTGCAGCGTAGGACGTCCACCCACTAGGTAGGTAGACGATCTTATGAAGGCCACAAGATCACGCTGGATGCAAACCGTTTCCAACATTGGAAGTCTATAAGGGAGGCCTATGTTCAGCAGTGGACGTCTTACGGCTGATATGATGATGATGATTACTTTTCATTCTATTCTGAATGAAAAGTAATCAAAGCTGCGAATGAATGATCTCTTTATTTAGAAGAACATCAGTCCAATGAAATCTCATGTTCTGTTCACGACCTCGCAGACTGTGCAATAACTACAAGAGACGCTTCTTGCTTCAAGTAACACTGCTTTTGCTTAGAATTGCACCCGCCATGTCTCGTGTTATGATCTTGAAGCAGGGCCGCGCCGAGCCCTGGCAGCGCCTGTGTGCAAAATCCATGAAGCGCCTCTTTTTTTGGTTGCGTTTCAACATTTGTTTTTATTGAAACGTAATATTGTCTACTACCTATATTTATTACTACCTATATTTAATAGTAGCTATTGACCGCAGATACCCCCTCCCCCCACCCTTAATATTTTATGTCACGGATTTCCGCAAAGCAAAGCCGGATTTAAGAACTTAATACATGTATAATTTATTTAACTTTGCCCCACACTGTATCTTGGGTGCGTTTACAATCATTGAAATTCACACACACAGACACTCAGACCCGAATCAACTACTTGCAGGTCATCCTATATTTGTCCCGTGCGGGAATCGAACCCGTGACTCGCAGAGCAACAACCGCTCGCTTGCTCAGCCAGTACGTCAATCATGCATCGGCTATACCTATAAATATTGTTAGTATAATCTTTATAAATGATAATACTGATGTTTCTTCTGCGTTTTAAATGACCTCATAAAGCAATACACCTGTGCTTTATGAGGTCATTTAAAACGCAGAAGAAACATCAGGGTTTTTGTAAAATATTGTATAGGAAAGTACAGACGCCAGCACATCAAGCTACTACAATCTGTCAGATTTCTTTAATAGAATTTCAACCTTATCACAAGAGTAGAAGATTAATGTCTGATTGGTAAAATCTGGCAGATTCGGGTAGGTTGACCTGCTGGCGACTGTACATAAAAAGTACATGCCCTTGCTTTTATTAAAGCATTTTTTATCAGTTTTAACACCTTCATCGGTTCTGTTTCGACGCAACTTCTATGATTCCTTAGTAGTAAACGGTAGAGCCGTGTAATATTTTGCTTATTTTAGAAGTGTTCATCACGTGTTTATCACGTTCTTCCTCTCGTCTTCTTTTCGTCTTCTTTTGCTCAACACACAAACAACACATAATCTTTATCTTTTTTTTTCTTGTTCAGTATCACTTATCGTGAAAACACTTTAAAATAATCCGTAACACACCAACTAAGTATTGTAATTAGTGTTAGAACTCAAACTTATTTTTAAGGGGAATGCTCCAACCAGCCCGCGAAATTCAAATTTTCTTACGTTTTTTTGCAATTTGCAGGCCAGTGACATGTTGTAACTTTATCAAAATATGAATTGCGGTAATAACAAGTATAATTTTAAATATAAAAATTATCAAAACATTCGCTACACCTCTCACATAGAAAAGCTGCATCTTGTTAAAATCTCCGAAATCTAACTTAGATGCAGCTTTTCTATGTGAGAGCTGATGGAGCGAATGTTTTGATAATTGTTATATTTAAAATTATACTTATTATTACCGCAATTCATATTTTGATAAAGTTACAACATGTTACTGGCCTGCAAATTGCAAAAAACGTAAGAAAATTTGAATTTCGCGGGCAACATCGACGCAATCACCTTAATATAATTATAAAACACGGGACGTTCATTCAATGAGCACCCAGCACCCACTTTGCATAAAATATTTCTAATTGTTTAATAGGTACCGCTGGTTAAAATCACGGACTCGCCGCCGCGCCTCTGTCTCCTTATCGCATCACGTTGCGTATATAAACTCATGCTCCACAGCTCGCCTTTGTAATATAATAGTCAGCTATTTTATTGACTGCGGCGATTCTTTTGATTTTAAAACGCAGACGCAGCGCTTGAAGTTTGTATGGGTAAACTTATGCCCGAAATATAAACAGTGGGTCAATTCAAATAGTACTTATGTCTTGGGAGACTTGTATCTACCTACTTATCGATACTGAGGTATAATGTATGTTGTTATGTGAAAAAATAATTTCATTAATTAGCTTTCGCATTTCATCCGGCGCCCATATAGTCCTGGCGCCTGTGTGCGCCGCACACATCGCACACAGGGGCGGCGCGGCCCTGTCTTGAAGCAAGCATAACTTGTGGGGAAGCCATAAGCCTCAATTCGAACATCTATTCATAAAATGATCTCACATAAATATCATCAATAATTTTAATCAGCTGTGATTACAAAAACAACCGCCTTCTAAAATCACCACAAAAAGTCATATTTAACTTATATTTTAGAAGTCGGTGGCTTTGTCTTTTTTTCAATACTTTGTCACCGAGATTTTTATTTTAGTCTTTTTATTTCAAACGTTCAAAATACATCCCAAATTCTCGTCAAATATTACGTATTTTACCACCAGGATTTGGGTTTCTTAGTACCAGTATCTAATAACATCGTCCAAGTACACAACGAGAAACGCTCATAAAATAGAAACCACTAAACCAAACTGAATGATATTTTTATGGATCCCAATGACAGATAAATACTACATCGAACAAAAAAAGAAACATCAAAATCGGTCTCCCAGTCGTAATTTACGAGGTAACTAACAAAAAAATACAGTTAAATTGAGAACTTCCTTCTTTTTTTGAAGTCGGTTAAAAATACTACCAACCAATCACACATCAGCATAAGGTTTGACAGAAGATGAAATTGATCAGGCGTTCAGAAACAGAGTGTTGTTTGAGTAATGGCGGCAAGCGTATCAACTTTTCTGTTGTCCTAGTTTTCCCGATCGATCGAACTTTTCTACCGTTTAAACACGGTTATAAAGATTGAGGATAGTTATAAACTCAAGGATTATATTTAAGCTAAGTTCCTTCGTTTTTGTTGAAAGAGTGTCCATGGAGTTTATTGCTCATTCTTCGCCATAGAGATCTACGCTTTGGAATGGCACCTACGGTACTTTCACAGTTATTATGTTTGTCTTGTGACTTTTGATTTTTTTTTGTCTTTTTACAATTCAAAAGTACCTGTAGCTGGCCTACTCAATATAAATGATTTGATTTTGATTTTAGGGTTCTGTTTGTCTGTCTGTCCGTCCGTTTGTCACCAGGCTGTATCTCATGATCCGTGATAGTTAGACAGTTGAAATTTTCACAGATGATGTAATTTTTTATGAATGTAAAGTAGCTTTTAACATCTAAATTCATTAGCGACCATAGTTAACAATAATTTTGTCTATGTCGCTATAACAAAAAATACTGAGACAGAATAAAATGAATATTTAAGGGTCCCATTCAACAAATGAGACTTGTTTGCTCATTTTCGACGCTGACATTAGCGACGCGTACTACGTCTAAGCCGGAAACACATTATTAACACCCGACGCCACCCGATGTAACGTGATGCGTGTTGGGTCAAATCAAATGTATTGTTTTCTATGACCAGAATCACACTATGAACACCCGACGCGACGACACGCGCTCACTGCACATCGGGTGTCGACACGTTGCGTCGCGTGGCGTGTTAAATAATGTGTTTCCGGCTTTACTTCACGTCCATGCCTTTGGCCGCTATCCCACTGGCGCTTTACAAGCGTTGACGTCATCGTCGCGTCTGCTCAGCGTCGACGCCGCGCAGACGCGACGTTAATGTTTCGTCATCGCGTGGCAAGCGTTGACGTCCGCTAAGGCGACGTCAACGTCGCGCTCACAACACTGGCCAACAAACGCTAACGTCGCCTTCAGCGGACGTTAATGATTGCCACGCGACGACGCGACCTCAACGTCGCGTCGACGCTGAGCAGATGCGACGTTGATGACGTCAACGTCGCATCTGCTCGTTAATCGCCAGTGGGATAGCGGCCTTTGTGTGCGGTTACCTTTATAGCGTGGGCCGGCGAGCGCCGAGCGGTTAGATCAAAATATAGAAATGTTTGAAAGACACCACAAAGCGCTGCCAGTGGCAAATTCGTCTACTTACAAAGTAACTAATGTCTTATTCGCGCCGCCGGCTTCTCTCACCACTTAGACCAAAGAGCACTAGCTAGTGGTATAATTCCATTAGTCTTCAACAGTGTTACAGGAACAGCCGCACTCGGAAACACTTTAATAATTCATTCGATAGATTATTATTCAACGAGCTTCTACTGAATCCATTACGTTCGGACAAGACGTTAAATTATGTAATTGTTTTATTGTTTATTTTTCTCTTTGCTTTTAAAATTCTTTTGTTTATTGTAAGTATTGTCTTTGGTGTATGTTTCCTTTTCTTGTTTACTTTTAATGGACTAGTAAGCATGGGAACAGTGCATCTACCTATCACAATCTGTCAAATTTTCCTAATCAAACATGAACCTTCTACATTTGCAATAAAGCTGAAAATGGGTTAAAGAAATTTGACAGATTGGGGTAGATTGATGAACTGGTGATGATGATTGTTGACATCATGTACAAAACTGTATCACACAATGCGTCAAAATGTACTTATTACTATAATAATTACCATAGTTAATGAGCACACAATCGGTCTTTCCTATCACCGAATTAATTAATTAATTAATTATGCTATTAAACGATAGGGTTCCCCAAGAGTGAAGTCAACCTTGCCAATTAATTAGTGTGCTATAAGAAATTAAACCGACCGTCAAAGTAAATAGAGACTATTCTTACACAATATGGCTTCTTAATCAGCCTATTAAGCGTTTTCACGGTTAAACGACTAATTCTTGAGACGGTTTTGTAAATAGGTAAAGAAAATTAAGAAGGTATATACCTACTTTGACCTTGGGAAATAAAGCCGTTGAAATCGGATAAATCGTGTCAAAAGTTTAAGCCAATTAAGTATATCAATTGGCTAAAACATCTGGTGTACTGAATCGGAAGGTCGCAGGTTCAAGTCCTACTCGCAATAGCCGCAACCTTTTTTTTCTTTCCACAAAAAAGCTGTATAATTTACGACGCGAGCGTTTTTGTATAAAATTATTAAAATTATACATAGATACCGAATGCATTCAAAATTGCATTTGCTCCTTATTTAAATCTAATAATTTCAAATCTATTTCAGTTTTTAAAAATAAACACGTATTTTGGTCTTTAATAAATCAGTGAATATTCACATAATAAGTATATAAAGCGCATGTACTCTCGAGAGTGTGGGCTTGTGAAGTCAAGACGCACTAAAAATGATACCACGGCATGACGTATTGTAAATTTTAAAAGCGTTTTATCATAATCAGTTTCTATTTACTTAGCAAAAGAAAAAATACGGCTGTAATATTTTTTAACAATTTAAGTGAATAACATTTTTAAATACTAGCCGATTACTACACAACCAAAAACTAATACACAAGCTTCCGAAAACCACACACTTAATAATTTCACCATAACAGGCCATAGACACAGTATGACATAGGTATTTACTACACAGTTCCCGCTACCCTTCCGTAAATCATCCCTTATAATACCAGGGGCTTAAGCTATCTGTCAAAGGGCCGACCACTTACCGTGTAATAACTTTACTAGGGAATTATATGGTAATTAATTATACCTAGTGACTTCTTGGGATCATTTTAGACAGGCATATTGTTGGCCTGATCTTTTTATCTCGTGTCAACACGAACTATTCATGTATAATTTTTGCACTGCTGAAATAATTATGAGCAAAGCTGTTAAGAAAAGTTTAATTTTCATCAATAATGATACTTTTACACTAGACGAAACTGAAATCGCAAAAAAAAAAAAATTATAATTATACATTTTCCACAATGTTAAATACAACAAAGGATTTTTTTACACGTTGAGTCTATTACCAGTCTAAACACACAGGTCAGGTCTAAACACCTTGATACGACTTGCTTACAGTGCGGCTAAAAAAAGTATAGACTTCCTTGTCGGGCAGAAGGCATAACTTTAACTTTTCTTTTTTAGATGAATTTCTTGCAACCAAAAAAAGGATTTGAGTTTCTTAAATGTCACAGAGTCTATAAGCCTTGTACCGCCACAAAGGAAGTTTTATTACAAGTGTATAGACCTTGTATGTACCACAGGAATGGAAAGTATAGAAAAAATCACTGCCGCAGCGAATATGTTAAGAGGTTTACACGAAAAACTTTCAAAACTTCATGCACCTTCGTTTCGTGAAGATAGCGCAACTCACCGCATGTCAGACAATGTCAAAGAAACAAACGTTCCGCAGGTAATCCGGTTACATTAAAGCCGGATTTACATTACGAAACTAGTTGCATGAAAGTACTTTCATGACACTACTTTCACCATTAATTTCACGTGTAAACGTTCAGTTTTACAATGCATGCATTACTTTCGTGACACTGAATTACTTTCGTGCCATGCGCATATTTTTTGTGAAACTAGTTTCATGCAACTACTTTCATCATGTAAATACGACGCGAAAGTACTGTCGCGACAGCACCTGCGCTGAGAGGACGTGTGGTATTTGAAATTAAAATGATTTTTACCCATTCGAAAGTAATTTGCATAGCTTTTAGGATCATCTGCTAATTCAGAGATTAACTGTGTTGCACCCAGATGCTTTTTTTCAAGTTTTTGCCTCGAGTAATTCCATAATGGGACTAGACAATGGAACTAAAGACGTTGGTGGATTTATCAACGTCTTTTTTCCGAGATAAATTTTATATTTATTTTTTATTTTATCATTTCTACAACGACGTCTTGCATCATAAATGAAATACAGCTTTGATCTTGACAGGGCCAGTATCTCCGCGATACTGGTAATTTCACGACACTAAAATTTAAACGAAAGTACTTTCACATGTGCTGAAACTAGTTTCACGAAAGTAGTTTTATCATGCATGACACTACTTTCGTAATGTAAATGCGGCTTTACATAGCAAATGTGCCAAACTACACTCGTAACAAGTTTTGTTGAATTTTATTACTTTTCTGTTCGGTGAACGTCACTGGAGATTCTTATCTCAAGACTCTGCATATTATGTATCACTTATTTAATTCTTTCTTTGTTTCTCTAGTTTAAATTCGAAAATTCAACACAGGATTGAATATTTAAAATTATGAAGTACGATAGTATACCTGCAAGCAAAATTGTGAAATCACTTACTCCGATTTCGCGCGATCTTGAGTACGTAATAACGAGTTAAGAATAATAATAAAAAACTTTTTGAAAAAAAGGGAACCGACTTCAAAACCAAACACAAAAAAACTATAAAATAACTTTTCTTTCGGAAGTCGGTGGCTTTGTTTTTTTTTTATTTCATTGACATAATTATGGCCACCGACTTCCGAAAGAAAAGTTATTTTATAGTTTTTTTGTGTTTGGTTTTGAAGTCGGTTCCCTTTTTTTCAAAAAGCTTTTTATTTTTCCCTTTTTAGTTGAGATAATCAACAACAAAAATCTTCATAAAATCGGCGTCTTTGAAAATCTACAATCCTATTAAGCAAAACGGATCTATGTAAGCAACTTCACGAGATATCCATTATTGTTATATACTAAAACCTTCCCCAGAATGTAACAAACACTTTTCTGAAAACTGCATCAAAATCGGTTCAGCCAAACGCGAGATAATTGCGGACAAACATGCAATCGTCCCTGAAAATCTACGATCCAAGTAAGCAAAACAGATCCACGCGGGCAACGTTACGGGATATCTATTAGTGTTATATACTAAAACCTTCTCCAGAATATAATGAACACTTTCCTGAAAACTAAATCAAAATCGGTTCAGTCAAACGCGAGATAATTGTGGACAAACATGCAATCGTCCCTGAAAATCTACGATCCAAGTAAGCAAAACAGATCCACGCGGGCAACGTCACGGGATATCTATTAGTGTTATATACTAAAACCTTCTCCAGAATGTAATGAACACTTTCCTGAAAACTGCATCAAAATCCGTTCAGCCAAACGCGAGATAATCGCGGACAAACATACATACATACATACATACATACAGGTCGAACTGAGAACCTACTTTTTTTTTTGAAGTCGGTTTAAAATGGCACTATTGTAAGGGATAATAATCTGTTAACTTTAAATTGATACCAAAATTCAAATCACGTCATTATTTAAAGAACTATCCCGGATCTATTTCAAATAAGTAATTTCCATATTTTTAATATTTCTGTGGTAATTTCATACTTTGGCTCGCTAGTGTAGTAGTATCAGCCTATAATGTTCCCACTACTGATGCTGTGACGAAACCTAGTCTCGTTGAGAGGACCCACTTTTAAGAATTCCAATACCTTCGTAAAATATTGTAGTTTATCATAACGAAATACACTACACATAATTACTTTTATCCCAGAAAAAGAGAGCTTGCAAAACCACGAGAAGAGCTAATAAAAACTTAGCTAAGCCTCTGCTCAGCTTAGATTTTACTATTTTAATACAATTTAAAAATAAAATAAAAAAATTAAATATTTATAGTCTCTACTTTAAATGTAAATTTTAAATCCTTACAAGCTGCAGTGGCTTTTCGGTTCTGAGAACTCTATTCATATCCTCTTAAGGACTAAAAATGAAAGATTCTAAGTTATCAAGTTAACATAAAACAATTTTACCCAACATTTCCTTCCTTCCTTTACAACAACATCGTAAACACAATTTCCCAGAACTGCTTTCAATATTAAGTTTGTAAAGTGCATCTCTTTGATGTTCCGCTAGTAGCAGCAAGTTTATCTAAGCTGCTCATTAAATTAAGTTAATTAAGGACTCGTTAATGAAGAGTTACTGCAGGCTCTATGTGGTTAAATGTGGATCTTTGAAGCTTGTGATCAATCTGTGGTTTACGCATCACCGCAATATTGTCTTGAAATCGTTCATGACTTTTCTTTTATTTCTACAAATTCAATTTTTTTTAAGTAACATCTGGTTTGAAAGCATTTTGACCGATATCAAATGGGAGGAGTTTCTCAATCCGAGAGATATTTTTTTAAGTGTGTACACCGATCAAGTAGACAAATAAATTTTAAGTAACGTACCTTAATCTTATTTACTGTATAATGTTTGATATACCTACAATTAATATTTATATCGACTTTAGCATAGGTCATTTCCCAGGAGTGAAAAAGAGCAGGCTAAAAAAAAAACTGGATTAACTTATAAGATAAAATTACCTCTTAGGATGTCACCAAAACTACAAGAAAAAGCTTATAATTAATTCAGCAATAAGTTCAAATTCGAAAGAACAATGCCCAAAACGTCCCCACCCTTGTAGCACTTTAAAACCTATGTCAATCGAAGGATCATAACCATCTTATCATTTTATTGTTCTACGGCGAAACTGAAATGTGCATCCGAAAAAAGTTATATCGACATGAAGGAACTGGATTCAGTCACAATACTATGTTCCCGATCACGATGGTTTTCTCTTTAATTATTACCGTAGAATGATTTTGTTCGTTCGTGGCTAATTAAGAAGCTCGCGGCTAAATAATTACAGCCGCACAGACCGATCATTCAGGTTAAGCCGCGCTTACCGAGGTCGGTCTGTGGATGGGTAACAATCTGCCATAGTAGTTTCCTCCGTGTCTCGGAAAGCACGTAAAGCCGTTGGTTCCGGCCATCATTGTAGATCTTTGACAGTCTTTACAATCAGAAGCTCTAAAATCTGACCACCATTCTTACCATGGGGTATCGTATTACCCAGTTACTGGGTTTTGGAGGCCCGATAGGCAGCCGCTCTATGTAAAATACTGATATTCAGCTGCATCTGGATTAACTGGAAGCCGACCCCAATATACACACATCAAAAGTGTCTAGGGATCAAGCATTTTTATGCGGATTTCTTGAGATTGAGATGTGGCTTTGTAATAAATTTATGATTTTATAAATTTATATGGATCCTTTTTGGTGCATTTCATAATTTGAATCAGGAACTGTAAATCAAATTCGAGTAAAAGATGAAAATCAGCTGTCAATATTTTCCCTATAAAAACATACAACGCATTGAAGACATTATTAGTGCTACTGTTTCCCTACTACTGATTAAAACCAACGTTATTATGGAGCGGCGACGTCATTTAAGCAGGGAAGAAATGCTCAGAGCCGTGGGAACGATAGAAGCTGGTTCCCGGCAACGTACTGTGGCTTTAGCTCTGAATACAAGTCAGAGTGTTATCAGTCGACTTTGGACACGTTACCGAAGCACTGGTACCGTGGCTGAGCGCCATGGAGGACGGTATCGCTGCACCACACGGAGACAAGACCGATACATTCAAATCTTAACTCGAAGAGCTCCAACAATAACCGCCATGATGTTAGCCGTGAGGCTTCATCACTCTTCAGGGAACTTAATTAGCGACCAAACAGTCAGAAACCGCTTGCATGAAGTGAACCTTCATTCCCGAAGACCGCTACGGGTACCACCTATAGCAATGCACAATCGTAGGATTCGATATCAATGGGCTCTTGAACACAAAAATTGGGCAGAAGAACAATGGCGTTTCGTGTGCTTTTCTGATGAGTCTCGTTTTGGTATGAGACCGGATACAAGACGTATACGACACTGGAGAACCCCTGGACGCCAACAGCGATTAAAATCCTGCCAGGAAGTCCATCCTTATAGTGGTGGAACCATCATGGTATGGGCGGGTATTTGGATCGGCGGAAGAACTGAGTTGATTTGGATCAGAGGCAACCTCAACGCTCAAATTTATGCTGAGACGATTGTATCAGACGTCATCGTTCCTCTACAAGTGCAAATCGGTCCCTTATTTCAGTTAATGCATGATAATGCACGACCGCACACCGCAAGAGTTGTAAGACAGACTCTCGCCGCAGCTAACATCAATGTCCTGCCCTGGCCTGCTCAGTCGCCAGACTTGAACCCGATTGAGCATGCATGGGATATGCTACAGAGAAGAGCTCTGCCGAATATGGAGGGTATCCAGTCGCAAGAAGACCTTTTTTTGTTGTTGCAACGAACATTCCACAGCGTGATTTGGATGAACTCATTTTGAGTATGCCAAACCGATGTTCTTGTGTTGTTAGTGTTCGCGGTAGAAACACGGATTATTAATTGTTTAAGTTACCCAATAAAATTTTAAAGAAAACTGTTATTTCAGTCTTTTTTTCGAACTTTAATGTTAGTGGTTCAAATGTCAAAAATCCCTTTATTAGGAAAATGGCAAATTTCTTTATGAATGCAAAGGTGACTTGGTTTATCGTTACTGTGACAAACGATAACACTTTATTTGATGAATCCTTAAAGAACATTTTAATTAATATCAATCAGGAGAAAAGTTATTGCAAAAATATATGTTGATCCCTAGACACTTTTGATGTGTGTAGTTGGGAAAAGGCTAGGATGGTGGTGGATAATATTGTTCGGAGTTTTCAAACAACTCTTTGGAATTATATGGTGACTTCCGCACGGAAACAACTCACGGAGCAGAAAAAAGTTCAATGAAGAATTCTAATGAATATCGTTATTGTGAAGTAACCATTGACCGTTTAAGAGTATTCAAATAAAACTATCTTTTTAAATACAAATAAAATCGTTAACTTTTTATCGCAACAAATACATTATTCGGTGTTTTCAGTGTCTATTTGCTATATTGTCCCAGGCACTGGCTAGCCCAACGAAATTCTCTTAATGCCTTCCAACCCTACAGTACCAAACGAAACTGACTGACTGACTGTCGAAAACCGGTTAGGTAGTCAAGAAAGTCAGGAGACCTTAAATTCCCCACAATTCTTCAGTTCATGAAACGCCTTTCCAAGCGTTTCTTTGAATTCTGCTGCAAACCCCTAATCGCATCGGCCGCCCGATACGACCCATCGCGTATTAGTACAAGTCGCTGGCCCAGGCATACCCTCATCACTCCGGGTACGTCGCAAGCGCGGCGGTAAGACCCTTTTTAAGGAATGGCTGGAGAAGCGCCACGGGCGGCGGCCTCACCTTTCGCTTGACGCAGGTCTTCACCGGATACATAAGTTTCGAGAGGTTCCTGTGTCTGATAGGGAAGGAACAATTGACTGGGTGTCATCACTACGAGGTTCGCTCGGAGGATATGGTGCAGGTCTACCCCGCTTGGGCAGAAAATCACCGTGTCCTCACGACGGCGATAGGCGTGCTAGCGAAGGAGGAGGCAGGCGCCGTGAGGGACAGGACAGCTCGATCTCACAACCAAAAAATGTATTTGTGGCGATGAAAAGTTAACGATTTTATTTGTATTTAAAATGATATTTTTATTTGAATACTGTACTCTTAAAAAACGGTCAATGGTTACTTCACAATAACGATATTCATTAGAATACTTCGTTGAACTTTTTTCTACTCCGTGAGTTGTTTCCGTGCGGAAGTCACCATTTAGTTCCAAAGAGTTGTTTGAAAACTCCGACTTAACTGGTTAATACGATACCCCATGGTAAGACTGGTGGTCAGACTTTAGAGATTCTGACTGTAAAGACTGTCAAAGAACTACAATGATGGCCGGAACCAACGGCTTTACGTGATTTCCGAGGCACGTAGGAAACTACAATGACAGATTGTTACCCATCCACAGACCGACCTCGGTAAGCGCGGCTTAACCTGAATGATCAGCCTGTGTGGCTGTAATTATTTAGCCGCGAGCTTCTCAATTAGCCATGAATGAATGAAATCATTTCACGGTAATAATTAAAGAGAAAACCATCGTGATCGGGAACAAAGTATTGTGACTGAATCCAGTTCCTTCATGTCGATATAACTTTTTTCGGATGCACATTTCAGTTTCGCCGTAGAACAATAAAATGATAAGACGCTTATGATCCTTCGATTGACATAGGTTTTAAGGTGCTACAAGGGTGGGGACGGTGTCCATACATTTTTGAACCTTGTTCTTTTTACAAGCCGCTTTGAAGTATTAAGTAAGTTTTAAGATTACTATCAATTTTTCTATTTAGGTAACAAAATAAGTAGTGCAATTATAATATTTTCTAAAAGCTTAGCAAAACATAATTTTATCCGCAATTCCTTTTCAACAACATCGTAAACACAGTTTCGAGGAACTGCTTTTAAGAAGTGCATCTCTTTGATGTTGCGCTAGTAGCAGCAAGTTTATCTAAGCTGCTCGTTAAATGAACTTAATTACGGCGGTCCCATTCACTGTGACTTGTTAATGAAGAGTTACTGCAGGTTCTATGTGTTTAATTGTGAGCCATTCATTTAAAGTCAGTGATAAATCTGTAGGCCTTACCTTAATTGAAGGACACTATTTTCCATCACATTCTGAAGGTACTTCGAGGGGGTAATTCCTAATCCATCACGTCTTTATCCCCGAAGAATTAAGCTGAGGTCTACTTAATAGCATGGTTTTTAGACTGTGTTGACACCCACATATTATTATTTCGAGTTATCGGGGTCGCGGGAGTGTCTCATCAGGTATCCGTGACCCTGGAACATAAAGGGCTAATGAAGGATCACCGTGGATTTTAGTCAGTACGAGTCTGACAGTCCCACCTGTCCCACTCTGGGCGGGAGGATTCTTTTGATGATATAACCACGATAAAAAAAAAACGACTTATACTTACAACGTGTAACGTTAAATGCGCAAAACCTCTCGTGGGGTAACTCAGCCCATGTTACTGAACAATGTTTGTTCTAAGACTTTTGGAAAAAAAAAAAAAAAAAAAAAGTAAAATGGTTTTTCATACAAAATGAGAAATTGATCGGGCCCATCAGTATGAAAAACCATTTTATTTTTTTTCCAAAAGTCTTAGAACAAACATTGTTCAGTAACATGGGCTGAGTTACCCCACGAGAGGTTTTGCGCATTTACCGTTACACGTTGTATATGAGCCACAGGGGACAATACGCTCAACAATTCCCCTTCCAGACATGAATCTACATATCCCATGGCTGCTACAGAGGTATTCCGTAACATTTTGCCTGACCAGGGAAGCGAACCCAGCTAGGACTTCATGCTAAGCAGTCGCGCTTTCGGCTACTGGACCAACGAGGCAGTCTGTCCATTATAGTCAGTAGGTATGTTTGAAAAAATACGTAATTGTCTTCTTTATTCTATTTAGTTTACGTTTTTTTTTAAAGTTTATAAATAAAGTAAATGTAAATATCCTTTTAATAAAAATGATCAAGATGAGTCTGAGAGTGCTTTGTGACTTAAGAATCGTAATAACTATGATGACGCGTAGCTTCGGACGCTTCATGGCCTAGTAGTTCCAGTGAGGAAACGAGATGGCGCTAGATGACTTGTATTGCTCTGTCTCTTTCCCACACTGGAACTAATCTGGCTGTATGACGGTATGGTATGCCACCTGATTCTGACAGATAATGAAGTTTCTGTTAGTGTCCAATATGTTATTGGTTGCAATAACTGTAATATCCTACTAATATTATAAATACGAAAGTTTGTGAGGATGTATGTATGTGTATGTAGGTATGTTTGTTACTCTTTCACGCAAAAAACACTGAACAGATTTGGATAAAATTTGGTACACATATAGTTTATAACCTGGATTAACACATAGGATAGTTTTTATCCCGATTTTATGTTCCCGTGGGATAATTTTCGAGTTGTAGCGGGTGAAGCCGCTGGAAACAGCTAGTACTCAATAAAACACACAATGGATGATGTTTGTAGTTTTGGTGTACAATAAAGTATATTCTATTCTAATGGAGTTTTATACAATCCTATATTATTCTCTTTGTTCTTAATATTAATTAATCTTTAAACAATGTTCCCTGAACACTGGTAAAAGGGGCGAATGCCCTTCAGTCATTGACTACCATTGTGTCTCAGTCGTTTTTATCTGGCTGTACCCACGCCTAAAGGCATACAGCATTTAGTTTAAGATGTAATGACAGTTTTACCACCGTCTGTACTTGATTCGCGTTTTGTTCCCATTGACAAGTGTTGTACGCGTTTAGTTTTGCTTGATACTATTATATTGCGATAACTCGACCTTGCATTTCACCATAATGTGACTGTCTGTCATGAAGTTTTTAATTCAGAATAGGATATTTATTTTAAATCACCAAGTGCATCTGGGCCGCTTGGAAACACATTAAATCTTTAATTTATTACCCGACAGCCAATAAACAACAGAACGCTCATACTTATTTTGGAGAAGTAGAACAAAAAACTATTCAATTGCTTTGCAAAGCATAAATCCTTTATTCTTAAAAACTATTGACAGACGTTAACTGATATTTTAGAAGAATTCTAAAGAAACAATCTTACATCTTAGCTTATCTGCACACGTGTTTGTAATTTGAGTTTCACGAAATGGCCAAAACGATCCTTTTAGAGCAATTGAGACGGGCACAGCACAAAAACAAAAGAGATATTCGGGCTAACAGCCCTCATAAACATGCCACGGTGTCGTGGGAATTCCGAAGGGCTTGGCGAGTCCCTTAGCAGGTACCTAGCTGGACTGAGGGGACGCTGATGATTACTCAGGGCAGTGGGGCTTGGAACGTCTTGAGGGACACACGGGTGGACCCGGGGGAAAAGTTCAGGAGATTCGGTTTGAGACGCCCGACATGCGGGACGCGATATTATCGAGGTGTTTGATTAAGTAATATTTGATACGTCGAGTATCAATAGCTGAAGTAAGTGTTAGTGGTCGGTGGAACGCGAGAAGATGAATCCAGAAGGCGGCCTGATGTTGGTGATCATACAGGTGGTAGCTGAGCAGCGGTCCGTAAGTGAAATACAGACAAATCCTCTTCTTTAAGCACTTGGTAAGTGTTAATTATAATTAACTTTATAGTAGCAGTTTGGAGGAGACGCAGAGTGGCTGCTGATAATCATTTATTTCAGTATGGCGGGCGGAGCGGAGATTTCACATTATTATATTTTATATTATTATCTCATATATTATTTGTCCTGATTCCGTAACCTCACAGTAATTTGTCATTGGCGTTTGGTTAAAGGGCACGGGGAAGCCTTCGCTACACTGAGTACAAGGACTCACACGCCAATGACGCCTGACTTATAATGACTACTTGACGAATGTACCACGTATCAAAGGCAGAACCATGTTCTTAATTCAACTACTCAAATTATATTCTTCCAGCCAAGCTATTATGTGCCGATGGCAGGTATTTGCAACTATAACAAATATTGCTATTTGTTCAGCAAAATAACCAAATGCTGTTGATGATTACTGTCTCCTTGCAGCCTAGCCCAGAGACATTGCGGGTGGTTGATGGATGTACATTTCTAGCTGTGGGGGTAGGCTTCACCAAGTACTGGGTTACCATTTGGATAACTCCGTTCCAAAGGAACGCTAGATTTAGCGGCTGTGTCTCGTTATTAAACCGGCCGCTGGTAGGCCTATATCTGAATCGTCATTATTTAACGAGACACACCTGTCGATAAGGGCAGATTTAAATGTGAAATGAATGGAGTGCCGATGACATCCACTTCAGCATTCAGCAATACAACCGCAATATGCTCTGTTACAGGCCGAGTCCACGGTACGCTTGAGCAACTTGATTATTATTAGAGAAAGGGGATAGGCAGCCGTAAGGGTGAACTATTTGAACGCGTGTGTACTACTATGGAGATACAAAACTTGTCTTTTTCAATGGCAGTGAATTCACGACTCACTGCCTCAGGATTGGAAAGGACATGTATAACGTGCTTAGGAAACGTTCGCTGTTAGTGTTCGTAGCAGAGTCCTTCGCAGGGTAATGCTGGTAGGACTAACAGTAAACGCACGCCGGGTAAACGTTGTAAAACAATACCATGTTGTATAACATGGAATTGTTTGCGTTTGCATAGCGGCATCCAGTACATTGGAATCAAATAAGTTAACGTAACCGTAATCATCTATGATTCCCTTAAGCGCAAGCGTGACGTTTCCTTTTATATTATATCTTTGCTGTCCTCTTGCCTTACTAGCTTCATAATTATTATTTGTTTTGTTAATATGACTTGATATTATTCATGTATTTATTGTGAACTCTCAGCACTAACTTACTTTGGTCCCCTCCCCTTGCTGAGAGTTCAGTCCTCTCTGTCCTGGCGGAGGTCGCAGTATGTCAATGGAACGTGCGCCACGGAGGTTGGGCGGAGGCGGGGCCCTACCTCGGCCCCCCCAGGGGGGGGGCCCCAACTTTCATATTTTCCAGTATATTAATGATATTTAGGAAAAACGAAAATTTTATCAGCCTAGGGTATTTTATGAACAGTCACATGTGGTGCCGTGACCAGGATTCTCGTCATTAAATGTACTGATTCATTTCAGTGCAACGAGAAAGAACAATTTATGGGTTACTACAATAATAACACAACGTAATAAGTTTAAACATTCTGATAATCATTACTGAATGTTCTAACACTGATGACGGGTTCAACTCCCGCGTAATCTATCACTTAATGTGTTAGAGTTCCTCACGTACAAACGAAAGTAACAACGTAATTTTATTTTCCTAGCGTTCGAGAGACTGTTTTAAATAACAGTGATTACTTTTAGTTTGATCACCATTTATTGAATGAATCAAATATTGGTATCGGGTTCAACTCCCGCGTAATTTATCAATTGATGTGTTATATTTTGACACAAAAATAACACGACACAATTTGTATCACTCATAGCGGGTTCAATTCCCGTGCAATTTTAAAGAGAGTGAATAGTTTCAGTTGCATTGGAAACAATACAACGGCGTAATATTAGAAATTGTGAGAAACAATTGTGGAGTATACATTTTAGGAGCTGTAATAAATTACAGTTGATTAGATGTAATGGTCTGACGATGGATTCTTCAACCATTGACAGCGGGTTAAATTCCTGCTTGATTTATTTGCTGTTGATGAACTTACGCTACTGTGTCAATGATCTGGTTAGACACAATAGCTGATGAGTGATAAAGTTTCTGTGTCGCGGCTTGTGTTCTAGGTTCTCAGAGAAATTGTTGGTCGGAATCATATGCCAAGAGGCAATTTTGAACTACATGAAATGAGTATTTGTCAGACTTACTGTGCTACTTTTTACAAGGGTTCAAGTTCAACTCCCTGTTGACGTAAGTTTGATATCCGACAAATACACTAATTGATTATGAAATGAGCTTGTAATTACACGTGTGTTTGTGCGTATGTGTCACGATATAATTGTGATGCGCGAGTTTATACAGAAAGAAGCATGCAGCTTGAAGATTACAATTGATTTACTAGTCATTAAGTGTCACCGTAAGAGATTAACCTTTCAGACTCTAAGAAATAAGCCATATAGATGTATAGATACTCGTGTGGTCTAATTTCGAATTCCAGGTTGCTTGAGACTTCGCTGGGCTGTCACTTCCCTTTGTCTTAGCGTTTGGGTTACGCGTAAGCACGAGTCAAATGTAGCCGACATCTGCGGACTTCCAGGGCCGCTGTGTTGACGTCAGCGTGACTCCTTTCACGAAGCTAAGTTTCACTTTTATTATACTTCACAGTTACACGATGTCACGTGGTTTGACCATTGCAGTAAAGGTACGCGTAGTATTGTTTTGAATTTTTAGACAATGCACCCAGCAGACAAAGGACCCTCCCTACAAGGGAAAGTTGATGTGAACCAAATATGAACATTTCGTCGAAACGATTGGCGCAGTGGCTAAGTTGTCCACTATTGCGCGGCGTGTCGCGGGTTCGATCCCCACACGGAACAAATATTTGTGTGATTTGCGTGATCGGCGGGTCTGGGTGTTTGTGTGTGTGGGTAACTGTGTTTTTGGATGTACACGCGATACAGTAGAAATCCCTAGTGTGGGGCAAAGGCAATTTGATTATAAGAAACGATTGATTTTCAGTAATCAGATTTATTTTGTTACAACATAGAGAACCAGTAATTGATTGACCAATCTGGGATGCCTATATTTTTAAGTTAAAGGAAAACCTAATTCTTTAATTATTGATGTACACGAAGTGATCTTCGAGTGAAATAGCGGAAAGTAAGATTTATTTATGTTGATGACACTACGGTTGACGCATTGGCTGACCGACCGATTGGTTTGCTGAGTGTAACGGGTTCGATTCCCGCATGGAACGAAGATTTGTAATTAACTGCAGGCAGTTGTTCTACATATGGCTGTTTGGGTATACGGATTTGGATGTACATCCACAGTACGTGAATGCATCCACGAAGGAGGAGTAATCCTTGATGTGGAGCGACGCATTGTTGCGAGAAAAGCGTGCACATATTAAATAGTACACGTTACAGAACATGCTCATTTTCTGATAAAATCTCCCGCACTAGTAAAAACACAGGACTGATCCTTCCTCTCACTAACGGAGGGGGGAGGCTGATTGGGATTAAAAATAATTATAATAACGTGTAGGTGATAAATTATTTAGATTACACAACATTAGTTTTCTAATATGAATTCTCAATTCTAGTTGGAACCCTGGAACTGCTCTATCCTCTTAGAATCGGAGGGGGGCAACTAATTGGAATAAAAATCTAATATGTCTATGTGCGGACTATTTCAGCCACCGGATACAACAGCGAGCAGCGTTTTGAGCTCGCTCAGCGTTGAGGAAAGGCCTCTGTCCAGCAGCAGCTACGGTAGGCTGAATTAAGAATGAGGGAACACCGTAGAGGTAGCGTCACTCACAAATACTCCTGAAAGAGACTCTGGTATGTAAATCAACATTATAAGCATGCACAGGTCTTTTGAAATAAATTGGTTCGCGGTTTAATATACCTACAATTTAAATACAACAGAGTATTTTACTGGAGGACCATTTCGAAATTAATTAATTACATTTATGATTGAAGATGCTTATGCAAAATAACTCTTTATGGAAAACTGTGCATCTTATTAGATTCGTGTTCCAGCTTGAAAACTTATAGTAACAGGTTTATATCAATATTAGTAGTGGGTGTGCGCAAATAGTATCATACCGTCATGGAAATGCACAGGTTTACCCTAATGTGAAAGCTCATCCGCTGAACTGCGTCACGCGTCTTCTTTTCAGAGGGGGGAATGTGACTGTCTGTCATGAAGTTTTTAATTCAGAATAGGATATTTATTTTAAATCACCAAGTGCATCTGGGCCGCTTGGAAACACATTAAATCTTTAATTTATTACCCGACAGCCAATAAACAACAGAACGCTCATACTTATTTTGGAGAAGTAGAACAAAAAACTATTCAATTGCTTTGCAAAGCATAAATCCTTTATTCTTAAAAACTATTGACAGACGTTAACTGATATTTTAGAAGAATTCTAAAGAAACAATCTTACATCTTAGCTTATCTGCACACGTGTTTGTAATTTGAGTTTCACGAAATGGCCAAAACGATCCTTTTAGAGCAATTGAGACGGGCACAGCACAAAAACAAAAGAGATATTCGGGCTAACAGCCCTCATAAACATGCCACGGTGTCGTGGGAATTCCGAAGGGCTTGGCGAGTCCCTTAGCAGGTACCTAGCTGGACTGAGGGGACGCTGATGATTACTCAGGGCAGTGGGGCTTGGAACGTCTTGAGGGACACACGGGTGGACCCGGGGGAAAAGTTCAGGAGATTCGGTTTGAGACGCCCGACATGCGGGACGCGATATTATCGAGGTGTTTGATTAAGTAATATTTGATACGTCGAGTATCAATAGCTGAAGTAAGTGTTAGTGGTCGGTGGAACGCGAGAAGATGAATCCAGAAGGCGGCCTGATGTTGGTGATCATACAGGTGGTAGCTGAGCAGCGGTCCGTAAGTGAAATACAGACAAATCCTCTTCTTTAAGCACTTGGTAAGTGTTAATTATAATTAACTTTATAGTAGCAGTTTGGAGGAGACGCAGAGTGGCTGCTGATAATCATTTATTTCAGTATGGCGGGCGGAGCGGAGATTTCACATTATTATATTTTATATTATTATCTCATATATTATTTGTCCTGATTCCGTAACCTCACAGTAATTTGTCATTGGCGTTTGGTTAAAGGGCACGGGGAAGCCTTCGCTACACTGAGTACAAGGACTCACACGCCAATGACGCCTGACTTATAATGACTACTTGACGAATGTACCACGTATCAAAGGCAGAACCATGTTCTTAATTCAACTACTCAAATTATATTCTTCCAGCCAAGCTATTATGTGCCGATGGCAGGTATTTGCAACTATAACAAATATTGCTATTTGTTCAGCAAAATAACCAAATGCTGTTGATGATTACTGTCTCCTTGCAGCCTAGCCCAGAGACATTGCGGGTGGTTGATGGATGTACATTTCTAGCTGTGGGGGTAGGCTTCACCAAGTACTGGGTTACCATTTGGATAACTCCGTTCCAAAGGAACGCTAGATTTAGCGGCTGTGTCTCGTTATTAAACCGGCCGCTGGTAGGCCTATATCTGAATCGTCATTATTTAACGAGACACACCTGTCGATAAGGGCAGATTTAAATGTGAAATGAATGGAGTGCCGATGACATCCACTTCAGCATTCAGCAATACAACCGCAATATGCTCTGTTACAGGCCGAGTCCACGGTACGCTTGAGCAACTTGATTATTATTAGAGAAAGGGGATAGGCAGCCGTAAGGGTGAACTATTTGAACGCGTGTGTACTACTATGGAGATACAAAACTTGTCTTTTTCAATGGCAGTGAATTCACGACTCACTGCCTCAGGATTGGAAAGGACATGTATAACGTGCTTAGGAAACGTTCGCTGTTAGTGTTCGTAGCAGAGTCCTTCGCAGGGTAATGCTGGTAGGACTAACAGTAAACGCACGCCGGGTAAACGTTGTAAAACAATACCATGTTGTATAACATGGAATTGTTTGCGTTTGCATAGCGGCATCCAGTACATTGGAATCAAATAAGTTAACGTAACCGTAATCATCTATGATTCCCTTAAGCGCAAGCGTGACGTTTCCTTTTATATTATATCTTTGCTGTCCTCTTGCCTTACTAGCTTCATAATTATTATTTGTTTTGTTAATATGACTTGATATTATTCATGTATTTATTGTGAACTCTCAGCACTAACTTACTTTGGTCCCCTCCCCTTGCTGAGAGTTCAGTCCTCTCTGTCCTGGCGGAGGTCGCAGTATGTCAATGGAACGTGCGCCACGGAGGTTGGGCGGAGGCGGGGCCCTACCTCGGCCCCCCCAGGGGGGGGGCCCCAACTTTCATATTTTCCAGTATATTAATGATATTTAGGAAAAACGAAAATTTTATCAGCCTAGGGTATTTTATGAACAGTCACAATAAGTTTCATAAGTAGGTACTCAGGAAATTGATAGATAAATTAAAAGGCTTTGAGCATACTTATAATCTACGTGACCATTCAGTATATACCTACCACAAAGCGCGATTATTAAACAGATGGTAGTTCTCATAGAATCATGATATGGCTGATTTACCACAAACAGGGACGAACGATGCTCTATTTCTTTTAATTTTATTGTGAAAATAAACGCTATACATATACCTACGTAACTAAAAATAAAATAGTTAATAATTAATTATTCATAAACTCGTGCATTGCAAAGATGCGGTAGTACAATTGGTTAGGCGTCTGGAGTACTTATTAAGAAGACGCGTGGGTTCAAATCCCACTCGCAGCTGATTATTTCTTGCTTTAAAATAAAATATCCTAAAATAAACTTAACTATAAAAAGAGCATCTGTGCATGGCACCATAAAAGTTTTTAAAAACAAATTCACCTTATAAATCAAAAATAATAAAAATACTCCCACTTCAACCTAAACAAGTACCTAGTAACTTTTAAAAAAAGGCAAACAAATTCGTAACATGCAAAAATTTTCTAACATCCGAAAACATACGACGTTTATATTGCTCGATTGTAAAGGCATACGTGCAAATATTCCACGTTTGCACGTGGCGTTAAAATATGCAAAATACGAAGAAAACTGCGGAAACTCCAGACATTTGGGGGTCGAGGTCACGACGCTTACGTTAAAAATACACGGAGCGAACGTGGGGTCCCAAATAAAGTGCACCGTCTTGTGTTTATCATTTATTCAATTGGAGATCGTCAGTTATTCTATTGAGAAACGTTATTGAACTGTTTGTAGGTTATGAACTTAGGGTAGCTAAACGTATACAGTCTATTTGAACTAGAATAATAAGTATATACATAAATCTTTTAATACGTGCCTATCATATCTACAGAACTTTAAAAAATCTTTGACGCTTTCATCAGAGATGTGTAGATTTTTTTAAATACGTTGATTCTTTTATATACGTTGCCTCTACATCTAGCTGCTATGATGTATATAATTTCAACTCACATGGACAAACAGAACCCGGTTCATCTAGTGTACACAGTGGACACAAAAATATTTCTTCCGTCAACCTAGCCGTCAAAAATACAATATATAAAGAAAAAATATTGTATTGAAAAACAAGATAAAATATTGTATAAAAGACCCACGCTACAAACGCCTCACTTTTACCATTTCTGCCCAACACATCCAGTCTAAAATTGTAATTTAAGTACTTTCTAGTCAAGTTCTGTAGGTTTTCACCTTGAAAACTATCAACTTTCATGGCCACGGGAACAGCTTTACTCACGAATTATACCAGTTAGGTATAGACCACCATTTCTCCTTTATTACCTACTAGCTGTTGCCAGCGGCTTCACCCGCTACAACTCGAAAATTATCCCACGGGAACATAAATCGGGATAAAAAACTATCCTATGTGTTAATCCAGGTTATAAACTATCTGTGTACCAAATTTTAGCCAAATCCGTTCAGTGGTTTTTGCGTGAAAGAGTAACAAACATACCTACATACACATACACAAACATACATCCTCACAAACTTTCGCATTTATAATACACACATCAAAAGTGTCTAGGGATCAAGCATTTTTATGCGGATTTCTTGAGATTGAGATGTGGCTTTGTAATAAATTTATGATTTTATAAATTTATATGGATCCTTTTTGGTGCATTTCATAATTTGAATCAGGAACTGTAAATCAAATTCGAGTAAAAGATGAAAATCAGCTGTCAATATTTTCCCTATAAAAACATACAACGCATTGAAGACATTATTAGTGCTACTGTTTCCCTACTACTGATTAAAACCAACGTTATTATGGAGCGGCGACGTCATTTAAGCAGGGAAGAAATGCTCAGAGCCGTGGGAATGATAGAAGCTGGTTCCCGGCAACGTACTGTGGCTTTAGCTCTGAATACAAGTCAGAGTGTTATCAGTCGACTTTGGACACGTTACCGAAGCACTGGTACCGTGGCTGAGCGCCATGGAGGACGGTATCGCTGCACCACACGGAGACAAGACCGATACATTCAAATCTTAACTCGAAGAGCTCCAACAATAACCGCCATGATGTTAGCCGTGAGGCTTCATCACTCTTCAGGGAACTTAATTAGCGACCAAACAGTCAGAAACCGCTTGCATGAAGTGAACCTTCATTCCCGAAGACCGCTACGGGTACCACCTATAGCAATGCACAATCGTAGGATTCGATATCAATGGGCTCTTGAACACAGAAATTGGGCAGAAGAACAATGGCGTTTCGTGTGCTTTTCTGATGAGTCTCGTTTTGGTATGAGACCGGATACAAGACGTATACGATACTGGAGAACCCCTGGACGCCAACAGCGATTAAAATCCTGCCAGGAAGTCCATCCTTATAGTGGTGGAACCATCATGGTATGGGCGGGTATTTGGATCGGCGGAAGAACTGAGTTGATTTGGATCAGAGGCAACCTCAACGCTCAAATTTATGCTGAGACGATTGTATCAGACGTCATCGTTCCTCTACAAGTGCAAATCGGTCCCTTATTTCAGTTAATGCATGATAATGCACGACCGCACACCGCAAGAGTTGTAAGACAGACTCTCGCCGCAGCTAACATCAATGTCCTGCCCTGGCCTGCTCAGTCGCCAGACTTGAACCCGATTGAGCATGCATGGGATATGCTACAGAGAAGAGCTCTGCCGAATATGGAGGGTATCCAGTCGCAAGAAGACCTTTTTTTGTTGTTGCAACGAACATGGGCGGCCATTCCACAGCGTGATTTGGATGAACTCATTTTGAGTATGCCAAACCGATGTTCTTGTGTTGTTAGTGTTCGCGGTAGAAACACGGATTATTAATTGTTTAAGTTACCCAATAAAATTTTAAAGAAAACTGTTATTTCAGTCTTTTTTTCGAACTTTAATGTTAGTGGTTCAAATGTCAAAAATCCCTTTATTAGGAAAATGGCAAATTTCTTTATGAATGCAAAGGTGACTTGGTTTATCGTTACTGTGACAAACGATAACACTTTATTTGATGAATCCATAAAGAACATTTTAATTAATATCAATCAGGAGAAAAGTTATTGCAAAAATATATGTTGATCCCTAGACACTTTTGATGTGTGTATTAGTAGGTTATCCATAGAAGTTAGTCGTTTAAATCTATAAATTAATTATTATGAAACTGCGCATTGCATAGCAGGTGACACAAAATACAGGTGTATTTCTATCATGACCAGCTGCGAAAAACGACTTTTAAGTCAAACTTGGAAAATTATTGTGTCCTTTTTCCTTTTTACCGACTTCCAAAAAAAGGAAGTTATCAATTTGACCCGTATGTATGTAATTTTTCCAGAACTGCCCAGTTTTCGGATATGTTAGTCTATATCAGCGTCTGAACAAATGTGCAAAATTTCATAAGTGTATGTATGTATGTTTTTATGTTTGTGTTCGCATATCTCCGGAACCACAAGTCCGATTTAAGTCATTCTTTCTTCTTCATTTTGTTATGTACTAGGTATTGTTCAACTTAGGGAATACGGCAAGTTTCATCAAAATCGGTTCAGTAGTTTTTGAGATAGGGAATTTTTTGCCTACTTGGATCGTAGATTTTCAGTCGATTGTATGTTTGTTCACGATTATCTCGCGTTAGTCTGAAGCGATTTTCATGCGGTTTTCGGAAAAGTATTTGTTACATTCTAGGGAAGGCATAAGTATATAATAATGGATATCTTGTGACGTTGCCCGCATAGATCCGTATTTGCTGCTCACTTGGATATGGATTTCTAAAGACGCCAATTATACGGAGTTTTGTAGAATATCTGAACTAACTAAAAAGGGTAAAATAAAAACTTTTTTAAAAAAAGTACCGACTTCAAAAACAAATACAAAAAAGTTTTAAATAACTTTTCTTTCGGAAGTCGGCGGCAATAGTCAATGAAATAAAAAACAAAGCCACCGAGTTCCGAAAGAAAAATTATTTTAAACTTTTTTGTATTTGTTTTTGAAGTCGATACTTTGTTTTTTTAAGTTTTTTATTTTTGATAAAATAGCAGTTTTTTTTTAATTTTTCCCACATTAAGATTGTGTCGTGGGTGCGTTTGAAAACTTTTAGGTATAGGCACATGTATACACAAATTCCCAGAATCGGAACAATTAATACTTCTTGTAGATACAAATATTTGCTCCGATGAAAATCAAAACCGCGACACGTAGAACAGCAGTCAGTTGATCCACTTCTGTTGATTGTGAATGAATTTTAAACAAACGGTTTAGTACGCCTTCATTACAAAAACTTAACTAACATTTCTTTTTCTTCTGCCACAGATGGGCAATGACCTCTACCGTTTACAGGCACACCCGCCCGCAGGTCTAAAATGGCCACTTAGCATTATTTCTAAAGATTTACTACGTGAATTTCCAGCAAACGTCATTGGCTATTCTATTATTATTCACGAAGTAAATCATTAGGAATATTGCTAAGTGGCTGTTTTAGACATTATGTCCTCTGCTCTGTCTCATCAGATCTTTCGAGCCATTGACAAAGACAGTCTCAGAAGTGACTAACATAACACAATCAGTCATTCTAATCCACTGCTATTTCACATAAGCTCTATAAATCCGCTACATGCTTGTCCAGAATGATAATTCCAGTCCAAAGGATCAATTACATTATACAGCTAAGACATGAGGTGACCAGACAAGCAAACAGGTTAATCTAATAGATTTATTAATGCCACAATATTGTCCATAGTACACTTGAGCGCCTCACAATAGCATAACACGTTACCGGTTCGATGAGTCTATTCTATCCGAGACCACAGTATGAAGATGACCAGTAGACAAAGTAGACCATTATATTTTACTAGACACTTCTGTACAGTGTTGGTCGGTCTTTAATATAAGAAGTGGATGCCAGCAGCATCCACTTCTTGCACATCACCAGTAATTTTTATAAGCATTCGGTCTGTCTTACATCCACAACCCATTCACTTGGTCTTTTTATGATTGTCTAGCCATCGAGGTTGCACTGCACTTACATTTCACTTTTACCATCTTTTGTATCACATTTATTTACCACTTATTTTTGACTGTGCATTTGAGAAACTAAAATCTTTTAACGTTGCGATAGTCCCGAATAGTTGCTCTACAAACGGTAGGACACATCTTATTCTCGCTTCTTATCTCACCTGTTGTATGCACAATTGCACATTAAAGAAACTGATCATGTACGCCGCAAAAGGTCACAAACTCATTGAACTCATTGTCAAAATCTGAAACGATTCAGTTTAATCGGTGACTGGTCACTAGCGTGCTAACAAGAAATCCTGACCTGAAATATAAATAGAACTCATGTAAACACGACAGTCTATGAGCCAGTTCCGACTATTTGTTCCAAGTTGTAATACTGTGTTCATCCTACTATGTCTGCTGTGCCGACGATTAATCCCGACTATGCGATGGATTATGAACTTATTGTACACACGATAAAATTGTTAGCTTGGCAGGTAAGTAATGGTCATCCAATTAGTTGGACGAAGGTGATAAGGGTCATTAAAATGTTTGCGTAATTGTTATATGAGCCGTCTGGGATAATCATTAGATAGGTGCTAATTTTTCTAGCTTTATTTTACTCGGTTTTAAACATTATAAATAATTACTTGACTTATTATGTGTCTCAAACTAATCACCATTTGAAAAGCCAGTTGATTTTGGCAACAGGGTTTTTCTTTTGAGGTACGGAACTCTAGAATATGCAAAAGACAACACTGTTTTGCTTTGTGTGTATCTATGTATAGATTGTACCTAACATTTTTAGCACACCATGTTCTCCAAGCTACGCCGACTAACTTGAAGTCGTAAGTTTAGCAAAGAATTTTCAATTTCATGAGCAGTTGACGAGCTATAGGTACAAATAGCTAATGAGCATGTTTGCCGTACAGTATGTAATAAAAACTTACAAAGACCACAATATTTTTCGTAATGATTTAACGCAGTGTTTCCCAACCTGTGGTCCGCGGACCCCTGGGGGTCCGCCAGTATATGTATGGGGGTCCGCGGTATCATCTCTGGACCATACATAAATGCTAATGTCTCGTAATCGCTACGCTTAGCACGGCGGTGAGCGAGACTGAACGAATGATGTGAGTGAGTGAAATAATAATCAGATTACAAGTCGAATCTGATTTGAGATTACAATTAAATTATTATTCTATTAAGGCGGTTCGTGAAAACTGTGCTTGATTTCCTAGGGGTCCGTGGCCGAAAAAGGTTGGGAAACGCTGATTTAACGTGTTACAGTGATTGTCAAACAACATTTTCGAAATTAATTGTGTTATAATAAGGATAGTTGGAAATCTATTTGTATAAAAAAAATAATACGGATCTAATTTAACTATAACAATATAATGTGACAAAACATTTTAGAAAAATAGTCAGCAGACTTGTAACCAGAAAACATAAGTCTATTGTTATTTCAAGACTTACATGCCCAGTTGACTTATTAATTTTGCCCACTGTACTATCAGGTTTTCCATGTGACTAGTTCGATAGTACTAGAAGCTGATCATCCGCTCGACGCTGTCCCGAGCACGAGCTTAGGTTTAAACTCTGCGATATACAAAATGCATGATATTTATTTTGAAATACATTTTAGCTGAAAATCCATTTTGCATAACAGAATGTGTTAGGATTTTGTAGTGTTTTTTGAGTCTTTTAGTAAGATTCATGAAATAAATTTTTGATACAATCAAGACTGAGTGTGCATTTTGAATAGTAAGATTTATTTATTATCCTGTGCCTACAAATGTTCCCACTGAAGGGACACAGACCTCCTCACTGTGAGAGGGAGAGGGCCATAATCACGCCCAGTGCGGGCTGGTAGATGTCACATGTCTTTTTCAATTTTTGGTTCTAGGACAAGCCGGTTTCCGTTCGAAATTCCACATTAGGAGTTTCGGTTTCGAAATTCCTAATGTGGGGCAACTTCGCCAATAAGGTATTCTGGATCTTAGGTCGAGAACAAAGAAAACTTCCTTATTAATACCTCAATTAACCTTTAATTTAATTACCCAAACCCATACCTTCTGCTGTGTCATCAATAACTAAGTACAATACGTACCTCGACCACCTTGTGTAAACGAACATTTAAGGCGCGTTTTCATTAGTCAAGTCTTGCATACAAGTATGACGTCACAACATTAGTTGCTCTTTTTTTTTAGCGTGGTAAAATTATCAAATGAGTCCTCCCACCCAGGGCAGGGCAGGAGGGACTGTCAGACTTGTTACGACTTAAATTCACGGTGTCCTTCAATAGCCCTTTATGTTCCGGGGTCCTGCGACCCCGGCAGGCTTTGGCCCTTTAAGGGGGGGGGGCGTCATTGTATTGACACTCTTTTAGGCGCGCGTGATGGAATACAACGCGCCGTCGACACGTTTCATGATCGGACAGCGAGTTGCCCATTAGGTACTCGCGGATGTACATAAATGCTTGAATTGAAAAAACACAACGTATTTACAAATTCAAACTACCTACAACTTGTATGCAGGTTTTCTCAAGTTGCATACTAAAGATTTCCAATAGGTCCAGTTGGAAGTGACTATTGCATCCTATAATTACGATATTTCTTACAAAAATAATATGACACAGATAACGGTTACAACTCCTAAAACCAAGTAATCACTCATGAATTACGCCCTCAGTAGCTATTCAGGATATGACCTCAAAAAAACGGAATTTAATAATAGTGCGTGTGTGAAAGTCTTTTAATAAAATTGAACTAGAACGGAGCACTTGTAAAATTAATACGGGGATCGTATTGACCCATATTTAATAATGGCCCCCGGTATAGGAATCTACGGTAGGTGAGAGCTATAATACCTTCGTATTTCTAAAGCTACCAATACTTAGGTATATGGAATGTTTAAGATATATCGTTTGTTTTCCGCTTTGAACGATTCTTCTTTGTTTTTATAAAACTTCATGCAGAATTACATTGAACACAGGAGTATTTAATGCTTTGTGAATATGCATGGTAACATTAATAATGTTATCTGGGGCACGGCAGTGCCCCGCCAAGTCTCGAGCAAAAGGGCACGGCCGTACCATCTTTTCTCGAAGCGATTCGCGGCTGTTTCGCCCCCCCTATAACTTCGACGTGGACAAAGCTAGGAGTTTAGGTTTTCGGTGAATAATAGTAGGCATTAGAACAAGCTTAAGTTCGAAATTACATGCCAATTGAATGAATAGTTTAGGAGTTACGGTCGATCAAAGTTACACCATTTTGTCACTCACTCACTCACTGACTCACTGACCGATCATCAAAAATCTAAGGTACTTCTAGCAGACTTAGAAACTTCAAATTTTGCACCAAGATAGGTCATTAGCCACATATAAAGGAAAAATTATAAAAACATTAAAAAATAATATACCTTAAAAAACAATTTTATATTTGCGGTTTGGCAAGAACATTGTGTATGGATTTTGACTGCATTGTTAACTTTGTTCGTTGTTTAAGTTAGTATTCAATTGGATGAATACATACATAGAATAGAAAGGAATAATATAAATGTAATACATAGACTATAATTAATATAAATTAATACATAAAGTTCATGATTCATTAAATTAATAAAGCTAAAACTAATTACAAATTCATTATATTCATTTATATTCAAAATTTAACATAATTCCAGGCAGCAAGTTAATTTGTGCTCATTGCCAAGTCACTATAGTTATAATATAAAGAAAACTATTGATATAATTACTAAATGTTGATTTATAACTACAAAATAATTTGAATAGGACTTGGCTTCTGTGAGATCTCAAAACTTTTTACGATGGAAAGACTGCATCGAGAGACTTGGCATTTTTTACATTTAATGTTTTTGGTGGGATTTGTATCTACAAGAAGTATTAATTGTTCCGATTCTGGGAATTTGTGTATACATGTGCCTATACCTAAAAGTTTTCAAACGCACCCACGACACAATCTTAATGTGGGAAAAATTAAAAAAAAACTGCTATTTTATCAAAAATAAAAAACTTAAAAAAAAAGTATCGACTTCAAAAACAAATACAAAAAAGTTTAAAATAATTTTTCTTTCGGAACTCGGTGGCTTTGTTTTTTATTTCATTGACTATTGCCGCCGATTAACTTTGTTCGTTGTTTAAGTTAGTATTCAATTGGATGAATACATACATAGAATAGAAAGGAATAATATAAATGTAATAGACTATAATTAATATAAATTAATACATAAAGTTCATAATTCATTAAATTAATAAAGCTAAAACTCCATTGTTTTGCGATAAATATTATATGCGCGCTCGATAGATGGCGTTGTACCTGTCTGAATCGCGCTATGGTTTCGTTACAGAGCGCAGTCTAAGTAGTACTTTAAAATAATTCAATAATTTTCATTTGATAGCGCCATCTATCTATGAACAACCATTTCGAAACTAAAAAAATATTGTAGCGATATTCGGAGTAGATTTATTATTGTTACTGAAACAGTTATTTAGGAGAATAGTTTATTAATATAACATAGACATAGTTACATATGTAGTTGTTTACGTGTTATTTAGTTTAGTTATATTTTTAGTTTGTAAGTTAGCAGATATATATTATTTATTTAGTTATTTGTTAGTAAGTTTAGTTCTATTTAGTTTGTTAGATAGAGAATGGGTCCTAAGCAAAGAAGTAGCTGAAGTCCAAGAAATTATGAGGACACCTAAAAAAAAGAAAGAAATACACTTACAAAAAATAAATGAGATCCCACCAAAAACATTAAATGTAAAAAATGCCAAGTCTCTCGATGCAGTCTTTCCATCGTAAAAAGTTTTGAGATCTCACAGAAGCCAAGTCCTATTCAAATTATTTTGTAGTTATAAATCAACATTTAGTAATTATATCAATAATTTTCTTTATATTATAACTATAGTGACTTGGCAATGAGCACAAGTAAAAACAAATAAAAATTTGGAGAAGTTGAAAGTTACACACACCGCATGCGTAAACATTCTCTTTTACTTTATAAATATTCTCTTAACATTCATCATTTACTTTCATAAAGCGATGGCCCGTAAGGTATTCTTAACTCTCCAAATTTTTATTTGTTTTTACTTGTGCTCATTGCCAAGTCACTATAGTTATAATATAAAGAAAACTATTGATATAATTACTAAATGTTGATTTATAACTACAAAATAATTTGAATAGGACTTGGCTTCTGTGAGATCTCAAAACTTTTTACGATGGAAAGACTGCATCGAGAGACTTGGCATTTTTTACATTTAATGTTTTTGGTGGGATAAGTTTTTACCATTAAATTAAATTACATAGGAATAACGTCATACTTATACAATAACACAATACTCATCCATCCCTACATGCTATTTACAATACAAAGATAGAAATAAATTTAAATGAGTCTAGAACTTTAAACAACGTATCTAAAGTTCTAAATACTACATAAGTAAGTATCTCAACACGATAAACTCACAATCATGTGCCAGCTTACGTTGATTACAAGGAGGTAACTAGTTTAAACGAGTCTAATCAAATGCAGCTCTAGATATAAATGAATTTTCTAATTAAAGCGACTGCTTCAGATTTTTTAAACCCTGTTGCTAGTAGCTGACACGATCAATCTTTGGTAAGACTCAACGTTTTTTTCTGTCTACCTATAGAAGTGCCCATTTTATAAAGAAAAAAATAAACAAAAAAAAGCACCAGATAGAACATAGAACGCTCATAAATTCACGCAAAATACACAGGCCGTAAATATTAAATGGAATATTGAAATTCCTGTTTAAAATGTCACACGTCAACCGCAAAATGGGACCTGCGTCAAACCTATTTTATATTGTTGGAAGTAACAAGGCATCTTGTGACAAAACGTTTATTTTAGACAATACTAGCGCTCGGCCCTGGCTTCGCATGGTTATAATTTTTGACCAACCCGGTGAATTTTGCAAAAACAATCTTATATCAAAAATTGTCCAGAAAAATAACTAACACGACAAAAAAAAATAGCGTGTACAGAATTTCAGACAGATATAAGCGACTTTGTTATATCCCTATACTTCTAATAATAATCTCTCTACTTCTTAGATACTTATAGCCGATGAGTTTATTTGGTTGAACGCGCTAATCTCAGGAACGACTAGTTTGAATTGACAAATATTTTTTTGTGTTGGATAGTCATTTTAGGAAGGCTATAGGCTATTCAACATCACACTACGATCAATAGGAGCCGAGCAGCAGGGTGACACCACGGTAAATATAAATAACATAGTAAATAACTAGTGTAAAGATATAGCTAGATTCTAGTCAAACCCTTCTTTTCGATTGTTAACGAAACGAACGAATATCAACTTTGCTTTAGTGTTAATTCAGTTGATTTCAGAATAACTAGTACTTTAACCTCTCGGACCCCAATGCGCCCCAATGGCACAAGTACTTTAAATACATCATAAATATTTGTAATAGTATCTCAAACTGCACTTTAAATGAGTAGTTGATTTTCCTACTCACCTAAATTTGTTTACGTGTTTAGAAACTTTTCGCGAAAACAGTATACCTACTAACCTACGAAATTGGTTATGTACACATCAGTATACGAGTATCATTTTAATAGATCTTGGCACGTAGCGAAGCACTCTTTATAATACGTATATTAAAAATAAAAAGCGCTTATTTAGTAGATAGCTGTGACGCGATACTATGCGGAAATTACGAGTATCAACAACTAATGTCGGAATGTTACTCGCTATTTTATTTTTCTTCATATTTTTGGCGAAATTAATTACTTTTCAGTTTTTGTCCGCGGCTTCGCTTGCGTTAAGGGGAATGCTCCAACCAGCCCGCGAAATTCAAATATTCTTACGTTTTTTGCAATTTGCAGGCCAGTGACATGTTGTAACTTTATCAAAATATGAATTGCGGTAATAACAAGTATAATCTATATAAATAAAAATGAATTGTTGTTCGTTAGTCTGATTAAAACTCGAGAACGGCTGGGCCGATTTGGCTGATTTTGGTTTTGAATTATTTTGGAAAGTCCAGGGAAGGTTTAAAAGGTTTTTTTTTTAATCGTTTCTCAGGCGGTACGGAGTTCGCCGGGTCAGCTAGTTTTAAATATAAAAATTATCAAAACATTCGCTCCACCAGCTCTCACATAGAAAAGCTGCATCTAAATTAGATTTCGGAGATTTTAACAAGATGCAGCTTTTCTATGTGCGAAAATTTGAATTTCGCGGGCTACATCGACGCAATCACCTTAATTTTGAATTTGACTATCAATCTTGATCGCACATGCGGCGCCATCTATTAACTTAAACTTAAACGTTATTGTTGTTTTCGTTATGAACATGTTGTTTTACGAGATGGCAGGTACCGTTTTTATCATATTAAAATCATCAAATGAGTCTTTCTGCCCAGTGCGGGACAGGAGAGACTGTCAAACTGGTACTGACTAAAATCCAAGGTGTTCCTTCACTAATCCATCAATGACAGGCCTGTTGGTCTAGTGGTTAGTGACCCTGACTGCTATGCCGGAGGTCGTGGATTCGATTCCCACCCGGGACAAATGTTTGTGTGATGAGCACGATCATTTGTTCTGTGTCTGGGTGTAATTTATCTTCTATATCTAAATCTATCTTCTATACTTATAATAAATCTGTAGAGAGGTCAATTCTGTACATGAAATATATTTCCAAAATAACTATCAGGGGGTGATTAGGGATCGATACTGATGCCAAAAATGCAATTAATAAAATTATTGTCTGTCTGTCTGTCTGTCTGTCTGTATAACCGTTATAGAAACAAAAACTACTCGACGGACTTTGACGAAACTTGGTACAATTATTTGTCATACCCCTGCGCTGGTTATAGTATACTTTTCATCACGCTACGATCAATAGGAGCAGAGCAGTGAAGGGAAATGTTAGGAAAACGGGAGAAGTTACTCCATACACGCTAATCTTCGGAACAACTGGACGGTTTTTTTTTTTTTGTTGTATAGCTATTAAGTCTGGGCAACATATAGGCTATAATTTATCTTGCAAACTTGAACACCTGATGCAGAACTGCAATAGATCAGCTAAACTATAAGAGATACAAAAATAGCGCCATAGCAAAAATTGTTTCGCGTGATGAGCATTTTCTGCTGAGAAAATAAATTTGAAGATATGGAACACCTGATGTGGAACTCCAAGAGCCCAGCTACACTATTACATATACAGTAATGACGTGTTAGCAAGAGTTGTTCAGCCTGATGAGCACTCCCTGTTGTCGTATAAAAACTGAAGTTCTGGAACACCTGATGTGGAACTCCAAGAGCCCAGCTACACTATAACATATATAGGAAGGACGTCTTAGCAAGAGTTGTTCAGCCTAATGAGCACTCGAAAATTGAGATCTGGAACAACTGATGTGGAATTCCAAGAGCCCAGCTATACTATAACATGAAATAATAAATGAATAACATCTTAGCAAGAGTTGTTTAGTCTGATGGGCATTTCCTGTTGACTTACAAAAATGAAAAATCTGGAACGTCTGGAATCGTCATGCGCGTCCCGTTGTTTTCCCGTCCCCAGGCTCTAAGAATTCGACGTTTCAGATCTTCGATTTTTACGACCCCGTTGTCGCTGGCGTAAGCAACAGGATCCGCGTACGAAGTCGCTGGCAGAAGCTAGTCTATAATATGTATGTATTTAGAAATATATAAGTATGTTTATCAGTTGTCTAGTACTCATAACACAAGCTCTGCTTAGCTTGGAACTAGATGGCGTTGTGTGATAGTTGTGGAATATTATTATTATTAATCCTTTACGTTCCAGAGTCCTTTGGGTACTACTATCTAAGCATGAAACCCGTAGCTTCGGGCATTTCTAACCGTTTATAATAAGATTAGTTAGTGGTATGAACTAAAACTAGGTGACAACATGATAAAACAGTTGTCTCTACTCCCGATGTGTTGGTGGAACTAACAGAGAGTAGGATTCACTCGATTTCGAGTACGTGCCCCTATTTTCGTTGACGGAGTAAAAGAGTTAACCCCCGTTGACCTAACAAAGTAAATAGTCATATAATTGAATAAACTATCTTGTTATCTATCTACTTATATAATAGGTAAAACAAAATTTCTAGTCTCTCTTATAATATCAATTCAATAACTACGAATAAAAATAGAATACCTACAGCAAAAAAATCCAACTCATTTCATAGACAACCAAAATAACTTTTTAAAATTATAATAAAAGAACACGGCCCAACGTCACACTCCATTCTGCCTTTATGTTGCCGTGACGACGGAAAACTAGTCGTACTTACAATAAAAACGTTTGTCGTAAACGTTGCATCAAAAGATATCGAAAGACACGACTGACGGACATAATATCGTCTGAACATCTTGGATTATTAGTGGCTCTTAGCTCACACGACGGAAAATGACAGCCGACGAAATAAAATGGCGCCTTTTTGGTTTGGCGCGAACATGAATAGAATTCTTGGTAGTGTTGATTTGTTAGTCGCTGACTGAATACAATAGTGGCACAAGTCGAAATTGTGGCAATTTGAGTTAGTAATGAATTCTTGTTCTAAATTAGGTACTTTATTTTATGCATTAAAGACCCAACTCGTTAGTTCATAAACTACCCGTATGGAGGTGTAAGTGTCGTTAGAGCATAAACAATATCGTTGCATTTCTTTCATGCAATACCGGCTCATTGTTAGTTGTGCCAGTTTTGCACAAACATCGCGAAGTTTTTTTAGTTGTGCCGGTTTAAAGAAGAAGGGCCATCTGTGACCCAGCCCCGGCGCAGTTGAAATGTATCTCAGTTTTTTCGTTATTTTATGTACATTACATAACAGATAACCTTTTTTTCAATTTCAGTGGCTAACTTAATTAAATTGCTTAAATAAGCATTAGGAAAAATGTTAAAGTTACTAGCTGTTCTCCACGGTTTCACCCGCTGCTAGGCATCTATTGGTCGGTGTGTGATGTTATATAGCTTACAGTCTTCATCAAGAAAAGAACTATCCAAAACAAAAAGATTTTTCGAATTCGAACCAGTAGTTCCTGAGAAAAGCACCTTCAACCAAACAAACAAGCTCTTTAGCATTTTCAACTGGGTGTGGATGGCTATAATGTCCAAAACTATGAAGAATATCGAAAAACGTTGAAAGGAGTCTCGAAGCTGATTTTGACGAAAACTTAAACGACATCATTGGATCTTAGAAAATTCAATTATTCTGGCCAGGAATCGAACCCACTGGTTTGGAAAAAAATCACATCCTGTATTATTAATTTATTACACTATCCGATAGTGTTGGCAACAAGATTCAAATTCTGGGAAGTAATCATATACGGCAACCTTAAGGAAATAGAAGATTTTTATGAAATTACTATTTTTCCTTGTTACTTGTGCTTTGAAGATTGATCAGTTCTTTTTTACTATACGTTTTTCCACCTTTAGATACAGATAAAATTATGAATTACCGTGCAATGTATGAGCAAGACGCACCAAACGATCCTAATAACATTATCTGTAGTCCTGGTAGTCCTTAGATTTTGCCACCAACGTCTGAATTTAGAACTGAACCCATAGAAGACGATTTGACTGATTGTGAATCTAGATAGATTCAGGGGCATTTGCTGTTTATTAGGAATGGAGATCCATTAAAAAGCCCTTCGCGATAATTATGACATTCTACTTGATTTACCCACCATTGTGTCTCCAGAGCACCATTACTCTGAAGTCAATTTATGTAATACCAACTTCTGCGATTCTAACAGATGTGTCTTTAAGTTCGGAGTCAGAAATTGACGACTCTGATGCCGACCCTGATGAAAATCTTGATAGGATCCAATCCAGAATTTCTGAGTCTAATGAAAGTTTATCAAATCTATCTGAAAGTGTGCAGGAAGAAAACATTAACCCTAAAACTCGCAAAAGAAAAGCAAATCCAATCCTATAATTTCATACTGGAATCATAAGGGTGAATTTTTGTGATTTGAGAGTTTATTGAACTGAAACCTAAGAAGTTTTTGATTTATGTTGGTTAATTTTTTGTTATATTTCTAAATTAGATTTTATTTTTTAAGTGTAGTACTTTTTGTAAGTGCAAACATAGAGTACTATAAATAAATTTACCTTTGTTGATTTGTTTAAAACTGATTCTAAATACATCGGGCAGTCAGACTGAAAAGTATGCTAATGAATATTAAGTTACTAAACATTTTTGGTACTTTTATTTACGTTTTAACAATTCCATTGATGAGCACTTCTAGTCTTATATTCTACTTAGCTAGTTTTTCGTGAAAACGCATTCTTATTTTCTTTACTTTTATAACATAATTTCTAGCATTACTCAAAAAAGTGAAAACAAAACAATGCAATACTGGCATAACTCGGAGTCGCCATCTTCTGAACCTCATATTAATAAAAATAACAAAAGATATTTCAAAACTATTACTCCTGACAATTGAAGCTTTAACGTAGATGTTTATAAACCAAACATGGACTATATATTCCATAAAATACAGTCGGTAAGAGCTTTTTTGTGCGCGCGCACTAGTCCTCGAATATTTTATTGTACGTTTTCTCAAATTGTTGAATTTTGTCTTGTGCCAGTATCGAATTCAGTCAGCGATAATATCGTCTGAACATCTTGGATTATTAGTGGCTCTTAGCTCACACGACGGAAAATGACAGCCGACGAAATAAAATGGCGCCTTTTTGGTTTGGCGCGAACATGAATAGAATTCTTGGTAGTGTTGATTTGTTAGTGTTTTTTTTTATGAGCTGCTGTGTTTATAAGTTTAGATAGCAAAATAACTGTAGATACATAAAGTCCGTTTTTTAATCTCGTAGACTGAATTGACAGGTGCAAATGGCAAACTGACATAAATTTCAATAGTATTTACGTCAGTTTTGATGTTATCATTTGTCAATTTGGTCTACGAGATTAAAAAACAAACTATAGTTATCTATCTTGAGAGTAAATGCATACTTATTGTATTAAGGGTCACTAAAAGTTATGTAAGACTTTCATTAATCTAGAAGAATAGACTCGGTAAATCGGTAAAATTTTCATCTCTCCGTGTCCCTTCCCGAAACGATCCTTTCCCAAAATGTCCCTTTTTCGAAACGCCCCTTTCCTACAACAACTAAGCTTTTAATTTGACTGAAAAATGTTTTTTGTAAATTAGGTTATATCATTACACGACCAAAGATATAAGAATATCTGGAACCAAACAATGTTGGCAATTCACCATCAATAACTTTCAACTTTACTTTTAGTAATTTAATAGAAAGGTCTCCATTCCTTTACCGCCCTCTGTTTCCGGGGTTTCAACTGATAGCCAATTTTGACCCTTATTATCATAAAAACATTATGAACATAAACACTAAAGTTTTATGTGTTAAGGCTCCAGTAAATGTATTAAGGCAAATGATAAAATGAAAACCAGTTTAGCGAAACATTTTTTGATATTTTTCAAATTTAAGTATATAATCATTGCAATAATGCCAATAAAAGGCAGTCTTGGAAGTCATTTTTTTTTTAAGGAAATAAGTAGTATTTTTTCTACACTCATTCGTACGGACAAGTATGAAAAAGAAACTTCAAAAACACTATCTCTTATAGAATGCTTGACGGAGTTCATGATACGCTAAACAACCTGTTATAAGACATTATTCAATCATTGCATACGAGAATGGTAAACGATGGCAATGTCGTACATCTTAGATTTCGCAACTCTGAAGTCTAGTCCTCAACTCCTCACAATCATCCACTATTTCAGGAAGTATTTTGAATGCTAGCTTTATCTTCAAACACAAGTTTTGTGCTTTATGCAAACGTCTAAGAAAGTCTAGCCTACATTCATTGTTTGTTGCTTCCTGGCTTTGTATGACCAACTTGAGACTCCACACAGTTTGACACATGCTTACCGTGTTTATAGAACATGGTGTCAAGATAACAACTTGACATCAGACAAGACACATTGCGAGTCGTTAGCTATTTATTTTATAACACATTTGCTCGTAAAAGGTCTCTTACTGCACCAATTTCAGTATCGTAATGTATCTTATTACGCACTAGTGCGTAATTGCGTAATGGTAATGTAAAACGCACGGTTTATAAGATGCTCCGTCTAAAACGAACGGTACCTACTTTTTTAAATCTTAGCAAAGAGTTTTTATGTCAGAAAAGTGGTCAACATTTCATGAATAAATTAAATTTGGGAGATGAAATATAATAAATAAACATTTTATTCTTTAATTTAATTAATTTTGATAATTAATTACAACCATTTATCTGTAATAAGAACACAAAAGTATTAATTTACTTGTAATACTGGCTGTTTTTTGTGTCTTTGCCATAAACAAAAGACGCGCGCTTCGCTAATTTGTGAAAAAGTAAAAATTTCCACGTGCTTTTTCTTTTCGCTGTAATGATTTTATTATTTCCTCGCAAATGGGTTATAAAACGTCGTATGACATACGTGCGGTTTGATAATTACAGCCTCTGCTTTCTTATAGCCCTCCCCTGCGGGTCGGGCTTCAATATCGCCTCAGCTGTAATTATCAACTTACCGCACAAATATCATAATGTACTATATCGTACCGTAAGTATCGTTAGCGTTAGCTATTTATTTATCGCTAGCTTTTAGGCTGCTTTTCCACCAGAGATGTGCTATGCTACGTTACTGCGGATGCGTTTGATATCCACCAATCATATTGATTGGTTAGCATAGCACAGCACTGGTGGAAACGGATTCAAATAGGAAGGATGTGCTTTTTTATATGGAAGGATGCGTGCTATGGCTACGTGTCAGGCTGCGTGCTATGGACGCGTGCTATGGAGGCGAGCTATGGGTCGTCTTCCTTACTATCGATACATCGATATTGAGTTGCGCTTCATTCTAGCGCAGCTACTTTGCGGCGGCGGCGCATCTTCATAGCACATCTTACTCGCACCGCTACATAGCGTAGCATCAGTGAAAATGGTCACACAGTTTCGTAGCTCAGCTTTTACATAGCACATCTCTGGTGGAAAGGCACCCTAAAGCTGTCTAAATATTTTTAGATAGACTAAAAACTGCAAGTTACCCAACATAAAACTGTGAAAGGACAGCAGTCGTTTTGTACTTGCTCTTAAACAAACAAATTGCATGTTGATAATCCGCATGCTTGGATGTCACAAACAAATGCTCACCAAAATGCGACACGAGACTTCCACTCGCAATGCAACTTGACCTTAATTGCTGCGGAAGACATCCCAAAAAGTGCTCCTAAATCTGGCAATGTACACATTAGTATAAATAGCTTTATAATTTCAAGTTCTACGAAAATGGGATCTAATTCTTGAGCCTTGCCACTGCAATGCGGGTCAAAATTTCACAGGGATGAGGGACATTCTTAAAGAGATTATGTTAACCTTATGGTTGATTTTCTGAGTATCCTCATTTGTCAGTTTTATCGTCCGTTTTATCATGACCGTCCTCTGCCCTTTTAATGAGGAATAATAATAATAATAATAATAATTTATTTGTTTCATGTAGGTACAATACTCTTACAATAAAATCAGACACATAAAAACAGTTTGTTTTAGTAGGATACAAGAGCAAAGTGTGACACTATTAATTACAATCCCTGATTCCGAAACTAGGTAAACCTGTACTATCGGAATCAGTGATTCCTCCAATTACAATAACTAGGTCATCGACAATTATATTGAGCGTTAAACATCAATAAAATTACTGAGGGGAGTATTATTACAGTATTAATTGAAAACATGCGATACAATAAAAAATAGAAATTAATCGTGAGCGCCGCTAGAATTAAATACTAAACAAACCAAATATATTATGTTTTAACATTTAAACAATTCATAATAATAATAAGTAATTTTATATAAAAGGTTCAAATCTGCTGCTGGCGCCCTTAACAAAAAATTAAATTAAAAAAAAAAATTAAATGTTGAAGTAACAGTACCTAATTGATAAGGTTTATGTCTGGACAGAATTTGTGTATATGTAGGAGTTGAGTAGTGCAAGAGTAGTGTGAAGTGAATGATGAGGAGTGGGGAGGTTATTTAGTAACGAGAAGAAGACTTTCCGTTTCGTCATATGTGATTTTTTTGAGCCAACTGATGACCTTATTCTTGACGTCAAAGCTGTTTGATAAATAAATAGGCATAATTTTATTCACTTTATTGTATAGGTGTGAGCTTAAGGTTTTATACTGTCTAGCGGCCAGTTGAGTTCTAGCAGGGTGTGTTGGACAAACTGGCATTCCCCTACGCTTCGACACAACGGCTTTATCGAGTGGCAAGAACGAGTGTTTTCGGAGTAGGACACGCAGAATAAAAAGCTTTCTGACACTAAGAACGTCGCAATCCTGGTAAAGCTGGTGAGTGGGATATCGGATAGGTCTCTTGCACATAACCTTTAAAACAGCTCTCTGCGATCTCTCCAACTCTAGCATGTATGTCTTGGCTGTCCCGCCCCAAACCGGTAAACAATATGTAAGAATTGATTGGCACAACGCATGGTATACCAATTTCAATACAGAGGGATCTGCCGAGTTTCTCAAATTTTTAAAGATGTAAATAAGGCTTCTAACTCGTTTTTTGATGATATCTATGTGAGGCCGCCAGGATAGATGGGCATCAATATGCACTCCCAGATATTTTGTGACTAGAACTAAGGATAAAGATGGACACACACAATTGAAAACATTTTGGCAGGAGTGGATTTTTGGGGGTAAAAAAGAACTAGGTGTCAAAGACGCTGGACTAAGACAGAAAGGGATAACCACAGACTTAGCAGTATTTAGAGTCAGGAGATTCTCACGAAGCCAGTTACTTACACGAGCAAGGGCTATTTCGGCGTTAGACTTTGCAGTATTCCAATCCTTGCCATAAACCACAAGGGCTGTGTCGTCAGCGTAAGAGAAAATTTCAGTGTATTTAAGCGGCAGAGAGCATAAGTCGTTTACATATATTAGAAACAATGTGGGGCCGAGCACACTGCCCTGAGGAATTCCGTAGGTCACTGTTTCAGCGTCACTGAGGGAAGAATCGATTTTCACCGTTTGAGTGCGATTCTCCAGGTAACTTTTAAAAATGTTCAGTGCCAATCCTCGAATACCAATTAGCTCCATCTTTTTGAGGAGAAGCGGGACAGAAACAGTATCAAATGCCTTTGATAAATCCAGGAAAATGCCGAGACATTTGAGCTTTTTATCAATTTTGTCTGTAATAGACTCAGTGAGTTTCAAAACGGCATCCTCCGTGGATATCCCGGTTCTGAATCCAAATTGGTTTTTAGAAATTATTTTATATTTAGTAAGGAACTGAACAAGAGACTTAGTTAGTATTTTTTCCAAAATTTTCGAGAGGGTTGTCAGAACGGATATGGGTCTATAATTTGTAATATCTGTTTTTTCTCCACTCTTGTAAATCGGGTGTATGATAGCCCTTTTGAAGGCCGCAGGGAAGGTGCCAGAAGTTATAGCAAGATTACAAATATGGGTAATTGATGGTACAAGAGCCATTAGTGAACCTCGAATAATTTTAGCCGAGATGCCATCCCAGCCATTACCTGAATTACGCAAGTTCTTGATTATTTCCTCTATGTGCTCAGATTCCATTTCAGGTATGACGAGAGAATTCAACGTTGATGTGTTATTTCTAAAACAGTTATTTTGTGGGGGTGGTATGATTTGAGCGGCTAGGCGTTTACCTACTGTAGCAAAGTGAGTGTTAATTTGATTTAGTGCTGATTTAACATCAGAAGTATTTAGTAGCTCGAAGCTTCCAGTGATTTTCTTCTGCGTGTGTGTTACTTTTTTAATTATATTCCAAGTTGCCTTAGGGTTGTTTTTGGCTTTTGAGAATTCATATTTTTCATGTTCAGTCTTTAGTTTACGGAGAAGATCACCGAGGTAGTTGCGATATCTCAGATAAGTAGTCTTAAGAATAGAGTTCGATGGGGTCAATCTCAGCTTTTTATGCATATTATCTCTATTTCGAATACAGCGTAATAATCCCGGGGTAATCCACGGTTTCAAATTTCTACGTTTTTTTGGGATCTTTATGGTTGAAGAGTTGCTAGAAATTATTTCGGATAGTATGTTAATAAATCTGTCTGCCGCGACTTCCGGTTCATTTGAGTTTAAAACTGAACTAAAGTCTGCGTTATTAATGTCGTGTCGTATTGCGTCGTAGCATAATTTGGTAACAAACTTTTGTTTAGGCACACTAGGGTTTGTACAATTAATACTCAATAATGTAGGTAGATGGTCAGTCACAGGAGTGTCTATCACTAGAGCTGTTGAGGACCTCCCAGTTTTAAGGAAAATATGGTCCAAGCAATTATTAAGTCTAGTTGGATAGGTGTGCGCAGGCAGCAAACCGAAGAATGCCATAGCAGTCAAATATTGATCGTAGTTACGATCATTACTGTTTGGCTTAATGTCAATGTTTACGTCACCTAATAAAGCTATATTCTTAAATGAATTTAGATTTGACATAACATCACTCAAACCTTTCAAATAAGAATCAATATTTAAGTTGGAAGGCGATCTATAAATTGAAATTACAGCTAGATCATTTCCGAAACAGCACACCAAGCAATTTGCACCAACAACTGTGGGTTCATAGACACGGCATGAGAGACAATCTTTTACATAGACAATGACTCCATCGTTCTGGGATGTATTATTTTTAGTGGTATGGCAATTGTAACCCTCTATGTTAGGGGCAGGTCTAGATACATTTAACCAACATTCAGAGAGGATTATCAAATCACATTGTATTTTTATCAATGTTAGTACAGGCAAAAATGATGCTAGATTCCTATTTACACTTCTAATGTTCTGATGTATTACAGTAATTCTAGGTTGATGGCCATTTAAGTAACCCATACATTCATCAGTAGAGCAGAAATACGAGTCGGCAACTTGCATAGAGTCCAAGTCAGACGTTATCTCATTTAAAGAAGCCATTTAGAATGAGGAATAGCCCAATGAGTATGTGCCTTATAAATAATAAAACCGGGCATAGCAGCAGTATTCTGATATAACCACAGTGACAAAAAGAGAAGCCCTCCCTGAAGGTGTTGTAGTACATAACACAGGTGTTTAGTGCAACTGTAAAATGTATTTGTGTAGAGTGTTTGTTGTGTGTGAAAGATAGGTGTCCATATTTTAAACGGAGTGTAGAAAAGAAATCCTAATAATAACTGATCATGCATATAGTTGAACAATATTAATATAATACTATGAGTGGAATATTTCGCAAAATAGAGTAATAATATGTTCGTTTATCCTTCACACGAAGCTTCTAACAGTATCTAGCGCAAAATATTTTAACTGACAACGTTATAGCAGTTTAGTTTATAAACAAATAACAAATCTTCATGTCTGTAAGTATTCCAAAACGGGTTTAGCTAGAAGTATATAGATAACAGAGGAGCCATTTGCCATAATACGCAAATCCAAGACAGGAGTTTGGTATTCTATCACGGACACTTACATATAAACACTTATGGTTGTAAAGCAGAAGGCCAGAAGAGCGTTTAATTAGGGTAAAAAGTTAGTATACATAGTTTCAAATGTCTTATTAGATAGACACAAGTTTTCAGAGGGTATTCCTCTTATAAATAACACTATGCCAGCCGCTTCCAACGGTCCTACTTCCAACCGTCCTACGGCTAAAATGATGATGATGGTGATGAAGTAGGTAACGTATTAATTAAATATAAAATGTTATTATAACTTACTTATTTATAAGTCAATAGAATAAGTTTTGTTATAGTTACAGCTAAGAAATGCCAGCTTTATCTATCGCTCAATAAAACTATCGAACAAAATGAAAGCATTGTGTTGAAATAAAAACATAAATATTTTAACAAAATTACTCACGAAATATTGTTTACTCTAGACCGTAGCCGCAGGGGCTGTCGTAATAACTAATATGAATTGAATATAACACGTGCAGACTATAATAAACTCTCACCGCAAGTATAATCTCTGCGTAATAAATTACATTATTTTTATTCTGAGCCGCCATGATGTAAAAAAGCGCGGTAAAATAGGCCGCGAAATTCACACAGGCAAAGGAAATGTCTGTTCTGACGGTGAGTGCTCTTTATCACAGTCTAGTTACCACACAAACATGTTGTATTGTAGTGGAACCTTCTTTGATACTGGCATCCAACAAAGCCCCAACCTACTCCCACTCATTTCCCAAGTTCCTATTTAGTCATATTTCTTTTCTGGCGTACCTCCCAACATCCCGCGGGAGATTTAAAATACAATTTTATTCAACGGCGAACACATTTATAATTCAAATTTTAGGATGAATAGGAATAGCTTATTCCGTTCTCCGACAAACTCAAGTGCTGTAACACAATTTTTGGAAAAAAACTAGTATTTTCAAGCTAGTAACATAGAATGTTATAACTAGCAATGTTTATCTGCAGAACAAGCCGTTTCATTGAAATGTTTTGTTTGGATGTATAGCTGTATGTCCTTGCTTCGAGTAAAAGTATTTCGCGCCATAATTCACACTATAAAAAAGACTTTACGGTTGTGTGCAAAACAGAACGGCAAACGTTCCAATGTTTTAACGATTTTTACCGCAGCTACTTTAGGTACGTAACTTGTTTTTCTTTTACTTTGCAGTGACTCTAAGTCAAGGTCTAGGTTGCCTCGTTAATGTAAAAAGGCCAAGTTCAACCGAGCTACACTACGAATAAAATTCCCTAGTCATCTGTGTATCTCAAAAATAGAAAACAAACGTCTGGCGGTGGCAATTTCCAGACGTTCCAGTAATAGTTTTGAAGCTTCTGATAGGTAAACAGAAATAGCTGGGCTGATGAATTTTATTATTTTTTATAATCAAAAGAAAAATAATACTTAGTAATAAAATAAATAATAAAAGAAAAAGGAGTAAATGATACTGTGACGTCTGATAGGGGAGAATGGAATAAAAAAACGTGTTGTGCTGACCTCAAGTAGGTATAAGGGCAGGAAAATGATGATGAATCATCTTCGAATGATATGTCTGGACATACCCAACAATTTTTGCAATTGGTAATCATCGATTTATGTAAGGACATTAAAGAAAAAAAAAGAATTTATGAAGCTACTTGCGCGGGAAAATTGACAGCTGATTTTTTAACTTCACCCCACTCAGTCAGTTCAAAAGTTAATATGCCAAAGTAAAAAGTTTTCACTTCTTTTATTGATTTGTTGCCCTTTGCCCTTTTGTCCAAAACTGTAACTTAAATATTATTTATAGGTTAGGCAAATTACATAGACTTCAGCCATTTTAGCGTAGATATTATTTGCAAATCTGGTTTTATTTGTTAAGGTCTGACGAGCCGGTCTGACCTTATAATAAAATTAGGGTCTGCTGTTTTTTAGACGTCGAATCTACATAATTATTTTGTTTATCTTGTGTCCTTTTTCACTTATGTTAACTGGGTCAGAAAAAACCTTCAATGGGAACATTTTAATGATTTAATTTATAATAACGAATTGAGCTATAATTTTCCTTTTAGAAACAAGTTATATTTATAACTAAATGTAAACTTTTCAAATAATGTTCATTTGTTTTAATTGTAAAAATAAATGGGTTGTTGTAAGTTTGCCACAAAGTTAATTCGCCACGAAAAAAAGTATGTGTAAGTTTGCCACGATTCTATTTTGTTTAGAATATTTTCAAAATTAAAATTTATCTTATTGTAATTTCGCCACGATGCTTTCTTACGTACGGATAGCAGAAAAATCAAACAATAAGTGCGTTTATTGCCCGTGGTCCACCCGCTTGGTTCACCTAGGTGTAGCGCGGGAAATTATTTTTGCCCGTGGTTGACCTGAATGTCTATTATGTTTTTATCGTAGTATTGCGAAAGAAAAATAATAGTGATACTAAATTGTGAAGTCAGTGTAAAAATGTTGCAATCTTTTTATTTGAAGGTAGGGACTGGTTCCAGGATAATAATGGAGGACCATTAACAATAAGACATACCTACATAAAAATTAAAAATACTAGGCTGGCATGAGTTCAAGGTGGTATTTTTTATATGGTTATTGTTTTAATAATTTTGAATAGTCTATCAAAAGTACAAGAACGGTCAGGTGCAGTTGTTTAAAAACATACCGTCTTGAACGTATGTAAGCCTGGTACTTTTTCTGGTTAGTAGCATTCTTTCAGTTTCTAAGCTTGTAGCTGGAATTTTGTACGGACAGCAAGCTACCCATTACTCCCATGGCCCAGTTGCCCCTAATAAAAACATAAGGTGCAACTGGTTCCTATGAATCTTCTTAAATGTGAAAAACAATTTGCCGTGGTACACCTAAGTGAACCAAGCGGGTGAACCAGGGGCAATAACGAATAAGTGGAATAACAAGATTATATTTTATTTTCATAATAAAAATAGATTTAAAAAGTATTTTCTGTTTCTAATAAAAGCCAAAAGCTATGTAGCCCACACGTCCGTTAAGTCTCACATCTTCGTGAAGCATGTTTTTTGAAAAATAATTGACTAGAACGTTCGCTAGAATAGAATGTAGTTCGCATGAAAATGCTCGTAGCGATGTTTGGCTCGATGCTTGGCTCAGTTCGTTATTAAATTCGAGAAATTTTAAAATGATGCATACTCGATTTTCTATTCTATGTGAATACTTAGGTCTCCTTTACGGTGTGTTCAGGAGTGCGAATGTTTAAATTCGAGCTCTAAAACCAATAACTTTGCTTGCTATCGCTACTTTTAGCAGAAATCATGTCAAATGTGGAATTGTGGCAAATTTACAATTACCATGACCTAACTATGACGAATTTACATATGATTTTTATGCATGTGGCGAATTTACTTTCAATGTATGGACTTTACAAAACTGTGGCAAATTAACTTTGTGGCCAACTTACAACAACCCAAATAAATGTAGCGAGCTTAGCTAGCACCTTTTTTTTTCTTTGTTTCATTCTTGTCTGACATTTATCTGTTTTCTTTAAAATTAAAATATTAAAACACCAAGAGATTTAAGCGACTTTATCAATTTGTTGTTTATTCACTTGGCAGAAATAATATCAACGTAATACACAAATGAACTTCCGCAATAACATCTATTCTTGTCTTTGGCTTTCATTCATTTATACATATCATACTACTATTATCGTAGGTAGAGTTTCGTGTAGCTGCTTGACATTTCCACAACACAACTAATTAACTATTTATGTCACTTCCATTAATTTACTGTAAGTACCTAATAATTTTATTATGCTAATTCAGTTTTCAGTTTATGGTTGATAGAATCTGGATCATTAAGAACGTTTGTTTAAGTAATTGAATCATCACCACCTGATGATGATCCAAATGCTTCTGGCCATTATGACGCATTTGGTTGACGTAGTGGCTGAGCGACTGACTGCTGGCGGGTTAGATGATCTAGAAGTTATTGTTGCGGGTCTAATTGTTTGCTTATGTCAGTTGAAATGTTTGTAAACGCACCCACGACGCACCTATGCTTTTCTCAATAAGGAACCACATCGCTAGAGCCTACAATTAGCGCTCTTCGACGCGATGGCTTAGAGATCGTCCAATCGCGATGCGCGAGCGCTCACCATTCGCGCGGCACGATTGGTTAGTGCCGCTGTCAGTAGCTTAGAGCATAGAAAACGGCATTTGAATGGATGAATAGGAGAGGAAATATGCGTTATATTCAATCAAAATAATCAGCAGTCCACAAAATGCTATGACGTAATGCGAGACAGTAGCACAGGGCTGGTTTGTAATAGTGGATAGCATCGCTGACCTGATGACGTACACCATTGCAACATGGAAAGGTTATTATTTTCCTAGTCTGTTCTATCCAGCTCCTGGGAAAATCCATTCATTCCTTCACTCCTCATAAACTCGCGCTAATTAATTATGAGCAGACAAAGCTTCATACGAATGTTCCAGTATTTCTGTTACCAAGCCATTGCTATACACACCGATCTAAAAGGTTATGGGCAAATTATAGTCATAGACACATAATCAGCCTTGTCTTCAAGGCGAAGACTGTGTTGGCAAACCCATTGGTGTTGCGAATATCGAGCGACAGAAGCAACTATACTTAGTTGCAGTCTATTTTCTCGCTCAAATAACGTAAGTTCCGTCATCCCGTACCAATAAAAGCCATAATTATAATATAGCTACCTAATCCCTTGCTTTTCTCCACCACAGACGGTATTTTTATTACGTGTGGGTTTAACACGTAAAAAAAATGAGTCCTCCCGCCCTGCAGGCCTGTATGTGGAGCGGAAGGGACTGTCAGACTCGTACTGACTAAAAATCCACGGTGTTCCTTGAATATCCTTATACGTTGCAGTATAACGAGGTAATAGTGACCCAGGAAAATACAGTTTCGCAACCCCGCTTCCACCAGAAACACTCAAACCTACCCCGCAGTGGCAGCGTGTAGCTGTAGACTTTCAGTTTTTATTTTTTTGGTGATGAATAAGGCCTTATTCAATATTGCTACATATCATACACCAGATAAAACCCTGACTACTCATAATAATATGACAGGGAGGGAGATCCTGTCTAGAACCCTATCTGCTAGATAATGCGACACACTACGAGACAAACAATACCCGTTTCTAGTTGCCAGTTTTCACTATTCGTTAATCGTCAGCATATTCGTAAAGGAATTGCCTTATTAGGTGAATCGTATTTCCAACGACTTATATGTCAATGTCGAATACTGCTCAACCATACTATCAAGTGATGCAACTGACAACTGTAAATACACGCAATTGTGTCTAGATTCCTTCGTGTTTTAATTATCGATGTCGAGTTTTGACATTCTATAAATAACTTTTTTTTGCCCTTGACTAGGAATTTCACCTGTATCGAAGGTGCATTTACAAACATTTAAACTCACATAAACAAACAGCAAAGCAATCATCTTGTTTGTTTCGTTGTTATTATGCAGTTCTTTTTCTCTTTTAAAAAAACGTTGCCCCTCCCTAGAAATTTCTCCTGTATCGTGGGTGCGTTTGCAAACATAGAAACCCAAATACACAAACACCCAGACCTAGAACAATACTTGCAGATCATACAAATATTTTTTCCACGCGAGGATCGAACCCGCGACACCTTCCACAGGAGTCGATCGCTGAGCCACTGCGCCGATCATGTCGCCTAAGTTGTATTCGCAAGACATGAAGTAACTTATGGCCACAGGTTTAGGTGAATCGTGATTCCAGCGATTTTATGTCAATGTCGAATGACACAGAAACATATCTACAATTTGTACCGTGGTCGATAAAAACCTGCCGTTTCGTTGTTTTGAAATCAAATACACATTAGCAATAACCCAGTTTCAGCTTCAACACGTGAAGGTCACTTCAAACAATGTTTATGACAAATCAATGTCAATGTAAATGCATTAAAATCGTGACTCGTTCTATTACTTGTTTACGAGTACGCCGTTAGATCGATATCAAATGAAATATGCAACTTTTCATTTGTCTTGTGCACGCCACTAGGCAAGTTGATGGAGAAATTGGAAATTATAGGTAAAGGATATAGGTTTCTTCGAGCATTTAAGGTTTAATTTTATATGATTTAGAAGTCGTTTAATATTGACGATCTAAAAAGAGGGTCCAATTTATTGTCCATGGAGTTTCTTACCCGTGCTTCTCCATAGAAATCTACTGCTCCATAGATTGGGCACCTATGTTACTTTCACAGTTATTATGTGTTGTGACTGGGACTGTAGCACCATAATTTTGTAGCATTTAAATATATTTTAAGTCTATACAAATGACAATTCAAATTTTATGGCGGATATTGCGTGCCTATTTTGACCACCCCAATACTTGTAGACAAAGCTACATATTCAGTGGTAAAGTAGTTGAGTTTAATCAATGTTATTAAATACAATTTAAGTTTCACATAATGCCGCAGAGCCTGTTTCCAAAGATGTAACAAAACATTGCGTCCGATCAACGCATGTTAGAATAATAAGTTGGTTACGTCAGCGTAGCGGCGTAGCGCAATGACCTCTACGACGTAGGCTACGCGGGGCTACGATCCGTCGTAGCAAACATTACTTATTAAATACTTCATAGAGTTATTTTCGCTTGGACGTTTACGTCATTTTCTAATATTTGCATCTTTGATTTCTGCAATATAATCTAGGTATACGAGTACTTAGGGCTGATTTTTCAATAGTCAGATAACTTTTATTTGAGGAATAAAAATAACGTTTTGACATATTTTCCATAGATAAGCTGTCAAACCGCCATTTTTATTCCTCAGATAAAAGTTATCTGACTATTGAAAAATCAGCCCATAATGTTATAAATACCAAAGTAAATTGTTTATCTGTTACAAATTCTGGTTATAATAAATTAATGTCTAAATGGATTCGCCATTCAGAAAAACTTGATAACGGATTAGGCATAAACATAAGATTTCGACGTTTCCGTGGAATAATTTATGAATTGAGCATGAGCAAAGCCGGGACGGGTCGCTAGACATACTACTATTATTAATACGGAAGTGGATGGATGGATATTCATTTTTAGTTACAAAATCTGCTATATATATGTGGATAACATTTTGTTTTTTGGCAAATATAACCTGGATTACACATACTTACTTTTAGCCCACCATTTTCACGTGAAATAATTACCGAACTGCACAAAATTAACTTTACTGCTAATAAAAGAAATGAAAAACAAGTACCTACGAGCTTAAAAAACGATTTGCAATAAAAAGGTTGAAGCCAAGTTCTACCACCTTTCCTCGATTGTAGTAATTCACGCTAACGGCCTGATCAATCCGATTTGCAGTGGGATTCATTTTCCAGACACTAATGCTTTCCAATGCTCTTCGCATTTAGTAGTTACGAAGTCTAGACTTTCCCTCTTTTAGCTAGCGGCTACTGCATAACATTGTATAATGTTTTACTATAATATTTTAAAACTAAATAGTTTGTTTGTTTGAACGCGCTAATCTCAGGAACTACTGGTTCGAATTGAAAAACGTACGGAGAAACTGGGCTATCTTAAAATTGTTGTGATATGAAATCTAAGCAGTAAAATTTGTTCTTTGTATCAAATCAAACTATTTTTTTTTTGTCTGAATCTGTATTCTGTATGGATGTCCTATATCGAGGGTTTGGCATAGGGATCTGTTAGACTTGTACCGACTAAAACCAACGATTTTCTTACCCATCACTTCAGGCTAGACATTTTTGTATTCTCCACAATCATTTCAGCAGTGTATCGGATAGAACCAAACCTAACTCCGAACCTTTGTCCCCAGCATGCGTGGAAGAAGAATGCATCGACTGGGAAGGGAAGTCCGTCCCCCACGGTCTGCTGTACGTGCCCGGTCCAGGGGTCTGCTCGCTGTGCGTCTGCTACCACTCCGAGCCTATGTGGTGCAAGGCTATTTACTGTGATCCTCCTTATGTGAGTATAGGACTACTTTTAACCTACTTTTTTATTGAATTCTGTTATTTTTAAGTCACACAACGCCTATCTGTTCTGAAAGTTTATGGCAGATAATGTATTTTTAGTAGGTAGGCACATTCACATTCGATACAAGATAGATTAGGTCGAGCGGCGTGCCAATTACTCGCCGCCCGCAAGCTCGCACCTATGGTGGCCCGAAATCGCCACATGATGACCGAGGCCTCGAGCGTCACACGCAGCGGCGAAGGAGGTCCTCTTCCTAGTGTATTCCGTCTTCTCCGTCGCTTGCAAATTGTAAACCATTAACAACAAGTGGGCATCAGGCTCCAGGCAGCTACTATGGGTTCTAGAAATCCAACAAAAGAAACTATAAATTCTTTGGTTTTACAGGTTACAGATTACAGGCAACTTCTTGCCCTTAGTGTAAAATTCAATACACAGAAAATAAAACCGAAAAATCTGAAGATGGGATGAAGTTGTCCTAGAATCAATGAACCAACACCTCTCCTGTTTAAAACCGTAGTCCGAACTTCTCTTCGACTACGCTAGCTATATAATAAAACAGTGACAATTATTGCCGTTCGTGTATATTACAATCCGCTCTTGTTATTTCGAATAACTACCACTATACCACCTATGAGTCATTTTATGGAACAAACTGCTGTTATGAAGGCAAGTTATAATTGACGAGTGTCACGGCATATACCACCTAGTTGGTACGTGGTTAATACATATTTCATGGATTTTATAAGTCAACTAAATGGGGTATAGCCACAGGTTCGATTAAAGACATCATCATTCATCGATAAAACTGAACACGATCAACACATTTAATTTGTGTTCATGAGCTGATACCTTACCACGAGCTCGTTTAGGCTGTGGGAAAGAGACAGAGCTATACAAGTCGTCTAGTGCCATCTCTTTTCTACAGCATAAAGACTCACGCTTTAAGAGTTCATCGTATAGGCCACCTGGTATTGATATTCTATAGCTGCACACTATTAACTATAAGAAACCTCATCACTGGACTCAACGTGTCCTCTTCGTCGTCGAGATCGTCCGATCATACAGCGCGAGCGTTGAACAATAGTGTCGCTGTCAGTACCTCAGTGAATAGCAAACTTTAGTGTCAGCGTGGCATGAGCGCTGCGGCCGCGCTATCGAAGATTTTTGTTGATTGTTTGTTGGGATTCATTCTTCGCGTAACGTTATAAGCCTATAATATCCCTACTGCTAGAGTTATAGAAGGAGAGAGCTGCGGTCGACTAGTTAGTAGAAGTCCCATTTCTATGGTTCCAGGACATACGGATTTCCCCAGGATATATTTTTTCTCGGACATGATATTCACATTTTTACGTTACACTTTCACAGTTCTGCAAGAACTTCCGTGTGGGCTCGCGGTGCTGCGAGTTCGAGTGCCTCGACCCCCCGGGCGAGAACCACCGGTACCGGGAGAGGGAGCGTCTCCGGGCCCTCATCCTCGCCGGCAACTCCTCAGCGCCCGACCAGGGCCCCTCCATGAAACTGAAGGCCGGAATATCCCTCCTAGCAGTAGCCGTCGCACGAATCGTATGAAACACGGACTGCGTAGACCATAACCAATTGATAATAATTTCTAATTGAAGGAATTATTTACCTGACAACACTGGGGGGTTTTAGTTTGTATCGAAAACCAAAACTCACATTCGATGTACTTCGATTCGATCTGCCTATACTTACCTTAAGAATGTCCTGTTCTAATACTTCGGGACCTTACTTCTCTAGAACTATGATTTTTCATATTCAGAGTACTTAACACTTCGTATTATTGTTATATGATTTCCTTTTACAACAAAATGAATAAATTCGGACCAATTTTATGTAACCGAGTAGCGTCGTGTTGTCTTTTGTTATTCTTAATTTCGATGTTGAATGTGAAATGTAAAAGTAGGATCCTTACGTCATAGACAATTAGACAAAAAGTCACAATGTTTTGGTAGAAAGAAAAAGTTAATACTAAAGGGAAAACCTCATTTATATTCTACTCATCTCTAAAACATAAAATCTTTCAATAATGGTGCCATTGTAGTCGAAAATTAATAGGAAAGAAACTAGGTCGTGTCACATTACAGATAAAATACTTGTTTCCCGGTCCATATGTAAATTGTATGTCCATTAATCTGTAATAATAGGCAGTACTTTAGTAAAAATCTCGATACATTCTAGTCGACTCACGCAATCTATACGCATGCGTATTTCTTCACTTCTTATGATACTCGTATTTCACTTAGCTAGACACATTTCGAAATTGTAGCTTTAAATCTCATATCATCGGGCGTCCGATTCTGTAAATTATATGAAAACTTCCAAGGATGTCTATTCGAGAAGAAACTGTCCGAAATAGTGGAAATCTCTTTGAAAAAAATGGTTTCAGTAATTTTAATAAGAAATGCTTTCAAGCAAAATTCAGGTAAAAAGCAAAGTGCCTTGAGAGACTCGAGGCAAATCTTGTAACACGCTTAGAGTTTATTATGAATAAAAAATAAATTTTTACTCTATGACTTAAATTTTTCCTATTTCTGGCTTACTTCGGAAGTCAAATGCGTTTAAAATTGATTTCTTATTAAAATTATCAGGGGCTTGTGAGTTTCTCTGCTGTGTAAAATATGTACAGAATCGCACCTCAGCTACTAAGTAAATAATATACCTAGTGCAATACCTAATACATATTGTAGTTAAAATGAACAGATGTAACATTACTTTGTATTCGTGAATAGTTGAGGAGTTCACCGACTTAGGAATTGAATTAGTGTTGTATTCCGAGCAAACTGTTTGAGGGCAAACTGTATGTACCTTATTAAATGCAGAATGGCATGCTAACTAGTGCTTTAAATTTATTCACTTTACTAACTCCGCCTCACGCTAAACAATAAGAAAGTTTGGTTGGGAAACATTGACATGTCTGGTTCACGTCACGCAGAGTGCCTAAAGTGTACACTTAGAAACCTTTTAATGTCTGACTAACAGAAGTGTATTGAGTGACGGAAAGATGTTTAAAATGAAGAGAGAGGAAAACTCTAGCTATGGTCGACCACACTAGGCTGTAAAGTTTTTTTTCCAATGCCACTGATGAAACAGTTTTTAAACTAAACCGACCAAAGACAATCAAGTTTTTTTTTTAATAAACTTTAGAGATTTACCTTATAGTCCTTGTAGGCCGTTAAAAAAAGAAGCGGCACGTCCCGAATGAGGACATCCTCATCTTGTTCAAACAAGATCTTTTATCGAGCGCTTCACATAAAGCGACAAGGGAATAAAAATGCGTCTCAGTTTTTATCTGACTGACAGATAAAAAGGCCCGTCAAGGGATGAAAAATAGTTATCATGATTAATGTATGAAGTGGACGATTTATATCGAAAAACTTCGTCAGCATATACGATACCCAAATATGTATATTATCACATTATGGCGATATACGATTACCTAAGTAATATGATTGATGATATCATAAAACGCGTGAAGTTCAAGCCTGATAACAGCCGCTCTTGAATGATTCATTCCGAAACTAAATGGTTTCACTATTATTTCAACCTTTGTGTTTATAATGGAGACTGCCAGTGCCTTTGCAAGACTTTATTGTCTATACGCCTATTAAAAACAATGTAGCAATGTTGCGGATTGACTACAGCCTACATTGTCACTTTAATTGTTCCCGAGCTCATCCAAATGGAAACAATGGTCTTATGAGATTACGTCTTACTTTGTACCACAACCACCTCAACCTACCTACTAACATTTCATCTATTCAAATGTAGCCATGTAGGAATAAATTGAAACTTGTATAACATAGTAACATTTAGGTAGGCTTTCATACTTATTTCACATTCTAAAATCCATTTCTGTATTAGGTACCTATATAAAAACTGCCGCAGTAGAGTAGTGTCCTCAATCAAACCTAAAATGCACTCTAAAATATTAGAAAAACGAATGTGGCACGTCATATTCACACTATGGCTGTTAAGGGCATCGATTTATCCGACTAATACACGCCACCAGGTAGCAACACTAAATTAAAATTAAAAAAAAAAGTTAAATTCTTCTAACAGCCATAGAGCAGGTAGTCGTGAAATAAAACCTGCATGACTGAAAGTTTTTTGTCCCTTGCGTGTCCGGTTTACATACACGAAAGTTATGCTCCAATTGCTAGCGAACTTTAATACCGAATATAACCTTGACAATAAGAAATACAAATATCCCCCAACTAATTACGAATACAATTATTTCCATGAAGCAAGTTTCGTTTATAAGGAGGGTTTTAACAGTCGATATAATATCAAGCGAAACTTTATCCTGCGTTAGCATAACCCGTAGATTTATCAAAGAGATATTATTTGTGAGAGTTCATAACTTTTTCGGAGTTCATTATTTATTGCTGGAAGCACGGTAGTGTAGCGCCAAGTTCAATCAACAAAATAACAGAGATTCTTTTGATTTATTAGCTGCATAATGAAAAATTATAAAGTTAATTAGATTGATGATTTTTGCTCTCGGTTTAAAACTGAAACTATTTCCTACTTTACATTGTAACAGATGACCAAAGAACTTTATTTCAGGTTTATAGGACCTTCCTTGGTACTTCAAGATACTGAAATGAACGCGAAATCTTCCGCAGACAATGATATTATAAATAAAAAGAGGTAGATATCGCACTAGCACGCACAAATTGTTGAGGACAAAGTAAGACAATTGTTGCTCTTTGCTATCTGCTATCTCTTTCTATCTTAATACGTTCCGCATTATCTATCGCTGTCGTAGTTTTAAATTACTATGATAACAACGCAACAATTCTGAACGCCATTCAGTATGAACATGGCGTATCTTTCTTTATAATATCATTGTCCGCAGAGACGACAGTATAATTTAATAATGTCCTCAGGTCGATATCAATTAACGAAGCTTATCGGGTGCTTTTAGTAACGCTCGATTTGGTGCTTATCTCGGGTTTAACTTTTTGGTGGTAAATCGTGGCCGGGTATTTAAAATAATTTGTCCTTCTATATTATATAGGTTTCATAACTTATTTACTCACGTTTGATATCCGTTTAGATAAATAAATGTTTTAATAAAAACGCATATTTGTGTTTTTAACTCTCGGCTCAGCGTTGACAACAGAAATTACAAAAGTGGAATTACATATAGGTACCTATGAATAAATTTTATTGTCGTCTTTAGGAGAGAAAACGGCAAAACAATTTTTCCCTCTTACAAAAAAAAATGTGGTCTAGGTTTAAAGTTTTTGCCGCTCTCTCTGAAATTTATGAAAACAAGAGACAAAAACTTTTTTTTTGGCAAACAGCAGTCACAATATGAAATCCATTGTAAAATAAAAGGAATTGAGATTATTTCATTACCATTAGTCACACATTCAGTAGGTAGGTAATTATTATAGATAGTACTAATTATAAGTATGGGGTAGTTCACGTAAGTGCGGGATCAGAACTAGAGAACTATTGTAGAATAATAATTTATTTATCTCATTTAAATGGGCAACTGTCCTTGTAGGAATCCCTATTTATTATTAATTTTGTTCAGGGGAACAACTATCACTTCTTATAGCAGTGTTATTTCATCTTGTGTAGTAATATTAATCATGTGGGAATGAGACAGCTAGGAGCTATACAGGATGTATAGATTCATCCCTTCTACACTCCATAAATCGGTAGAATTAAAATAATATTGCTAAAAACTTGATGGTGTAACCCTGTATATAAAAATTATTCATATTTTGTCCAACAAAATAAATAAACTGTGCATTAATAACACGCTTGTTTTCGACTTTTGCTAATATGTTACTAAATTGTAATTCTTATGTAGGTAGAAATATCATTAAAAATGAAATATTTAATTGTAATATATTAATGATTAAAACGGCAATGAAGTTAGGGGAAATTTTTTTTAGAATATGTAATAGAGACTCAAACAAATTCCCCCAAAACTTTTCGATTATTAAATTAACAATACCTCCAATATTATTATCACCTACTTATTTATAAAAGCTTCGGCCAAAATACAAGACTTTTACTTCTGTAAATTAAAAACTATTTGTATCTCCTATCCCTTTCCTTGTAAAAGTATTTAAAATCATTAAAACATAGGTATTGAGCTGCGTCCATACAATAAAAAATACTTGAGTCACATATTGCTTACAATGATGATAAAATGAAGTGTGCCATATTAATAAAATGTATTGAATATTGCATGAGTATTTCTGCACCATTTAAAATTTTACACAATAAATTGTAAGTGCTGTGATCTTGGCTGACTTTTTACTAAGAAATTCACATATAACGCCAAATTCTGTTTGAAAAAAAAATTAATAAAAGGGCAAGATTTTCTCTTGTTTGCACCATCTACAACATAACTAAAGTTAAATATTATGAAAATAATAAAGGTATGTGATATTTTGCTGGTTGTATATTTTGCATACATAATTATTAAGAATGACAGCTTTAAAATATAGATAATAAGACCCAATTGTTTACCAAATATTATTGTTTTATTTATTTTTACATCAGCAATTTATCAAATATTGAATTTTTATGTTTAAATAAATGAATAAAAACAAGAATGCATATATGACATGTATTTATTATGTATGTTGTTACCTGTGTTGACCCTAATGATAAATAATGATTTAAGTTATCCTTCTTTATTAAAATGTTCAGTCAGATATTACTGTAGAACTAAATATATCAACTGTAAATATTGTATGCAAATAATTTTAATTAATTAGCTTAATAAAGATACCCAATAAACTATTGGATTGTATTTTTATTTTCTACAAACACTATCACATTTTCGGGGAGGCCTAAGTCCAGCAGTGAAGGTAAGTCTTAATATCTTATGGCTGACATGACAATGATATTACACCTCTATAAAAAGTTTACTGAAGAAGGTAAAATAGTTATTTTTTGTGAAACTAAATAGGTACCTAAGAAGTTAACAATCCCCCAGTTGGATTTGTGTCCATTATGATAAACTGTTTAAATTTTATACTCCTCTGCACAGTTAAAAACACAAAGAAAAGTTTTCATGTATTGTTATGAATGCAAATAATAGGTACCTATAATTATTTGATATTGACTAAATGTGGGTGAACATAAGGTCAATGAAAATACATATTGAAATAAACAAAATATAATTATATACTTAAACTCTATAGGTACTTAGATATTAATAATCAGGAATGATAAATTCACCATTTTAATCCCTTGTCTTGCAAGTCCTGTCTAGCCTCTTTTATTTCTTCCTGTAACTCTTTGGCCGCTTCCTCGCAATCGTTGAACGTGAAGACTCGGTAGAGTATCACAAACACGGCATACAAGCCAAAAAGCAATACGAAGACTACGGGAGAGACAATTATCAAATTCATGTTTTTCTCAATCCATGGATGCTTCACGTAACCGCCAATTAAGGAATACCATACAGCGAAGAATGCTGAAAGCACTGAGACCCACTCCTGTAACTTTGTCATATCTGTAAATAAAATAATTAAAAATGAATGAAATAGAAGTAAACAAAGAAGAACTTGGCTGTTTTTTATGCTGTTATGTTTATATGGCAAATAACATACCTGTATATTTATCAGTAGCTTCCAATAAATGTAGATTCCCGATTATTTCAAAAATTGTCGTAGAAGACGAGGTATTTATTTGCAGGGAAAATTGTATCGGCAAAATTAAAACACATCACCACTCTGTGCTTGACATGACATGACAGCTGATTTCGACGTTGACAGTGACGTTACTTGTAAGGTTTATTGCCAGCTTTTTTTTTTTTTTTTTTTTTGTGGAATTTTATGACCTGGTAACTAAGACCTTTAGGTCAAGTCTTTTTATTTTCACTTTCCTTTTTTTGTCTTCACTTTATTTTAAATTGAGTTCACTGTATTTTTTATGTACTTGTATATAGGTTTATAACTATTTTGGTCTTTTAATAACTGTTCAAGGGGCGGCGGTGGGCGGGAAGAATCACTTATTGTATTCACATCACTTAATTCACTAGCCAACACTAATCTGTCAAGCAAGAAGTTTTGACATTCAAAGATGAGATGTTCAACGGTTCCTTCTCTTGATTCGCAAAACGGACATAAACTACTTCGAATAATATTCATTCTTGCAAGGTGTGACGGTGCAGTGTTATGACCAAAGCGCAGTCTATTCATCGTGGTGATAAAATCTCTGCTGGCCTCTTTTAGTTGATCATACCACGGTCTATTAGGTAGGTTTTCTTGAATGGTCCCATACCACTTTCCTTTCGTCTCTTGATCTTTTTTCCATATTTCATACCACAACTCATTAATTTTCCTATTAACATTTTCTAAATAATCAGTCATAGGGACCTTAACTGTAATTTTTACATCTATAGAATTCTGACCCTCATATGCGGTTTTATCAGCTATTTCGTTTCCTGTAATACCCCTGTGAGAGGGAACCCACAAGAAGGCAATTTGTATATGTTCAAGATGATATTGGTAGATTATTTGTTTAATAAAATAAAGAATATAATTAGTTTTAAATGCCACTTTAAGGTTAGATAAGGCTGTTATTATGCTTAGCGAATCAGAAACAATTAAAAAGTATTTACAGTTACAAATCAAACGTATTCTTAATAATGCTTGATAAACCGCATATGCCTCCGCTGTAAATATTGAACAAGTTTTATGTAGAACAAAGCTTTGAGAGAATTTTTTTGTGGATCATACAATGCCGCATGGACATAACCACTCCCCTTGCTACCATCAGTGTACAAAGTATAGTAACTTTTGTTTTGTTCTAAGAACTGTAACATATCTAAATTGTTTGTGATTGTGTTTTGAAAAACTTTTACAGGGTGTGAAATACATTGGTATGTAAAGGAATAACATGGCCATGGACATTGTTTTCTAATATTGGAACAACTATTGTCTATTTCAAGTAAGATGTTGGACAACTTTGGAAAAATACCATTTAGCAGATCTTCTTTTGTTTGCGTCTCAGGATTTTCATGTACAAAAGGTAATATTTTATTTATTATCTGCCTGTTGTTAGAGGATATTAATTTGAGTGAATATCTCTGTGCAAGTAATAATCTTCTCAAATTTAAGGGCATGATTTTAGTCTCCACTTCCATGGCCCTAATGGGAGTGGAGCACATTGCACCAGTAATTACTCTCAAAGCCCTATTCTGCATGACATCTAATTTATTTACATGTGAGCTGTACATATAACCTAGTGAACTGTAATCAAAATGGCTTCGAACAATAGCTTTATATAGTAATGATAATGTTTTAGGGTCTGCTCCCCATGATACACCAGCTAGACATTTCATTAAATTTAAACCTTTTAAAGCATTTTTGGAAATGTGTCTAATATGTGTCTCAAAAGTCAATTTTTGGTCTATTATTATCCCCAGAAATTTCTTAGAACTGACTTTGGGTATAATTTCATTGTTGTAAATTATGTTAGATGTGGAGCTATCATTACCAAAGATCATTACATTGCTTTTAGATGGATTGATTTTTAAATGTAATACATCATTATAATAGTGATATAACTGACTTAAAGCTATATTTACATTGTCAATTGCCATCCCTAAATTATAGTTACTGCTGTATATAACAATATCATCGGCAAATTGAAGAATATTTACATCTTTATTATTCACAAATTTACAAATTTCACTTGTGAAAATATTGTACAGCAAAGGGGACAGTGTAGCTCCCTGCATTGTGCCTCTTGAAGCAGATTTTGGTCCAAACAGTTTATTATTATGTCTTATATACAGTGTCCTATTATTCAAAAAGTTAAAAATCCATTTACATAACTGTCCAGGTATACCTAGCCTGGACATAATTTTGACTAATATTGCAGGATCTACACTGTCAAAGGCACCTTGAACATCTAGAAAAGTACAAACTGTATGTAATTTTTTATTCTTTGCATGTTTCAGGTCAGAAATCAGAGAAATAAAACTATCTGCACAACTGCGGCCACGACGAAAGCCATATTGGACATGTGGAATGATACCATTGGATTCAACATACCAATCAAGACGAAATTTAATCATGTTTTCAAAAATTTTCCCAAGACATGAAGATAATGAAATTGGTCTATAAGAACTAGGAAGTTCTGGGGGTTTCTCTGGTTTTAGTATTGGAATCACACATTGTGTTTTCCATGATTGAGGGATAGTTTTAGTATGCCAAAGCAGATTAAGAATGTTAAGAAATATCTGTTGGGCAGATTCATCTAAGTTTTTAATGATAATGTATGGATAGTCATCTAAACCAGGTGTCGTATTTCGTCTACTTTGCAAAGCCATTGTAAATTCGCGCCATGAAAAAGGATCTAATAAAAATTTTGAATTCAAATTATCATTGTTAATATCAAAAAGGTTGTTTATATTACTAGAATCAGTTAAATTGGTATTATCAGATAATTTATCTAAAAATGGAAAAATAAAATCATCTTTATATGATTTGTTACCAGGTCTAATACCTTTGAACATCTTTAAATAATTCCAGATCTTACTTATTGGAGTAGTTCTATTGAAACTGTTACATAAGTTGTTCCATCCAACTTTCTTTTGCTCAGAGATAGTTCTTTTTTTCTTGGCGTCTATTCTTTTGTAATTTAAATAGTTTTCCATATTAGGCTCCCTCCTATATAATTTCAATGCATCATATGAAGCAACAACACTTTTTTCACATATGTCATTCCACCAAGGAGCTGGGGGTCTACTTTTAAACTTGTTTATTTTACATAATTTTGGAATTGTTATTTCTTTTAGCAAATCTAAACGAGAACAGAAATCGTTATATGTAAGAACAGGATCATATAGTTTAAGAGTTAAATCATTAAATATTACTTTTGATATTGTTTTATATGTCTGCCAATCTGCTTTTTTATATAAAAACTTATTGACCGGAGGATTTATGTGATATTTATCTACAAGTAATGAAATTTCTGTAATGGTTGGGTAGTGATAACTTCCCATGGTATCATCATGCACAGTCCACTCACACAATGATGCAAGGTTAGAACTGATGAAGCTAACATCAATAGCAGAAGGATTTTGTCCTGGTCTATTAATGGTTGTAAAACTTCCATCATTTAAAATACATAAATCTAAGTCATCAATTATATTAAACAAATCGTGACCTCGGCTTTTAGTTGAAAGACATCCAAAAGCAATATGATGTGCATTGAAATCTCCACTAATAAATATAGGCTTAGGAAGACCTTGAATTATGTCGTGTAATCTATGAATTCGTACGTGTGCAGTTGTTGGCGGGCAATATACACAGAGCACAGTTAAACTGCCGCGTACCGTACTTATGGATAAAGCTACTGTTTGAATATTTTCATAGAATTGCGTGTTTATTATATTATATTTAAGATATGGTCTAATCAATATTGCTACACCATTATGAGCATTATTCGAATTTTTGTTATAAATATTGTATCCAGGTATTCTAAAATTGTTATCTTTAAACCATGTTTCATTGAGCAGACAAATATCAATATTTTGTTCTTTTAAAAATTTTATTAATAGGGGTTTTTTACTATTTGCACTTTGAATATTAAACTGAGCAATTCGTAGTTTATGTTGTGTGAAATTTGGGTCCATTATTTAAGGTTTTTAACTAATGTATCTGTAATTGTTTTAATGGTAGTAGGGGTTTTATCCCCTTTATTTCCCAACTCCACCAATGTCTGTACTAGGGCCATAAGTACACCATTGTTGGCAATTATTTGAGTTTTAAGGTCACTGTCATTACTTACACTATTATTTACAACATCATTTACATTATTATTTACAACATTATTTACACCATTATTTACAGTTTTACTATTTATAGGCTTAATTACAGGATTATGTACAAGTTGCCTTTTTGGCGGCGATAGCGGAGGGAATTCAGTTGTATTAGTTATGTTTTTAGTTTGGGTAGCACTTGCATAAGTTATTTTATTTTTCTTTTCAATAATTTTATTCATTTTAATAGGGCATAATTTTGAAATTGCAAGATGGGGCCCACTGCAGTTTATACAACAGACCTCAGTTGGTTTATCGCATTCCTTATATAAGTGCTCACCTCCACAAATTGAACATCTTTGTTTACTATTACAAATTCTTGCAGAGTGATTAAATTTAAAACATCTAAAACATTGTTGTAAAGGGGACACATATTCAAAAACTCTATAGGAAAATAAATCATATTGAACATTGTCTGGAAGAATATTGGAAAGGAAAGTAATGCTCACTGTTTGTAGTGGGACACGCTCTTGGCCAACTTTTTTTGTAAATCTTCTTATTGCGATGATTTCATAAATAGATGATAGCTTTGTATATAGATCTTTATTGGATATATTAGGAGGAACAAATCTTATAATGCCAGTTTTTTCTATTTGTGCAGCTGGTATGAAGGCCTTCATGTTGTGTTTATTTAGAAAAGATGTATTCATTATGAAATTATTAGCTGTATTATATTGCTTGAATATAATGGCTATTTTATTGGCATTCACGCGTTGGATTGCCGTCACACCTTTAATTTCGTTCGTGAATATATGGTTTAAATATATTGGGCTCTTGTTGCCTATCTTGTCCTTTCCGTTAGATTCAATAAAAACTTTAAAGTCTGTGTTATTCGAGTGTTCGGGATATAGTCTTTTATAATTTGGCTTAATGAAAGGCGAAAAAGAGTCAATACGCTCACCACCGCCGCCATCGCCACCGTCAGAGTCTCTCGCTCCTTGTAGTGTCTCCTCAGCCCGAGGACGCTTTAGGGGGCCGGGCGGGTTATCCCCGCCCCCCTCGTTACCCACCATTTCGTCGAATTACTTTATATAATTTAGTCGTTTTTTTCCACTTTTATTCTAAAAAAAACCTAACAATTTATTAAAAATTAATTTTCAAAAAAATTTCTGAACCGCGCTTTTTTCAAGTTCCCGCCAGAATCTTTATTGCCAGCGCTATTAAATCTCGTTCGGAAACATTCACGCCTACGGCCAAATATCTTGGTGTCCAATACGCCATTTGACATTAATGACGTTTAATGAAAATAAAAACAGAAATGAAGTGAAAATATAACGTTAAAAGTGCTAAAACAGCTGTGTTATTGTTAAAACCAAGATTTATTACTTCATCAACCCAAAATGAACGAGATTGATGATAAATTTTACTATGTATATAGTTCCTCTTTGGATCACAAAGTGGAGATAAAGATGTAAGTAAGATTCCATTGTGTATTTTGTTTTGCAATATATATTAATACCAATTACGTATTTTATTACGAGTGGTTTTATTTGCCTTGTGAAATGAGCAGTTCCATACTTTCAAATACATCACGGTCCAATGCACAGCAAAGCAGTAAGATCTAAATAAAATCAGATAAATCAATTAGCTTAGTAAGCCTTACCTACCTTATAGGTAAGTACTTTATAAAGTATCATGTTTAATTACTGACCTACTGATGCTTATAATTATAAAGATAACATTATCATGTTAAATAATTATACTTGGCAAGGCTTTGAAATGGCAGGTTGGCAGGAGTTTCCTTTTCAGTAACTACTTCATGATACTGCCTCTAGTTTCAAAACCTTACTTACTAAGCTACTTACATAGGGCTAAAACATAACTGGCCAAAAGTTGGTATACTCTATGTATTATACAGCCTCTGCCAACAATATGGGTACACTTTTATACATTTAAACTATATTCTAACCAATCCAATACTCCATTTTTTTAAATATAGAAAAAAATAATACATAATTTGTAGATGATCATTTCATAAGTTGCTCATAATTTTGTTAATGTTGAAACCATTATTTAAATTTACTGGAGGAGAAAGTTTTTAGACAAAAGTTATTTCTTGGCTTTCTCGTTCAGTTCCTGGTGTACTTGCAAGTTCACTCAGCAGGTAAAAAGGCCCATTTTAGCAACATCATAGCATGCTTAGTGATACAATTAATCAAATGGAATATTGTATTCTATTGCTCAAAGAAATTGGTTTTTTCACAAAAATATCTACAACAAAATCTTCACTAAGGTTTTTAGGTGCTCAGTCCGTAGTAAAATTTTTATAAATTATCTTTAGCATACCTACCTTTTTTTCATATTGTGTTAAAATCATCAAATGAGTCCTCCCACCCAGGGCAGGGCGGGAGGGACTGTCAGACTCATACTGACTAAAATCCACGGTGTCCTTCAATAACGTTTTTACCGTTCCGGGGTCACGGTAAAAGTCCAGCGACCATGTTAGCGTACCTAACATAATTTTTCTCTTTTCAGTGGCACCTTGGAAGGCAAGCGAGCCAAACCGGAATATGACAAGCTTCTATCAGACCCGATGCTCAAGTTCTCTGGACTGTACCAGGAAGGGTGCTCAGACTTGTATGTGACCTGTCAGATACTGAGTGATGGACAGCCCCTGGCACTGCCCGTCACAACTTCTTACAAGTCTTTTAGTAATAGGTGGAAGTAAGTTTGTTTTTGTTATTTTAGATCACTTTTATTTGATAATTTGTCATTCTAGAAACATTTAAACCCACATACACAATATGCAAATCTGGGAACAGTAGCCAATCGTGACATCATCATCTCATAATATGTTCCTTTGCAATTTTCTCAAACTCCTTTTCTGCTCCTCAGTTGGAACGAATGGGTGACCCTGCCAGTATACTTCAGCGACCTGCCCCGCAACGCCACGCTGGCGATGACGATCTACGACTGCGCTGGACCCGGCAAGGTCATGGTCGTCGGCGGGACCACCATCTCGCTGTTTGGGAAACATGGCATGTTGAGACAGGTTAGTAAGATTATTTATTTTATTGTCCAGTACCCACACCATGAGTTGTCATTACGATACTCGATCACCGATATCGACCGCGTTTGGCGCCCTCATTTTTTTTTTTTTCTTTGAGAGGGAGTTAGCCATTGTCCAACACGCCTGTCCAGTGCGGGTTGGTGGATGACACAAGTCTTTAAGTTTTTGGTTCTAGGACAATATGCCGGTTTCCTTACGATGTTTTTCTTCACCATTTTAAGAGCAGTGGTGATGAAATAAATTACATAAAGTAATGGCTGGGTTCGAACCAACGACCGACAACTCGTAAGGTGGGGGCCGATACCACTGGGCCAAACTGCTCTTTTAAGGGTCAGTTCAGACCGAGACGCGAAGCGATGCGACGATGCGCTGCGCCGCGATGCGCCGCGCTGCGTAGCGACGCGCCGCGCTGCGTAGCGATGCGCCGCGCTGCGCATCCAGACGCCGCGCGGTGCAGCGGAGTGTCTACATTCGCCACGTGCTTCCCGCCTCACCCCCCATCCTCCCGCAGTCGTCCATTTGGTGTCAGCTACATAGTCCAGGGGCTAGAGGTAGATGAGTATACAAAATCCGAATGAAGGCAACTATGACCGAATTTTTATACCTGAGACCCTAATAATGGCAAAAAATATCCTGCCTGCATTAAGTATGTGTATCTTTTCGCTTGATGAAGTAGTCCACTCATTTAGTTCAGTACTTCATTTAATTTAGCAAATCAGAACAAGTTCCTAACCGATTGGAAAAAATATTTTTATGCAATTAAGTATTATGAGCTTTATCTGTCCCGCAAAAAGCTGTGATTTGATTTTTCTATAAATTATTACGGAAATAATCATTATAATGATTTTAAATCATGTACTCAATACATTCCGTTTACGAATAACAGAAGAGGGCGTAGAAAATGGACCAGAAAATTGACCGGCAAGATAAACATTGTTATTCTTTGACCTTTTCGTCACTTAAATCGGTTGGCGAAATTCGACACTCACATTACGCATACTCAGACACCTCTAGCTCCCAGTCTAACATCTTGCATCGTCGAGCGGCCTCGAGCGGCGTAAGCGGCGCCGCGCGGCGTCGAGATGCGCAGCGACTCACCACTACGTCGAGATGCGCCGCGCTGCGCCGCGCGGCCCATAGCGGCGCAGCGCGGCGCCGCTGACGCCGCTTAAATTCTCGCAACGAAATGTGTATCTTTTGGTGTAGAAAATAAAGTCGTATTTTGAATGGCTCTTAAAAGAGTGCGCGCATCGTCGCGTCGCTTCGCGTCGCGGTCTGAACTGACCCTAAGCAGCAAATGACTATGTTCACGCCCAATTATGGGTCCTATGTTCGGAAAAGAGTATAACTTTTCTATACTGTAATGAAGCTAAAGAGTTTCTTCTTTGTTTTTTAAACGCGGTTATTTCTAGAACTACCACATACCTACCAGTCGCTACTCTCTAATCGCTGATGGTTAGACAAGTGCCTAACGAAGAGAATTTCATTATGACATTGAAATCCACACTTAATTATTGCCTCTATAAAGTGAAGAATTGTATGATCATCTCTAAAGAAACCTTGGTTCGAATCCTGTTCAGAGAGTCGCTAACCAGTGCACTTTAGTACGCTGAAAATAAGATTGAATATACAACTGACTAGCTTCAATGCCTCTGCCACAAGAATCGCCTCTTATTAATAAAAATATGTTAGTGATGTCATTGCTTTTAAATGGAGACCTTTCTCAAGAGATAAGGGTATGATAACCTAGTCTATATGGTCTTGAGTTATTCACAGTACAAATGACAATCTTGTTTAATTTCCCTATACGCTGTGTGCGCCATGATAACGCCTCGTAGTAACCACATTATTGGGCACCATAAAATCTGCTAATTCTTCCCAACTACATTTTCGGCCTGCATAAATTTTTTGCATAAAATATAGGTAGAGATAGTTCATAACCTGGATTAACACATATCTCAATTTTATGTACCCTTGGGATAATTTTCTAGTGATTAAATAAAACCTAACTAAAAAGTACATAAGCGCAGGACACATACTTCACTCTGCGGGTGTCTTCTCTCCCATTGATTCACATCTCTGTCACATACTGTGCTGCAATCAATTTGAAGGCCCAACACCAACTTCGCACATAGCGTATACTCAAACTTCACTGTTTGCTTTGGTCACTCAATATTCTTCATGATCATGTATCTTTTTATCGCTTTCCTGGGCAAAGACCTTGCGCCTCTTCGACGCGACATTGCGTCCTTCTTCCAGCTCGGACGGTACCTATACAGATCCACCTATCTCTAACCCTATTCGGCCTCAAGGTACCAGCTTTATTTTCTAAAAACAAAACATCCCTTCGTCGAACTTTCGGCTTCGGCTAAAATTAACCATAGATTAGGGCGAAGCTGAAGGTTTCTAGCAAAATTCAACGAACTATTACAAAAGCGTGAGTCACGCGCTGAGGGCAGGGGTCACACAATTTGAGAGCAATTATTTTTGACAAGATGCAAGGACGTTTCAATCATCTTATTACAAGCTTATAATACAGTCAATATACGTAAAGGTTTAATATAAAAGTCAATATAGATTCCAAAGAATTTAGAACCTCCTGTTTTGAAGTCGATTAAATACATTATAATATTGATTTTAAAACAATTTTGATCTGATTTTTAAGGTTATTTACTACCTTTGACTTTTTCTTCAGCTCGCAATAGCCGATAAATCGACTACGGCCAGTAATCGACCTTCTATCAGAAATTAATTATCTTTTACACGGTTCATCGTTTCCTTCATCTTCCACTATCTCACCTAATGCAAAGTTCAAGTTAATGTTATGCACCCAAGGAACTTTGAATGAACCTGTTAATTGAAAAGGTTATCATTATCACTTAATTCAATTACATAGAGCCGTAATCAATTATTTTGTAATTTATAACCTTTCCAAGGATTGGCAAACAACATACTTTGTTGTTTGGCTAGGTTTATTCCATCTCTATTGAATCCGTGTTGTTGTCGCGGGCATCTGATGGTTATATTATATTATCAGCCAATTGCCGTCCACTGCTGAACGTAAGCCTCTCCCAAAGATCGCCAACACTCTCGGTACTGGGCAATCCACATCCATCCGCTGCCAGCCACATTCTTTAAAGCATCGATCCTGCATTTTGCCACAGTGCGTCCTACACTACGCAATCTCCACTGCAGCTCACGTGACACGTCTGCTTCATCTACCGTGTAACTGATGGATGCAAGTGGCGCATTGTCATTCGGCGTGCTGGTCTAAGGAGCCCTTTGTCCAAGGGCGGCGCGTCGTTTTCCACGCGACCCAAATAGCTGTCAGCCATCTGATGGGCCCCCATCGAGCGCCAAACGCTTACCGGGGTCGCGGAACTATCTAATCATGATAGCCTTGACCCTGGAACGTAAAGGTCTATTGAAGGATCACCAGGGATTTTAGTCAGTACAAGTCTGACAGTCCCATCCGCTCCATCCACGGCAGGTGGACTGATAATCTTCACTAATTTCTTTGATTATTCATAATTTTACCACGATAAAAAGGGTCTATGTCTTCCGGCCGATGATGATGACTAAATCCGTGATGTTCTCGGCAATGAAGAAGTAAATCTTTTGTCTATTGACGGTTTTACGTAAGACAACGTAATTAGGATTACGTCTTGGCTATACGTAAATTTGCCTTTCTAGATAAAATATAATCGCAGATGTCAGTGATATAATAATTGCTCTACTTACTTACTATTACCACAGAATACTTAATAGTACTATTACTTAATATTTTAATGTGTGTCAATATTTTTTCTTAACAACATAATTATATGTAATGATGATAATTAGCTCCTTCATCTCTATGTGGATCAAAAAGAAGTGTCACATTTTACGGGCTAAAACCCAACCTGTTGTCCTTCACTTTTCGGGGCCGCGATAACCTTCAACTATCTTTATATGCGGTCTTAGACGAGTGCAGCTTGAAATTCATTCATCATCAGCCTATAATGTTCGCACTGCTGAGACACAGGCCTCCTCTCTGTAATTCACCCTCTCAAAATCTCAGAAACTCTGTTGTGGATCGGATCTAGGCAAAGGCCTTTGTCAATGTTGTAATTGAGGTCCTACATAATTAGTTTCGGGAGTAAAGCACTCCCTTAGAGAAACTAATGGGCGATAAACCAATTTTCTAGTAAACGCCTACCAATATTCTCAATTATTCTAGCTTCAATGTCTGAGAGCTTAATTAACGTATGCTACACAAACAAAACGACCGGTTGATTATAATTTATTGAAAACTAGCTAATAGCTGTTGCTAGCGGCATTCTCGCTCGGCTCGCGTGTATAATCGAAAATTCATATTCTTATGGTTGTCTGGAAGATATCGCTATCAGCGATAAGACCGCCGGTGTATCCTCATAGTGGGGTAGACATGTCCTTGAGTGGAGACCGCGACTAAGCACACGTAGTGTAGGACGCCCACCGGCCAGGTGGAGCGACGACCTGCGAAAGGTAGCCAGCAGAGACTGGATGAGGGAAGCTCAAGACCTGGCTCAGTGGCGCACATTGGGAGACGCCAATGTCCAGCAGAGGACGAATACAAGCTAATGATGATGGGGTATCCCTTTATATTTTACGTGGTAAATCATAAAATGAGTCTCTCACGCAGGGCGGAACGGGAAGGACTGTCAGACTTAAACTGAGCGTTTTAATTATAAACCACTATTTAAAACGCTCTAATTAAAAACTACTGACCGATTTTTTAAAGTCTCAGTGAAGATTATCTGCGGAGTTATAGTAGCAGTACTCTCTATTCCTTTACTCTCATATTCCGATGGAACGGCAACCCAACACGACCGGATAGAGATCAGGCGCAAGACTGAGTTTGGAATTTGGCGGTATGATCTAGTGTCTACGCTACAGAATAACACATTTTTTATCGCCTACCTGTTGTTGCAATCAAATACTTAACAATTTATTATGATGAATATTCCACGATCACCACCACCATGCAACCCTATCGGCTCGGGTGTGAGCAGCGCCGTAAGTACCACACACGGATCGCACCCCGATTTATCAAAGTTAAGCGCACTGGCAGCAGAGGCACAAATTACGTTCCGTAAACGTAAACAACCGTCGGATCCTAATAATTGTGTGTGCGCAAACGAGATTAAAGAAATTCGCTCTGAATTGAGTCGCATAGGATCACTACTAGAAAAATATGTTGGATCCAATGAACAGATCATAATTCAAATGCAAGAAAGTATAACCGAGGTCAAATCACAAATTTCTGAGCTAAAATCATGTAACGAACAAACTGTGAATTTGATTCGCGAGAATATCACACAGATTAATATCGTTAAGTCTACCACGTCTAACATCGAAACGGAACAAAAAGGGTTACGTTCAACCGTATCACAATTAGAAAAACAAATATGTCAAGGTGAACAAAAAATAGACACACTTGAATCAGACCTCAGCGCCCTCAAGCTATCTACTCGAGATCAATCTCAACCCTCAACGTCTCAGTCCGATAACCGACTATTCTCGAACGAGCAATTAATTAAGGAAGTAATAGACCGTAACTATAGAGAAAAAAATGTTGTATTTGCTGGATTACCAGAGCAGACTGCCTCAAGCACGGAGGAGAGAATATCGAAGGATGAAAAAGCTATTTCGAATATTATCACACAGGTATGTCAAGATCTTTCAAAACCTATCAAAGTTTTCAGAATAGGAAAGTACACTCCTGGAAAAAACCGCGGAGTTAAAGTGTGTTTTGATACCGCCAGTCCCGCAAAATACCTATTGCGTAATAAAGATAAGATACCTGAGAATTTCAAGATATTTTCAGACCAAACACCTGTGCAGCAGCAATATTTAAAGAATTTAAAAGAAGAATTAGCACGAAGACAAAATAATGGTGAGAATGATCTTACTATAAAATACATTCACGGTACACCAACAATCATAAATAAACCATCAAAAAACTCCAGTCAATAACTGAAAATACCTCTGCCTACGCAAATTGTAACACATATCAAGCACTCAATGATTACCGTATGATCAATACCACCAAATCTCGCCTTCGATTTTTATACCTCAATGCCAGAAGTATTTGTAAAAGAGGAAAACTTGATGAGCTAAAATGCGTCTTAAAATCATTACCGAAAACAGTACATGCCATTCTCATAACCGAAACCTGGATTCGCTCGGCAGCCCAAGCTACAGCTCTGCAATTAGAAAATTACACCCACTACTTCAACTATAGAACTGACTCAAAGGGGGGAGGAGTTTCAGCATTCATTCATAATGATCTGAAACATAGGTTGTCAGAGTCCAAGTACCATGGAGGAAACAATTATCTATGGATTGTTTTGGAGAGATATGCGCTTGAAATAGGAGTCATATATTACCCTGGTAACACTAACTACAAGGAATTTCTTCAAGAGTATGATTCACAGCTACAATCCAGAAAAAGATCAATAGTGTTTGGAGACTTCAATGTCGATTTATTAACTAAGAAAAATAAAGAGACTAAGCAATACAAAGCACTAGTCAAGGAAGCTGGACATCTACTACTGAACAAAGTCAGCAAAAAATACTGTACGAGGGACTCCAACACAAAAAAGACTATCATAGATCATATTAGCACAAATCTAAAAGATGACCACTTTCATATGGCAGTTGTTGAATCCTCTATGTCTGACCACAACCAGTTGTACCTAGAACTCAAAAAAGTCAAAACCACCTCGAAAATGAAAATTCAATATCAAGCAATAAATTACCCAAAGCTGTATAAGCTCTTGGAAACAACTAGCTTTGAAAATTCTAACAACGATTACTTAATATTCGAAAATAAAATAAAGTCTTGTACGGAACAAAGTAAAGTCAATAAAACTAAAATTATTAACACTCCACAAAAAGATTGGATTAATAAAAATATTATTGCTGAAATTAACCAAAGGAATATATTGTGGGCAGAATTTAAAAAGAATCCTAATGACGATACACTAAAGACAGAATTTATTAATAAAAGAAAATCTGTGTCTAAATTAATAGAAAATACCAAAAATGCCTACTACTATGATAAATTTATTAAGTGTATTAAAAAGCCCAAGAAAATGTGGAATCTAATTAATACCATCACAGCCAACAAAATAAAACAAAATTGTGTTCCTTCAAAACTAGTTACTGACTCTAATAACGTTACAGAGCCAAATGATATTTGTCAAGTATTTAACAAATACTTTGCTATGATAGGGGATAGACTAGCAAGTGAAATACCTAAATCGTTTCATGATGACTACTATCATGCGTTACCAAACCCTCTTTCCCAGGATACTGACAAGCTTTCCAGTTTTAGCCCCTGTTCTTCTAATGAAATAAAAAATATCATATCTAATCTTGATCCCAATTGCAGTACTGGTCTAGACGGAATAAACACTAAGGTAATAAAAAGCACAAAAAACCTAATTGCAAATGATTTAAGTAAGTGTTTGAACAAACTCTTAGCAGAGGGGACCTTTCCTGAAACACTAAAAATAGCAAAAGTAACGCCAATCCATAAATCAGGAAACACTACAGATCCCGGAAATTATAGACCGATATCAGTGTTGCCCGTATTATCAAAAATACTCGAAAAAATAATTCACATACGATTAGAAAAGCATTTAAATTCTATTAATTTTATAACTGACCGGCAATATGGATTTAGACCAAAATGTAACACTACTACAGCTACTGTTGATCTCATTACTAAAATTAAACAAAACATAGACAGTAAAAATATAGTCCTAGGCATTTTTATTGATTTAAAAAAGGCTTTTGATACGGTGAGCCATAAACTACTTCTAAGGAAACTGGAATCCGCCAATATCACAGGAAATGCTTTAAAAATGCTCAAGTCTTACTTAAAAAATCGATCGCAAGTAGTCAAACTTAGCAGCCACCAAAGTGATGCATTACCCATCACGTGTGGTGTCCCGCAGGGATCTATCTTAGGTCCTCTGCTCTTTCTTATATATATAAATAATATACACGAAATTAAACTTCATGGACACCTTACCTTGTACGCTGATGATACTTGTTTATTTTACTTCGGTTCTTCCATTCATCACATTATATCTCAAGCGCAGGATGATTTAAATTCTTTGTTTACGTGGTTTCAGTACAATCTCTTAACAATAAATACCTCTAAAACATGTTATGTTATATTTAAGGCCAAAAATAAAGTAATTCCATCTTATAACCCACTAACAATTAACGATGTGCAGCTAGAACTCAAACCCTGTGAAAAATACCTCGGTCTGAGAATGGACAGCTCACTCACATGGAATGCTCACATCGAATACATAAAAAGTAAACTCTCAGCACTTGCCGCTTCATTGCGTAATATAGCTCGTTGTATTCCATTAAAGCTGCGGTATACCATCTATAATTCCTTAGTTAAGCCGCACCTACTATATTTGATTGAAATCTGGGGTAGTGCAGGAAAAACAAGATTATCAGAACTTCAAGTAATCCAAAATAAACTCATAAAAATTTTGTTCAAATACCCTTATTTAACATCAACCCTTAAAATTTATAAAGACACCAAATTAATGAACATCAAACAATTATATATTTACAACACATGTATTTTCATAAAAAAAATTCTTAACAAAAGTACCCACACAAATATAATACTCACCAAACATAAAGAAATTAGTCAACGTAGCACACGACGAGCTAGCTTGCTAGTCTTACCCAAAACTAGAACAAACTATGGCAAAAAAATGCTTACTTTTGAAGGAGCACAACTTTACAATAAAATACCATCATGTATTAGAAATACACACTCTTTCAATGAATTCAAAACCCAACTTAGTGAGTATGTCATGGCTGATCGGTCACTTGTGGGAGATGAATGCATTGGATGAGTCATTGTTTGTTTATCCTGTAACTGGTGACGACGAACTTTTTGTAATTATTTAATTTTAAGTATTGTTCTCAAGTAAGTGACATTGTTATGTTTTTATTGAGAATTAAACATAATTAAAAACCAGTATCGAAACCCACAAACATGAATATAAATGATAGAAAGTTACATAATCAATGTTTTCTAGACCTTTGAATATGATTAACCCAGTAACATTAATAGCTATGAGCAGTTTAGCCGAATTAACTTGACACGCCTATGTTGTTTACCAAACCACACATATCCGGTGAGCTAAAAAAAATAGCAAACACCATGATAGGATTGTTACTTAGACAAAGCCAAGTCTAAACTAATATAATTAACAAAACGGTCAAGTGCGAATCCCCATCACCTATAAAAAAAAACATGTATTTGTAGCGTAACATAAATACATCACCTGTGAGGCTATGACATCTGTGTAACATGGTTCATGAGATACAGCCCGGTGACAGACCGACAAACAGACTGGAGTCTTACAACACAACAATTTAGGACCCATTAATATTAGTAGTCATTTTTACCCGTGGTGCTAGGCAACTGGGCTTCTCCCAGTTGTAATGTCCCTTTGTGCCTATTGGTCTTGTTTTGTTCTGTCTCCTGCTTGCATGGAGGGAAATGGAAACATATTTTTCCTACTCCTCCACTATTCTTTTCTGATTAATTTCGTTGCAGGATCCAAGAAAGGTAAACTCATTCTCCGGGACACGACGAGCTTCATTGTCTCGTCGCTTTTTTGGTGGTTGCCACTGTTGATTCTGGCTTTCAGGATTTGCAGTGGTTTGGGAATAGTGTGGTGGGTTTGTCCCAAAAATAAGACCGGAGTCTTAGTAATAGGGTCCTTTTTTACCCTTTGAGTAAAAAGAAACCCTAAACAAATAGTCATAATCATCCTATAATAATGGGATAAATGGAACTGCTGGAAGTCAGGCCTTCTCTCAATCAGAAGTGGACTATAAGCTACCACGCGGGGTGGTAGATCTCACAAATGTCTTCGAATTTTTGGTTCTAGGAGTTCAGTTTCCTCACGATGTTTTCCATTACCGGTTTGAGAGCAATGCTGATGAAATAAATTACACAAAGAATGTGCTGAGTTTGAACACACAACCGATAACTCGTAAGTCGGACACATATTATTATCACTGGGCCTGACTGATTTGTAGCGAAGAAACTGAAAAAAGCAAAAAAAAATGTAAAGTAGCCATTTTTTTGCTGTCTCATATAAAAAGCTACATTAATATAATCAAACTCGTGGGATCCGGGACCAGGTGCTAGTTATCAAATCTACTCCAAGTATAGCCATTACTATGTTAAAAGAGAAGAAAAGAAAAATGATAACGAACATAATTTGTTAAAAGCTTTACCGGTTTTTAATAAAATCAAACAATATAGCAACAATAGAACAAAACAAATCGCATTTTTGTTATGTCTACCTCTTAATGTATGCTAATATTTATGTTATTGTCTCCTGTTATCCGAACTATTAGCATTTTGATTGCAAGTGTGCAGGAGTCCAATCCGCGTCAAGCATCATACAGTTGTTTTTTTCGCTTTATCACAAGAATATGTAATAGGATATTTATTTAAGTTTATTATGACCCGATATCAAAGGAACATTGGCACAAGCTTCGATTGACTGGAAAATACCACGGCGTCTGTCAGTGTGCTTGCAACATTGACGCAGAGTACCGCGCTTTGAAAAATGACTCGCTAAAAATATTGGCATAAATTAATCACGCGAAGTTGACCACCTGAGTGTTAAATGTTTATTGGGATATAATTAAAGTGCAGTTTTTAATGTTTGTGTGTCAAAAATGCAGTGCATTGTTTCTTTCGCATTTATAAATAAAAATTAAATTCTAAAATCCAATGGATTGCAAGAAATCTTCAACAAAAGAAGCATTTTGTAACAAAACCTATTTTAAGACACAACCTCTTTTGACTAAAATAAAACTTTTTTTTAATAAAAATGGGCAAGTCCCACAGCACGTTACAGCTCTGCAAAGAGTGTTACCTCTACTTTATCGAACGATTAAAAAAGTTATTTGAATTCAAAAAGGGAATGTTCGATCTGCGAGTCTGGCCGGGCGTGGAGGGCAGTGAGAAGACTCCGGGGAAGGCTCCCGATCGGGGCAAGGAACAGATGCAGAGGCTGGCTAAACTGGCGAAGAAACATCGGAATGGGCATATACCGAAGGTACTGCTTTTTCTTTTCTCTATCATTCTCTGTCCCACTCTTGCAAAGGTCTCCCTCCACTCTTTTCACCTTTCGCGACACTGTCAGAAAACCCTATTTTAAAAAAGTGTCAACTGCAAAACTGCAGTTGACATTGATATAAGGGTCTTTATGCAGTTACACTTTCTTTTAGACAAGTTCTACAGATTATCTAACTTTTTGTAGCAATACAGTGTTTGTTCTTAAGCCCTGTTTAAAGAATGCAAGAACTTACATGCAACGTTGCCGACATTGCGAACTAGTAATGGACAATGAATTCAGTTGATCGCAATTCGCACAAATACCGCAACGTAGTCAAACTTGCAAGCTCTTGCATTCTCTAAAAGGGGCTTTGTGTACAGTTTACATTCATTTTAAGTATTTGTTATTTGTAAGGTATCGTTAAACAAACTAACTGCGTGATTGATTAACGAGGTTTTTGTTCTATAAACGGGTTTTTACAAGGCCATACCAACTCAGATGTAAACACAACACGTCAAAAATATCTTTTAGAAACCGAACTATGAAATATGACCTTAAATAATATCAATAGGTAGTAAGTTCTACCCACATAGGGGCTATGCCTATTTTGGCCTTTGTGGGTAGATGTATAGCCGGTTTTGTTTTAATTTTTAATAAAAAAAAAGGCTTCGCAAACCTTGTCGGCAAAGTTAGTTAAATACAATATACAATACAATCGGGAAAATATCGTTTCTAATTCGTATGTTTTAGAAAACAAGTCTAATTGTAAATAAATTAAATGAAGCTTATCTACTTATACTTATTAACTACCTGATGCTCTTATCTTATCCGAAGATCTTTAAGATGACCAAGATATTCGATATCTGCTGCTATTAAATTTTCTTATCAGGACAAAACATCTAATACACTTGAGTATGCAAATTAAGCTAAAACTACCTTACCTCGGTTTTATATAAATAACGTTCAACTCAACTTGACAAATGTTTTCAACGTGAGCAAAATATACAAAAACAGAGCAGAGGTATAGGATTCGGACCTAGGAACTCATTCTTGACTTAAGGCCGCATATTCTGAAAGTTGGCAACGTCGCAAAAAGCTGTCAAATATTTACAAGTTTTAATTAATTTGGCAAATTTTCTGTATGAAAACAAGAAATATCGCTCTGTAGTGCACTAAAAAAATGATATAGCAATGCAATTAAAACACTGAATTTGATGTTGTAACCGTTTCAGGTGGATAAAAGGCATTTGGAAAGTTTTCAAATGCTTTTTTTACATCTAAAACTATATATTCGGTGTTACGATATTAATTATTGCATTCCCTTATCATTTTTTTAGTGCACTACAGAGCCTTATTTCTTATTTTCATACAGTAACAATGCTAAATTAATTAAAACTTGTAAATATTTGACAACCATTTGCGACGTTGCCAACTTTCGGAATATACGCTCTTAAAATCGTGTTTGCCGTAGGGTATTTCGTTCAGAAATAACCATAACATATATTTTTATGTGTATGAAGAATGAAGATAAGTACATCAAGTACTTATCTTCATCATACACATAAAAAGTAAATATAGCTCTAAAAAGCTATCAGACAACATTTTCAAAAAGTCTTATTTAAAAAAAAAGAATAAACTTGGAAATCTCAGTTTTTTAGGAAAGTTTTGACTCAGTTTTTGGCTGTACCACAATATTTCTATCAATATGTTATATGATAACTAACTTTTTAGACCTACGTATCACTGAAATATACACAGACTCAATTATGTTGCTCCATATTTCGAGAAAGTTATGATGACAGTGACGAAGCGAGTCAAATGACGTAAGAGGCGGGAAGACGGTGTTATCTCTTACTTGTGACCCCCTGCGACTTTGTTGGCATGCCAGATGCATGCATCTATATGAACATAATTTATGTGTATCAGCAGTAGGTATATGAATCAAAGTCCAGTATACGATGTTTATGTTATAAAAGTAAAAGTTAAATTTTTATTTAAGTATTTAAAATTCGTAACACACTGAACTTTCTCTGGAATAGATTAGAATAGAAAAAACATTTATTCAAGCGTAGACCCACACAACAATCTGGCATTCTTTACTAAAATTCTTCTGATACGTTGATTAGTGAAGTCTGTTTCATTTCAAGATGTTTTGTTTAATTTAGATGGCACAGTGTTTAAATATTTTGGGTTCCCGCACAGAACGAATATTTAAATTAATTATCTACGAGTAGTTGTTCCGGGTTTGTTGTTTGAAAACGCACCCACGATACAGGATAAATTCCTAATGTGGGACAAAGTTTAAAAAAATAATATAAGTTCGAAAAATAATTCTTCAATTTTCTTTCATGACTAGAATCATACAAAATCTGTTTATCAACTTTATAGTCTTATTAATAAAGTCCAAACTTCAGTGCTTACAAAATCACACAACTTAGCCGTTGAAAAATATAACTCATGGTGTTGTAATAAAGCGTAATTTGTTTAACAGGTAGACTGGCTAGACAGACTGACATTCAGGGAGATTGAGATGATCAATGAGAAAGAGAAGCGTAGTTCAGACTACATGTACTTGATGGTCGAGTTCCCTACGGTGCAGATTGACGGGATTATTGTAAGTATTAACTGGATTCTTGATATTAAACAAAGAAAGAAAGAAAGAAAATAACTTTATTTGGCAAGCCTTAAGCACACAATTACAGTTAAAATTACTAGAATACACTGAATGTAGGTACCGTGTGCCTCACGGCTGTGCCAAATAGGCTCAGTTCAGCATAAAGCCAGGCCACAGGGTGTCTGACGCTGGTTTTCAACTGAAGCGTTGAGTAGTCATCTGCCTAGCCTTCGGGTCAGCTTCCAGTCGATTCAGATGCAGCTGAATAACGGTATTTTATATGAAGCAACTGCCTATCGTACCTCCACAACCCAGTAACTGGGTAATACGATACCAGTGTCTGTGGATGGGTGACCATGTCATGGGGAGTTTCCTCCGTGCCTCGGAGGGCACGTAAAGCCGTTGGTCTCGTCTCTCATTTGTAGATCTTTGGCAGTCGTTACTGTTAGTCACAAGCTCTAAAAGTCTGACAACCAGTCTTACCATGGGGTATCGTATTACCCAGTTACTGGGTTGTGGAGGTCCGATAGGCAGTCGCTCCATGTAAAATACTGATATTCAGCTGCATCTGGTTCGACTGGAAGCCGACCTCAATATAGTTCGGAAAAGGCTAGGCAGATGATGGGTTCAGTTTTACAGCTAAAATCTTGTTGCAGCATGCAGTGGTGTACTACGAACAAGACGGTGATGAAATGTACCAGTTCAGAGCTCAAGCTGAAATCGTCACCGTGCCTGACTATGAGATCTTGCAGGTATGTGAGTTAAGGCAAAATCGACCTTATTAACATAACAGAAGGATTTGAAAACTACAAAACTACGATCTTAGTGAAATCTCGTCCGGGGAAGTACGATTACTTTCACAATTCTTATGTCTGCAAGCATCGCAAGGTTTACTTACGTAGTGGCTGAACAATTGACTGCTGTGGTAAATGTCGTGGATTCGATGCGAGGACACTAGAATTATTTTCTGTTTCGTGTGTGCGTTTAAAACCTGAGCTTATTTTTTTTTCTTTTTTTTTAAAAACGTCTCGCATTAGGAATTTGTCCTGTGCCGTTACAAACATAGAAGCACACATACACAAACTCCCAGACTTCGGGTCTGGGTACAACTACTTGCAGATCGTACAAATATTTGTTCCATGCAGGGATCGAACTCGCGACACGCAGTACTCGGCTACTGCACCAACTGCTTATAATATGGCATGTTCTAAAAATATAAAGATTTTTTCCGGCATAAGTTACATTTCATGCTCAAGTTTATTGGACACGTTTTTCTATTTACGTCAGAATTTTAAAGGTTATCAATTAATTTTTCAAATTCTGTAATAAAATGGTTTTTGGACTATTTCTGGTAGCTAGATATGGTGCGAGTAGTTTTATTCGTGAGATCGCCGAGTAAGGAGCTCCTGATAATAAATCTAGTTGGAAACATGCAAGTGAGTCCAGTTCATCATATACAATTATACATAGCCTGTTCTGGCACTGGTTTTAAATCTAACCGGATATGATTGAAATACCGGTATTCTCAAAGTAGTGACTTCCTATCTGACTTCCACAAGACAAAGTCTGGAAGACTGGTAAGTAGGTTATGCTCTATGTTCCACAAATACCTTGACAAAAACGAGATTCTTTCAAGAGATTTGTAGAACCAGAGGAATGCCCTGATTGCTTTAGGCTTTCGGAGAAGGAATTAAGTTGTAAATAAGAAACACGAAAGTTACTGGATCGCCCCGGTTGCAATTAATTATTTAGATTTTGGCTTTTAAAGTCTCAGTGACTGAGGATATAGCACGGTAAAAATATAAATCTCTTCTTTTAATGACTACATCTTTGATGTTCTGTAACATCTTCACATACAGGGTGATTTTTTAGTCACCATCCAAATTTTAATATATTAATCTTTGGCGAAAATCATTGAATACGTGTTTTTTCTTTTTGTATCAATCAATACAAAAATATCGAGATATCACGTCTCAATGTTATCTATAAAAAGTTGATGAACCTGGACACCGCGCTGTGACGTGTCGCTCAGGTGTAGCGGGGCGGGGCGGGGGGTCGGCGGGGTGCGCTCTGCCCGTTTCATGCGTCGGCAAGTGTATATTATTAACGTTTAGCTTAGTGACCACACAGAGCGGATCAGAAAATGATTTAATATGACAATTTGACGTATCGATTTTTTTTCAAAAATGGGTTAAGTGATTGATACCTAATGCATAGAAAAATTTTGGACGGTGGTAAAAAAGTCACCCTATATAAATAATCATAACCATTTTCTATATCTTTAACAGGAAAATCTAGTAGAAAGTAAACAGCACCGTCTTGCTCGCTCGCTGCGCTCGGGAGTTTCCGGGCGCGACGCGAAGCCGACCGCGGCCGAGCGAGACCAGCTGTCTGCGCTAGTGGCCGCGCCACCTGCACGACCACTCACCGCCACCGACCAGGACTTACTGTGGAAGTTCAGGTACTGTGAACACATTGCTAGTAAATTATAGAGAGTAGACATAATTAAATAGATAGATATAAGGAGCAGTGGTGGCCCGGTGGTATCGGTCCCTACTTACAAGTTGTAGGTCGTGGGTCCGAACCCCGCGAGGCGTATCACTTTGTGTAATTTATTTCATCACCACTGCTCTCAAAACGGTGAAGGAAAACATCGTGAGGAAACCGGCATGTCCTAGAACCAAAAATTCGAAGACATGTGACATCTACCAAACCGCACTGGGCCCGCGTGGTGGATTATGGCCCACTCCCTCTCACAGATAGGAGGCCTGTGTCCCAGCAGTGGGAATATTATAGGCTGCTGATGATGATGAAAAAAATAAATCAAATACATTAGAAGAAAGAATACAGACGTTAGTAATGGATTGAAGAATTTGACGCAGTAGGTAAGAACCCCGTAAGCTCGGTTGGTAAAAGCGTCGGATGTACCGAATCCGGAGATCACGGGTTCAAATCCTTTCCAAAGAAAATCTTCTAACGCATGCGTTAATGAATTTAATATATTTATAAAATAAAGATAAGGATACTCGTAGAATACTTTATCACACTCACCAAACAAATTACATTGGACGGTCTCATCGCTAAAAGCCATCGTTTCAAGACATACTTTGGGTGGATTTAAAGGAGAAAGTGAAACAATGCCGTAGGTAGTCTGTGGTGTACAATTTACTGGCTTTTGCAAGGTCAGGCCTTGGTTTTATTGTTATTGATATTTTGTTATTAAAATTATATTGACACTTCAAAATCTCTTGGCTAAAAGTTTGTTGAAAATAAAACTGTAATTGAATGCAAGGGGTACAAAAAACATCTAAAATTACTTTTTTATTTTAGATTCTATTTGTCATCGCACCGCAGAGCGCTGACAAAGTTTTTGGAATGCGTCAACTGGAACAGACCAGGTATGTTCATTTGTTTAATACTTATCCTACAGACTTTCAGATTTTAAGGCGAAAAGGCTCATTTAGAACAATCTTCTGAAAACCTATCTCATTTGCTCTTAATCTCGGCTAGAGCGCTTTTACTCTCTAAGGGGGCTCCGTCATTGTGCTGACACTCTTTGAGGCGCGCGTGGAACACAACGCACCGTCGACCCGGGCTGCGTCCATGATCAGACAGCGAGTCGCCCATTACTCGCTGTCCGCATGCCCGCGCCTGCGGTGGCCGGAGATCGTCTGCCGACGTCCGTCGCCGTGGTCGTCTACCACTGTGGCTGGGGTGGAGGGAGGACGCTGTCCTCTCCCTCACGCGGCCCGCCTCCTCCTTCGCGGGCATGACTGCTTTGCAGAAGGAGCCCAAGTGTTAACTACTGAAGCCAAAAAATTAAGAATGAACAAAAAATACTTATTTACCAATGGATCTGGGTCTAGGATCAGGTACCTGCATATTCGTGTTATTAATTATTATGCAGTGTTCTGTTACTGAACAGTTTTTCCTCATTGAAGGATTTCCCCGTATCTAGACAATCTTCCTTAACTGAATATTTTTCTTTCGATACTTCATATTAGTGTAGTTGAATTCTCTTTGACGGTAAGTGTTTTATTTACAAGGCGGGTTAAAAATCCCCTTACTTATTTCATCATCATCATCATTTCAGCCTATTGCAGTCCACTGCTGGACATAAGCCTTTCCCAGGGAGCGCCACAGCGCACGATCTCCCGCTTTCTTCATCCAGCCACTGCCAGCTACCTTCTTCAGCTTCTCCATTTCACCCGTTTCTGTACTTTATGCCAATTTCAAAAGTCTTTCTTTAATAAGCAATACAATAATGGTCCAATGGAAGACTTGTACGTCGTGAACATGGCTTCGAACCCAGCCAGACGCATTACTTTGTGCAATTTTGTTCAGCACCATTGCTCTCAAAAAACGTGATATAACCGACATGCACTTGAACAAAAAATTAGAAGGCATGTGACATCTGGGCATGCGGGCGGCGAGTAATGGGCGGCTCGCTGTCCGACCATGGACCATGCCCGGATCGGCGACGCGTTGTGTTCCACGCGCGCCTCAAAGAGTGTCAGCATTGCGACGGGGCCCCCCTCTAGAGGGCCAAAGCCTGCCGGGGTTGCGGGACTTATAAATTACCTCGACCCCGGAACGTAAAGGGCTATTGAAGGACACCGTGGATTTTAGCCAGTACAAGTCTGACAGTCCCTCCTACCCTGCCCTGGGTGGGAGGACTCATTTGATGATTTTACCACGCTAAAAAATATACAGACTCGAGAACTGGCAATACGTTACAAGCAAGTATCGTTTGACGTCACGAGCACTCTAGAATTTTTATGCATTTGATCTTTGTGAATATTTAGTGATTTATCAAATGAAAAAATACGTATCCATTATTTTTCAAAACTGGCACTGACTGACTAATAAGTGAAGGGCAACATTTGCTTACAAAATAATTTTCCTCGATGATACTACACCGACAATAATTCATGGGTTATTATGAAAATTCTTAACCTTGAAATAGTTATGTACATATTTTAATGCTAATGTTATGTACAGAGGTCGGATATAATTAATGATTTGAATTATAAAGACGTTGCTTTTACCAGCCTGCCCTAAATAAGCTTCCTGTGTGTCATAATGTTTATATTTATTATAAAACATCATCAACTTATCATTATCTAACATCCGCTGAGCTGTATACTGAGATAATCTAGCACACATTTCAACATAAAGATTTTTTTTTGTTTAAACAAGGCACCTTTTCATTTTAGCTCAGAATTAGATGATATAATTGACCACAAACATACAAGGCATAATATAATACAAAACTTCTGTGTGTAAGAGATAAAATATTACTACATTGATACAATCATTCTATCAAAGTATACAACATTATTTTTAGTATATGCGAAACCTGAATATAGTTTGTTCAGAATCAGTAACTGATTCGATTCCAATAATTTTTACACTATGTTATATTTTTTTCCAAAAATATTTTAATTAAATTTTATTTCAGCTAATTACAATACAATCACCGTACGGTTAGGTACCTATTGCCAAACTATTATCACGAGTGTATAACACGGGAGACGCGGTTTACGCGGGTGTACCGCGAAATGAGCATGTTTTTGAACGGACAACCAGGTAATATACAAGCTTATAACTTTGTGATGGTTCATAATACGGTTTTAAAATTTTTTACATAGATTCTTTACACAAAAATATTGGACAGGTGTATCGGGTTTCGCATAAACAAAAAAAAATGTTGTATATTTACTTTTTTAAAAAGAGAGAGATTTTTAGTAAACGATTCCTACTGGAACGCTCCATGGGAATTGGCTTCTTATCAGGTAACCGTGGTCCCGAAACGTAAAGTGCTATTGAAAGACACCGTGGATTTTAGTCAGTAGGTACAAGTCTTACAGGCCCTCCCGTCCTGCCCTGGGTGGGAGGACTCAATTGATGGTTTTAAGACTTATAAAAAAAAGAGGCAATCAAAAAATCTCAATTGGCTGAGATCGTCTTAAAAAGGTGACCAGACAGGGTGTTGTATCGCAGCTTATGAGAAGCATAAGTTCAGCAGTGCCGACTGAGTCGATAAGTGAACAACGGTTTATATTTTTCCGAGACACAGAGGTACGTATTACAGGGGTAGATGAAAAACAAACTCCTTACTACACCCAAAACAAAACACACCTTAAATATAACCAATAAAGTCCAAATCACTTTGAACAGCCACCGAACTTTGGCAATTAAAAACGTTAACTGCACGAATCAATTAACATATTTTTTCTATTATGAACTTTAACTTGATCACCTTCGGAATAACTTAGCTACAGGTACTGGCAATAAAGTATGCATATCAAACTGACGGCATGGTTGACGCAGTGGTCGAAAGACTGCGTATTACGGTATTACGGATTCGATTCCCGTTCGGAACAAATTTTTGTACGATCATCAAGTAGTTGTTCCGTTGTTACAGAATAAGTTTCTAATCTAGGGCAAAGATAAAAAAGAATGATGCTGTGACCTCTGTCAGAGGAGAATTAAAAATATTAAAAAATTTAATGTGTTGCCAATTAAATTTTTAAGTTGCCAAAAAAATTCGTAAGTAAAGTGGAATAAAGGCGGAAGTTGATGATGCTCGGAAAGAGATTTTTGACAGTATCGCTGTGATCTGGGGATACTTCTTGTACCACCATTGTGGCACCAACGTTGAAAAACCACTTTGCCTATATTAGATTTTCGACTGAATATTATAGAGCACAAAGTTGAAAATCTATTCATGATAAAACTTAGTTTCGTCGACGAGATCGTCCATGACGACTCAGACAGTAGCTGATGTACATTCTTCATTGCCGGTACCTGAACACGTGGTGCTTACGCAACGAATTCCGACCAACTTGTTAAGTAATTTAAGTTAGTTGTGGTGAAATGGAATCGGTGATACACGTATATTGTAGCTTAAAAATAACTTTAGTGAAGTATCTCAACCGCAAAAATAGTATTTATTTGGTTCAACGTTTAAAAGGGATCTAGATTTTTTCTTCTAGACTGTTCGGACCCTGTTTTAAGTATAAGTGATGAAATAAACTAAAGTTTCATAAAAATGTGAAGTATTGTGTGAGGTTTTGTGTTCAAATTTTGTGATAAATAGTGTTAGTGACAATGAAAGAAAAAAATGAGACTGAACTGAAAACATTGACGAAGTATGATCGTGAGTTTTCTTGTTTGTGACTTGGTTAATTTTTCTTTTGTATTCAAATTATGTTTTTCTCTTTTTGTTGCTCACTCTGGTCCGCGGCCCATTTTACACGGAGTAGAAACAGTAGTGGTAAACTCGGCCCAATGTGTGGGCGAGAATACCATGGGAAAAATGAATAGCAGTAACATCGACCCATTGGGATAACATACCTAATTGTTTTTGTTCGTTCTTTTTATATGTAAATAATATTAATTTAACAAGTCTTTTTAATTCTCAAAAACTCTTTTCTTTTCAATTTTCTAATTTGAAAAGAAAAGAGGTGACAAGGTCAAAATCTACGATGGGGTGAACTTACCCAGAAGAAGCCTTTCGCTCTTACTTTTTTTCTGTGTCACCCACTTTACAGTAGACGTACTATCATCAACAATTCCTTCTTAAATAAAAACAAAACGTTATCAGTAATTTAGTAAATACGTATCCAAGAACTATCATTTCCATTCAAATAATACCAGTTACTAATTCGATCACAAAACCCGCCAAAACAAAGTTACTTAAACAAAAACAAAATGTTGGTTGGATTTTAAACTTTCGGCGGTGAGCTGATAGTTGTTTTTTTAATGCATGCATTATTTATTAAGAAAAACTATGAAACATATCTAATTGTTATTGAGGGAGAGTTGTGGAAACCCAGAATGTTGATGGTTAAAGAGGAAGAGGAAGGCCAAATAAAAGATGGATGGATTGTCTAAGAAATGATATGAAAGAAAAAGGAGTAAATGATACTGTGACGTCTGATAGAGGAGAATGGAAGACCACAAGCAAAATGGGATAAGGCAGCAAGTTTATGATGATGTACAGGCCCAGAGGTAACAGCCCTGACAAGTTGTTAATTGTGGGTTTTGATTGCAACCAGGCGCATAACGTTATGTAATTTATTTCATCACCATCGCTTTCAAATCAGTGAAGGAAATAATCTTGAGGAAAAACCGGCATGATTGTCTTAGAACCAAAAATTCGAAGATGAGTAACAATAACCCTCTCACAGAGAGGATGCCTGTGCCCCAGCAGTGGAAACATTAACCTTTTAACCGCCAACGTCAGAGATATCCGACAAATATTTTCAGGCCCATTACGCCAGTGTCGAATATATCCGACAGAGAATATTCACGGTTTTGTTGTTTTGTTTGATTTCATTGCATCTATTCTATATCTCTCTGTTTATGTAGATAGACAGATATAATATTTTTTATTGTACACCATAATATTTTACAAATCGGAGCTTATGAGGTGCAGAAAGAGAGGAACTTGTATTTCACCGATTCGTAGCCTGGCGCTGGGATTGATAATTAAGAAGTCTGGCGGTTAAAAGGTTAAGGGCTATGGAAACTGGTAATTTACTACTTCTTCGCGGTAATCATATAATGCGGCATTTCACTAATTATGCTTTTAAAAAACGACTTTATTTTCGTCACAGTAACGGTCAGTTTAGATACCATTGGAGCTCAACCCAAGGTTACTTTGATATCAAAATATTAGTATTAACTATATCAGTTAAGAGTAAAGACGATTGACTAAACAGTAGGTGTTTGTCATTAATAAATATTCAGACGATTAAATGATATAAATAATTATGTGTACTATTGCTATCAGTAAACATGCGAGGATGAGGTGCAAAGGATGGAAAGGTATGAGATTTCATTAAAGTTGACGCGTATTTTTTACAACTAATAAGAGCAAGAACAGAATCAATATAGGTTTATTTGAAGAAAAAACTTTGTACACCTTTTTTTTTACGTGGCAAAATCATCAAATGAGTCCTCCAACCCCGGGCAGGGCGGGAGGGACTGTCAGACTTGTACTGATTAAAATCCACGGTGTCCTTCGGTAGCCCTTTGTGTGCCGGAGTCGCGGTATACGTATGTCCCGCAACCCCGGCAGGGCTGTAGCCCTCTATAGGGGGGCCCCGTCACTATGCTGACGCTCCTTGAGGCGCGCGTGGGACACAACGCGCCGTCGACCCGGGCATGGTCCATGGTCGGGCAGCGAGTTGACTAACGGACGAATCATCGTTTTCCTGCGCTTAGCCCATTTTACTTGCGGCTCAACACTTTTTATACTTCCATTCTTCCTGTCAGACGTCACAGCATCATTTACTCCTTCTTTCATATCATTCCTCACACAATCCATCCACCTTTCCTTTGAGCTTCCTCTGCCTCTCCATCCATCAACATTCATATCCATCAACTTTTTAATCGTGCTAAAATCATCAAATGAGTCCTACCGCCCAGGGCGGGACTGTCAGACTTGTACTGACTAAAATCCACGGTGTCCTTCAATACCGTCGTAGAAACGAATGCAAGTGATAGCCAAAATACCTATTGGTGTGAATGCCAACACGTATTCATTAACTACAATTATTGAAATGATTATTCATTTTTCTTTGCTCAGGTGATCAGTTCATCTCCAATTTGAAACTATTATTCATGAATAGTCTTAATCCAATTAATATTTTAATATCGACTAATTAATTCACTGGTACCTACGTGTTTCATAATGTCAGCTCGTTTGTACAGTAATTTGTTAATATACTTTTTTAGTCATGAATTATAAAGAGAAACTCTGCAAACTGTGTTTCCGAACGCATCAATTCCTAATCTCTTCAAAGTTAGAATATACAGACTTCTTCTGTGTAGACTTGTCTCGCCATCGTCGAATTTGTCTCTCTGATCTAGACTAAAGCCAAATCAAATAATAATAAAAAAATCCTTTAGGATATATTCTAAACGGCCTATACCCGAAAGAACTGACAGACTATAAGAATCTGGTGAAAAAAAGAGATTTTTCAATCAGGAGTTTCTTAGACACATATAAAAAACATACTGGCATTTGTTAGTAGATTTCAATAGGCCTGCCCCCATGCATTACGTAGAACTTAAATATAACTCGGATATATGAACGAAAAGATGCAGGTGGCGTTATGTGCTAACTGCCTGCCTGGAAAAAAAAGAGAATTTATACGTTTATGTATGTATTTACTTTACGAAGTAGTAACTAGTCTGTTATTCTTTCCTTCCAGGCGAGGTGCGTCAAGCACTGTCTATGATGAAGCAATGGGCGCCGATGGACGTGGAAGATGCGCTCGAGTTATTGACGCCCAAGTTCACACATCCCGCTGTCAGAAAGTATGTACTGGGGGGGTATTACAACGTCTTTAAACCAGGCTTGTTCCAGTTAGTGAACGAGATGGCGCTAGACGACTTGTATAGCTCCGTCACTTTCACTCGCCGGAATAAGCCTGATCTTAAGACGTTGTAATACCCCCTCTGATAATATCACAATCATCATTCTGTGATGATGTCAGGCCTGTTGGTCTAGTGGTTAGTGACCCTGACTGCGATGCCGCAGGTCGTGGGTTCGATTCCCACCCAGGACAAATGTTTGTGTGATGAGCACGATCATTTGTTCTGTGTCTGGGTGTAATTTATCCATAATATGTATGTATTTAGAAATATATAAGTATGTTTATCAGTTGTCTAGTACCCATAACACAAGCTCTGCTTAGCTTGGGACTAGATGGCGTTGTGTGATAGTTGTGGAATATTATTATTATTATTCAAGTGTCCTTATGCCAATAGGCACCGGTCACGCCGCAATTGCGACGGTAAGAACCCATTTTGAGGAGTGGCTGGAGAGGTGTCATGCCGTCCTCACCTTCCGCTGGACATGTTTTTTTCTTTTTTAGCGTGGTAAAGTCATCAAATGAGTCCTCCCACCCAGGGCAGGACAGGAGGGACTGACAGACTTCTGATTAAAATCCACGGTGTCCTTCAAGAGCCCTTTACGTTCTGGGGTCACGGTATTCGTTAGTCCCGCGACCTCGGGGTCGCGGGCGCAGATCGACTTAAGAAATAATTCAAATAAAATCGGAAATCGCAGGCCCAGTCTCAAGTCGTAATTCAAAGCCGTACCAAGGTGAGATGTCAGATGTAAGCCATCATAACTGACTACTGTAAGGCTCGCTCATTTAATTTCAGGTACGCGATCTCCCGACTGAAGCAAGCTCCCGACGATGATCTACTGCTGTACCTCCTGCAATTAGTTCAAGCACTCAAATATGAAGACTTCATGGAGATACATGACGGTAAGCATTTATGAATAACTAGCAATTTGCCCTGACTTTGCACGGGTGGTATTTGAACATAGATGCCGATAATGTAGCTTTATATGTGATAGAATTTTGAAAGTCTGTCCAGGAGATTTTTAAATGACTCTTAAAAAGACCAGTATGGCCTAATTCTAAGCTCATTGTACATGGCGTCACTGTAACTTAATCTCAATGTAGCCAAGAATTTCAAGATTGTGAAGCAATGACGTTGGTTTTTTTTTTGGGTGTAAAATCGCGTACTTGGGCAGTAACCTCTTAAAACATTCCTACGACAATTGATGTTTGAAATAAGTAATTTCACAGTTGCCATCCGTCACATCTTGAAAAGTGCAGCGAGTGGTAGAAAGACAATTATAAAGAAAATGTTTTATTTATAATTTTCAGAGTACGCTCGTGTATGTGGTAAGGACCCCAGTACAGCCGAGCTGGAGTCTCGTGAGAGTCGTCTCATGCAGAGTGGACATAGAGGAAGTCAAGCTAGTTTGTTGTCAGCGTCAGGTAAGAATCAGACCTCACACTATAATAGTTTTATTACTATGGGTTTTACCTTGGCGCCATATTGTGACTTAATATTATAGTGTACTTACATTCTTTTAAATAAGCAATATTTATTTTACAGTTATTGCTTATTTATATAATTAACCATTCTATACATAGAAATTTCAAAAATACGTATGAGGAAATAACTTATAACGTAATAAAAATTATAAAATAGAAATTTTGAAATTTTCTTAATTTTACACGCAATTTCTACTGTAGCATTTCAACGGTTTTTTTTTTAAATCTGTAATTTACAAATGTTTTCATCAATTTACGTCAATCTTTGAAATGATTGTAACTATTCCTTTTCCAGTACTTACTACAAGTGAAATGACATCATCTATCACAAGTCGACGGTCTACCGACGCGACAGTAGATGAAGCCCCCGCCGCCATAGAGAACAGCGTCAGCGTCAACAACAACAACAACAGCAACGCCGACAACAACAACCCCTTCAGGTAACAACACTCAATAACTAGATAATGACGTCACACCTTCAAGAAGGCGATCAAGGTCAAGCAACTCTTGTCGATGTCTGTCTGTGGATGGGTGACCGAGGTTAGGTGTTGAATAGTCATATATCACACATGGTATGCGACTACTGTTTGAAACACGCTACGAGACGCCGCTCATAGCGACTTCGGATGAGAGCGACGCTATGAGACAGCAGGGCCTGTAGCCAAACGGCAAGCGACAATCGTTAACGTTCAGCAGTCGCTAATACATTTTCAACTTTATACCCCATCGCATAAAGTTGAAAATCTATCAAAGATTACAGATCGTTTTCGTTTGTTTCGTTCGCTATCGCTCAGCAGTCTTTACTAGATTTTCAACTTAATGCGATGGGGTATAAAGTTGAAAATGTATTAGCGACTGCTGAACGTTAACGATTGTCGCTTGCCGTTTGGCTACAGGCTCAGTGCATACAGAGTTGCGGGACTGTGCAGTACAGCGGCTGCCGCCAACCGCTGCTAGCCTGCACCCGGGACGCTGCGTACAAAATGCTCCACCACCCACCACCGCTTTGACCAAAGTATCGCACGTCTTCTTTTTAAATAAGACATAAGAGACTGGGGCGCAGTCCACATAGAAAAAGACGTATGACGAGGACGTGTCGCGGACGTGCGAAAATGTATGAGAGTCGCGTCCGCGCCCCGTCTCTTCTGTTTTACGTCGCGACGCTTCTATACATTTTGTATGAAAGAGACGCCGAAGAGACATATGTCTCCGCCCCGTCTGCGTCTTACGTCTTTTCTATGTGGCCCGCACCTGGCGCGTCGCAGTTTCTCAAGGCACTTTCCAAGCTACTCTTTCCCCTGTTACTATCACATCACGTGTGTCACTTGATCGTGCAGCTCATACCCAAACTAAGCCGTTGATGCTTCATCATCCATCATCATATTATTATCAGCCTTAGGATGCCCACTACTGAACATAGACCTCCTCTATAGACTTCCAATAAAACTGGTTGGAAGGGGCTTGTATCCAGCGTGTTCCTGTGGTCTTTATCAGATCGTCTGCCCACCTTGTAGGTGTACGTTCTTTTTTTTTTAACGTGGTAAAATCATCAAATGAGTCCTCCTACCCGGGAAGCGCAAGAGGGACTGTCTTACTTGTACTGACTAAAATCCACAGTGTCCTTCAATACCCCTTTTCTTTCCGGGGCCCCCGGCAGGCTTTGGCTCTTTATGGGAGCCCTGTCATTACGCTGACAGCTCTATGAGGTGCGCGAGTAACACGACGCGCCGTCGATCCGGGCATGGGTCATGATCGGACAGCGAGTCGCCCATTACTCACCGTCCGCATACCCAGATGTACGTTTTACGATGCGCGTGTCGGTGCGTGTTCATTTGAGTATCGTTTCAACTGGCTCATTCTTCTTGATAGTAGAAATTAATGTCTCTCTATCTCCTCTCCACAGCGACAACGACCCAACAGAAGAGCGTCTTTCCCTAGCGTCGTTCCTGATCTCCCGCGCGTGCAACAACAGCGTGGTAGCCAACTACCTGTACTGGTACCTGCTCATAGAGTGTGAGGACCAGGACGGAGGACGGGACCACGCCGCCCGGGGGATGTACCTGGCCGTCATGAGGACCTTCAGTCATCGACTGGCCAAGGGTATGTCGTATATCTTTAATGTAGAAAGTCTGTTGGACACGCTAAGAATCGGGTCGATTCTTGTCATTCCCCTTTTCGTTTTTTTTTATTCTAGAACTCAATTGTAGTCCAAACAACATACGAGTTAATATCCACACAAAAATAAATCCCAACAATTTTAACAAGTCGCGTTACATATTGGTCTCTTTTTAGCCCACTCTTGCGCAATGTGCATAGGTGTCCCCCGCCCTTTATCTTTTTCCAATCTATTTTATTTCGTTATTTGTACAAGTTAAAGTTCCTTACACTTAAATAAAGCACACAGTTAGACCTCTGGGGTCTGTCTTAGCATGCCACAGCTTTGGCAGGTTAGGTTATTCACTAGTCTAATAAAACCACTTCTCCCCCCCAGGTAACGCGGACCACCAGCGCACTCGCTCGTTCCTGGCCCGTCAGCAGGTGTTCATCGACAAGCTGGTGAAGCTGGTGAAGACCGTCACCAGGGAGAGCGGCAACAGGAACAAGAAGGCCGAGCGACTGCAGCAGCTGCTGGCCGACCCGGACGCGTTCAAGTTTAACTTCGCCAACTTTGAACCCATGCCCTTCCCATTAGATCCTAGTGTTACTATAAAAGGTACTTTATTTTTTTTAAATCAAATCATTTATTTCAAGTAAACCAATTTACAGGCACTTTTGAATTGTCAAAGACATAAAAAATATAATTAAATATGTACTACAAAATTAGGGTGCTACAATCCCAGTCACAAGAAATAATGACTTTGAAAGTACCATAGATGCCCGTTCCAAGAAGTAGATCTCTATGGAGAAGAACGGGCAAGAAACTCCATGGACACCCTTTTTAAATCGCCAAAATTATTACAAAATTTTTGTCACAGCATTCATTTTGAGATGGTACAATCGGCAAAGTTGAATCATGACCCATTTTGACAATAAATCGTTTCCATCCGTCAAAATAAAAAAGATCAAGGTCGTTACCATGGATATGTATGTTTACGCGAATGTGGACTTAATTGTATTTGAATGTCTGTAAGAAAATAAGCTTATGGTGGGTCATGATTCAACTTTGTCGAATGTACATTATGTGAAAACGAAGTAGAAAGTTAAAATTAAAAATGGACAACCCAAAACCAAAACACCTAGTCAGGATTGGGAGCGTCGTAGACGGTTTTTTAAAAAGAAATAAAAATTAAGAATTAAATTAACTTTTAATGCGACACGTGTTAGCAGATTGGGATGCGTACACGGAGTGTCCTAACGTCTAAACTTAGAGTCTAGCAATACATGTTTATCTTAAAGGGAATTATGAAAGCACAGCAGTTCTGCCTGCTATTATGCTGACATGCGCACTATTTGCACTGGTTGTGCTTCCATAACTACCTCGCCAGAATTTTTTCCTGTATTGTGGCTGCGTTTACAAACATATAAACTCACAATATTAGTGTCTATGTCATTACATTTAATTGTATAAAAAAAGAATTCGCTTTTTTAGCTTTCAAAACGGTGAAGGAAAACATCGTGAGGAAACCGGCATGTCCTAGAACCAAAAATTCGAAGACATGTGACATCCACCAATCCGCACTGGGCCCGCGTGGTGGATTGTGGCACACTCCCTCTCACAGAGAGGAGGCCTGTGTCCCAGCAGTGGGAACATTAATAGGCTGATGATGACCTCGAATTTTCCGCAACTCGTGAGTGGTGGCGCGGACTCTAAAATGGATATTGAAACAATCATTTTTTCTTTATATTTCAGGAATCGTCGCCAAAAAAGCCTCACTATTCAAATCAGCCCTAATGCCTTCAAAACTGACTTTCCTAACAACAGAAGGAATGGAATACGAAGCGATATTCAAACACGGCGACGATCTACGTCAAGACCAACTTATTCTACAAATGATAACATTAATGGACAAATTATTAAGAAGGGAGAACTTAGATTTAAAACTGACACCATATAAAGTCCTAGCGACAAGTTCTAAACACGGCTTCCTACAATTTATAGAATCTGTGACGGTAGCTGAAGCGTTGGCTACGGAGGGTAGTATACAGAATTTCTTCCGCAAATATAATCCTTGTGAAGGCGCGCCCTATGGAATTAAACCTGAAACTATGGATACTTATATTAGGAGCTGTGCTGGATATTGTGTTATTACTTATTTGCTTGGTGAGTACTGTTTTTACTAAATTTCTTTTTCATATAGCAGCTCCACATTGGAATTAATCAATTAAATAAATGACGAAAAAAAAAGATACACATACTAACTCAGTAACTTCTTTGATGACAATATTTGTGTACAAAAGCATAAGTGTAAAAACTGAGGGATTGTCAGGAAAAAATGCAGACTTGCCAGAATAAACTACATCGCCAAAAAATGTGTCAACCACGTAAAAGTGAAATCAAATTTTCAATTTCTTAGTCTGCTGCCTTATAACCTTGTCTGTGATAAATCCAAAATCTTAAGCATAATTTTATTTACACTACTGGTACTGAACCCAGCACCGCGTAGAGAGCCTGCTAAGCTCACTTCTACTTTGAAGGCTACTATACTATTCCCTATAAAACTCAGAGCCGCGGCAGCGCTGAACCTAGTTTTCCTTCAATCGATTTTCTACTTTATGCTCTACAGTATAGTTGTAAATCCACTAAACACAAATCATAGTTGAATCATAGCTTCAGCAATGCCCCGACGTTGTGTCTAGAGAATTGCAGTACAGGCCCTATATACAAATAGCAGACGACAGCAGACGATAATCGTTATCGCTCAGCATTCACTTTCAACTATCCGGAACGCCTCTTTGGATCTTCTTACCTCTTATTTGAGTGATAGGATTCAAAGAGTGGACGTCAACGGAAAAAGATCCCCCGGATCTGTTGTAAAAATGGGGGTACCCCAGGGCTCAATTCTTGGCCCATTTTTGTTTCTCATTTATATAAACGATTTGCCTTACCTAATAAAAGACAATCATGACATAGTGTTGTTTGCTGACGATACTTCTCTTTTATTTAAACTCAAACGTCAGCAGGTCGTTACCGATAATGTTAATAGAGCTCTGGCAAAAGTAGTGAATTCGTTCGAATGTAATAATCTTCTTCTAAATGAGAAAAAAACGAAGTGCATTAAATTTACGATACCTCATGTTAAACAAGTGGAAACTGTTATACGGATAAAGGATCAAGAGTTAAAACCAGAAGACACCACAGTCTTTTTAGGCATAACTTTGGATAACAAACTTCAGTGGGGCCCCCATATAGAAAAATTGGCAAAAAAACTTAGCTCTGCAGCATTTGCCGTTAGAAAAATTCGCGATTTAACTGATTTAGAGACAGCCCGTTTAGTTTACTTTAGTTATTTTCACAGTGTGATGTCGTACGGTATTCTTTTATGGGGAAATGCCGCCGATATTCAAACAGTTTTTGTATTGCAAAAAAGGGCAATTCGTTCCATTTACAAATTGAGTCCCAGATGCTCCCTCAGAGAAAAGTTTAAGGAGATTAATATATTGACTGTGCCGTCTCAATTTATTTATGAAAATCTTTTGTACGCACATAAAAATATTAATCTTTTTAAAAAATATAGTGATATTCACAGTGTTAACACGAGGAATAAAGATAAATTTATTGTTCCAGCAACTCGGCTGAAAAAAATAGGGATTACGTTTAGATGTCAATGTATACGTTTCTATAATAAACTTCCCGGCCTTATTCAAACGCTAAGTATTAATAAATTCAAATCATATGTTAAACGAAATTTGTCCCAGAAAGCTTACTATCATATTAATCATTATTTAGAGGATAAAAAGGCATGGGAATAAGCTGCTCCAATTAAATTAAATTCACTCAATGTTTTTCTTTTACACTATTTCTTTTATATAATTATTTTGACGTTTTGTTTTTTTTTTTATTATATACAACCTGACATTTTATTTATACTTATTTTTTTTGACATGTTCTATTTTATACACCCTGACATTTTAATTTTACATCTTTTTATTTTGACATGATTACTTTGTAATTTATTTATATTTTTTTGTATTTTGACATTTTCTATGTCATTCTCTTTTTGTATATACTTTTTATTTTGTTTTTGTTCTTTTTGTGTCTTTTTTTATAGGTACTTTTTATTTTGTGACATGAATTACTTTGTAATTTTAATTTTGTCTTTTTTAATTTATTTTGTTTTTTTACGAATTTGTGAATGTGAGGACATGTGTGGGTTACATAATATTATTCTATTTTTTTTTACGTTTTTATTTAAATTGTCTGACGGTTTGAGTTATTTATGCGGCCTACCCAAATGTCCTTTCTTTGGTATTGATCGTCGTATCGTTGAGCTCCTTATGTTATGAGTTGAGCTGCACGGTAACTGACACATGCTTGCACTGACTGGACAGGCCCACTCAAATCTGAGTGGTTCTTTCTTCAAAAGACCACTTCAGACACCTGCATGGTTCTCATATAACTTTACCAATACACAATTGTCTGGACTTTAAAAGAGACTGTGACCTCTGAGTTTGTTTCGGATGTTTCTTCTCAGAGTAGTCAGGTACGAAACACCGGCCTCATCTAGTTTAAAAATAGTGTCTTTTTGACGTGTAAAAGAGTTTGCCAAAACCAATTTGCTAAATAAAGATCATTTATCATTTATCATTTAACTTTATACACTAGCGCATAAAGTTGAAAATCTATTATAGACTGCTGAGCGATAACGAACGAAACAAACGAAAACGATCAGTAAACTCCAATAGATTTTCAACTCTATGCGCTGGGGTATAAAGTTGTAAATGTATTAGTGACTGCTGAGCGATAACGATTGTCGTCTGTTGTGTTCTTCTGTTTGTCTGTAGAGCCAGGTAGAGGCTCACCTAATGATGCTAAAATACTTCCTTCCTCCCAGGCGTGGGCGACCGTCACTTAGACAACCTCCTCCTGACCCAGTCCGGGGCGCTGTTCCACATCGACTTCGGCTACATCCTGGGTCGGGACCCCAAGCCTCTCCCTCCTCCCATGAAGCTCAGCAAGGAGATGGTGGAGGCCATGGGAGGAGTGCACTCCGAACTCTACCATGAGTTCAGGAAGCAGTGCTATACGGCGTTCCTGCATTTGAGGAGGTATGTTATTCTTATTGATGGTACTATTAAGCTGGCCGCATACACACGTTTTCCGTAATCGTTTTCCAAAACGTCAGGCATGAAATATGTGCACATCTTTCATACTCTTTCGAATTCATAAAACGTGCAAGTAAGACAGTGGTGGTCGCGGGACTTATTCCATTACCGTGACCCTGGAAAGTAAAGGGCTAATGAAAGACACCGTGGATTTTAGTTAGTACAAGTCTGACAGTCCCTCCCGCCCTGCCCTGGGTGGGAGGACTCATTTGATGATTTTACCACGCTTAAAAAAAAAAGTAAGACAGTGGTTATAAAATCTTCACTTGTCGTGTTCTTGAAAAAATAAGTCTTGTGTCAAATATTTTTGATAATTTATCTGACGGATTGATTCAATTTTTTAGTCAAGTCAAGTTTTTTCACTGCGACTAAGTTGCGAGTTTGTCTGCTAATGCTATAACGTCTCATTGTTCTTTATTTCCAGACACGCCAACCTGATGCTGAATCTATTCTCATTGATGGTGGACGCTTCAGTGCCCGACATCGCGCTAGAACCTGACAAGGCTGTCAAGAAAGTACAAGACAAGCTGAGGTATGTAACATGAAGAGATCCCGCTCCCTCACCGCGAGCATTCACCTGTAATGTAACGTTACAGATTCGAACATTTCATCAATAAGGGAAGAAAATCGAGCATCACAATGCGCACCTTGTATCAAATCTATACTAAATGTACGCTGCTCGTCAGTCAGGGGCTTTGAGCATTACATTACAATACTACCTAGTATTGTAATGTAATGCTCAAAGTCGAATCTATAATGTTACATTACACGCGAATGCTCCTGGTGAGCAGGGACGGTTACCGTTACCGAACAAATACCGGTAAAATTACCAAAACATCAACGTTATGCTACGTTAAATATTAACGTTAAAAATAACGTTAATTTATAGGATTTACCGCTATTTAAGTATCGTTACTGATAACGTTAATTCACTAAAAGCTAACAATTTCTGGTGCGACGTTGCCAAACCGATGACACGCCGCGCCCGTGCCTCTTTTCGTTCGTACCACGTCGTCTTTTCGTGTATCGTAACCAGGAAAATGAAGGCTTTTCGCACATGGGTCGCATGTACACTCGTAAAAAAAGTGCATTTTATTTTAAACCAAAATACGATTGAAAACTTGAGAGGTGTCAAGGGACCACGATAGCAAGTTAAAAAAAGGTTCAAGCGATTTTCTACCTTATTGACATTTATGCAAACACTGGATTTTAATGAAGGAGCAATGTTAGCTAACGAGAATGTGAGAAAAAGCAAACTAAATTTTAAATGTCGATGTGGTCGAAAATTATTCGGTCTGTTATTCATCCTTCGTTGCCTATTTACTGGCCTGTACTTGTATCTACAGTACTAAATTGCGAACTTTGGTGATGAAAGAAGATGGGGATGGCCAGTGGCGGCGACCGACAATTTTGTAATTAAATTACATCGCAATTTAGCGCCACCTACCGACATCGTTAGAAAGAGATAGGCATATAAATAGCCCGTATCTGTATTGTTACTTTTACCGATACTCATTTTAGTTATTAGGTAACGTTAACGGATTTACAGATATCGTTATTAATATCGTTACATTTTTAGGGTTCCGTAGTCAACAAGGAACCCTTATAGTTTCGCCATGTCCGTCCGTCCGTCCGTCCGTCCGTCCGTCCGTCCGTCTGTCCGCAGTTTAGCTCAGAGACGCACAGTACTAGAGAGCTGTAATTTGGTGTAAATATACGGATTTGTTGTGCCGAAAAAGTGGTAAAATAAAATCTCGTAAAATATTTTTTTTTAGGGTACCTCCTGTACACGTAAAGAGGGGATGTTTTTTTTTTTTCTCGCCTACCCCTTAGTGTGGGGTATCATTAAATAGGTCTTTAAAAAATATTGATAGTTTCCATTAACAATTTTTTGATAAAAAAATTCGTTTGTGAAATATTAAGCTTTAAAGTGCTAAATTTTGCTCGACTCGAGTGTCCCCCCCCCTCTACCAGCTAAACGGTTATGTTTGGGGGTGTGAAAAAATTCTAATCTATCATGACTAAGTAGGCTTTACAACTTTACGAGTAATAGTCGACCAACTTATAAAATGTACTTGGATAACATATTTTCCTAAACAAAATGTATCGGAGAACAAGCTCTTCAACTGCAAATGTAAGTTTGTCAACTTTATTTTTACAGCTGTAATAGGTATGTTTTTACGGTATGTTTTTTGGGGATAGGTAGGTTTTTATCGTCAACTATTTTTAACTTACTTCAAAAAAGGGGGAGGTTCTAAATTCGTCGTAATCTTTTTTTTATGTATTTTCCCCGATTTCTCAAAGACTCCTGGACCGATTTTGAAAATTCTTCTCTTTAAAATTAAATTCAGCGAATCAGTTTAGTTAATTCGCATAAGTATTTTGATGGGCAACTACGGAACCCTACACTGTGCGTGGCCCGACACGCACTTGGCCGATAATTCGTAACGTTATAAAAAAAAATAACGGTAATCCGGTCCCTGCCGGTGAGGGAGCGCCTTTATAGATAAAATCAAAGTAGTTTATTATATTGCGAAAACTGCCCCTATTGCTACGACATAAGAATGTTGTCAATCTAATATCTTTAAACGAGCAATTCTTGTATATTTATATATAATCAGGATCTCGGAAACAGCTCCAAGGATTTTCATGAAAGTTACAGATTAGGGGTTTTTCGACTCAAGGAATCGATTTATCTAGGTCCCAGGTTCGAGAAAAGCTCGGTTCTCAAGGTATAGACATTTAAAAAACCGAGCGAAACTCGGTCAACCAGATATTATAGTATGAATTCTGTAATCTTTAATAGATTTTCAACTTTATGCACTGGGAAATAAAGTTGAAAATGTTTTAGCGATTGCTGAGAGTTAACTATCTATCGCTCACCATTTGGCTATTTGGGCTTGAAGTAGCCATCAAAAACAAACGACAGGGTTTTGGATTGAGATTGAATATAAATTTCGGGCGTTAGAAACCATTTTGTTATGCTTTAATAATACCATTTAAAATTACTTTCAGACTGGACCTAGGCGATGAGGAAGCAGTCCACTACCTACAGAATCTCCTGGACATGTCTGTGACGGCTGTCATGGCGGTGCTGGTCGAGCAGTTCCACAAGTTCGCGCAGTACTGGAGGAAATAGGCCCGACTTATTACACGCCGCTACGGCGGGGTTAGGGACTAAACTCAATAGAAAAATAGACTGTAATGACGATTGTATAAGAGTGTTATTATTTTAACAAGGAGCAGCTATGTATTTGAAGTGCTTTATATTTTATTACCAATGGATTCACGGATAAAGTTCTGAAAGGGAGCGTAAAAGATGGTAGTGTGTCCCTCTCGCACAATGTGACATTGTTAATTAATTTACTGAATATTACTCACGGTCATATGTGTAGGTAATTACATAAAAATTTAGAAAACGAATTTCGGTGTTTTTCAGCATTTCAATAAAGTATTAGTTCCGTTATTTATTTTGTCAGGTACCATTTTTTTTGTTAAAAAGTATGGTAGAGGAACACATACACTTCAAGTCAAGAAAAAATATGAGTTTAGTCCCTATATTCAGTGTATCTGGTTGTAATAGACTAATTAACTTTTGTAAAAGACATTATTCAATTTTGTATCAATATTATAATATATTAATCATTCATTATATTGGAAAAGTCGCTTTTTGTTTACTCAAAAGTTTTCAAAAACCTTTTTTTGCCAGGATAAATTAAAATAATATAAAAAAAGCTCTCATGTATATCATATTTATTGACAAATTATTATGTGTGGATATTATTATTATTATAATTACCATTTTCAACTTTTTTATATAAAATTGGTTCGCATTGTGAAAATGGACGAACAATATTCTGTGATAAAATAGGTATTATAAGTGTTCATGAAATATAAAAAAAAACTATTTTAATATAAATGAGATTTTCATTTCCTCAAATTATCGATTAACAACAATATTATGACACATTCATTAGACTTATGCCCGATTTCACTAACTACGCAACTAACTAGGCAATGCGTAGCAGCGCGTAACATGAAAACCAAGTTTATCATTTGCTTTGAGTTTCCGAGATCACTCCATGATCACAGATAAACTTATCAGAGATCATGGTGCTTGCAACGGCCAAATATCTCTCAACAAATATTAAACATGGTGTAATTTCCTGCTTTGATTTTTAATGGGACCTGTTAGTGAAAAATAGGCTATAATAAGTACTTATACATATATTACGTCTACAATTACGTAAATAAATTCGCTTGCCAATCCAAACCTGCCTCAGCTATAAACTTCTTTGATAAATTTAAGTTTTAAACTACATCAATAAAGCATTATAAAGAACCTCATGTAAAGCTAAAACACCATTAAAAAATAAATCTGCCAATGATAAATTCTTAACATACCTCTGGTGGTTATAAACAACAGTCCATTATACTTGAATCCTCTTTAACCAATGAATTTCCAGATACCATATTCCTTATCTCAAGTATTAGCTGCCATCAAATCAGCGCCACTAGATATGCAGTCACTGGCTACAATTATTTTACTGCCAGTATTTGTCTGAACAACATCACAAGCTGCTACCTCTGCATAGTTCACTCCTCCAATGACATAGACTAACACAGTTTTGGGTTTCAAAGGAAAGCAACCTCCTTTATTAGGGTCAGTCTTCAAAACTTTAGCAAAACTCTTTACATCTTTACAGCCAAATTCTAAATCACTCTGGACTTTTAAATTGGATAGTTTCTCATTCAAAGTTTCCATTCCATCTTTGAATTTGTCTAAAATAGTACCGCCTACCCTCAAATCTGATATTGCAGATAATTTTGTTAGAGCATCAGCAAATGTGTCAGAAGTTAGTATTGCATTGCAGACCACTGCAACAAGTGGGACATAGCCTCCATGGAAGACATAACTAGGTGAGGTTTTCCCAACTTTATCAGGTTGTGAAGGAAGCTGCTTCAATTTATTTGCAGTACTCTGAAACTCGTTCTGCCATTTTGGTAATCTATCACTGAGATTCCCAAGATTCGAGATGTTGAGGGACAGTTTTAGACTTGATGGTTGTACTAGCAACCCAGCATTCACAAGGTTGTTGAAAACATACAGATATTTGTAACCAAAAGCAAGTAAGTATTTACTAACTAAAGAATTATATTCTTCATAAGTTAATGACTGAGTCAAGCTTAGCAAACACATGAGTCGTAAGCTGTTATAAATATGGATGTCTGTGCCAAAGATTTCATCAACAAATGTGAAGTTAGACTTCTTGTTTCTGTTGTTTAGCATCTCTGTTTCAGCTAGTTTTAAGTTTTCAAACTTGTTGCTCATTTCTGATATGATAGTTTCACAAGCAAGCACATGATTGACTAGATTCTGTTTAAAAAGTGATACTTGTTGCAACTTGGTTGCTACAAAGTGCTTTATTTCTTGGATCCCTAATGCTTTAATATCCTCATTCTTCAAAAGCTTTGCTTTCGAACTTAATACACTCAAGACTTCAGAGAAATGTCTGTGTTTAATTTCTCCATACAAAGTATCTATCGAACTATCTAATGTCATGGTTGTGTTTTTGGAACTTGCACCTTCAGCCTCAGCACCAAAGTTCAGTTTACCTTTCTTAACTTTCGTTTCTTTTACATTCAAGTCAAGGTGTCCACAGTTTATGTTGAACAGTTCACTCAGTAGGCCACTGTAGGTAGCTGGGGTGAGCAGACTTGACGCATAGTCTTGGTTCCGATCAATAACAATCAACGCTCCAATCTCCTTTGAACTATGGGTGTCTAGGAAATCTCTGGCATAAGTTTCATTATAGATCTCCAACATATCTAGTACACTAGCTGACAGTTTGCCAACAGAAAAAATAGTTTTAGGTTTCCCAGTTACATGGAACAGGCTCCATAAAGACATGGATATACTGGACAGTAATGAATGATTCTGTTCCACAAACAGCTGCTTAAAGAGAAATGGTAGTTCTAAACTGAGTAGCTGCTCATCCAAAGCCATGAGCTCCCATGAAAATGTATGGAGCTTCACTATGCCATACAGTCCCTTACTTTCAAGCATGGAGTTGTATATTGTCAGTACTTTTGGTACTATGATGATGTGGAAGCAGTTCTGGTCTGCCAAAGCTGGGTTCTGGCTGAGGACTGATGCAATCTGGTCTAGGACACATTTGTATTTCAAAATGCAGGCCGGAATGAAGTATACTCTGTTTGTGTTGGCTGTACTCCCAAGTTGAGGGTCCATTTTGTATATTTTGTCAATACCATGTTGTCTGAAAAAAATAATTAAATATGACCAGCATGTTTAGATGGGTGTTTATGTACAGGGTGCTAAGATAACACACTGACCAGTGTTTTATTTTTAATTGGGTGTATGGTACACCTGTGTTGTGCACAAAGAAAACAACAAAATCTTCACTTGAAGATTTGCACTTAGTACAAAACTTTCGAACATACCTAAGCCAGCTGACGCCGCAAATCCTCTCTAATGGTTTGATAAGCGTAGGATCTATTATGAGATCTTTTTTATCTCCGCATAATAACAGGATTTCTTTCAATTTGCTTTGAGAAATAAGGCCCATAGAAGCTAACTTCATTGAAAGAGGTTGATCCATTTTGATGCAACCTACTTTCACACTACTCGACGTAACTAGTGATGATATTATATCAGACGTATCAATAAGAAAACTGCAACATTTTCATACAAATAAGCTTTGTGTTTGATTTGATTTCATTCAAGAAATTAAAAAGTCAATAACATTGCCAATCAATAGTGAGTTATTATTGTAATATTGACATTTGATGTCATCACATCTGGAACGTCAAGTTAGCCCATGTCAAACCGTTACTAGGGATGCCTAATCGGATTTTTTGGAACGTCATTAAACTGAATTAATGATGAATAATTATCGAAAAACGTTGAAAAGTCTAGAGGCCAATTTTGAATAAAACTACATTATTGGATTTTAGAAAATTAAATAATCCTGGCCAGGAATCGAGCCTTTTTTTTTTTTTTTTTGTTAACGGGGGAAAACCTTCAAAAGGCTACCGGTCTTTGGGGAAAAGACCGGGGAGTGTGGGATTTGTACCTCACTAAAACCACCCCGGTGGTCACCATCAACACATGGGAGGAGGCCCCGTTTCCTCTTAAAAGACCTGACCGTGGCCCCCTCTGTGCAACGCCTGTTAGGGCACATCCCTAGGAGGAATCGAGCCTGCTGATTTTGAAAACAATCTCACCCTGTATTATAGCTCCACAAGTCCACATATACGTAGTATCTCTAAGTAGTCTGTGGTCCTCGGGCACGCCGCAATCGCGGCTGTAAGACCCCTCTTTGAGGAGTGGCTGGAGAAACGTCACGGCGGCGTCCTGACCTATCGGATGACGCAGGTCCTCACCGGACACGGAAGTTTTGGGAGGTACCTGTGTCGGATAGGGAGGGAAGAGACGCCCGGGTGTCACCACAACGAAGATCGCCCGGAGGACACGGTGGAGCATACGGTGCAGGACTGCCCCGCTTGGGCAGAGCACCGCCGTGTCCTCACGGAGGCGATAGGCGGAGACCTCTCGCGCCCGGTATTGGTCGAGGCCATGCTGCGGGGCGAGACGTAGTGGGAAGGGGTCACCTTCTTCTGCGAAGCAGTAATGTTCGCGCAGGAGGAGGCAGGCGGCGAGAGGGAGAGGACAGCGTCCTCCCTCCGCCCCAACCGCAGTGGTAGATGCCCATGACGTCGGACGTCGGCAGACGATCTCCGATCAGCGAGTAAAGGGCAACTCGCTGTCCGACCATGGACCATGCCCGGGTCGACGGCGCGTCGTGTTCCACGCCTCAAAGAGCGTCAGCAAAATGATGGGGCCCCCTCTCAGAGGGCCAAAGCCTGCCGGGGTCACGGGACTTATTTCCTTACCGTGACAAGTCTGACAGTCCAGTCCCGCCCTGCCTGGGGTGGGAGGACTCATTTGATGATTTTACCACGATAAAAAAAAAGTAGTCTGTGGTCCACACTATTCCATAGTGTCGCTAATGAGGATCAAATTCTAGGAAGTAATGATATGCGGCAAACTTAAGAAAAACGTCAAATAAAAAAAATTGGTCAACTACATGCATTAATGCAAATACCTTATTGTCGTCCATATTTAGAAATTTTAAAATTATAACCCTTCTTTTTGTCGAAGTCGGGTAAATACAGGTAAATATTAGTTATAAAGTTTTGACAACCCTATATTTACTTTTTTCTGTCTTGACACAGACAGATAATACAAATTTTGACACAGTGGCCTTTTAGCCTTTTAAATGACATAAGAAAGCATTTTTGACTTCGTTTTAATATTTCTGGACTGCAAAGTGCAAATCTATGAGTGCTGTCAGAAGCTGTTTGGATTGGACCAGATTGGACATTCGTAAAACTCTGAGTCATTTGTAAAATCAAAACTCCGTCAGTCACTCAAAAAAAAATCTATGTTGCCATACGTTTAAATTAATTTTATTATTTAATTGCTATTTTAATTGAAACACAAATTAATAGAATTGTAGTTTTACAGCTATCTCGTTTTTATGACTCATTAAAATATAAATTTTATGAAATCAAATTGGCTTGAAACGTTTGCTATGTCCTTGATAGCTGTTTCCGGTCATGCGTAGTTACCGCGCTGCTACTTCCTCCCCTCCGCCCCTCCGCCCTTCGCCGCGGAGTTATCAGTTTGTCGAATTAGTAAAAATTTGAGAAATGGCAGCAAGAATTATCAGGAAAATTGTAAGTTTATAGTGGTGTTACCTAATAACTAACGTAAAGTCCTTTTGCATGGACCCTCATAACTTGTAGCTTAAACAGTTTGCTGTGTTAAAATTCTCGTCATCCAAAAATAGACGTAGTAATATAGTTATGTCGAGGAATTACATAAAAGTGCTTTTGGAACCTTTTCGTGAGAGTAAAGTATTGGGTTCGCTGCTGAAATGGTTGGAGCCGGGTGCGAGCAATGGTACTGGGGCGAATAGGGGAGGGAAAGATGAGGTTACATATTTTTTTTTTGTGATTTAGTTGGTGATGTGTTTGAGGTTAAGTGACTGGTATTTGGTGGTGCTGTGCAGGTGCCCGTGAGCCGGAGTGGGGCTGCGCAGTACAGCTCGGGCGTGCGCAAAGTAACGCTGATCCCTGGCCACGGCATTGGGCCTGAGATCACAGTCGCTGTGCAGAAGATCTTCGACGCCGCGAAAGTTCCCATCGAGTGGGATGAGGTCGACGTCACAGCTGTTCGGGTAAGTCCCTAGTCTTTATTTTATGTAAACCAACTAGATAAGTGTATTACGAAAGTAGGAAATTCTGCAAGATTATTCTAAAAAAGTATAAACAATGTTTTACATTTTTCACATAATAAATAAGATTGTAAACAATGGGCAGATGTCTAATCAATTTTTTTTTGTATTATTTCACTGAATGCCATACATTTATTTTTATTTTATGTCAGTGTTTATCACATTATGCATTTTTTTTCCATTGTATAAATTGCAATGCAATTTTTGAAGCTGTTTATTTTTTTAGCTGTATATTATAGCTTTTTTATTACAACCTTAAACAGTGCACATGATTCCATAAATGTATGGAAGGACTGGGTACAGGATAAATGCAACTAGAGATTAATTGAAAGAAGTGGGTTCATTCAAATAAATTGTAGGTTTTGAGTTACATAAGCAATATCCTTGCTGAGCTAGATATTTCCAGTTAGCAGTAGTATTAATAAACTAAAGTGTGTTCATACTATTGAGGTCAACGAAATCTGCAATTTTTTAATTCAAAACATAATGTATTATGACCATGATTCATAAAATCAATAATGCCACACAAAACAATGCTGTGATTTTTCAACACATAGAACTCTTTGCTTTTAAGATTTCTAATAAGATCATTACATGTATTTGAAAAATGATCTTATTAGAAAGCTAATAATACACAGTATTTCTCATACTTGGTCATCAAAAAGTGGGTCGCCATATTTATGACATCTATTTGATACGCGCCTGTCATTTGTATGGTGTGCAAAATAAAACATATTCAATCATCTTGTTGGTACTGAAATGCATGTCTTATTAAAAGCCACTCAATTGCAATTTCAACTTTAAGCGATGAACTGAGATTCCAAAATCATTAACTTTCCTTGGTGACACTAACTTATCATTAGTGAAAACAGATAAAGCCCTTTAGTACATTACTAACAGATATTTTTTTTTTATTTTAGGGCCCAGATGGAAAGATGGGTATCCCACAGAAAGCCATTGACTCAGTTAACGCAAACAAGATCGGTCTTAAGGGTCCCCTGATGACCCCGATCGGAAAGGGCTACCGTTCCCTTAACTTGGCTCTACGTAAGGAGTTCGACTTGTACGCCAACGTCAGGCCTTGTAAAAGTTTGGAAGGGTATGTATTTCTTTTTTTTTTGACATTTCAACTATTACTTAAAACAATGCATCTTTATTGTGTCAATGGCAATCTATATTGACTCTTAGTCCAGTCAATGAGGCATATGTGGTCCGATAAATTCCTCCGGCACTGAAATTTGGCATAATTATGATGAAAAAAGGTGATACAGATTACAGATGCACAATAATCCAAAATTTTTTTACCGGAGAAATTTTTCGAAAGTTCATACAAAAAAATCTTCGTTGACTGGACTATCTGCCCAGAATTAGGCCACGAGTTTAGCACTCTCCGAATGTCCATCAGCTCCTGTAAATAACAGTAAAGCAATTAAATTAAGTAATTGTTACGGCTGTGCCGGTGGCGAAATACTGTTCTTTCAACATAGTAATAAGTTACAATAAGTCAGTCCGTCTACTTCCTCTTTGCTTCTTTGTATTTAAATGTAATTTAATCTAGAAAATATACCATGTCTTTGGATCTGTGTCCTTGGTAACTATTGTATCCAAGAAAATAGTTATACTAATTAAACCATTTTTATGCAATAATTATAATGAGTGATAGATACATGTCAAAATCCCATTTCTTCTTCTTAGCGTTATCTCTACAAAGGTTAGTATCCAATAGTAACACTTACATATTCAGACACACAAAATCCCTGCAGGCAAAAGCTGTTTGAATCTATACTGTTTATACATATAAAACAGGAGTTTATTTGGTTGAACGTGCTAATCTCAGTCTCAGAAAAACTACTTTTCTGAAAATATAAAAATTTTTTTTGTTAGATAGTTCATTTATCAAGGAAGGCTATAAAACATCACGCCATGACCAATGAGAGCCGAGAAGATCAGTTTGAATGTAAAATATCAAGCCAAAGAAATACATGAAATTAACTGTCATTTTTGTATTGTATTTGAATTTATTGAGTGACTCAAACAGGATAAATAGTTAGAAAACTGCAGAGAACACTGCATTTTTGTTGCTTTATGCAACACTTATCTTTGGATTTCTGCAGAACCTTTAAGGATAACGGTTAGCAGGAAAATCATGAAAGTACCTATTAAGCCAAGGCTTCCTTTTAAATTAAAAAGGCCATTCAAGATGTATTTAACTAAGGAAAATGAAGTAATGCATGCACAGCACATACATGGTACCTACATATTAAACAAACATTAGGTCCACCTGATAACATTGAGATTAGAAGTAAATTTACTTTTTTTTTTTTTTAATCTTGATTTTGTTTAAGGGCTTTTATCAAAGATATGTCAGCCTCATCGTACCTTTTTACATTAATTACTTAAGGCCAGGTAATCAGGAATCGACCTATTTTTGATTCAACAATAAACAATCAAATATTATTTTTTTCGATCCGAAAAAAATATATGTTGTAGTTCAATGAACTATCTAAATTAATTTGCAGTTGAAAACGCGATATTTATAACTTGCCTTGATCAAAAAAAATCGCGAAAATAGAGATTTTTTTAACGTTTTTTCAGTGGTACTTGAAGTAGACCATGCTTTTGGTCCTAAAAACATATCAATAGATAGGTAATGATGTTTGTCAGAGGAATTTCCGGTTACTTTTTTTCTAAATATTTCTGTTTTTTTTTTACCCTTAACTATATAACGACGTGCCCTACGTGCATTGCTTCAGTCGCCCGCGAGGCGTGTCCGAGGTAGGACCTGTGTCGCTTTTGCTGGCTCGCGCCATTCCCCCCGCTAGTGATCGATATAATATACGTAATATCATTTATTTCTGAGTTTTAACCATTTAGTGTAATTTTGTAGCCACGTTAACAGGAAAGCATAAAACGCAACGGTTACATTACAGACACAGTGCAGGCGGCATCAAAGTATATTTCTGTCACTGTCGTGTGACAGAGACACCATGATATCTTCGATGTTTCTCTCTTATGGTATCTTTGTCTCTATCTAATCTGCCACATAAACTATACAACACTGCTCTAACAAGTCATACACGAAGTTTTTGGTACTAGGCGATCATAGATATGAAAGAGTTTCTTTGACATTAGCGTAAGTAAACAAACATTTATTTTCACGAAGTTCCTTCAATCATTTTTAAGGGCATTTTTGACAATCTTACCAGGCAAACATATTACGCAAGATATCATAACGGCGGTGTTTCAAACTATTTTAGACTTTCAAAACATAAGGGGCAATTTACACTGTCCTAAATTCAGGCTCCGATATTCAGGACGTCCAGAATTCAGGAAAGTGTAATTGCATTTAGGACGAGTAGCATCCTAATTAGGACACGATTTAGTACATGCTTTGGCGACTAAGTTTCTTACTCTAAATCATATTCTGAATATCGGATCCTGAATTCAGGACAAGTTATGGCCCCTTATAAATTGTCACGGCCGGCGCGCATCGCTTCACTTCAGTCAGTAAGGCTGCGATTCCACCAGAGATGTGCGATGGAAATGTGTCGTGCGAGGATGTTTAGCTGTGCTGTAAAAGGTGTGGTTGTTTCCACCAAAGCTGTGCATGAAAATGTGCCTATGAGGATGTGTAGCGTAGCTGTGAAATGTGGCGACGAGGGTGCGGTGTAGTGGGAGTGAAGACACAACACATCCCTCGCAACATATCCCACTTACACATCCCTCGCAACACATCCCTCGTACATATCTCTCGTACACATCCTTCGCAACACATCCCTCTCAAACATCCCTCGAACAAATCCCTCGCTTGTTTTGTATGCGCAAAAATCTAGCTCCGCTCAGCCGTTTTCACCAGAGCTGTGCTGACCGAAGCGAGGTAAATGAAGCGATTCTATTGGTTCTTTACAAACACATCCCTAGCTACGCATCCTCGCACATCTCTGGTGGAAACGCAGCCTTATAGTTTGTTATGAGAGTCGTAAAATTTGCATGCATTTGTCCCGATAGTACCAGGATTACATAAAATGTGAAAGATAAAGCTTCGTCCTCTGCTGTATTTTATCAGAACCAATGAAAAATCATGACATAGTTTATGAACAGCTATTTTAAATGTCTACTCAGCGGACCGCGTAGCCGAACGGAAGAACGCTGGGACTGGTAAGCTACGAGGTTCGGGTTCGATTCTTACTTGATATGATATTCTTTTTGCATTACATAAAGATTTGTTATTTGTTTTTTTTTTTTTTTTCTAATAATATGTTACTTTTACTTTTAGTGCACAAGTAACTTGTGCTTTAACTTGGATACACTATTTTTTATTAAATAAATTGAAGAGAGATGAATTACATGTTTCAAAGAATTTCTCGAAATAAAAATGCATGAAGGTATGCAATAATATGCCCGCGTGTCGATATCTCCTTGAGACGCTTTGTATTGCGCATTTTTCAAAAGTAAAAAGTTTTTAAATTCCAGCTATGCTTAAAAACTGATAGAATGTCACTAACCAGCAAAAGTACTAGGCTAGTATAAGATCAAGGTGGTATGTCTTGCACTCTGACGCCACGTGACACGCAGCGCGGGGATAAGGTAACTCTAAATGGCCTGCCAAAGTACTAGGCTAGAATAAGCTCAAGGTGGTACGTTTTCCAACGGGGTCAGCGAAGTTCATTTGAAAAGCGCTGTGATGCCACGTGACAGGAGGGGGGGAAATCACTCTAAATGCCTGCTGCGCTCTAAGATATGCGCCCCTTAAAGCTAATGAATAGGAGTTATTCGTTCAAGACAATAATTAAATGGCACAGCTTTTTAATAATATCCGAAGATGGTACAGATAAGATGGATTGGATTATGCCTATATCTAATTTATTAATTTTATTATCATTCACGAATATCTCTCGTTCTACTCCGTTCCGAGCGCACTCCATCAGCAAATGTTGTACGTCTTCAATTTGGTTGCAAACTGTGCAATTAGGAGAGTCAGCCTTTTTCATAAGAAATGCGAATTTTGCTGATGGATAGTGCCCAGAACGGAGCCTTAATATCAATTTAACACAATTTTTGTCCAATTTAGTATTTTCGAACCAGGGAACACGAGATGGTTGGCCTTGAATGCTTTTGTACCAAATGCCTTTATCCACAGATATTTTGAAAAAATGTTCTTTCCAGGAATCAAAGCATGCAGATTTAAAATTACCTGTATATTCCCAGTAATCAGGTACATAATAAATTACACAACCGTCTATTACTGCTAATTTACTCGATAATTAACTTACTTATTAATTAATTTACTTTATCGATAATTTACTTATCGATCTTGCTACCTCATTAGCACGGCTACTAAACCACAAGGAGCATGAATGTTTGATTCCTGTTTGAGGCAGTGTTATTAAGTTTTTCAATCAGAGATTTTCAGTAGCAACCTCGGGGATTAACATCGTATCCCATTGATGGCAGTAGGGTCGCCTCATTTGGCAAACATGTTCAAGTCAATAAGTAATGAGACACAAAGATAGAACACATAATTCCTCACGTAAAAACATTTTTGAAATAGTCTCCTCACGCTATCAATTGCTCCTTTCGTCGATGTATTTACAAATATTTGGTCTGGTACTACCCCTGTTCAGAGCTAGAGCATTTTTAGAAACAAACTTAATTTAAAAGTAAATCATGAAGCAAATTAATTTTGTTTTGGATTTAATCTATTATACACGTTTCCGGGATCACGAGCTCAGTAAACCAAAATACAAGTTATAACCAACGTGTGAAGCTTGTCACATTGTGGGTCAATGATAATGGCCCCTGATAACGAGTCTAGACGGTGATTCAAGGTCTGAGATAGAGGGATCGGTTTACATGTGCGGTTAGTGCAATTAATATTAATTCAATGTAAATTAGCTAGGACACACAGGTCCGTATTTAACCTATTAGGGGCTTGGGGGCTCTGGGCACTTTAGGACACTGAGGCCACATACTGCATTAAGTAACCCTATGTTCTCTTTTGAGTATTTATACAAAAATATACGTAATCGTCGACTTAAATGTAGAACAATCGTGAGAATGGAAAATGCGAAAGCGAGCACAGCTAGCTTCTCTATGATGATATTACTAATTCAGGGCTCACAAAAATAGTGGGACCCTTCACAAATGCTTAGTGTCCATTTGGAAAGAAGGCCCCAGGGCCACGATTACTAATTACCGATTCAATTTATTCATAACCACGATTTCAAAGTTTTTCAAAGTCAAAGTCAAATCATTTATTCCAATTAGGCCATCAAAGAGGCAGTTTTGAACGTCGATTATTAAATTTAAAGGAAATAGGAAGGGATGGGATTGATTCTACCCATTCGCTAAGGTAGGTTGTATGGAGAAGAATGGGCAAGAAACTCCATACTTACTCTTTTTCAAAAATGTTTCACAAGAGACACTCATTGTGTTCTTTTTTGTCACTAAATAAAAAACTGTCTATCTGTGTTGTTTTTTTAAGTATAAAATAAGGCGCTCGCATATTGCCGAGCACGCCAAGGAAAGGCTTAATGTCCAATCTGCTCTAAAGAAAGTCATTGGGGTAAACTTGCCCTAAATATGTCGCGACACCACGAAATTATTATAAGGTCGTATCTTGAAGTCGCACTGCGTCTGTGCCGACCTTAATCCGCGAAGTACAAAGGGAGTAACATTACAAGGGGTCCCTTTATGTGTATTCACAGGATTACAAATGTTAAGTTACATTGTATAAATTGGCCTCCTGCCAAGACAAGCCCTAGGACATTCACCTCGATCGACCGGTGCTATGACTTGTCAATGCATAATACATTCTTCACCTTCTGTACCATCAATGTTTTGTAAGAATCTAATCGGTTTCTTACTAGATTTTGTATGGTGATGCTTTTTATGCATACATTATATCGATAAGCCTATTTGAAAGTGATGTCGATAACTGAGTTTCAAATCGACATCAAATATTTCTACGAAATGTTTTAATATATACTGTGTATATACTTTTTTTCCAAAAATAATCATAAAGCTAGGGATCAAATTCAAAATCTTATGCTCAACTTCTAACTGAATCATTTTATCTATACTTTTTTTATTTATAAAGCTGAAGAGGTTGTTTTGTTGAACGCGCTAATCTCAGGAACTACTGGTTCGTATTGAAAAAGATATTTTTTGTGTTGTATGGTGATTGGTCCATTACCGAGAAAGGCTATAGGCTATATAACATCTCGCCACGACCAATAATAGTTCAGCAGCGGGTGAAACCGCGGGAAACAGCTAGTAATCAATAAAGTTTAACTCCCAAAACCTGTGGTGTCCAACTCATACCACTATCATTCATAAATTAAATTACCTCTCAATTGTGTAACAATGTAATTCAAAGATAAGCTGATAAGCGCCAAATAACACGGAAACCAATCCAACATAATTGATTACCAATACGATATCAATACTAGTATTTGTTTTTAACCGACGAAAAAAAAGGAGGAGGTTCTCAATTCGACATGTATATACAGGGTGTCCCAAAACTCAACGTCAAGCCGAAACGGGGTGGTAGGATTGATCATAACCATCACGAGAAAAATCTGAAAAAAATTCTATCCCATGCAGTTTGAAAATTATGGGCATTTTAAGAAAAACCTAGAAATTTGATCAAAGTGTACCATTTTTCGGTTATTGTGGTTTTACTTTTTTAATTTTGTTCATTTTAACTTTGGAAACGTAATCCTAAATAACATTTCTAGAATCCCAATAAAAAATAATGACACAATTGCCTCAAGTTTCCGAGAATTGAGACTATTTGTTTAACTACGAATTTAAAATGTTCAACATACGTCGGCTTTGACAGGCCCTCCTTTAAAAAAAATGTACTAGAGTGCCTTGGCAAGTGGCATTAAAAGTTGGCGCATTTAATCAGGATTCTAATATGGTACAATACTTGTTAGTTCCATACAATAAAAAAGAGTAAAAAAATTAAAACCTCAAGTAAGCCGAATTTGCTATCTCAGTTAAAATGGTTTTGATTCGCACAAGCTCTAGGTAGGTTCTTAATTTTAAGGCAAAATGATCTCTAAGCCCATTGAAAACGTAGCCAACCTGCGTGAATGCATTTCTCAAGCAGCTGAGGAGATCAACTCTCAAAGATAATGCTCGACTAATAAGTAGATCTTTTTTAAGAAGATGTAGGGCTTGTATTGAAACCGATGGTAAACAATTTGAATTTATTGCAATTAAAAATGTTATTTCTCTATCTGACTTTTATTCCAACAAACCTAAATTAAACGAGATCAAGATTTTTCATTATTTTACTAATTTTACTAACTTTTTTCACTTTGGTTAAAGTGGCGTCATTATCTATCTCGCTCACTCATGGCAAACATACCCACTATCCATCTTTCTCATCATTTTGCCTTAAAATTAAGAACCTATCTAGAGCTTGTGTGTGTATGAAAAATCGGCTTACTTGAGGTTTTAATTTTTTTACTCTTTTTTATTGTATGAAACTAACAAGTATTGTACCATATTAGAATCCTGATTAAATGCGCCAACTTTTGATGCCACTTGCCAAGGCACTCTAGTACATTTTTTTTAAAGGAGGCCCTGTCAAAGTCGACGGTAGTTGAAAATTTTAAATTCGTAGTTAAACAAATAGTCTCAATTCTCGGAAACTTGAGGCAATTGTGTCATTATTTTTTATTGGGATTCTAGAAATGTTATTTAGGATTACGTTTCCAAAGTTCAAATGAACAAAATTAAAAAAGGAAAACCACAATAACCGAAAAATGGTACAGTTTGATCAAATTTCTAGGATTTTCTTAAAATGCCCATAATTTTCAAACTGCATGGGATAGAATTTTTTTCAGATTTTTCTCATTGTTGTCATGATCAATCCTATCACCCCGTTTCGGCTTGACGTTGAGTTTTGGGACACCCTGTATATATTTTTTTAAGTATGACCACGCATACCTTTCCTAGCGTGGTCCGATTTCAAAAATTCTTTTTTTGTTGGAAAGAGTATATTATCTCAAAGTTGGTCCCATTTAAAGTTCAAAACTAAAATCGGCCTCCAAGGGTAGAAAAAAAGACATTAATTGTCAATCTTCCTACAGAATTTTCAATTATGAACCGATTCTGTTGAAATAAAGTTAACAATTGTAGTTCTGAGGACATTATTATATGTATAGCAGAGATGTGGAGAACATGATGGCGTCACCATCATCAGATCAACTCCAGATCCCTGTTATTTTGTGAAGTCAGTCCCAAGAGTTCTTTAACAGTTAACAAGAGCTATATCGTGTTTGGGCTCATTTCACTCAGCTTGATGAGAACTTTAGACCTAGCTGAGGTATCATTGCCATCGAGGGTCTGAGGATGGTGACGGATAGCAGGAGCAAGAGGTCCTCAACAGTTAACAGCACCTTTATCGTGTATGGGCTCATTTCACTAGTCTTGATGAAAACTTTATACCTAGCTGGGGTATAATTGTCATCGAGGGTCTGAGGATGGTGACAGAGGGCAGTAGCAAGAGATCCTTAACAGTTAACAGCAACTATATCGTATTTGGGCTCATTTCACTAATCTTGATGAGAACTTTAGACGTAGCTGGGGTATGACAGTCGTTTACTGCAAACAACTTAGTATTAAACGGAAAAACCGGCCAAGTGCGTGTCGGGCCACGCACAGTGTAGGGTTCCGTAGTTGCCCATCAAAATACTTATGTTAACTAACTAAACTGATTCGCTGAATTTAATTTTAAAAAAAGAAGAATTTTCAAAATCGGTCCAGGAGTCTTTGAGAAATCGGGGAAAACACATAAAAAAAAAAGATTACGACGAATTTAGAACCTCCTCCTTAAGTTAGTTAAAAATAGTTGACGATAAAAACCTACCTATCCCCAAAAAACATACCGTAAAAACATACCTATTAAAGCTGTAAAAATAAAGTTGACAAACTTACACATGCAGTTGAAGAAGATGTTCTACGATACATTTTGTTTAAGAAAATATGTTATCCAAGTACATTTTATAAGTTGGTCGACTATTACTCGTAAAGTTGTAAAGCCTACTTAGTCATGATAATTTTCTTTTAAACTTCGTTATATATACTACTATTGTGAATTTTTTCACACCCCCAAACATAACCGTTTAGCTGGTAGAGGGGGGGGACACTCGAGTCGAGCAAAATTTAGCACTTTAAAGCTTAATATTTCACAAACGAATTTTTTTATCAAAAAATTGTTTATGAAAACTATCAATATTTTTTAAAGACCTATTTAATGATACCCCAAACTAAGGGGTACGCGAGAAAAAAAAAACATCGCCACTTTACGTGTACAGGAGGTATACCCTAAAAAAAAATATTTTACGAGATTTTATTTTACCACTTTTTCGGCACAACAAATCCGTATATTTACACCAAATTACAGCTCTCTAGTACTGTGCGTCTCTGAGCTAAACTGCGGACAGACGGACGGACGGACGGACGGACATGGCGAAACTATAAGGGTTCCTTGTTGACTACGGAACCCTAAAAAGACCAAATGTATAAGATTTGCTTTACCAAATGTTAAAACCACAAATTATGATATAGTATTGAATCAAGAGAAACTTGAATTTGTCGATAAAACAGTTTTCCTGGGGATTACGCTTGATGCACGGCTACAATGGAGTCCCCATTTAACAACTCTTGCGGGGCGGCTAAGTTCAGCAGCATACGCTGTTCGAAAAATCCGTCAATTTACCGATGTAGATACTGCTAGAATTGTCTATTTTAGTTACTTTCACAGTATCATGTCTTATGGCATTTTATTGTGGGGACGGGCTGCCGACTTCGAATCTATTTTCATTCTGCAAAAGAGAGCCATCAGGGCCATATACAATCTCCGTAGACGCGATTCTCTCAGAAAACTGTTTAAGGAAATTAACATTATGACAGTACCTTGTCAATACATCTATGAAAATATAATGTACGTTAGGAAAAATCTGCATCTTTTTAGTAAGAGAGGTGACAGACACAACTATCACACTAGAAATAGGGATCAGTTAGTTCAGCCGGGCTTCAGACTCGCCAAAGTGGACTATTCTTTCATGGGGTACTGTTTAAAGTGCTATAATAAAATACCACAAAATGTTCTTGAATTGAATGAGACTAAATTTAAATCATGTAATAAACGCACACTATGTAAGCGGGCTTATTATAAACTAGGCGATTATATCACTGATAATAATGCTTGGCTCCATGCTGGTCCTGCTCCATCTGACAGTGTAGGATAAATATTGATAGCGTTTTTTTTTAGTATTCTTGTTGGAGCTGCTGAAGATTGTACAACTGGATTTGCATTGTATAGACTCAATCTTCCTAGTATTATATAGTTTCATAGCCAGCATTGTGTGAGTACTATGTACCTCGGAGCTATCATTCACTGAGTACCTACGTCTCTTATTGACTTGAATGACCCTGGCGGTTGAGAGTATGTCATGCTCACTCAAATGTCTCGCTGATAGTGGCGCGTGTGTCGGATCATTTAGTTCCCTTCAAAATGGTTGAGCTGAATGGTGCTGATATATGCGTCATGTTCGTGAACGGGCGCTGTCAGTTGGGACTGGTCATCCCTTAGCTGCCACGGTCTATTGTAATTATTGATAACTTTATTTTTGAATTGTCTTTTTTATATTTTCTATGGACACTAATAACTTGCCACATCGTTCTCACATAATGTACCATCTGATGATGAATGATGTAACAAAAGATCTGTAATAATTTTGGCGATTGAAAAAGAGTGTCCATGGAGTTTCTTGCTCATTCTTCTCCATAGAGATCTACTCCTTGGAATGAGCACCTACGGTACTTTCACAGTTTTTATGTCTTGTGACTGGGACTGTAGCACCATAACTTTTTAATGTTTAATTACATTTTTATTTGTCTATGACAATTCATAAGTGCCTGTAACTGGCCTACATGAAATAAATGCTTTGATTTTGATTTTTTGATTTTGTTGAGAGTTTGAGAATGAAGACAGAAAGCAGGTGTAGGAGGTCGTCAATAGTTAACAAAAAAAAAATAAAAAAAAAAATCTTATATATTTTTTTAGTTACAGAAATTGATACGAGATAGGAAACACAAAAGTAAAAAATAAAACCTTTTTAAAAAAAAAACAAACCAACGAAACATCGAACTGAAAAGCTAAAAATAAGGCGGCGCCAAAGAAACAATCAACGAATAGCTACGACGAGCTATTCAACCACGACAAGCTATACAACGAGCTATTCTGCTCTTCAAATAGTTAATTTATATGTTTGTTTGTGTGGCGCCGCCTCAAAATTTATTTTTTGCTTTTCAGTTCGATGTTTCGTCGGTTTGATTTTTTTTAAAAAGGTTTTATTTCTCATCATCTTCAGCCTATAGCAGTCCACTGCTGGACATAGGCCTCTCCACTCGGTCACCGGCTAAACTTATCAGTTTCCCATCTCATCATCATCTTCCTGTCCTTATTCCATTTTACTTGTGGTCGGCGCAACACGTTTTCTTCTTCCATTCTCCCCTATCAGACGCCACAGTATCATTTAATCCTTTTTCATTCATATCATTTCTTAGGCAATCTATCCATCTTTTCTTTGGCCTTCCTCTTCTTCTCCATCCATCAACATTCATACTCATCACTCTCTTCGTCACATGAGTGTCATCCAGTTTCCCATCTGCAGGGATATAATCTCACGGAAACGTAAAAATTTATATCTTTTCACGTGTTAGAAAAGATAAACAGGATAAGTGCCACTTAAAATTAGTTTTTTTTTTGTTTGCTTAAGTTAGCTAATGAGTCTTCCCGCCCTTGATGAATCGAAAGAGTCTCTGATTATTTCTGACTAAAAATCTACCCTGTTCCTTGTCCCTTTACGTTCCAAGTTCATGGTAATCTGCTTAGACAGTTCAAAGACCCCGGCGGCTTTTGTCCCTATGGCCCCCGTGCTGACACCTCCTCGAAACGCGGGTGAAACACGACGTGCCGTCAACCCGGGCATGGTCCTTGATCGGACGGTGAGCTACCCATAACTCGCCGTCTGCAAGCCTGCTACTTACTAGCATGGATCCAGTCATATCTAGATAAGTTTGGGTGTCACAAATTGGTTTCAATCACATGAGTTGTTTGACGATAAAAGTCGACGATTTGTAACTGGGGTTTACCTATTGCTTGTAGGATTGAATTGATTTACGGAGTGGCAATTTATCTTGTTATTTAGGGGGCTTGCTGATAAGGCTACAATATGCCTAAATACAATACTTTTAGCGTTGGTTATCTTTTTTACCACCTGACAGGATAATTACTTGTCTAATTATACTGTCCGCTACTTATTTCCTTTCTTACTGTGCCTTACCTTGTAAAGGTGGTATCGTATCACCCAGGAAGTCACGGGGGTTAATTCAGACCAGAACTCGGCAACAATTTTCGCGCCCATTGAAGCGTCCATCAGCTCCTGTAAATCCTGTAATGAGTAATTGATAGGACACTCAAGACGCGGTATTAAGTGTGCCATCTCGTAGTTTATGAAGTATCCCCTCAGTTCAACTAAAGTGGGAATTAAATACTTTGTTTTCCACACATATTTGCCATTCCAACTATCAGTAAATGCATCTAGCGGAGGTCAGATGGCAACTTGACTATTATAATTATATAAGTTACCGCCAGCTATTGATATCTTAAGTCTATAAACATAATATCAAGTCAAGGCGACGATAACAGTCCCTAGTTTATAGACTTAAGATATCAATAGCAGGCGGTAACTTATATAATATTATTATAGAAGCAGGTGACAATCCTAACTTATTCCGACAGCAAGTACTATAGAAAACGGCTCGGTGTTGGCATGGTTTGTGCAGTGGTTGAGCGATGAACTGTTGCGCAGCGTGTCGTGGGTTCAATACTCGCATAGAACAATATTTGTATGACCTACAAATACTGGGGTTGGCTGTTTCTGTGTTTCTATGTTTGTAAACGCCCTCACGACCCACCAAAAAAGTGGTTTTATATATTCTAATTAATTAAAAACAAAACATATTTCTATGGTAATAAAGGCCAATGTGATGTTGACAGACATGCCAAGTCAAAGACACCCTAGATTTCGAATAAAACATACTCAAAACGATATTTTTATGACATTTTTCCTATACCTGTTACAATTTCTTACATTAGCTATTGGGTGATAATTTGCTAAGTAAACATTATAGATCCGCCAAAATATTTGTTTAACACCTATAGGCTCTATGACCGCACAATAAGGTGCTAAATGATATGCATGCTTAGTCAGTCAAGTGACGCCTATTAAATGGAATCAACGTAAAACTAGTTTTTTGTGAATAAATTGCAAAGAAAAACTACATATCTACACACATCAAAAGTGTCTAGGGATCAACATATATTTTTGCAATAACTTTTCTCCTGATTGATATTAATTAAAATGTTCTTTAAGGATTCATCAAATAAAGTGTTATCGTTTGTCACAGTAACGATAAACCAAGTCACCTTTGCATTCATAAAGAAATTTGCCATTTTCCTAATAAAGGGATTTTTGACATTTGAACCACTAACATTAAAGTTCGAAAAAAAGACTGAAATAACAGTTTTCTTTAAAATTTTATTGGGTAACTTAAACAATTAATAATCCGTGTTTCTACCGCGAACACTAACAACACAAGAACATCGGTTTGGCATACTCAAAATGAGTTCATCCAAATCACGCTGTGGAATGGCCGCCCATGTTCGTTGCAACAACAAAAAAAGGTCTTCTTGCGACTGGATACCCTCCATATTCGGCAGAGCTCTTCTCTGTAGCATATCCCATGCATGCTCAATCGGGTTCAAGTCTGGCGACTGAGCAGGCCAGGGCAGGACATTGATGTTAGCTGCGGCGAGAGTCTGTCTTACAACTCTTGCGGTGTGCGGTCGTGCATTATCATGCATTAACTGAAATAAGGGACCGATTTGCACTTGTAGAGGAACGATGACGTCTGATACAATCGTCTCAGCATAAATTTGAGCGTTGAGGTTGCCTCTGATCCAAATCAACTCAGTTCTTCCGCCGATCCAAATACCCGCCCATACCATGATGGTTCCACCACTATAAGGATGGACTTCCTGGCAGGATTTTAATCGCTGTTGGCGTCCAGGGGTTCTCCAGTGTCGTATACGTCTTGTATCCGGTCTCATACCAAAACGAGACTCATCAGAAAAGCACACGAAACGCCATTGTTCTTCTGCCCAATTTCTGTGTTCAAGAGCCCATTGATATCGAATCCTACGATTGTGCATTGCTATAGGTGGTACCCGTAGCGGTCTTCGGGAATGAAGGTTCACTTCATGCAAGCGGTTTCTGACTGTTTGGTCGCTAATTAAGTTCCCTGAAGAGTGATGAAGCCTCACGGCTAACATCATGGCGGTTATTGTTGGAGCTCTTCGAGTTAAGATTTGAATGTATCGGTCTTGTCTCCGTGTGGTGCAGCGATACCGTCCTCCATGGCGCTCAGCCACGGTACCAGTGCTTCGGTAACGTGTCCAAAGTCGACTGATAACACTCTGACTTGTATTCAGAGCTAAAGCCACAGTACGTTGCCGGGAACCAGCTTCTATCATTCCCACGGCTCTGAGCATTTCTTCCCTGCTTAAATGACGTCGCCGCTCCATAATAACGTTGGTTTTAATCAGTAGTAGGGAAACAGTAGCACTAATAATGTCTTCAATGCGTTGTATGTTTTTATAGGGAAAATGTTGACAGCTGATTTTCATCTTTTACTCGAATTTGATTTACAGTTCCTGATTCAAACTATGAAATGCACCAAAAAGGATCCATATAAATTTATAAAATCATTTTATTACAAAGCCACATCTCAATCTCAAGAAATCCGCATAAAAATGCTTGATCCCTAGACACTTTTGATGTGTGTATTTTGACGAAATTCAGATACCTACCCTCTAGTCTAGACAGACTCTAGTCGTCATATTGTCCTTTTCTCAAAATATTGTTACCTCGAAATGTCATTTTCTCAAAATGTCCCTGACCTGACATGGAGCGAAGTTATGCTATTCAAATACTAATCTGTAAATGTTGTTATTTCAGCTCTAACGAATTATTTTGTAAATTAAGTTGTATTTCAGAATGTTAAAGAAAAAAAAATCGTTTGAATGTTAAGCGCAAACTGGAGTAAGGAATGTATTTGATCTAAAGGTGTATTTTCCAAAAATGTATGTATTTGTTTTTATCTTTCCATAATAATATTTAGTAACTCATCAGTATAAATAAACCGTGAACCCAATTAAACTTGCTAAAATATTTGTACAAAAATTGTTGCAAGAGGTTATAATTCATTCATTTAAATTAAAAGGTTAATAGACTTATTGATAAGGCACCACGTGCTGATAATAAAGAAACCGGAATATTCCGGTTTTGTTATGTTTTGATACGGATTTAAAATGCAATCAGGTTTTTTATTGCAATCTGTGTGTTTGTTGATGACATTTTCGTATCAGATTCTTATTGCGTGTTTGTACTGTTGCAGTTGTAGATTGGAATCAATGATTGATATGTATGTTTCGTTGGTATTGTATTTCTTAGGCAGTCGCTCCATGTAAAATATCGGTATTCAACAGCTTCTGCTAAGACTAGAGTGGCCTACACACGGCCCTAAAATCAGAGGCGATATCGGGGAAGTGCCTCTGATTTTAGGGCCGTGTGTAGGCCACTTAGATGTAGATAGATGATAGATGTGATGGTGATGTGTAGTTCGTCGGAGCAAATGTAAAAAATAATGTTACTGTTAGACGGTTTCATCGAACTATTATAAATGCGAAACTTTAGATAGTTTGATGGATGGATGTTTGTAACTGTTACTTAATCAAGTCAAAACGGCTGAACAGATCTGGATGAAATTTGGTACGGAGACAGTTTACAGGCTGGAATGACACAAAGACTTTGTTCTGGTATTACGTACCCGTGCAACCGTGGGACAACTTTCGAGTTATGCGAGGGTGAAGCCTCTGATATCCAGCCCAAATTAAAAAAAAATGAAATTGCCTTCTGTAAAAATATTCTTCATAAAATCTGAAAGCATTTGATCGCGAAGTTTCGATTTATCTTAAGGAACAGGGTGGATTTGTAGTCAGTAAGAGTCTGACAGTGTCCTCCGCTTCACCCAGGGTTGGAAGACCCACCGATGATTATGACACCCAAAAAAAACCTCAGTTATAGACTCTGATCTCTTACATCTAACCTTGTTTGTCGGAAAGTAATATGAAGTCTACCTACAAACGAGCACATTCAGAAAATACCCTTTTCCTTGTACAGTGAAGATTGACGAACATACTCGTATCTCAAAGATAAAAAACGTTTAATTCAGCACGTACCGATAAGATTATCTCAACACTATCAGGCAATGTCAACGACTTTTATGTTTAAATTCGTGATCAAGGTTTAAGTTTAGACCGATAACTGTTAAAAGATTGCCCAAGGCGTTTTTACCGAGATTTTTTCGTGCGGTCAATGGCTTATTGAATTGTGAGAACGATATAAAAAGCTGTTCTTTGCTTTGTACCGAAAGTTACTTTAAAAATGAGTTTAGAATCTAGAACATTAATAAAACAGTACATAACATTTTCTAGAACCAAAAATTCTAAGACATGTGCTATCCACTAACCCACACTGAGCCACCTTGATAGCACAGGGCAATCCCTCTTATAGAGAAGAAGCTTGTTTCCTAGCAGTGGAGACATGCCAATGTTGGGACTTCAGAGCCTCCTCTTTGAATTAAAGAAGTATGTTGATCAATATCCACCACACAGGCCCATTGTAGTCTAGATGTTTTTTTTTTGTTTTGATGGGTTTGCTCATGACTTTAGTCCAAGGCAAAATGACTGAGACAATGCCTAAAATCAAAAGAGATGATCCAGAAAGATGTAGATCCACAGATGTCACCTCACCTCTTTTCAAACTTCCCTTTTAAAAATTTGGTTCCCTAATAATATTACATCTTCATTTACATCTTCACAAAAATATGTAAAATAGCCTTTGAAATAATTCCACTATTGTTCCTTATTCGGTATGGATTGCTAACAATGTTCCGTTGAGTCATAGCGTCAGTACTAGTTTCAAATTACAAGGCTGTATGACAAAATCGATCTCGTGATAGCGCCACTCCAATACTCCGATGTCTAGCTACAAATTGGAATCAATACAACTAAATTAGATGATGTTTTGTGGTGATAATTTTTTGTAACCTGGGGTTTCGTTGAGTGGAAGTCGGAATTTATTCCGCAGGTACGTGGCACCAGCATGAGAAGTACTAACCTAGATGATTTTTGATTCGCATGTCAAATTTTATCCAAACGCAACAGAAAGATAATATGACAAAGTTTTTTTTTTTTCATAAAAAGAACCTACACTAGAAATTAATCCTGAAGTTATATTTGAAGATACACATATATTTATTGCTTAATTGTAATGGGAAATACCCATGGATTTTTAACCGACTTCAAAAAAAAGTAGGTTCTCAGTTCGACCTGTATGTATGTATGTATATATGTTTGTCCGCGATTATCTCGCGTTTGGCTGAACGGATTTTGATGTAGTTTTCAGGAAAGTGTTCATTACATTCTGGAGAAGGTTTTAGTATACAACACTAATAGATATCCCGTGACGTTGCCCGCGTGGATCCGTTTTGCTTACGTGGATCGTAGATTTTCAGGGACAATTGCATGTTTGTCCGCAATTATCTCACGTTTGGCTTAACCGATTTTGATGCAGTTTTCAGGAAAGTGTTCATTACATTCTGAAAAAGGTTTTAGTATATAATACTTTTAGATATCCCGTGACGTTGCCCGCGTGGATCCGTTTTGCTTACTTGGATCGTAGATTTTCAGGGACGATTGCATGTTTGTCCGCAATTATCTCGCGTTTGGCTGAACCGATTTTGATACAGTTTTCAGAAAAGTGTTTGTTATATTCTGGGGAAGGTTTTAGTATATAACAATAATGGATATCTCGTGAAGTTGCTGACATAGATCCGTTTTGCTTAATAGGATTGTAGATTTTCAAAGACGCCGATTTTATGAAGATTTTTGTTGTTGATTATCTCAACTAAAAAGGGAAAAAATAAAAAACTTTTTGAAAAAAGGGAACCGACTTCAAAACCAAACACAAAAAAACTATAAAATAACTGGCCACCGACTTTCTTTCGGAAGTCGGTGGCCATATGCCAATGAAATAAAAAAAAAACAAAGCCACCGACTTCCGAAAGAAAAGTTATTTTATAGTTTTTTTGTGTTTGGTTTTGAAGTCGGTTCCCTTTTTTTCAAAAAGTTTTTTTCTCAAATGATTCGTATTTGTGATTTTATTCTCTATATCCAAAAAGACGTATTTTTTCGAACGTTTTCCTTAAGAGCCTTAGCCTTATTCACTTTGTACAAAAGATAATGGTGACTACCATACAATCATACAATAATTGTCATTAACAAAATTACAGTAATTTTCTATGCTAATTGAGTCTCATTATCATATGTATAATTGTCTCATTGTCAGTGATACAGACGTTTGCAAGGACAACGACATACATATTAAATAGTTTGAGCAAAGAAAAGATAAGTTCAGAACATTTCCTTGGATTACTGATGATGAATAGCATAACTCAATCACGAGGTGAGTTCTAACTCGGTCCTAATGGTATTATTTTTTTGTCAATACATAAGTGAATTGTAAGTTTATCATAAACATCAGTAACATAAAATATGTGAGATGTTGAGTAATAGGGAAATGTTTAAGGGCAAGACCCGAAACCTGACCAATTGAACATGTATTATAATAATAATAATAAATAATAACCATTTTATTTCAGGCTACTTGGGCCCATATATACCATATTGACTAACATTATTGTTATAGTACAGTTTGTGTTAAACTAGCTGTTCTCCGCGGTTTTACCGTCTCTGCACAGCTCCTATTGGTCGTGGCGTGATGTTATATAGCCTATAGCCTTCCTCGATAAATGGACTATCCAATATAAAAATATTTTTTCAATTCGAATCAGTACTTCCTGAGATAAGCGCGTTCAACCATATAAACAAACTCTTCAGCTTTATAATATTGGTATAGATTTGTTTATTAAGTCTACAATCACCAGTTGATACTGAGCAACGGTGGTAACCAATACTCACACTCTCGTATAAGAATAGGCCTTTGCCCTACAGGTGGGCCTCTGCAGTTTTATCAGATAAACAAATTACCACGCTATGCGCATTGCATAGTGTCTATTTCTATTTAGCTTCAACACTAGCGTACTACTCGCATACAGTCCAAAAAGTTTTAATTCATTTGTCATGTCCATCGGTGCGTTTCAAAGTCTGGCTATCTGCCAAGGTACGCATCGCTCGGAGAAGCTCGTCTTGCGTATTGGACCAAACTATTCTTGCGCTACTACTGTGTAGTCTGGATCACGTATTTTGTTTTGACAGGCGCTTGCAGGAATGCTGCATCTAGAAATAATAACTTCTAAAGAAACTTGCAGGCTTTGTTGCATAATTATCATCTTCTAGCTAGCTTTTATAGAAAAATGGGCGTAGTAGAATCCTAAATCCTAAATGATTTTTGAGATAATGCAAAATTCACATATTAAACGACACCTACAGCAATGCATTGCTGGACATAGTCCTCAATTAAAAATAATAATGATCATTATCCAAAATTTATAATAATCCTGATAATTATCCAATGTTTCATGAAACTGAAATATTAGTTGACCAATTAATGATCCATTAATCATTTGAGTTTTTCTGATTATTAGGTATTTTTTTGTTTTTTTTAAATATTTAATTTAATGATGATCGAATTAGCCCATCAAAAATATTGATAATTTTTACCACTGCAATTAAAGTAATACATCGCTCCAGCTAGGCTTCTCTTAAAACTATTTGGCTATTCTTCATTTATCTTTTTTGTCTTTGAACTTGCTACTCGTCCTTTAATATTTAATACAGTGAAATGGCGAAATGAATCGCAGGAATTCGAAACTCACAGACCAAATCCTAAACCTTACTTCTTCATTGTTCACAGCATCAAAACTCTATACGACAACGTGGACGTGGTAACAGTGAGGGAGAACACAGAGGGAGAGTACTCCGGCATCGAGCACGAGATCGTGGACGGAGTGGTGCAGTCCATCAAGCTGATCACAGAGGAGGCTTCCATGAGGGTCGCCGAGTTCGCCTTCGTGTTCGCCAAGGAGAACAACAGGAAGAAGGTCACCGCTGTACACAAGGCTAATATTATGTGAGTATTGGTATTGTATCTTTAAGTTCTCGTTTCGATTCGGTTATTGATAAAATATGTTCAGTTTCGATCTGTACAAAATTATAGGGAAGGTATAGCTTGCTTATTGCTGTCATCATCATCTGCCTAGCCTTTTTCCAACTATATTGGGTTCGGCTTCCAGTCGAATCAGATACAGCTGAATTGATATTCAGCTAATTCGACTAATACTGATGTATTTTTATATGTAACGACTGCATATCGGACCTCCACAATACAGTAACTGGGTAATACGATACCCCATGGTACGAGTAAGACTGGTTGTTAGACTTAGAGCTTCTGACAAATAGTAACGACTGCAAAGATCTATAAATGACTGCCAGAACCAACTGCTTTACATGCTTTCCGAGGTACGAAGGAAACTCGCTATGCCAGATTGTCACCCATCCACATACCAACCTCGGCAAGCGCAGCTTATGCCGGAAGAACGGCCAGTGTGGCTGTAATTAGTAGCTTGCTCAATTCTGTCAATAAAATTATTCTACGCGTGGGGTCGGAACCCAACCCCCTTCTGAGGGTACTCATTTTTTGTTTTTGTAGGAAAAATAATATATTCAAACTTTTCCTTCAAAAAGAAAAATAATAATTCCATCGTCAGTTGACGCTTCTTCATAATCTAGCATTCCATTAAAGGAATGTTCAAGTGCCACATAATACACTTGTTGCTTGTCACGTGAAGGTACAATGCAGAATGCTAACGAAGCGGTGTCAATTTACTATTCACATAGGCTATTTAATTGTTTTAAATGTAGCTCGCACCCGTGGTTGATGCCTCATTGCGAGATAATCGTAGAACATTCATGTGCAACAGTCAACTAGTATCGATATCTACCAGATAACCATTGAACTTTAGTTGAACATTGGACAAATTAACTAACATAATTATAATGTACTAAAGGCCACTTGTTTGATCATTATGTAGTTTACTATTTAAATTTTTAAAGTATTTATTAGTTAAAACCAAAAACAATATTTTTTTAAGCTATTCGTGGGTTTCTCTGAATCATAGTCAATATACTCTTCTGGGGTGATAATTACAGTAAATGTAATGTTTACTGTCTAATCTCAGTTTCAAACTGTCCAAAATACATATGATATTGCGAATGATTTTTTTTTTCATTAAAGGCATTAGCTTTCTTATGGCAAGTGAAATGCTTAATAATCTTTCGTTGTTAATTCCAGGCGTATGTCAGACGGTCTGTTCCTGCGGTGTTGCCGCGACGTGGCCAACAAATACCCCGACATCAAATTCGAGGAGCGCTACCTCGACACAGTGTGCCTCAACATGGTACAGGACCCCGCACTCTTCGACGTGCTGGTCAGTACTCTTGTAGTATTGTGATTTAGCGAGTAGCAATAGAGCAGTGCGGATTATATTATAAGCAAGCCCGGCTAGAATGCTCATATGAAAGTAATAGTAGATCGGAATACCTCGCTAACTCGTGGCTCGAATGGTGCAGAAACCCAATGGGGAGGATGGAATGGTAATATGGGAGGAAAGGGGCGGCCCTTTGACGTGCCTAACAGTTTATTAGTAGATTATTAACCAAGGGGATAAAACAGTGTCTTCTGTCGCGGGTGACGATTTTAATCGCGAGCGTAACGAAGGACTCGAGGTTTACTCCCGAGCGTAGCGAGGGTGTTAAAAACTTAAATCACGAGCGAAGCGAGGGATTTAAGACGAGTCCTGAGTGTAGCGAGGGATTTAAGTTCACCCAAGACTAAGACAGCTTTATCACCGAGGAAAATACTCTACTTTTCTACCATTTGCGAAAAAATTAACATAATAATAATATGAGATAAGCATTTATTAAACATTAAAATTTAACAATAACTTATTTATAAAAATAAATTAAAATAAACTTGACGTTTATGTATTTGAAGAAAACAAAACGCGGCAAATCCTAGACTAATATTTTTTTGTCGGAAAAGCAAAGGCATCAAGCTCATACGGCCACGTCGGTTTTCGTAATTTTATATAACTGCATAATAAATGCGTATTCCTTTTTCAAAAAGTTGTATAATGCTACAAATACAAACTCAATGGTGTAAAGACAGACTCATGTAGTTCAGTATCGGTAAGTATTCGAAATTTAAATCACATTCTCCCCCTAGAGGATGAATGAAATTCAGTACAATTTTCTTTCCCTGTTTTTAACAGATTAAAAATGACTATCGTTATGTACGCTTTTTGTGGCATAGAATGTCACTTTTTTGAGCAAGTGGTACGAAAAAGTTTTTTTTTTAATATCTATGAACCCTGATCTTTTAAAGACGTAGAAAAGGCCAAAGGGCCTGCTAGCATAAGCCCGACCTCACTCAGTGTCAAAGTCAAATCATTTATTTTAAATAGGCCATCAGTGAGGCACTTTTAAACGTCGAATATTAAAATTAAGGAAAGGGATGGGATGGGATTGATTCTACACCCATTCGCTAAGGTAGGTTGTATGGAGAAGAGAGCAGTGTTTAGGGCAGGCCATTTCTGATCTGCACGAGTTTCAATCTGGGCTTATTACCTTGTTACCCCGATCCCGTTAGGCGCTTTAAATTAGATATGACACCAAGCGATGATTTTTCTAGTTTATCTGCTTAGCCTTTTTCCTATTAAACTATGTTGGGTTCGGCTGCCCATCGCATCGGGTTCACCTGAAATCGGATCATTCTCACTAGTTCCACCATCAATTAGTTCCATGGAACTAGTGAGACTTTTTTTTCTCAGTAGTTCCATGGACTTTGATAATGGAACAAATGATACTAATCTTAATTGAACTCGTCTCACTAGTTCCACCGTAGTTGTTCCATGGAACTAGTGAGATTTTTTTTTTCTCAGTAGTTCCATGGACTTTGATAATGGAACAAATGATACTGATCTTAATCGAACTCGTCTCACTAGTTCCACCGTAGTTGTTCCATGGAACTAGTGAGATTTTTTTTTCTCTTAAGTTCCATGGTTCTTCTTAGTGGAACAAGTGAAACTAACATTAATTAACAACATTCTCATTAGTTCTGCTTTCTAAAAAAATCTGTTGTTTATTAATTTTAGTTTCACTTGTTCCACTAAGAAGAACCATGGAACTACTGAGAAAAAAAAACCTCACTAGTTCCATGGAACAACTACGGTGGAACTAGTGAGACGAGTTCGATTAAGATCAGTATCATTTGTTCCATTATCAAAGTCCATAGAACTACTGCGAAAAAAAAAATCTCACTAGTTCCATGGAACAACTACGGTGGAACTAGTGAGACGAGTTCAATTAAGATTAGTATCATTTGTTCCATTATCAAAGTCCATGGAACTACTGAGAAAAAAAAGTCTACTAATTGATGGTGGAACTAGTGAGAATGATCCCTGAAATCAATACGAGAATTTCTCTGTTTTTACGTAAATTTATGAGCGAAAAACACGACAATAGCTTCGTTTAGAATGATATGCTGCGATTGATATGCCCTTTATATACCGATGGGGAAGAAAAGTTCTCTCATGGCGACCTCGGACCGGAAGACGCAGCGCAGGCCTCCCACTAGGTGGACCGACGACATCGTGAGGGTCGCGGGCAACCGATAGATGCAAGTGGAGGATTGTTGTTCGGCGTGGCGGTCCTGCTGATGATGATGATGATGATATTATGCCCTTTTGGATAGGACGCCGAACAATCGACACAGCGCCCATTTGAATTCGACAAATCGGTTCAATCGAATTCGTCATCATCGTCAATCAACTTAATTCCTAAATTCCTAAATTATAGGTAATCTAAATTTCATAGAATGTGTGTTAATTTCCAGGTGATGCCCAACTTATACGGTGACATCATGTCTGACTTGTGTTCGGGCCTGGTCGGAGGTCTGGGCCTCACGCCTTCCGGAAACATCGGCAAGAACGGCGCGCTATTCGAATCCGTGAGTATTTTGTTAAATATTGTACTGAAGAAGGATTGGAGATAAGTTTTGATCAGTTTGAATTTGATGACAGACTAAAAATATTTGCTCTGTATATCAATTTAAGAGATTCCTCAAACTGTAATTTGAGGAACTTCTGCGTAAATGAATTGATATTTCACGTATCTGTTTGATAGGCAAGTTTGTTTGTTTTACAGAGCAAAACATCGGAAAAATAGTAAAGAAAAAACTTCTTTCATATCGTCTTAGCAACAAAAAACTTTTCAAGTTCACAGAAAAATGAACGAACATTATTCGTGTCTATTGCACGCCTTGAAGTGGTACTCTCAGAGTAGATTACGGTTTCAATAATAGCAGAAGCAGAAGATATTGTATACATTTTTGGCAAAATTGCTGTTTTAATTTTAACAATACAAGCAATGGTTGCCGATAAAAAATCTGATGGATTATTTAGAATATTGCCATGTTTTATAGTGAAATAAAACACAAATTGAGTGACTGTTATAAAATCTGTCACACACAAATAAAATATAAAGAAAATAACAATAGAAATATTAAATTATGATATTGAAAAAGCCGTATGTTAGGCTTGAACTTAGGGAGCTTAAATTTTGTTTTGTACTGTTAATTTTGCCAGTCAGGTTATTCCGAAATTATAAGGAATAACGAAAACGACAAAGTAGTCTCAGGCCTGGTTTGGATGGATTGAATTTTTAATAAAATAATTCTCTCTCCATTAGATACAGCTTTTCGGACTGGCTTTTAGATCCAAATCTATTTTTTTTTTCAATTTAAAAGTGTTTCGGCTATCCATAAAAGAATCAAACCTGAAAAGATAAGTTGTTTCAAATTATTGAGTTTGAACTAACAGGTGTGGGTTCCATGTTACAAAAACATATTTTTTGATCTGGCAATAACCGCATGGTGATTTAAAAAAAAACCGTTATGAATGTTTTAAATAACCTGATTTAAAAGAATATGGTATGCACTCTGCTAAATGTGAACGTCTAACATAACTTATACATGTTTTATTTCTCACTACATGTAAATGTTTACTTGAATCTGGCATTGTTGCATGTATGCCTGATTTTATTTCTTTATGTGTATGGAAATTATGAGAATATTATGAAAGCTCTTTCCCAAATGGCAGGGTGTATTTTTAGATCGGCACATTCAATTCGGTAGCATTTATTGAACAATGAAGCTAAGGGAGCTTCACAATGACGTGCGATTTGCAATTTCTACTAACTACAATTCGTCCTTGCTACTACGACATAATGATGCAATTCGATTGACTTGACGTCGTCGTGGCGAGCGTGTTTTGTTTTTCATCTACCCGCAGACAAACGCACGTTTCATGTCATTATGTCGTAGTTGTGAAGGTGATTTTCACTTGTAGTTGCAATCGATCGAGTTGCGTCGTATTGCGTTATGGGAAAGCTCCCTAACTCTCAAACAGTTATTGCAAAAAAAAAAACTACTTCCGTTTGCCTCTTGCCGGTCGACAATCACCGTTTATCTGTTGTGTTATGCCGAATTTGAAGTCCCGAACATTTAATTAAATTCATAAAACATTCACAAAGAGCTTCCAAATTTTCTTAAAAATAATCCATAATAGTTACGCTTTATTCAAAAACAAAAGTATCATGCTAATAGAAACACAATACACACATAAAGTCTATTTTTAACCGACTTCAAAAAAAGGAGGAGGTTATTAATGAAGCGAGAGATAAGTGAATTCGCTTCATAGATTATGACAATTCAATCTTATGAAAATGGACATTAATGAAATTGAATCTTGGCTGTCTTATTAGCTGAATACGCAACGCAAGAACATCTTTCTCCCATTGATAATCGTGCTAACATTATAACAATTTTTGTTTCGTACTAATGCATCTCTGGAAACTAATTCGATAATGGTACAACTTGATTGTGGTCAAATGATTTCACTAGTTCAAAGATTCTATGCAAGAGAGTTTCTATTTGCTTGAGGTGATTGTGGTGCATTTTTGATCCACACTGGTGGGATGTTGTGAGATTTGAACCAAGTCTTTCTCCTTACCCCAATCTCACGTCACATTTTCCTAAATGCGAATTTTATTGTAAACGTGTTAATCTGTGCTTTAATTAAAAAGAAAGTTAATGAAAGACCAAACAAAAAAAAAGACCATCTAACAAGGTCTTATAAAGCTACTACAAAAAAAGGTACTGTTAGATCTAAGATTACGGCACAAGCCATCTTTTCAACTTTTCCTATGGGAACTAAGTTAATGTTTGTCCACAATCAAGTTGTACCTTACCATTGCAACTAGTTACTAACCTCCCACTCCGTTGTAGGTGCACGGCACCGCCCCGTCCATCGCAGGCCAGGACCTGGCCAACCCCACAGCCCTCCTGCTGTCAGGTGTCATGATGCTCAGACATATGAAGCTCAACCAGTACGCAAACAAGATAGAGGGAGCCTGCTTCAGGGTACTCAAGGAGAACAAGGTCTTAACTGCCGATCTAGGAGGAACCAGCAAGTGTTCCGAGTACACAGCGGCGATTATTAAGTATTTAAATGAACCTAGTAGTTGTTAAGGAGTTTTGTTGGAAAAAGATAGAACTAATTGACACCCATTGTCTAAAAATATTACACATTGGTCGATAGAAAGAGATGATCGGTTAGTTTCGGCTTTGTAGAACGTTATCTTTTTTACACACTATGTATGTGACGTTTAGGGCTGGTTTGACGGTTCGGTGTGGTTGATTAGTGTTTTGTGTGACAGAGATAACGGTTTTCTTTGTTTTTTCAAATCAGAATAACGTAACATTAAAGAAAAAAAACTGTAACGCGACGAGTTGGCGAAGGGTGTCAATTTGCTAAAAAAATAATTTCCTTGACTACAATGTAGATTCAACTTTTGCAGGTAATCAAGTTTATTTTTTGAGTTTATTTAAACACTTTTTCTTTACATTTTTTTTTTGTAGTTACGATTTCTTTTTTGTAGTCTTGTTGTTAATGTACTTTTGTAATTTTTTTCTGTTAGAATGTTTTTTTTATCATTATTTACAAGATATTGACATTAAGATCAAAGCCACTATTATGAGATAGGAATTAGTTCAATTATTAGATCAATTTATTAACATACTTAGTTGTAAATTTAAGGATGGCTGACTGAGATACTAGTTCAAGTATAACATTCAAAGTTCGTAACTTCTAATTATTTTCTTTGTCAATTATCAAAATCAAAATAATTTATTTCACATAGGCCTCAAGGAGCACTTAAAAAACGTCGAAAAATTGTCAAGGCTCGGGTTGGTCGTTTCCATGGAGGAGAACCGGTAAGAAACTCCATGGATACTCTTAAATAAAATTATATGGATTAATATCGAATATATTCCATGCTGATTCATTTTTTTTTTGTCTCACGTTACATTGTCATACTAGTAAAGCAAAGGGGATATTACAGTATTAAACATTCCACTTCATCTAAGTGTGGGACAGAATAATCCTAATTTGACTTAATATTTATCTCAGTCAGCCATCTCACAAACAGCTGTAACGCCGCATTCGCATACACTCGCATTCACGATACTGTGTCAATGCGACGCAGACACATTTGACTATAATGTAAAAAGAAAGAACGCATTTTATTTGCTAGCTCTTCTCGCTTCTCGGCATCACCATGACATGTGCGTCCACGCTTACGGTGCGTAATTGTCATATCCACAGAATATACAGGGTGAATTTTTCAAACGCGTGGATGGATATATCCGAAAGTATGAGGAATATCGCGAAACATTGAAAGGAGTCTCGAGGCCGATTTTGACGTAAACTAAAACTGCATCATTGGATTTTAGAAAAAAAACCGGCCAAGTGCGTGTCGGGCCACGCACAGTGTAGGGTTCCGTAGTTGCCCATCAAAATACTTATGCGAACTAACTAAACTGATTCGCTGAATTTAATTTTAAAAAGAAGAATTTTCAAAATCGGTCTAGGAGTCTTTGAGAAATCGGGAAAATACATTAAAAAAAAGATTACGACGAATTGAGAACCTCCTCCTTTTTTTGAATTTAGTAAAAAATAGTTGACAATAAAAACCTACCTATCCCCAAAACATACCCACCTATTACAGCTGTAAAAATAAAGTTGACAAACTTACATTTGCAGTTGAACAACATGTTCTCCGATACATTCTGTTTAGGAAAATATGTTATCCAAGTACGTTTTATAAGTTGGTCGACTATTACTCGTAAACTTGTAGAGCCTACTTAGTCATGATAATTTTCTTTTAAACTTCGTTATTTAAACCACTATTGTGAATTTTTTCACACTCTCAAACATAACCGTTTAGCTGGTAGAGGGGGGGGGACACTTGAGTCGAGCAAAAATTAGCACTTTAAAGCTTAATATTTCACAAACGAATCTTTTTATCAAAAAATTATTAATGGAAACTATCAATATTTTTTAAAGACCTAGTTATTGATACCCCACACTAAGGGGTACGCGAGAAAAAAAAACATCCCCACGTTACGTGTACAGGAGGTACACTAAAAAAAATTATTTTACGAGATTTTATTTTACCACTTTTTCGGCACAACAAATCCGTATATTTACACCAAATTACAGCTTTCTAGTGCTGGGCGTCTATGCGCTAAGCTGCGGACAGACGGACGGACGGACGGACGGACATGGCGAAACTATAAGGGTTCCTTGTTGACTACGGAACCCTAAAAATCTATAATCTTGGCCAGGAATCGAACCAGCTGATTTTGGAAATAAATCACATCCTGTATTATTACACCATTCGATAGTGTCGCTAACAAAGCTCAAATTCTGGGAAGTAATGGCCGTGATGACCAATGCGAGGGTTAGCAAATGCGGCGGAAACAACTGCCAAAGAAGTATGTAGTTAAACATAGTAATTTATTTCACTATTTAAGAACATTCCGTTTTGTCTTAGATCTGCTTGTTTAATTTATTTGTGTGGTACAATTCTGAAGGCAACATCGAATCACAGCAGAAAAGCTACTTGATAGACCACGGTGGAACATTGATGTGGTCTCTATGTAATGAGGACTAATCTGAGCAGTTCCAAAAATGTCCGCTTGGGCAGCGCCACTGCCTCTGGAGACCTGTCAAACTATCAAACTCTTAGAAGTTTTTGATAGTTTGACAGGTCTCCAGAGGCATGGACATTTTTGGAACTGCTCAGATTAGTCCTCATTGAATGAAAATTCTTTGGTTCATAGTTGGCCGCATTCAAGGATGTCGTTTTTATAGTTTCAGAACGGTCGCCTTAAGAATTGTACTTACATTTAGGGCTGAAACTACGTTACGTGTAAGAAGATAAGAGACAGTCGCACGCATCACCACGACCTCTAAATCAGTGTGTCTGCGTAACGCAGTTTCAGCCTTTAGGGACCTAGTACAGTACTCAACCAAAATTTGTCGCATGATCGGCTTTAATTTCGGTAGCAGAAGCTACGAGAAGAAAGATTCGTCTCGTAACCATAGAACATAATGGCGACAGATCGTGCGACAAATTATGGTCTTTGCCGCAGACCGCGAGGTCCTTTATTGATATTTTTTGCGAATAATAATAGTTTCAAGATGAAATCTTCCTTAGAAGGATATTTAGATGTCTTCAAGAAGATGTAATTGGCGAATTACCAGGAACTATCTAGAAAGAGTTGAGAGAGCTCAAAGGGCTATTAAAGCAACTGTGTGGGTTTAAAGTAAGAATGTGACAGCCCTTTCCATTACACCCAAAGAGGGAGAAGTCACATGACATCCCAACAACCAATAAAAAAAACCACTTAAATTGCATTTAATTAATTTATGAAGTATAGGTTACCACTGAATTTTTTTTGGTATTCGATTATTACCTGGCCAATAAGTATTATTACACTTTCAATCAGTTCCCTCTGATTGAAAGTTTTTGATTGTGATCCATCACTGAATCGTGAGAATCAATTTTGAACTTTGATGCTTTCGCATTTGGTTGAAAATGGTGTGACGACAATATTTTTGTGGTAGGATTACTAGAGAGACAAAAACACAGGTAGTTGTGATATAATGGGCTGTTTTATTTTTCAGTATTTTAGTTCAATTTAAAGACGCCAGCTTATCAGCCTTCCAAAATTTTATAACATCCCAATCTAAAATAAACCTTCTGTTTTTGTGCTATAGTAGAAAATCTATTAAAGAAATAGGAACATATTGGAGTAGGTTGATATGTTAGTACAGTTTGATACAGTGAGATTGTTAGATGGGTTATTTGTGATTCAAATAGGCCTAATTGGTCTAAGTTCTAAGTATTGCTAGATTTTAATGCTATTTATTCCCCACATTATGAAGGATCCTTAATTAAATATACCAATGCAGACCCATGCTATGCCATAAATATATTTGAGATATTTAAAATTTAGTAGGCTAGCTATATTTACCATCGGATGTAAAACATCTGTTGAACATTTGTCTAAAAAAAGTGTAACTGAAACAAGTGTACAACAAATGTTTAAAATTTTTTTTTAGCAAGACGGCTAATATTTATTTGGTGTGTTGCGATTTTAAATACACTGTCTTATTACTAGATTACTGAGTTGGATTTAATCTGACAATAAAGGAGAGACCACACATATTGCTTGGAAATAAAGTTCTTACTAATCGCATTGAGGTGTGGTCACTCTTTAAAGTGTTATTCTTAGGCCCCATGCAGGAGCGCTTTTTTGCGGGCGCTAAAAAAGCGCCGAGTTGGATCAAAAAGGTAAATTGAACTTAAATGCCACTGCTCAGCACGTAAAATAAAATACAGTTCGAAACGACGTGTGAACAGATAACATGGGAATGCATTTTTGTTTTATTTCGGTGCTTTTTAACGCCCATTAAAAAAGCGCTCGTGCGAATGGGGGCGACAACGGTTGTTGCGGCAACCAGGCACTGTACGTGTGTTGGCATTGACGAATTTCATTCAAGCGAATGAGTCACCAAATCCGAACAAGGTGTCGCGGTATCGTATGAGAAACGCATAACGATTTTAACAAAGTACTTAGATGAAAACTAAATGAAAATGAACATTATAAAATGTTAAAAAATGTAAAAACTTTTGTGTGCTCTTATGTCCATGTCCATGGGAAAATAAATAATCAAGTTAAATTAGCTAGCGATGCTCCATAGACGTTATGGGTCGATACCATCACATCAGACAATAATACAAAAAAAAAAAAAAAAATGTCAATGTGCAATGAGAAGTTTTCTTTTTGGAGTTTAAAACAAGAAAGTAGTTTCCAAGAACTCTATAGATGGCGTTGAACTGACGGCGTTACTCTAGGAAAAAGATGTATGCCTTCATTTTTGCACAAATTCACGAGGCACAGACTTCTCTTCTTTTTCTCTTGGGACATTTTCTTTCTGGCGTGGAAAACTCATAAATTAAAAAGACTGGTAAATGAATATTTTTTTTCTTTTTCCTTGTTGTTATTTATTTTCAAAATGCCATTTGTGTGATGTGATGTGACAGACAATGACAAGACATGTACTTTTTGTTTTACGATCTCAAAATTACATCCAAGTGAAAAAAATCAAAAAATGACGTGACGTTCCGTTCATTGCAGTAACGTATCAAGTTCAGCGCCATCTATCCATTGATTAGGGAAAACATAAAAAGAAAATCCCTCATTATAAAATCTCTTACATTCCAAATGTACCATTTTTTAGAATCGGTGATCATTGGTAGTTCCGTATTTTTTTTGTTTTATCGCCACTACACGCTAGCTAATTTAAGTTATACGAGTAGATATTCAGCTAGCTCAAGGCTTTTAACACTAGACATTATCCATTATTGTTTACATGGATTTAATAAGTTACCTGAATGTAATGCTAAATGCTTATCTGTAAACAATGTTACATAAAATTCACTGCCATAGCTACTAAAGTATAATTAATAAACTTTATAAAATTCCCGTGGAACATAAATGTTAATTAGAACGTAGGATTTCTACCGAATATTACAAATATGCTAGTTATTTATTTTAGACCAAGTACACAATGCTGTGAGAACATGATTTTATTTAATCATTGTATTTATTTTAAGCTTAGCTGTTTAGTTAATTTATGTAAATAAGTAGCCTAATAAATAAATGTAAAAATAAAAAAGTGATATTCTTTATTACCTAACTTTAGTACATAAGATATTTATTTATCTATACTTATAATAAATCTGTAGAGAGGTCAATTCTGTACATGAAATATATTTCCAAAATAACTATCAGGGGGTGATTAGGGATCGATACTGATGCCAAAAATGCAATTAATAAAATTATTGTCTGTCTGTCTGTCTGTCTGTCTGTCTGTCTGTCTGTCTGTATAACCGTTATAGAAACAAAAACTACTCGACGGATTTTGACGAAACTTGGTACAATTATTTTTCATACTCCTGCGCTGGTTATAGTATACTTTTCATCACGCTACAATCAATAGGAGCAGAGCAGTGAAGGGAAATGTTAGGAAAACGAGAGAAGTTACTCCGTACACGCTAATCTTCGGAACTACTGGACGAATTTGATTGTTTTTTTTTGTTTTTTGTATAGCTATTAAGTCTAAGCAACATATAGGCTATAATTTATCTTGGAAACTTGAACACCTGATGCAGAACTGCAATAGATCAGCGAAACTATAAGAGATACAAAAATAGCGCCATAGCAAAAATTGTTCCGCGTGATGAGCATTTTCTGCTGAGAAAATAAATTTGAAGATATGGAACACCTGATGTGGAAGTCCAAGAGCCCAGCTACACTATTACATATACAGTAATGACGTCTTAGCAAGAGTTGTTCAGCCTGATGAGCACTCCCTGTTGACGTATAAAAACTGAAGATCTGGAACACCTGATGTGGAACTCCAAGAGCCCAGCTATACTATAACATATACAGTAATGACGTCTTAGCAAGAGTTGTTCAGCCTGATGAGCACTCCCTGTTGTCGTATAAAAACTGAAGATCTGGAACACATTATGTGGAACTCCAAGAGCCCAGCTACACTATAACATTTATATGAATAACATCTTAGCAACAAGAGTTGTTTAGTCTGATGGGCATTTCCAGTTGACTTACAAAAATGAAAGATCTGGCACGTCTGGAATCGTCATGCGCGTCCCGTTGTTTTCCCGTCCCAGGCTCTAAGATATGGACATCAGACGTTTCAGATCTTCGATTTTGACGACCCCATTGTCGCTGCATAAGCAACAGGATCCGCGTACGAAGTCGCTGGCAGAAGCTAGTAGTAAATAAGTTCGTAAAGCGTCGCGGATTCGCGCTCCATTACAGCTGTTTTTAAAGCTGGGTTGGCCGGACAACGATAGCCAACTAGCTATCACGTATATTTTTGTACTGTTCACTCAAATTAATTTCTATTTTCTAACAAACCCAGTGATTCCTTACTAACATAGCTGTAAGTATTAATTTATGACCATATTTTTGTGTCAGATTAACTTTTCACAAACGCGTATTTTCTAATACAATTTCATATGCAGGTGCACGGCACAGCCCCTGACATCGCGGGTAAGGACCTGGCGAACCCCACGGCCCTTCTGCTGTCAGCCATCATGATGTTACGTCACCTGAAGCTGCACGACCATGCGGACCGCATCCAGCACGCGTGTTACGAGGTCCTCCGCGAGGGAAAACACCTCACGGGTGACCTCGGAGGCAATGGCAAATGCAGCGAATTCACCAACGCCATCATCTCCAAATTCAACTAGGCTGTACAACACATAGTTCCTTTGTCCTTCATAAAAAAATTGCCACAAACATTATGGCTTAGAACACAATAAAATTGTGTTTTGTAAATTAACAGGAGCGCCACCAAAGCTTACTGTATCCTTAGATAAGTAGTCGATTTCAACAAATAGTTTTACATACAGTATTGCTATGCAATCATAGTATTTATTTCGTTATAATTGAGAGCAATGTTACCAAACTTATAGGTATTGTAAATATTATTTTATATTATTATGAAGTATCCGGCTCATTCAACTTTGCAGGGATACGTACCTTAGAGTAGATGCCAACGCGACATTAACATATTTATTTTGACGATTTAAAACGGTTCTATTTCGTCTTCCATCTCTAATCTCATCAAAAGGTAAAAAAAACACCGAAAACTACTTTTAAAAATTAAATCTTTAAATTTTTTACTTTGGTTTTATTTCTCAACACAAAATCCTGTAACTAATAAGGGTCAGTACACACCGAGATGCGCTGTGAAGTGACAATATTATGTACCTATGTGTTAAAGTTAGACGTTGCCGCGCTGCTTCGGTGAAATGTATGTATATCTAAAAGTGAGATTTTGAGTCGCTCTATTGAAATGTGCGAGCAGCGTCGCGGCTCGGTGTGAATTGATCAATTGATGTCGAGCTCAGGCTTAGTCCCAGAGACTTTCAAGTTGAAAGTTAGATCTATCTGTGCTGTGAAATGTACTAAATCGTAAATATGTATGTCCAGTAGTAAAATAACAGAGCTGACTAATATAAATGCGAAAGTATATGGACCGATGACCTGAAGAAGGTGGCTGGCAGTGGCTGGATGAAAAAAGCGGGAGATCGTGCGCTGTGGCGCTCCCTGGGAGAGGCCTATGTATATTTGTACCGGACGAGCGGAGCCCCGGGCAGCAACTAGTTTACTATAGGATAACTAATCCTCTTTGTTGCTGCCGTCTGGGTTCGATCACCAGACGAGATGAGACTAAATAACTGCAATAGCTATGCTAAAAGCTGCGAAAAGGATATAGGTAATGTGTTCGCGTTGACAGCACAAAGTGAAAAACAGCAGGGTAAGCTAGAGAACGGAAAATATAGTTGTGTGCCTTCGGAGTTTCTAGCAGCAGTAGTAAATGCACCTTAGTAGTAGTAGTCGTAGTTATTATGTACTGCAAGGCTATTGGCTAACTTAATAGTCACTGAACAGCGGTTGTCCACTGAACTTGGATGGCTTGATACATACCTGTTAAGAGGCTAGGTTGAGGAGTGGAGTGCCTCAAGAGCGTTAGAATAGTTGATTTTATGGAACATTGACATTTATCAGTTTCATTGCAAATGCAAAAACCAATACGTTTACCTTTTGACTGCTATTTGATGATCACCATATAGACACCGTGATACGCAATAGCCCCGCTGATCAAAGCATGAAAATGATAATACAATCGCTACGTCCTTGCTTCCCAGCTTTGATGGCATCGACAGTAATGGATAATGAGCAAGCACGGTTTGGGAGGACATCTAGTCAAGCAAATCTTAACTTGCAATCTGTACACAATTTGCTTTGACTTTAAAAAAGACATAATATTGTTCACTGAAACCTGTGACTGCGCCCCAAATTATGCATGGTAGATCCTACTACTAAAGCACTTAAATGAAAAGACCTTTGGTCTACTGGGTCTGCTGCTGTTCTAAAGATGAAGTACTTGGAAACGGAGCGCGAGAGTGAAAAAAATAGTCTGGCAACAAATATTGCAAGTGTCAATGTCTAAACTCAAAATTGACAGTTCGCGCAATAGCGGATTGCTGCTTGCGCACGTTGTTTATAATTTTCTAACCTATTTCATATGAATAATTTCGATTGTTTACTGTGTATTGTAAGTGAATGACCAAACATGGTGAAGCGAGTAAGTATCCTAGATATAATTTCTTGCAAGTCAGAGTATATAATTTAGAGTCTTTGTAAAATTTCGATAAAAATGGTGTTTTATTGTATGTTGTTAATTTAAGCCAGTTTTAATCAAGAAGATTGAATTTACATTATAGGTCGCTAAAGCATCTATATCTGAAGAGGATGGAGAGGTTCAAGTTAGCAATGAGAATGGAAAACGTCCTGCCGAAGGCGAAATTAATGATGGTCCAAAACGCGTAAGAACCAAAAGTTTATACCGTCAGCCAACAGTAAATGAATTAAACAGACTACAAGAGACAGAAAATTTGTTCAACTCTAATCTATTCCGATTACAAGTCGATGAAATAATCGAAGAAGTGAAAGTCAAAGAGAAAACTGAAAAACGGTTCCAGCAGTTTTTTAAAGAGTTAAAATCTCATTTATTATCTATTCCTGAAGATGGTACAGAATATGATTTGTCTGAACAAACTCTTTCCAAAAAACTCAAAGTAAAACTACCTTTGAGTTGGCAGTTAAGTAAAACAAAATGTGTTTTTAAATTCCACAAATTCTCTGATGTTGAGATTGTTGGGTCTTATTCATTAGGTTGTGCAATCAACTCTAAACTGAGAGTAGACTTACAGATAACAGTTCCAGGTGAAACATACACAAAGAATGACTCAATAAACTACAGATATCATAAGAAAAGAGCAGCATATTTAGCTTACATTGCAGCTTATTTATCAAAATATGAACCAGTTGAAGAATTACAGTATTCATACAGCAATGGGTCTGAAACAAAGCCTGTCCTAGACTTCAAGCCTACTGGCAAGCTTGGTAACCACTTAACAGTCCGCATTAATTTGGTATGTGAAAGTGATGCCTACAAGCTACATCGGTTCAGTCCTGAACGCAACAACTTGAGAGAAGCATGGTTGTTTAACGAAAACACAGAAAATAACACCGATGTTGGTCCTCCAACACCTTATTACAATAGCAGCGTGTTATCAGACTTAACAGCTTCTGTAAATCAAGAATTCCTTTATGAAATCCTGCAAAAAAGTGAAAATTTGAAGCAAGCTGTTACGCTACTAAAGATCTGGTTACATCAAAGGAATCTGAAAGTGTCTGGACATGTTGTTGCTCTGTTGGTGGCATATTTTGTGCAGACAAAGAGAGTTAATAATATTATGAGCAGTTATCAGATAGTCAGGAATATTTGGATAGCACTGAGTAAGTTTTTTCTAATTATATTTTTGCTAGTTTCAGTCAATGACTAAAGTATTTCATTTTAATTTTTAATCATTGACTTTGAAAAGCCTCCATTGTTAATTTTTATTTAAAAATTAGCTGTGCCCGCAACTTCATTCGCGTTGATGTCGGAACTCAAGAATGTATTTTTTTTAAACAAAGGATTTTCTCAAATAAAAGTACCTTAAGTTACATCAGCTACCTGCCAATAGAAGTCCCGTCAAAATCGGCCCAGCCATTTCAGAGATTAGCCATTAAAAACAGACAGACAGACAGACAAAAATTGTAAAAAATGTTATTTTGGTGTATGTACCGTATACATATTCATATGCATGTAGCAAAAAACGGTTATTTCAATGTTACAAACAGACACTTCAATTTCATTTAAATGTATAGATAACTTTTTCTTCACTGTCTACCATAAATAACAATCAAGTGCTTAATTAATTTGGTGGCAAGGTGGAACAGTGTGTCACTTAACGACTTATTGTAACGCTGCATGTTGTTGTTTGTTGGTCTAGCTGTTTGTGTATGCAAGTATAAAAAAAAACTCTCAATTCGCAGAAACATCAGACCTAGACAAGCAAGGCATAACTCTAAATAAAGACAACAACACATCGCCATCTCTAGAAGTCTTCCACAAACTCTTTCCCGTAGTATTTATAGACAAGACTGGCTACTACAACATTTGTTGGCAGATGTGTAAAGGCACCTACCTTGCGTTGAAGAGGGAATGTGCCTTGGCTGTTGAAATGTTGGATAATGGGAAGATTAATAGCTTTCTACCACTCTTTATGGTACCTGTGAAGCCTTTGACGCAGTTTGATCATATATTGAGGTAAGCATTTGGATTTTTTGAAGTCGTTTCATATGAGAAGGCTAAGTTTATCCAGGCCCAGGCATATTGCCAGTGCAAAAATAAAGTAGCAGTGTCCTAGTTCTAAATATCTATCACTTAACCCAGACTCTTATTTTATTTTAAAAACTAACTCGGGCTTTGAGGCTAAGATAAATAGTCGTCTGGTATCAACCCCTTTGTTTAAGCAGTGAACAAGACGAATCGCATACAACACTGCTGTTTAGTCGGTGAATGCCACACTGTGTGTGTGTACAATAGATTTCTAACAGCCATTGTCACGTGAGATCTGCTTTGCCGAGTGGATGTGGCAATGGTGTCCAAATTGCTTAACCAATCATTTGTTTTGACTACCAGTTCTTATATGTTCATCCCAGATTCAAAAACCTGAAACAAGTAAAAGACTCAGTGCTGTCTAAAACACCGAAAGAGATGCAAGTGAATCACGGCGTAGAACAACTTTCACTAGTCACTGACGTCATACTGTCACTATTGACCAAGGGTTTGGGGAATAGAGTAGAATTGATCCAGCAAATGGTTGAGAATGACTTCTCCTGGCCTGTTAAGAAGAGTTTGGATAAAGTTAGAAATGGGTGAGTAGAAATTCAAGATCTTGGTAAGAATATCTCCTACAATCTATTTAGATTTTTAACCGACTTCAAAAAAAGGAGGAGGTTCTCAATTCGTCGGAATCTTTTTTTTTTTTTTATGTATGTTCCCCGATTTCTCGAAGACGCCTGGACCGATTTGGAATTTTTTTCTTTTGTTTGAAAGGGTATACTTTCCAATTGGTCCCATGATCACCAGGTCAGGATCTGATGATGGGATCCTAGAGAAATCGAGGGCAACCTTCAAATTTTATAGGCACATAGTACCATTTTCATATATTTTCTAAAGCTGTTCAAGTATTTGCATCTGATAATCATCATCTCAGGTGGATGACCTGATGATGGAAGGTACAACTCCTTAACAGTAAGGAGTAGGCATCGATTAATTTACTTTGTGTTCGCATATCTCCGGAACTACAAGTCCGATTTAAGTAATTCTTTTTTTGTTGTACTAGGTATCATTTAACTTAGAGAATACTGCAAGTTTCATCAAAATCGGTTCAGTAATTTATGAGATATGGAATTTTATTAGTTTAATGTGTACATGAGTGATGTAAGTACTGGTGCGAAGGATTACAAAATTCTAGTGCACATGTAAGAGAATAATGTTCTTGACGAGAATTCGGGTTGAATATTTAAACTAAAAAGGGAAAAAAAAAACTTTTTCAAAAAAAATGTAACCGCCTTCAAAAACAACCACAAAAAAGTGTAAAATAATCTACAAAATAACTTTATCTTTCGGAAGTCGGTGGCTAAAAAGACAATGAAAAGAAAAAAAACAAAGGCACCGACTTCCGAAAGAAAAGTTATTTTGTAGATTATTTTACACTTTTTTGTGGTTGTTTTTGAAGGCGGTTACATTTTTTTTGAAAAAGTTTTAAACCTTGGTAGCTAAGCAAAAAAAAGAATATCTATCGATCCACTACTTTATGTAAATTTTAAACTTCTGCTTGAAAATCGGGATCGCGGGACTGTCTTATGAGGTAACCGTGACTCCAGGGTCACGGTTACGTAAAGGCTGCATATTCTGAAAGTTGGCAACGTCGCAAAAAGCTGTCAAATAATTACAAGTTTTAATTAATTTGGCAAATTTTCTGTATGAAAACAAGAAATATCGCTCTGTAGTGCACTAAAAAAATGATTAGGAATGCAATTAAAACACTGAATTTGATGTTGTAACCGTTTCCGGTGTATAAAAGGCATTTGGAAAGCTTCCAAATGCTTTTTCTACATCTAAAACTATATATTCGGTGTTACGATATTAATTATTGCATTCCCTTATCAATTTTTTAGTGCACTACAGAGCCATATTTCTTATTTTCATACAGTAACAATGCTAAATTAATTAAAACTCGTTAATATTTGACAACCATTTGCGACGTTGCCAGCTTTCGGAATATACGCTCTAAAGGGCTATTGAAGGAAACTGGATGTTAGTCAGTACAAGTCTGACTGTCCATCCCGTCCTGCCCTGGGCAGGAGGACTTAAATGATGATTTTACCATGCAAAAAAAATGGGGCATTGGGGGAATTATAATATCCCCTATCCTATGTGGTTGTAACTACAAAAAATTGCATTTCAAATGGAGCGGGATATGCCATTTCTAAAAATGTTTCTAAGTACTTAATTACATTGCAGGTCTGAAGAAAAACTATCCTTCGGTTTTGTATTAAATCCAGAGAATTCAATAAACGTAGTGGAAAAAGGACCCCCTGCTAATTTACCTGAAGCAGATGAGTTTAGGTAAGTTGTTTATTTACATCCTGTGATTTTGATGCAACATTTTCCATCCCATACTAAGTCCGGGGTCGCTGGAATGTTTGAAGAGTTCAGAGGCCCTGGTGGCCTACCATGAAGTTTTAAAGCGTGAGTGGTTCCGCTCAGAGAACAAGATGGCGCTAGACGAATTGTATAGCTCCACAGAAATATTACTCGTAAAAACAGGAGAAGTGGCAAGGGGGCGTGTCAGTTACCACGTGGGGCTGAGCGTTTCGCTCAGCTATTGACTTGTACTACTTTACTTTTGTTTTCCTATATTACTCCAACTGTATTTAATACAGTTGGAGTAATATACTCTTTTACAACCACCTCAGTCTACCACTGAGTAACTGGACAAGCAATGTAAAACTGACATAACGATCAAGCCGTAATGTCGCATGGGGCGTCCGTTGTATTTAAGCGGGAGTAGTCATATCCGCCCCCGTGTCTCGACAACACACAATGAATTGTTTTAGTGTGAGTAAATTATACGGAAAAAGTACGCTGTATTGTAAAGGATTAGGTTTATATTTAAATGACTGAGTTATCGATGGCGCGTGTGTGCACTTTTTCGCAGTATTATTTTGACAGAACTGTGTGCGTAATATTGGTGTTATGGCGGGGCAATTGTGGCTTCACTCGTTTTCTATACATTTTGAACTCCACGCCATATCTCCTTCTTTAATATATCTATGTATAGCTCTGTCTCTTTCCCACAGCTTAAAGACTTCATGGTAGGCCACCTGAAACGCAAATTGCAATAAGAAGAAAAGTTGTTTTTAGTCAGTCAAGTCTGAAAGTTCCTTCCGTTCCAAAAAAAGGCTAAAATTAAATATTATGCTATGTAGTAAGTCAAATCCGCTTAATTTTCGCCCTTTCTGGACATAATGGTGGACGGCAAGAAAGAGATAGTGCCACATGCTCTGTCTCTTTCTGACGCTGGAACAATGATGATTGGTAAGGGTCATTATTTGCCTGCCTTTTTCCCAACAATATTGAGGTCGGCTTCCAGTCGAACCAGATGCAGTTGAATATCAGTATTTTACATGGAGCGACTGCCTATCGGACCTCCACAACCCAGTTACTGGGTAATACGATACCCCATGGTAAGACTGGTTGTCAGACTTACAGCTTCTGTTGACTAACAGTAACGACTGTCAAAGATCTACAAATGGGTCCAACGGGTTCACGTGCTTTCCGAGGCACGGAGGAAACTCGCTATGACAGATCACCCATCCACAAACCAACCTCGGCAAGCACGGCTTAACTCGGCAGATCGGCCTGTGCGGCTGTAATTATTTAGATAAGGGTAACCACAAATTTTCCATTACAGAGCTTTCTGGGGCGACAAGTCAGAACTCCGTCGCTTCCAAGACGGGTCTATAACAGAGACGTGCGTGTGGGAGGGAGAGAGCATGACTGAGAGACGGACCGTCACCAAGCAGATTATAGACTATCTCTTAAAGCTGAAGTTTGGTAAGAAACCTATATTTGTCAGCATTTTTGATTAGCTATGACTAGAAGAGCAGGGGGCTAACAAAACGTCTTAAAGCTAGAGTAGTTCCGCTGAGGGAGCGAGATGGCGCTAGACGACTTGTATAGCTCTGTCTCTTTCCCTCAACGGAACTACTCTAGCTTCATGGCAGGCCACCAGGCTAACAATTTTAGTGAACAATAAAGAACCGTTTTAAACTGAAGATCTTGCCACCAATATCTTGTCTTTCACAAATACCTTTTCTCCTGTAGATATATCCGCATCAGAACTATTCCACATTACGGATCAACTGGACAGTGTACTAGCTCGCAAGCAGTGGGCGAGTGAGCGAGTACTGTACGCGGACGATAGCTCATTGACTGCTCTGCAAGCGTTCGACGCACTGCGACGTGACTTGAGGCAGCTCACACAACTGCCGCTTGACATTAGTGCAGTGTATGGTGAGTTGAGCAGTAGTTCTTGGCTAGAAATAGCTGAGCGATTAAATTTTCTAGGTACAGCAACGTTTGCCTAGTTCGATCTGCTGATGGGAGACCATAATTAAACTTTGAGTTTACGTTCAGCTAGACTACTGTGAAGGATAGGTATTTTGATAAAGAGAATATTTACTTTATAATAATGAAAATATATTCAAGGACGCATTACTTTGTGTAGTTTATTTCATCACCACTGCTCTCAAAACGGTGAAGGAAAGCATCGTGAGGAAACCGGCATGACCAAGAACCAAAAAATTCGAAGACATGTGACATCTACCAACCCGCACTGGGCCCGCGTGGTGGATTATGGCCCACTCCCTCTCACAGAGTGGAGGCCTGTGTCCCAGCAGTGGGAACATTATAGGCTGATGATGATGATGAGAACTATTACAACCGTTTTCCACTCAGAAAATTCTGCACAAGATCCTTTTTTTTTTAATTTCAAATTCATCTGATCGACTTGAATCGGCCAGTGTTTACAAAACAGCTAAAATCTATAAGGTTTCTTCACACAATAGAACCTTCACAGTACTTTTATCGGCTCAGGCGCAAAATGTCCCTTAAAATGTGTACTGGTAGTTAAATGTCTTTTATTTTTTTTTTTTCATCTTCAAGGTTGAGCAGGTGGTGGTCCAGTGGTATCTGTCCCGACTTACGAGTTGTAGGTCGTGGGTTCGAACCCCGCCAGGCGCATTATTTTGTGTAATTTATTTCATCGCCACTGCTCTCAAAACAGTGAAGAAAAACATCGAGAGGAAACCGGCATGTCCTAGAACCAAAAATTCGAAGACATGTGACATCCACCAATCCGCATTGGGCCCACGTGGTGGATTATGGCACACTTCCTCTCCCAGAGAGGAGGCCTGTGTCCCGGCAGTGGGAACATTATAGGCTGATGATAATGATCTTCAAGGGTTCCATATCTTATTGTCCTGGCGAAACATCCGAATCATGGCCTTATCTTTAACATAATACACCTTTTCCAGGAGTGTCTCCAATCTTCAGCTACTCGTCTCCCCTCCCCCCTCTCCCCCTCGCTCCCCCGCTCCTCCCCTGGCAGCGCGCCAGCACGTGTCTCGTGAAGGACAAACAGAGGGACGGGTTAGCTTCACTACCGGAGTATACTCCTGTGTGCAAAGCTGTTCTAGAATTAGGTGAGGCTATTTTGAACTTAATATTTGTTGTTTTATAGGATATTTTTGTTTGGGTGCTTCCTAGGAGTAGTTATCGCAACCGCGTCTCCTGAATATTACGTCTTGGAATCGATTTATAGAGCGTATCAATGTAATTGGGTTTTTCAATAAAGTATATCCTAGCGATTGACCAGTGCACTTGGTCACTTACTTCACATCATGTTGTAACTACATAAGCATTGGTCCTTCGAGCCGGATCAAGCTTCGATTGGGACTTTAATAAAAGGAGTGTGCTGAAATAACTTTATTACCAGAGTTATTAAACTAGGTAGGTACATAAGAAATGAGTGAGCAAGGTTAAGCAACCTTCTCCCAGGCCTGCCCTTAAATGGGTGACCAATTAAGCAATGCTTGCCCAGGGGCCGTATTACAACGTCTTAAAACCAGGCATGTTCCAGTGAGTGAACGAGAAGGCGTTAGACGGCTTGTATAGCTCTGTCACTTTCACTCGCCGGAACAAGCCTGGTATTAAGACGTTGTAATACGGCCGCAGGTCTATCAGTAGACAAGTCTACTGTCTCAAAGTCGAAGTCGATTCGAAGTAAGACGACGATGTCCCATGATTTGTCGCACATCATACTATTATTGCCTTCAATACAACTTTCACTATCAGGTCACAGCGGCAAATGGCCAGGCGACATTCACGCCTTTAGATGCCTAAAAGCGGCCTTCCACCTCCAAATAGCCGAACGTCTAACAAAGCAATACTCCATACCGACCCAAGCCTACGCTACACACATCGATGTACTGAAGAACGGCCTCGTGTTTCGGCTGGAGATCGCGCATCCGAAAGAGATAACGCTACTGAAGAGGGAGATGGAGAATGGAGTTGTGAAGTATAGGGAGACTGAAGAGAGTGTGAGGCTGCAGTGTGATACTGTACTGATGCCACGGTTGAGGGGGGCCTTGCATGGGTGAGTTGTACTTGTAGTATTTTCATATTATCAGATCTTTTTCTTTAGCCATCAAATGAGTCCTCCCACCCAGGGCAGGGCAGAAGGGACTGTCAGACTTGTACTGACTAAAATCTACGGTATCCTTCAAAAGCCCTTTACATCCGGGGTCACGGTAATTCGTTAGTCCTACGACCCCGGCAGGCTTTGGTCCTTTCCCCGTCGTTGTGCTGACACTCTTTGAGGCGCGCGTGGGACACAATGCGCCGTTGACCCGGGCATGGTCCATGGTCGGACACCGAGTCGCCTATTACACGCTCAACCTCTGCGAGCTAGAGTCAAAATGGAATCACTGAAAATATATCATTTGAAAACTCTTTTTTTCTCCTCAGTCTACATCAAAAGCACCCATCCTTCGGACCTACAGTCTGTCTATTCAAACGTTGGCTATCAGCACACCTCCTCCCCCCGCCTCACTTCCCCGACACAGTGGCCGAGCTGATGGTGGCCACTGTGTACATGCACCCCGAGCCAACACAGCCGCCAGCAACGCCCACTATCGGTTTTGTGAGGGTTCTGAAGTTGCTGGTGGAGTTTGACTGGACGAGGGACATGATTGTTTTGGATTTCAATGAGGATATGTCACGTAAGTATTTTGCTTTTATTTTTAAGAAGCCAAAAAGGCTTTAGCAAATGTACGCTTAGAGCATTATATCGCCTTCTTTATTAATTTTGATTCGTGTATGTTATGGTAGCCTTCGTCACGACTTTGTCACTACTCCGAGACTAGTCCTAAACTAATTGGTGTTCGTCCAGAAGTGTCCTACTCTCAGCATTGAGTTGCTAAAGAAAGAGAGATAAAGAGTCCGGAGAATCTAAAACGGTCACATAGCAATATTCCAAATGATTCATTCCGTGACTGAAAAATACAAGAATAGCCAATGACGTTACTGGAAGTCACGGGAAATACAGTTGGAATAGGTCAATGGAAGTTCGTGCATTTCCAGCAATGCCATTGGCTATTCAATCCGAAGTAAATAATTTTGGGATATTGCTTAGCCGGTTTAGACCCTCAGAAGTTATCCAATCGACATTACTTAGACCGACACTGGTCGAAGCTAGTCCGACATTAGTCGACAATTCGATTTTGGGCGAAATTAGTAAAAAAAAACTAGCATTGACCATATGATCAATGTAAGTAATTAAATGTTATGAGAAACATTTAGTTTTAATATTCCGCGAAACAAAAATCCAGGCTTGGATGCATGATGCAGTTCCAACTTTCCGCCCTTATGCACATGCAATCATTATTTTTAAAATGTTAGCGGGGACTCTATCATTGAAACGCTAGATACGGCGCTAATTACCCCTTTGACACCTAATAACCACTTACTTCTTTATTTAGATGAAGAAATAACCCAACTAGAACAGAAGTTCTCAGCGGCCCCAGAGTCCGCTCCGTGTGTACGTATAGTGACCGCGTACGACGGTCCCATGCCCTCTGTGTGGAGTAGTACTGCACCGTCCACCGCGGTGCTGGCCAGGACGAGGGGACTGGCACTGAGTGCACTCAAGTACCTGGACGAAGCTCTCCTGGCTGGCTATAAGGACAATATACTGGTAAGGGATTCAACTGCAAACACTCTTTTTTTAGCGTGGTAAAATCATCAAATGAGTCCTCCCACCCCGGGCAGGGCGGAAGGGACTGTCAGACTCGTACTGACTAAAATCCACGGTGTCCTTCAATAGCCCTTTACGTTCCGGGGTCACGGTAATGAGATAAGTCCCGCGACCCCGGCAGGCTTTGGCCCTCTAAGGGCGGGGCGTCATCATGCTGACGCTCTTTGAGGCGCGCGTGGAACACAACGCTCTGTCGACCCGGGCTGCGCCCATGGTCGGGCAGCGAGTTGTCCTTTACTCGCCGCATTTTAAGTGCTTAGTTTTTTTTTCCATACACGCTCTGTTACGCCATTATTGCTCTACTTCTCAAACGTTCCGGCCACTGTGGTAGTCGAATATACTCGTATTTTGCGATCAAACGTTTCGGGTTTTTTTTCTTTATCCTCTATGTTGCACTCCTGGGCAAAGGCCTCCTTTTTACTCCTGGACAAAGGCCTCCTTTTCAATCCTGGGTAAACCTCTCCATCGACTCTCTCCCACCTTTTGTTACGGCTATCATCGCGAAATGGGATTGGCAACGCAAAGATATTGTAGATGGCGCCACCATAGCTTAGTCCTAATCCGACCAATGACGTAGTACTATTTTGAAGTACCTTTAGGATTTGAACTGATTAAACCAATGACGATGCTTGGAACAAGCTATACTAGCGCCATTAGTTCCCCAGTTGCCATCCCCATTTAGGAATGTTGATGATAGTAGCTGAAGATTTGGAAGATGGAAAAGTAAGATTTTATCGCAACTCGGTGAAAGGTCAATGGTAACTGCTATAGGCTGATGATTACAGATCAAACATGTTATATGTCTTTATGAATCTAGGTATTTCTGTCTGTTTTCTGTTAATCATCATCATCCGGAAGACGTCCACAGCTGAACATAGGCCTCCCCCTTAGACCGCTACGCCAAACGATATCCGTCTTAGGTACCAAAAAAATTTAAGCATCTGTTGAATGATTGTCTTAAAAACGGGTAACTGCATAACGACCCTTATCAAGGAGAAATGTTTTTTTGACGTGGACGCGGTTAAGGCGTCGTTAAGGCGATTTTTGTATCTGTATCAATGGGGTTGGCAACCCAAAGATATTGTAGATGGCGCCACCATAGAGTAGTCCTAATCCGACCAATGACGTATTATTATGAAGTACCTTTAAGATTTGAACTGATTTGAACCAATGACGATGCTTGGAACAAGCTATACTAGCGCCATTAGTTTCCCAGTTGCCATCCCCATTACTTTATCCATTATTTCTAGGGCATGTTCGTTCCCTCGTACTCCGGCTACAACGTCCTCCTGCACCTCCACTCCTCCCTGGTCCCTCACCGCGGCGAGCGAGTGGACAGTGTGCCCTCACTACAGCCACTACCGGACAAGTACAGCGAGGAGATCATACCTGTGGTGGAGTTCCATCCCGTGGCTAGATACTTGGATGAGTTGAGGGTGAGTACGACAAGTTCTAACGGATTTAACTTTTTTTTGTGTGGTAAAATCATCAAATGAGTTTTTCCACCTAGGGCAGAGCGGGAGGTACTGTCAGACTCGTACTGACTAAAATCCACGGTGTCCTTCAATAGCCCTTTACGTTCCGGGGTCACGGTAATTCGTGAGTCCCGCGACCCCGGCAGGCTTTGAACGGATTTATACACTAGCCAGCAAAAGTATGAAATCTCTTATTTGAAGTTGATCCGGGATATTGGTCCTTAAATAATGGCGTGATTTAAATGAATTTATTAAAAAAGTAAAGTTAATAGTTACCTATAAAATGGTACCATTTTTATTATTCTTAACTAGTTAATAAGTACTCAAGATTGCGCCGAATTGGAGTAAGTGATTCCATTATTTTGCTCGCGAGTGTAGATGTAGCTATTTGCTGGTTTACCGTAGTTGGTACGTGTGTAAATTCTAGACGCAGAATCGGAACTGTTTGTCAATCTTCTACTTCGTCTTCTTGTTTCTTTTGGCTGGAGTATAGAGACTCATTTGACAGTTACAATACGTATCTAAATCCCTACAGTACCAATATGTACTAAGTATGTGTAGTGATCTGATTTGATTTTGTATATTATTTTAATGAAAAAATGAGTACCAATAAAGGCAATAAATGAAAAATAGAAGAAGACGCAGAGCAGCGTAGAGCTAGGCGAAACATAATTATGCCTGGTTGGATTTTCCCTTTTGAACCTTTCCATTTTTAACCAACTTCAAAAAAAGACTTCTACTTTTTTATGTTTGTTACCTCATAACTTGCGACTAGCTGAACCGATTTTCATGGTTCTTTTTTTATTTGAAAGCTGGTGCTTCCCGTGTGGTCCCATTCTCACCATTTCAGGATCTGATGATTGGATCTTGGAGAAATCGAGGGCAACCCTCAAATTTTATTCGCTCACACATAGTTTTTCGCAAATCTTATGAAGTAATTTAAGTACTTGCGTATGGAAATCATCATCTCATGTAGCTGAGCTGATGATGGAAGGTACAACTCGTCGACTGATTTAGTAAATTATGTTTGTGTTCGCATATCTCCGGAACTACAAGTCCGATTTAAGCAATTATTTTTTTGTTGTACTAGGTATCGTTCAACTTAGGGAATACTGCAAGTTTCATCAAAATCGGTTCAGTAGTTTTTGAGATAGGGAATGAATGAAAGAGATGTTAACGATGTTATTACCGGTGCTACGGATTACAAAACTCTAGTGCACATGTAAGAAAATGAGGTATTTGACAAGAATTGTGGTTGAATATTTAAACTAAAAAGACTAAAATAAAAACTTTTTTCTAAAAAAAGGTGACCGCCTTCAAAAACAACCACAAAAAAGGATAAAATAACCTACAAAACTTTTCTTTCGGAAGTCGGTGGCAAAAGAGTCAATGAAATTAATAAAAAATTCACCGACTTTTTTTGTGGTTGTTTTTGAAGGCGGCCACATTTTTTTAGAAAAAGTTTTTATCTATGCGATACTTGACATTGCGTGTACAATTATATTAAACTAAATTATTATAAATCGCTGATTTTTATGATTTCAGAGTGCATACAGCGACTTTGCTCTGTTCTTCCATGATCTATACGGCGGAGAAGTGATCGCTGTGCTGTGGAAACCTGACATCAAAGACGATAGGGAGTTTCAGGTATGTAATATTAACTTTGGTAAAAAGAACTTGTTCTAAAAATATCTACTTGGCAATGAAACGAATTATTTGATAATTTTAAAAATATTTAAAAAACAAATTGTCAATTTTTTAAAATAACTTATGGATAATAAACATTCACAATGATTTACACAAACAAACATAAATAAAAAAAATTGCTACAAAGGAAATTGTACTCATTCAAATCTATTTGAGTTTCGTGATCCTGAAACGTATTTATGAATGTCGAATCTCGCTATTTCTTGATAACACCTGGCAAGTACTAGTATTGTATATTTTTTTCAATTTCATGAATATTTCACAGTTGTATAAATCATACGCCAGATTATTTTTTTTCAGAAATAAATCTCTTTCACTTGTTCTTTTCAATTAAAATAAAATATAATAATAACTTTTATGATTATTTTTTCTCCTGATTCTTGTCTTAAAATGAGTATAACTAAAATGTTTATTTGTATGGTTTTTCTATTTCAATAAATTTTAAAAATATATCACCGAAAATGACATTCTCTCAATTCATTAAAAATACTTCCATACCTATTTTTTTTTCTTATCCAAGTCCATATACGTTCATTATATTAGTAAAACAAATTGCATTAATACGATGTAAATTTGTATGGTTTTTCTCTTTCAGTTAATAAACGCGAATGCGCTCAAACCATACACTTCAAAGGGAGAGACGAAGTACAAAGTGAACATCGACGCTCTTGTGGAAGACTTCAGAATATTAGGCGAAGGACTTGTTAAAGATATTACTGTTAATTTAAATTATACTTTAAGTTAAAGAAATAAAGATTTATTTTAAGTACAGCAGATTTGTTCTATTTCAATTATTTATATTAACCCATTCTGAAGATGCCATTGAATAATACTCTTTTTAAATAGTTGTTTAAAGTACAAAATTGTTGTAACATCGATGAATGTGTTAAGGCAGGTATCATACTGCCGCGAAACCATAGCAACGAAACGAAACTACAGTATTAAAATGTATGGTAAGCAATAAAACAACACATCGATATAATAAACACTATATTTTGGTGCTCAGGCTAAAAAAACTATCAACTAGGTAAAATTATGATTATAGTTATTTATGTTTTGCTTTGTACTACGTATAGGTGTACTATGATAATGACATTAAATGGAATACAGGATGAAATATTGTCAATTCTATTCTACATTCTATAGCTATTTACTCCATAGTATACCTTAGAGTCACGTATTCTAAGTTGATTTTAGAAACAAAAAACTTTCGAATTTTTTATTGAAATAATATACAATGCCAATAAAACAGTTACTAATCACTTTCTAATATGACGTTCTTAATTAACTTATTAGTCTAAGAAGATTTAGTTTTCTTTTATTTATTTTTTTAACATAATTATAAGAAGTAAGTAGTTTACTTTTTATTTTTTGAATTGGATGTATCACGTAACATTAGCAAACATTGATATGACTTTTCTGGTAAAAAAATGTGAAATTGTCTGTGGAAATTGTATTCAAAAGCGACATTTCGGCCGTGTACGGATAATTTCTAGAAAAAGTTCCAAATCACTGTACTTTAACAAAATAAGGTAAGGTATCCAAAGGCGCGGGGTACCCTCGTATCCAGTCGCCGCCCCTCACGGGTCGCGCGGGGTCTCCCTGCTGCAGCCAGCTGCCCGCCGGCAGGTACACGTCGCGCTCCCTGGCGCCGCGCTCTATCACCGGGGCCACTAGGATGTTCTCGCCGAGCAGGTATTCTGGAGACAATAAAACATAATATTATCTTTAACACAAAGGAGGTGATGAGCGCTTCTGGAGGTGTCAAACTTGTGGTCCGGTTTTGGTCAACTATACTTTATGACGGGTATAAAAGCACACGAAGTACAAAACTTTTGACGACACGGTTTGCGCAGTGGTTGAGAGTTTGGATTGCTGCGCCGCGTGTAGCGGGTCGGAGCAAATATTTGTATGATCTACAAGTAGTTGTTCCGGGTCTGGGAGTTTATGTATATGAGTTTATATGTTTGTAAACGCATTCACGAGACAGGAGAAATTCCTAGCGAAGGGCAAAGTTAAAAAAAAAATTAGAGAAACCGGGATAGTTTTTAACCTAATGGAGGCCTTAGTTACTAGACGGAGCTCGTGGCTAAATAATTACAGCCGCACAGGCCGATCTTCCGGGTTAAGCCGCGCTTGCCGAGGTTGGTCTGTGGATGGGTGACCATCTGTCATAGCGAGTTTCCTCCGTGCCTCGGAAAGCACGTATAGCCGTTGGTCCCGGCTGTCATTTGTAGATCTTTGACAGCCGTTACTGTTAGTCAGAAGCTCATAAGTCTGACAACCAGTCCTACCATGGGGTATCGTATTACCCAGTTACTGGGTTGTAGAGGTCTGACAGGCAGCCGCTCCATATAAAATACTGATATCCAGCCGAATCTGGTTTGACTGGAAGCCGACCCCAATATAGTTGGGAAAAGGCAGGCAGATGATGAGGCCTTAGTTACTAGGACTATGGCCCGAGGAACATGTCAGATGAATTTTACTAACACACGTACTTTCTTGGAATCGTTAAATTTTCTTTTGATCGACATAACTATTGACTTATGCAAAAAATGAAGAAGAAATGTAGAAAATATAAAAAACCGAGCGAAGCGAGCTCGATAATTTTAGAATCTTTTTTGAAAGCCTATAATATGTTATTATGTTTAAAGAAACTCGGCGCCCCGATTCAGTCAAAGAGGAAGACATCCTGCTCGAACGCGAAATATATTAAATTAGGAGCTGTATCATCATAATAATATTTCAGCCAATTTACATAAAAGCCAATGAAAGTTTAAATCTTCCTCGAATATGAGTCAAGTCATTGGTGGAAAACCGTATGGTACTTTTTGGGTTTATCACGTTTAGACAGACTTTGCAGGGGAACTTTGTTTAATTTAGTAATATGATGAAGAAGTTTCGACTTACCATCAGAGATGTCATGCGCCTCAGTATCATTGGGTGCTATCCACCACACTGGCGGGTTGACTGGGGCTCCGTCGGTCACCGCTCGCTTGCACGCCGCGATGATAGCCGGGGCGTACTGCGCGTGGAGGTCCACGTACTTCCTGCTTATTGCCACCGTCTGTTTATGAGATGGTTTTATTAGTCAATGGTTTAGCAGTTCGTTTATTTGAAATGAGTTTGCTCTTGACTCTAGTCTAGGTCTATTCAGAGAGAAAGTCTACGATGGAGTAAAGCCTGTTCTAAAATTTGAAAATATTTGGGTTCTGTGCATTCGGGAGTTCAAACGTTGGTAGTGAGTTCTACTCTTTTTTTGTGCGTACGAGTATTATGAAGGATGTTTGGAAGCTCTTAGTCGAATTTGATGGAATGGCAACTAAGTATAGTAAAATATCCTTGGAAGGACTTTAAAATGTCAAAACAAATGCGCCATTACCCCCGAAAATTATAATATTGCCTTTGTATTCTACATCTCTTTATCAAAAAATCTCAACCGCACCTCACTTTCCCGCGGAATGCCTAACCGCTGGTATGGTATGGCTGTCAGTGTTTGTGAGTTTAAATACTAATTCTAAACGCAACCTCAATACAGGAGAAATTCATAGAAAGGGTTAAGAAAGATAAAAGTAGAAGACTTACTTCATTATCAAACTCCCAAGGCACATATGAGAACTGCATGCTTGGCATGAAGGTGTTAGCTTGCAGCCACCTGATGAACAGCTCCTTAGACGGGGGCTCATTGTACCCGTTGCCCCCAATCATGTCGGGCAGCACCAAGGGGTAGCCGTTCATGTTCATCTGCAGTAGCGTGGTTATGAGGGTCGGAAGACCGTTCTCGAAGGTCCAGTAGGTGTCCTTATCTATCATGCGGATAAAGACGGGCAGGTCTTGGGTTCTGAAGACGAGATTACGCGGAGATTAGATGGTTCTTGGATCGAAAAAGAGGAGGATATTTCTATTCTTGAGTATGAATGTAATTGAGAGTACCTATAGGAAGACTAAGGAAACAATGGAGGGATTGAGTCAAAGACGATATTATGTCATAAAAGGTGGTAATTACAAGTATAAAAATGTATGGAAAGAGAAAACATGTAATTTGGGGTACAAACGTGCAGAAAAATGACGTTTTACTATGAATAATTTGACACCCATTGCAAATGCTGGAGAGTGACAGAATACTTGCATGTTAGAAAATAATCTAGATGAAAAATGTCGCTGATACCGTATCAGCATGGTCAGCTATTGTAGTTCAAGATCCGAGGGCACTATTTATTTCATCAGTAAAGAAATATTCGTTAACACCGTTATCAGGAAAAGAAGACATTGTGGAATATTCATACCTGTATCCAACTCTGACTTCGACTAGAGGTCCGAACTGCGCGACAGTTCTCACGTAGTCTGCTGATATCACTCCCGGCTGATCCCTGATGTCTCCTTGTAAGACTGGGATCTAGAACATTCAATGGTATAAGATGTGGCAACAAGAGTTTGGTAATAAATTAGACATATCAAGAATAAAACAGAATAATTAATGATATTGCAGCTGCTAAACATTACTTGATGCCTGTACATCCCGAAGGGTTAGACGTTAAAGTTCGGTTGTGCCTAAAGAATGCCTTAATTTGCATCTCTCTCATCGGTGATCTCACTTACATCTGCCGTTCACATATCTTCTGTTTGCTACTATTGGCTCCATAATGGAAAACTCTGGAACTGTCCAACCTGGATATAAAAATCAAGACCTCGTGGTTTTCAACAGCGCTTAGAAGCAGTCGACAACAAGGCTGTCAAAGCTGTTGCAATTGCATCACCATAGCCGATTACCGTCCACTGGTGAACGTAAGTCTTGGGAGTCTGCACCGATCCGCTACCGTGGGCATTGTGTCCAAAATTAACTCCAAAAGAAATAAAATGTAAAACTTACTTGCGGTGACCAGCTAGACTCTCCCCCATCGAACTTGAAACTGTCAATTCCCGAGGTATTCTTAAGGTAGTACAGTCTATCCAGGTACCACTGCCTCGCAGCAGGTTTGGTGAAGTCAATGTAGGAGGTGGTTGTTTCGTTGTCGTTCCACCAGCTTGTCTCCACGGAACCGTATTCTGAGGCTACCAGGTAGCTAGAAATAAAAGGCGGTTGAATTGATTAGAGTAGATAGGAGGAAGGATTTTAATAGAAGCTTATAATAAGGATCAGGGACAATACCGCAATTTGTCTGTACATACATACCGATACGACGTATCAGCTGAATCCTGTTTGTAGAAGTTTTTACCTCTAAATACGTATAAATTAATATTTATTGTGATACCAAAAATTGTGACACATACATTACGATGCTGGAGGAATTCCTATAGTGGGGCAATAAGAAAAAGTATTTTTATTAAAACTTACCCTTTGGCTTTAGCTTCAGAATACCATGGCTCGCATCCTTTGTTAATAAACGGATGAGTCCACAACGTCACTCTGTAATCTTTTGCCCTCAAAATATCCACCGTATTCCTCATGTTCGGAAACCTTCGGAGATCTACCGTTTGTGAACCGTAGCAGATCTCCCATAGATCGTCGATCTCGAGCTGGCTGTTAGGGAATCCGTGGCTGGTGATCTCATCAGCGAATTGAAGAACTGTGTTATGGTTTACATCTCGCTTGTACCTGGCCCAGGTTGACCAAACCGGGTATGTGATCATTCTCTCATCGGGAATCCCGGCAGGCTTCTCCAAGTACTTCTCAACCGCATACTCATGTGCCTTTCTGACATCTTCGAAGATTCCTATCGCGTAAATCAGGTCAGTTTTGTCTCTTTTGCTGGAGTATGGGGACTTTATCTGCGCGATAAAGCATGCTGCGTTCTTCTTCAAGTCGTTTTGGTCTACGAATAGGGGGACCTTTTTGTCGAAGTAGTAGAAGATGCCTTCGGAATTCAGCCAGTAGGGCTCTGCCACCCCGCAGTTGTCGGCCTCCTTGGTGATGTAGGCGTAGTTTGGGAGGACCAAGCGTTCTATCGGCCAGTACTGGCGCTTCTGCTGCGGCCCGCCGTACCAGTGGTTGGAACCTGTAAAATTCATTTTCATTCTTTCTTTCTTTTTTTAGCCTTTTTTGTTGTTTGTACTCATTTTCAGGTAAGTTATGAAAGCTGATTTAACTAACACGAAGCGCCACTTAAAAGACTCAATATTATTTATTTCTTGCAATTACAACATTCAGTGTTGAACCTACCATCTGCAATAGTGCGTTTTAATTTAGAGTTACGACTATGCCATCATTTGTGAGATCAATTCATTAAAACTGCTCAAAAGGTTACTCAATTAAAATTTTTAAAAGATTCCTTCGCTCTCCAAGAATCAAGAGACTAAAAATCAACTCACCAAGATTGACACAGTCCTCCAACCCGACGCCCTTAGGGGCCTCCCAAGTGAAGGTGATGATGTACCCGTTCCGGTCCCCCACGATCTCCTCGCTGCTGATCCTGACGGTGGTATCATTTTCAAACTGGATGACCACGTCCCCATCTTGTACCACGTCTTTAATGGCTCCAGTACGTCGCCCAACCACGGCTATCACCTCTGATAGACCCTCTGGAAATAAGGATAACGATTGATAAACAATTCTGGAGATTATTTCCTCTTTGTCGTTCCTTCAATACTAAATAATATTTTGAGTTTTTGACCATATGCAATAGGTACGTCTCCAAGTAATGCGGTTTCCTGCAGATTGTTTGGGTTATGGTTTTCAACCCATATTATTTTCGATTAGACTTCTATTGGACTTTGTCGCAGTCAGGTAAAACATGTATTAGGTCGGTACCTAAGCATTTTCTAAAATTAACGTATTCTCACACTAGGAATCCCTGGGTATTTCTATTTCTCTCCTGTGCCGTAGTTGCGTTTACAAATATTTAAATTCATACATACAAACAACTGACACTTAACTTCTTGTAGATCATACACATTTTTGATCCGTGCGGGAATCGCACCAGACAAGAGGCAGAGAATCGCTTAGCCGATGCTGTCTCGAACTATTCATTTAACGCAACATAAATAATAATAGACTAGACACACTTACTTCTTTCCAAAATAATGTTGTATCCTCCCACGGCGTTGTTCTGTATCTCAGCCTTTACGTTGGGCGCGTCCAGGATGCAGATGTCGATGGCATGCGCACACGCAACCAGCGCCGCAAAAACTGTCGACAGTTAGACTAGTTATAAAAATCAATCTATGATAACTGCATTACGGAACATAAGCCTAAAAAGTAAAAAAAATATGAATTAGAGGCATAATAATAATGAGGCAATGGTCAAGCGGTCCGGACCTGGATCAGACAATGTAGTGAAATATCTGTAAATGTCCACTGTGCAAGTAACTCGTACATTAAAATAGTTTAGTTGAACTGGACTAGATCTTTTTCTACACGTCACCGTAAGACGTCAGAAATGGATGGAAGAATTCGACGCTGTAGGCAGGAACCTCGATGGCTTGGTTGGAAAGAGCGTCGGATGTACTAAATCCAGAGGTCGCAGCTTCAAATCCTGCTCGCGCTGTTCGATGTTTTCTTTCCAAAAAATCTCTAACACCTAACAAAAACAACTTCTGTGATATGCCTCGTAGCACCTCGTAGTGCTTAGTCGTTCCAATAATTATTGTTAAAATAACATGTTTATTTCATCGATTTTAATAATATGTTTGCAGTACAGTTGCGTGAGGCGATCTTATAATGAGAACATTTTTTGTCCCATTGTCAGCTTGTAATTGTTGTCACAATATAATTATATTTTTCTACGTAGTTACTTTAATAGTGCGGTTAAGCTTTATGTCATTAAAGTAATACGCATGCCTCTTGGAACTAAATCATTTTTTTTCGAACACACGGATTTAGAAATTGGCAAAAAAAACAGTCTTTACCCTACATATCTGGTCAAATCGTCGATATGTAGGTCGCCAAAGCCCTCTGCTTTGGCGATTTCAGGGTACAATAACCCCAATGATTATGAGATTTTGTTAAAAACCGAACCTAACCTATCTAGGTCGAGGTGCCCTAAATTCCTTGTGCCCTACCTCCCTTGAGAGGGGAAATGTGGCCTTAATTGCTCATTATCAAATCAGAGATGGTAGAATTGGTCCTTGGTCCAAGTGTCGAAGTTTCCCTAACTCTTTACTTTTGTGAAAGTGTCTATTTATGTCAATAAAACGGATATTCGAGCCCCGAGCTGTAGACGTTAGATTATGTGCACATGGCCCCTACTCATTTTTCAATCAGAAACAATTTCGACTGTAAATAATTGGCATTGACCAAATAGGAGCTAATAGATAGATGATGTTCTATAATTAATATTTTTTTGAAAAGGAAAAAGAATCGACGAATAAAACTCAGATCAAGGTTTCATATTTAGGCACTGACTTGTTTTTGCGGATTAGGCTTACCTATATTTGATTTATTAGTTCACTTCAGTAAGTTAAATTCTTGTCTTATATTCAGACAGCTTTTTGGACGGAGAGGGCGATGAAGGCCAAAGAAAACATGGATGGATTGTGTGAGGAATTCATCCATATTTGTAGAAAAAGGAGTAAATGATACCGTGACGTTTGACTGAGAAGAATGAAGAAAGAAAATTCATGGCGCCGTCGTCCCCAAGTGGAATGGGATAATGGGCAGGAAGATAGTGATGATTGGACAACTTCTCCAATTTTCTCATAAGCTGTTTATAAACACAGATGTGTTAATACATCGCACATCACGTCAGTCCGGCTCAGAGTGTCCCTTCCCCTACAACGGTTTCAAATAAGAAGTTTCTTTCCCGAATTTATTTATATAAGATCTCCAACAAAGAATACAGTCAGTATACACAATAATGACACAGATGGTTCTTTTGTGTGCTCCTTCTCTTATCTGAGACCACAGTATGCATATCTATCTATATAGATGTAAACGAAGTTAAAAAACAAGAGAGGCCCCCAAATGACAGTATACTTCGATAAGTAAAGCATTTATTTATTAGCAACGAGGCTCAAATCGGAACTGCCGCTCCTAGTAATAAATTCCTCATGGAAAAGCTTCAACATTACTATGTTCAACATGAGTATCGACCACATAAGCTTACTTTAAGTAGAAAGAACCAAGACCAATGAGACACCGACTTTATTGTAGAAGGTCTGAAATGACCACTTAACATCATCCTAATAATTTACTTCGTGAATTTCTAGGAAACGTTATTCTATTCCACTATTATTAAAAACTAGTTGATCCCAAAGGTTTTGCCCGCTGCTTGGGCTCCTTTTCGTCGTGACGTGACGTTCCTAGCCAGTCCTCAATAAATGGACTATCCAACATATACAACAAATATTTTTTCAATTCGAACTAGTAATTGCTGAGTAGCGCGTTCAACCGAAAAAACTCTTCTGCATTGTAATAATAGTGTAGATATTGGTTAGGTTAGGCCTGAAGTACTTACAGAACACGTAGCCACCCATCTCCACGGCAAGGCACAAGTCGACTGGTCCTCTGATTCCAAACGCCGGTTATTAAGCCACACATTGTCGCATTGTCCACACGGCTATTATCGCCCGACGGTAATAATCAGCAATCTTCGCTCATTTCCATCACATTTGCATGTTTCTAAGTTTTCTTAATCTGATAGCTTGGGAGATCCGTTTAAGATCATGTTGAGATATGGCCTTGGGTTGTGGATCCTGGTTCGTAGGATAGTTGGTTATGTAACTTCATGGTAGTACTCCCGGTAGGTGTAAGCAGTAGTAGTTTTATTTTGCTTTCCACTCCATCTAGAGCGTGTGGATCGATTTGATGATTATACCTGTTGTATATTAATAGTAACAAATATGAGGGTGGTTGCATCCACTCCTATATAAATAGTGTCGCTTGCCAAATAAACTCAGTGTGCTACCAGCTACCCGTTGTTTAACTTGTGTCCGCATACTTATCAGTGGCGACGAGTTTCTTACCCGCGACTTAGAAAAGTGATTGAAAAATGTCTCACTTTGGAATTTTGTCGAGTTTTGACCATAATATCCATACATGGCAAAACTATAAGCAACGAATGGAACAATGGTTCATTGCAAACGATGTGGACAATGTACAGGATCCAAAGGCAGTGAAAAGACGGGCGATATTGCTGAGTGCACTCACGGACAGCACTTACAAACTGGCGGCGGATTTGGCTTTACCGAAAGAGCTGGCGCAGACACCATACGAAGACATTCTTACTCTTCTTGACAAGCATTTTACACCAAAAAAATGCGGGTTTGGTGAGCGGTATAATTTCTATGCTGCTACTCAAGGTCTGGAAGAAACATTTTCTCAATGGGCGGCGAGGCTTCGTGGCCTCACTACACATTGCGGATTCCTGAATGTAGAAGAGGCACTGCGTGACCGCTTTGTTATGGGCATGCTGCCGGGGCCGGAGAAGGACAAACTTTTCGCGCGTGACCTTCAAGAGTTGACGCTGGCAAAAGCAGTGGATTTGGCGGAGAGCGTGCACAGCGCACGTAAGGGAGCAGCATCAGCATCGGCGTCGGCGCAGGCGCCGCCGTCAACCGAGGCGCTGTTCAAGATCGCGACCACAAACGAACCCAGTGCTAACAAAGAAAAGTGTTCCGTGTGCGGTTACAAAAATCATAAAACGTCTCAGTGTCGGTTTGCTAACTATACATGTAAAAAGTGCAACATAAAGGGCCATCTACGAAGAATGTGCAAAAAAATAAATTTCGTAGGAACTGGCGGGTCGAGCGAGACTGACGATGACGGTAGGAGGACTAAAATATGTTCACATAGCGGCGAACCTATGACAATAATAGTTTCGATACAAAATATAAAACTAAAGTTTGAAGTCGATACCGGATCAGCGGTCACAGCGATTTCCGAGAAAATGTACAAAAAATATTTTGAATTCCTTCCGTTAATACCGACGTCGGATCGATTATTTACGTATACAGGTCGTGTCATCAACTGTCTAGGATCAGTGCAATTACCAATTACGTATTTGCAGAAAACAAACGTGATTAATGTGCGAGTCATACGTGATGGTGGGCCCCCAATTTTAGGCAGAGATTTTATTTGTATGTTTAGATTACAAATGTTACAAATGAATTATTGTCAGTCGAATAATATAAATTGTAATAATTTTGCCGAACAGTTGAAAAAACAATATCCATCTGTTTTCTCAGACGAACTGGGGGTATTTACAAAATATAAGGTAAAACTACAATTAAAGGATGACGCGAAACCGTTTTTTTTTAAAGCCCGACCCATAGCTTTTGCACTTAAAGATAAAATAAACGACGAGATCGATCGTTTGGTACGTATAGGAGTACTTAAACCTGTTCAGCACTCTGATTACGCATCGCCTATTGTACCTATATTAAAGCGAGATGGTTCAATAAGGTTGTGCGTAGATTACTCGGTAAGCGTAAACAAGCAGCTAGTTGTCGAGCAGTATCCGTTACCGACGGCACAAGAACTTTTTACAAAATTACACGGGGGACAGCAGTTTAGTAAGTTAGACTTGACCCAAGCGTATTCACAATTTGTCTTAGACGAAGCGTCTCAGAAACTAACTTGCATCAATACTCACCGCGGGTTGTTCGTTTATACGCGTTTAGTTTTTGGTCTCGCTAGTGCCCCGGCTATTTTTCAACGGGCAATGGAGTGTTTATTATCGGGTTTGGACGGTGTTATGTGCATGCTTGATGACATTTGTATAACGGGAGATACAAAAGAGCAGCACTTAGAGAGATTAAGTGCTGTTTTGCAAAGACTTCAAGACGCGGGTCTTACGCTTCGTAAAGATAAATGTGTGTTTTTTGAGGATCAAATAGAATATTTAGGTTACACTATAGATAAGAATGGCTTAAGTAAATCACCAAAAAAGGTCCAAGCAATCATTGAGGCACCTACACCGACTAACGTGAATAAATTACAGTCATTTCTAGGATTAGTTAATTACTATAGGAACTTTGTCCCTAACGCGTCATCAATATTGACCCCGCTTTATTCATTGTTGCAAAAAGGCAATAAATGGAAATGGGAAGCTGCACATGACCAAGCATTCAAGGCTATCAAGAAATGTTTATCTTCAAATCAGGTTCTAGCACATTTTGATCAGAATGCAAAAATAATTTTAACGGTAGACGCATCGCCCAGTGGGTTAGGTGCTATTTTATCACAGATCGGTACGGACGGAATCGAACGCCCTGTTTCGTTTGCCTCTCGTACATTAAACTCAGCTGAGAAGCGATATTCACAACTTCAAAAAGAGGCTACAGCAATTATATTCGGGGTCCGACGCTTCCACCAATATTTATACGGAAGAGCAGTTCCATTTGTACTTCGCACAGATCACAAACCACTTTTATCAATTTTTGGGCCATATCGTGGAATTCCCGAGGTTTCTGCAAACAGGCTGCAGCGTTACGCGATGTTTCTAAGCGGTTATAATTACACCATTGAGTACATACGCAGCGCTGATAACAGCGCAGATTACTTGTCGCGCGCCAGTCTACCTGACCACGAGTTAACGACGCTAAGAGGGGGGTGTGGCTACAAAGCCGACGATAGTTTGGTGCCGGTAGAAGATCGCGCGTCATATGTTAATTTCGTTATTGATAGCAGTTTGCCAGTTACGCGTAGAGAAATTCACAAGGAAACCATTAAAGATGCAATATTAAATAAAGTTTTGTCATATATTGTTAATGGTTGGCCTGAGCGGTTGTCAGACATATCACTCAAACCTTATTTTTTATGTAAAACGCAGTTGTCCTATGAAAGCGGATGTATTATGCGAGGGCATAAGGTAGTAATACCCGAAACACTCAAAACTAAATTATTATCGGAACTTCATAAATCACATTTAGGAATTGTAAAAACTAAAGCTGAAGCGCGCAGTAGATTTTGGTTTCCGGGGATAGACAATGCGATAGAAAAAATGATAGCGGATTGTGAGATTTGTTTACAGTTGAGACAGTTACCAGCGCGTGCGCCGCTAGCGCTGTGGCCACACGCACCGCAGGCGTTCTATCGTATTCACATAGACTTCCTCGGCCCGATACATAATCGTTCGTTTTTAGTTATTGTAGATGCGTACTCAAAGTGGGTAGAAGCTTATGATATGGGGACAGGTACGTCGTCATGTTCGCTGATTAATAAATTGTATGAATACATGGCCAGATTTGGGTTACCGCATACCATAGTCAGTGATAATGGCACGCAGTTTACCTCTTCCGAATTCAAAATGTTTTGTACATCGAACGGAATATCGCATGTGACGTCACCAGCTTATCACCCGGCCAGTAACGGGCAGGCAGAAAGCTACGTAAAGGTAGTGAAGAAAGGAATCAAATCTTGTATATTAAATAATAACAATACCAAGGTATTAAATAACAAGTTATGTAAGTATTTATTTGATTATCGGAATTCCATTCATTCGGCAACAGGCTGTTCGCCTGCCCAGTTGGTGTTCGGTCATAAGCTGCGATCGCGATTAGATTTAATTGACCCTACTCCGTCAGTCACTCTCGCTCGAAACGTCGAAAACCAACAGTGTTTGCAGTCTGAGGTGTCAAATGGCAACAAGCCAAGCAAATGTTTTAAAATTGGAGACTATGTATTGTATAAAAAAAACAATATAAAAAAGCAAGGGTCATGGAATAAAGGTGTAGTAATTAAAAGACTCGGAAAAGTAGTATATATTGTTAAAGATTGTATAACGTCATGTAATGTTAAAAAACATAAAAATCAATTAATACCATACAAAGGTACAGCAAGACTTTTCCACGGGACAGGGGATTGCCCTATTGAAGTCGAAGACATCACTCCACAAGGAACCTCACCACCTAACCAAATACTCCCAGAGGACGACAAGGAGACAAACACAGGTGGGGAGGAGAGTATGGGGAACAATGAGTCAGTGGATACAGAAACACCGACAGACAAATCTAAAGAAGAAGATGAAGAATTCCATGAGGCAACAGACGAGACTCATGATGACACTCTCGTGGAGGCAAGGTCATGCCAGACCTCCGTGGGGTCAGAAAGGCAAATGAGTGACGGGACAAAACTTCGAGCTGTACCTAGGGTAGATTATAAGCAGTTCTACTAGGGTTGATCGGATTGTTCGTCCTTGATGGTATTGTCGTCATCAATCAATCAATCATGTTTATGTTGTCAAGCTATGGGGAGGATTGTTGTATATTAATAGTAACAAATATGAGGGTGGTTGCATCCACTCCTATATAAATAGTGTCGCTTGCCAAATAAACTCAGTGTGCTACCAGCTACCCGTTGTTTAACTTGTGTCCGCATACTTATCAATACCATCACAAAAAACGATTCAGTAGCTACTACATTGAAGGTCGCGGGACTTTTCAAATTACCGTGACCCTGGAACGTAAAGGGGTATTGAAGGACACCGTGGATTTTAGTCAGTACCTACGTATATGGCCGTCCTTCCCGCCCTGCCCTGGGTGGGAGGACTCATTTGATGATTTTACCACGTAAAATAAAACAAAAACTACTACATTTAAATCCTGATGGAAAATCTCAATACGAGTAACACTCTTGCCTGATTCGGGAATCGACCCTAAGGTTTCTTGCTACACAGCATTCCGACCACTAGACCAAAAACGCAGTCGAGGTTTAAGGGATTCGAGGCACCCAGCTTTCGTTATTCCAAAGCTATCTCACTGGCAGAGCTCAGAGTGTGAAAATTGGATCGCACTGCAGTTCTGATATGAACATTGCTTTTGGAGTACCACAGGGCAGTATTCTAGGCCCCAGTTTATTCTTAATCTACATAAATGATCTGTGTAGCCTGAACCTAGCGAATGGCACAATATTTTCCTATGCGGATGATACAGCTCTGGTATTTTCATCGTACAACTGGGTAGAAACATATCACTACGCACAAAGAGGTTTTGATACAATTAGCGAATGGCTTACACACAACTTGCTGACACTGAACATCTCAAAAACAAAAATAATAAATTTCGCCATTCGTAATACAAATTCGTCTGAAACGAGTACACTAAACGTCACTGCCCAGTTGTCTACATCTAACAACAGTGGCGACGGAAATGTCAATCTCGCTAACAACATCTGCAATATTGAACGGGTGTCATCTATAAAGTACCTGGGCATAGTAATTGATTCCAATCTTTCTTTTAAAGATTATATTACACAGCTCTCAAATAGATTACGTAAGCTTATATACATCTTCAAGCAGTTACGCCAATCAGCCGATGCTGTTGTCATGAAAATGGTGTATCAAGCTCTGTGTCAATCAATCTTAGTTTACTGCATCACTACCTGGGGCGGTGCGGCTAAATCTCACATGATTCACATCGAACGTGCACAAAGAGCCGTTCTAAAGGTTTGCTGTTTCAAGCCAAGACTCTTTCCCACCGTTGAGCTCTATGAGTTCTGTCAAGTGCTCACAGTTCGACAGTTGTTCGTACTCGCCACTGCCAGTAAACAGCATTCGATTAGTAATTACTTTCCGCTATCTAATCGCCGCAACCGTATAGTTGCTTCAGCCATTCCGCTCAGAACCGCTTTTAGTAATAGATTCTTTTTGTTTCTTGGACCATACCTTTACAACAAATTAAACCAAATTCTTTCTTTACATTCATTAAATAAACATAACTTTAGAATCGTCCTACAATCTTGGCTCCAGAACCAAACTTACAGTACAACAGAAGCCCTCTTTGATGTATTAGTCTGATATTTGTTCCATCCTCAAGCATTCCTCTTTCAAACACCCACACACACACACACACCAATACATAAACATACACACCACTTACACGCTCACACACACCCTCACATACACAAACACACATCATATTCTATTTTCTTACCTATAATCATTTTGTTTTTGTTTACTATTGTTTATTGAGCTCACTTTGTTATTTCGAAATATTTATGTTCGACTTGTACAAAATATTCACTTGTTGCAATACTTTATCCGTAAACTATTTAATTTTTAATGTGTGCCTTGTAACAGGTGGGGTCCTGGTGACCTGTATTACAGGTGTCACTACCTACCACAGGCACCAGCGATCCACAACCAGAAAAATGTACTTATAATACATACCTGTTCATTGTAAATTAGTTATATTATGTGAAAAATATTTTGTCTTCCTAGGTTGTGGTGAGAAATAAACATTATTATTATTATTATTATTATTATAAACATAATGTAAACATATTAATCTATCTGAGATAACACATCATCCTCATAATACAACAATTACCTCCCTCTATAAGTGCGTGATGAACGATAAATTAACAGTTAAACGTTGCGGAATTATCTTAAAATGTAAATAGATGTACCTCGACGGAAACTGTTATTCTTGACAGACACATTGAAAACGTTTAACGAGCAAAAAGTGTTCATCTGATACTCGTACTATGAGAACTGGTGGCTTACTATGAACTCAACGCGATCCAGTTTAGGCTGTGGGAAAGAGATGGCGCTAGACAACTTGTATAGCTCTGTCTCTTTCCCACAGCATAAACTTGATCGCGTTAAGAGCTCGTGGTAAGGCTAATAGTATGTGGTAAGGCTCCTGCTTAAATAAATTGTAAATATACACAAATATTTACAATTTATTTAAGCAGTAAACCACCCGTCAGTTAGCGTATTGAAAAATAATGAAGACGTATTTTTTGTTTTTTAGGAATGAATATTGACAAAGACAAAATCAGAATTCGGGAGTTGGGAGCTTGTGACGTCATAACGCCTGTAAAATTATAATAACCGAGAGACGTTTTATAATTTTTAGAAGCGTCGTATCTTTTTTAATTTTAGTTATCGTAACAAAGGAAAAAATACGGGTCAAATATTTTTTGATTATCCAACTTATTATTTTTTTATAACAGTAACATAGCCTATTGTGTGATCCATATATCTTGTTAGCACCTATAGGTACTTCTTTTGTATAAGCACAGCTTTTTGATAGTGTTAAATCTTTCCTACGTTCTATTGCTTTTGTGGGAGTGATTTTGTGAAAAATATCGGAAACGTGTAAACAAAATGAGAAGGAAAATGAAAAAAAAACACTATTAATAATATATTCTTAAAGTTTTATTGATAAGCCAAATAAAAATATTTACAACATATACATATCAAAATAAGTGTGGACAGAAGAAAAACTTTAATTATTTACAAGAACATCGCAGAAACCAAATCAACAAACGTAAAGGCAAAAGAATGACAATTATAACACTATTTATAGACATCACAAAGTATTTCTATTTTGTTTTCTATTTTCCTATATGCTGGTTGATGGAGTTGACAGCAATAACAACATTAGTTCATACGACTTTAATGAAGAATACTAACAATAACTGCTACAAGTACCAGGATTACAGAAAACACAGGAGCTGCAGAACTGCTTACGAAGAAAGGTAGCACGTCAAGAGGTGCAGAATAGTTGTAGAGCATTTTAGGACCTACGATGACCTTGCTGGAGTCACCTTGCTCCCACCAGGTACCTTTGGGGAGGTAGATGTCGCGGGTCCTGGCGCCCTCTACCACCACAGGAGCCACCAAGATCGTCTCGCCGAGAAGGTATTCTGTAAGGAAGGAACTTTCATAAATTACAGGTTTTCTTTTAAAATGTTGTGAGATCCTGGAATGTTGTAGAACAGTGAGTTCCATTTGTACGACTCGTAAAGGAACGGGCCGAATAAAGTTCAACTGTTTTTTTAAGAATGAAAAATTTAGGTTTAAAATATTTCCTCCGTTAAACAGAAAAGCCAAAACTGACGAGGAAGCCCTTAAAAGTGAGAAAGTTTTACTGCTGGCCAGTCTTTAAAAATAGATGGCTTACCATCCCAAATGCCATGCGCAGTGGTATCTTCGGGTGAAATCCACCAAATAGGCATGTTTACTGGCGTCCCATTAGCCACAGCTTTCTTGCAGGCCGCTATGATTTGAGGAGTATAGGTTTGGTGAAGAGTCACGAATTTCTTGCTAATGGTGACGGTCTGTCGAATAGAAGATAAAAGAGTCAAAATATGGATACGATTATGATTGTACGGCTAAGTCAAACCCTGTGCTAAATTAAATAAATGTAATCTGTAGCGGTGGTTATAAAAATTGAAGCTCAGATGCATGTGGAAAAGTAGTCTAATAAGATATGGATACAAACCAATACCAACCTCATCGTCATAATCCCAGGGCACATAAGAGAACTGTAAGCTGGGCATGAACACGTTAGCTTGGAGCCATCTGATGAATAACTCCGCACTTGGAGCTCCATCGTAACCGTTCCCTCCAATCATGTCAGGAAGCACCAGCGGGTATCCGTTGATGTTCATTTGGAACATTGTAGTGATGAGGGTCGGGAGACCATTTTCGAAGGTCCAGAAGGAGTCCTTGTCAATCATGCGGACGAAAATTGGAAGGTCTTGCGTTCTGTAGAAAAGACGGTAGTTTTTATAACGGACGGTAGTTTATATAAAAAATCCAAATTATGCAGGACGTACTAAAGTAATGTCTTTGTAAGCTCATCTAGAGAACTTAGGTACACCATACTGATAGGTGGAGTATAAATGAAAAAATAAATTTTGATGCTATCATAACTTACCCAAATCCTACTCTCACTTCAATGAGGTTTCCAAACGCTGCCACAGTTCTGACATAGTCTGACGTGATGACGTTCGGCTTCTCGTATATATCCCCTTGTAGGACTGGAATCTACAAAACAAGATAAAATTTTACTAGTAACATTTTGAAAACAGAATTTTGAAAGAATGCTTGTTATTCTATTAAGACTATCGTCTACCGAGCGCTCGTCCATACTAAAAGAGAAAACGTTTTCCTGCCCCTAAATGTTATCCTATCTCAATGATTTTTTTAGAATGCTTCTGACACAGTAAAAAACTAGGTTTATAGGTTTTCTTTTTTTCAAAATTTATAATAGTTTGAAAGTAACAGGCGCCTAAAAGTTACTATTTTTATGTCAAAATCTTCATTGAAGTAAAACCTTTGTATTTTTAAAACATAGAAGTTTTAGAAAAAAAGCAAAACCTACAAACCTAGAATATAATATGCTGAATCGATTGACACTAGAATCTAAGAGATTGGACGTGATTTAGTATGTGAAAAACGTTTTCTCCCGAGAGACAAATTTCATATAAAAAATACTCACAGTCAGTCGCGAGCTGCAACGCTCTCTATCGCACGATCGGGGGTTTTTCAACGAGCGCGAGGGACAGCACGAGTTTTTCTAAATACCTATTTTTTGAAAAGGCAGCCGCTATACAATCCTCTTAAGCAATTATATAAACTACTGTATTTGGATCCTTAAGCCACAGATATAGATTGTAACATTGTTAACAATGGTAAACTATTCCAGTTTGATACTACGATCCCGGAGAGGAAGTAGGTAAGATTGGATCCTTAGACATAAGCTTTTTGTAAAAATTCCCGCAATAACTTACTGAAGGCGACCAGCTAGTCTCGCCGCCGTCAAATTTGTATCCGTCGACGCCAGTCTCGCTCTGTAATCTAATCAGCCGAGCCATGTACCATCTGCGCACAGCCTCCTTGGTGAAGTCGATGTATGAGGTGGTCGTGCCGTTGTCGTTCCACCAACTGGACTCCACATTACCGTCCTCTGATGATACTACGTAGCTGGAGACGGAAAGAGTTGGATTATTATTAATCGATGAACAAACGATCAATCTATATCTCATTGCCCAAAAAACTGGATAGCCATGACACAAAACCTCTAAAAGTCGAATTTTTTGGAAGAGACCTACACTCGACATTAGAAACAGTGAAGAAAGAGTTTAAATCGTTTGCAGTTATGGAAGCAGGTCCAAGAAGCGCAGGACTGTCTTAATAACTCACCGTGGCTTTGCATCGTTAAGAGCATCTGAAGGAACAGGTTGGTTTATAGTCAATCAAATCTGGCAGTCTCTTCCGCTGGGAGCCAGGGAGAAGTGGGCTCATTTCATGATATTGCAGCCTATAAAAAAGGTTCAAAGAACTCTCACAGCAAAGATTTGTACTCAATCTTGATTAATTGACCCGAAAAATCCTAACTGTGGTATGGTATAGATGTAAAAAAGTTTGAAACTACAGCGTGATGTGTAAATGATAGAAACGTACCCGAGAGCCTTCGCGTTTGAATACCAAGGCTCGCATCCTTTATTCAAGAACGGATGTGCCCACATTGTCGTCCGGAAACCCTTCTGTCTCAACATATCAATCGTATTCTTCATACTTGGGAACCTGGTTGTGTTCACCGTCAAGGAGCCGTAACACACCTCCCACAAATCATCCAGCTCAAACTGACTGTTTGGGAACCCGTGGTCTGTGATTTCGTCTGCAAACTTCAACACCAAGACATGATTTACATCTCTCTTATATCTTGCCCAAGTTGACCAAATTGGAGATTTAATCATAAGTTCATCTGGGTATCCTGAAGGTCTGTTCAAGTACTTTTCTATGGCATACTCGTGAGCCTTTCTGACGTTTTCTAAAATTACAATGTCGTATGAGAGACTGTTTACTAATCTCTCGCTTGAATATGGTGCTGTCACTTTTGCAATGAAACAAGCAGCATTGCTTACGATGTGTCCTGAATCTACGAAAAGTGGGACTCTTTTGCCGAAGAAGTAGAAGACTCCAGCAGAGTTCAGCCAGTAGCGCTCTGCAACTCCACAGTTGTCTGCTTCTTTAGTGACATACGAATATTCACTGAAATTCAACTTTTGGATCGGCCAATACTGCCGTTTCTGCTGAGGACCACCGTACCAGTTGTGTGAGCCTGTGGAAGAGTAGTTTTATAAAGAGAAGTCGATTTGGAAACAATTAAATGTTATGCAAATACGTTAACGATAGAGTTGAGTTAAAAGTATCGAAGCTATGAAACGTACAGCGTAATCATGTCACTGCAGTGAAACCATTAAAGGCTGCTCAATCATCACCGATAGAGCAATGAAGCATCCATTTGGTGTCTTACCATAGTGAACACAATCCATGAGCTTGACATCCCTCGGTGCATCCCAGGCCAAGCTGATAATTTGGCCGCTCGTGGCTCCGACTGCGGGCGAGCTGCTGATGGTCAGAGTCGTGTTCAAGCCGGAGAACTGGAGGACCGTGGTGCCGCCCGTAGTTGTCGTAGACGACGGAGTCGGTAGCGTACGACCAACCCAGGCAATCACCTCGGATGCATTACTTCCTGCAGATGTGATCAATATATATTAACCTCATACTAGAGGTAATTGAGTTGATGTGCGTCGAAATTGACGTTCAAAAGGAAAATGTAGTTCGATAGATGGGTATTAAACTAAGAGAATACGACCGCGTTAATATTCATCATCATCATCATCTGCCCTATAGCCTTTTCCCAACTATATTGGGATCGACTTCAGATGCAGCTGAATACCTATCATTACCATTTTACATGAAGCGACTGCCTATCGGACTTCCAACTGGGTAATACGATACCCCATGGTAAGACTAATTGTCAGATTATTTTTAGAGCTTCTGACCAATTAGTAAAGACTCTCAAAGATCTACAAATAACAGCCCGGGACCAACGGTTTTACGTGCTTTCCGAGGCACGGAGGACACTCGCCATGACAGATGGTCATTCATCCACAGACCAACCTCAGTAAGCGCGGCTTAACTCGGAAGATCGGCCTGTGCGACAAACTTAAAAATTATACCGAGTTTTGTAAGATTTTGTAAAAAAGAAGCTTGGAACGCCTACAGGAGCCGGCCTTAAGAGTCAACGAGATATTACTTCAGTTAAAAACGAAGTGGAGTGGTTGTATTTAAAGCCAATTGAGATTTAGAACAAGGTTATTGTATTTAGATACCTACTGTTTAGGTATAATATTTCCATACAGCGGCCGTATTACAACGTCTTAAACCAGGCTTGTTCCGGCGAGTGAAAGTGACAGAGCTATACAAGTCGTTTTGCGCCATCTCCTTCACTCACTGGAACAAGCCTGGTTTTATTTTAGACCTTGTAATACGGCCCGATGATAAAAATACCAAATTAAATCTGTCTTTCTGTAAACTTTTCTGACCTTGAGGCCTTAAATTAAAGTTGCTGCGGCCTTGGAACGCAAAGGGCGGATGAAAGGACAGAATGGGCTTTAGTAATTAAAATTTTCTAGCCCAATACATATAATAAGCAAAAATAGGCCAGTATAATATGGCCCAGATTAGGATGTATTGAATATTGATTATTGTTGTATTACTAATATTTCCCCCGATACACACCCCCTATGGATATTTTTAAACAATACACGTGAAAAACTACGAGTTAAAGCTGGTCTAACCGTAATTATTTAGTTTTAAAAGAGGGCCGCTCTGACGGACGTACGGGCTTTTGTACGAATTATAGAGACTTTATCGCGAAAATCAAAGGAAAATGCCGTTAGTGTGATATGCCTCTCTATAAATATCTAAGTGGGTTTTTTTAGGAGCTCGGGGCACAGTTAGTACACTAAACAACAATAATCGAAAAAATAAAGATTCTTACCTCTTTGCAACACAATGTTGAATCCAACGCCAGTGGGGTTGTCCACCAAATTGGCCTTCGAACCACCAATGTCAAGGATGGTCACGTTGATGGCTCGTGAACAGGCCACGAGCACGGCAAACACCACTGTTCCAAAAAAAGACTATTGAAGATATTTTTGTATTTTAAAGCTTTTTTTCTAACACCCGAAATAGCTATTTCAATACAAATTTTGATCTGTTTTCTTTTTGGCGGCTACTTGTGGTTGGATGACTTTAAGGCCTGGATAACTACGTCAAAATGTCAGAAATTTCCATGAAAACTATTGACATTTGACGTCCCCAAGCACTGACTTAGGCTTGGCTTTGGCTTAGTCATCATCATCAGCCTATAATGTTCCCACTGCTGGGACACAGGCCTCCTCTCTGTGAGAGGGAATGGGCCATAATCCGCACCACGCGGGCCCAGTGCGGGTTGGTAGATGCCACATTATGTCTTCGAATTTTTGGTTCGGGACCGATACCACTGGGCCACCACTGCTCTAGTAACGAGGCTTAGTAACGACTATTTATCCAGGCCTTAGTTAGACTCGCATAGGAAAAATCAGTCTTAGATTGGTTACAGACGAAAATTCGGGATCAAAATTGTGACCAAGATACGTGAGTAACATCCAAGGTAATTATACTGCTTTATGTCGGCCTGTGCACTTGACTGAAAATAATGTCATTCTTAGAAGAAAAATGTATATATAGGCATGTTAATAACGACAATAATGGACGGCCAAAACCGACGTATTCTACAAAATCAAAATATTAGGCCCAGGACGTACCGATAAGTAAGAAATGTGCAGTTCATATAATATATTATGTTACGGTTAGTAAAGTCTAAAAAATAACCATGTTTAGAGCATTTATTCAAATAGCACAGTTCTACTCTTAGCTATTATAAGTTTAGATTTTAGGAAATATGGAAGGCTACAATACCCAAACCTACCCAAAACTATTTAATAAATAAATTAAAACAAAGTTACTCACAGAACCGTGTGGCCATCATGACTGCAGATCAAACTCGACTGTCTCTCACAATCAAGGCTCCTGAATATCAATGAAAAAATATGAACTTATCGACACCACTTCAGGCGTGAAGCAGGCCCTTCAGGGAGCACTCGTGTTTATCTAGTAAAAACATTAGCCGCTGTATTTCAATTATTTTAATGCTTTAATGCATGCTTTTAAAATTGAACCATGTTTCTTCACGTGGCTTGGAGGTTTTTTTTTTGTTTTTAGGTTCCGTACCTTAAAATAAAAAAAAAACTGTACCCTTACCTTATGGATCACTGCGTTGTTCGTCAGTCTGTCTTCGGTCTGTCTAAACCTTTTTTCAGGAATGCGTGGAGGTATCAAGATATTTAGTTCTTGGTAGAAGCATATATTTTCAAAGTGTTTCTTGCAAATCCTTTTTTTTATCTTGTTTTTTGTTTGCAATGCCAGTTACCTGGCTAGCAAAGATGAGACCTTAAATGGAGCCCTGCCATGGATCGAACTCCCAGTAAATACTGTTTAGCAGCGGACTTCGACAGGTTGGTGATCAGGCGTCACCGCAGGTTATGGTGCCATGGCCCGGGGTAGACAGCTAGAAGATTAGATCCCACCCACCCTACAAGAGTTTTCCCTTTAGAGGAACCTCATCACCCCTGACTTCTAAAACCTAAGATTTTATGCTTTAGGTGTCGTACTCCTGGTATATTGTAATTTACATTTAACTTAGTATTGCACCACTTAGTCGCGGGACTTTTCCAATTACCATGACCCTGGAACGTAAAGGGCTATTGAAGGACACCGTGGATTTTAGTCAGTACATACGAGTCTTAGAGTCCCTCCCGCCCTGCCCTGGGTGGCAGGATTCATTTGATGATTTTACCACGATAAAAAAAGTATTGCACCACTTGTCGACACAATGTTCTAATCTCTATTACGAACAAAATCAAGTGGTTGGTAGTCATGCTATATTGTTAAATGTAAGTGGAATCAAGGATGATAATATGACAACAAAGGCATGATTAATGGATGATGACTAGAATAGAAGGAATGTGAACGCTTGAATCTGAAGGTCCCAAATTAGTAGTCCAAATCAGGGTAGTTTTAATTTAGTTTGCCAAAAAGAAGATAAAGAAGTAAGGAGACATGACGCGTAGACCCCAAATCAATTGTCATAAGGATAGGAGGATAATGATGATGGAGGTAAGGAGGGATGAGGATCGAAGACCTTGAAAGTTGACGGTTAGCGCAATGTCTGAGCAATTGGACTGCTGCGTTGCGTATCGCGGGTTCAATCCCCGCACGGAATAAATTTTTGTATAATCTGCAAGTAGCTGTTCTGGGTCTGGGTGTTTGTAATTACTTTGTAATTTGTCGCCTAGCTTTTTAAAACTATAATTGGTAAGTGGACAGTTTTGAGTGATGTGCTGACAAGAATCTAACTGTGTAGTGTGTATTTAACTGTGTATCTATTCGTACATCGAATTGGTTTTGTGGCAAAGACCTAGTTCTCAGTACTATTAAAGTACGATTTAATACTGTAAAATTGCAACGAGAAGAATTTTATATTTACTGAATTTTTTTATCTTCACTAACATTCTTTGCTTGTAGGTACATTTACTTCCAATCTAAGTTGATGATGCTAAAACCAGGTGCTTATAATACAAAAAAGAAATATCCAGATTATAATCTAAATATTTATTTATTTACACTTAAACAACAAAACTTACCAAACTCTTAAAACATTAGCGATTATGCCTAAAAGTACTAGGACAGTAGAAGTGTAAAGAGATACAGTTGAATCGGGCACCTCACTCTTGCCTAGTACGAAGTACGGCAGTACGTCTATGGGAGCCGAGTAGTTTCTAAGCCAGACTGGACCTTCTACGACCCTTTCTTCATCTCCTTCCTCGAACCAGATACCAGCAGGAAGGTAGATGTCGCGGGACCTAGCTCCTTCTGTGAGTACTGGAGCTACTAACACGGTTTCAGCGAGGATGTATTCTGAAAAATAAAGAGGAATTGAATGTCGTTAATAATAAATGGCATATGCATGGCATTGGTATGCATTGTGGTTATGATAGCAACCTTCTACCTTTTATAAAATATAGGGGTGGGCCGCAGATCAAACCCTGTGGTACTCCAGCTTTTTTAACTCGTTTCTATTTTGTTTCCATATCCCCAATCTGTTATTCGATAGTGTCTACAAAGTATGCTCATACTACAAGGAACAGCGTTTTGGGAGCCCATTCATAACAAGAATTCCAAAATTTAATGTCGATACCGACTCTATAGCCCCACCCACTACACAAAATATCTATAAAAATGTACTTGGCTACGATATGCCTTACCGTCCCAAATCTCGAGAGCCGTTTCATCGGTAGGGTCTATCCACCAAAGCGGAGTGTTGACTGGTGTTCCATCGGCGACTGCCTTCTCCATCGCTTGGTAGATAACGTCTGCGTAGTCAGCATGGAGGTCTGTGTACTTCTTACTTATGGTCACCGTCTGGGAAAATGAAGTGATATCATTTACTTCTTTTTATTTAAGTAAGCTGTTATGGGTTTCTGTACGCACAGTCTTTGCTGGTGCAGACACCAAATAGGACACATTTATTATTTCGTTATTTAGAAGAGTATGTAGATTGGAAAGTCTTTAAATTACAGCCAGTTACGTAATAAGTTTATGAATTTACGACGTGTTAACACTACTTCCGTATTTTTGCTAACTTTAATTCTAATTTTTCTGCCATTCAACTTTTGTTGCTGTCAATACTTTGCGACATTGTTGCAACTCTTTCCTACTTATTTGTTCTTTAATTAATTAAAAGATAAATCATATAAAACAGACAGCTCTAATCACATGACGGTTTATAAACCGATACTTGTGAAACTTGATCCTCGCATATCTTCGTGCGGATAATTCATTTTGATTGCCTGCGACACTAACGATCAATTTAATTAACGATCAACCGTATTGACGCAGGTACAATTCTATTGTTAATCATCGTAGGTATGTAAATTAATCGCACATACCTATAAACAGTGTTCCTCCGCCTAACATTTCGGTGATTAAAGGTGTGATGGGTATTCTTAATCAATCTGATGATATACCAAACTAAATTGTTAGTTATTTGCAACTGCATTGTAGTTGTAAACGTTTGATGTTTTAGTGCATCTATACATATAATAAAATAGTAGGAAAGTCAAAACTGTACATTGAATATTTTTTGAAAAGAATACTTGGAGTGTGATCTACAATCGATACCGAAGCCAAAAATATAGTTTTTAGAATTTTTGTCTGTTTGTCTGTTTGTCTGTATGTATGTCCGGGATAAACTCAAAAAGTACTGGACGGATTTGAATGATTTTTTTTTGTTGTATAGGTATTAAGTCTGGCCAACACATAGGCTATAATTTATCTTGGAAACTTGAACACCTGGTGCAGAACCGCAACGGACCAGCTAAACTATAAGAGATACAAAAATGGTGCGATAGCAAAAATTGTTCCGCGTAATGACATTTTCTGCTGAGGGAATAAATTTGAAGATCTGGAACACCTGATGTGGAACTCCAAGAGCCCAGCTACACTATAACATATACAGGAATGACGTCTTAGCAAAGTTGTTCACCCTGATGAGCACTTTCTGTTGACATGTAAAAATTGAAGATCTGGAATACCTGATGTGGAACACCAAGAGCCCAGCTACACTATAACAAATACAGGAATGACGTTTTTGCAAAGTTGTTCAGCCTGACGAGCACTCTCTGTTGACATACAAAAATTGAAGATCTCTGGAACACCTGATGTGGAACACTAAAAGCCCATCTAAACTATAACATATATGTATAGGAATGAAGTCTTAGCAAGAGTTGCTCAGCCTGGTGAGCACTCTCTGTTGACGTATAAAAATTGAAGATCTGGAACACCTGTTGTGAAACTCCAAGAGCCCAGATACACTATTACATGTAAAGGAATGACGTCTTAGCAAAGTTGTTCAGCCTGATGAGCAGTCTCTGTTGACGTATAAAAATTGAAGAACTGGAACACCTGATGTGGAACACCAAGAGCCCAGCTACACTATTACATATACAGGAATGACGTCTTTGCAAAGTTGTTCAGCCTGACGATCACTCTCTGTTGACATATAAAAACTGAAGATCTGGAACACCTGATGTGGAACACCAAAAGCCCAGCTACACTATAACATATAAAGGAATGACGTTTTAGCAAAGTTGTTCAGCCTGATCAGCAGTCTCTGTTGACGTATAAAAATTGAAAATCTTGAACACCTGATGTGGAACACTAAGAGCCCAGTTACACTATAACATATATAGGAATGACGTCTTAGCAAGAGTTGCTCAGCCTGATGAGCACTCTCTGTTGACGTATAAAAATTGAAGATCTGGAACACCTGTTGTGGAACTCCAAGAGCCCAGCTACAAAGGAATGACGTCTTAGCAAAGTTGTTCAGCCTGATGAGCAGTCTCTGTTGTACGTCACTAACAAAGTAAGATGCGTTTTTTTTTTTTTTGTTTTTTGTTGTTTAAAATCCCATTTGACTAAGACAACACTGCAACACTCAACGTGTTCATAGTCATGAAACTGTGACAAAGCAAAGGTGTTTCAGGATTGTAATGTAGTCGTCTTCCCCTGGAGGCGACGGCCCTCCACCGCGTCTATCGAGGCGCATCGCCAGGAGAATGTTCATCTCATCCGCACGCAAAATACGCGCATATGACGTGGAGTTGCGGATACCAGCCCGCTATACAATACAATACAATCGCCAGGATGAATCCCAGGAAAGAGCTCCGGCGCGATCACAGGGCAATATGGAGAGAGCGACTGTCGCAACCGAGTTCGGGCCCAACTAGGGTTGCCGACATTTTTTTATCAGAATGAAGTATTTTTTTTGAAAAAGCCATAAAAAATATATTACGCTTCAAAAAAATATAGTATTTTAGTAGGGAAGAATAAAAAATAGACGAAAGTTATATTTTAACTTATTTTTTTTTTTTAACTATATTTTTTTGCACTTCTTTCATATTTTTTAAAAACGTGTTCGTAAATTGCGGGAAGTTTTTTTTATTTTACTAATTTTAGTAATAAAATAGAAACGGAAAATATAAACATTTAGCTATTGTACGGAAATATAGTATTTTCGCGTACTATGTACACACATCAAAAGTGTCTAGGGATCAACATATATTTTTGCAATAACTTTTCTCCTGATTGATATTAATTAAAATGTTCTTTAAGGATTCATCAAATAAAGTGTTATCGTTTGTCACAGTAACGATAAACCAAGTCACCTTTGCATTCATAAAGAAATTTGCCATTTTCCTAATAAAGGGATTTTTGACATTTGAACCACTAACATTAAAGTTCGAAAAAAAGACTGAAATAACAGTTTTCTTTAAAATTTTATTGGGTAACTTAAACAATTAATAATCCGTGTTTCTACCGCGAACACTAACAACACAAGAACATTGGTTTGGCATACTCAAAATGAATTCATCCAAATCACGCTGTGGAATGGCCGCCCATGTTCGTTGCAACAACAAAAAAAGGTCTTCTTGCGACTGGATACCCTCCATATTCGGCAGAGCTCTTCTCTGTAGCATATCCCATGCATGCTCAATCGGGTTCAAGTCTGGCGACTGAGCAGGCCAGGGCAGGACATTGATGTTAGCTGCGGCGAGAGTCTGTCTTACAACTCTTGCGGTGTGCGGTCGTGCATTATCATGCATTAACTGAAATAAGGGACCGATTTGCACTTGTAGAGGAACGATGACGTCTGATACAATCGTCTCAGCATAAATTTGAGCGTTGAGGTTGCCTCTGATCCAAATCAACTCAGTTCTTCCGCCGATCCAAATACCCGCCCATACCATGATGGTTCTACCACTATAAGGATGGACTTCCTGGCAGGATTTTAATCGCTGTTGGCGGTCTCATACCAAAACGAGACTCATCAGAAAAGCACACGAAACGCCATTGTTCTTCTGCCCAATTTCTGTGTTCAAGAGCCCATTGATATCGAATCCTACGATTGTGCATTGCTATAGATGGTACCCGTAGCGGTCTTCGGGAATGAAGGTTCACTTCATGCAAGCGGCTTCTGACTGTTTGGTCGCTAATTAAGTTCCCTGAAGAGTGATGAAGCCTCACGGCTAACATCATGGCGGTTATTGTTGGAGCTCTTCGAGTTAAGATTTGAATGTATCGGTCTTGTCTCCGTGTGGTGCAGCGATACCGTCCTCCATGGCGCTCAGCCACGGTACCAGTGCTTCGGTAACGTGTCCAAAGTCGACTGATAACACTCTGACTTGTATTCAGAGCTAAAGCCACAGTACGTTGCCGGGAACCAGCTTCTATCATTCCCACGGCTCTGAGCATTTCTTCCCTGCTTAAATGACGTCGCCGCTCCATAATAACGTTGGTTTTAATCAGTAGTAGGGAAACAGTAGCACTAATAATGTCTTCAATGCGTTGTATGTTTTTATAGGGAAAATATTGACAGCTGATTTTCATCTTTTACTCGAATTTGATTTACAGTTCCTGATTCAAATTATGAAATGCACCAAAAAGGATCCATATAAATTTATAAAATCATAAATTTATTACAAAGCCACATCTCAATCTCAAGAAATCCGCATAAAAATGCTTGATCCCTAGACACTTTTGATGTGTGTATTTCTTCAAAAGTGTATAGTACGGAGACCCTAAATAAAGTACAATAGGTACTATATATTATAGTACGGTTGGCAACCCTAGCCCCAACCGCGGTGGTAAGACCCCTCTTTAAGGAGTGGCTGGATAGGCGTCACGGCGTCCCGCCTGACCTACCAGATGACGTAGGTCCTCAACGAACACGAAAGTTTCGGGAGGTAGCAGTGTCGGATAGGGAAGGAAGAATCGCCTGGGTGTCACCACTGCGTGGATCGCCTGGAGGACACGGTGGAGCATACGGTGCAGGACTACCCACTTGGGCAGAGAACCGCCGTGTCCTCACTACGACGATAATCGGTGACCTCTCGTGCTTAGTAATGGTCGAGACCATGATGCTGCGGGGCGAGACAGAATGGGAAGCAGTCGCCTCCTTCTGCGAAGCAGTCATGCTAGCGAAGGAGGAGGCGGGACGCATGAGGGAGAGGACAATGTCCACCTCCAGCCCAGCCGCAGCGGTAGACGCCGATGGCGACAGACGTCGCTACACGATCTCCAGTGTTGTGTCTCCTGGTTGTGTTCCACGTGATGTATTACCACGCTAAAAAAATGTAGTCGTCTGAATGTACCATGTCGAACAAAAAAGCCGTCGAGGCCGTGGACAGAGCACTTTGAGACATCCGCCATGATGATAGACCCATGGACAATATCACGGTAGGTACTGTTCTCCGGAAAATTCCGGCAGACACTGCCCGTTGTAAGAAGAATTGATAAGTTACGTATTCGGAGTCCCGTCAAGTATAACACTTCAGGAAAATTCTTGGCTATTTGATCGTGCGATACTAAAAAAATGACCGAACCGCTGCAATAAATGAAAACATATTAGCCGAAATTGTTGGGAATGATGTGGTTCACACGTCATACAATAACGTCGTCAATCAGGATGATGCCAGCAACTACCCACTCGAGATTTTAAATTCATTAACTGCCTGTGGTCCTCGAGCTCATAAAATAACCTAAAAGTAATAATAATGCTTGTAAGAAATCTAACTCCACCAAAATTGTGCAATGGAACGCGACTAATAGTTACTGAATTACACAGAAATTTAAGCGAAGCTGAAATTCTCACCGGATGTGGCTCAGGGGAAACTGCATTGATACCGTGAATACCACTCATCTCCAACAATTTCCTTTTCCAGTTCAAACTCACACAATTCCCGGTAGCCGCTTACTTCGCGATGACCATAAATAAGTCCCAAGGACAGACCCTGAAGGAAGCTGATGTCGACCTAAGGTCCAACTGTTTTTCCCACCACCAACTATATATAACACATGCTCGCCTGTCAGTAATGCTGACCAGCTTTTTATTTTAGCACCAGAGGGAAAAACTACCAATGTCGTATGTATAAAGTGTTGTGTCTGGAAGTTTTCATTTCATTTGCTTTAACGTTTGTTATAGATTCTATAACAAACTTTAAAGTGGGACATCAGGTACCCTCACTTTCTCAACGAATTAAAAAAGAGAATATTGGTATAGGTACCATAAAACCAAATACAATGCGGACGAAGTCGCGGGCAACAGCTAGTTATTTATAAATCATATCATATATTTATCACACTAAGGTTAGTGTCCTCCTATTTAAAAGTGACTAGTAGATTTTTATTCCGTACAGTAAAAAATATTTCTTTGATTAGAACTCAGTGACAAGCCAACACATAATTCAAATTCGATGACATCGCCGCAATCTTTAGTGATCGTAAAGAAAGTATAACATTTATTCATAATACTTCAGCTCTCGTAAAAATTTCAGACTTGTTCAATACTGTAATTATGAATTGAAACACTACCATAAAATTGATATCCATCAAAGTGGAAATAACAAAAAGGTTTGTAGCAAATAAATGATAACCTCTTCATCAAAGTTCCACGGTGCGAAAGAATACTGCATGACAGGCAAGAAGGTGTTTGCTTGCACCCATCTAATGAACAGCTCCTTGGTAGGCAGGTCAGCTTGCTCGTGGTCAAGATTGTAGCCGTTGCCCCCGATCATGTCAGGCAGCACGAACGGGTAGCCGTTCAGGTTCATCTGGAAGGTAGTCGTGATAATGGTGGCGAGCCCGTTGTTCAGGCCCCAGATGGAGTCGCGATCCACCATGCGGACGTAGATAGGGAGGTCTTGAGTCCTGGATAAAAAGAGATAATGATTCAGAATTTGTAGCTTTTTCATCCGTTCAGCATATACAGTGTAAAGGGTCTAATTATATTAGCTAGTAGAGCCCGGTAAACTTGAACGGTGTGATATTTAAATGAAGGTAAAGCTTCCAGTAGGTACTAGGTAGTGACCACAGGATACTTATTACATTTATTTTTTTTATTGACTTCAAAAAAGATCTGTTCTAGAATGTAGATAGATATCTCAGGAAATGATAAAAGTAGTTGACAAATGACGTCAGTAAATGTTACAAAACTTTATTGTCTAGGCTAAAAGCGTGAGAAAAAGAGTACATCTATAAATTCCGTTAAACAGCTGCTACGCGATGCAGGCGTGTGATTAATTTATTGAATGGAAATTCTACAGATAAAGATAAAATAAAGCGGTACGAAAAAGAAAGCAAATTGAAGGTTTTGCCATATAATCGTATTTATACGACACTTGACTGTAATGGTCAATGCATAATAAAATTTATCGAAATAGGCATGTTATCAAAATCAACCCATTTAGTATTCTTTCCATGAAACTATATTTTTGCTAGCAGCTAATAAAATGAGGCAAGGCAATTTCGACATGATGCGGCCTTAAAAAGTGAGCTAGAGTCTGTTACCTGAAACCAGCTCGAACCTCGACCATATCTCCGAATTCGGCACAAACTTTAGCATATTGTTGAACAAGATGGTGTGGTTGAAGCTCAATGTCACCAGTTTGGATGGCAATCTGAAATATAAGGCACACCCATTAAGTAAATTAGACTAGTGAAGTGGTCTTGGACTTGCTAGATTCGACCATTAACGAGAGCGACTGAAAGGCGATTTAAATTTTCGATTTTAGTAAATTCCTGGACCTCAATATCGCATTGCCCTGTTCCGCTTAGAGAAAGTCGTTACAGCTAAGGAGTGGAATCTGCACTTCCTGATAGCTATAATTATAACCTTGGGGTCTTTCGGTTAAGAGTGATTGGTAACTTTTAGGCAAGCGTGCTTCACCATCGAGGTCGACCACTTCGCTTACCATCTGGCGGTAGTAATAGTGGCCTACCATGAAACTATCGCTAAATTAAAAAAAAAACAGGTAAGGTGACAGCCAGATTGGTAACTTGATTAACAATTCAGTATCTACTGTATACCTGAGCGTTGTTACTCATTCCTCCTCACATCATTATAAGTAGCAATGTGATACTTGAAACACTCGCATTCATTATCGTGTCGAGTTGTTCAAGTTGTTTTGATTTCAAAAGCTTCGATAATGTGATTAGAGGAATTGAACGATAAGGCTCCAAGGACTACAATACTTATTGTTTTGTCATATGACAACACTTTGTTGAGTTCCTCAGGTGTTTCGAGCTGAGTCGAGGGGTCGCGTGTTTGTCACTTGCTTTGGTCGTGTTGGTCCGTGGCTATGTGATGAATGTGGTGATATTAGAGTCATCATCATCTGCCTAGCCTTTTCCCAACTATATTGGGGTAGGCTTCCAGTCGAACCAGATTCAGCTGAATATCAGTATTTTACATGGAGCGACTGCCTATCAGACCTCCACAACCCAGTAACTGGGAAATACGATACCCCATGGTAGGACTGGTTGTCAGACTTATGAGCTTCTGACTAACAGTAACGGCTGTCAAAGATCTACAAATGACAGCCGGGACCAACGGCTTTACGTGCTTTCCGAGCCACGGAGGAAACTCGCTATGACAGATGGTCAGGGTCACCCATCCACAGACCAACCTCGGCAAGCGCGGCTTAACCCGGAAGATCGGCCTGTGCGGCTGTAGTTATATAGCCACGAGCTCCTCTATGTGTAATGTGGTGATATTAGAGTCGATTGTGCAAAATATGAAGACTACATGTTTGTACTAAGTGAACACTCAATGGCCTCCTTGTCACTTGAAAATTACGCATCAGTGGCTGAGCGATTCGACTGCTGCGCGGCGGTTCGATTCCCGCACGGAGCAATTATTTGTAAAATTATGTTCTACTAGTAGTTGTTCCGAGTCTGCTGGGCTTTTGTGTATGTGAGTTTATACATATGATTGTAAACGCACGATACAGGAGAAACTCCTATGTTAGGCAACGTTTTAAAAAAGAAGGAGAAGAAAGAAAGAATTCTCCCTCGATTTCTCAAAGATCCCATTATCAGGTCCTTATCTGTGACGTAGAATTTTCAAAATCGGATACAGGCATCATCGAGAAATCGGGAAACATATAAAAAAGGGTTCTGACAAATTGAGAACATGCTCTTGTTTTTCGAAGTCGGTAGCGTGTAGCTTCACTCTTATCGTGGTTGCATTGAACAGCTTGCAGGTTGTGATAGTTCGTGTCGAAGTGGATAATCCTTACCTCAGGTGCAAAGCTAGCTTCTCCAGCATCAAACTTCACGCTATCAATGCCATAGGCGTCGAGCACTGCTCTCAATCGGTCGGCGTACCAATTGGCGGCCTTAGGGTTCGTGAAGTCGATGTATCCAGCAACGGTTCCATTGTTGTTCCACCACGAGGTCGTGCTGTTGTAATTTTCGTCCACTACGAAATACCTGCAAACAGAACGAAGAAGAAGAATTTTGAAGATGAACTTTTTAAAGGGTTCTTTTTAAACGACGAGAAAAAAACCCAGATCTGTCTTCAGCTCATGCAACTGTGAGACTCATACAGCCAAAACACTAGGAAGTAGCAAAAGGGTGGGTGTTTTATTTATTTATTCACTATTGAGGGATTGTCATTTACAAATTGATGTTGAAAAAGTTTTGGCTTGACTCACATGTATCTTCATTGCATATACTTGCAGTCAAGCAAATCCATGATGATGCAAAGTAAATTATCTAACTATTCATGATTACCAACCTGTTTTCTAATGCCTCTGAATACCAGGGTTCACAGTTCATATTAATGAATGGATGTGCCCAAATGGTGACGCGGTATCCCATCTCCTTCAGATCTTGCACAGTTTGGTTGAAGTCAGGGAACTTCTCCTCATTGACAACAAGGGAACCATAGCACGTCTCCCACTGATCATCAATCTCAAACTGAGAATTGTTAAAACCATTCTCCCTGATTTGTTCAGCGAAGTCCAGAAGCTTTGTCGTGTTTATTTCTCTGGAATACTGTGCCCAGGTTGACCAGATTGGGTGCTTAACCATTAGGTAGTCCGGAGTCCCTGATGGCTTACCGAGGTAATTCGCTACAGCATGCTTATGGGCTTCTTTCACGTTGGGTAAGAACCAGAGATCGTAAGCCAGAAGTGTGCGAGGTCTACTCGCAGTATACGGATCAGCCAACTGCGCTCCAAAGCACAGATGGTTGTTCAGAATATTCTTGTAATCAACAAAGAGGGGAACTTTGTCATGGACGATGACGTATCCACCGCCTGAGTTTAGCCAGTATCTCTCCATGATGGCCCCATTATCTGTTTCTTGGATATAGCTGGGGTTGTAGGCTTGGGTAGCGGTCTCTATCGGGTATAGTTGGTCTACTTGCATGGGGCCAGCGTACCAGTGATGGGAACCTTGAATATGAATTACATAACATAAGACAGTACGCAAGCATGACTTGGATTTTTGAGAACGAAATGGGATGACTTGTTTGTAAGCATAATATTAGGAGATAAAGTTGTCAACAACGTGAATAATCAGGCGTTGGATTTAAGATAAATTTTGTCACTGTGTCAAAATTTAACATATTGACATACAATCAATCATACACAAAATCAATAACTCAAATCTATAACTTTTGAAAGTGGACCGAGTAAATGAGATGCGAACTATACTAGTTGACGACAGAAACTTACCAAAATCAATACAGTCCTCCAGTCTGGTGTTCTGGTTCGCCTCCCAGCTGAACTTGATGCCTCTGGCGTGTGCTCCAGTGTCGTACAGCGTGTGGATGGTCAGGTTTACGCCACCGACTGTCACCAGTAATCCTCCTTCTATATCTTCAGTCGTAAAGCCACCAGAAGCTAGGGTGCGGCCTATCGTACCGAGAACTTCTCGCTCACCATCTGAAAATGGAATTAACGTGAATTACAAAAGTTTCCGAACATTTTATGACATAGATTGTCATCTGTTTTTCTCAACTGTGGGTCGGCTCTATCTAGGGGGTCGGTCTACCCCGATGCAGTTGAATATCAGTTATTTTATATGGAACGACGATTTGACCTTCACAATCTAGTTACTACTGGGTAAGCCTAGTTTACCAACCCGCACTGGGCCCGCGTGGTGGATTATGGCCCACTCCCTCTCACAGAGAGGAGGCCTGTGTCCCAACAGTGGGAAAATTTGGCTGATGATGATGATGAAGCCTTGTTTATTAAAACCATAACACAGTGCAGTTCAGGGAAACATGGTACATAAGGGAGGAGGCCTACGCTCAACAGTGGGTGGAATAAGGCAGCCAAATAAGATGATGATGATGATTACGCAGCGTACTTGCTTACATACGAGTCTACTGAAAAAAGGCATGTAGTCATCGAACAAGTCTAGAAAAGACCCGGAGAATGTGATCCACTTGCTCACGCACCTTGTTAGCTGACTAACAAGGTGCGTGAGCAAGTGGATCATAAATTGTATTCGTTCGGTCTTCCTTTCTAGAAATTCCTAATCGGAAATTTTATGGGTTAGCAAAGTAGGCTAGGTAGAGATCGTAGAGAATACCTCAGTAATTTTCCAGGTCGGGATCATACAGACAAAACCATTAATCGCTATCATGATAGCCAAAGACAATGTGTCGTTACTGTAAGGACGAGGGTAATAAATTGTATTTAGCACCACGTCTAACTTAATCTTATCCATCTCATAAAGTTCTGTAATTTGCGTAAATTAGAATACATTTTGTTGTTTATAGCCTTGGCAGAGTAAATTGGTACCTCTACAAAGACTTCTTTCTTGAAAAAAATCTTTATAATTGGATAGTTGTGTTGTTATAACTTTTTCAGTAGGACATAAGTGAAGGAAGAGTGTTTTATTACGTGCATAGTGTTTTCAAATATGACCTTTATTATGAAGTTAATCGTCTTGGAGGAGCTTGTGGCTAAATACAGCCGCACAGGCCGATCTTCCGGGTTAAGCCGCGCTTGCCGACGTTGGTCTGTGGATGGATGACCATCTGTCATAGCAAGTTTCCTCCGTGCCTCGGAAAGCACGTAAAGCCTTTTGGTCGCAGCTGTCATTTGTTGATCTTTGACAGTCGTGCCTGTTAGTCAGAAGCTCTAAAGTCTGGCAACCAGTCTTACCATCATGGGGTATCGTACGTATTACCCAGTTACTGGCTTGGTAAAATAGGTACTCATATTCAGCTGGATCTGGTTTGAATGGAAGCCGACCCCAATGGGAAAAGGCTAGGCAGATGATGATTATGAAGTTAATCGTCTGGAAACTTCTTCTACCCTTCATACCTTTCTATTCTTTGAAAGACCTATGTGAGTAAGCCGCCACCGCTCTATACTCCTTTACTTACCATCAATAAGTACAAGCTGGAACCCTCCAGTGAGGATAGGAACCAGAGTGAGTGTGACGTCATCGGCGCGTACGCTCGGCGGCTCCGTCACAGCTGCCGTGTGCGCCTGCGCACCCAGGGTTAGGAACACTAGAAATGAAACATTCCTGTAATCTTAAGATAAGATGGAAGCCAGGACCTGGCACGACTGGAATCAGGATTAAGTCAGAGGCCCTAGCATGACTTTTCACGTTTTTGTGACATTATGGGAACATGAATTTTGACGTTAATTTGATGGAAAAATATACTTCATTTGTCAGTTACAGACGCCAGCAGGTCAACCCACCCGAGTGTGTCAAATACCAATCAAAAATTAACCTTCTACTATTGTGTTATGGCTGAAAATCTATTTAAAAAAATTTACAGGTTGAGGTAGGTTGATATGCTGGCCCTCTCTTTGCCAGCCGTGGTAAAGGCTATGGTGGACAGCAAGGAGGCGTGGCAAGCTGTTACATCCTTCTGCGAGGACGTGATCTCGCAGAAGGAGGCGGCGGAGCGCGTCAGAGAGGAGGACACCTTAGCTGACGCGATTCGCCGCAAGAGGACGGGACGGCGGAGGAGGCGCCACGGTGACCTGATGCCACCCTAAGAGGTGCCAGCGGGCGATATATCGGGGTAACTATCGTCGTCGCATAGCACGGCCCTCATGAGTGGTCGCAATGTTCAGGCCTGGACATCACCAAAAGAGTCGGTGCCCGAAAGCGGGCTGCGTTGGATGAGTCGTGAAAGCCATGGGTAGCAGTTCTCACGACTCATCCATGAAGGCGAGTGTAGGCTCACGGCGGTGTTTTTTAGTGGGTGCAAGCCCCACATAACCCAGCTGTCCCCCCGGACGGTTCGGGTATGCGTTAGGCATTTTACAACGCTTATAAAAAAAAAAAAAGGTTGCACTCCAGGAGTGCCGGTAGAAGTGAAAACTTTTTTGTTACTATGTTTTATTTTAAAACTGGAGTAGTACAGATATGAAATTAACTAATTTGAATGACGTCTTACTCATTTTCGATCAGGGTCACGTGACCCTGACGCGAGTTTTAAATTTTTTACCCATTACAGAAAAAGTGTACAACGCCGCTAAAGAAGTTTTCACTTCAAAAATTAAAAAAAAAGGTTGATATGCTGGCGTTTGTACACTAGGTGCGCTTTTTCATTTTCCGTACAATAAACGCCCGTAAATACGCTGTACCTATGTAAAATACGGAAATCTTTTGATAAGTCCTCAGTTGTTTACGTTTTCACAATTTTTGCGAGAAAGTGTCCACAATTATGACGTCAGTGTTATCTTTCCTCTATCTTATAACTTTAATAACAACATACTTCACTGGGTATCTTTTCTTTCAAATAAGTGTTAATTATCGTTTATGTATACTGGGTAAGTCAGTATTAGAATTATATTTTACTAAAATTTATGGAATCAGACGTTACTTTCCGGGTAAAAATATCTAGTTTTAATTCCGCAAGACAAAAAACTAGGTTTGGATGCAGGAATCATGCAAATGAACATCTATAGGAGACCCACCGCCCTCATGCATATATTATGATTCCACAATCGTCAGCTATGGGGGCTGTGCGGTCATGCGGACGACGAGTAGTAAAGTTGTCGTCCGTCATGGACCATGCCCAGGTGAGGCCCAGGTTGACGGCGCGTCGAGTTCCCTTCCATGCGCGCCTCAAAGAACCATCAGCAATCTGATCTGACGGGGGCCCCCAGGTGTTAAGCCTGCTGGGGTCGCGGGACTGCCTTATTAGATAACCGTGACCCTGTAACGTAAAGGGCTATTGTAGGAACACCGTGGATTTATTTCCACGGTGTGCCAGTTTTTGACAATTCTTCCGCTCCACATCCGGGGCATTTCTTCAACACACCAGGGTTTTTGAAGTGAAAACTTCTTTAGCGGCGTTGTACACTTTTTCTGTAATGGGTAAAAAATTTAAAACTCGCGTCAGGGTCACGTGACCAAAACTCGCGTCAGGGTCACGTGACCCTGATCGAAAATGAGTAAGACGTCATTCAAATTAAAAATAAAACATAGTAACAAAAAAGTTTTCACTTCTACCGGCACTCCTGGAGTGCAACCTTTTTTTTTTTTTTAGCATAGTAAAATCATCAATTGAGTCCTCCCACCCCTTACTGTCAGACTCTACTGACTAAAATCCACGGTGTCCTTCAATAGCCCTTTATAATAAAAATATTCCACAACTATCACACAACGCCATCTAGTCTCAAGATGGTCTCAAGCTACATACATTTATAGATAAATTACACCCAGACACAGAACAAATGATCGTGCTCATTACACAAACATTTTGTCCTGGGTGGGAATCGAACCCACGACCTCCGGCATAGCAGTCAGGGTCACTAACCACTAGACCAATAGGCCAGTCAATGTTGTTCCGGGGTCACGGTAATGAGATAAGTCCCACGACCCCGGCAGGCTTTGGCCCTCTAGAGGGGGGCCCCGTCATCGCGCTGACGCTCTTTGAGGCGCGCGTGGAACACAACGCGCCGTCGATGCGGGCACGGTCCATGGTCGGACAGCGAGTTGCCCTTTACTCGCCGCCAACACTCCAGGCTTACATAATAATAATAATTAATAAGTGAGCCGATTACATAACTAGTTGTTTTTAAAACTTACATAAAATCGTTTTCAGAGCCGCCATCGTCGTCCACCAATAACTATCGACTGTCGGCTCTCTTGACGTTATCTTTATCGATATCTTGATATCTTTACATCTTACAACACTTATCACTTGTTCTTGGCGAGCTCAATTCATCTCCCTGATAATCCCATATGAATATTGTATTATTTACCTTATTTTTTCGAATATTGCATTATTTACCTTTTTTTAAATGAATGTTTAAAATGTTTTGTTTTGATTCCCGTGTCCCAGATTTTACTGTGTGTTTAACGTTGTCGGTAATATTTTTATCGATATTGATTGAAATCTAATGTGATTAACTAAGGTGGAGGCGTTTTTGGCTAATTAGTATTTTTTTAATAACTTGTGTTTATTTTAATAAACAATAATTAAAAGAGTAAAACATCTATGTTTAAAGTTATAGTCTCCGCCAGATAAATCTGGAATAACGGTCATTGGTCCAACTTGTACCAAAAAGTCCGCAAAACTCTTTTATTCTGCCTCTTGTCACGACAATAAAATACTACGTACAGAGTTGAGTTCGATGCCTAATCCAAGGCAAATTAAATTTTGTTGAATTTTTCCAACCTGAACTCAGTAACTCTGACGGGTCTCCCTTTAGAGGACCAAAGCCTGCCGGGTTCGTAAAGGGCTATTGAAGGACACCTAAATATTAGTCGGTACGAATCTGACAGCATGGGTGGGACGACTTAAGACGTTTTAACACGTTAAAAAAAGATTTATTCCGTATAAGTACACAATTGTCATTGTACTCAATCATGTTGTCATAACGTGGGATTCAACGGGAATAAAAAATGGGATTCATCGGGAATACCTACAAAATGGGATCCAAAATTGGGATCGAAAAAGAAAACAAAATGTATTAGATTCACTTTACCAAATGTTAGAAGTAGCGAATGTGACATCTTATTGAACGGAAAAAAATTGGAATTTATTGATCAGACAGTTTTTCTAGGAATCACGTTAGACGACAAATTACAATGGGGCCCCCATATAGCATCTCTAGCAGGGCGACTAAGCTCAGCCGCTTATGCTGTTAGAAAGATAAGGCAGTTAACAGACGTCGAAACTGCGCGTTTGGTTTACTTCAGCTACTTTCACAGCATTATGTCATATGGCATCCTATTGTGGGGCCGTGCAGCTGATATTGAATCTATCTTTATTTTGCAAAAAAGAGCTGTCAGAGCAATTTACAATCTACGTCGTCGCGAATCTCTTAGGGAATTATTCAAAAAGATTAATATAATGACAGTGCCTTGTCAATTTATTTATGAAAATATAATGCATGTTAGGAAAAATCTTCATCTTTTTAACAAAATAAGCGACAGACATAACTTTAATACGAGAAATAAAGATAAAATTGATCAACCATATTTTAGATTGTCTAAAGTACAAAAATCTTTTATGGGGTTCTGTGTTAAATGTTACAATAAAATCCCGAGTGAAATCTTAAATCTAAATGAAAAAAAATTTAAAAGTTACATAAAAAGCACACTTAGTAAACAAGCATAATATAAATTAGAAGATTATATTCAAGATAAAAATGTTTGGAAACATGCTGGTCCTGCTCCATAGTACAATGTAGGGCTTAAACAAAGTCAAGCTGGTTGAAATTTGAATGCTCACACACATAATATTTGTAAATTGTGTAATTTCAATATTTTGTTAAAATGTGAACGCCATGTACCTTTTTGCTCTTATTATTTTTTTAATTTTAGTCTAGATTTTCAAGGTACATTGCTTTGACATTAATTATTTCAAACGCTGTTAAAAAATATTGTAAAACATTTTTTTAAAAAGAGTAAGTATGGAGTTTCTTGCCCATTCTTCTCCATACAACCTACCTTAGCGAATGGGTGTAGAATCAATCCCTTCCCTTCCTATTCCCTTTAAATTTAAATATCGACGTTCAAAAGTGCCTCTTTGATGGCCTAATTGGAATAAATGATTTGACTTTGACTTTGACTTTGATCCAACGGGAAAAATATTCAAGTGGGATTCAAAAGTGGGATCCAACGGGAATAATTAAAAAAAAGACCTCGGTAACAGCCCAAAGTAGCTATTCTTAACTATGTAGGTAGGTACAGACGCCAGCACATCAAGCTACCACAACCTGTCAGATTTCTTTAATGGTTTTTCAACCTTATCACAAGAGTAGAAGGTTAATGTTTGATTGGTAAAATCTGACAGATTCGGGTAGGTTGACCTGCTGGCGTTTGTACAATACGGAAAATATGGTTAACAAAAGGAAGGCTATATTACAGTTAGGTACCTATTGATTTTACTCAGACTTTCTGTATTGTGTTTTTCAAAACACAAAGATTAAATACTACCGCCATACTCTCTTATTTCGCCATGTTTCTTATCAATTTTATCTTATTTCAAGTTCTGTCCTAATCTTTTAAGTCATCGGGTTTTTTGATGGTCGGACATGGTTACCACGTGAGGCTGAGTCAGATATTTGGGGAGGTAAACCCATGACGGGTAGCCCACCTAAAACGGGTAACGTCGTTGAGAATGTGTGCGTACAGGATGCGGCTCTTCATAGGGAGAGGCGACGTGTCCTGCAGGCACACTTTCTCATTAGCCAAGAACGTCGAGTAATTTACCATGCATACCCGTTTTATAGACGGGCTACCCGTCTTGGGCTTACCTCCCCTACTGACTGTACGGGCACTTGCTAGTATTAAGGTTTTTTCCTTGAAGAAAACTATAAGCAATAAGCATTGCCGGGGGGTCGCGAGACTCCCGAATTACTGTGACCCCGGAACGTAAAGGGCTATTGAAAGACACCGTGGATTTAGTCGGTACGAGTAAAAAAAAAGTAAGCAATAAGCATAGGTACATTATAAATGTATGTAACCAGCACCATTTTACTCATGAAATAAAAGTATGGTGCAATCGTACAAATGCTAAAACCCAGGGATATCTGTAAAACCACTCTGAAACATAACTCCGACAAACGTTTCGCCGCCACAACGATTCATTCCTGGAGACAGACATGGTTTGACATTATAATACTAGTAACTAAATCCGACATCAGGGGCACCCCGAGGTTCGGTTGGTTAGGTTCCTTTAAACCCTGAACACAGAAATAGAAGCCCCGCGCAGCGGGGCTTCGTCTAAATGGCCTCATTTATAAAATACTTAATGAAACACAATACTCATGACTTAATCGTTCTGTCGGCGAAACGTTTGTCGAGGAAAGGTTCTGTCGTCGAACCGTCCAGGAATGAATCGTTGTGTCGGCGAATCGTTAAGCGGAGAAACGTTTGTCGGAGTTATGTTTCAGAATCCTGTAAAACTGCAAAGAATCGCGTTTTTTTTCTTTTATCGTGTATGCCTTTATAAAATGTCAGATTTGCGGACAAGACCTGGAAGTCGTGTATTACCAAAACCTCCGTGTGCTGAATTGCTGATGGTGACCGTCGGGGTCATTACATAGAGGGGGTGGGACCTCTTAGAAGAACACCTTCAGAATCCCCTGTGTGAAGCCTGATAGGCAAATCCCGAATATATTGGAAAGGGACTTATCTGTACCTCGGAAAGCGCGGCAGTACCACTATTTTCCCGTCTTCTCTGAGATCTCTTAACGAGGAGACGGAGTCCTCACCGACCCTAAAAACCCGCCTGCCTAGAAGAATATGCAGATGGGGTTTCTGTATGTTAGGCGCGGTGCCAAGGTGTAAATTAACGTCTAATAGAAGCGTTTTACCTACCAATAAAACGCATATTAATTTACTTACCTTATTCGAAGCTTATTTAATTTGAGATAGGCACTACGTTTCCCGCCACCTATATCCGTCTCTTTCTATCTTGTATCCTTCTCTTTCTAACCCCACCACCACCTGGCAGAGTGGGGGCGCACTTAGTGAGCCGCCATCTTTTTACTTCATTGAGTCGAAAATCACCAGGCAGACTTTAAAACATAAGCTTCGAATAAGGTAAGTAAATTAATATGCGTTTTATTGGTAGGTAAAACGCTTCTATTAATTTGACTTGACCGTTATTCGAAGCTTATTTAATTTGAGACCTGTTTGTTATCGCCTGGTGGTGGTGATACGGACGCCAATGTGAATGACTTGATAGTAAGTAAGGTATTACTTATTATATTGATCATTTGAATGAACCAAGCACAACAAGGGAAAAATAAAAATTTTCACATAATTATATGATTTTGGTTTAATTATGTAATTTCTTGTAATAATTCACAATGTAATAATCAATATTACATCAACAATATCAATCAACAGGATTAAATAACATAGTTATAGAGGTACTTGAAGATGAGGGCAAGTACTATTAGGTATTCTATGATGAGGGTAAAACTGTCCGCTTAGAGAACTTACAAAAAGTATTTTGGGAGTTCCAGTTTCCTCTCGCGAGAATATCTTCCCATGGGAAGTTATCTAACCAGTTTTTTGAAGCAACAGCAGAGCGGAAACTCCCAGGCATTGCAGTTATACCCGCATCTTTAAGTAGAGCTTTAATCCACCCCGATATGATCGTTTTTGAAGCGGCTTTTGCTTCACCTCTTGTAGAAATGAACACATTATGGATCTTAGCCGTTTCTCTACGATTTTTTAATAATTAAATTGTTCTATTTATCCAATAAACTGGATCTAAATTATTACTCTCTAAATTACTTAACAATTTCCAACCCGATTGCCTGTGATCCGAAGAATCAGTCTTTGAACCAAAAACAGGCCACAAGGTGATAGAATTATTACTTTGAACACAATGCTCCGCATCAGTTCTTAATAAAGTCAAATCGTGAACTCTTCGACCTGCTGTCTTTGCACATGGAAAATATTGTCATGTGTTAAATTATAACTGTTTAGATAGACAGCTAGGCTGTCTATGTTCCAAATTGGTGGTTTAGATTTAACTGGTTTCTCTAACGCTATAGACTTTAAAACCGGTTTTACTAAAATATGAGAACTATTTTGGCCAGCAATGAGTGGAAATTACAGATTTGTGCAACAGAATCGTATTATAAGATAAATTTTTAACCAGATGAAGGTCCGACAGGAATCTGGCTACCTCTTTACCATTAGGATTATGAGGATTAATTTGGTGTTGCTTAGACCAAATTACCCATTTTTTCCAAGCAAAATCAGAAGTCTTCAGCGTGGAAGGCCGCCAAGACTTCTTCAATAATTTTAGTTGGCTATCATTCCAATCTTTTAGGGTCTCGGCCCACCCCCACATTTCCATACCTCGAGAATCATCTTCTGTGTCCTGGGAGGTGGAAATCCCGTCGACACGTCTATTAAGACTTGATCGAGATTCCGAAGTGTGAATGGGGCTGCGAACGCTTGGGCCTTCAGATCTGCCCGCCAATATACTCGATCCCAGTGTGGAACTACTAATAGGTATATCCCGTGAGCACTGTTCAAATGAGATAGCATTTTGGGAATCAAGTACGGTGGCGGGAAAATCCACGCCAGTTGAAATTCCCACTGCCGGGAGAACGCGTCGTGAAACAATGCGTGTGCTCGACTGGAGGCGAAAAGGTCTATCAGGGGGGTGCCCCATTTGACAAACACTTTCTCTGTGGCTCTGGCCAAGAGATGGCACTCTGGATTGACCCGAAGTCTCAACAAATGGTCTGCATGGCCGTTGTACATCCCAGGAATATGAAAAATATTCACATGAATTCGGTATTCTTCCAGAATTTGAAAAACCTTGTATGTCAGATCCATCAGTAGTGTGGATCTCGTACCCCTTCGTGTCTGAGATACGCGATAACAGCTTTGTTGTCGCATTGAATTAGTACTGTACTCCGGTGCAGGAGCTGACAATGATCTTGTAACACCCTTAGGATGGCGAGCATCTCTTTCTGGTTTCAGTGTAACTGTTTTTCGTGGTCTGCCCACAACCCTGTCAACGACAAATTGTCTAATCGAGCTCCCCATGCTATATCGGAGGCATCCGTTGTTAGGTAATGGGTTGGTGGAGGTACCTGAATGGCTGAAGAGCGTTTGCAGTTCTGAAACCACCATATTATGTTGTTCTTGGCTTCGATGGGAATTAAATGCCATTTTTGGTCTGATCTCAACACTTTGTTTTGGAGGTCTAATAAAGCTCGATAGTTTAGTCGGCCCCTTGGGACGGTAAAACTCGCAAAATTCAGAAGTCCCACTAGACTGTGAACCTCCTTGAGCTTTGCGTGTTTCTTGTCGTCAGAGATCTATTTTGCATAGCCAGTCTCCTTCCTGTAGGAAGTCCGGCACAGGAGTAACATTCATTAGTCTGAATTTTGTGGTAATTACGAATTGATTGAGGGCCTTCAGGTTGAAAATGGGCCGAGCAGTGCCGTCGCTCTTGAGGACTAAAAACATTGATGAGAGGAAACTTGGAGACCGATGAGCTCGCTCGAGGACCCCTTGATCCTTCATTTTGTCGATGATAGCAGTCATCTCTGCTGAATAAGGAACTAACATGCCCTTTTTTATGTTCCTTGGTTGGATCATAGGAGGCCTTTGACGAAAAGGTATGCGATACCCTGACATCATCTTGAGAATGACATTTGGAGCTCCAAATTGTTCCCACTGAGTTAAATAATTTGCTAGACGGCCCGCTTTGAATTGCATCATGTCAGTATTTTCGACGTTTGACGTCTCTGCTATTGTTGGGCGGAGATGGTGCTCGTTTCTGCCCAGCTTTGGACTGATTCCGGTGCTCGGGGTAATTTCTAGAAGAACCCCGTCCTCGAAAAAGGCTCCAATTATTCGGTGCGACCGAATAAGAACTATGTCCATGAGAGTATGAGTTATAACCACCCTGCGGGGGTGGTGCATTTTGACAACAGCCTTGCACATGGCTTGATCCATGTTGACAACCCTGCGAGGGTCTTTTTCGGGTTGCGTACTCCTGCGAGGAGACGCTAGTTTTGTGTGTCTCTACCTGCGAGGTAGAGTTGAAAGTCTTCTTTAGAGGCCAAAAACATTTTCGTACTCCTCCCGCTTTTTCCAAAGCGGCTGTGAATTTATCTGCGTTGAACAAGTTTGTGTATGTAGGAGGAATCTTCCTGAGGGTAAATTTCACTAATGGCTCCTTCACCTGTTTAATTACACAGTCCCGGCGCATTTGCAATATCTCGGCGCGATGGCCACAAACAAGCTGTAACAAATCTGCGGAGGTTGTTTGAAAATCACCGCAATTTATAAGTTCCATTAACTTGTTATTAATGACCTCATAATCTGGGGTTAACTCTTTAGACCACTGGGCGAAATCAAGTAATACCTTCTGAAGAGACTCCTTCTGTTTTAAAATACACATAGTTAAGGCAGCAGCCTCCCTCTCTCAGAGAGGAGGCCTCTGTCCCAGCAGTGGGATCATTATAGGCTGATGATGATGATGATGAAGGCAGCAAAGGCTTTATCAGCGTATATCAAATGGCGAGGAGACTGGAAAGCTGCAACTTCTTCATTTATCTCAATATCCGTAAAACCCGGTTTGTGATTATACGCCTTTTGAGTTTCGGAATATCTGATCTCATTCCAATTACTAGTATCCCAATGTTGAAGATCACATAGCAGTTTTAAATGGAGTTCTGAACTCGTGGGCATAGAAGGTTCTTTTAATTTTGTTTGAATATTAAAAATAACTTCATTAGGCGTGTCGTTAACTGACGCGTTTTCACATAATTCTTCGTAAAGATTACGACTAACACCAGAATTAATAGACATGGAATCATTACAATAGTGATCACTAGTTTGGACTTGACGCTCATTATCACGAATGTACAAAGATTTGCGAAGATCACGTACCTCCTTTGATAATTTTCGATATTCCTGTCTTGAATGCCTTCGTTTTTTCCCCCTCTTCTTTTTTTCGTGATGAGTCCTTCGACTCTTTGAGGGGCTGGATGAAGACGAAGATGAAGAACTGCTCTGAGAACTATTATTGCTTGAACTTGAGCTTCTAGACCTTATTTTACGCTGCACACCAGACGGTCCTGGTTCAGTCAGTTCATTTTGCACATAACTATTACTATTATATCCATTCTAAAACAGCAAAGAGGCTTTAGTATGTACTTCGATATCGAAGGTAGGTATGTGAATACTGTTATTGCACACTTATGCAAAAACTTATAATGTTCGTCCTTAAAAACCAACGAAATCATTTAAAACTTAATACGAACGGAAAACTCCGTTAATAAAAATATGCGGCTGTACATACTGAGTACAGAAACAATTATCTTGCATAAAATTCACAGTTCAAAAAGTGGATACCCACGTAATTGTGGACTCAAAGATTTTAAGCAAGGAATCACTTTGTTTTAAATTAATATGAAATTACTCACGTGTCGTTTTTGTGGGTATTTTTACCAGTCGGTTTCTTATTTTCGCACTAATAATGCTACACCGCACGTAAAACACCGAATATATAATTTTTTGCCGAAATTGTACTTCTAAATACACTCGTAGTTAATAATTATAATAATTTTAAATAAATTACAGTATTGTGGTAACGTTATTGTTAACACAACCGTCCTCGGCGGGAAACAAGACGCCAATGAAGTAAAAAGATGGCGGCTCACTAAGTGCGCCCCCACTCTGCCAGGTGGTGGTGGGGTTAGAAAGAGAAGGATACAAGATAGAAAGAGACGGATATAGGTGGCGGGAAACGTAGTGCCTATCTCAAATTAAATAAGCTTCGAATAACGGTCAAGTCAAATTAATACGTAAATAATAACTGCTGGTCAAAGCCTTTTGGATTTGGATTACGAGTGGTTGCATTTGCCCAGTTCATCCTGATGTTTTAATCGAGATTCTTTGACTTTGATCTCGAAATAAGTTCTATGTTACGAAGTGTTCTTTTTGGTTTACTAAGGGGTACCATACTAATTGGGATTGCAGACTTGTATACGTATTAGGTCTGTGTATTGTTGTACTTATATACAGCTTGACATAAAAATGTAGAAAACCGGAAGTCGCCACTGTCTTCGCGCTACCAGCACTTTGAATGATTTTTGTTTTTTTTTTTCACTTATTACGTTAGTTTTATGGCACAATAATAAATCTAACAAACCTGCGGTCTTTGTTTACATCAAATATCAAAGATTTTAAAACGCTGTTAGAAATAAAAATTTTAGTTCCGTTTCAATCCGTTCTGGCCAAGCTGTAACTTATCTAGATCGGTCTGCAATACGGAACAACATATTTCGTTGCAAAATTCATAGGCACCAGTGTGCTTAGTGCGAGTTTTTTTACGTTGACGCGATAGTAACGTTTAACCGCGTTTGGCGCTCTCATTGGTTGAGAGTTCTCACGATCTTGCAGCGGGCCAATAGGAGCGCCAAACGCGGTTAAACGTTACCTACTATCGCGTCAACGAAAAAAAACTCGCACTAAGCACACAGAATATTGTTCATAGTTTCTACAGACGCCAGCACATCAAGCTACCTTCCTCTCTTCAACCTTATTTCAGTAGTGGTCGTACTCTATGAAAGTTTGACAAATTCGGGTAGGTTGACCTGCTGGCATCTGTACATAGATTCAAGTGTTATTCCACTATTGCGTTATTTAAATAAAACAACCGTATAAAATTCAATAAAACTTAACAATAATAATTTATTAACACAACTCTCGAGTATTACAACAACAAGATTTATTGACGGATGAAGTATGGCAACACATCGAGCGGCGCGGGGTAGTCCCTCAGCCACACGGGGCCGATAACGACGTTGCCGGTGTTGCCATCCTGCCACGTGCCGCGGGGGAGGTACACGTCGCGGGAGACGGCGCCAGGCTTCACCACCGGCGCAGCTAGGATGTTCTCACCGAGAAGGAATTCTGGAAAAATGGAAATACCATAAATAAATGGAAGTCTCATCATGATCAAGTCAGCCGTAGGACCTCTACAGCAGAACATAGGCCTCCGCCTAGATTTTCAATAGGAACGGTTGCAAGCGGCTTGCATCCAGCTCAGTCCTGTGATCTTCATCAGATCTTTTTTCCACCGCTTCCGTTGGTAATCTGGCTATTCGATTATTTCTGTTCTATCTGTTTTTGTGTTTCATTTGTGTTTCATTTTCGGTTGACCGATGCAGGCTAAAACCGATGCGACACCATATTTAATCAATTTCACAAAATGTTTACCAACAGCGTCCAAATTCCTAAGACCTATACAGCGTTTTTTATGATTCTGTATAGGTCTCTGGGTGTATGATAGCCTTTATAAAATCTAAAAAATCTTTCATCCTACCATCGGCAATAGCGAAGGCGTCCTGGTCGTAAGGGTCGAGCCACCAGATGGGAGGGTTGACGGGCTCGCCTTGGTCCACCGATTTGCGCATGGCATCCACGATCTCATCGGCATATTCAGCATGCAGGTTGGTGTATTTACGGGAGATCTCAACGGTCTGGATGAAAAAAAAAAACGGTTAAAACGTACAAAATTCCTACTTTATATATACGCTCATTTTGCAAACTTTTCTTCTATGAGGGTAGATGGACTAATAGGCACCAACTAGAAGCAGCTTTGAAGAATATAGAAATGCCTTTCTTGTTATTCTAACTGTTGCCTGTATTTTTCCTTACCTTTATGGTACATTATACTGTACTCGTATACACCTATCTTTATATATTGAAACACTAACCTCATCATCATGGTCCCAAGGCACGAAGGAGTACTGCAGTGTAGGCATGAACACGTTAGCTTGGAGCCACCTGATGAACAGCTCCTTGCTAGGCTTCTCATTGTAGCCGTTGCCTCCGATCATGTCAGGCAGCACCAGGGTGTAGCCGTTGAGGTTCATGGACAGGAGAGTGGTAATTAAAGTCTCCAGGCCGTTGTTGTAGTCCCAAAGAGTGTCTTTGTCCACCATACGGATGAATACCGGCAAGTCTTGGGTCCTGGAAAAGTGTGAATGATCGGATGCGTTAGAATAACAAAAAAGGGATTCTCACACATTTTTTTTAATCTACCTTTTAACGGCACTTTCATTGATATCAAGGCGTATAAGTACATTCTTTCTTTGTGGTTTACTATATTTTGTTTTTGTTAACTTTTTAAGCTGGCACCAGAAATATTTGTTTTGCCTTAAAACAATAAAAGTGCGACAATCGTACCACGTACATATGTACATTATCGCTCTGTATTCATGATCTCAAAGCACAACATGAGAACAAATAAGCGGGCATTGCATCACCGTGGTATGCCCTCAGCAATTTGTTTAATTAATTGTTACTTCGGAATTATCAAAATACGTGGAAAAAGTGATAAAAAGATAATTATATCGTTATACCTCATTCCGGATCTGACTTCTATAGCGGGTCCGAACTTGGCAACAGTGCGCACGTAAGCTTCCACGATGTGGCCGGGGTGCAAGTTAATGTCTAGGCCTTTCTGTACTGGAATCTGTTAAAAAAAAAGGTTATTGATATAATTTGTGGAAAAGGACTGACGACCGTGGTAGGCAAGAACGGGATGAGTGAAGCCGAATCGATATTCGGTTTCCATCTGCCCACCCTGCATTCCACCTGCCAATTTTGGCCTTGGACAGGTGGACGAAGCAGAAGAAAGGTAATTAAATAAGTAGAATTCTAGTAACTAATAAATGAATAAAGCTCTTTTGGGTATTAAATAGTCCTTACCTATTTTTATAGAATGCTTGACAAATAATATGCTGTTCAACAGCAACCTTATTGGGTTAGCAATTAAAATTAAAAGTGGAAATAAGACATGACGTACCTATTTGACTAGTATGATTACTATTTTTTGACAATAAGGACATACCAAGAAGCATAATCATAAACATAATTTACCTGAGGAGACCAGCTGGACTCTCCAGCATCAAACTTGACGGTGTCAATGTCGTAAGTATCGATGAGATTTTGGAGTCTTTCGGAGAACCAGTTGGCCGCGTCAGGGTTGGTGAAGTCGATGTAGCCAGGCACGGAGCCGTTGTTGTTCCACCAGCTTGAGTCGGGACTGCCCTGCTCGTTGAGGACCAGGTAACTGGAGAAAGAAGTGAGGAGGTGATAAAAAATATGAAGACAGCCGGAGTTCTTTTAATAGAAGTTATTTTTAACAACCTTAACAGAAATTTTGACTGACTGTTAATTAATTTTTCACCGTCCATCCATCGTTTGTTTTGTCTTAGTATAGAATAAGACTTGCTACCCCAAAAGATAGAAGCAAGAAAGAGAAAAAACAGTTTTGCTACTCACCCTTTTCCTAAAGCCTCGGAGTACCAGGGCTCACAGTCCTTATTGATGAAGGGATGGACCCAAATGGCGACTCTGAAGCCAAGACCCTTGATGTCTTGAACAAGCTGTTTGAAATCAGGGAGTTTTCTCACATCCACGAAGAGCGAACCGTAGCAGACTTCCCAAAGATCGTCGATTTCAAACTGAGCGTTAGGGAAACCACTGTCCTTGATCTCATTGGCGAAAGCCCAGAGGTTTTCCTGGTCAATTTCTCTCGAGTAACGCGCCCAGGTGGACCAGATAGGGTACTGGATCATTCTGTAGTCGGGGATGCCAGAAGGCTTGCCGAGGTAGGTCTCAACAGCATGCTGATGAGCAACTTTAGGATTGTCAAAGAACCAGAGTTCGTATTTCAGGATGTTTTCATTGCGTTGGGTGCTGTAAGGGTCGGTGACTTCAGCGATCAGACAGAGATGGTTGTCCAATACATTGTGGTAGTCGATAAAGAGAGGTACTTCGGGAGCCACGTAGAGGTACATGCCATCGGAGTTGAGCCAGTAGCGCTCGCCCACAGCCGCGTTATCTTCTTCTTTGGATATGGCGGAGTACTTCTTGAGTTTGGAGTTCTGGATAGGCCAGTACTGTTCTTTCTGCTCGGGACCCGCGAACCATTGGCTGGAACCTGGTAAAGAAACCAAGTTATGTAACTAACACAGGATATATTCCAAGTCCTTTTCTATCCATCCTGCGCAACCTTTTGCACCTTCCAGGATTTAAACAAGCCCTGCAACATAGCCGTGCTAAACTGGTCGAAACAAACAACGTCTCATAATTTAAACTTTGACATAGCTACTTGGGTGTACCTACTTAGCAAAATTTTATTTTATACTTTTCGTGTTGAACTAGTTTTAAACTAACAACTCACATCAATGAGATAACAAACATTGACAGGTGCTTCGCTTTTGAGCACTTTCATCAACTCTGATAAGCTTACGATAGCTGATTCTATGATATATTTTTAAGATAAACACAGAAGTATCTACCTAGTAGCTCGATAAAGATATCGATATTCAAGTGCATCGAAAAAAATATCTTGGAGAGCGCAAAAAACGGTCTTGCGTAATAGGTTATGCTCACGCATGAATGTGTTTTTGAAACATCAGTATTTAAAATTTCTCAACATAATAACAAAAAGGGCCTAAATATTCAGCAAAGAGGATCATATCACACCATAACTTTATCGTTTCACCTCCGTCAATAGCATTGCAAAGTTGAGGCTTACCAAAATCAATGCAGTCTTGGAAGACCACATCGCTGGGGCCAGTCCAAGAGATGCTGACCTTGAAGCCACCTCTAACCCTCTCCCCGGAAGCGTCCAAGTTGAATTTCACCCTGCTATCCTGAGAGGCTGCAGTGCGGCCGATGTGACCCAAGTAACGGGGGCCGGTTGCTGTTGGCATACAAAGTTCAATTAAATATTTTGCAAGGCTGAAATTCGAAGATACTGTAAAATCGGTTTTTTATAAGAGCTTGCTTCTAAATGAATAAACTGGCTTCTGAATGATGATAATTATGTAAGTACAGACGCCAGTAGGTCAACCTACCCGAATCTGTCAGATTTTACCATTCAAACATTAATCTTCTACTCTTGTGATAAGATTGAAATTCTATTAAAGAAATCTGACAGATTGTGGTAGCTTGATGTGCTGGCGTCTGTACATACATATAGCGATAAAATGATTTCTCTGTTATTAAAATTAGTATCCAGACGAGAACACCGAAATGAAGAGCTTTTTTGGAGCAACATTTACAAGTCATGGTAGGGGAAAAAAACAAGGTAGGTATAGCAAAAAGTTACGAATGCCACAATTTAATGCTCTGCAAAGAACAAAGTTGTAGATGCAAATTGAATTACAAATCCGTTATCTATAGAAAAAAAACTTTAAATATAGCCAAAAAAAAAAATGCGTAACATAACTCACGTTCTTCGTTGGTGAGGAAGAAGCTTCCATCATCATTCTTGTGTGCGTGGAGCTTGCGTGCTTGTGGGGTGCTGGGCACGGCGCATAACGCCACCGTCACTCCTGAAAACGAAAACGTTCATTATTTAAATGTAAAATATAATACCTTGATAAATCGATTCCTTGAGCCGAAAAACCCCTAATCTGTAACTTTCATGAAAATCTTTGGAGCCGTTTCCGAGATCCTGATTATATATAAATATATATACAAGAATTGCTCGTTTAAAGATTGAGCCGAAAAACCCCTAATCTGTAACTTTCATGAAAATCTTTGGAGCCGTTTCCGAGATCCTGATTATATATAAATATATATACAAGAATTGCTCGTTTAATGATATTAGATAGATACGTTTTACAAAACAGGCTGAATTAAAAATTCGAGACAGTCACCTAAGAGACCGCACTTTGATGCTTAATCCTAGTGGTTTGGCTGTGAAAAAGTTATTTGTTTTGCTTTTAAAATACCTTTTCACCTCACCCGCTCGGAAAGATTCTATTTCTCATTCAAAATCTGAGCGCAAAACTCCATTTTGTGCTCTAGAGCACAAAGTGTTGTTTAAAATTCGAACACGTCTTGTATTCAATTGTTTTCTACTTTTCTACACTGGCAGGCGAGCCGCCCCCACTACATTCCCTCGCTGTGTGAGGTGAAAAGTTGTGTGTTGCACGCGGCAGCAAAGTTTTTCTGCGTCTCGTACCTTTGAAAACTTCGCATCGCTCAGGATTCTATATTTGAACCGCTCGTTTCTCTCGCGGTTCAATCTTAGAATCCTTCGCTCGCTCAGTTTTCAATTCAAGTACTCGCGCCAAAAATCAACTTTGCAGCCTTGCATAACAAATAACTATTTCTCCACACAAGTTATTTCTCCTGTGTCGTGGCACAAACAGAAACACACAAACATACACCCAAACCCGAAACAACTACTTGCTGACATACAATAGTTATTTGCTAAGCAAGGCTGCAAAGTTGATTTTTGGCGCGAGTACTTGAATTGAAAACTGAGCAAGGGAAGGATTCTAAGATTGAACCGCGAGAGAAACGAGCGGTTCAAATATCTATTATAGGAATCCTGAGCGATGCGAAGTTTTCAAAGGTACGAGACGCAGAAAAACTTTGCTGCCGAGTGCAACACACAACTTTTCACCTCACACAGCGAGGAAATGCAGTGGGGCCGGCTCGCCTGGCAGTGTAGAAAACAATTGAATACAAGACGTGTTCGAATTTTGAACAACACTGTGCTCTAGAGCACAAAATGGAGTTTTGCGCTCAGATTTTGAATGAGAAATAGAATCTTTCCGAGCGTGTGAGGTGAAAAATATTTGTTCCGTGCGGGGATGGAACCCGCAAAACGCTGCACAGCAGTGGATCGCTCAGCTACTGCGCTAACCGTGCCGTGCCTAGAACTGGCAGAATTGGTAACATCCCGAGCAAAAAAAACTGTTTGGCGCTAGACTCCTACCAGATAATGCTCATGGTCGTTAGCTAAGCGGCCCTAGTCAAACCTACCACTGCCAGTGGGAGCGCTCAATCGTCAGTCGATAGGTATCATGGAGCTTGGTACCATCTTCTACAATAGTTCTCCCGAGTATCGTACAATACTTAAGTAACAGTAAGTAGACTACAGACATCTAGTACCTAGTAGAACATACCTAAGTTGCAGTGGGAAAATTATGGTCTGATTATTGGAGACTTTGTTTTTGGCGTGGTTAATGGGTAGGTAAATGAGTCCTCCCACCCAGGGTAGGGCAGGAGGGACTGTCAGACTTGTACTGACAAACCACAAAAAGGGCTATTGAAGGACATCTCGTCATCGGACACAGTATTCGTGAGTTCCGCAGGTTGTGGCCCCGTCATTATGCTGACACTTTTTGAGGCACGCGTGGAACACAACGCGCCGCCGCCGTCGACCCGGGCATGGTCGATGGTCGGACAGCGAGTCGCCCATTACTCGCCGTCCGCATGCCCGAAGGCGAATTATAGAGACTTAGCAACAAAAAAGAAACCAACCTGCCAATAGGAGTATCACCTTCATGTTGTTCAGTGGTACTGACGATAATATCTCTAAGTGCAATATATTTATTTGTATCTAAGCGCATATTATCTGTTCAGATCTAGAAACTTGTCAGATAAACGTTAAGATCAAATCCCCTGTACCTATGGTTTCCACGACATGATTTTTGCTTTTTTGTGATATAGGGTGTTGTTAAATGATTTTGCTATTTTTATGAGCAGTAGGTCGAGCTGTTACCCAACCCGCACTGGACCCACGTGTTGGATTATGGCCCACTCCCTCTCACAGATAGGCCTGTATCCCAACAGTGGGAACATTTATAGGTTGATAATGAATTTTTCGAGCGAATGGCACTTCATGGGCTGCAGCTGAAGGTAGTAAGTAATTCCTTGTGGTGTACAAAACAATTTAAAATCCACGGTGATCCTTCAGCCCAACAGCCCAACAGCCCAACTTGTGATCAACAGCCCTTTACGTTCCTGGGTCACGGTTTTCTGATGAGACAGTCGCGCGACCCTAAGTTAATCGGCTTTAGGTTCCGAAATGAATTCTATTTTTAAGTTTTTTTTTTGTTGTTTTTGCTCAACCTGTATTTGTTTTTTTGTTTTCTTCAAACTGATATTGATTTTGTTTAGACGCAAGTCATACCTACCACTCATCACAACATGATATCTCCGATGTGTGACAAGTATCTAGATACTCGTTTAAGGAAACAACTCAAGGATCTTGTTTGTAGGTGATATTTATGTAATACATTTTCATTTATAAGTATGTATTCAAGGTTCCGATAGACATTTTGGTTGAATCCAAAGTTAACTTTCTCTTTAATTTCGTCTATAGATAAATATTCGCTCTCCTGGCTGCAGATCTTACATTCTTATGACATCCACAGAAAAGTCTGGTTACTACGAACTAAAAACCACTTGTAATAAAATGATATATTCCCTTTATGTCGAGTCCCGTTACGTCGAGTCTGGAAGTCTATTGTTCTCCAAAGTATTGATATTTTACGCTTTCTATTACCTTTATGTCGAGTTTGGTGAACAAGTACAGTCAGGAATGTAAATTAAAAGCCAATGGCACAAAAACATAATAATATTATTAATACAAGTATTAATATTATTATGTTATTTTTTTATACTGTTATTTATATACTGTTAAAATTATCATACGAAGACACCGAAGCCTTGATATAGCACCCACACAAACATACATACACACACATACACACACACACACGCTCACATACCCACACACACTCACCTTTAAATGTAACATTTGTGTTAACTCTAGGTACGAATTCTTTATTCTATTGTCGCCCTTCTTATTTTAAGACTACTTTTTAATTATTTTTTCTTTCGTATTGTTATATTATGTCACAACATTGTCAAACTATTATGTACCTAACTGAAAAAATTTGCACTCCAGCAGAGCCACAAGATACAAGCTGACGCTTACTTTGTGGCTCACCAAAAATTGTCACATTGTAAGTTTACTTTTTGATAAATAAAATTTATTATTATTATTATTAGTATAGGTGAAGATTACCTAAAAAAGGAAGCTCAACGGAGCCCCGCTCCGCGGGGCTCCTATTTCTGCGTGCATGGTATAAAGTAACCTAACACGAAGGGGATGGCGGGGTCTTTCAGACCCCGCCATCCCCTTCGAACCTAACCTGTCCGTGTCGGGGTGCCCACAAGTCCCGAGCTCGCTTCGCTCGCTCTTGGATCCCAAGTTCTCCTAATAACAATTCCAATCTTTAATAATTCTAAATTATGTGCATGTATTCATTTCACTGGACGTGACTGTACTTCTAAAATATGATATAATTAAACTCGACAAAAAGGTAATAGAAGCGTGGTAAATAAACTCGGCGTAAAGGGAATAGAAACGGGACAGAAAACTAAACTCGACATAGGGGTAATAGAAGCGAGACAAGGTTTTCGGCTCGACGTAACGGGACTCGACATAAAGGGAATCAACCAATAAAATCAATACAGCGTGTCTATTTTCAGACAAAATATACGTAGGTATGTTCATTCATTCGCATCTATGCCATCTGAATTTGAATGTAAGTTAACCATGTTGAGCTCCTTGAGTTATGAGTCGAGCTTCACGATAACTGACAAATGCTTGCACTGACTGGACAGGTCCACTCAAATTTGTATGGCTCTTTCTTCAAAAGACCATCTCGGACACAACCTGCGGCCCCTGCGGGGTTCTCGCATGACTTAACCAATTTAATGTCTGGACTTTAAAAGAGACGATGACCTCTGAGTTTGTTTCGGATGTTTCTTCTCAGACATAGTAGTCAGGTACGAAACACCGGCCTCATCTAGCTAAAAAAAAATGCTTTGACTTGTAAAAGTGTTTGTGAAAACCTATTTGCAAAATAAATATCATTTATCTTTATCATTAAACCTAAAGCCGCTGATTTGCAAATGCTAAGGATAGCTGCTGCTGGATGAGTTGTTCAGGTGTACACACGGCTACACATCAAATAGCTATACAAATCCAGTTTGTCTTGGACTCGGTTGATCTGATCTTTTCGCACATTGAACGGTCATCATAAACTAGTTTTGCATAGTTTGATGTGTGGCCGTGTGTACCCATAAACACAGACTACTAGACCACTACCTTTCTGTAGACAGTCATCAGGAAATAGAAGACGATTATTGATGTTAGAACTATGGCGTAGTACTAATATATATTCTATGACTATGGTTACAACAAACATAAGTTAATTTCGACGGGTTTGACGCAGATTGTGCACTTCGCAAATTGTGCACTTGACGCAAAATGTGCACTTCGCAAATTGTGCAATTCGCAAATTGTGCACTTCTCAAAATAGTAATTCGCAAAATGTGCACTTCGCAAATTGTGCACTTCTCAAATTGAGCACTCCTCAAAATGAATGTGAATGTTATTATAATGGTTCAAAGTAAAAACCGATTACCTACTTACAATTTATTTTTAATATTTTGCTCGATTTTAGCACTGTAAAACTGCAAAATAATAAAAAAAATGTAATTAGGCGGTTTTTATTTTGAACCATTATGATAATTTTCAGATTAATTTTGAGGAGTGCTCAATTTGAGAAGTGCACAATTTGCGAAGTGTACATTTTGTGAATTACTATTTTGAAAAGTGCACAATTTGCGAATTGCACAATTTGCGAAGTGCACATTTTGCGTCCTGTGCACAATTTGCGAAGTGCACAATCTGCGTCAAACCCATTTCGACTAGCCCTGTGCGGGTAGGCAGACAATATGTCATGTTCAATTTTTTTTTTATTATTATTATTATTTTTTTTTATATTTTAGTATGTCGTTGGAACGCACCATTTCATTGCCAAGTTCATGCCAGTATCTCTAAAACCCCTTCTACACGGTCAGACCTGACCGCCTGACAGAGGTGAACTTGGTCGTGTCAACAGTATCCGTACCCCACCGTCTGGAACGCTGTCGGCTGACGGTCGGGTCCCACCGCGGACGCAGCCTGTCGGGACGGCTGCGCTCCCGACTGACTCCGCCCATATTTGGTCGCACACCGGACCAAGGTCACCTCTGTCAGGCGGTCAGGTCTGACCGTGTAGAAGGGGTTTAAGTAGTCTGTGGTTCATGCGCAACTGCGCAACGAGCCGCCGTACAGTACCCCTAGCACGAATATTTGTAGGTTTCGTGTCGCCACCGTATCGTGCCGTCGATACAATAACGGAATACAACGAAAGTCGGAGGCACGAAGCACTTCCGAATTCGTACCGAGGGCGCGATACGAAAACGTTGGTGACGTCATACTAACGTAAATAGGGACGGGAAAAATAGAACGAATGATCGTACTCTTGAATGAATGTTTCGTCCAGAAACTGGATTTTTGATAGAAAATAAGTGATTTTTGGGCATTTAAAATTTTAATATTGTTCAATTTATGACGCAATACAAAGGAACTGCAGAAACAGTTAATATTCAGTTAGATAAATGGCGTAATAATTAAACTAATTACTAAAACGTTGTGTTTGATTTGACTGCGTTCCTAAACGAACGTCTGTCATGCTGGCACAAATAAAAAGCCATGAAAAAAGTTTATTTTGAAAAAAAAACCTGTGTCAAACCTAATGTCTATACTTATTGTCAAATCTTTCCGCTGTCAAGAGGTTTCAAAACAATGTTCAATGATTTGTTATTTTTCTGTTGATTTGTTATATTTCTGTAAGCTATTCCAGTAAACTGCGATAACTAAACGGAAGTATTCATAATGGAGTAAATAAGTAATTGACACCTTGATCAAGAAGGTCTGATAACCGGTTGAACAGAAGGATCCCCCACGATGTTCAATGATAAGACGAGGCTCTCGTTCTTCCTCTCGTTTGGAGATTCGGTGAAGAGCTTGAATGGGGAAGGCAAGTGTCAAAGTGAAAATGACAGTTTGGTCCCCAAAGAACTGTAAAATCAAAGGAATTTTCTGAAAAAAAAAACATTTATTGATGTAAAATGACTAGATGTTGTGTAATAAGCTGTAAAAATGATGGAATACACTTTTCAAAATAATATCTACTTTTCTTTTGGAGGTTATGTACCAGTATTGCATCGCTCGAAAATCGAAGAATTATCACCTGGAACGAGTTTTGTAATAGTTGTGGTGTTAAGAAATTAAATATATTGTGATATTTCTCGAATCTAAATAGAAAAAAAGGTTAAAATTACTGACTTAAAACATTATGATATTTTATCAAAATAGAAAGTCAAAAGCAGCATTATATTCTTGATAAAGGAGAGGACAGGTAAAACATACCTAAACTCAAAAATTGAAACCTCAACTACAAGTAATTGTGGATTTATTACGGTAAAATCAAATGTATAACCACTCAATTAAATCACTTTTTTTCTCTTGTAGATGCGCCGCGGCGTCTTAATTCTTCTTTTAGTATATAGTACTTGCATGGACGAATAATTTTCCATATTTGTTTTGTATTTATACTCAATTTTTATAACAAATAATCTTGTTTGTTTTTTTGTACAAGGTAGACGTGGGGACCAACTATCGCAGCGCCATCTACGATTAGCTTTGAGTTGCCATCCCCATTAGAAGACAGTACTTTTCGATAAGGCTTGCATTATGAAGAAATTCCTATCTTTGTGGTTCTAACTTGCAATACATTGAACTGTGTTTTATAACAAAATGTTTATTTGTATTTTTGAATGTAAATGTTTTAAATCCTTATTATACAATACGAATGTGAGTTTGTTTTTGTGCTTTTACGTTGTACTGCTGGACCGATATTAAATAGCACAGAGAAGTGGGGCCTGGAGACGATCGTAGGATAAGGAGCATATTTTGTTATAACATTTAATGTAAAATGTAATGTAAAAATAAAGAAAAGCTTTATGAATATTCTGTGTTCGATGATTTTATTTATTTTATTAATCATGACAATAATATCACTCAATGAATCAAGCAATGATTGAGGGCCATCATAATACGGTTGCTAAAAGATCTATGTAATCCTGTTATGCTTCCCGCACTCGGTGCACTTATTTTTTGTCAATGGGGAAGGCAAGTGTCAAAGTGAAAATGACAGTTTGGTCCCCAAAGAACTGTAAAATCAAAGGAATTTTCAGAAAAAAAAACATTTATTGATGTAAAATGACTAGATGTTGTGTAATAAGCTGTAAAAATGATGGAATACACTTTTCAAAATAATATCTACTTTTCTTTTGGAGGTTATGTACCAGTATTGCATCGCTCGAAAATCGAAGAATTATCACCTGGAACGAGTTTTGTAATAGTTGTGGTGTTAAGAAATTAAATATATTGTGATATTTCTCGAATCTAAATAGAAAAAAAGGTTAAAATTACTGACTTAAAACATTATGATATTTTATCAAAATAGAAAGTCAAAAGCAGCATTATATTCTTGATAAAGGAGAGGACAGGTAAAACATACCTAAACTCAAAAATTGAAACCTCAACTACAAGTAATTGTGGATTTATTACGGTAAAATCAAATGTATAACCACTCAATTAAATCACTTTTTTTCTCTTGTAGATGCGCCGCGGCGTCTTAATTCTTCTTTTAGTATATAGTACTTGCATGGACGAATAATTTTCCATATTTGTTTTGTATTTATACTCAATTTTTATAACAAATAATCTTGTTTGTTTTTTTGTACAAGGTAGACGTGGGGACCAACTATCGCAGCGCCATCTACGATTAGCTTTGAGTTGCCATCCCCATTATGGCAGCATAAATAGAAAGGTAACATATTATTATAATGAATATTGGAACACACATTCATTTTCTAACAAAATATATCAACACAATCACTTAAATTATAATTTTATCGCTAAAATAAAATACGACGAATGTTTTCTCACTGTCAAATTTGAAGTGAATAAATATTCGTAAAACTCGAAAGCCAGCCTTCGACACTTACGAAACTATCCGTCATTTTATGTCTTTGTGCTACCTATTTTCATACAGACGGCTCAAATAACGTTTACGTTTACGTACGAAGACGATACGAAACGTACATGTATTTGTTCGTGCTCTGAAAATTAGTTCAATTTACGCTCACCAGAGGCGCTGTTCAAGTTCCCATACAAAATGCTTTCGGAGACGATACGAATACTTTGTCGAAAGTGATTCGTGCTAGGGGTACAGCTGTCTGTCAGTTTGAGTTTGACATTAGAAAACAAAGGCGAGCTTTGAAGATGGCAGATCCAAGAATTCGTCAAATAAAAATAAAGACGGGCGTTGTGAAACGTATAGCCAAGGAGAAAGTTGTGTACGAGAAGGAAGCAGAACAGCAGAAGAATAGAATACAGAGGATCAAAGACGAGGGTCAGGACGAGCATAATATTCGAAAGCAAGAAGAAGTTTTGCAGGAGTCGCTGATGATGGTCCCAGATTGTCAAAGACGGTGAGTTTAGCACTAATATTACTGTTTAAACCTGGATCTCCTCATAAATCGGTGTTCCGAAGACTTACTTGGCGTAGTTGCATCACATTTTTTATGTAAAACACACAGGTGTCCATGGAGGTTATAATCCGTTGCGCGACATCTGTTCTTTGTGTGGCGTCCTTACTCATTGAAGCGTGATGATTCATGTTTATGATCTTTTGTTACATGCATCACTAGACACTACCCACACCTTTGTTTTTTTCTGTTACCTTTATGAAGTCTAATATTTTATTGAAGGTTTGTTGTGTATTATCCGCACGGCTGAAACACGTTTATTCATATTTTCATATTTATGTTTATAAATGTGTACTACCAAATTTAATTTTGTAATTTCACCTGTATTTTTAGGTGTGTTTACAAACATTTAAATTGATCAGTAGGTCACCCTAAGCCATTGCAATTATCATCTAAGTACACTCATAATAGCTATTTGTATGTTTGTTTCTAAATTAATGTTCTCACACATTTTGATGATTCACTTTGTGGACTTATCAGGAATATACAGAATTTTCAGCAAGTCCATGACTAGATTAGATAGCCAAAAAATTGAATCACCATACATTATCACCAGAAATGTAACTTTTTTGTTTTCTTGTTACAGATTGGTGAAAGCATTTAATGATCTCAAAAGTACTCTAGAAACTGAACAGGATCTAAAAGAACACGCAGACTACATCGCTGCAGAACAAGTACTTAAAGAAGCTGAGATTCAGCTCCCTGAAACAACTGTGGCATTATAATTTATAACATTATTTTTCGACTAGTTTTATAGTAACAACAATCATGTCTTATAATCCTAATTTTTATAATAATGTTTGCAAAAATAATTCTACATTCCAAAGTTCGCCTAGATATTTGGTACCATCGGTGCCACCTCCTCGGCTTCCCCCAAATTTTATGCCAGCACAGCCCCCACCATATTATGTACCACCTCCACCAGCTTATGAGCCACAGCCTTCCCAAGTCTGTAATCCGCAGACAGCCCATCATTTTGTGCCACCCCCACCACAACCTCCGACATTCTTCATTCCTTCCGCTACCCCTGCAGCTATAAGAGAAAAGGCAGATCAAGATTTTCTATCAAACTTTGAGAATAAAGTACCTGTGAAAGGTCACAAGCAGTTAAATGGTAAACGCCTTTCAATATCAGGAGTCCGAGAAGAAATATATAAAATGCTTATAGTTTTGACTGAATTATATGATGAAGAGAAGCATCTAACGGACAATATAAGCACATTAACTGACGAAGAATGGAATACTCACATGACAAAGGTTGAAAAAAATAAAGCTGTCATAGCTAAGATATTGTCCGTTGTCAGTGGTCCATGCATGGACATGCAACGGAAGCTTCTAGCGAAAAGGTCAGCAAAGAGGTTACGTTTAAAAAGACTTCGCTTGGAGAAGAAAAGAGAGAAAGAGGAGAGAATTAAAGAGTTGAAGGAGAGATCCAGGAAAATTGATGAGAACTTGCAGAAAATTAAAGATGATATTAATAAAGCAAAACAGGTAAATATAGTTTAATACAATCTTTTATGGGAAGGCTTGCCTTGTCTATGATGGTATCATTTTTATTAAGATCTCAATATCTTAATATCAAGTATGATCAACAGTTAGCCCTTTTTGAGCTCTACTGTGTTAAAATGGCATTATAAGATAGGCAAGCAGACATTTTTATACAAACTTTTACCAACTGAACCTATATATTCCAGGAAGCTGAAGAAAAACTCCAAGCTGATGTGGTTCTGAAAGAAGTTCTCCGCAAGAAAAGTGATGCAAAGAAATGTCTGACCAAGCTAGATGCAGTGATGAAATTACGCAAAGCTAGACAGAACTCTGCTGCAGGCCGAGGGGAGCAAGTTTCAGAAACAGAAGCTACTGCTTTTGACTCTCATATTGGTAAGCATGAAACCAGACATGTATTCTTTTCACAAGCTAAACCTTAGGTGAACATGGGTATCTTTAGTGACTAGGGTGTGGGGGGTGTGTTAATAAACATGTGAACTCACACATTATCACCCAGACCTAGAACAACTACCTGGAGGCCCTACAAATATTTTTCTCATGGGAATCGAAACCATGACATGCCACGCAGCAGTCAATCGCTTAGTCACTGCTCCAACCATATCGACAAAAACTTCTTTAGATTCTTAAAAGTAACACTAACATAAAACAGGAGAACGCGACACTTGTCGCGCTCTCTTCTGCATAGGCGGCGGTTCGCGCCGCTACAGGGAGACCCGAGACAGGAGACCGCGACACTTGTCATTGCCTAATGTTAAGAAGTGTCGCAGTCTCCTGTCGCGGTCTCGCGCGCGAATCGCCACCTTTACGGTTGCTACAGAAAAAGTGATGAGAGTTTATAGTAGTTTCATTGAAATTATTCATTCATATCTCTATCTTACTTTTCAGAAAAACTGAAATCTCTGTGGGCACGCAAACTAATTCTGTATGAGAAGGAGGAAGCCGAGCTCCGTGCTCAACTGAACGAGGACTCACAGCTGAACTCAGTGCGAGCTCGGAAGGAGCAACACGTAGCTTCCAACTTAGCGGAGTGGCGCGAGACGCTGTTCGGTGGACCACTGCCGCAAGTCAACTTTGGAGGCGATGTCGCGAGATTTGTTGCAGTCAGGTACATTATAAGCTCAATATTTACTCAGAACTCTTGTCGGCACGGTTTTTTTAGCGTGTAATATCAACAAATGAGTTCGCTCTTTCCCACCCAGGGCAGAGCAGGAGGGACTGTCAGACTTGTACTAAAATCTACGGTGTCCTTCAGTAACCCTTTACGTTCAGGGGTCACTGTAGCTTGTTAGTCCTGCGACTCCGGCACGCTTTGACCCTCTAAGGCCCCCGTTATAGTGCTCACACACAGATTCTTGACCCGCGCGTGGAACAGGACGCGCCGCCGTCGACCCGGGCCATGGTCCGTGGTCGGACAGCGAGTCGCCCATTACTTACCGTCCGCATGCTCGCTTGTCGGCACAGTTGTAGTGGCAGTACCCTGTACGTAAATTGCTGCGTTGTGTCGTGGACGCATTGAATAAATTATCGCTTCTAGATAGTCCAGACTTAAAAAAAATTGTATTCCACTCTCGACACAGGTGTGACACAGGATAGAAATCCTGGTTTGGTGTGTTTTATTAACAAAAGAAAGACTTCTTAGGTGTAACTAGCTGTGATGATCTTGTCTCAAAGCTCTAGTGTCTCAGGATGACTTTAATTTCCGATTCGAAGCGGGAGATGCGTCTTAAAAAAGTTTGTCTAATATAGCCTTTTCGCTCACGCACAATGGTCCACATGAAGGACTAAGTGCGGAAACCAAAACCCCTAACATAGAACATAGCCTTTTCTCAACTATGTTTTTACGAGACGAGATAGCAGCTGACGTGCTTCAAGATTGACCAGAGGTTGCCTCATAGAAGGACCCTGGTATGTACTCTCCACATCACCAGCCAGTTATACAACTATGTTGGGGTCAGCTTTTAGTCTTATTCGTTTACACGGAGTCTGCCTATCTGACCTCCATAACCCAGTTGGTAATCTTACTAATTTTATAAATGTGAAAGTTTGTTTGGATAGAACAACGACGATATAATGCTAGACTACGCATGCACGATCTAAGGAACAAAAATTATTCTGCCAACTCGCTGAGATACTACGTAAGCGAGGGGGACGGGGTACTGCGTTGTGATTGGCTAACTCAAGGTCTGTTCTGTCTCAACGTATGTTTACGGCTCGCAGGATTGGTCGAAATGAGACGAATATAAGACTTTTTTGCCTAATGTGTTGGCAGACATCGGTCGCCTGTTATTAGGAGTCTAGTATTATATCGTCGTTGGGATAGAAGATGGATGTTTGTTAGGCTGAGACTCCACCAAAGCTGTGCAAGTCGAGACGTGTTTTGAACAACCAATAGAATTGCGTTGCGGAGTGGAGCTGTGTCAATAACGCAATTCTATTGGTTGTTCAAAACACGTCTCGACTCCGCACAGCTCGACACAGCTTTGGTGGAGTCTCGGCGTTACTCTTTCACGCAAAAGCCACTGTACGGCCTCATCGCCGTACATTTTTCTTGCTTACTCGTCAACCTACTTTCGGCCAACGATGCGCCTCATAATGTCGCATAATAAAATAACATGACGGACGAATTCCAATGTAGTCAACTAATAACTCGGTAGCTATCCACAACTAAGAGAAATAATCGCCTTCCACTATTGTAATTTACTTATTACTTAAATATACGGAACTTGTGTAATTTCAACGGACTTGGATGAAATTTTGTACTCAGATAGTTTAAATAACCTGGATGAACACATGGGATAGTTTTTATCCCTTTGACTGGCCTGTTGGTCTAGTGGTTAGTGACCCTGACTGCTATGCCGGAGGTCGTGGGTTCGATTCCCACCCAGGACAAATGTTTGTGTGATGAGCACGATCATTTGTTCTGTGTCTGGGTGTAATTTATCTATAATATGTATGTATTTAGAAATATATAAGTATGTTTATCAGTTGTCTAGTACCCATAACACAAGCTCTGCTTAGCTTGGGACTAGATGGCGTTGTGTGATAGTTGTGGAATATTATTTATTATTATTTATTATCCCTATTTTATGCCCCAGTGGGATCATTTTCGTGTTGTAGCGGGCGAAGCTCCGGCAACAGCTAATTAGTTAATATAATAACAGCTTGGTGAAACTGGTATGTCTAGTAAACAGTCAAGACTAATAAGTTTTAAAAACTTTGTTCTTTCTAGATCACAGTGGGATCGCTACATCAGCAGTGAAGGAACGGCGCTCCCCGTAGGATGGGTCCCTCCAGCTCCAAGAACTGATGAATGAATGTGCTTTTTTAAAAACCAGTATTTGGAATATATACGTAATCTAATATTTATTTGCATTTTGTGTATGTGGCATTCATTGCAATGCTGTTTTTTATAATAATAAAGTATGCATTTACGATGAATTTTGCATTTTATTTCGTTTCTGAAACCAACAAAAATAGGGAATATACAAACATGATGGTATCATCTTTTATGATAAAATATGTTCGTATTTTTCTCCTAAACTGCTTGAGTCAGGTACAATTTTATTTAAAAAAAAAACTAGCTTTTCAACCGCTCATACACCTCCCCTCCTCCCTCTATGGAGGATTAGGCCCAGCGCACACCGGTGGAGGCGCGGCGGAGCGCATTTGAAGACAACAATTTAATATAAACCTTAACTGCCTTAGCATACGGTCGCAAATAAATAAATCGCATGCGGCGTTCGGAGCGCCTCCAAGCTACCACAAGAGCATGCGCTTGAGCGCGCCATGATGCTCTGCGCCCCTCTGCTCCGCGCGCGGCTGGCTCGGTCAAATGCCTCGAGAGTTTTAACTAGTTCGGTCGTGTGTCGAGCGAGATTATGGACGATGAAGAAATAGTTATTTGTTATGCAAGGCTGCAAAGTTGATTTTTGGCGCGAATACTTGAATTGAAAACTGAGCGAGCGAAGGATTCTAAGATTGAACCGCGAGAGAAACGAGCGGTTCAAATATAGAATCCTGAGCAATGCGAAGTTTTCAAAGGTACGAGACGCAGAAAAACTTTGCTGCCGAGTGCAACACACAACTTTGTGGGGGCGGACCGCCTGTCGGTGTAGAAAATAATTGAATACAAGACGTGTTCGAATTTGAACAACACTTTGTGCTCTAGAGCACAAAATGGAGTTTTGCGCTCAGATTTTGAATGAGAAATAGAATCTCTCCGAGCGCAGCGTGTCAGGTGAAATAGTAGATTTTACAACCAGTGCACAAAACAAACCATTTTTATCCGAGACTTTTAGCAGCCCGAGCCGAAGGCGAGGGCTGATAGTAATGTCGAGGATAAAAATGGTTTTGTGCACGAGTTATAAACTGCTTTTCACTTCGATTGCGAGGAAATAAAACAGTAGTTTAACATAACATTTCTATAATTAAAATTCAAAGTAAAATTAAAACAGTTTTGAATACTGAAGGAAACTGTTTTTCCCGGCATATTAACGGTATTAAAAAATTAAATATTAATTATATTAATAAATGCACGAAAAAAGAACAAGAGCTGTTTCCCGCCGCTTTATTTTTTTTTAAATCTCACTACATTGATATTAGGCTGCAGACCTATACAGCCTACTATTAATTTTGTAATAATAATTTTCTTAAATCAACTAACCTACCGTACTTGAATTAATATTCAATATCTATTATATCTTAAAAACACATAAGGCAAATAAATTAAAGTAAATATTATTATATAATAACAAATTCTATCTATGAACTTCTTATTGCATTTGGCTGTATGGCTCATTTTCTTTGCCTTAATACAATACATTTATGAGTAGATACGTTAATGCCCTTGTGCACAAAATTCGATTTTGTGCAGCCTATACCCTGCACAAAGAAGCACTTTCAGAGCAAGAGAAGTGAAAAGTTAATTAACTTAGTGCAAACATGTTTGTTGTATGGAGTAACTGCGCCGCGCGCCGCGCCGCGCTGGGAGTAGCTGCGCCGCGCTCGAATGCTCTCAACGCCCGCCGCTCGATGCGCGCGAATCCGCCCGCGCGCATCAAGGAAATGCGCTCCGCCGCACCTCTACCGGTGTGCGCTGGGCCTTAAGCCGCTAATGGTAAGTGGCGCTAATATCGATATCCAAAAAACTTAGGATTTCAATAAAACACAAAAATCGGCATACTCAAGTCTTTTACTCGTCACAATTTCCACTTTTATGGATTACTTAATAAGAAATTATATGTAAAACACACGGACACACAGTCCATCCACTATACACTAATATTATGGATATTGTGTAACTATCAAATTAGTAATTAACTAATTATTTCTATGCCCAGTACTTATGTCTTTAGTGCCCACATTATAGTTGTGACGGAGAAATATATGCCCCTATAGGATCCCGGCGTTGGATTTCTAACGTTTGGAATAGCGTTGGAAGTTAATTATTCAACAATTTGATATCATGGCATTATAAAATTTCTCTCGTCGAACACTGAAGCCGCTTTTACTTTTACATTTTTTCAAGAGATTAGTGCGGCTGTGTGGAGTGTGGACCCCTTTCAAAGACATATTTACTATGAATAGTTTGTAACTATGTATCCGTGAAAACGGGACGGCTTACTAAATTTAAATAAAGTCATCATCTGAAAGTCTGAAACATTTAGAGTGTCCCCTAAAACGCTTATGTTCTGGCTCGGGTGAGCGCATGTCTCAAAGTAACAAATAGTAAGAGCTATGCTAGAGGCGCGGGCGCATGTATCGGGTTATTTAAAGAAATAAAGGCGGTATACCTACGCGATTTTTAGCCGACACCCTTAGTTTACAAAAAAAGTAAAGACCGTGACGACCTAATTGTGAACAAACTTGTTCAAGACTTAAAAACTAATTTACGAAAATAATGTAATAAAAATGAATGAATAGTACAATAATAAAATATATCTAAATTATATACAGTTTTAGACATAAGCGTCCCGTTTCGTCTACAACATTACTGAGGTAAATGCGGTATTGAATCGCGAAGTGACAACATTATAATAGTAGTTTCGTGTGGTTTAAAGGACTACGTCTTAAAGAGTAGTTCAAATGTGTGAAAGAGACAGAGCTATACAAGTCGTCTAGCGCCATCTCGTTCACACAGTGGAACTACACACATCAAAAGTGTCTAGGGATCAAGCATTTTTATGCGGATTTCTTGAGATTGAGATGTGGCTTTGTAATAAATTTATGATTTTATAAATTTATATGGATCCTTTTTGGTGCATTTCATAATTTGAATCAGGAACTGTAAATCAAATTCGAGTAAAAGATGAAAATCAGCTGTCAATATTTTCCCTATAAAAACATACAACGCATTGAAGACATTATTAGTGCTACTGTTTCCCTACTACTGATTAAAACTAACGTTATTATGGAGCGGCGACGTGATTTAAGCAGGGAAGAAATGCTCAGAGCCGTGGGAATGATAGAAGCTGGTTCCCGGCAACGTACTGTGGCTTTAGCTCTGAATACAAGTCAGAGTGTTATCAGTCGACTTTGGACACGTTACCGAAGCACTGGTACCGTGGCTGAGCGCCATGGAGGACGGTATCGCTGCACCACACCGAGACAAGACCGATACATTCAAATCTTAACTCGAAGAGCTCCAACAATAACCGCCATGATGTTAGCCGTGAGGCTTCATCACTCTTCAGGGAACTTAATTAGCGACCAAACAGTCAGAAACCGCTTGCATGAAGTGAACCTTCATTCCCGAAGACCGCTACGGGTACCACCTATAGCAATGCACAATCGTAGGATTCGATATCAATGGGCTCTTGAACACAGAAATTGGGCAGAAGAACAATGGCGTTTCGTGTGCTTTTCTGATGAGTCTCGTTTTGGTATGAGACCGGATACAAGACGTATACGACACTGGAGAACCCCTGGACGCCAACAGCGATTAAAATCCTGCCAGGAAGTCCATCCTTATAGTGGTGGAACCATCATGGTATGGGCGGGTATTTGGATCGGCGGAAGAACTGAGTTGATTTGGATCAGAGGCAACCTCAACGCTCAAATTTATGCTGAGACGATTGTATCAGACGTCATCGTTCCTCTACAAGTGCAAATCGGTCCCTTATTTCAGTTAATGCATGATAATGCACGACCGCACACCGCAAGAGTTGTAAGACAGACTCTCGCCGCAGCTAACATCAATGTCCTGCCCTGGCCTGCTCAGTCGCCAGACTTGAACCCGATTGAGCATGCATGGGATATGCTACAGAGAAGAGCTCTGCCGAATATGGAGGGTATCCAGTCGCAAGAAGACCTTTTTTTGTTGTTGCAACGAACATGGGCGGCCATTCCACAGCGTGATTTGGATGAACTCATTTTGAGTATGCCAAACCGATGTTCTTGTGTTGTTAGTGTTCGCGGTAGAAACACGGATTATTAATTGTTTAAGTTACCCAATAAAATTTTAAAGAAAACTGTTATTTCAGTCTTTTTTTCGAACTTTAATGTTAGTGGTTCAAATGTCAAAAATCCCTTTATTAGGAAAATGGCAAATTTCTTTATGAATGCAAAGGTGACTTGGTTTATCGTTACTGTGACAAACGATAACACTTTATTTGATGAATCCTTAAAGAACATTTTAATTAATATCAATCAGGAGAAAAGTTATTGCAAAAATATATGTTGATCCCTAGACACTTTTGATGTGTGTACACTGGCTTTAAGACGTCTTGGTTAGCCACCAGTTTACAAGGCATTACCAAAACCGAGTCGAACCTAGACCAAACTGCAACCGTTGTATTTTATCACCAAGAAAGTCAACTTTATAAACCCTCTGTTATATTTTTAGATGATAATTTTTATTGCACTTTGGAACCCGTCAATTTATAATTTTTTTTATAATTTTGCACTTTCCTTACCTTTTATGATCGCTATGTCAATTACACAATTCCGTACACTTTTATGCGATAAACCATTTTATTTTACTATAAATACTAAACTCGCCTAAGTATTGTTTTACTAATAGTTAAGAGCTTGACCAAGTGGATAAGACAACTGGCATTCAGAAAACATTTTAAACCAGTTTTTTATTCTCTTGGTTAGTTAGCTAATAAAGCATTTAATTTACATCATCCCAAATGTACCCCTATTAAAGTCGGGGTTCCTCGAAAACCTTCAGAATCAATTGTCTTGAGGAATATACATTTTTTTTATTACAATTATTACACCAAGTTTCATTTACCACAGATAAGGGGGCCTATCATGAACTCTTAAAGCGAGAGTAGTTCCGCTGTGGAAACGAGATGGCGCTATACGACTTGTATAGCTGTCTCTTTCCTACAGTGGAACAACATGTCATGGTAGGCCACAAGTAATTTAAAAATAAAATCACACGTCAGTTTTCAAGAGGAAGTTAATGAGTTTCACCATTTTGTGTCCGACTTCATTTAATCACGCTAGTATACCCTAAAGGGTATTTCAGAAGTGTTTACCACTGCCTTCGTCAGTTGTGTCTCAATTCACGATAATAACCCGAAAATATTGTAGACTAAAGTAGAAAAAATAACTAAGTACCTTTATACAACTGCCGCCGTATTACAACGTCTTAAAACCAGGTTTGTTCCAGTGAGTGAATGAGATGGCGCTAGACGACTTCTATAGCTCTGTCACTTTCACTCGCCGGAACAAACCTGGTTTTAAGACGTTGTAATACGGCCGCAGATCACATTGAATTATGTTTATTGTACAAGGAATTTCTGGCGAGTGGCCAAAATGGGAACTATTACTAACCCAAAACCACCCAACTTTTACTTTCCTTCAAGAGCCATGTTAGAACATTTTAAAAGAATAATCCAAATAAAAAAGATCATTCTTTTGTGATTTTACCGAAATGATTTCATTATATGGTCCTGAATTATTATAAGCGTAAACCCTTAGTCGCACAGAAAGCGAGCGCATTCGGTTTCTCGAACAACGCTTCTTAGAAAGGTGTTACCATGCACTTGCACATGACTGTTGAATAGTGGCACAGTTAATTAATCTTTGAGTGATTATAATAAATGTTTATTTCCCCATAATACAGTTTATTGTGAGTGTTACAACTGTTCTACCCCATCTAATTATAGCCAGCCTGGCAATATTATAGTCGGCGAAGACATTTCATACTGTGTTAGACATTGACAATTCAAGCCACATAAGTCAGGCTAAGTGGGAGACAGAACTTCTTCCTTTTCAGCCCCTTATCATTCTCATAGGCTAGCCAGTTCTTCCTTTCCTTGTTTACTGCCAGAGCCCAGCGTAGTTCCCTATAAGCGGAGCGGGTAGCGGTCCGCCCGCTGTGAAGATCCGCGTACCGCTGTCATCATAGCAGTGGGTGTATATCGCGGGTACATGCTTCACTTGGTTGTAGCCGTCTGCTTCTTCGTCGGGAAACTGAAAATGAATGAGGGGTTCAGTTTCCTAGAAACTAAAAATGATAATCGTCTTAATTGCTACGACATAGTGATGCAATTCGACTGGCTTACGTCATCGTGGTGAGCCTGTTTTGTTGTTTATGTGCCCATAGATAACCGTATGTTTTAAAATGGCAGCGCCTTTATGTCGTCGTTATAAGGATGATTATCACTTGTAGTTGATCAGTGACACAAATCGGTCAAATTGCATCGCATCGCGTCATGAATAAACTCGTTTATTATTGTATTGTAAAGTTGTGCAGAAAGGTGAATAGATTGTTTTTAAAACTGATTTTCAACAGTACTTATTAAAACGATAACAGGTGGCTTACCATGACGTCTTAAAGAGAGTTGTTCCAGTGAGTGAACGAGATGGCGCTAGATGACTTGTATAGCTGTCTCTTTCCCACAGTGGAACTACTCTCGTTTTAAGACGTGATAGCATGCCTCCTGAGTTTCGTTGATAGACGCACATGACAGCTTTAGCACTGACTTCGCGTTCACAAGTCAGTTTCAAATCGTATTCTTTAATTTCATAGACAACGACGATATAATATAAAAATTTTACCTTCGAATAAAATTTGTATTATGTTTCCTAAGACGTCCGAAGTCCATTATGAGAGAGTACACCGTTTCGTTCCGCGAACAGCCGCTAGATGTCGTCACTTTCCGCCTCGTAATCGCGCCACTAGCGACCCCAAACGTCAAACCTGTGAACTACCTTCAAAAACCGCATACAAGCCGCCATGATGAAGTTTTAGATCATTGTTCGGCTCATAATGATGCAAAGGTAGGTATGCACCAGGAAGACCTTACCTGGACTTCGGACGTCTTAGGAAACATAATACAAATTTTATTCGAAGGTAAAATTTTTATATTATGTGTTCCGTTTGACGTCCGAAGTCCATTATGAGAGACGTGTTTGTTATCTCCTGGTGGATTGTATGAATGAAAAGCAACAATGTGAATTATAATTTTGATAATATTCATATAAACAGGTTTTATATGAAACAAATTCTAGCTATCAAATTGTTGGCAGTATATAGAATTATTAAATAAAAACATAAGGATACTTGCAATCTGTGCAATATCTTTAATAGTAATTTGAATCATGTCATGAAAACATTGGTTGGTTAATCAATTGGGGACTTGAAATAAAGATAACGAAAGCACCGAGGACATTTCGTTACTTGATCTGATTTCTTTATGATAACATTTTCTGAAAATTGATTTATGCCTCCAGTTTACTTTAGATAAAATATCATTTAAAGGATATTTTTCTAATCAATTTAATGATGAGACAGCCGATCTAAACTACCTGGAGGGGCCTGTATTTCAACACCAGATAGAATATACGTTTTATGCAACCACCGATTATAGTTGGAGTTGCTGCTCTAACAGGAACTCTAATAGTTTTTATGAACAAATTTATTAATGAGCCCCGCCTGTCCATTGATAGATTTTTAACCGTGCGGAGCCAAAATAATAAAATAGTCGCCGTTCGCTTTGACACTTCATTATAAACTATTAATGCAAGGGGTATTATCCTGTAAACAAGTTATCAATACCCTGGCGTACCATGTGGGTACCTTAGGCAAAGGCTTGGCAATTGAAATTGCTTTCAAAATGTGATTTACAGTGTGACTAGAAGAAATTCTAAGGATGGCGTCTCATTTTGAGGCGCATTATGGCAGCACGGTCGATGTCTCGCTGCAACATGCTGACCACGACCACTCTGTCAAGAGTGAACCGACGAAGAAGAAGAAATTTTAATATTTGAAGTAGTTTCACAAATAGATGCAATAACGGACTCATGCACGAGAATGGTTCTGTAAGCTAACTTTTGATCTAGATCTATATAGATATGCTAGATATTTTGCAATATCTGCTGGATTTGGCGTACGAAAATGTACATTAATTTTGCTACACCACAAAGACCACTTACCCCAAATAGGCGTGTAAGTTTAAGGGTCAAAGTTCGCCAGCAAGATAAAAGATCTTTCTCTTGTGGAGACCCATTTCTAGTCATGGCGTCCCAGCCGAAATGAGCCAGGCTTCCAATTTCAGATCGTTGACATGAGCTTGTGGTAAGCCGGTCACCGTGGCTATCAAGGTCTTTAGGTCTCTGATCTTCTTGGGCCGTGGCATGGTTCGACTCCTCAGGTCTGGTTACCAAAAACGGTTCATTCCACTTGGGTGCTACTATAATGTACCGCCCTAATACTGAGTTTAAGTGGTACAGAACTCGTGGAAGCAGCGCCGGTGGTGGGAACACCCATGCTAGGTCGTATTGCCAGTATCTGCTAAACGCGTCGTGATAGCAGGCGTTGGAGTCTGAGGAATCTAGAGAAACGTTAGTTGTCACCACGTGTGTGGTTTGGGATGCCAACAAATCTATGTCCGGTTTTCCCCAAGTCTGAAATATTTTCGAAGTTGCTGCCACCCGTAGGTGCCACTCGCTGCCGACGCGATTTCGCGACAGGTGGTCGGCTTCGATGTTGTACACCCCTGGTAGGTGGTGCGGGATCAGTACAACACCAAGGTCGTCCTTCAGAATCAGCAATTCCGTGTCAACTCCATCAATCGGCGCGATCTTGTGCCGCCTTTCTTGTACGAGAATGTACGAGACCACTGTTTTGTTGTCGGTCTGGAGAGTTATGCTGGAGTCTCGGAGGGCTCTGGATTTCTGGGATAACAGAGCAATCACATCATACATCTCCTTGAGATTGCAATGCCATTTTTTCTGGTGGGCACCTTGTATCTTGTTGTTGTTGACTAGTGCACCCTATGAAACGTCGGAAGCGTCCGTGATGACAAAGTGTGTATAGCACATTTGTGTGAATCGCTGTCTTTTGACTTACATTTTCCATCCCCCACTCTAATTCCTTGCGAATGTCTTGTGTCAATTGTACTGCTCCGAGAGGATTTTGACGCAGTACTTTTATGTGACACTGCAGCGCACGGCAATGCATCCTTCCCCGGTGGGTGATGAAGGACACAAGGTTGAGAAGCCCTAAGAGGCGTTGCGCCTGCTTCAGGGTCCAACTGCCCGCTGCGAGTCTGGTCGAGAGGTTCTGTTGAATTTTTTTTTTTTTTTTTTTTTTTTTTTTTTCTCACCTTGTCTGGTGGCAGGGACTTGCGGTTTGTTTGTGTGTCCCAATCGATACCGAGATATTCGATCGACCTCGTTGGTCTGTTGATCGAATTCTCGTAATTTACACACCAGCCCAGACTCGACAGGAAGCGTACAGCTATGTTTAGATGCGTGCTGAGTACTTCCTTGTTCTGATGGACTAGTAATAATAATAATATTCCACAACTATCACACAACGCCATCTAGTCCCAAGCTAAGCAGAGCTTGTGTTATGGATACTAGACAACTGATAACTAGTAAATAAACGTCGAGAAAAACGCCAAAGCGCAGACCTTTCTTGCGAAGGTATTCTGCCGTCCAGTTTGTTATAGTCGCAAGCATTCTGGGAGCGGCAGCCAAGCCAAATGGTAGACATGTCATCTGCAGAAGTTGACCCCCGTAACTGGTACGCAAGAAGCGTCTGTGTTCTGTGCGTACTATGAGGTGATTATAGGCCTGGCTGAGGTCTAACTTCACCATCCAATCACCTTGTTGAAGAAACGAAGGCATTTGTTGATGGTGGAAAAGATGGAAATGTTTTGGCTCGATGCACAAATTTAGTGCATTTAAGTTGAAAATTACTCAATTTTTGCCATTGCTCCATTGCTCTTTGTAATTATAAAAAGAGGGCAAATGAAATATGTGGTCAAAGGAGCAGGCTCTAACACTCGTTCTTGAACCATTTTCCGAATTCCTAATGTCATTTCTTCCGAAACAAGGGTTTGAAATTTTGGCAGGTTGCCTAAAGGTACAATTAAGGGCGGTGCCTGATTGAAGGGGATACGAGCTCCCGATATCATTTTTACAATAGTCTTTGTAGGGTTGAAACTATTCCAAATTTCTATGTTGTGCTGAAGACAGCCGCCCCAAAAATTGGGTCGCCTCCTGATGTTATCTTTTCTCCCCTCTCCCCTCTTTTTTTAAAAAAAAAAAAATCGTCAATTTGTTTGTCTTTTTTAATATTAGGTACGCTTCGATTTGTTTTGTCGCGAACGAAGTGTTCTCTTGAAAAGAGGTCAAAGGATCTAAGATATCGGGCGACTTGGTCCCGCACTATTAATTTGTTTTTCTAATTTATCTACAGAATCTACACCCCCAATTTTTAGTAGGTAGTTGGATAAATTTTTAGGATTGAATATTATTCGATCGAGGGTGGAATTTTTTTCTATGTTCGCGTATGTATTTGCTTTTTACGTTTTTTAATAACGATCGGCGGCGTGTCTCTATAACTTCAGCTCGTATACCGCCATTTGAAGAATGTCATGTGATATCGTTCTATGAATCAGCACCAAACAATTCTTCGAGTTTATTAAAGAGGGTAGTTGTTTTATACACCCCCAATCTTGTGTCAGTTGTACTGCTCCGGGAGGAATTTGACGCAGTACTTTTATGTGACACTGCAGCGCACGGCAATGCATCCTTCCCCGGTGGGTGATGAAGGACACAAGGTTGAGAAGCCCTAAGAGGCATTGCGCCTGCTTTAGGGTCCAACTGCCCGCTGCGAGTAAGATAATTGAGCGTTGGAACTAGCAGACCAATCAACAAGGTTTTGTAATGCCGAGTTCACATCCTCATTTTGCGCTAAAAATGCATTTGGGTAGCTGTCGATGTTGAGGGTAGCGCGGCGCCAAAATAATTTGCGTGGCGGGTAGGTTTTGTGCTAATGGAGCACTATTTGCCATGATGCAATTCGATAAAACATTATTGACATGACTCACCAATTGTTGGGATAGTAGATCAAACCTGCGATCCAGTTCGGAGTCTAGCGAAAAAGGGCGCCCGCGTGACCGTGGGGGCTGTTTGCGCGGTGCTGAACAACCCCCCTCGCTCTCCGATGACACCGTGTCACTTCCTTTTGATGACGATGAAGAACTCGAACTCCGCGTCCTTTTCCTCGAAGTTTCCTCTGGCACGATAGTTTCACCGTCCATTTTGTTTTAAAAATAAACTCAACTCACGAGACGGAACGTTAATTTTAAATTTTATTAAAATCTAAAACACTAATATAATGAACTTTTTACTTTAATCTTAAAAGTTCTAAAACTAAAAAATATCGTTAATTCGAAACGATTTAACAATCTAGCGGAGCTGCGCACAGTTCGAAAAACGACGCAACAATGATCTAAAACTTCATCATGGCGGCTTGTATGCGGTTTTTGAAGGTAGTTCACAGGTTTGACGTTTGGGGTCGCTAGTGGCGCGATTACGAGGCGGAAAGTGACGACATCTAGCGGCTGTTCGCGGAACGAAACGGTGTACTCTCTCATAATGGACTTCGGACGTCAAACGGAACACATAATACTAGACTCCTAATAATAGGCGACCGATGTCTGCCAACACATTAGACAAAAAAGTCTTATATCCGTCTCATTTCGACCAATCCTGTGAGCCGTAAACATACGTTGAGACAGAACAGACCTTGAGTTAGCCAATCACAACGCAGTACCCCGTCCCCCTCGCTTACGTAGTACCTCAGCGAGTTGGCAGAATAATTTTTGTTCCTTAGATCGTGCATGCGGAGTCTAGTATTATATCGTCGTTGTTCATAGACTAGCGAACAGCGTTACTGACTTCTATACACAGTTCGTTTCTTTGAGTCCTTTTATAAAGAAGCATGTTGCCAGTACAGACAGGTAGGTGCGCGTCGGCACTGATCGGTGCAGATAAAACCTGTGTAAAGAAACCGGAACATCTGCCTAGAGTATGACTTCCAATCCAACGGACCTTGATTTTTTACTTCTCAAGAAAGGTGATGTTAACATGAGTTTATTTTCCCTGCACCGACCTGTACAGTCCCGAGCGATAACATGTATATACTAAACAAAATTCAAACGCAATTTATTCGTGAAATACTGGTTTCCACTTTGATAGTATGGCTTCAAAAATAGAAGACTAACGAAAAGGCAAAAGTTTAATCAATATAGTAGCAGGACATCGCTTTTGAATACTGCTTAGTTTATACATATTATTGCTCGTGACTGTACATATCAGTACCTGTCTGTACCGACAACCTGCTACTTTATAGGACCTTTAGTATAAACAATTTCTATCAAAAACATAATAGATAGTAGAAACAGAAGAACCTTGTTGAACTCACCACATAGCCTCTGGAAGCCTTGAGTGTGACAGTTTTAGTCGAATGAATATTACTCTCTAAGTATTTGCCGGCGCGCAGGTCGTAGAACATCAGTAGACCTGCGGATAGAAAAAAACACGTGAACAAATTATATCGTGAATTACGAGGAATGCGGCCTTTTTGGACCTCCATCAAAAAAGGCCGCTTGAGCAGAATCATAATAAGAACTGCGATAAAATAATTATTTATATTATATTGTTTATATACTACAATAGAATATTTTTATTTTAGAAATTTTATTGAAAACCATAATTATTATGATTTTGACAAAGTGGCTTTTTGTAGACCCCCAGTAATTACTTCTATTTCTTTTAAATTGATAATTGCCTATTTATCTTTTTGGGCAAAAAAAGTTCTAAAAATTTAAATTGAATAATATTTTATTGACATTGCAACGGAGTGCAAATTTAAAAAGGTTGGAGTCTTAAAACTAACCACTATATTCCCAAACTACTTCAACGCCTGAAACCCAGAATCAACAGTGGCAACCACCAGAAAAGTGCCGAGACAATGAAGCTCGACGTGTCCCGGAGAATGAATTTAACTGTCTTTGATCCATTCTTAATATACATACAGAGTGATTTGTAATTGGGTGCATTTCTTGAAAATAGGCTTTACTAGACCTTATTCGCAATAATTTTGACTCCGACAAAATGGGGTCCAAATTGACTGGTTTGGAGTTGTCTTTTAAAAATTTTCGATATAAATCCACCTTTCGTAGGAATGCAAATGCTAAATTGGTCAATGGAATATGAAACATGTTCGACCATATCCGATACCGCGTCAGAAAGTGTCCCTTTAGAATTATCAATCACAATCAAATCAAAATATTTTATTTTACGGCCACAGAAAAATATAAAATTGGCACGGTTGGTCGTTTCCAGATATATAAATTCCTGAATTGTGATTTCAATAATACTGTAAACTTGTCCTCACCCAGTCCAGTCCCGATGGTGAGCATGTTTCCTCTGAAGCTAGCGGAGCGGATCCCGCAGCCGTTGTACCGGGAGGTGATCTTCTTCACTGACTGCAGCGTGCGACAGTCCAGCAGCAGAGTGTACGACTTGCAGCCGATCGCGTACACACCGCTCTCCTGGAGGAACATATGGTCGCACATATTAGCACCATAGACTTGAAGGATGGACTGAGCAATAGCTGTCTAACATTGAGAGGGAAAAACAATTATTTGCCAAGTAATAAGCAGTGCGTTGTTGTCGGGGAGAGAAGATTAACGAATCTTCGCTTCGCCGATGACATAGTCTTGTTCTCCTCTTCTGCTTTGGAGCTCGGGCAGATGCTGGAACAGCTGAACGCTGCAAGCCGCGAGGTCGGACTGGAAATGAACATGTCAAAGACCAAACTTATGACCAACAGCACAAAAGGCCATCTTTACGTCGAGGGTGTTAGGGTAGACTACGTCGATGAATACGTATATTTGGGCCAAATAGTCTCATTCCAGGCGAGACAAGATAAGGAAATTCTACGTCGGACTGAAAACGCCTGGAAGAGCTTTTGGTCCATGAAAGACCTGATGAAGGGAGAAATCCCTTTATCGCTAAAGCGGAAACTCATGGACGTTTGCATCCTCCCCATCCTCACGTATGGTTCACAGACTTGGTCTTTGACCAACCTTCAGAAGTCCACACTCGCGGTTTGCCAGCGAAGCATGGAACGCAGTATTTTGGGAGTCAAACTTTCGGACCGCATAAGAAACACGGTACTGCGTTCCTTGACGCAAATTGCCGATGTGGGAGAAAAAGCTGCCAAGCTGAAATGGGACTGGGCTGGCCACGTATGTCGTATGCCAATCAATCGCTGGGCAAAACAGACATCCGATTGGGTGCCAGAAGGGAGAACTCGACGTCGTGGCAGGCCCAAAAGAAGATGGCGAGATGACTTGGACCGTTTCATGAAGGACTGGACTACGGTTGCAGAAACCCGTGAGAAGTGGAAAGAGTGGAGGGAGGCCTTTGCCCAGCAGTGGGACACTATGGGCTGATTGTATTGTAATAAGCAGTGGTGGCCCGGTGGTATCAATTCCGACTTAGGGTTGAACCATATCTGGCAGCACGGAATCGCCTTTTTCTAAGCGACAGAAAGAGAAAGGGCGACGGAAAAAGGCGATTCCTTGCTGCCAGATGTGGTGTAACCCTTACGAGTTGTAGGTCGTGGGTTTGAACTCAGCCAGGCGCATTACTTTGTGTAATTTATTTAATGACCACTGCTCTCGAAACGGTGAAGGAATACATCGTGAGGAAACCGGCATGTCCTAGAACCAAAAATTCGAAGACATGTGACATCTACCAACCCGCACTGCGCCCGCGTGGTGGAGTATGGCCCACTTCCTTTCCCAGAGAGGAGGCCTGTGTCCCGGCAGTGGGAACATTATAGGCTGATGATGATGATGATGATGATGAGAAGAGTAGATATTATTTTGAAAAGTGTATTCGATTGTTTAGTTATGGTATAATCATAGAATTTCATTAATAAACTCAACTAACGGCCTGTCTCGGCTTCGCAAGGCTGGATATTTGTTTATTATATAGCTTTTCCTTAGTTATAATTCAATTTTTGTACTCAAGGGAGTCACAGCAGCTACCCATTATTTCTTGATAGTGTGAATTGTCGGAAATTTGTATGTTCCATCATTTTTACAGCTTATTACACAACATCTAGTCATTTTACATCAATAAATCGTTTTTTTTTTCAGAAAATTCCTTTGATTTGACAGTTCTTTTGGGACCAAACTGTCACTTGTCACTTTGACACTTGCCTTCCCCATTTGAACCTTAATAACGCTTTCCCTTATACCTCGATTTTCGACATGTCCGTTTATACGTAGGGACCGTCGATTTCTATGATCTAAGTATTTTAGTAGTAGTTCCGGGTCTGGGAGTTTGTGTATGTACGTTGAAAAGTTTGTAAACGCAGCCGCGATACAAGGACAAATTCCTAGTGTGGGGCATAAAAATAGGTACACACCTGAGTAGCTAAACACACGAGGTCCTGACACGAAGGTAGCTTCCTGGAGAGCGTCTGTCGGAAAGTCTCAGCGTTGAACACGTGGATGTACCCGTTCAGGGTCAGCGCTGCGATCTCCCGCCAGCGCTGATTGAAGGTCAACGCTCTCACCTTCTGACCTGTGTACCCCGGAGCTGTTGTTAATGTTAAATATTCACAGATGTGTTAAACTGGAAATAGTGTAATGATGACGCATATCGGTAAAAAAGTTACGGTTTATGGAACATGCAAGTGATTTAATTTTTTTTTTTTTTAAATCATCCAAATGAGTCTGACAGTCCCTCCCACCCAGGGCAGGGCGGGAGGGACTGTCAGACTCGTATTGACTAAAATCCACGGTGTTCTTCAATAGCCCTTTACGTTCCGGGGTCACGGTAATGAGATAAGTCCCGCGACCAAAGTGTACCTCTGCGTAATCTTTCGGGAATTATAAATTACTAGTTGCTGGACGTGGTTTCACCTCCGTTGCTCAGCTCCTATTGGACATAGCGTCACGTTTTATAGCCTATAGCCTTCCTTTATAGATGTACTCGTACGTTGGACGTGTGTATATCATACCCGAGCGGCACTCCTTGACAGCGACGGGCGCCACATAGTGGTGCATGGTCTGCGAGGGCGGCGCGGCCGGCGCGCGCCACAGCGCCAGCTTGGAGTTAGTGTAGATGTACGTTGGACGTGTGTATATCATACCCGAGCGGCACTCCTTGACAGCGACGGGCGCCACATAGTGGTGCATGGTCTGCGAGGGCGGCGCGGCCGGCGCGCGCCACAGCGCCAGCTTGGAGTTAGTGTAGATGTACGTTGGACGTGTGTATATCATACCCGAGCGGCACTCCTTGACAGCGACGGGCGCCACATAGTGGTGCATGGTCTGCGAGGGCGGCGCGGCCGGCGCGCGCCACAGCGCCAGCTTGGAGTTAGTGTAGATGTACGTTGGACGTGTGTATATCATACCCGAGCGGCACTCCTTGACAGCGACGGGCGCCACATAGTGGTGCATGGTCTGCGAGGGCGGCGCGGCCGGCGCGCGCCACAGCGCCAGCTTGGAGTTAGTGTAGATGTACGTTGGACGTGTGTATATCATACCCGAGCGGCACTCCTTGACAGCGACGGGCGCCACATAGTGGTGCATGGTCTGCGAGGGCGGCGCGGCCGGCGCGCGCCACAGCGCCAGCTTGGAGTTAGTGTAGATGTACGTTGGACGTGTGTATATCATACCCGAGCGGCACTCCTTGACAGCGACGGGCGCCACATAGTGGTGCATGGTCTGCGAGGGCGGCGCGGCCGGCGCGCGCCACAGCGCCAGCTTGGAGTTAGTGTAGATGTACGTTGGACGTGTGTATATCATACCCGAGCGGCACTCCTTGACAGCGACGGGCGCCACATAGTGGTGCATGGTCTGCGAGGGCGGCGCGGCCGGCGCGCGCCACAGCGCCAGCTTGGAGTTAGTGTAGATGTACGTTGGACGTGTGTATATCATACCCGAGCGGCACTCCTTGACAGCGACGGGCGCCACATAGTGGTGCATGGTCTGCGAGGGCGGCGCGGCCGGCGCGCGCCACAGCGCCAGCTTGGAGTTAGTGTAGATGTACGTTGGACGTGTGTATATCATACCCGAGCGGCACTCCTTGACAGCGACGGGCGCCACATAGTGGTGCATGGTCTGCGAGGGCGGCGCGGCCGGCGCGCGCCACAGCGCCAGCTTGGAGTTAGTGTAGATGTACGTTGGACGTGTGTATATCATACCCGAGCGGCACTCCTTGACAGCGACGGGCGCCACATAGTGGTGCATGGTCTGCGAGGGCGGCGCGGCCGGCGCGCGCCACAGCGCCAGCTTGGAGTCGCGGGACCCCGTCACCACGAACTCATCGTCCAGCCAACACATGTCCAGGATCTGAACAGACACATTGGCTGAATATATTCCCTGTTTATTATTGTCCTAGGTAGAGTATTGATTATATTTTTCTGCTTAACTGGCGTCAAGTTCGTATATGCAACCTCGGATGTTATGTCCGGGCTACACGAGGCTAGTTTTTCAAGCTAGTATAGCAAGCTAGTGTCAGTAAGCTAATATAAGCAAGCTAGTACTTCTAGACTCGTGTAGACGAAACTAGTTTCATTTCTAAGCTTAGAAATGAAGTTAACTAGCTTAGAAACGAAGCTAATTTCGTCTACACGAAGCTAGAAGTACTAGCTTGCTAGCTTACTGACACTAGCTTGCTATCCTAACTTGAAAACTAGCCTCGTGTAGCCCGGACATTAGACCGCTATCCCACTAGCATTTTATAAGCGTTGGCGTCTCTCCAACCAACGACGCAGACGCGACGTCGACGTCGCGATTTTCTAGTTTAGGGTAAGCGTTCGCCTTGCTACCTCGCAACGTTAACGTCGTGTTTATTAGCTATAGTATTATGTGCGCGACGTTAACGTCGCATTCAGCGGACGTTAGCGCTTGCCACGGAACGACGAACACTCGCTGCATTGAAGAGAGGCCAACGCTTGTAAAATGCTAGTGGGATAGCGGCCTAATGTCCGGGCTACACGAGGCTAGTTTTCAAGCTAGGATAGGCCTTAATGTTTGCGGTGGCGTCGGGGGTCTAATTGTCTTCTTTCCTAAAGTTTGTCAAGGGGTTGATTTTTGTGTTATGCTCGCGATTTGTCATTGAATTTAAATATTTCGTTGAAAACTTATCTATTACTTGTCAATTTCAAGATTTTAACCAGCCGAATTTATGTGGTTAAAAATAAATACCCTGAAATTTCTAGATTCACCTAAATTCACACATAATTAGTAAAAAGCAATTACTAAAATGATGCTAGAACAAAAAAATGAGTAATATTTTATTGTAAAATAGTTCTTACCCAGTCTTTATGCGCCTCGCCAACACAGACAGGGTCTAAGGTAGGCAGACTGTATATCGCCAACTCACACGAGTTACGTGCGCCTGTGGCTAGTAAGGTTCTGCAATGGAAAACAAACGTTTGTTATGGGTAAGACGATTGGTATGGTAGTTCCTCTATTAGGCCGTGCGCTGCGTTAGGCGTGCGCACAGCGCGGGCGCCCGCGTGGCCTCGCTGTTTCATGTAATCTCATAGATCAGCGCTGCGTGCAGCGGGTCGCCCGTCGATGAGATTACATGAAAACAGCACAACACGCGGGCGCCCGCGCCGTGCGCACGCCTAACGCAGCGCACGGCCTTAATGCGTTTAGTGTCTCAATAGTGTGCACTAGTGATGTTACGAATGTTTCATTTGTGACCATCGCGAATGCGAATGTCGTTGGTAAAGGACATGGACAAAAATTGCATTCCGTGTACACGTACATAGTAAATACATTATAAAATAGAAATAATAAAATAAATCATTACGTAGGTTTTATTCTCTGAACCTGTCAGTTTTTAACCAACTTCAAAAAAAAAGTAGGTTCTCAGTTCAACCTGTATGTATGTTTGTCCGCGAATATCTCGCGTTTGGCTGAAGCGATTTTAATGTGGTTTTCAGGAAAGTGTTCATTACATTTTGGAGAAGATTTTAATATATAACACTAATGGATATCCCGTGAATTTGCCCGCGTAGATCCGTTTTTGCTTACTGGATTGTAGATTTTTAGTGACCATTGCATGTTTGTCCGTGATTATTTCGCGTTTGGCTAAACCGATTTTGTTGCGGTTTTCAGAAAAATATTTGTTACATTCTGGGGAAGGTTTTGATATATAACAATAACGGATATCTCTTGGAGTTGCCCACACAGATCCGTTTTTGTTGCTTACTAGGATTGTAGATTTTCAAAGACGCCGATTATAATTATGAAGATTTTTGTTGAATATCTAAATTAAAAAGGGTACAATAAAAAGTTTTTTGAAAAAAAAAGGGAACCGACTTTAAAACGAAAGACAAAAAAGTGTAATATAACGTTTCTTTTGGAAGTCGGTGGCTAAAGTCAATGAAATAAAAAACAAAGCTACCAACTTCCGAAAGAAAAGATATTTTACACTTTTATGTGTTATGTTTTGAAGTCGGTTACTTTTTATCTCAAAAGTTTTTTTATTAAACATTTCAAAAATTATTAATGACGTGTGGTACACAAAACGTTTGATATATGGTCGACAATTAATGTATTATATTAAGAACATTTCATTCATACGAAACTGTATTCATTGGTATTTGTTACATTTTATTAAATACTCCTGTTATAACAATATATTGTAATGCGTTTCATCCAATAAACCGAAAAAAAATACTTTAAAACGGAACGAGTTCTGGTTTGACAGTGTGTAATACTATTAAGTTGGTAAGTATTTTGTTTTTAAATCATTATTTTAAATATCAATATATGCGAGCAAATACACAGGCAGTGCAGGACTCATCACGAAAAATGCAGGAATTAGCTTCGGACAACGTGCAGGAATTATACCAGACAACATGTAGGAATTGGCTTCAGACAACGTGCAGGAATTGGCCGACAACGATGCAGCAGCCTTTAACGTTCAAGTGGTTGGCCCACCATTACCACCTGTTCAAAGTGTGTGAAACACATTTGTATAGCGATCTTTGATACAGAACATGATGGTGATTCTGTCTTGGATGTTATTTTAGGGTACTATTGTAATTGCAAAACCGTTGGCCAGACACCAAAATAATCGGGCACGCCGCAATAGCCGCGGTAAGACCCCTCTTTGAGGAGTGGCTGGATAGGAGTCACGGCGTCCTGACCTACCGCGTGACGCAGGTCCTCACTGGACACGGAAGTTTCGGGAGGTACCTGTGTCTGATGCGAAAGGAGGAAACGCCTGGGTGTCACCACTGCGAAGATCGCCCGGAGGACACGGTGCAAGACTGCCCCGCTTGGGCAGAGCACCGACGTGTCCTCACGGCGGCGATAGGCGGAGACCTCTCGCGCCCAGCATTGGTCGCGGCCATGCTACGGGGTGAGACGGAGTGGGAAGCGGTCGCCTCTTTCCGCGAAGCAGTAATGCTCGCGAAGGAGGAGGCGGGCCGCGTGAGAGAGAGGACAGTGTCCTCCCTCAGCCCCACCCGCGGTGGTGGACGCCCACGGCGACGGACGTCGCAAGACGATCTCCGGCCACCGTAGGCGCGGGCATACGGGCAGCGAGTAAAGGGCAACTCGCTGCCCAACCATGGACCATGCCCGGGTCGACGGCGCGTTGTGTCCCACGCGCGCCTCAAAGATCGTCAGCATAATGACGGGGCCCCCTCTCAGAGGGCCAAAGCCTGCCGGGGTCGTGGGAATTATTCCATCACCGTGACCCCGGAACATAAAGGGCTATTGAAGGACACCGTGGATTTTAGTCAGTACGAGTCTGCCCGGGGTGGGAGGACTCATTTGATGATTTTACCACGTTAAAAAAAAGACACCAAAATAATATCCAAGCTCCTGCAGGATTTTTAGATAAGTATTTTACATGAAGCGACTGCCTGTCGGACTTCCACAACCCAGTAACTCGGTAATACCATACCCCATGGTAAGACTGGTTGTCAGACTTTAGAGCTTCTGACTAACAGTAACGACTGTCAAAGGTCTACAAATGAGACCAATAGCTTTGCGTGCTTTCCGAGGTACGGAGGAAACTAGCTATGACAGGATGGTCACCCATCCACAGACCAACCTCGGCAAGCGCGGCTTAACCCGGAAGATCGGCCTGTACGACTGTTATTATTTAGCCACGACCGCCTAATTCATTGAAGCTCCTTATGGTTTTTAATAGCAAACATTCTATACACATATTGCCAGCAATCTGACTAAAGGTTTAGTGAAACTGTTTTCGTCTAGTCTGTTGTAATGACAAGTTCGTTATGTGTTTTATTTACTGCAATTTAATGTACCCATATTCACGAATATAAACACCAAAAATCATTGGTGTATATTGAATTCAGTAACTATGCAAACGCCCATACAGAAATTGGCCATGTCCTTTTCCGAAATCTAACTCATTTTGATCAAATCTTTGTGAAAGCGATTGTTTTCATCATTCTCACATTTCAAGTTATACATGTTATTGTCGCGAATCATATTTTGATCAAGTTACAACTTCTCACTGATATGCAAATTACACAAATTACAAACAAAAAACACATAAAAAATTGAATTTCACGGGCTACTACGGAGGAATCGCCTTAAATAGTTTTATGAAGCTAATTAAGAGTATTTTTTTTAAATTTTATTTGAAAGTATTTTGCATACAAATGAGGTATCTGTGAGCTGTGACAGTACAAAATCAGACCAAAAACAAACACTAAACTAAAAAAACGTATCAAAAAAGTTTTTTAAATTATTTTTTATTTATTAAATACATTACATACCTAGAAGGTAGACAAAAATATGACATATACCTAGAAGGGTTGATCTGCAGCGCATGTATCCCGGTCTGATGGTCCGCGCCGGCCCAGGGGGCGCGCGGCCGCAGGGTGGGGATCGCGTCCAACGTGCGGCGGCGCACGTCGTACACCATCAGCTGGAGGAACACACTATTATGTACCTACTGCATTAAAGAATAGATTTCAAAATGGTAGAGCTGCATTTCATGATCTCCTCTAATTCACTCACTATAATAATAAGGGCTATTATTGTCTGGCTGCTTCCGATCATGATCGATGGTCTTATTGAAAATAATCCATCATCGTCTGCTTCTTTCGAGCCACGTCTTTCGAGAAACGTCACCATAAGACGTTAGAAATGGATTGATGAAATTGACCCTAGTAGGTAGGAACCTCGGTGGCTCAGTTGGAAAGAGCGCCGGGTGTACTGAATCCGGATGACGCAGGTTTAATCCTGCTAACGGTCCAATTCTCTTTTCAAAGAAAAGACCAACCAAATATGTTGGGATTGGCTTCCAATTTAACTAGAATCATATCCGGTTGAATACCAGAAATTTCATGAAACAACCACTAAGTGGGTTATGCAGGGTTAGTATTGACTGGTAGTCAGACCTGCAGAAATCTATAAATTCTCCCGGCTGTGGGAGCAAAGATTTAACCTGGTTTCCGAGGCACTGCTAGCTAGGAGAATATTCATTGAAGGAAAAACTATGATGGTCGGTCATCTGGCAGTAATTTCTAGAAATATTGATAGATACTAAACTTGCCATCAAAGACTATAGAAAAGTGTCCAAGTAGGCAACGTATAAAATTGCCAACTATGAAACAATGGTTCAGCTTAATTTAGGCATTACTATAAACATAAGTATAATCAAGCATTAATCTCATACCTTATTGCACTTGGTGCCGAACACAACCTGTCTGTCGGAGAGCCACTGCGAGCAGAACACTTTGTTCATGTTGCCCAGGTTGATGGGGGTCTCCCGGAACATGTCATGGGTGAGCATGTGTCTGGTGGCGTACGACGGCTCCACTGAGCGAGGCTGGAAAACAACGAGGATATTATAGGTGTATTGTAGTAGATTATTTAGGATAAAAGTTTCGTTATTAGAGAAGGAATAAAAGAGAAAATTTAATGGTAAAATTATTAATAATAAAACTTGGTAATATTCTTATAGTTCCATGCCCGAAGGGTACAATGGGACGCTATTACTAAGACCGCACTGTCCATCTATCGGGCTGTTTCTCACAAAACCGTGATAGACAGAGGCAATTTTCAAAGATGATGTATTGCCGCTATACTAAAAAATACTAAAAACAGTATAAAAAAATATTTAAGAGGGTTCCCTTATAACAGCCATTATATTTTTCCGATTTTATAGACAACGGTACCGAACATAATTATCGTGCGGAGTCTTACAAACAGTTGGCTGTTTTTTATTAAATTAAAATCTGTACTGTCCCACTGCTGGGCAAAGGCCCCCATAACCTTCCGCTCTTTCCTTTGTGTAGTTTTCTCATCTCAATTTCACATAAAGGCAGGTAAAATACTTATAAATATAATACTTTGTAACTTTTAATACCATCCATATAAACAACCAATCCATATAACAAAACCAACCCGCACTGGGCCCGCGTGGTGGATTATGGCCCACTCCCTCTCACAGAGAGGAGGCCTGTGTCCCAGCAGTGGGAACAATATAGGCTGATGATGATGATATAAACAATGGCTGCATGTTGCAATATTGATTCCCTAATGGATCATATTTCTAGAAAAAAATATTCAAGGACAAGCTATTGTTATTTTATTTATAATCCTCTGCGGTATTTGGTTTTACTGAGGTGGTACAATCATTTACAAAATTCCATTAAAATTGGTTGGGTAGTTTCGTAGACAAACAAGTACAGAAACGTGATTTCAGAATTGTACAGAAATAAAACTGATATAAAAGACTGCTGTTATTCCATGAACACAAGTAAATCACAAAATCCAGTATTATCATTAAAATACCAAGTACCTGGCATAGAGTCAAGGGCATCTACATACACTGCCAAATGCAGTTAGATAAGATAATACTGCATAGTATGCATTTACCCCTGGTTTCACTTATGCATGTCTTTATCTAAAATTATCTCATGGTAAAAACATCTGTGATAACAAGTAGTCTCCGCCTTACCACAAAAAACTTCTGTTAAAACTTTTTTTACAAGTTTTAACTGCAAAGTGACCCTTATATCCAAGTAAAATGTCTTCTAGAGTAGAGTTTCTATGTTTGTAAACGCACCCACGATACAGGAGAAAATCATAGGGCAACACTTATTTTAAATTTTTAAAGTAGATAAAAAACGGACAGTTACATTTCCAATTTATTAGTATGGAATGATGCAAATATTTTGTCATAGTCATGATGACAAGTTATGTAAACAACGCAACAATGTAACAATTGAGGAAGGACCTTTGTCATTCTTGTTTTATTTAAGATTATAATTATAATAGTTTATTTAAGTAATTACACTTTCCATTGGATTAAATACTTTCGTTTTCTTATAAAAATGTTGGGGCTTGTAAAATACAGCTAACATTTTTCATTTTTTGATTTATTCTTGTTGTACTTTTACATATTGAAAGTATATCTATTGCAATCTTGATTCTGATTGTTATCTTTTACCAGATAAACAATCAAAGCCAATCCAAGTTATGTAGATGTTAAATAACAAGCACCTAAAATGTTAATTTCAAGCATAAAAATACCGAGGCAGAATTGGAGCCACATAATTCACACATAATTTGATTAGTCAACTTGATGCAGATACAAATTAATGATGATAAAAGACTAGTAGTACTTGATTAGCACTATCCATCAGTCTTGTAATGTGATTTCATGGAAAGGTTAAATGAGCTATTGTTCTTGGATAGTATGTTATTACAAAAGGTTAAATAGTAATACTGCATAAATGTACTAAGAAAACGATTTTTTAATTTAATTTCATGTGATGCTGATTGTCTTCTTACATACTTTGCTAGTACTCGTAATTATAGAAATCCCTTCCTTTCTAGCCGTATCATCCTTCAAACAGTCCATATATGTAATTTCTTTCCAGCTGTTATCTATACTTATATTAATAGTAATTGTAATCCACATTCAAACTAAAACTTTTCTCATTGTCTATATTTTTCTGATTTTGCAGAATTAGGTCATCTGAGCTAATTACATTATTTTAAATCTGATGTTATAGGGAATCATTAACCTTTACCACTTATGATAACTCATAATTTTATGATATTGAATTGATTTCTAGAATAATAATCTTTTGCTGATATTATTCCTCATTCAAATAATCATGATAAGTGCAAGTGCGTAACTATAGTCACATCTCTGTTATGAATATCATCATCATCAGCCTATAAATGTTCCCACTGCTGGGACACAGGCCTCCTCTCTGTGAGAGGGAGTGGGCCATAATCCACCACACGGGCCCAGTGCGGGTTGGTGCATGTGACGTTTACGAATTTTTTGGTTCTAGTACATTATAGTTATGAATATGACCAAAATATATTCAATTTATATCATTGCTTTTTCAAATCGTTTAGGTACTTCAAAAGTCTAGATAACAGCAAAACATAAAATATCTACCTCAGACGTCTGCATTTCCCTTGACCGTACATAATCAACGAAGTTATAAGACGTTGACAATATCCTATGTTGCTGTGTAGGTGTTTCTTCCTCGCTGTCACTGTCCGAGTAGCATACAAAATCTTCTGGCTTGTCCGGTTTCCGCTGCTGCTCTAACCTGAAAAACAATGACAAAGTAGGTCAAGGGATGTGGTTAATGTTTGTGTTTGTGAAATAATTAGGAGGAATGTGCTAAAAGATTGAGCAACTATACATATTTATTGATGACAGTAACCTTGTTTCATAGTGATCAAATTACAAAATTATAATCACACAATTAAGTGAGAATTTAAAAGGTAAGTACTACAAAATTCCCACACTTGATTACATCTGCCATTATCAAGAAAAAACAATGAAGAAATAGCGATCAATAACACCAACATCGAAGTTTCATAGTGCAGTGTCAAACTAATTAATTAATTCACAATTCTCATCTTGAAGGTATGTTTAGTTTGATATCCTTACAAAACCGAACGAAAAATACCACGAAGAAAAAACAAAAGGGACACTGCGTGGCTGCGAAGTGCCAATGCCCTCAGAAAAACAATATTTACCTTAAAGCCCTGGCTTTAGCTCTCCTTTCTTTAATCCTACTGGGGATGTAGCAGGACGGGTATCTGCCCTCAATCGCTCGTCTCACCGTCTGCGCCATTTTTATTCCAGTCGAATGTTTCAATAAGCACCGTTTAACGCACGGTCAACTAGTCACTTTCGTTTTGTTCGGCTGTACACATACCAATAATACGACATCTTTCATTGTAGAATGGAGTTCGAATATTCACATACACTTTTATTCACACGTTAACGCTTTGCACACTAACTTAACATGTTTTTTATAGTTTTATTATAAAAATACACTATGTATATACTGTAGAAATACAATAATATCTATAAAATTTCGATATTTTTTAGAAAATAGATCACTACGCTGACGGAAAGCTGGCTGTCATTGGTGTTGCCAGATTTTGCCAGAATATACCACAGGCTATAAACAAATAAATATTTACAAAGTCTGTAGTAATCGGTTTTTGGAAAACCGGTTCTCAAGTTTTACGTAAAGGATATATTTTTTCTTTTCGACTGTAAAATATTTAATAGTTCAGTGATAACAAAAACACCTGCATGTATTGTCGTAGGCACAGCAATAGGTAGTCAAGACCGTCTTAAAGTTATTGGCAAACAACAAAGGGGCGCATGTTGATTTTTTGCAATCCTATAGATTGCAAAATATCAACATGCGCCCCTTTGTTAAAATAATATTGTGTGATTCTGTTCTATATTTTTCATCCTAAAAATAAATTATATACATTATACCTAATTTATTTTTTATACATTTTTAATTTCTGGCAATGAGGTTGGCATAGCCCGCGAAATTCAAGGGTTCATTATTTTGCAATTTGTACGTCAGTTTCAGGAGTTGATGAAAAAGTAACGAGTTTGTGTAATTTGTGATTGTTAATATAATTGATAGTTTCAGGTGTTATTCTAATACATCAAAGATGTTGAATTTTATCTTTATCCTACTATACAAAGGTTTCTCCATTTTATTTTCCACGTATATAACCATACCTTACCTAATTAGGTAAACTCATAATAGATGGGTGTATAAGTTCACCCTATGTTTAAGTTGTAATTTGTAATGTTATAATATTACGAGTTACCTTCTGAAAACCGCAACACGTCGCATTTTCTTTGATAAGCATTTTTTCTCCACAAAAGAGAAAATGACAAGAATAACAATACTTAATAAATATTCTTGTCTTTAGTGTAGACAAAATAGAAACAGAAATGAAGTTTGCTCTAATATCTATATACTTTTAGAGTTTAAAACTGCCCAAGTCATTTGAATTCGTGAGAAGAGACGCTCACGGCACGACTACAATTAATAATAAAATATCTTAGTTTAAATCAGTTCACTACCTATAGGTTGACTGTTTACTGAAATACTGAATAAATAAATATTCAGCAGTATTATTGTTGAAGTGCTCACAAAATCAGAATATTATGTTATCGTCAGAATGCATTTCGCTATGTCGCCATTTGCATAATCTGACATTCGAGAAGTGAGCGCGCAATCTTGACGTTCCAAGGAAGGCTTCTTAGCATATGTGGAAGGTTTGTATCGGGCTTCGGGCTTCCTCCATCAATATTCCAGGATGCATTGTTACAGTCACAGTGGGTATTTTGTTTAACATAATGAACGTTTTTTGGTGCGATTTTCAGAAACGTAAGTCCGTTTGTTGAAAACGATGATAGATGACAAGCGAACAATAAAAATACGACAGTTTTAGAATAGGTGTAACTGTAGGTACATGTATATTTTATTATTGTGGTCAAAAAAGAAGCATGAAATATTATTTTCAGAATTCTACCTACATTATGCAGCCCAGATAGATGACATAAAAAAAAAGTATGGCTAGAATTTGTGAAAAATAGACTAAATCTGGAATCTGTAAGACTGAGTGGTGTAATAATGATGTGGTGCAACTTATGGTCTATAATGTTCTGCGGAATAGCAATTGAAACAGACATCTTTGTAGTTTATAAGTTGTCTGTAGTAGAAAACAGCACTTGAAAAAGAGTTTAATCCTTTACAAAACATTGTTATTCAAGAAGCTTTTCAGTCTCGCATCAACATTGCGCTAATAGCATCTCAGACTCTACCACGACTCTACTAGCACAGTGTACGTAGGGTTACCATTAAAAAAAAAGGTCTGACAAAAAACCTGTAATAGAACAGTTGATTTTCTCTTTAGGGCGAAATGTTCAGATATATATATGACAAGGCTGACATAGTCCATACAGGTGGCCCACCAAGTAGTTCCACTGTGGAAAAGAGACACAGCTATACAAGTCATTTAGTGCCATCTTGTTCCCATAGTGGAACTACTCTCGCTTTAAGACGTCATGGTAGGCCAGGGGGGGGGGGTATTACAACGTCTTAAAACCAGGCTAGTTGTTCCAGTGAGTGAACGAGATGGCGCTGGACGACTTGTATAGCTCTGTCACTTTCACTCGCCGGAATAAGCCTGGTTTTAAGACGTTGTAATACCCCCCCCCCCCCAGGTGTCCACAAAGCCGGACATGTCCGAAAACATACAAACGGGTAGTAATCCTAAGTGCACTTAATGTAATGACCACTCTTAAACTGTTGTCATCCCACTCCCAGAGGGAACTACATTGTATCGGGAGAAATCTTTAAAGCAATTGTCGAGTAAGAACTTTAGCCTCGAGTTCCGAGTGTAAGCCGCCACAGTTACACCGGCTCAGGTGCAACAATACTTTTAAACGTGATGCAGGAGAAATACGTTTTGTAAGTACCGTCTGCGATGGGAATAAGAGAAATGTTTTATTTAACATTCGATAACAGGTAAGGGCTTCACATACGGCAGCTATAATGTATAATTATGAATGCATATTACAGCATAAATTAAAGCTACCCCTACATTCTTTAGAAAAGGCTATGATGATGACGAAGGCATAAACTCATCACCATCAGGAAGGCTAAAGTTTTTTTGTAAGATGAAAAATAAGTAAAGTAATTATCGATTTTATGAAATTAATGTTACTTAAAATATTGTTTGTTAGTTAACTAAAATTAAAGAAAAGAGTTGAGACAATTCAAGCTCACTTGACCGCGATCCCGTTTTAATTTGCGAGGTTTATGCCCTGAAGCTAAGAACCTATCCATTTAAAAATATCATTATGATTGTTTGTTGTAATTTAGATAGTACTGAATACTGTAGTAAAGTGTATTGAATAATCTTCTGTAAGTCATTTGTACTGCAAAAGGGTTCAAAGTTTTTAACCGACTTCAAAAAAAGGAGGAGGTTCTCAATTCGTCGGAATCTTTTTTTTTTTTTTATGTATGGTCCCCGATTTCTCGAAGACGCCTGGACCGATTTGGAATTTTTTTCTTTTGTTTGAAAGGGTATACTTTCCAATTGGTCCCATGATCACCAGGTCAGGATCTGATGATGGGATCCTAGAGAAATCGAGGGCAACCTTCAAATTTTATAGGCACATAGTACCATTTTCATATATTTTCTAAAGCTGTTCAAGTATTTGCATCTGATAATCATCATCTCAGGTGGATGACCTGATGATGGAAGGTACAACTCCTTAACAGTAAGGAGTAGGCATCGATTAATTTACTTTGTGTTCGCATATCTCCGGAACTACAAGTCCGATTTAAGTAATTCTTTTTTTTTGTTGTACTAGGTATCATTTAACTTTCAAAGAGCGTCAGCATAATGACGGGGCCCCCCTCTCAGAGGGCCAAAGCCTGCCGGGGTCGCGGGATTATTCCCTTACCGTAACCCCGGAACGTAACAGGCTATGAAGGACACCGTGGATTTTAGTCAGTAGAAGCCTGACAGTCCCTCCCGCCCTGCCCGGGGTTGGAGGACTCATTTGATGATTTTACCACGCTAAAAAAAAAAAAAAAAAAAAAAAAAAGGTATCATTTAACTTAGAGAATACTGCAAGTTTCATCAAAATCGGTTCAGTAATTTTTGAGATATGGAATTTTATTAGCTTAATGTGTACATGAGTGATGTAAGTACTGGTGCGAAGGATTACAAAATTCTAGTGCACATGTAAGAGAATAATGTTCTTGACAAGAATTCGGGTTGAATATTTAAACTAAAAAGGGAAAAAAAAAAACTTTTTCAAAAAAAATGTAACCGCCTTCAAAAACAGCCACAAAAAAGTGTAAAATAATCTACAAAATAACTTTTCTTTCGGAAGTCGGTGGCTAAAAAGACAATGAAAAGAAAAAAAAAAAAAGGCACCGACTTCCGAAAGAAAAGTTATTTTGTAGATTATTTTACACTTTTTTGTGGTTGTTTTTGAAGGCGGTTACATTTTTTTTTTAGCTTGCTATTTTATGCCTTACATTGCGAAATGAGTTCAGATTTATTTATCTAAAACCTAGCTCTCGCTATTAGCCAGAAGTTCTAAAAGTCTTACCACGGGGTATCGTATTACCCGGTAACTGATGGGTTGTAGAGGTCCGATAGGCAGTTGCTCCATGTAAAATAAAATACTGATTTAAAGCCGCATCTGGTTCGACTGGAAGCCGACCCCAATATAGTTTGGAAAAAGCTAGGCAGATGATGACCAAGCTATTCTTTCTTCTCATTTAAGAAGTAGGGAAACGTCAGAGAAACACGCGAAATTCTGTAGTGTTGGCGTCAAATGTCTCGACTGAGAAATAGATTGATGATCAAAATTAATATCATATATCTAGATAGTATTTAGTTTATAGCATACCTATAATAATATAATATAAAATAGCATAACCTACTGCTGGCATAAAGATTTAAAAATCAGGAGTAGTATTTGCTTTGCTGACTGCGGTTCGCCCTTAATAACATTGCATTATTAAAAGTGATGTTCGATAATTGCTAGGTATTATTTGTCGGTAATGCGGTGGAACAATAAATTTTATTGCAACTGCAGGCCGCCCACTGTGCTGTAGGTATTTTCATGAGGTCATTGGCATACTGCTATGCGGTTGGTAACCGCTGTACCCAACAAAACCGTCTAGTTCCGCGAATAAAAAATGTTTTAGCGCGAAATATGCTAGCTATGTATAGCGCGCGAAGGAATTTTTGAATGTAGAACAGTGAAAAACTACTCATTGCCTAGATGAGTCGAGAAAAAGTTTGCTCTATTTAATACTATAGTTATGTTTGGATCTTTTGTGGTGTGTCATAATTAGTATTAATTTATCTTATTTATTCGGTGAATCTTACAAATGTTAACTATGAACTCCACTGCCTATCACAGTTCACTGCTGAACTATTAATAGTGCACACACCTTAAGAGCGTATATTCCGAAAGCTGGCAACGTCGCAAATGGTTGTCAAATATTATCAAGTTTTAATTAATTTAGCATTGTTACTGTATGAAAATAAGAAATATGGCTCTGTAGTGCACTAAAAAATGGATAAGGGAATGCAATAATTAATATCGCAACACCGAAAATATAGTTTTAGATGTAGAAAAAGCATTTGGAAGCTTTCCAAATGCCTTTTATACACCGGAAACGGTTACAACATCAAATTCAGTGTTATAATTGCATTCCTATATCATTTTTTTAGTGCACTACAGAGCGATATTTCTTGTTTTCATACAGAAAATTTGCCAAATTAATTAAAACTTGTAATTATTTGACAGCGTTTTGCGACGTTGCCAACTTTCAGAATATGCAGCCTTAAACCGCCACTTAGCAATAATCCAAATGATGTTTATCATATTATATCATATCATTTTAGACCCACTGAGCTTTCTAAAGAAAATGCTTAATTTCACTGTAATTTAATACACACGAAATAGTTTTCATGTTTGACATACCTACTGTACTATGGCAAGACATGGTTGCCAGAAGTTTTACTGCAATCTATCCGTTCAATCAAGTTTTACGAGATAGTAAAACTTGACTTCCAAGCAGCTGATGTTTTATTACTAATTTTGCATTTAAATTCGGTATACAGCATTAAATTATTGATTTAACTTCTAATTCGATCGAATCTTGGCTTTTGCTGAATTCGACCCTCAACACTAACTGCACATGTATTTTTAAAGGTAAGTACAAAATATAGGTAAATGCACGAGCATTGGATGACTCGTTGTCCGATCAGGGACCACGCTTGGGTCGACGGTGCGTCGTTTTCCTCGCACGTCTCAAAGAGCTGTTAATTAGCAATCTCACGGGGCTACCATAGAGGGGAAAAGCCTATCGCCGTCGTGAGGACACGGCGGTGCTCTGCCCAAGCGGGGCAGTCCTGCACCGTATGCTCCACTGCGTCCTCCGGGCGATCCTCGCATTGGTGACACCCAGGCGTTTCTTCCTTTCCTATCCGACACAGGTCCCGAAACTTCAGTGTCCGGTAAGGACCTGCGTCGATCATGTGGTAGGTCAGGACGCCGTGACGCCTATTCAGTCACTCCTCAAAGAGGGGTCTTACCACCGATTGCGGCGTGCCTTTGGCCTTTAGTTAGTGTAAGTATGAAATTCTGACATCCTGATCTGGAGGATTCATTTATTAATTTCCCAGCCAAAAAATAATTCACACCCATAATCAGCATCATCACCTAACGTTGCCTTTTACTTTCAAAAGGGAGACCTTCAGATTGATCTATTACCTACAAAGCTCGAGCACATTACCTAGTCTATTGGAAGATGGGTACACAAATTGAATAACCTATTGGACCAAAATGGGGTCCTTAATAGGTACTTAGTTTCAACCCAAGTGCGTCTAACTTTCCAGTTCCACTAAAAATAGATGTCGTTAATGAACTAAAGATGTTGGGCCTACTGACTATTACGTACTAATTTCTTTTAAGACCTGCGAACATTCAATACATTTTTTTTTCATCTATTCCAAATGGTACAATGGTATTGTAAAACTTCTGCGGTAGTCATAAATTGTATTGATTGGTTTTGAGCACTATAATCAGTCTGGCAGAGAGTGAGCCAATTTTACAATGGTTCCATTTTTTTATTGTTTTTCGGTTTTTATTCAAAAAGGAGGTTACGAGTGTCGGTTCCATTCATTAGCTTTGAACTAGTGAATCATTACCTAATTAATCATTACCTAATTAATCATTACCTAATCATTACCAAACCTATAATAAGAATTTAGCTTCCCGGAACACCTTATGGCCACTAAAACGTTTTCTTAGGTACTAAACACTCCGTTCGTAACCGTTCAATTTCACATTCACTGTGTAATTCACTTTTAAATAGTGTACCTACTAGGTAATTTTTTTTTATCAAGCAATGAACCTTTTATAATATTTAATACAGTCATTGCCTCCATTATCGTACCAGGCTAGGTACGATAATGGAGGTCTGTCATAGTATTTGGGTCTGCGCTGCATGTTTTTCTTTCCTACCCATATTACCTTTGACACAATTCTTTCATCGCTCTATAACCCCAACTTTTAACAAAACAGTAGCATCACCCCACAGTAAACAGTGTAACTCCACCGTTGATTCATAGATGGCGTTACTGATATGAATTTGTGTCGACATACCAAGTTCTTGGAAATTGACTGATTAGTTTTTAATTGCAGGGAAAGTTGGAATCTTCGTTAATACTGATTGTTTGGTGCTAATGGCGCGTCTGCTTTAATTTTGCAGAATATGGCACATCATTAAGTGTTATTTGGATTATTTCGTATTGATGAAATACTTAGGTCAACGGTTACACGCTCAGTCTGGCGTCAGTTCAGTCCATCAGTCTGGTCCGGCTAAGACTGATGCCAGAATGATGGATGAAAAATACTGTACGGTGGTTACCTTACACCTTGTTTGTTAATGTTAAATTGTTATGAGTACGCGCCGCGACCCAGGTTAGGGAATTTGATTCAGTAAAACGATGTTTACAGTTACGCGGATTTATTGGTACTAAAGTAATAAATTGACAAATAGGGCGCGCTGCATCGCATCGTGAGTGCAAGCGTCAGCATTATTACTAAACAATACAAAATGTACGGGTTTGCTCGTACATACTCCCAACAGGAGAAATTAACAAGATACAAATTAAATGTTATCAGATCAAAGACCAAAATATTTGGAAACAATGTTTCAAGAAAATACAAGAAATAATAAATGTTGTATAGAAATTATGTTGATACAATAAAATGCAAAAAATATTTAATTGATGATTAACCTAAGTATTGTCTTTAGTCACATCATTAATTTTAACGAACGGAAATAGGTGACGTAGCTTTATTCACTCGCGCACTATTGAGATTAGAAACACTGCTCTGATTATTGTCATTTAACTCACTAACACTGTGATAAAACACTCGGTCACCGAGAATCACGCACGGGTTGTCGTTGTTGCTGCGAGCTGGAGGCGCAGGCGCGCCCTGTGCTGGGGCCGGCGGCGGCGCCGCCGGCGCGGGCGAGGCCGGCACTCTCCAGGCGCGCACGCGACGCCACGCGTACACCAATCCCGCTGCTCCCGCGATGCCGACGATGATGTATATCGCCGTGTAGTGGTGTATATCATGAACAGAAATGCTTTCAGCCAAAGCGGCATTATCTTTCATGATCTTAATTTTTCGGCCAAGTTCAGCTAAATCCATTTGATTCTGGTCAGTTTCTGAATCATTCATGGATATCATATGTGGGATCGTAATGTTGATAATATGATTTATCGGTGGTATTAGTGGAGTGTAAACATCAGGTTTAATGTTCAGTTGGCTTGACTGTTGTCTGTGAGCAATCAAAGTAAATGCTTGCGTTTTAATAGTACACCCATTGTCTATAGCAACAAGACCTGCACCGGTCAGCTGATGACTAGCAACTTGATCCTCGCACATAATGCGTAAAGAGCATTGATCGCAACAAAAATAGATGTAGTTGTTAATTGTGTTACTTTCAAACCAGCTGTTTTTGCAGGGAGAGATCCTTGTCGCACACTCAAACTCTTCGGTCTGGCAGAAATCTTTATCCTCGTTTAGATGATAAATAGGTCTCTGAATATGACACAAATATGCATCTGATATTAGACATGATGTTAATGTTTTCTCTGTCATAGTTAAGTAGGTATCCTTCTTCAAGTTTATAGCCACATAATCTGATATTGGTTGGATACTAACCATGTCAGTTCCTTTGACTTGAGGTATGGAAAATATTTGGAATATCTCAAAAGTGTCTCTACTGATAAGAGGAAGTCTGATTTCAAAGATGAGGAATTCTTTCAGCATCCTGGTCTTTACTTTGAGAAGTTTATATATTTTCCTTAAATCAATTTGCACATTGTCTACAGGCAATGTCACGTCCTTAGGGAGCTGACTAGCGATGGTACTCAGCTGATCTTGTAATTGAACGGGAGTCAAAAGGTGTGGATTAAACTGACCATGATAGATGTCAGTGATAGTGTCCAGCAAGGTGCTTTGCAATGACTTTAAGTTATGTAGCATGTTACTCCCTGTAATAGCTCCGACGGTCAGCTCGTTTACAATAGACATGTTTTGTGTTTCCGATTGAAGTTGGTTAAGCGCCTTTTCAATAGAAAATATATGTTGGGAAACCATTTTGTGTTGTCTGTTCATGGATTGCTCCGTTCGTTTGAGAAGATTATATTCAACCTCTATAATCGATGTTTGATTTTCCCAGTAGGAGGCAATATGACGTTGGTTGTCGCGTAGTAACGTTATGTCCTGGCGATATTGTTCGGCGAATCTCGCATCTAATACCCCGAAGAGGCTATTCGCAAGATATCCGACACCGTCGATAAGACCTCGCCGCTGTCTAGCGCGCTGCTCGTTCGAGTGCTGACCGAGCAACATCTGATTATAGTACTCAAGTTCACCGAGGCCTTGAACCAGCTGTAATAATATAATATCACAGTTCATAATATTACGGACTGTATTGCATGATTGTTCTAGGGACTTCGTGTATTTGTTGAGAGCTGTTATGCCTTCCCAATATGGTTGCATATCGTAGTAGATAATGAGCTTCCACTCGTCCCGTATAATTTGCATGTTAGATAATTTATCGAAATAAAGACTCTGATTAGGTCTAAATCTTGTTGATTGGAAATCGCAGTGTCCTCCTGTTACGATTGTCATAAATAATAACAAAGACGTAAATAATGTAGTTACACTACCTCTCTTCGCTTTCCTTTTAGGTTTTGTTTGTTCGCGATTTGTTTTCAACTCTTCCTGGACGTTATCGGAGTCTAATAGCTTTTGGCTTACAGGTAACATTGATATTTTGGTAATTGGTCTTTTAAGAATTCCGTTCTTTGTTTTTAAGCTGATAACGCGAACGAATCCATCTGCTCCGGGATGAAGATCGACGACCCTTCCCATAGACCATTTGCCAGGAGGTAAATTGTCATCGTGCAAAAGGACTACGTCGTTTAGGTTTATGTTTTCACGAGATTGTCGCCATTTGCTCCTGGTTGTTAATTGTGTCAGATACTCAGCGCGCCATCTTTTCCAGATGTCAGCGACAATTTTCTGAGTTAACTGCCACCGAGTCCTCATGTCCCTTTCTGTTTCCACTAGGGTAAGTGCTGAACCGCCGGTCAAAAAGTGAGATGGTGTTAAGTAATTTAAGTCCTCCGGATCTTCGGTGAGAGGACATAACGGCCTCGAATTGAGGCACGCTTCGATTTGCGTGAGGACTGTTGACAATTCTTCGAAAGTCAACCTTTGCTCTCCGACAACTCTTCTAAAGTGATGTTTGAAACTTTTGACCGCGGATTCCCATAGACCGCCTGCAGAAGGCCAGATAGGTGCATTAAAATGCCACTTGATTTCCATATCTGTCACTTCAGCCAAAAGTTCGTTGTTAAATATTTGTAGCAGTTCCTGATATTCTTGTTGAATTTGTTTGTTAGCTCCGACAAAGTTTCGTCCATTGTCACTATAAATGTGACTGGGAGTACCTCTACGTGCTGCCATTCGTCTTAAAGCTGCTATGAACGATGAGGTGCTAAGATCGGAAGCTAGCTCCAGATGTACTGCCTTTGTAGACATGCATACGAAAACAGCTACATATCCTTTAGAGGTTTTTATGCCACGGCCCTTGTTGGCTTTAAGGAGTAGGTGCCCAGTAAAATCTATTCCAGTGTGTTCAAACGGACGAGATGGATTGCTCCTTGCTGCAGGTAAGTCACCCATAATTTGGTTATGCTTGTTAGGACTTAGTTTTCTACATTTAACGCATAAGCGTATTTGCTTTTTTGTTGCTTCATTTCCGCTTATAATCCAATACTTTTGTCGGATAAATCCCGATGTCAAGCGGGCTCCGCCATGGAAAGTAAGTTTGTGAGCATGTTCTATAAGAAGTTCCGTTAAACGTCCTCTTTGTGGAATAATTATAGGATGTTGCATGTCTGCGTGAATATGAGCATGTCTCAATCTTCCCCCGACACGAAGAAGCCCAAAGCTATCCAAAAATGGATTTAGATTTAATATTCTGCTTTTGTTGCTAAGCTTTCCTTTCTCTTTTAAGCTTTTAATTTCTTCCGCAAACTCTTGCTGCTGCACTTGCTTTATGATCTTTATTTTGGATTTTCTTATCTCCTCTAGAGTGAGATAAGAAGTTTGCGATTTATTTTGCTTGGTTGTTAAAAATCTATACACCCATGCTAAAATGTGTACAATTTTGGCAAAAGAACTGTGACTTTTTAACAAGTTCATGATTATACTGTCGTCTTCTGTTAGTTTGATGACTGTGTTGACTTGCTTCTGGAGTTTGGTTTCCAATGTTGTTGTGTAATTTATTTCTTCACTTCTTTCATTGGATTTGACAGTTTGTAGCCAAGATGGCCCTTGCCACCATAAATGATGTTGCAACAGTTGCGACATCGATAGCCCCCTACTTGCGCAGTCTGCAGGATTTTCGGCAGACTTTACATACCGCCAGCAGGCAGGAGGCATGATTTCCGTTATAAATCGTGTTCTGTTGGCAACAAAGGTTTGCCAACGGCCTGGATCTCCTTGCAGCCATCCCAGTACTGCTGTGGAGTCAATCCAACCATAAATATCAATTTTGTAGTCAGTTAAAGAAGCCTTGACCTTAGCCATGAGTTTAGCTAATAAGTAAGCGCCGCAAAGCTCTAATCTTGGCAAAGATATGTTTTTGTTAGCCGGGACTATTCTTGATTTTCCAGCCACCAATATAATGCTTGTTTGTTCGTAATAAACTTTACAGTAAATAACGCAGGCGTATGCCTTTGTCGACGAGTCACAGAAACCATGTAATTCGACTCTTTGCTCGGGTTTAGTACCTAACCATCTTGGTATTTTAACTTGACTTATGTGCTCGATATCTGCCTTAAGTTTATTCCATTCTTCAAAAATATCTTGAGGTATCTGCTCATCCCACTGAATTTGTGAAGTCCAAATTCGTTGAAATAAAATTTTGAGTTTTGTTGTTGTTGGTGTTAGCCATCCCAAGGGGTCAAAGAACTTGGAGATATCCGATAACACTGATCGTTTTGTGGCTTTGTTGACCGTTGACTCAATTCTTGGTTCAAATGTAAAATTATCTTTTACAGGGTTCCAGCGAAGTCCTAATGTTTTTGTAGACTCCGGCTGTCGAAAGCTTTTGCTTTGTTGTTGGCATGGGATTTCATCGTGCAGTAAATGCGGATCATTAGAAGCCCATTTTCTTAGATTGAAACCTCCACGTTTCAGGAGTTCAATCAAATCTTGTTGGAGTTGGCGTGCCGCTGATACGCTGTGAGTACCATGGAGGAGGTCATCCATGTAGAATGACTCTTCTAGGACTTTAGATGCTTCTGGATAATCGGAGTGTTCGTCGTTCGCTAGTTGTTTTAGCGTCATCATTGCGAGGAAAGGCGCCGCTTTTGTCCCGTATGTGACCGTGGTCAGCTGATATTCTTGTAGTTTATCTCTGGGACTATCTCTCCATACGATTTTTTGCAGGCTCTGATCTTCGTTATGGACCAAAATTTGGCGAAACATCTTTTCTATGTCCGCGGTGAAGGCAAATTGATACTGCCTCCACTTAAGTATTAACGACTGAAGGTCCTGTTGCAGATTTGGGCCCTTGTGCATCATATCATTTAAGCTTTGGCCACTTGATGTCCTCGATGATGCGTTAAAAACGACTCGAAGTGACGTTGTTGTTGAATTGTCACGTAGCACGCAATGATGGGGCAGGAAACATTCGAGTTTCGTGTTACAAATAGCTGGTTTCATATGTCCTAATGCAAGGTACTCGTGTATGAATTTTTTATATTCTTTAGCGATGTTTTCATTTTTGATTAGTTTATTTTCCAAATGACCAAATTGTGCTATGGCCTTTGATTTTGAGTAGCCCAATTGTTCTAGCAAATTTGTTTTCAGAGGGAGCCTCACTACATATCTTCCATTCGACAATCGGTTTGTTGTTGAGCTGTAAAATTGCATACACTCTTGATCATCCGATGAAAGCGAAGTGGACTCTGCAATTTCCTCTGTTTCCCAAAATTTTTGTAACTGGTCAATATCGAACTGTACGACATTGCATTGTATTACGTTTACGTTGCCGCACAGGATCCACCCAAGCCGAGTCTGTTGAGCAATGGGTGTTGTTTGTTCAAGTCTGCAGATTCCCTCCATAATAATGTTTGAATATATATCCGCGCCAAATATAATGTCTACCGGACGACTGACATAAAAGTCAGGATCTGCGAGTTCTATGTTTTCCAAGTAAGACCACGTGGGCTTTGCAAAGGTATAAGTTGGCAGATTTTTGGTTAAAGTTTTCATAATGAAAACGTCAGTATTAAAAGAATAAGACTCTCTTCTTGAAGAGCAATTTATGTTGATAACTCCTTTGCAGGCATTATCCCTGGCTCCTATACCTGATATTACGCCCTTGCATCGTTGACGGGGAAGTCCTAATTGTTGCGCCGCATTTTCGGTGATGAGTGAAGTTTGGGAGCCCTGATCAATCAAAGCTCGCATGTTAAGATAAGATCCATCACATTTTTGGACGTTAATCACGGCTGTGGACAATAATGTTTCCGGTACATCACGTTGTTGAGCCACGTGAGTACTAACTTGCTGATTTTGCTCAGGCAAAGTACGGGAATTTCCAGCTTTAGGTATTGCTTGGTTAGGCGATTGCACAAATGCATCGTGAAGTATCGTATTATGATTTCCGTCGCACTCATGGCACCGTTTTGTTGAAATGCATTCCTTGCCTTTATGGCTAAAAAGGCAATTATCGCATAGCTTGTTGTCAACGACAAATTGTTTTTTGTCGACTGGAGACAGTCCAATATACTGTTCACAATGGAATAATCCATGACCATTTTTGCATAATGGGCAAGTTCGTTTATTGTGAAATTTTCCGTTCGATTTCGAAACGTTCTTGTTGCTTGAATAAGTTTGCTTTGAATTACGATTGATGTTTTTGTTATTAAAATATCCTTAGATGATTTTGCAGTGGAATTTGGAGCTTTCTGATCTTGTTTACGCCGTGATGACTCCATACTCGTAAACTTGGCTTCTAGGAAGACCAAAAAGTCTGATAAAATGGGCAGTTCACGAGGTTGCTTAAGAGACGTGATGTATTCGGAATGCGTGTTAGCATCTAATTTGTTCGACATCAAGTAGCAAATTATAGGGTCCCATGTGCTTACATCTGCTCCCATGTTCTTTATAGCATTAACACATTCGATGGTTGTATCGTGGATGCGTTTTATATAGTAGACTGAAGGTTGATGCATGACCGGAAGGTTGGTTAGAGTATTCATGTGTGAGGTGAATATTAGCAGTTTGTTATTGTACCTATGATTAAGGATTTCCCAACACGTTGAATAATTTTCAGAGCTAATCTGAAGATGATGTATTAAGCCCTCGGCTTCCCCTTTCAGTTTAGCTTTAAGGAACTGCATCTTTTGAGCTAGAGAGAGTGATGGATTGTTGTGGATGGCCTCCGTGAACAAGTCTTTAAAGGATACCCAGTTTTGATATTGGCCATTAAACGTAGGCACTTCCATCTTCGGTGTAGATTGTTCCCGGTGTGATACGGACCACAATTTGCTATTCAGAGATTTTTTCATATTGTTGTACGTCATTTCATATGAGGTAAACTTGTCCTCATACGATTCATCCTGCCCGTCGAGTTCACCTTCCAACTCCCAGTGAAGCATGTCAATGGCTGACCACCTTGTTTCCAATGTTTTCAACGTATCTTGAAACTCCCATTTCTCAGTTATGGCATCGACGTTGATGTTCGCCACCGTTCGATAGAAAGCTTTAAAGTTGATAGACTGCTTCTTCAGTAATTCATCCACTTTGCTGTTGGTGCCCTGAGACTTGAATTTTGGTGGTTCAAGAAAGCTTGTAGCTTCACTCTCCACAGGATTCTTGCTCCTAAGGGTCTCTTCCACGCCGGCCTTGGACGTGCCGGCTAACGGTGTTGCGGGTCTTAAAATAGACGGAGTTCCTGCACTTTTAATTGCTTCACGCGTCGAAAGATAGAAAGCATGAGTTTGTTGATAGTGATTCAATGCAAAATACTCAATCGATTTGTTGCTAAATGGGTTCAACTGATCGTGATTAGATTGAAACTCCTGCCAGTAGGAGTCTAAAGTATCCAATCTACGTTTGATGTAGTCAGGAGTCTTGCGTTCCTGACCATCCTTCTTAAAGTTTGATAAGAGTTGGTTCATGGCAACCATGATTTGATTCTGGTTGACCAGAAGATCCTCCATTGTTTGGCTCATATTGTAAGATCAAGCAAAAAAGGAAAGATCTTACTTCGATTCTGCTGTTTACTCCCTGAACTGCAACTCCTCAGCTGTTGCTGATATGGAACCACTCACACGAACTGACCTAAAGTCCACTGATTGTTCGCGTTAATGATCCCGCCTCGTTGGCTCGAAGGACCATAAAGATGTACGGTGGTTACCTTACACCTTGTTTGTTAATGTTAAATTGTTATGAGTACGCGCCGCGACCCAGGTTAGGGAATTTGATTCAGTAAAACGATGTTTACAGTTACGCGGATTTATTGGTACTAAAGTAATAAATTGACAAATAGGGCGCGCTGCATCGCATCGTGAGTGCAAGCGTCAGCATTATTACTAAACAATACAAAATGTACGGGTTTGCTCGTACAAATACGGTTAATTTTTGTCATTCTGGACCATCAGTCCGTCAGTCAACCGGTTAGACGATAATTCTCGCGTCATTCTGAGCAGACTGATGGACCACACTGACGCCAGACTGAGCGTGTAACCTTTGACTTAGAGTTAATTACGATCCAGACTGTTTCAGTAGGTATTGACATGAATTGTGATATTTACGAATAGTTTTCTTCACAGTAAATTTAGTGCGTTAGATTATCTATTCTTTCTTAAAAAAACGGAAGTTAAATCAAGCAGGGCGAAATAGGGGTGTGCCCTCTGTGCCCAGAAACAGGGAGTTAACCCTAGAGGCACTCAGAAATACCCAAATCAAGACCGCACTTGGCCAGACCAGACCGAAGAAGCTCACGCTGGGCACTTATAAGGCTGGTTACGGCACTGCTAGTAGATTTTCGAAGCACTGGAACTCAAAGGGAAATTGATGGAACAGGGTAGATTTTTAGCTAGTAAGCAACTGACTCTTTCTCTCCAACTAGAGCGGTAGAACTCTTTTGAAGGTTTAATCAACCAAAAGAAAAAGCGCCTTATTGGTAAAATTCTCAGCGTCCTAATAATGCCTGTCATTGTATATTGTCTAGACTTTTCTGGCTTGCAAGAAGACCTTCGTCACTCTTGTTGGTTAGGTTAGGGCAGTTACTCGTCATTGTTGCTACCCCAGAAATAAAACTATTAGATTTGGTAAACTGACCTTCAAACTGGTCACGTAACTAATGTAGTGCTTATTTGAACTTTGTGGACCTGAAGCTAGCAAGTCAGTTACAAGTAGTACAATACTTAATATGTTATAGAAACCTACTGAGATAAATCTCAAGGTGACCTGGGTGACCTGTTATTGATCAGTCTGCGACCTAAAAATAATAAATAATAGCAAGAAATTATTTTCGCTGGCAACACTAGTACAACTTCACGTTGACCTCTTCCACTTTGATTATGCTTTAAAGTATATCTTGTAGGCGCTCAAAATATTGGCTACATCCCTCTAGCCGCCAGCTCTCGTCATTGGAAGCTAGCCAGACGATCTCGAAAAGTATATAATTTGCTGACTCAACCTAAGGTTTCAGCTTGCCTACGTTTTGTTCGACAAGACGTCTTGTATTATTTTATCGGTAAATATCGGTTTTTTATGTGTTGCTTTTATTTTAGCTTCTTGATTTTAATTTTGATCATAAGTTTTGTAATGACAACATTTTTTTTTCATATATACAGAATAGTTAAAAAACTTTAATTAATATTGCAATTTGATGTAATTAGGAAATAAACGCTAGCAGTAAATGAACTATCAATTCAATGATTTTATCAATTCGAACCAGTAGTTTCTGAGATAAGCGCGTTCAACCAAACAAACAAAATCTTCAGTTTAATGTACACATATAGTTATTAAAACTGTCGTTATATTAAAGCGAATAATAGAGCTGAAGTTTTCAGAAGCTAAACCATCCTTTTAGCACATGTAAGCATACAGCTTTTGTTTAGCGTGCCGATTATAACTTAATTCCGACCAGTTTCTGTGTGTTTTGTATTATAATCGTGTTCGGGACACAGTGGCGTCAGTGCTTTGGCGATGCGCCAAAAAGGACATTCGTTTCGGATGCTAAATGAAAACGTATGAAAGTTATAATAGGGAATATAGTTGAGCAATAAAGTTGGACCTTTTCTGTAATTGGACAAAGGAAAGTGACTTTAATTATATTTTAGTTGGATATTGATGTAGGTTTTATGATAAGTGGACCTACCTAAAGTCTCATAATGGAAGAATTATTCAAATTATTTCCAGGACCGTACGCCAATACATAATTAGAACATTTCCTGAGGAATATTTCATGGAAATTGTACCTCATTGAAACGAGCATTTGCCGAAGTTTCCGTGTGTGAAGCACCAGCTTTTTATTTATTATTTTTTTTATTACCTGCAAACTGTACCTAGTGTGGTTTTAAAGGATAATTCAGATGTTCAATTTCTATACTTTTTCGTACCTTCCTTCTATAAAAGCGACGGCGCTAGACGATTAGCATACTGTACTTAGAAGTTGTGGAACTTTCTTTTTTAAACATTCCGCTTGCAAAGAGGTTCTCTTCCGGACTTTATTGCTTCCAATTTGACCTGCTCTGGCACCTGACTCTCCTCCAGTCAGTTGGCAACGTTTCAAGTGTTCGCAAACGATACTCATCCATCTTAGCTTAGGTCTTCAGGTAGGCAGGAACTGCAGACATATTTGAAATAGTTTAGGTGTGGCAAAAAGGTACCCAGGTTCCACCGATAAATAACTATTGATAATCGAATTTTGGTAAGAGATATTTGGTGAGGTGAGATACAAGTTTGTAGAGCGTTATCTCTGTCTTTACACTACGACGACGTCTGTTGTAATTGGTTAGTGTTTAGTAGACAGAAATAACTGACAGCCGATGGGGTAGAAAAGTTTCGAAGTGTCAAACAATACCTAAACGAAAATGATCATCATCAGTCATAAATAGATTCTTTTTTTTTAACTTTATAGACAAGTGTTTTTTTTTCCATTCTGTAAGTGTACGGGCCAAAAGGATTAGGTAAGTATTTTTAATGAATAAGGGTCAAGATAAAAAAAATTAAAACGCTGTCTCAACTTGTAACTCTCCTGTGGCGTGGTGGTTGCTTTTGCAAACATAGAAACAGTTACACAAACATCCAGACTCGGAACAACTATTTGTAGGTCATAGAAATATTTCTTCCGAGTGGGGATCAAACTCGCGACACGCTGCACTGCAGTCTATCTTTCAACCACTGCTCCATTTTTGTAGCATTGTAGCAGCGGCCAACGAACCGTCTCCATTTCCTGTGACACCAGGCTTCGCCTATCTACAACGTGTAACGTTAATAGCGCAAAACCTCTCGTGGGGTAACTCAGCCCATATAACTGAACAATGTTTGTTCTAAGACTTTTAGAAATTCGCAAAAAAATGATTTACGTACTGATGGGCCCGATCAATTTCTCATTTTGTATGAAAAATCAATTTTTTTTTGCTAATTTCCAAATGTCTTGGAACAAACATTGTTCAGTAACATGGGCTGAGTTACCCCACGAGAGGTTTTGCGCTATTAACGTTACACGTTGTATAAAACGAAAGAAGATATAAATCCATGTTTCATTTGAGAAAGGTCCGTACGAATAATCAATGTGTCCTTGTGCCTAAGCAAATAGACGAATAATTCAGATAGTAAATACATATGTATCGACGAAATACGATCTGTACCTCTTGAGATTTGTTTTTTTTTGTGATATATTGAACGATCTTTCATAAACAGGTTTTTTATCGTGGTAAAATCATTAAATGAGCGCTCGAGCCCTGGATGAGACAAGAGGGACTGTCAGACTCGCACTAATTAAAATACTTACACGGTGTTCCTTCAATAGCCCTTTACGTTCCAGGGTCATTATGGTCATTAGGTTACAAGCAGTTCGCATTAGGTTATATTTCAGGAAATTACTCCTATAGAAGAAATAGGAAAGCTTTTGCACATAAAAAAAACATGTAACTCGATTGAAAGATAAGTTTCAGCATGCGAATAATCTAATTTTCTTCTTAGGGTGTCGATGGCAATCTTGATTGAATCGGCGGCAGAATTGTGCCACAAGTTTGGCAACTGTGTAAGTATCTAATCTAATCTATGACTAGGAAAAACTCAGACCAAAACTGTAAACTGTTGAACTTGTAGGATTGGTTCGCTGGCGGTAGAAACTGGAGGCTTGAAGTAGGTTCGGCGCTAATGAGACTTCGGAGTACTTTTCTTATTTCTTGTTTATTATAATACTGCTGGTTTCGGAATGAATCCCATAGAAAACTGCTCCTCTTTTATAGAAAGCTCTGACCAATCAGAATCCTTAAAATTTGCACACGTTTCTAATATTTTTCCCTTCAGCCAATCAGAGCAATCCATTTTTGCACACGGCACTAATGCGACTTTGTATGGGGAACTTTAATTTGGCAGTTTTCTATAGTAAACCTTCCCTTTTTGTTTTACAATTTATCTTATAGCCTAAGGGTTAACTTAGTCTATCTAATTACATAAAAACCTTAGCAAAACCTTAATTTTTAGACCTAAAAAATGGTGAAAAACTAAATTTACATCAACCTACAGGCAGAGACACCAAGTGCCAGAAATAGGAATTACAACAATTTATCACTGTGTTTGAGGGTATTTCTAAAATGTACACTTTTTATGACTACCTGACACTTCGCTTACATTTTCGGGACGAGTGGTGCTCCAAGCGGCAAAAATAGTGATCAATACAGTTTCTCAATTTATTTGACGGTATATGTAAAATGCGCATTTATATGTCTACCCAACTGTGGGTTTATTTTGTGGCATCAGCAGAGACACCAGGAGGGACAAATAAAAAACAGAACAACTTATCAATTTATTAGAAGGTACTTACTAAATGCACATTTCTACATTTACCCGACCCTTATTATTCATTATAACAATAGTTTTATTGTTTAAAACTATCCTAATCTCTAAGTACTACATATTTACAAGATTTGCTTAGTGCGATTATTATTCGTCGCTAACATTCTCCCCCACGGTGCGCAGCACATCATCTTCTTGAAGCGACGAAGCCGCGGGGACTAGCACGATGACCCGTCGTGTAGGTCGCCGAAGAACTCCGCCTGATGTCCTCACGTCCAGCACTCTGGTTCTTCCATCTGGCCCAGGGTACGCCTTGATAACTTCCCCTCGAGGCCATGAGTTTCTGGGTAGCGATGCGTCGACTATTAACACGATGTCTCCTTCCCTCGGGTCGGTTGTCTCCCTCCCTTTGATTTGCCTTGGCATCAAGAGTGGTAGGTACTCATTGATCCATCTCTTCCAGAAGTGGTCAGCAAGCCTTTGGGTAGTTTTCCAGCTTGGCCTCCCGATCAACTCTGTGTCGTCGAATTCTCCCGGCGCCATTGCTCCACACGATCTTCCCAGTAGAAAGTGGTTTGGTGTCAGACTTTCTTCATCTTCTGGCTCCATACTGATTGGGGTTAGAGGTCTGGAGTTTACTATGTGTTCAACCTCAGTCATAAGAGTATGAAGCACTTCTTCAGGGGGGTTTCTTTCGTTGAGCACTGCCGCTAGTGCCGTCTTGACTGTTCGCACGAGTCTTTCCCATGCGCCCCCCATGTTTGGACTTCCCGGGGGAATAAATTTCCACTTGATGCCCCTTTCTTGCGCAGCCTCTTCCAGCTCCTTGCTTGCCCCAACGAAATTGGTTCCGTTGTCGCTGAATATGGTTTTTGGGGTACCTCTTCTTGCTGCCATTCGTCGAAGTGCCATTATCATTGAGCTGGTACTGAGAGAGGGTACCAACTCCAGGTGAATGGCTCTGGTTGTAAGACAAGTGAATAGCGCCCCCCAGCGCTTCTCGACTCTTCTCCCGATAGTGACCTGCATCGGCCCAAAGTAATCTACCGCAGTGCAAGCGAACGGAAACTGATGATGTTGCAGTCTCTCGCTTGGTAGATCTCCTGTCGGGGGCACCTCTGGCAAACTCTTCTTTGTCTTGCATCGCTGACAGCTGTGGGCAACCGCCTTTAAGGTCGCTCTTAAGCCCAGAATCCAATATTTCTGGCGTAGCTCGTTCATTACTGTGGCAGTGTTCCCGTGGAGAAACTTCTTGTGATAGTGTTGTATGATGAGACGCGTGATTTTCTGTTTCCCATCTAGGACGATAGGATTCATTTTTCTTCTTTCTTCGCCTTGAAACTTCATTGTTCTACTTCTTAATTTGATGATATCGGCGTCATTTAGGTAGACGTCGATTTTCTTAAGCCGACTTGCGTTTTCCAAGGGTTTCTTTGCCTTTAAATTCCTTATATCTGACTTGAAACTGTCATTCTGACTTATTTTCATTAATAATTCTTCTGCTTTTCTTAAGTGTTCGTCTTCCAGCGGCAGGTACAACCTCTTCTTCTCTTTGCTGACTGGTCGTTTGGCGATTTGTGTCTTCTTCTTCTGGGATCTTTTATGGGGTCTCCAGGGCTCTTCCTTCTGACGGACGGCGGCGTTGGTTGCTTTACGGGTCTTCTTCAATAAGAGGCATGCGAAAGCAACCACTCTGGCCGTCACGCGCAGCAGTCGCTCCCAGCTCGAGAACCTCTCCAGGTTGAGTAAGACCTCCTCAGCCTTTATCGCCGTCACTCTTTGCTTGTTCTTTTCTTCCAACATAGTACCCTCTGGTTTGAAGTCTTTATATGGCCACTCTTCTTCTGGTTGACGGAGAAATGACGGACCTTGGAACCACCTTGCGTTGTGATCGAATTCAGTCGGAGTTCCCCTCGTGGCGTCATCTGCTGGGTTTTCTTTAGTAGGTACCCATCTCCAGTCTTCGGGCTTGGTCTGCTCCTCGATCTCTGCCAGTCGGTTGGCCACAAAGGTTTTGAACCTTCTTGGTTCTGCCTTGATCCACTGAAGCACTGTGCTGGAGTCCGTCCAGTAGGTGCGGACTGTTGCCTCAAGTTCCATCTCTTTCTCTATTGTGATTGCCAGCCTGGTGCCAAGCAAGGCTGCTTGTAATTCAAGCCTTGGAATTGACACTGGTTTTGTTGGTGTCACTCTTGCTTTGCCGGCGATCATGGAGATGTGAATCTTATCACCAGGTTCAACCGTCCTCCAGTAAACTACCGCTGCGTATGCTTCTTCACTTGCGTCGGTGAATGTGTGCAGTTGCCCTTTTCTACTGCGGGGTGAAAAGCATCTTGGTATCCGAAGTCTCGTCAGCGCCGTCACCTCTTCTAGGTACTTCAACCAGGCCTCTTTCTGGTTTTCGTTGATTACTTCATCCCAGCCAATTTTTGTTCGCCAAATGTCTTGAATTAATTTCTTTCCTTGTATTAAGACTGGCGTCGCGAAGCCCATAGGATCAAAGGTTGACATTACGGCGCTTGTAACTTCTCTCTTCGTCGGAGTTTTTCTTCCTTCAAGAAGGTCTTGTGATGTATTGCGCAGACCAACATTGAACGCTAGCGCGTCTTCCTTCACCAGCCATCTTAGCCCCAGTGTCTTCTCCTCTTTCGTCAGTTGTAGGGAGTCTTCTTTATTAGTATCTTCTACTTCTGACAGAACCTTCGCGTCGTTGCTGGCCCAGCCTTTCAAATGGAAGCTTGCTACTGCGTGAATTTCCTTTACTTCTTTTGATATCTTCTTTGCTTCAGCTGTAGTTGGAAAGCTCTGGAGATAGTCATCCATGTAATGATTCCTTTCTATTGCTTTCACCGCTTCAGGATGAGTCTTCTTAAAGTCTGCTGCGTTCTTATTCATCACATATATTGCTGTTGCCGGTGATGATGCTGCCCCGAAGATGATTGAGGACATTCGAAACTCTTCAGGCTTGCCCGTTCTTTGACTTCCACGCCACAGGAATCGGAGGCTATCTCGGTCACTTTCTCTTACTTTGATTCGAAGAAACATTTCTTGGATATCAGCCATGACAGCCACTGGACCTTCTCTGAAGCGCAGCAATACGCCGAACAATGATTGTAGTAAGTCTGGCCCCGATAACAAGGCGTCATTGAGGCTCTTCCCTTCATACTTGGCAGCTGCGTCGAAGACTATTCTTGGCTTCTTCTTGACTGGGTGCACGACGGCAAAGTGTGGTAAGTAAAATAATCTTCTTTTATTCGCAGACTCTGGAACCTTCTCTGCGTATCCATTTTCAATCAAGCTTTGAATCTGCTTCTCATAGGACTCTTTGATTTCTTCATCTTGATCCAACTTCTTTTCAATATTGACTAGGCGACGGAGTGCTTGTCTGTAGTTGTTGGGTAGGGACTCGTCTTCTTTCTTCCACAAGAGCCCTGTCTCGAATCGACCGCTGGCTAATCTCTTCGTAGTCTTCTCGAGGGTTTCTAGTGCTCTTCTATCGCTGTCATTAGTTGGTAAGCGATTCTGGACCCCAAGCGATTCTAACTGGAAGTGTTCTCTTATTAACTCTTCTAGATTCTGCTCTTCGACTGTAGACTTGCCATGGTGAATGAAGTTTACAATGGCATTCGTCCCTGATTCACATCCATGCAGCACCCACCCGAGGCTAGTGAGAGAAGCCACGGGATCGGCTGGCTTGCCTTTCTTCAGTCTTCTTGTAACTATGAGTCCCCAGTTGTCTTGACCTATCAACAGCTTGGGCCTTTCTGTGACGTAGAGAAGTTGCTCTTCAATTGTCTTCAGATGCTGACAGTTCTTCACGGTGTTCTTGTTAATGCTTTGCTCTGAAAGCTTCAGGTCGTCGATGGTTCTTACTATGATTCGCCTCTTGTCTCTTCTATGAGCCCCTTTTATCTTCAACTGGATCTTCTGAGAACTATCTTTCTTTATTACTTTCCCGCCGACTGTTTCGATTGCGAGAGTTTCTTTAGTTCCCTCGGCTCCGATCTTCTTGGCTATTGATGCGTCCAAGAGTGTGACTGTTGAGCCTTCATCTAGCAGCGCCAGCACGCGAGCGTGACCTTTCGGTCCGTAGAGATCCACTGGAATTATCTTCAAATAAATTTTCTCTTCCCCTTTGCTGTTGTGGATCGAGGCGACTGTCTCTTCTGATGCACTTTCCTTGTCTTCTTTCTTTTCTGCTGACTCTGGTGGTTTTTCAGAGTGCAGGATAGTATGATGCCATCTTCTACACTTCTTGCAGACTGGAGCTTTGCAGTTGATTCTTGAGTGCCTGAACCGAAGACACTTGAAGCATAGTCTAGCCTTCTTGATAATGCCCCATTTTTCATCTATGTTGGCTTCTTTAAACTTCTTGCATTCTATCACAAAATGCTCTTCTTCACAGATTGGACACGACTTCTTATATTTCTCTTGAGACACTTCTTGCACTGTGTGTACAGGTTTTCTTGACCCCTTCTTTTGCTCCGAAAACACTTCAGGTGGAGCAAAGTCCCCGCACATGTCGCTTTCTATTTCTAGAAACGCTTCGATGAGTAGCAACTCTTGAATTTCTTCCTCCCTTCTGGTTCTATGGTAGGCGAACCATCGGAATTTCATTGACGGTGGCATCTTGTCTACTATGGCCTTCAGAGTTTCAGGAGAACTGAGGTATTGCGACTTCTTCAATGCCTTGATGGTTTGGACGGCGTTCTTCACTCTGCTTGCGAAGACACATATATCGCTTGGGTTCTCGCCCACCTTTGACAGGTTCTTCATCTTCTCTAGTTCTGCCAGTGCCAATGCCCCAGGTCTTCCGAATCTGGCTTCTAGTCCCTTGACAACTTCGCGTGGATCTTCAGCTGTAAACAGCAGGCTCTGGACGGCTTCTCTGGCTGCGCCTTGAATTGCTCTTCTGAGGCGCGCTAAGTTCTGTGCGTCGCTGAAGGAGGCAGCCCCGTCTTCATACGATCTCTTGAACGGCAACCATTCTTCACAGGACCCGCTGAAGTGAGGGAGCTCGAAGTGCTTCGGTGTTGCAACATCACGTGACTTCTCGGACAGCTTGACTATAACTTGGGCTAACTCGTGGATGTCACTCTTCTTTTCTTCAGTTTCAGTCGGCCTGCTATCATTGCTAGGCTTGACCCCAGCTTGGATGAACCACCTCTCGACTTCTTGAGTTTGCTCGTACATCTCTTCTCCGGCACCATCTTCTTCTTCTGACTCTGCTGTTGCTAGTTCTAGTTCAGCCTGAGCCACTCTTGATCGCGCTTCTGCCAATTCCAATTCCCTTAGTGCCACTGTTAACTTTGCTTGCGCTTCTGCTCTCTTCCTATGCGACGAGCGGACGGACTGCGTGTCTATTTCGCGGGTCGGCTTCTTAGGGCGAGGCTGCTGCAGACTCCCTTCTATTGACGTCGGTACACTTCCTTCATCTCGACGTAACTTCACGGCAACACTTCTGTCTGGGTTCTGCAGCGTAGTGTTGTGGCTTTCTTCTCGGCGTGCGGGATCAGACGCTTCAACTTCCTCTTCCACGGTGCTGGCTAGGGGCGCGGTGCGAGTCGCTCCCCCCAATGCTGATTCCCTCCCGGCAGTATTTTGCTGACGAATAGACGACTGGTGGGCTCGTACGCTAGGCGGCGGCGATCTTCTAGTGAGCGTTGACCGACTTGTAATTGACGCGCTCGTAGTCGCTTCGCTTGTGGTTTCACTTGGCGTGCTTGCACTCCCGTCGACTGACGAAGTACTATCTCCCGTAGCCTTGGACTGCACTGATCCTGATCTTGTAGAAGGCATCTTCAGTTTTCATGAACCCGATCCGGCTTCACGAAGGACCACTTGTAAACTGTTGAACTTGTAGGATTGGTTCGCTGGCGGTAGAAACTGGAGGCTTGAAGTAGGTTCGGCGCTAATGAGACTTCGGAGTACTTTTCTTATTTCTTGTTTATTATAATACTGCTGGTTTCGGAATGAATCCCATAGAAAACTGCTCCTCTTTTATAGAAAGCTCTGACCAATCAGAATCCTTAAAATTTGCACACGTTTCTAATATTTTTCCCTTCAGCCAATCAGAGCAATCCATTTTTGCACACGGCACTAATGCGACTTTGTATGGGGAACTTTAATTTGGCAGTTTTCTATAGTAAACCTTCCCTTTTTGTTTTACAATTTATCTTATAGCCTAAGGGTTAACTTAGTCTATCTAATTACATAAAAACCTTAGCAAAACCTTAATTTTTAGACCTAAAAAATGGTGAAAAACTAAATTTACATCAACCTACAGGCAGAGACACCAAGTGCCAGAAATAGGAATTACAACAATTTATCACTGTGTTTGAGGGTATTTCTAAAATGTACACTTTTTATGACTACCTGACACTTCGCTTACATTTTCGGGACGAGTGGTGCTCCAAGCGGCAAAAATAGTGATCAATACAGTTTCTCAATTTATTTGACGGTATATGTAAAATGCGCATTTATATGTCTACCCAACTGTGGGTTTATTTTGTGGCATCAGCAGAGACACCAGGAGGGACAAATAAAAAACAGAACAACTTATCAATTTATTAGAAGGTACTTACTAAATGCACATTTCTACATTTACCCGACCCTTATTATTCATTATAACAATAGTTTTATTGTTTAAAACTATCCTAATCTCTAAGTACTACATATTTACAAGATTTGCTTAGTGCGATTATTATTCGTCGCTAACAAAAACATTCCTGATAGAAAAATAATGGTTATCCTAAACATACAAGATAAAATTTCGGTCCCAAAAATCTAACGTGGTATTTGTATTCCGTAGTAAACAATAAAAAACCGGCCAAGTGCAAAACTAGAGTCGCGCACGAAAGGTTCCGTATGATTAAAGCGGCAAAAAAATATGTCTTCTGTATGGCTCTCATCATCCCTATATCAATATAATATTTGTATTCTATTTTTTAGTATTTGTTGATAATGCGGCAACAGAAATACATCATCTGTGAAAATTTCATCTGTCTACCTATTGAATCACGGTTCATGAGATACAGACTGGTGACAAACATACAGACAGACAGCGGAGTCTTATGGGCCTACCACATGCACAAGAATCACCACTTTTTTGCCTGCGCAAGCTCGGCCTGCGCATACTTGCCTGTGCGTGTGGTTGGGCTCCCGCCCAGGGCAGGACGGGAGGGACTGTGAGACTTGTACTGACTAAAATCCACGGTGTCCTTCAATAGCTATTTACGTTCCGGGGTCACGGTCATCCGATGGTCCCGCGACCATGTAGGTTAGTGTCTTAGATGGTCTTTTTAAGAAAGAACCACAAAAATTTGGGTGCGGAACCCTAAAAAGGAATAGGTACGTCGGTAGCTCCCAAGCTTTCCGTTCAGGATCAGATATAAAATAAATTCGTTCAAGCTCCGTTCAAATATCTGCCTTGTATATTGTAGTTTGAACCGCAGGGATTGTGACGTTTTATATATGCGGTTTTTACCCCAACGTCTGCTGTGTGGCTTAGGATTTTAGAAATCTTTTGCCTCTAATCTTTTTTAATAGAACTGAATGAACATTGAACATTTAGAGTATTACATCGCGTACACATTGGCCGATTTCACACGCGCTTTATCTGACACGGGTGTAAGAGCCTATGCACATCGCACGTCGACGGCGGCGAGCTTTCATCAAACAGAGTAGTTTGTTGTTGTTTGTATCGCGTCAAACGCGCGTTTCCATCGCTAACGGTGCGTTTAAAACACGTGGTGTGCATAGGCCCTCGCGTTTTTGAATTTATACAGGTGTGCAAAGGTCCAGGCTGCGTCTAACTTGCGTGCGCATCGCGTCTGTATCGCTACAAACGAGTGTCAACGGCGCGTTTAAAAAGGTTGGTGTGAACCCGTGCATTGGACCTAAGCAAAACGCGCTTCACGCAACGCCGAGAGTTCAATGTGTACTAGCTAATAATCATCATCTGCTTAGCTTTTTCCCAATTGTGCCGACCACAAGGCTTCTAGTCGATCCTGATGCAGCTGAATATCAGTATTTTACATGGAGCGACTGCCTATCAGACCTCAAAATACCAGTGCCTGGTAAACGATTGCCCTTGCTAAGACTGGTTGTACTAGTCCTTATTATCAGGAGCTTAACTATAAAACAGCCACTTATAATCATTCATTGGTGGACGATGTCAATCTGAATGTTGTAGTCGCGATAAGTAAAATTCTGATTGGCTAGAAGTTAACCCTAACCTAGTCAGGAAAAGGGCATAATGGACGGCGAATAATGGGCGACTCGCTGTCCGACCATGCCCAAGTCGACGGCGCGTCGTGTGCTACGCGCACCTCAAAGAGCTGTCAGCAATATGACGGGGCCAAGGCCTGCCGGGGTCGCGGGACTATCGGGTAACCGTGGCCACGGAACATAAAGGACTATTGAAGGACACCGTGGAATTAAGTCAGTGCAAGTCTGACAGGCCTATGTTCAGCAGTGGACGTCTTCCGGCTGATGATGATGATGATGAAGTCTGACAGTCCTTCCCGTCCAGCCCTGGGTGGAGTTATTTGATGGTTTTACCACGTAAAAAAAGTTACTTACAAGAAAAAGAGTCAGTCATTAATAAGAAAAGTAATCAGCAAAAGGGCCGGTAGATGACTTTATTAAACAGTCCAAATAAGAGATCCTTTGTTCAGTTTTGAAAGATACGGTTTCAAGGGAAATAAATGACACATGCGATTTCCGAATTTTGTTTCTAAGGTCAGCAACGTATCGGCTATATGTTATGGGTTCCAGGTGGAGTTAGGTACCGGATATTCCCGAACGGGGTGGATTTCTTATCCTGATTTGGATGAGAGATCAAATAAATCTTTCAGTGGACCAGTGCTTAATGATTGCTGTCAGATTTTCGGTTCTAATACTTATTCTGCAATGGCTTAGTTGGAAAGGTGTCTGCTGTCTGCTGTACTAAATTATAAAGCCACAGGTTCAAATCCTGCTCGCAACCGATTGTTTCTTTCCACGAAAAATATATTTATTCATTATTATTATAATATATGAAGACTTTTTTTTATTGAATCATCAAATGAGTGCTCCTGCTCTGAGTGTAGCGGAAAAGACTATCAGACTCGTACTGACTAAAATCCATCGCGTTCCTTCAATTACCCTTTACGTTCCATGGTCTGACACGGTTTTGTACCTAATATAATTCCGTGACCCCGAAAAGCATTATTGAAAGACTAAAAGAAACGAATTTATTGATGAAAACTGGAGTAAAAGAAAAGTATTGAAGAGGAAGATCGAATATTGTCTCGATGAAGCTCCAACGATACTTTTTTTTACCTTGCTTGAATCATAAAATGTGTCCTCTCACCCAGGGCGTGGCAGGGGAACTGTCAGACTTGTACTGACTAAAATCCACGGTGCCCTTCAATAGCCCTTCACGTTCCAGGGTCACGGGTTACCTGATGGGGTAGTTCCGCGACCCCAGATTGAAGATGATGAAGTACAAAAGATACATTGAGTAAAAAATTTATTTACCAAATGAACAAACATTCTATCTACGCAGCATTTAATCGCAGAGTGAGTATTCACTATGTTCTAAACATTATCATAAAGTTTTATGTGCATTTTCAGGAATATTTAAGAGGTATCCACCTGAGATGGCGAAAGAAAACAACATAAACTTCAGTATCGAAGCAAAGTACAGTTTTGTTAGCACTTTTGTCGTAAAATATAAGTGTGATTAAGTGTTTTCTGTGCCTAAGTTAGACATCTTTTTGCAATGGGGGCCGTTTTATACTATTTTTCTCCAACAAATGATTACGTTACATCCAGATAGTCTTCATTTTGTATGAGTTTGAATATTTATAAAAACAAACCCACATTGTAGGAGAAATTCTTAGTGTGGGGCATAGGTAACGATCCAAAGATATTTTTTTGGACTGAAAAAAAATTCTGCGAAACGTTTGAAGCTGAAGCTTTCCAGATGGCGTAACGTTAGGCCCATGGTCCACGTAACCGCCGTCATACGCTTTCGTCAATTGACGATTGTAAGACGAATGCTTGCATCTTGCGTAGACACAATGATATCTGTGTCCACGAAGCGGCAACGTCGCGTCAGCCGCTCGTGTTGCGTTCGTCATGCATTTTACAACAAAAGACGTCCTTTCTCGATGCTAGTTGGAAGAAAACTGAGACCTTTTGTAGCGTGACTGACTATAGCATGAAACAGCGTGGACATAACAAATTTGCAAAATACGCCTATCTTCATTTGTATGTTACATGCATCCTACGAAAGACGACTGTGTGTACAGTAGGCCTTACTGTAAAACGTTCAAACAAGGCAATTAAAGATTCAAATTCAAACGAGTGTGTTGGGTAGCATAATTGGTAAGTCGTCTAGAGTATCTACTTATCCAGAAGACGCGGGTTTGAGTACCATTCACAGTTGAATTTTTCTTTCCTCAAAAAAAAAAAAAATGAAAACGCGACGCAGGCGTTATGGCGTTTATGGGGTGTATTTCAGGTACACCTCTATCTAACCTAAATTAATATTTTTAGTTAAAGTTGCCTTAATTAATGGTCACAATTTTCAAATTTGATGGGAGTAGCATTGATAATACATTTGTATAAAAGTTTTTAATAAAAATAAAGACAGAAAAAACTTTTTTCAAAAAAAAAATTTAACCGCCTTCAAAAACAACCACAAAAAAGGGTAAAATAACCTACAAAATAACTTTTCTTTCGGAAGTCGGTGGCTTTGTTTTTTTATTTCGTTGTCTTTTTGCCACCGACTTCGGAAAGAAAAGTTATTTTGTAGGTTATTTTACCCTTTTTTGTGGTTGTTTTTCAAGGCGGTTAAATTTTTTTTGAAAAAAGTTTTTTATTTTACTCTTTTTAGTTTAAATATTCAACCCAAATTCTTGTCAAATACATCATTTTCTTACAAGTGCACTAGAATTTTGTAATCCGTGGCACCGGTATTAACATCGCTCATGTACACATGCTAATAAAATTCCCTATCTCAAAAACTGCTCAACAAATTTTGATGAAACTTGCAGTATTCCCTAAGGTGAACGATCTCCAGTACAACAAAAAAAGAATTTTGAAAATCGGTCCACAATATTGGCGGAGTAATCGCGTAACAAACACGCAAAAAGTAATGTCATCCAAGTAGCCGAAATCAATAAAAATGCTCACAAAATAAAAAGTGCTGAACCAAATTGGATGAAATTTTTATGGGACCACACTGCAAGTATACTGCATCGAACAAAAAAAGAATCGGACTAGAAACCTCGGAGTAATCGATGTACATACATAAAAAAAAAAAACATACCGACCGAATTGAGAACCTCCTCCTTTTTTTGAAGTCGGTTAAAAAAACCTCATTGGTTGTTACTTCTAATTTCACCCAACTACAGTCTTAATTGCGAATAGAAAAATCCGGAAAGAATCTGAACAAAGTTTTATCTTTCCCTTTCCTTTCAAACGATTTGTAGAAGAATCGTGACAGGCGGCTAACGATAACCAGTTACAAACTAAAGGTCCAATTTTGTAGGCGACCGCAAACAGCAGCAGCAAACGACGCTACGCGACACGACTTGTCGCAGCGTCATATTGCTGCAGTCCATGATTTTGAAACCAACTGCAGATGCCTGCAGCATATGACAACCCGTATCCCAATTCGTTTTAAATGTTCCGTGAAAATAGATACCTAACTATTTTTTGAGAAAAATTTAAATTTGTTGTCGCTCTAGTGTCGATGGCACTAGTACCCTTAGCATGAATTTTCAGTATTTGAGACGTAAAGTAAACTGGAACTTTGACAATTTCAAATTGACAATTTTCAAGGGAAAAATTAGTACCTTCTTCGCACACCAGAGGCGCTGTTCCATTTTTTCATACAAGAAACCTCAAGAAACGCTGTAAATACTGTAAAGTAAGAGAGTGAAAATTCGTGCTAAGGGTATAGATCAGGTATATATCTAACAACTGGGTGTCGAGTCTGCTAATTATTAGTGAGAATGGCGCCACAATGGCGTTTCAATTGTAGTGCTTATTCGAACCATTTTTTACTGCTGAGTAAAAAATGGTTCGAAAATTGAAACGCCATTGTGGCGCCATTCTGATTATTACTTAGCAGACTCGACACCCTGGAATGTTGTCTGTTATCGTGAGACGTGTCGCTAGCAGCTGCGGAAGGTATTTTATAAAAAAGAAAGAATTTGGCGGTCCTGTTTCTTTTTTTTTTTGTTTTTATGTTTAGACTTAGATTGTTTGTTTGGGTATTCCTGTTTAATAACCAAACAATCTAAGTTAGCTGTACGTCATGAGTAGGGTGACCAGATCTGATTTACGGGACAAAATTGAAAATGCGGGATTTAAGGTTCGCTTGAACCTCAAATCCCGCATTTTCGGATCTTTTTTTTTATTTTAGAAACCAGTAGTGTCGCAGCGCAACGTCGACTGCTGCTACTGTCCGCAGTCGTTACCAGCACATACCCTTAACGTTTTCTTCACAGTTTACTACCGACAGAGTTACAAGATTCAATTAAAGTACTTAAGAGTTCACTTGTATCTACATTATCTTTTATACTTTGTAAAGTTTTATTATTTTTAACGGTTTATTTTAAGAAAAGTTTTGACAGGCCTCGAGAGAGTTATTTTATTGTTAAACGAATACCTACCTACCTACCTACATAAATACCTACTATGCGACCACGATATGAATGAAAATGCCAATGACCTCTATCTGACAAATTGCCACTTGTAATTAAGTGGTTTATTGTAGTAATTATTTAAGTACTTTCTGCAAATATTTTTTAGTAGGTAATAATATTTATTATCCTTATTATCTTATAAATAATTATGTTATTTTCAAATAATTATTGGTTATTTAAGAGCGTGCAAGTATGAACTTGTGCATGATATATTATCAAAGGGTGCCATCTGGCGGCATCAAATTATTGTTCTTCTTATCTTCGCATAGTAAAGATACATTTACTTTTTGTTCTGAAAAAAAAAAACGAGTCAGCAACAAGTATCACTACAGCTAAAATAATTACTCTATTTGTTTAGTTGTCCATCCTCCGATCTGAAATTAAACACTCAAATCAGGAAAGCAATATAAACTAATAGCGCCAAAACCCCGAACATTAGTGAAAAGTAATTTGTGAATACTAGCAACACTGGCATACAAACAGGTTTGTTGCGCACTAAAGAGTAAAGAACGGTTTTATCGGAATTTTACGGTTATCGCAAAGTTATTGCATGTTTGTTTGTCGTTGGGCCGCGTTTGAATGAATTGTCACGATTTGAGGATAAAGTTTAAATTAGGAAGGATTTTCGTCCATGTTTGTTTTAGTGGATTGTTATTTATTTTGTTTTAATTATTTCTATGAATTTCGAAACATGAATTTCGGGAACTCAAAATAATAAATAATCACGAAAGATATCCCGTAAGTAACATTTTAAATTATGAATTCCATGTTTGCAAAACCATCAAATAACTTATTGGTCGATTTTTTAGCACAGAGTGATTTCGTGCTAACTAATTTTGGCGACGAATGGCGCAGTGGCTGAGTGATCGGCTGCTGTGCTGTGAGAAGAGGGTTCTTGCGCACGGAACTAATATTTGTATTGCTTACAGTTTATTGTGTGGATCTGAGGCCTTACCACGAGCTCTTAACGCGATCCAGTTTAAGCTGTGGGGAAGAGATGGCGCTAGACGACTTGTATAGCTCTGTCTCTTTCTTCAGTTCTTCTTCAGCTCGTGGTAAGGCCTCTGACTGCTTATGTTTATGAATTTAAATGCTTGTAAACGCACCTACGACTACGATATATAGTAGAAATTTTAAAAGTGGGCCAGAGCTTATAAAAACCATTGTATAGTTATAGTACCTACCTGCTTTCTTATAGTTTAGTCCAAAGTGATAAATCGGACTAAACTGCACGAGCGAGCAAATGTATGAAATCATTCGGGATTAATCCCGGGATAGCTCCCTAAATAATGGAGTGATTTTAATGAATCTGGTATCAATTAAGAGCCTATGCAAACTACGTTTTTTAAACGCGCCGTCGACGCGCGTTTGCAGCGATACAGACGCGATACGCACGCAAGTCAGACGCAGTCTGTGGACCTTTGCACACCTTTATAAATTATACTGTACGATACAGACGCGCCAACTAACAACAAACTGCTTTGTTTGATAAAAACGCACCGTCGACGCGCGTTCCAGAAACGCGCGTCGAAAGCGCGTTTAAAAAACGTGATGTGCATAGCTCCTTAAAGTTAACAGTGAAACCTTTAAAATGGTACCATTTTTAGGGTTCCGTAGTCAACAAGGAACCCTTATAGTTTCGCCATGTCCGTCCGTCCGTCTGTCCGCAGCTTAGCTCAGAGACGCACAGTACTAGAAAGCTGTTATTTGGTGTAAATATACGGATTTGTTGTGCCGAAAAAGTGGTAAAATAAAATCTCGTAAAATATTTTTTTTAGGGTACCTCCTGTACTTACACGTAAAGTGAGGTTTTTTTTTCTCGCGTACCCCTTAGTGTGGGGTATCATTAAATAGGCCTATGAAAAATAATGATAGTATCCATGAACAGTTTTTTGATAAAAAAATTCGTTTGTGAAATATTAAGCTTTAAAGTGCTAAATTTTGCTCGATTCGAGTGTCCCCCCCCCCCTCTACCAGCTAAACGGACTTAGATATGAGCGCCGATGGTCAATTTGTCGGCGGCGGCGCGCCGACTTTTTGAAGTCGGCGGCGGCGGCGTCGGCGGCGCGGCGTGGCCTTTATTTAACTACTTTAATTTAAGAGAAGAAATAAAACAATGTTTTACGTATAATTACGATTTATTATAATTTTGACGAGACGAATATAATTGGCAAGGGTTACCTATCATATGATCGACAAACGTTTGACCGAATTTCATTTGACCTAAAACTTTTCAACTATTATCGTCAGGTTTTTTTTTACTTCATCAGTCACGTTTCCCACTGTTTCAGTTAACCTATTATCTATTCGTTTTTTTTTTCGTTACTCCAATACTTAATTTGGCCGAAAAACTTTTTTACTCGAAACGACGGTTGTTCGAAGTATTATTTTATATTTTCCAAACATTATATTATATTAGTTTGTGCACACTATGGCTGTTACATTTTTAACATGCGCCATTGAAATGTAGTAGACAATACAAAACTGGTAATTGTGCAAATGCATTGATAATATTCCGAGCAGGAGTGTTCCGTGGTCGGCAAGGTGCGCAAAGTGGCGATCAGGGAAGTGAGGGCGGAAGTTGTTGCCCTATGGCAGGAGCGATGGCAGTTTTCCGGCGACGGAAGGGAGCTGTACTCGTTTTTTCCGGATGTGACGGCGCGGGTAGGCTATAGTTGGGTGGAGCCGGACTATATGGTTTCGCAAGTTTTCACGGGGCATGGGAGCTTCAGAAGCAGGCTGCACAGAATGGCACTTTGCTACACGCCTGTCAGTTGAAGAGGAGACTCGGGACCATGTCCTGTGGGACTGTGCGCTGTATAGAGATGCCACGGAAGAAATGTTAGGGAACTGGAGGCGTCAGGAGCCGGGGCCACCACCACCAGCTCGTAGACAGTCCAGAAGGCTTCCAAAGGCTGAAGCGGTTCGCTCACACTTGGCACAGCCTGAGGAAGGAACTGGAACTGCAGCTGGATCTGCCAGGTACCATTGGGTCAGATAGGAGCAGCAGTTCCAGCATGGACTGTCGGAACAGCTGAACTGGTGGACAGGTATTTCCAGAGACCGGCTCGGGCGTGAAGTCTCGTAACTGTGGTGTAGGAGCCCCAAAAGGGGCGCGGGTCAGTTTATAGGCATCTAAGGAAAAGACAATGATGGTCCGTATGCCGAAAGGTGCCGGACCAGGGGGGGCGAGATTGGGAGGCCTGCCTCCCCCTTCGCGAGCATTACTGCGTCGCAAAAGGAGGCGACCACTTCCTCGACCAGTGCCGGGCGCGAAAGGTCTCCGCCTATCGCCTCCGTGGGGACACGGCAGTGCTCTGCCCAAGCGGGGCAGTCCTGCACCGTATGCTGCACCGTATCCTCCGGGCGATTTTGGGGCGGGCGTTTCTTCCCTCCCAATCCGACACAAGTACCTCCCGAAACTTCCGTGTCCGGTGAGGACCTGCGTCATCCGATAGGTCAGGACCCTGTGACGTCTCTCCAGCCACTCCTCAAAGAGGGGTTTTACCGCCGCGACTGCGGTGTGCCCGACATAAACTTACTTGAGAAATTGCATATCGCCATCTTTTTCTTTCGCTTGTTTTCCCCTCTATATTAACAACTAACTGACCGAAATAGGTCCAACAAAAACTTTGTTTGTTTGCTGATAACTTGGACAACACAGAAATTTGAATGTCAAAGAGTTTAGTTTTATAAACATCTACGTCTATTGTCGCCATTTTGCCAGCATTTATTATCGTGCGTTCGGTTTGGTCAGCGTGTTTGGTTAAACTGAACGTCGCCCACTCGGGTTCGGCGCGCCGGCGCCTGAAGACGGCGGCGGCGGCGCGGGGGAAATCACGGCGGCGGCGGCGCGCCGGCGCGGCGCTCATATCTAAAACGGTTATGTATGGGGGTGTGAAAAAATTCACAATAGTAGTATATATAACGAAGTTTAAAAGAAAATTATCATGACTAAGTAGGCTTTACAACTTTACGAGTAATAGTCGACCAACTTATAAAATGTACTTGGATAATATGTTTTCTTAAACAAAATGTATCGGAGAACAAGCTCTTCAACTGCAAATGTAAGTTTGTCAACTTTATTTTTACAGCTTTAATAGGTATGTTTTACGGAATGTTTTTTGGGGATAGGTAGGTTTTTATCGTCAACTATTTTTAACTAACTTCAAAAAAAGGAGGAGGTTTTAAATTCGTCGTAATCTTTTTTCTTATGTATTTTCCCTGATTTCTCAAAGACTCCTGGACCGATTTTGAAAATTCTTCTTTTTAAAATTAAATTCAGCGAATCAGTTTAGTTAGTTCGCATAAGTATTTTGATGGGCAACTACGGAACCCTACACTGTGCGTGGTCCGACACGCACTTGGCCGGTTTTTATTATTCTTTGCTAGTTATTAAGTTCTCAAGATTGCGCGGAATCGGAGTACCTAAGTGATTCCATACTGTTGCTCGCTAGTGTAGTAAGCTGAAAAAAAAATTCACATCGTTAGAATTTGACTCCACAACCCATGGGAAACAAACCTATCTACCATTCATTTCCGAAATAAGCACACCCCATATTCATGACAAATTTTAACGACCAAGTAGTACAGACAGCTACAAATCAAGCTATACATACAAACCAAGACCACGATAAACTGGTTTTGTATGGCTTGATGTGTAGTGTACATTCCGTAGCACCTAATATTAGAACACCTTCAAAATTTCTTCTATTACACAACCTCCATTATATTACTATTATATAATTCTAACGTTTTATCACCATTCTAAATCTACGACAGCGACGGAGTAAGTATAGACCTTAAACATCTGATTTAGCAGCAATGTTAAAATGACAGCGGTCTTTATTTCTATGTTAATAAGGTTAGTTTTAGTTTACAACTACCTGAAATAAAATTTAGTCCGCCATGTTTTTTTTCGGCGCGTGGCCATAGAGTGACTAATAGCGATATTTTGTTTTTTTGAATACAGTTCGCAAACACTATTTCACGAATGAAAAAAAATCAAAATCATTGTCGTAACTGCCAAAATCACATTTAAAAAAATGAGGATTATAAATAAATTGTTACAAATACGGTACATTGCGACAAAAACAGAAAACCCGTCATTGCCTTCCATCTATGAATTGTAACTTGAAAATAACGTTTAGCCATTGATATATTAGAACACCTTAAGATTTAAAAGAGTTCTTCCCAAGGCAGGGCAGGAGGGGCTGTCACTGTGACTGTAAAATCCACGGTGTCCTTCAATAGCCCTTTACGTTCCGGGGTCACGGTAGCTCGATAGTCTCGGGACTAACGAGCTACCGTTTGGCCCTCTAAGGGGGCCCCGTCATTGTGCCATGACGTCACAACATGGTGTCATCAAATCTTACTAATAAGCCAACACACGTTAAATAACTAATCCTTATTATCCCAACATTAAGGTTCTGCTGTAAGCCGTAAAATAACTTCAAAAGACTTGTATATATAGGTAGCACCCTGCATGAAGGGTGGCGGCATGCCGTCATCGATCAGCCGGCGACCTTGCGGGGTCGTCGACCGCTGAACTAGGTCGTAGGGTAGAGGTGGCAAAGGGCACGGAGCCACGGACGTAAGGTAACCTTTTGTTGGTGAAGGAAGTGCAAGGATTCTGTTTTGATATGCCCTTAAGAGAGGGGTCAAGATGTCTGTGGGTTTATAGGAGATTACGCCCCTTATTGGGGATTTTATTGTTGCTTTTTTCCCGTGGTTTTAGTATGTGAGATATAACAATTTTTTTCTTAAGGTGTATATTACAATTAAATACATGAGTGAAGCGCATTATTTTGTTGTTTCGTAGCCAAACTGAGCTCTAAAACGTGTAGAAAGTCTCCTTCACTGATTTAAATGATTGAAAAAATCATCAACCCATTTTTGGTATTAATCTAAATTGCATTTCAAATCAAAACCCGGTTTTATTAATAAATCTAAATTATCTTTTAATGACTTTGCTTCAAAAAAAATCGTAAAACCTAACACTTTCTCTTGGAGCTCTCCACTGCTTCATGTCCAACGTACTTACAATATCTTCAGTATTTTTTTCATTAGGAATACAACATGTAACGTTAAATGCGCAAAACCCTCGTGGGGTAACTCAGTCCATGTTACTGAACAATGTTTGTTCTAAGACTTTTAGAAATAAAAAAAAATATATTTTTCATACTGATGGGTTCGATCAATTTCTCATTTTGTATGAAAAACCATTTTTTTTTTGCGAATTTCTAAAGAGAACTTTAGTCTTAGAACAAACATTGTTCAGTAACATGGGCTGAGTTACCCCACGAGAGGTTTTGCGCATTTAATGTTACACGTTGTATAAAACGTTTCCCCTTACACTAGGAATAATCCCTACGTGGATGTATCTAAAAATATTTACACCCAGCCACAAATTACGTAAATCATTGCACAACATTACATCACTTACTTTAAAACCTCCCCTACCTCTATTTATATCTATTTGTCTCACGATGCTATTCAACCCTGAAGGTTGGAGGTATACAAACCACCGCGGCCGCACCCGTGTCATGGCGGAGTACCATCGATGACATAACTCATTTTAACTTTAAAAACAATATTGTGTAATTAATAACATTACAGTACAACTATTACAGTTTAAAGTGTTCTCGATGTTCTACGAAGGTGTCACCAGGAGCACTCGCGTGTAATGTAACATTACAGATTCGACTTTGAGCATTACATTACAACACAACCTCCCTGATTGACGTGCATTCGCCTGTAATGTAACGTATGCGGGAACGTTTAACAGTTGGAGCGTATTGCATCATAACAAGGTGCGCATTGTAATGCTTGATTTTCCTTCCTCACTGATGTAATGCTCGAATATGTAACGTTACATTACAGGCGAATGTGTGTGTTGTGGTGAAGGAGCACCTTAACATTCTATGAACTGAGAAGTCTGAATATTTACACAATATGATTTGAATTGAATTAATAATGTCCCCATGACCATCCCATACAGTCATATTGGGTTGGAAAAGTTACGGGAAGATATTAATTCAAAGAAATGTGATTTTATTGTAGAAGTACTTGTCATAGATTTAAATATATTTATCATTAATACTTGTATTTAGTACGAAATAAATAAAACTAATAATTTTACGGAATAGTATTTCTGCTTCATTAGAAGTCAAAAGTTATAAAATATCATTGATATTATATACCTAAATTATATTTTAATTTATTTATTGAAATAATAAACTATTCTATTAGTTTCCATTCTTTTATTATTCGTATAAAATTGTTTCAGTGTGAGGAATGAAGAAGAAAACGTGTGGCGACAAGTAAAATGAGATAAGGACCGGAAGATAGTTATTTTTTTCCAAAAACACCATGATTATGTAATGACTACTTCACAGAAAAATCACTTATGTAACTATTCAAAAAGTTTATTCTTTTATTTATCAGAAAAAAAGAAGTTAAAACTGCCAAAGTAACTTTTACGAAACATTATCCACAGAAGTGATTTCCAGAATACATTCAGACTTTTGTGACAACAAGTACCAAGAATCGATGTCTTTTGTTTTCTCCCCCCTCCCCCCATAGCGACTGACCTTTAGGGGTAATAGATAACACGTGTGGCGGTACTGGGTCCCTTTGTCAAGGTGTTGGCTTGTGGACTTACCGGACCTCGGTTCATTATAGAGAAAAACGGCAGGGCGATGTCGATTTAATGTTACGACGTGCGAAAGTGTTTTGATTGGAAAAGTACAGAATTGCGTTATACTAAGCCTGAGGGAGAGGTAGAGGTGTAAATATTTCGCGAGTTCTATTGCCGAACGGAACAATGTATTATTATATCAGTTAAAATGTTTATAGACGCAACCGCATTCATAGGAGAAATTCCTAAAGTGCAGCAAAGTTCTTGTGAAAAAATAAGGGCGAGCTTAATGCCACCAACCAGGCAAAAATATGGAATAAACACTGTTTTAAGCTTTCACGGTTTGTCTCTTAATTTAAAATGACACTTACGGGATATCTTCCGTGATTATAGGTTTGTTTGAGTTCCCGATATTTCGACGCTGTTGCAAGCGCCATGATCGCGGGTTGACTGGAGATTGCTGGTGGATGAAAATAAATTGTTAGGAGCAGACAAATCTGTCTACCCGCGCGTAACAGGAGACAAAGAAAGAGGTTAGACAGATTTGTCTGCTCCTAACAATTTATTTTCATCCACCCGCAATCTCCAGTCAACCCGCGATCATGGCGCTTGCAACAGCGTTGAAATATCAGGAACTCAAACAAACATATAATCACGGAAGATATCCCGTAAGTGACATTTAAAAATAAATAAAAATATGGAATGTTACTGATAAGTTCTTGATAGAAAAGTTCAATATCACTTTGCCTAAGCTTTGCCAAACCAATAAGTGTCATGTTTAGCCGTAGCAGCCTATGTTTTTGACTAAAAAAAGTCAGAACGCTTAGAAAATTGACATTTCAAAGTTGACGTTTGAAAAGGGTTTACCTTGTTATTTTCACGTCAATTAGGTCGAAAAACTTGTCTTCTGAAGTCACTGAATACAGTACCAAAATATTTAGAAAATTAAACAAGTTGTTGCCTGCGACTTCGTTCGAGTGTAACTCAAAAATTATTCGCGATTTCGCAATACTAAGTTAAACGATATTTTTTGTCTTATTTCCGATTATCATATTATCAACCTTTTTTGAAAAGTACGTTGTTTTAGAAATTACTCGTGTATCGTGGGTGCGTTAACAAACATTTAAGCTCACATAGGAGACAAAAAGTATTCTGAAGTGATTGAAAAACAAATAATAATATCGTCACCATATTCGATCCAAGTATGATTAGATTGCCTGCCGGGGTCGCGGGATTATTTCCTTACCGTGACCCCGGAACAGAAAGGGCTATTGAAGGACACCGTGGATTTTAGTCAGTAGAAGTCTGACAGTCCCTCCCGCCCTGCCCGGGGTTGGAGGACTCATTTGATGATTTTACCACGCTAAAAAAAAAAAAGTATGATTTGATTCGTCAAAATCAACCTCGTTTCATTCCATTTCATCATTTAATTTCATTTCATTTCACAAACAAACGAACACAAAATCTCTATAGAGATCCCTTTTATATTTCATAATGAGTTTTTGAAGTCAAAACTTGTAAGGCATCGTATGAGACGTTCCGCATCCATTCCATGGTACGAACGAGAAACTATTCTCAAGATTCATGTGAGAAACTTAAATGTGCATGAGATTCCAAGACTTTCATCAAAAAGGAGGCAAACTTCAATTTAGTTTAGGAAAGTCGCGATTTATTCCAACATTGTTCATTTGACGAAAATATGTTGGTTGTTTAAGGCTAATCATCAACTAGCTATAAAAATGTACTAAATCTCTATTTCTGCTCTTAACAGAAGAATAGAAAATTTCATTTTATCGCTTTTCATTTTATCGTTATTATTATTTTGCGCCTTTTCAACCCTCTGTTACATGTAGACTAATTGGTGAGAGTTACTAAATACAATTAATGACAAATTCAGTGCACTTCACTGAAGGTTCTTATCGCCTGAAACACAGGATTACCTAGTTCAGGCATAAATTTATTTGTGAATTTAATGTACTTAGATAAGAAAACTGTATAACTTTGTACCATATGTTTTTGAATAAATTTATTATTATTATTATTTATTATTATATATTATAATTTTCGGAATTCGCAGCCGATTTCCCTAGACCTATGGAATCTCCGTACCGCCCGCGTAGCTTCGTAGGGCACGCTACGCGCAGTGCTACGATGTGTCTACGCCGTAGCACTGTAGGCACTTCGTAATAAAGTTTTGAGAACAGTTTTACTTTACAAGTTTGACGTTTATTTAAATGTGACTACTGAACTAGGGTCCTTGGGAGTACTCATTTGATGATTTTAGCACGTTAAAAAAACATAGTTGGGAACACGCTAGTTGAGATGAGTCAATATGACTACGAATGGAAACTTAATACAAGACTTCCAAATTACTCCCCTTGATACGTATCAAGATCGTTAATTATTATAGGACCGACCCAAACCCACTTGTAATTTAAATCCAAGATGACTTTTGAACCCTCAAGTACCCAACACTTAAAACTTTCAAATGTTGTTCTTCAACATAGGTCCCAAGACTCCTCACAGTTCACTTTGAACTTGTTCCAGCAAGATGTTAGAATAATATTGTAATATATCTTCCTGTGCACTCAGTAATATTTCTGGGAATGTAAACTGCGCTCTCGGCAGCTCTCTTGTGATGTCACATACAGTATTCAGCAAGTTTCCTGTAAGCTCGCTTTGTACACTTTCATAGTTTCATTTTATAGATCTGGGAGTACGAGGGTTTCATAAATGAATGGTTTTTGAAAACAATTACGTGAAAACTGATTTCTATTTGGTTAGTTTAATTCATTAGGTACTAGCGGCCCGTCCCAGCTTCGCACGGGTGAACATTATGATTTTCGTCCTCTAAAACCTGGCGCTGATGGTTACAAACACAACAAGAAAAGAAGTAGCCGAATCGGTCCAGCCGTTTTCGAGTTATGAGCTTAGCAACACATTTTGCGATCCATTTTTATATTATATAGAAGAAAGATAGATAAAAGATAGATAGATAGAAGAAGATAGATAGATTAAATAAATGGTGCATGGCAGTTATACACCATGACTTTTTAGTCGTCTTACAAAAGCAGCCCAGTTCATGTATCCCATGACTAGAACACGTTTTATAAAAAAAAAAAGTAGGTATTGAAGAGATTTGAAAAATTAAATAATATTTTAATTCGTTATTATGACGCAAGGCGTAGAACACCCTTGTCACATAGAAAATTGGAATGGAATGATCTGTCCGACTATTGCGCTGGGTAGGTATATTCTACAGCTTGATACGTAAACATTTTAACAGGGTGTTTCATATTTTCTAATGTACCTATTTATTAAAAATAAAAATTATTATTACTGAGGTATTTTAGGTCGGATACATTAAGTGGACCACTTTTGTAAGACGACTAAAAAGTCACGGTGTATATTGCCGTGACGAATAATCCAGGGCGCAGTAAGATAATATTATTAATTTCCTATAGTTAGTTAGTTTCCGTGTATGGAGTAACTTCTCCCGTTTTCCTAACATTTCCCTTCACTACTCTGCTCCTATTGATTGTAGCGTGATGAAAAATAGTTTCTTCTTGGCCTCTATCTCTACCACAAGTAAAGATTAAACACAAGATGGAGTGATCTCACTTGGAGGGAACTGGAATTCCAGCGCACCGACGGAATACAGTAAAACTGTTTGGCGGTCCGGGTGAGGCCTAGCACCACTAATGGGACTTCGGGACTGTCCCACCAGGTAACCGTGACCCTGGAACGTAAAAGGCTATCGAAGGATCACCGTAGATTTTAGTCAGTACAAGACTGACAGCTCCAATACCGGTCCTGGGTGGAAGAATTCATTTGATGATTTTACCACGATAAAAAAAAGGTTACAGGTAACCTGCAGGGGTTGCGGCGACTGTTTCAACAAGACCCTAGAAAGTAAAGGGCTATTGAAGGAACACCATGGATTTTAGTTAGTACGATGTCTGACAAGTATAATAAAGACAGTTATTTTCTATCTTCGTCATCCCTACATCTCCTTTCGTCTCAGCAACGTTCTTACTTAAGCAATATATTACGTATAAGTAGGTATCTCTAATTTTTCCATGTTAATATTGTTACGAGCTGGGTATTGGGATAAATTAATTAACACCAATTAAAACCAAATAAACTTTAATCACACACGAATCACAAACTAAAATAAACACTTAACACTACTCAACACTTATACACACTCTTAATCACACGTAAAAGTCACTTAGAGATCGCTTGTTCACTTCGAGTCGCCTCGATCGTAGTCAAAACCAGACTGAGTCAGGTTGGTGATCGACGCCCTTTTTATACCCCGGCCGGACTCACTAGATGTTTCTAGAAGGTGGTCGAATGTTCTGGAAACATCCATAGACTTCGACCTAGTCCCATACCTTCTGGAACATTCCAGAACCATCTCGAAACATCTAGAACAGGGTAGAATTTTCTAGAAATTTCCTGACCGATCTTTAGTAGAATTGTCAAGAACCTTGTGGAACTTTCGAGAAGATTATAGATAGGTCTCGCAATTCGATCGACGTAACACTGCCCCCTCCTTAAACATGCTCGTCCCGAGCATCGTTAGTCCCGTTGTATCGCGCCAAACGGTCAACATGGACAATCTTGGGCGCGCCACGTAGACCCTTTTGTATCCGGTAGGTGACGTCGTTAATCCTGGTCACGACTCGGTATGGTCCTTCCCATTTTGCTTGTAATTTAGGAGACTTCCCTTTGCTACGCACTGGGTTATGCAACCACACAAGTGACCCCTCGTCGAAACCTCCATTGTTTGTCTTCCGGTCGTATCGGGTCTTCATCTTCTCAGACATTTGTTGGCCGGATTGTCTGATATGCTCATACACATCATTCAACTTGTTACGCAAGTCATTTGCATAATCAGTTACACTGCGTGGAACATCAGGAGGAGTTCCGGTGATCAAATCAGCAGGCAACCGTAATTCCCTTCCAAAGTTCGCGAAGGCTGGTGTCACAGCTGTACTTTCGTGAACTGCACTACGGTATGACAGAAGAAATGGCTGTATGTGCTTATCCCAATCTCTTTGCCTGCTATCCACAACCTTTGCCAGATATCTCTCCAACGTTTGGTTGAAACGCTCCACCATTCCATCAGATTGTGGATGGTAGGAAGTCGTTCTAGTCTTGTGAGTACCCATCAGCCGACAAGTCTCCTGGAATACTTGTGATTCAAAATTCCTTCCTTGGTCGCTGTGTATTTCCAAGGGTACTCCAAAACGACAGAAGACCTCCTGAACCAATTTATCTGCGACTGTTGTAGCTTCCTGGTTAGGAATGGCGAAGACTTCTGGCCACTTTGTGAAGTAATCCATGACAACCATGAAGTACTTGTTACCGTTTTCACTTTCTGGAAATGGTCCTGCCACGTCTAGTGCTATCCGTTCCCACGGGGCTCCAACGTTGTATATCTGCAAAGCACCTCTGCTGCGTGTCTGGGGTCCCTTCACAGCCGCACAACTGGTACATTTCCGACACCAGTCCTCCACATCTTCACGACAATGGATCCAGTAAAATCGCTCACGTATTTTCAGTAGGGTCCTTTTTACACCCATATGTCCACCTGAACATCCGTCGTGGTAGAGCCGCAACACATCCGGTACTTTGGCTTTGGGGACAACCATTTGTAAGTGACAGTGGTCTCCTCGAGCGTTTTCCCATTTACGGCACAAGACTCCTTCCTGGATAACCAAGCTTTTCCATTGCGCCCAATAACTCTTAGTGATGGAACTCATCGCAGCTACATCACTCCACTTGGGTTTAGGAGCACCAGCTTTAATCCAGTCAAAAATTGGTTTAATGTCTGCGTCATTTTGCTGAGCATGCTGTAAGGTTTCCTTCCATTTGTTACTGATATCCGTTCTTAGCATTCTTACAGGCACAACCTCTTTGGCCTCTTGCCTGTTGCAGTGCTTACAGTCTTCAGGGCAAGGTCTTCTAGACAGTGCATCTGCGTTACCATGTGCCCTCCCACTGCGATGTTCAGTTACGAAGTCGAACTCTTGTAGTAGCTCAATCCACCTCGCCACCTGTCCCTCTGGATTCTTGAATTGCAATAGCCACTTTAATGCGGCATGGTCCGTTCGCAATAAGAATTTTCGTCCCAGCAGATACTTACTGAAGTGCTGCAAAGTCTTTACTACGGCAAGTAATTCCCTTCTCGTAACGCAGTAATTTCTTTCCGGTTTCGATAGAGATTTGCTGTAGTAAGCTATAACAACTTCCTGATTTCCTTTCCGTTGAGACAACACGCCACCAATTCCAGTATTACTTGCGTCTGTGTCAACTATGAAGTCATTTTCAGTGTCAGGATAGTCAAGAATGGGTGAATTGCACAGACGTTTCTTTAATTCCTGGAATGCGATGTCACAGTTCTCGTCCCAACCGAATTGTTGCTTCTCCTCAGTAAGTTTGTGTAGGGGTTTTGCAATGTCAGCAAAATTCTTGACAAACCGTCGATAGTAGGAGCATAAACCTAAAAATGCTCTGACCTCCGTCTTGTCTTTCGGAACTGGCCATTCCTTGACGGCGACGATTTTCTCCGGGTCTGTCTGAACACCTTCCTCCGAAACTATGTGTCCTAAAAAGTTCACTTGTCTCCTGAAAAATGAACACTTTTCCGGACTTAACTTAAGATTTGCCGTCCGGATTTTCGACAGCACTTTAATTAGGTTTTGAAGGTGATGTTCAAATGTTCGGCCCACGATGATGATGTCATCCAAATAGACAAGACATGCGTCTCCGATCAATCCAGCAAGTACTTGCTCCATCAACCTTTCAAATGTCGCAGGAGCATTGCATAATCCAAATGGCATGACTTTAAACTGCCATAGGCCCTTTCCTGTGGAAAATGCAGTTTTCTCCTTGTCTTTAGGGTCTATTTCCACTTGCCAGTAGCCGCTTTTCAGGTCTAACGTTGTGAACCACCTCATTCCTGTCAGCGTATCCAATGTGTCATCGATCCTAGGCAGTGGATAACTGTCTTTTATCGTGACGTCGTTTAGCCGTCGATAATCCACACAAAACCGCGTGTTGCCGTCTTTTTTCTTCACTAGGACCACAGGAGAACACCACGGGCTAGATGAAGGTTCTATAAAACTGTTCTTCACCATGCGCTCAATCATCTCCTTCACTTCCTTTTCGCGAGCAACCGGCACCCTTCTTGGTCGTTGTCGGATTGGTAACTCATTGCCAGTGTTAATTTTGTGCTGAACCAGTCCTGTTCTACCTATGTCAGCATCATCTGTAGAGAACATGTCGGCATACTGGAGTAACGTTTTCTTAGCCTTATCCATTTCTACTCCAGTTAGATCGCAGTTTTCCAGAAGTGTTGACACGTCAAATTTCAAGCGAAGCACTTTTTCTGACGGTGTACTTTCCATTAAGATCTCTTCTTTACCACATTTCAACACTCCTCGATCAACATCGATCTCACAACGATATTTCCTCATAAAGTCCAAGCCCAAGATGCAATCGTCTACTATGTCGGCCACGATGACATTATGCCAATATGCTTTATGACCTAGTTTTAACTTCACCTCCTTCTTGCCTCGGACGGTTATGTGCTGACCGGTAGCTGTCAGTAATTGTATGCGGTCGTGGTTGTTGAAGAAGTCCCCAAGGAACCGACTTGCTAGGTTTGAGTTGACGACCGTGTGAGAAGCTCCTGTATCGAGTGTCAATTTGCATGGTTTTCCGTTGACTTCACCTTTGATGATCAGGCTGTTTCCGTCATGGGCCTGTGAGATCGAGATCCTCGGGGCTCTTTCCATACCAGCCAGCACCCGCCCCTCAGTCCTGGCGTTTACTCGTTTCCCTGCTGTTGCTGGGCAGTCTTATCGGTCCCTCTTCCCTGCTGGGATTGATCTTCCCTTGGTGTATTTCGCTTGGGACAGCTGGACCGAAGATGACCTTTTTCCCCACAAGTATAGCACCTGGGACTGTACCCTTGTGGTCGGTCGCGTACAGGTGATTCCACAACTTCTCTGACGCGATGCGTGCGATGATCTTGCCTCACTGCTTCTACTTCCAACGCATGAGCCAAGGCGTCCTTTAATGTTTCGTGATGCCCAAGTCTTACGGCGGCTCTGACTTCCAAGTCACGTATTCCGTCGACGAATGCCTGTACGAGATTACCATTGATCAGGGCAGGAGCAGACTGGTATGCCTTTCGGACCATCTTTTCAGTTTCCAGGGCCCACTGCTGTAGGCCCTCAGCACTACGTTGAACACGATCCTTTAGCTTAGCGCGAAATACGTGCTCCAAGTGCGCGTCGCCGTACCTGGATTCCAACGCTTCCAGCAGCTGACCGTAAGTCACATCCTTGCCAAGAGCCTCAAGTACGGTCAGGGCCTGGTCTCGTAGGCCTAAGGTGAGCGCGGTCATTGCTTGCTCTTTCGTCCACCCATTCGCCTTCATAACGGCCTCAAACTGCATCCTGTATGCCGACCATGAAGATGTTCCGTCGAATGGTGGCACCTTAAACCCGCGTGCCGAAGGTGCAGCAATCACTGGACACACAACCCCGTCTCCAGACCGAAGTTCACCCAAAGCCTTTTTCACCCCGGCAATTTGGACCTCAGCTTCAGAGATGCGGTTCTCGTGCTGATTGACTTGCTCTTTAACCACTTTGAGCTCCTTGCCAAATGTCGAGTGCAGGTCTTTTATCAGGAACATCTGCTCTTCTTGGCGGCGGGCCTGCTCCTCCTGGCGGCGGGCCTGCTCCTCCTTATCCTTTTGTAGCTGTTCTTCCAGGCGGTGAGCCTGCTCCTCCTGGCGGCGGGCTTGCTCCTCCTGGCGGCGGGCTTGCTCCTCCTTGTCCTTTTGTAGCTGCTCTTCCAGGCGTCGAGCCTGCTCCTGCAGAAGCGCCATAAGCGCAGACAGGTCTGAACCCGCTGGTGCTGAAGAGACTGCAGATGGACCAGCGGCTGGTTCCGTCGTAGGCTGAGCACCACCCGGCGTCTGTATCGGGGAACCTCCAAACCGCCTCTGGTCCATGTCTTGCTGGCGCTGACTCCTGGTACGAATACCGTCCGTGTCGTCCTTTGGTAAAATCGGCATTTTATCCCTCACTTCTGACACCAAATGTTACGAGCTGGGTATTGGGATAAATTAATTAACACCAATTAAAACCAAATAAACTTTAATCACACACGAATCACAAACTAAAATAAACACTTAACACTACTCAACACTTATACACACTCTTAATCACACGTAAAAGTCACTTAGAGATCGCTTGTTCACTTCGAGTCGCCTCGATCGTAGTCAAAACCAGACTGAGTCAGGTTGGTGATCGACGCCCTTTTTATACCCCGGCCGGACTCACTAGATGTTTCTAGAAGGTGGTCGAATGTTCTGGAAACATCCATAGACTTCGACCTAGTCCCATACCTTCTGGAACATTCCAGAACCATCTCGAAACATCTAGAACAGGGTAGAATTTTCTAGAAATTTCCTGACCGATCTTTAGTAGAATTGTCAAGAACCTTGTGGAACTTTCGAGAAGATTATAGATAGGTCTCGCAATTCGATCGACGTAACAATATAATATTCCAAGGTCAAAGAATGAGTGTCTTAACGTTAAAGTTGAGCTCATAATAAACTTGTCGGCCATTCTTGAGTGGTGTACTTCAGATATTTTGTTTAATAACGAGCTGGTCGGAGCACGATGTTGGTATGCTCATAATTCATAATTGTCTTGGAGAAAAGGAGTACAGAGTTTTTATTATAAGTATGTATAAGAATAAGGTGAAGTAAGTCGGTACGAGTTTGATTTTTAATTTTGATATTTTAAGTTCCATCATAAGAAAAAGCAAAGCCCAAAATAGAGAGGTTTGAAAGGATGTTGCCCTTGCCCAGTAGTGAGACACAGTACCTATCCATAGGCTTTTAAAAAAATCTTAGAATACGCATGATATTTGCAAGAACTATAACATAAATCGTACATAGCTTTTAAATAAGATGCACTATAGGATCATGGGACTGTTTTAAAAGGGCACTGCAAACGCGAATGCAAAAGGCGTGTGAAAGAACAGGAAGGCTACGAAAACGGTTTTTGGTTGGTAAGAGTCAGTCCTTTCCGCTCCACCTAGGCCAAAAGAACTTATTCGATGATTTTTACAACCCAAAAGAAAAAAAGAGATCTCCTATTTTTCAGGAAGTTTCAGTATATTTTTGTAATTACCTACCGATTTCTGAATTACCCGAGAACAGTACCCTTAGCACGAGTTTTCAGTATTTGAGACGTAAAGTAAACTGGAACTTTGACATTTCAAATTGACAATTTTCAAGGAAAAAATTAGTTCCTTCTTCGCACACCAGAGGCGCTGTTCCATTTTTCATACAAGAAACGCTGTAAATACTGGAAAGACGCTGTAAAGTAAAAGAGTGGCAACTCGTGCTAAGGATACAGGCTAGAAAACAATTCAAAAGTTAGACAGCAAAATATAATTTTTTCTTCGAAACAACAACAACAATTGTTGACAACAGATGGCCTTTACAACTTGGGTGGGAAAGGTCCCGTACAATATGAAATAAACTGGCTCCCGGTCGTAAATCATAGAAATAAGACCCGACTTACAATGTGTATGTAATTTGTAGTTTATTGTCAAAATTACAAATGATGCTGAACATTCTAGCTATTTATAACAACCTCAATATTTATTTACGAGAAATCTTTTGAGGGGATGTTGTTCTGGGAGTGCGGACGGCGAGTAATGGCTAGCTTGCTGTCCGATCAAGAACCAGTCCCGGGTCGTGTTAGAAAGAAAGAAAGAAAAATAATTTAATTTTTTCACAGACGTGAATGCAAAATATGAAAGAAAAAAGAGAAATTGAGAATTAACTAGATCTAAACATAAAGGAGATGGATAACTCTCTCATACAAGTTTGGCCTAGCATGAACAAAAATAAAACCATTAATATAGGTCTTTCAGAAATAAGTGAATTTTTACAACTTCAAAACTCGGTGATTACGAGAATAAGATATTTTAGGTGAACAATCTTGTATGACAGTTTGACGTTTAAATCATTGCCGTATATTATATACATACAGTAACATGTGTGTTCATGTATTATATTTGTCACTGTCCACCCACTGTCTCATATATCGATTTTTCACTTAAATCAGCAAACGTCTCTTTAGGAAAAGTAGGAGTTTAAATATCGATAATATTGAAATGATAACCACTGGTAAAAAAGCCCTTTGAGACAATAAAGATAGGGTTGTCTTTACAAAACAGTAACAGAAAAACTTAAGATCATCATGAAAAGCAGTTTATAACAAACTTTTTAACGATCTCATCTTTGGAAACAGAAAATAAACTCGATACGACATAACAATAGCGATGTTAAAAGGCGTTAAATATTTAACAAGGGTAAAGTAGGTCGGGTTCGTTAAGCCTCTTAAATTAATTGTGAATTTGCATTCAGGAACTGAATTGATACTGTTAAGTGGTAAAAGTATGTTTGATCTATAACTTTATTTAGTGAGAAGCAGAGAAAGATGCTGTACTAGTATTTGGTTAGACATAAGAAGCTTTGCCTACTGTTCAGACCGTCTTAGATTTTTACTCTCTAGATAGGTGGATGTTTTTAGGCAATCATGTCCGAACGGCTAGGCGGAGCTAGGTATTTGGCACAGCAATCTTATCTTTCTTCTTACTAAATTATAGATGCGACCCAAAAAAAACTGTTTGTTATGCAGGTTGTTTAAAACCTGGATAAGCGTAATTATATTACTGCATGAGAAGCTGGCAGATTCATCTCTAAATTAACTGGTTGTTAGTTTCCTTTATTTCTCTAAACTGTCTATGTATGTATTGTCTGTATGTATTATATGTACCGATGTATTTATGTATTGTTTATATTATGTACTAATTTATATTCATTTCCTTATTTAGTAATTGTCTTGTATGTTGCACCTACTTTGTCTTTGTCTCTGCGTCACCCTAAGGTAGACAGGGAGATAATGCCCAAGGCATTAAGTCCGCCTTTGTACATGTTTTTTGTGCATTAAATTTAAATAAATACTTTAAAAATCCCGAAATGACGGACGTTTGTGGGCTAGTTACCAAACTTCACTCCTATGAAATTCCCGTGTGATACTTTTCAAATATCAGTCGGGCGATCTCGCTGGAAAAACTACAGTAAGTATTTGGGTTTGTCTCTTCTGACACAAGTTTAATGTCAGGCTTTATAATAACAGCTGCGATATCTTTACGAAGTATAGCGAGAAATCTTTATCTTCAATCATCTTCAAAATTACCCTCATTTTGCCCAACTTTGTTTATCCATCCGCCAATCCGCTTCAATATTAATTAATTGCCGAAAAAAACTTGTATACCAGACCCTAAAAAACGCGATTAAGAAAATTTATGGGTTGCAAAAAATGGCGTAGGTACCGGCAAACAGCTATAACTCATTACATGACGCTTGTGGATTGCTAATGGGCTGGGATCGATATCGGGGACAGAAATGGCTTTTCGATATTTTATTGTTGCTCTAACGTTTGCTGAATAAATTGAAAGATTGTTATGATATTTTGAATGTTGACGTTTATACGATACCGCATATTAGTACGCTGTGAAATTTACGTCGGAAAGGAGGCCAGGATCGGGAATAAAATCTTAGAACTCACGCTCAGTAGAGCGCTTTGCGACCCCTAGATCGCAAGGTTTAGATGCTTTTTAAGTTTTCACTAATGTAAAAAATACAGTTTTTGTAAGGCAAAACTAGCAAATCGTGTGTATAATGCATCACCGCGTCTGTGTTAATACATGGACACACTCCAATCATACACCCACATTTCGCCAGTTACGTCTAAGCCCAAGTATTTTAAAAGGGACAATTAAGCTTATTGCCATCAATCGGGCACAAACCCATCTTCTGTGACTGCTATTGAGAAATTACGTATAATAAAATCCCAATGACACTAAAACTCCGCTCTGTTAATCAAACCCAGGACTTCAAGATCAGCACTCAAGCTTTCGGCTACTAGACCAATAACGAGGCAATCAAACAGTAAAACGCACATTAAAAATTAATATGTATTATTCAAAAATTCATTATAGCACTGCTGTGAGAAAATAAGCCGGAATATAATATTTAATACTCTTGGTATAAAATGCATTCAAGGTGAAGAAACCTCATTTCTCAAGTAAATACATCTTCCAGTTCACTTTAAATGCCTTTCCTGTCGTATTGTGGGTAGTAAAACTTTTACAAATAGCCTTTTTAAAGCCTCTGGCAACCCCAGACTTCAACGTACTGTTTCATAGAAATAATAACGACTCTAATGGATTAACTTCTCTTTGTACAAGTCTTAAATAAGTTATTAAAGATAATACTACAGGGTTTTGTTGAGGTGTTGTATTGTATATTGAAATAGGTTTTGTAAGTTGGTTTTTCTTTTTATTTCCTCGTTAAAACTGAGAATAATAGGGTAGTTTCCTGCATACATAAATTGAAAATCTGTTTAGTCCTTCAGATTATTGAAAAATAAGGAACACGATTTTTGTTTTTTTTTAATCAATGAATATTGACAAAGAAAAAAACGGTTCGAAATTCGGAAGTGGAGGCTTGGGACGTCGTAACGCCTTTAAAATTATACCGACCGAGTGACGTTTTGTGGTTTTTCAGTTGCGAATCTTCGGCCATTTTGGTTTGCGTAAGAAAAGGAAAAATACGGCACAATTATTATTTGATAGTCTACCTTTCGGAATAATTATTTTTTTCAGTAAAATAGCCTGTTCAAGTACTTTTGTTGGATTATTATAATAAAAATGTTGGTGCAAAGCGGTAGATCTTATCGCATTCTACAGCTGGAAATAGGTCTCTCCTAAATTTCGTCACGAAACCTGCGCCTTCTGCATTCACGAATTGGGATTTATATTCCTAGACGTTGACGTTGAGGAGCTCGTGGCTACATAATTCCGGGTTAAGCTGCGCTTGCCGAGGTTGGACTGTGGATGGGTGACCATCTGTCATAGCGAGTTTCTTCCGTGCCTCGGAATGCACGTAAAGCCGTTGGTCCCGGCTGTCATTTGTAGATCTTTGACAGTCGTTACTGTTAGTCAGAAGCTGTAAGTCTGACAACATCTTACTATGCGGGTATTGTATTGCCCAGTTACTGGGTTGTGGAGGTCCGACAGGCAGTCGCTCAATGCAAAATACTGATATCCAGCTACATCATGGCTGCGAACATCGAACCATGATTCTGTTCGATTGGAAGCCGACCCCTATATAGTTGGGAAAAGGCTAGGCAGATGATGATCCCTAGATGTTGACTTTTAGGATAACCATAAATTACGTTACATAAAAATATCGTCCGTATGTCTTGGGATTAAGGTGAAGAATACATGTTGTATGAATATACATAACAGGTGTTACCCGTGGTTTCATCCTCGCTGCTCGCCTTCTATTGGTTTAAGCTTATAGCTTGATGACACAAAAATATTTTTGCAATTCCAATAAGTAGTTACTGAAATTAGCGCATTCAAACAAATGAATTCTTTAGCTTTATAATACTACTACCTGTGCCCACGACTTCGTTCGCGTGGATGTCGGAACTTAACAATGTATTATTTTATCAAATTGACAAAGTTTCGTACAAACTTTCATCCCCTATTTTATCCTCTTGGTGTTTGGTGAGTTTAATTGATCAAAATCCTTTCTTAGCGGATGCCTACGTCATAACATCTACGTACCTGCATGCCAAATTTCAGCCCGATCCGTCCAGTGGCTTGGGCTGTGCGTTGATAGATCACTATGTCAGTCAGTCACATTTGAGTTTATTTAGAAGATTAGTATAGGTTATGTATTTTTTTTTATTGTGGATAATTTTATATCAAAATGAGTCCTCCCACCCAGGGCGGGACGGGAGGGACAGTCAGACTCGTACTGACTTAAATCCACGGTGTTTCTTCAATAGCTCTTTACGTTCCAGGTTTACTCTTACCTGAGAGACAGTCCCGTGACCTACTAAAAAGATAACAAAAATACAAAGCAGTTTTTTTCGTGCCATTGAAAATTACATACTTTCTTTGCAATACTTCAGTTTTGGGTATATATCCTAACAACTTCACATAAAAAGGAATTACTCTTGAGTTCTTTTCAAAAATGACCCACAAAAGTAATGAAAATTACACGTTTTAAGTAACAAATTGATGTGATTACGTAATTCATTATAACTGGGGTGGATGTGGCGAATACTGGCAGGTTGTGGCCATAAGGTCAGAGTTCATGGTAACGGACGCTGTCGGTCGTATAGCTAGTGGACGCTACAGTGTTGGGGCCATGAAACAGTGGGAAAGATTTCAATTGTAGGTAAGTTTGAAATTAATTTGGTTTGTCATGTTTTGTGTCTGGTTGATAGGCTAGCCCTCAACTCGTTTGGACAGAGCACCACCGTGTCCTCACGGCCGTGATAGGCGGAGACCTCTCGCGCGGGCGACTCGTTGTCCGACCACGGACCATGCCCGGGTCGACGGCGCGTTGTGTTCCACGCGCGCCTCAAAGAGTGTCAGCATTATGATGGGGCCCCCTCTAGAGGGCCAAAGCCTGCCGGGGTCGCGGGACTTATCCCATTACCGTGACCCTGGAACGTAAAGGGCTATTAAGGGACACCGTGGATTTCAGACATTACGAGTCTGTAGGCCCTCCTGCCCTGCCCTGGGTGGGAAGACTCATTTGATGATTTTACCACGATAAAAAAAAAGCCCTCAACTCGTCGATATCGTGGATGCGTTTAAAAAACATTTAAACTCAAATACACCGACCCCCCAAAACCTCCAAACCCGGAAATACATGTCGTCACAGTCGTAGAACAAAGACGGTTCTGTAAATCAGTAACTTTACAGTACGGCGCTTTAAAGTTTTCTAATGGAGTTTAAGGGTATATTTTAGAAACCGCTGATCCGCTAAGCTTGAAATTTGGACATGTTGTCCTGTTCCTGAACTTTTATAATCTGGCCAACAAGATAAATTCCTAAAACGGCTAAATTTTATAAAATATCATTGTTTTATGAAAAATTTTGTGTCGTATGTTATCATCCGTCGTTGTTTTGCGGATTTTTCTCGTAATTACATGACGCAAAGTGGTTTCCGTCGTTGTTCTAGGAAAATCTGCACAAAAAAAATAATATTATGGGACATGCAATATAGCCTGAGAGTTAAATAAAAATAAGTTAACGTATTAATAAGTGCAAAGCGAAGGCCACGCGCAACCTTACTCAGAACATGGGCGGAACTAACAATCCGACAGTCGCACACGGGCGTAAGCGGGGCGCGGGGGGCAGAGGGCAGCGTAGTACACGGGCGAATAGAATATTACGTCATTTTACTGCGTTAAGAAATCAAATCCGTCAGTATTCCTAGTCAGTATCTCAGTTATTTTACATTATATTTAAAAAAAAGAGTTATTGGCTAATAAAGCACGGCATATAAGCTCATTTTACATAAAAAAGCAAAAATTGAAAATAATCAAAACCGTCGTTGTTCTACGACTACGACGATGTAGATGATGCAAGGTTTGTTTTGTGCTGCAGTTGAACCCGCGAGACGCGGGTAGATATTTTTTTATTTGACATAGGTTTGCTCTTGACTCTAGTCTACGTGAGAGGTGACAGAAACAGTGAGCTTACCCAGAAGAAGCCTGTTCACTCTAACTTTGAAGAGATTCGAGTTGTTTGCGTTCGGGAACACAGACGCAGGCAGTGAGTTCCACTATTTTGCTGTGCGCAAGACATATTACTTTATCTTCCGCTCATTCGAGTCCGGGGCAGTGGTCCAACTGCTCTGTCCAACCAGTTGGACCATGAGTCTTTACTAGGGGCAGTTGTCCAACTTTAAGAATAGTTGGACCACAGCACCTTTTGAGAGTTCCGTGGTCCAATACATTTAAAAATAACTTACCAACCCTAAAAAGTTTGACTGCATCTTTATGTGTGTATGGTACCTATTGGTTTACCGTTAAATTGAACCTCTTTAAGGATGAGCTTACATAAAAGAAGAAAGTGGAACTGATTCAATATTTATGTAGAGCGTTATTGGATTATAGGAAATTTTGATGTTTTTTTTAGCTTATAATATACATATAATCGACTAATAACATTTAAGTTGGACCACTGCCCCGGACTGGCTCATTCGCTATCGCTTCTAGGCCCTCACCTGTCGACCAGCTCGTTTCCTAGCCAAACATCAGTATTTGATTTGATATGGCTGGGCATCACGCGAGCGCCGTATAAAGCCCGCGGCACACGGCACGCCGCTCGCCTGGGACGCCATATTTAGGTTATTAGGTGTCTGACGAGCCTGCTGTTTGTATAATTGTCACCTGGGTTTACGTATGAAGTTTGAGTTCTAATTAACTAGATATTTATGTTTTCAGGACAGAGTTATGTAACTCAATAGGTATCGTTATTTAAACAGTTTATAAGTTTGATAATTGCGTTGCATCAACTCTACTAGAGACGTTCTCGTATTTTTTTTAAATGCTCTACTGCACGCACTCTTAGGCCCGTATTACAGAACGCGCCTCAAAACTCAAATGTTACTTACAACTAGTTTCAACCAATCAAATGCCTTGAATCTAGTTTTAAGTAATGCTTGAGTGTTTAGCGACGTTCTGAAATATGGGCCTTAGGGTGAAAACACATTTACACGAACAGATCAGCATTGTTTTATATCAATCAGGCGTAACAGTCAGACACTGTTTTATAATCTGACCTCTTAAAGTGATATATAAATAAATAAATGTTTAAATCCCCTATCGATACATTTAACAATCTGGTCATGAAAAAGTCATACCTTCATAAGCATCACCACTTTATAATGTTTTACTACTGAAACTGCACAGGTCTCAACTAAATGAGAAGGAGCAAGCCGTAATACACTATGCGAACCATTGAAAAAGTCATAAAAAGTTAATATTTTAAAGCAATGGTCCAATTAGTTCGCCACTACAAAGTTACAGCTATAAAATTACATTAATACATTACCCCACAGACAAAGTTACGTTCTACATAGTCTACATAGTGAATGGAATACTGCGGCACAGTTTGACTTCACCTTTTGGCACCGACGGAGTTTACTTAGCGCTAAATGAAGCGACGACATGGATGCCACAATGCCAACCTGGCAAGCGATGCTTCGACGAGTTTCAACTGAAACTTCTGCTTACTTTGGTAAAGAATTTCGGTAGTGGAAAGGTTCATCTTAAAGTGCAATAACCTCTATGTGAGACGTTACAATGGTCTTGATGTAGAACGTCCGGTTGACAAAATGATTTGTTGAAAAAATGCACTTACGAATCGTTGCGAATCCATCTTTCAAAGATGGATTATCGTCCTTTTTTACAGTTATTCGACAACTTTTGGAAATTCTGCGAATCAGATGTATATCGTCGAAACCCTTTACCGCCTTCCTGATCACAGCATGGCTTTTTTGCAGCATAATGCAGGCCCAAACGAATCAGTCATTAGTCGCAGTGAAGATCCAGACTAAGTGTATCGGTCTTCTTATATTTTTTTAATCATTTAATGTTATTAAACCATCTTATATAATATGATGATATTTTTAAGCAACCAAGTCATTGCCTTTTTGCAAATAACACGACTTCTTATTTTACCGCAGTAGCGTAAAACAAAAGAAAATAACGAAAAATAAACTATACAAACTTCTTTTAAGAATACAACCAGCTTTTTCTTGAACTACCGCCCATTTATGAGTATGACAGAGATATACAATCCCGGATTATTTCCGTATTTTCTTCTGCACGTAAAAATGTAGTGCTCAGGTCACAGATAAGCTCCTCTAGATTCCGCATAAAGGCAACTAATGCGTGCCACACGTTAGTGCATTTACCATTACTCCAATTGATGTTCGTTTTTGATCTCATCCGTGTATACCAGACACAAAAGCTGTGGTGACGCTAAGAATTTCTAAATATTGACTTGTGAATTAAAACTTATTTTATGAAAACGTTCTATTTAGACATCAAAAGAAGAGCTGAAGTAAAAAAAGCTTTTTTAAATGTGGTAAAATCATTAAATGAGTCTTCCCGCCGTGGGTGGAGCTGAAAGGACTGTTAGACTAGTACTGACTTAGATCTACAGTGTTTCTTCAATAGCCCTTTACATTCCAAGGTCATGGTTACCTGTTTAGGGTTGAACCATATCTGGCAGCACGGAATCGCCTTTTTCCGTTGCCCTTTCTCTTTCTGTCGCTTAGAACTGCCATTTGCTAGACCGAGACAATGCGACAGCAGCCGGCCGCCTCACGGATTCCGCCGCGTGCTATCGCATTATGCATTCTGTCTCGGTCTAGCAAATGGCAGTTCTAAGCGACAGAAAGAGAAAGGGCGACGGAAAAAGGCGATTCCGTGCTGCCAGATGTGGTGTAGCCCTTAGACAGTCTCGCGACCCCGGTTGGCATATGCACCGTCATGTGGAGAGCATTATAGGTTGCATTGTTTGCGGAATCTAGAGGACATTATCTGTGAGTCAGGTAGTCTAGCAACGAACGTAAGTTCGCAGTTCTTTGATTAATATTTGGACATAGTAGAATTGCTTATTTCATTTTTACGAGGAATTTACTTTATGCGACACTGTTGTTAGCGAGTCTTTTGTATTATTTAAATTAAAACAGCTTATTTTACTTTGTAGATTTTTGCATGAGCATTTTGCGGTGGTAAATTAACATATTTTGAAGTGCTTAAGGTGTACAACTAGTAAATATTATTACTCTGCATAACCCTGTCAGGGTTACAGGCGTCGGTGTCATGTTATGTAAGATTTGTATTAGTTTCAATTACACTAAATTAGAAAGTAAAAATATAATGTTATAATCCAAAATATTTATTATTACTGGTGGCCTAAAATGACGTTTTAAAGCAAGAGTAATTCCAGTGTGGGAAAGAGACAGAACTGTAGTCGTTTAGTGCCATCTCGTTCCTCTCTGCCATCACTGGAATTACTCTCACTGTTTTGTGTGGTTTCAATATTTAATTCGTATTTGCCTAGAGATAACCGAGACAAGCATTAATTTGTGTAACTTATTTTATCACCATTGCCCTCAAAGGAGTGAAGGAAAACACCGTAAGGCAACCGTCATGTCTTAGAACCAAAAAATCGAAGACATGTGATATCTACTAACATATACTATAGTTGGTGCCAGTTAAGATGGCAATAGCGGACATTGACTTATACCTAATAAGTCCTCGTATAATGACATAAGCTCAGAATTAGCATTTTTATAAAATACCGAATAAATTAGTAAGTATATTGTAAGGATATAAGTATCTAAGTATTCATAAGATATCAAAATGGTAAAAATATTTCACCTATACATGCCTATACCTAAGATTTTATATTATTTTCATAGTTAAGACTCACAAGTAAACACTATCATTTCACAGAAAAATGCTAATTCTGATCTTATGTCATTATACGAGGACTTATTAGGTAAAGGTCAATGACCGCTATTGCCATCTTAACTGACACCAACTATAGACCTGTAATGGATTAAGCTTCTCAGAGAAACTGAAAATGATATTCACGCGTTTACAAAAAGTATCTGTTAGAATATGGGGTCAAGGTCTTAATTCCTATGTCGCCTACAACTTATATCAATACATTTAACAATACTGTTTTAGGCTATCACGGTTATTTTCAGCATTTAAAATGTCACTTACGGGATATCTTCCGTGATTATTTATGATTTTGAGTTCCCGATATTTCGACGCTGTTGCAAGCGCCATGATCGCGGGATGACTGGAGAGTGCGGGTGGATGGAAATAAATTGTTATGAGCAGACAAATCTGTCTACCCTCTTTCTCTGTAGAAAGAGGGTAGACAGATTTGTCTGCTCTTAACAATTTTATTTCCATCCACCCGCACTCTCCAGTCATCCCGCGATCATGGCGCTTGCAACAGCGTCGAAATATCGGGAACTCAAAATCATAAATAATCACGGAAGATATCCCGTAAGTGACATTTTAAATGCTGAAAATAACCGTGATAGCCTAAAACAGTATTGTTAAATGTATTGATATAAGTTGTTGCTGTCTACCCTCTTTCTACAGAGAAAGAGGGTAGACAGATTTGTCTGCTCTTAACAATTTTATTTCCATCCACCCGCACTCTCCAGTCATCCCGCGATCATGGCGCTTGCAACAGCGTCGAAATATCGGGAACTCAAAATCATAAATAATCACGGAAGATATCCCGTAAGTGACATTTTAAATGCATTTAACAATACATACAGTAGACCATCTGTAGTTGTTTACATTTCATTACTGGATAGCTAACACCTTGATCACGACTTCAGACGATACGGCTTACAAAGCGTCAAGATACCTACGGACGCGCGTCACTTGTTTTTTACCACGTGTGTATTTGCAAGTCGGAGTGCGGAATCTCGTGGCATGTTTTTGGTTGCATGGCATAGTTTTGCAGAGGCTGGGATCCACTTCCTAGCAATCTACCCTGGGCAAAAGACTCACGACTGGCGGTGGTAGGCCCCACTATGGCCGCCTGGCTAGCGACCGGATGGTGGTGTTGGAGTCCAGCGCCAAATAGGTTGCGTTCTGTCGGTGCGCAGGAGTTCCTGTTCCTTCTGGGTATGCCTATGTTTCACAGCTAAATTGTGGCTAAGAGCATAATCGTGTAACAAGTAAAAATTGTTGTTAAATAAAAAAAAAACGTTCTTAGCAACTTTTCATTCCGCTATCGTTGCTACAACACACGTGTCGCTTCATTGTGTAAGTCGTGGTCAAGCCCTAAGCGTGACATTGTGCTGAGCGTGACCCGATCGTGGTGGACAGCATTAACTACGATTAAGATGCGAATTTGTATGGTCTAGGCTTATCTGGGCTGTGAGATTGGTGTGTAATGTAGATTTTTGCTATAATTAGAGTAGAACTGTGTTATATTGCGAATCGATCGAGCCATATTTAATTTTTTGGATGGCGCTGTCGCTGAGTGATCAATTCTTGAACAGAACATTTGTATGGCTTGCAGGTTGTTTCTGTATGTGTATGTGAGTTTAATTAAATGTCTGTAAACTTACTCATTATACAGAAAAAAAAACTCGGTAAGGGAGAAAACATTTTTATAAAAAAAACATAAAACTATTTTGAAAATCGGTTCAATTGTTTTTGAGTTTTTTTTAATACTAATCATTTTCCTTTATTTTAATTTAGCGTAAATAATCATGGGCAGCGAGTAAAGGGCAACTCGCTGTCCGACCATGAACCATGCCCGGGTCGACGGCGCTTTGTGTTCCACGCGCGCCTCAAAGAGTGTCAGCATAAGACGGGGCCCCCTCTAGAGGGCCAAAACCACGGTAAAAAAAAAGCGTAAATAATCATGTTGTAGAAACCGAGCAAAACACGGACAAGTCGCTAGTAGACTGTAAAGCTTTAGAGATTTTCTTAGCGCTTTCTATCTTGCGCAACAAAACAAATGCCTCAAGAAGAATGTTATCACTTCAGTGCAACCAAACAAGATCGTTAGAACCCAGTTGTACTCTCGCAGTTGAATTAAATGAAGCGGCAACTATTTGTAAACGTTCCCAGCGTACAGTTGACTGAACAAATTGTTCTTGCAGTAATGTCATGTGTTACCGCACTGTTTTTAGTATGTTTTGACAGGAATATCTTTGTGGTAGAACTGTTTTGATATGAGTAAACTAAAATGTATTTCGAAAGCAATAGCATAGTTTTCAAGTTACAGGTAAATTCATCTAGGTAATATTTTATGAAAGTCGGCACAGTTGGCGCAGCGGCCGAGCGATTAACTGCTGCGTGTCGTGGGTTTGATTCCCGCACGGAACAAATATTTGTATAATCTACAAGTAGTTGTTCCGGGTCGGGGTGTTTGTGTATGTGAGTTTCTATGTTTCCTAGTGTGGGCCAGTGTCTTTTAAAAATAAGCAGCAGGTAAAAGGTAGTTTAAAATAGGAGCGGAACGAACTGTGATGTGTAGGTACTGACTAAAAAGAAACCTGTTTCTTCGTTTGCGTTCCAGGATCACCTTTACAGACAGACCCGTGACCCCAACTTAGCGTTACCCTAAAAATTAGCAAAATACAGCATGAAAATCTGAAAACCAACAACTTTACTTCACCCGCACACTAATAGTTCCCCTACATATGACGTAATCACACCGCAAACCGACAAGCCAGTGCTTTGAACTCCCACCCACAAGGAATATGTTAGTGTTGTAGTTCACTGCAGCGCAGTAGAGCCTTGAACCGGTGGCCATCTTCACTTATTCATTGCTGACTGTTGTAACAGCTGATTGTGGGAGAATGGTTATGTTATTGAGAATTATTTATGGTGTCATTGATTATGGGAACAGGGTCAGGGCCGGTTCAAGTTACAGGCTACAGTGGAAAATTTTCCGTTTGAAGGTTAAAAGTACGAAAACTAGTTAGACTGGCTTTGTTCATTCTTTTTCCTTATTCTTTAAACGCGTTCATCTCAAGAAATGCGGGCTTGAATAGAGAAAATAATTATATTTGTGTGATAGTGCAATTATCGAGAGAGGATATATGCTATAAAACATTACGCTACGACCATTAGGAGTCGATCAGCGGCGGTGACAGCAGGAAGAACAGCTAGTTAAATTACACAGTTTGAGATTTGCGTTCATTGAACTTTAATTTCTGTTTCCAAACCAGTTTTATAAACAAACATAAGTTCGGATAACTCACATAATGCCAAGCATTTATTGACCCTATTTCAAGCTAAACCGAAGCTATTGCCAACTGGTGTAAGTATCTGCAGATATTTTGTGTTGTCCAATGTTCTTTTTATAGAAATTCAGAGGGAATGCCAAGTAACCTCCGGCTACTACTCTCTGTAACTTTCAGAGTAAGAAGATTGCTATTAGATTGTGAAGTTTCATTAGTATAAGTGGTAAGTTTAGTTGAAACATCATTATTTCTAGTTTTATTAATGCGAAAGTTTGTGAGGATGGATGGATATTTGTTACTCTTTATCACAAAAACTATTGATACAGATTTGGATGAAATTGCGGACGGTACGGAGGTTAAAGTGGAATAAAACATAGGATATCTTATAAACCAGTATATCGTTTCCGGGGCTATAATTTTTGACATAGGTACACGAGAGGGCGTATAAAAGGACATTATTATTATCTCCTGTATCGTGTTCCGGTCAATAAACATAAACTCGCATTTACAAGCATCTGAACCCGGAACAATTCTGTATCACAGTTTAATATGAATTACTCAGTACGGGAATCGGAATAGCTTCAGGACCGTTAACACTGCAGCAACCATTCTTTCAGTTGGTCACAAGGACTTTCTCTCTCAAAATTCACTCTCTCTTCAACCAATTACCGTCCACTGCTGGACTTAAACCTCTCCCAAAGAACGACAAATATCCCAATCCTGGGCAGTCCACATCTATCTACCAGATACCTTCTATAAATTTCTTACTATATCTTGCCTCAGGGCGTCCTACAATATGTTAGCGCATACGTGGTCTCCACTCTAACATTATGTCTGCTTCATCGACCGTCTCTGTTCTTCCTTAGATACAGCAATAGCAATATCGGTATTCGGTAGCTACTACGGAACTCACTTTGTACAATTTAATAACTCACGTACACGTTTTGTACAATTAAATAACCCACGTCTGCTAGACCCTAGAAACCTTTGCCCCTAACTCACTCACACAGACATACTCTCCTTCATTTAGTGTAAATATTTTTATGCAGGAAGAGTTGCACAAGAGACACATAGACGTCGTTACGGCTAGACTCTGTGGCGCGGCAGGGAGCCAACTTCACCCCCATGTTGTGGGGAGATCAGAGGTCTTAGGCAATGTGGAATATGACTAGGAGTAATAAGCATGACGCATCAATAGATTGCAAATGTGGTCTGTCACAGTATTAAAAATTAAAGGAAACATTGTTTAAATGACGGCACGGTTAGCGCAGTGACTGAGTGATTGGACTGCTGTGCAGCGTGTCGCTGGTTCGATTCCAGCACGGTACAAATATTTGTATGACCTTCAACTAGTTGTTCCGTATCTGGGTGTTTGTTTGTGTATGTGAGTTTCTATGTTTGTAAACGCACCCACGATACAGGAAGAAATTCGAGTGGAAGGCAACGTTCTTAAAAAAAATACAAATGATATACTACGATAAAACACATCAAAACTTCAGAGTGGTGATCAGAACCCAGTAATGTGAATTCTAAAAAAGAATTACAGAAATTGGACCAAGATGTCTGCTTTCTAAGTCCGTCAACAAAAACACGGGTACGTATACAGATGTGCAAACGTAACTAATATTATTGATAATCTACTTTACAGACTTATTAAATTTTCCGTTAGAAGACAAAAAAACAAACCTATTTAAAGATAATAATCACTTATACTAGAGTAGAAAAACATAGATACTATTTTACATCTCAGTATTAACAAATTCTCTTAAAAATATATTAAAAAGTTGCTCAAAGCACTCGCGACCTCTCGTATTGATTTAAGTAACTTACATTCTACAATGTTACTTGGAAAACTGCCAAATCCATCGCAACACAGTATGAAAAAGTAATCAACCAGTATTTTTACAAAACCCTAAAGTTTTAATTGTACTACAACACGAGATTTACACATTTCTGCCGAATTGAAGACTAACAAAAAAAAAATTACGTTTAAAACTCTATGGCTTGGTGTTCTTTTTTCTTTTTTTGTACATGGCCTCAGATAATTTTCAATTTGGAACTAGATTTTCTTTATGGCCTATAAATTTCGATTTTGGTAATATAAACTTCTTTGCGAGACAGGTCTGTGTCGATAGAAGCGTGTTCAAATAAATGATTATTGAATATCGTAGTGAAGATTTTAAAAGTAATGTTCTATAATGTTACGTAAATCCATTTTCACATAAATGATGACTGATCAGCTTGTCTGTGTAACACCTAAATGGCAGACTATAAATATTTTGTGTTATTGACATATTTTTTCAATACCGTTGGTCTACTCTAGGAATATCTCCTGTGGAGAGGATGCATTTACAAGCATTTAAACTCACACAGACACAACATCTAAACCCGGAACTATTACTTGTTGATCATACAAATATTTGCTACTTGCGGGACTCAAACCCGCGACACAAAACGAAGCCATCAATTGCTCAGTCACTGCACCAATTCAAAACAGAATTTGTACGAAATAATGGCATATTTTAAGAGCGCTATGACATACTGAAAGAACACAGTTTCTGTCAATTTGACATCGTGATGCCCCCCGCATAAAAACAAAACACTAACGAAACAGCTATGCCTCGTATACCAGGAAGAAAACAACATGAGCTTTTGCCACTTTTCTTTCGAATAAACAAAGTAAGATCCCGAGCTCTTAGACACTACTATTATATTCTTAAACGAATGGATAATATGATAAATGTATACCTATCAAAATAAAATAAGGGCCACTCATTATATTACACTTTAAACCGCAGATTGTGCCAATCTGCGAATTGGATATATTTGTAATGTTTGTAATTTACAAAGTGTGCATTATAAAGATTATTCAATTCCATTCTATAATACGAGTAAATTATCTTGTTATGATATCTTTCAAGTGTTAATTTTGTTTCTAGTGGCTAATTTGAATTCATAACTTATTTAATTAGATTTTTGAAATTATTTAGAATTTACGATTTGGTGTTTAAAATTTTTCAAACTTTTTCTTTGACTTATACATCAAACAGTCATTTATGCCATCTATTCAGAGACATAATTATGGACGCAAAACCAGCCACTTGGGGTGATTACGGTGACATAGATAAGGAGATATAGCCAGAAATGGTCGGTTTAATGCTCGAATATTTCCAACCAGTGGTACAAAATATTTGAAACTAGTGTCAAAAGAGACGGGTAATATCACCAAACGCCGTGATCCAGGAAGAAAGTGAGTAAGGCCCAAGAAGACCATCAAGTTCGTTAAACCGCGCAAAGAAAGCGATAATCTACTGCGCGGATCATACAAACTCCATTGCGACCAGCCACAAGCTCCCCTATAATTGACAAGACAATTTCGAATCGACACCATGAAGATTAAAAATTAATATTCAAGAAGATTCTTGGTTCGCCTGCAGTTAACTGTGAGCGGCGGATGGTGCAAATCGTTAAACATTTGCAAAGGAGAAAATTTATTGAACTGTTTTCACTGGGCTTCAGTGCTTCATAAACTGGTTTACAGCTGGATTATTTTTTTAATAAAGACAGATCTATCAGAGTTCAACAGGTTTCAGATCATTTCACTGTTGAAACAGAATGTTTTGGTGAGCTTTAAATTATAATCTCTATCTCGCAAAACTGAGCTTTCACTTCCTAACGAAGGTACGTAACTGCTCAAAATTGCGTAGAAAATGTGGTTCAACTCCACATTATTTCATTTGCACAGCAAGTAGTACCTGATATCATCTTCGATCAATCGCGACTAACAGTGCATAGATTCGTTTATGCTCGAATTACGATGCTACAATTGGTCACTCAGGCTTTTTACCTGATTTCTATTGAAATGGTATAGAAAATGTTCGTTATTTAATACAGAACATTTCACCTTCAGTAAAATAACACAGGGTTTAAGAGAAAAAAGAACTCTTTAGAACATTGAAAACATTATTTTTTCGTTCTCATTATTTTATTTATGAAACTTGACACATTCCTGTAATTTCTCACTTTTCATTCAATTTCGCTTATTTTTACGACTGTATTTTTTTTATGTTTGTTACCTCATAACTTGCGACTGGGTGAACCGATTTTCATGATTCTTTTTTTATTCGAAAGCTGGTGCTTCCCGTGTGGTCCCATTGTCACCATTTCAGGATCTGATGATTGGATCTTGGAGAAATCGAGGGCAACCCTCAAATTTTATTGGCTGACACATAGTTTTTCGCAAATCTTATAAAGTATTTCAAGTACTTGCGTATGGAAATCATCATCTCATGTAGCTGAGCTGATGATGGAAGGTACAACTCCTCAAGTAAGAAAATTATGTTTGTGTTCGCATATCTCCGGAACTACAAGTCCGATTTAAGTAATTCTTTTTTTTGTTGTAAGTACTAGGTATCGTTCAACTTAGGGAATACTGCAAATTTCATCAAAATCGGTTCAGTAGTTTTTGAGATAGGGAATGAATGAAAGAGATGTTAACGATGTTATTACTGGTGCTACGGATTACAAAATTCTAGTGCACATGTAATAAAATTATGTATTTGACAAAAATTTTGGTTGAATATTTAAACTAAAAAGCGTAAAATAAAAACTTTTTCTAAAAAAAAGTGACCGCCTTCAAAAACAACCACAAAAAAGGGTAAAATAACCTAAAAAACTTTTCTTTCGGAAGTCGGTGGCAAAAGAGACAATGAAATTAATAAAAAAAGTCACCGATTTTAACCCAAAAAGTTTTTTGTATGTTTCGTTCTGAGTAGTATCTGTATTCATGAATAAAATTCACAAAATAATATCAGGCGAAAGAGCCATGGCCGGTTGAGTGCTTGAACTTCAATGCTGCTAAGACGTGATTTTTTCCGCAAAAAGGAGCCAATCCGACCCGGTTCTATCTTTCTGAGGTGTAACCGTAAAAATGACAGGCCATCTTGACCTTTTTGGGGTGCCGTTGACATCGACCCACAATATTAGTCCACTTATTGAGTTGGCTGCAAGAAAGTTAGGTACATGGAGTGGTACAGGTTTGCCAAATCCCAACTCGATGCAATTGAGTCAATTTAATAGCGCCCGGCATTAATCGAGGCCACGATCTGCGGAGCGAGACGGAATGGGAAGTAGTCACCTCCATATGCAAAGCAGTCATGCAAGCGAAGTAGGAGGTGGAACACGTGAGGGAGAGGACAGCCGCGTGACCTACGACGCCGAGAAGCGATTTCCAATCAGAGAGGTACGCCTTGGAGGGCCGGAGCTTGTCTTGGTCACTGGACTGTCTTATCAGGTAACGGTGACCCTGGAACGTAAAGGGCTACTGAAGGATCACCATGGATATTAGTCAGTACGAGTCTGCTAATAAATCCCGTCCCGCTCGGGAGGACACATTTGATGATTTTACCAAAAAAAAAAAAATTGAAGGATACCGTAGATTTTAGTCAGTAGTGTCAGTACAAGTTTGTATGTCCTTCCTGTAGTCCTGTCCTGGAAGGGCTGATCTGATGATTTTACCACGTAATAAAAAGCCATACCACCAGGGGCATGGCCGGTGGTATGGTGGGTCCCGCAGCGAGCTATATTATCCCAACGAACTGGAATGTTTGAGAAGTTAGCAAGTCTGAAATTACATTTAATTACCAATTCAGAAAAAAAGCTATCAGAATTATTTACATTATTTTATTATCTAAAATTATATCCACATTCGAATATAGTAGGAAAATACAATCAACACATTTATATATTTACATTGCAAACAGATCAAAATTAAATTAATTCAAAATGTTAGCTTGTATCAAGAAAGGTAGGTTATGCTGTATTCTTGGCGATTGGGAAAATTACTGGCCACCACTCATGACCTGCGGAAAATTCGAGGTACTACATTTTTCACATGGAATTTGATGTCATGACAAAGACACTAGCGCCGCGTATAAACGTCATGAATGGTGGCGTGTATTTTAAATTTTAATAATTACGTGACTAATGTCAAAATGGTTGCGAGCGATACGTCCTCCCTCAAAAGGCGCCCCGCGCCGTCTAAATCAAAGAACAAACCGTTCTTGGTTTTATGTTGAATTTTGTCATTGCATATTATAATTGTTTAATACTATTATTTTACTTTCAAATGAGCTAATTATTTTTTTAATGCAAGCTAAGATAGTAACCTTAGTTATTCAATACTTTGTGATTGAATATTCAGTAAATATTGATAGATAAAAAATATAATTACGGACGAAAAAATGTCAAATTCTTCCTGTTTTGAAAAATTATTTTTGGTGTATTTCTGAATGGAAAATAAAAAAGTGATTAATGCAGTCCAAATATAATCTTTCAGATGTACCATGGACATTTTCAAATATTATTTTACTATTACACCTTCTATGTAATTCGGTACCAAAGTATGACAAAAAGTAGAATTTTATGAAACATCCTTTGCAGAGACAAGGTTTTTACTCATGTATGTAAACAAATCTAAAAATTTGTTTAAAGCACTCCACACAGAAATAATCAAACTTTCTCGAGTATATATCTTTTTTTTATTTGTGGCAATGACATACCCAGAATCAGGTTCCAAAAGTCGCACAAAAACAACGAAACGTGTAAAAGCCCTCTTAAGTACCGAATTCTGTATTTCATGTTTAGATAATATACACTTTCTATATGTAGTTAAACTGCAGTTCATAATCGCATATTAAACGATATCCCACGTCCCGGTACATCCAGCCCATTATACTGAAACTAACATTATTCCTGCATATAAACTATGTTCATAATCTTGATATTATTCTAGTGCTTACCTGGAAGCCGTGACGTATGAAGCTTGTAGCAACCTGAGCCCGCTACGAGCTACGGCGTAGCACGGTGCTACGCGCTACGAGCACGACGTAGCACTCTCTAGGAATAATTGCGAGCTATTTCAAGCGCTCATTTTACGTTGTTATGAGATTTTATGAAAGTTTAGCTTTAGTGGCGGATGTAATATGAATAGTTTGGGTCCATCCTTTATAGCAGAACTTATTACGTCATAATTTTATTTTGCATAGCAACGGATAGCATAAACCTCTTTTCGCAGAAAATCGTTTGGCATACACTCATTTACCATAACACCGAAACCCATAATTTTGTAAGTCAGAATCATCTTTAGGCATAAATTTCATTTCTATAATAATCAATAAGTATAACCATCATATCGTAGAAAGTTCACAACCAGAATCATCTTTTGCATAATTGTGTGGTTTTTATTTCCCAGACAGTAAGATGATGCAGTAAGCATGCAGCAAGCATTCAGCACATGCAGCAGGCATGGCTTCTGTCACGGCTCCGGCGCTGCGGGTCTCCGGCGGTCCCACGCGAGCTAATCGTCGCAGATGATTTTACGCCCACCACCGCAGCTTCGGCTTACTGGCCGGCAAGCCGGCCAGCCTCAGCCGCGGCGGTGTGCGTTAAAACCACCTGCTCCTCAGCTCGCGGGCCGCCTCGCCCCTCCGCGCCTACGCGATTATAAATTACACTCTAGGGGTAGGGCAGACAAGACTACGTGAAGTCGGTTTTGCAGCGATTCATTTCTGTCACTAACTTTTGTAGCACACCATATTGATTTTATAAAGCAATTTTTTTATTTTTTATTATGACTATTAAATTATTTCTATTCTAAAATTCTGTGATCTTCGAAGTATACCAAGTCAAATTATTCCAAATAATCGGCGCTCTAAATAAACGTTATGCTAAATGAAAATATGCAAAATTGTAAATCTGACAAAAGTAATTATGCCCAATACAATTCTGCCATCTTAAAAGTATCCCAATTTAAATTCGGACATAAAAACATTAGGCCAAAAAACAATTATATTAAAAAAAAATTATACCATAACAATGTTCGTTTAAAAAAGTTTCTGCCAAGTGAGTTCTGCCAAATAGGTTTCGGAGCAACAAGTTTCTGCCAGATAGAGGGCACCCGAATAGTTTTGATGAGAATGACGTTATTAGAAAATATTATGTTAATTTAAGGAAACGTTTTTAAAGATTAAAAAGGAAAGGTAATGTTTTCTTGATGTGTATGTTTTCTATCGCTTCTTAGTTAATTCGTGTCATTTCTTTTTTTTTAATGAAAACGTTGTCCCGCCCTACAAATTTCTCCCGTGTCGTGGGTGCGTTTACAAACATAGAAACTTAAATACACAAACACCCAGACACGGAACAACTACTCGTAGATCATACAATGTGCTCCGTGCGGGAATCGAACCCGCGACACGATCGCTCAGCTACTGCGCTAACTAAATAGATAATGTAAGCAATTTAAAAAAAAACGAAGAAACCTAACTAAAAATGTTTGTCACGTATTGATGGCTTTTACTGTGTCTGTTACAATGTTTAAAATTAAATGAGATAAGGGTTGGGACTAGTGCTACTAATACAAAAGTTATTTGATAACAGACATCTTTTCGTGTATTTGTTAGTGTTGCAAGAATAGAAGTTGATACTCAGTTTTTTTTTAGATTGGCTATTACGATAACCAACAACTCAGTTTTTTTTAGATTGGCTATCGTAAAGTTTACTCATTATTCCGGAAACTTTTATTTTCTAACCAATTCTGTCTGACTGTTCGGCAAAGGTTTCCTCTATAGCCTTCTACTCTTTCCCAGGTGCTGTTTTTTTCCAACCATCGTATCTAAGTCGGCACGCCAGTGTTTTCTTGGCCCACCTCAGTAACAATACTATGTACTATGTATGGTCGCGGGACACACGTATACCGCGACTCCGGTACACAAAGGGCTACTGAAGGACACCGTGGATTTTAGTCAGTACAAGTCTGACAGTCCCTTCCGCCCTGCCCTGGGTGGGAGGACTCATTTGATGATTTTACCACGATAATAAAAAATGTACAGTCAGCTTCAGAGGAATCTGACCCATTTAGTGACCCTGACTGCTATGCCGGAGGTCGTGGGTTCGATTCCCACCCAGAACAAATGTTTGTGTGATGAGCACGATCATTTGTTCTGTGTCTGGGTGTAATTTATCTATAATACGTATGTATTTAGAAATATATATAATAATGTTCTTTCGTGTGGTTTTTGAAATAAAGACAAAACTGCGTTTCTCTCTGTGAAAAAGAATATTTTATTAACCATGCGCTCTTATAGGTTAGGTACATTTCTTTTAAGAATTAATACAGTTATAATTATTACGAACTAAAAATTCACTAACCTGTGAAAAAGAAAAACAACATTTAATGCCCTTATTTCGGGGTTCTTAACTTATAACACAATTTTAAAAATCTTAAATAATTTCCTGATCAAGACTTGTTGACTGTCATTACCACAGACCTCATTGACAGCTCTCACATCTATTATAGAATTATTAACCTCTATGGATATTGCATAAATGTTGTAATTAAGAAAAATACGAAGCTATTAGCGTAAAAGTGGAGTATTTTTCTTATATCTCCCTCCCAAAGAGAAACAATTACAAGTGATTTCACGTAATTGTTCATTTATCAGCCATGACTGGAGTCAGTTTGGTAATGTGGTAATAATTTGATTCTGCTTTTCTGTGGCTGGTATCCACTTCATAGATTGATTTTGAAATCTTGTTCAGAATTTTAAAAGGTCCAATTCTCAATTCATCTGTTTTCTTTCTATTTAGTCGATTTCCATTTTCTACGTAAACTTTGTCTCCCACTTTAAATTCATGATCTTTTCTATGCAAATCGAAGTTCTTTTTATTATAGTTATGAGATTTTATTGTGTTTTTCAAAGCTAGTTTTCTATCTCTTTTTAGATCTTCTTGTGTATATCTTGCTTTCAATTCTGTTGGTAAAATATTCACATTTTCTCCTTCCAAAAGATATTTCGGAGCAAACTTAGTTACTGTGTGTTCCGTTTCATTATATTTTTCGACACACTTATGTGCAATTGTTGTCCATGCTGTTTTGTTTACATTTTCATTAATTTTACATCTTATTTTATTGATTAAAGTTTGATTTAGTCTTTCGTTAAGTCCGTTTGAAAATGGTGTATCCACAGCAGTAAAAACCATTCTTATGTTATTTTTCTTCAGGAATTCCTTAAATTCTATAGAATTAATACCAGGGTATTGGTCTGTTAATATCATATCAATGTTGTAACTTTCTGTCACATTTTTAACAAGTTTAATAAAGTCACTGGAGCTTTGAGTTCTTGAAGTAGAAATATGAGCGTGTCTAGTAAAATGGTCCACCAGTAGATGAAGGTACTTTTTTGTTGACCGTGATCCTCCAAAACCTCCAATAGTATCAATTGATACAATTTCAAATGGACGTCTTGCTGGACCTAAATGTGACATCAAGCCATATTTTGGTTTTTTCCTTGATTTGTTCTTAATACAAACTTCACACTCATCACAAATATTTTTAATGTTTGTAATGATGTTCTTTGCTGTATAGAATGGTGTTATTTTATTTATCATCTGTGTTCTTCCAAGATGGCAGTATGTTTTATGAACATCTTTGACTAGAGTTTTACTAAGTTCTTCCGAAATTATTATCTTCTTTCCTTTGTTTTTCACAATGTAATAAATTTCATTCTCCAATACAAATTTGTTTTTTTCAATTTGTAAGCATTGATTATTTTTTTGATCATTTTTTATGTCTTGTAATGTTATTAGATTGACTACTTTCAAAAAATCATCAGTATTGTCATTAGGCCATAGAACTGGATTTCTGCTTAAACTATCTGCTTCCTGATTTAATTTTCCTGGATTGTATTTAATTTTGAAATTATATTGGGATAGGTAATACGTCAAGTCACCGAGTTCCTCATCAGTTCGAGCTTTGATGTTCAAATTTTCTAAAGGTTTATGATCTGAATATACAGTAAATTCTTTTCCCATAAGCCAGTGCTGCCAATACTTCACCGCTTCTTTTATTGCCAGACATTCTAAGTATACAGCCTTCTTTTTCTTTTGACTATCTGTTATTTTTTTTGAAAAATAAGCTACAGGTTTATTGGTTCCATTTTTATCTTTTTGTTTTAATACTGCTCCCACTCCTTTAATGCTTGCATCAGTGTAGATACTTATTGGTAGTTCAGGGTCAAATGTCTTCAGAATAGGTTCAGAGCATAACATTTTTTTTATTTTATCAAATGATTCCTGACACGCTGCAGACCATACAAATTTCACATCTTTACGTAGTAAATTGTGTAATGGGTCCAGTATAATTGCACTGTTTGGTATAAACTTATGATGAAAATTTACTTTTCCTAAGAATTGGCGTACATTTTTCCTTGTTTCTGGAATAGGAAAATTTTTGACAGCCGTTAAGTAATCTTTCAAAGGTTTTATTGAATTATTTTCTATTATATGGCCTAAATACTTGGCATAATTCCTTGCAAAAATACATTTGGAAAATTTTAGTCTAAAACCTTCAGTAAGGATCGCTTCCAGTAATTTTGAAAGGTGTATCATATGTTCCTCATAACTTTTTGAAAAAATTAAAATATCGTCGATGAAATTCACAGCAAAACTAGACAGTTTGTGTTTTCTTATAATATTACTTAATATTCTCTGGAATATAGCCGGAGCCGTCTTCAGACCAAAAGGGAGGCATGTCCATTGGTAGTGTCCCTCTTGTGTAACAAATGCAGTTTTGTATCTATCCTGGATTTTTAATGGAATTGACCAAAATGCAGAATTTATGTCAAGAGTGGAAAAATATTTACAGTTGACAGTTTTTGTTATTAAATCTTCTATTAGTGGAAATGGTTGTGATTGAGGAATCACAATTTTGTTTAATTCTCTAAAGTCAATACATAATCTCGTTTTTCTGTCATCCTCTTTTTTATATGCCAGTGTTACTGGGGCAGCGAATGGACTATAGGATTCCTCGATCAATTTGTTTTCTAATAGTTTTGATATTTGATTTTCTATTTCTTTTCTATCTTCCGTTGTGCATCTGTATGGGCGCTTACAACAATATTTATCTACCATTAAATCAATGTGAGCTTCATATTCCCGTACAGTACCGATGTCATATTTATCCTTTGCAAAAACTGGTTTATATTTTTCTAACAAGTTATTTATTTCTGATTTTTGAAATGAATCTAAATGGCTCACTAACATTTCAAATTTATCTGAGTCTATATGTTCATTGAAATTAATTTCATATTTGCTTACCCATTTTGTTTCTTCTTTATTTTTGTCACCTAGTGCATCAGGAATTTCGACATTTACATCTTGAGTATTGCTTTCTAAGTATTTATTGTCCTCTTTATTTTCTTCATTAGTAATTATCTCCTCTTCTTTTAGGTTGTCACCTTGTGTGATTTTCAATTCTTCATTTTGCGTTAATTTGAAATTTTGGATACAATCCAGACCTATTAGAAAATCATAATTAAAATTGTCACTATCTATGACAAAAACGTCCATAGTTCTTTCAATATTATAGATCTTTATTCTTAATGATACTATTCCTTTTATTCTTTTCTCACCATTAATAGTTTTCAAGTTTAATCTCTGTATATTACTTGTATTTTCTCGTTTTTGTATCTTCAATAACCTAGCATTAATTAATGATACATTTGAACCAGAGTCGTAAATTCCATAAACTTTTAAAGTATCATTTATTAACAACTTTAGTTTTATTAATGGTGGTGTTTCTAGTTTTTTGGATTTTTGTCATTCAGTTCAATTTCTAATTCGGAGTTATTTACAGTTTTTACCACTGCTTTTTGATTTTTCTCTCGAAACCAACAATTTTCTTCCGGATGGAAACGTTTCCCTTTTTTTTCATTGACACAAATTTGGCATGGTTGTTTGGCCTCAATTTTTTTCTGTTTTGTATCCATATTTGTATAATTTTTTTTATCATATTTATTTTTTCCAATGAGATGTTCCAATTTTCCTAATTCATTGTAAAGATCTTCCGTTGCTTGTAAAGTTTCTCTGTCAATTTTATCAGCAACATAGTTAGGTAAACCTAATGCTATCAGGTCAATAAGTGTCCCAGTATCAATAGATTTTCTTACCTCCAACAACAATTTTTCTTTTTTCAATGCATATTCAAGTAATGAACCTGTCTGATATTTAAAAGTAAGAGCATATCTAATGGGCGACCATCCTTTGCTGGCAAAAGTCTCACAAAAGTTTTTCTCCCATGTTTCCCATTGTGCTTCTACTGAATATTTAATCAGCATACAACTGTACCAATCAACACTAGAGAATTGCAAAAAATTTTTTAATATTTCAATTTTCTTTTTGTCTTCCTTTATTTGGAAGCGTTCACACTCTTTATTAAAATTTTTAATCCATTGTGTAGCATTAGAATTTCTGCCAGTAAAATTTTCAATCATGAAATCCTTTGCAATTTTCCCTAAGTTTTGAGTCTCAGACTTTTTTTCTTTTTCTTCCAGTAATTTTTCCAATAGTTTTTCCAAACTTAAATTCGAGCTGCCAGGTGTAGACTCAACATTATCTGTTCTTTCTAAAATTTCTTCGAGGTATAAATCACTAAACTGTACGTTATTATCTTCATCCAAATATATTTTTGATATCTGTTCCGTCAATGTTATCCATATTTTCCTTATTTGATGTCTTCTGTTTAAGGATTTTTTTATTTTAATAAAGTTTGGGGTATTTGTGATTGCTTGATGAAGACTTGCTGGTTGGTATTCGGCTGGTATCCCAAAAACTTGTCCATTAGGTGTAGCTATGGAGGTTATGCATATGATGTTCGATTTTCCATCTGCTGCTGTTTTTACAGCAAAGTCAAAACGTAACTTTTCCATACTTTCCTCGAAATATTGCGAAAATGTTGTTTTATAATAATGTTCTTTCGTGTGGTTTTTGAAATAAAGACAAAACTGCGTTTCTCTCTGTGAAAAAGAATATTTTATTAACCATGCGCTCTTATAGGTTAGGTACATTTCTTTTAAGAATTAATACAGTTATAATTATTACGAACTAAAAATTCACTAACCTGTGAAAAAGAAAAACAACATTTAATGCCCTTATTTCGGGGTTCTTAACTTATAACACAATTTTAAAAATCTTAAATAATTTCCTGATCAAGACTTGTTGACTGTCATTACCACAGACCTCATTGACAGCTCTCACATCTATTATAGAATTATTAACCTCTATGGATATTGCATAAATGTTGTAATTAAGAAAAATACGAAGCTATTAGCGTAAAAGTGGAGTATTTTTCTTATATATATAAGTATGTTTATCAGTTGTCTAGTACCCATAACACAAGCTCTGCTTAGCTTGGGACTAGATGGCGTTGTGTGATAGTTGTGGAATATTATTATATTATTATTATTAAAAAGGGGTGAGTTTTCTCTTTAGCTTACCATACCTACTAGCTGCTGTGCTCTACTTCGCTTGCCACTTAAATATCGTATAACCTTCTTTATCTATACCAAAATTCATTAAATAGCGTACTAAACGCTATGGCGTTTATTTCAAGTATGCCAGTTACAGGCACTTCTGAATTACAAAAAAAAAAAAAAAACTTTTATTGTCAAAGGTCGGTTCAATCGTTTTGAAGTGAAACGGAACATGCATAACATAGGCACATACTTTTGCGTTTATGATACAAAACTAGGATTGAAAAAAAAAACGTTGCGGAAAATCTCCAATTCAAATATATATAAAATTCAAAACACACTGTTCGCCTTTTCTACGTCAAATAACCATACAAATTTTATTACGTCTGCTTTCAGCTTTCAAGTCTGCAAACTTGAATGGTTTCACAATCAAATACTGGCTGTATTGGCGAGACGTTGCGAGCCAGTGGACTGTGCTCCCTTTGACGTCAACTGACGTCGAGTCTATATGGGAAATTGTTTGTATTTGAAAGGAAAAACGTTAATATTATTCAAAATAGTTTAGGTCTTTTAAAAATGTAGGTCCATTAGAAGGGTAGCTATTTGCTAAAGGATGGATGATTTAGCTTGTTATTATGTTTCAAAAGGCTTAATAATTGTGATAAATTTTAATTTATGTATATACTTTGATATTTACGTTGTATCTAATGTCTCAGTGAGTGTATCTGCATTGGAAAATGCCGGTACCCATAACACAAGTTAAATCTTTTTGGGTACCTCTTCCTAGGGTACCAGAGTTCATACAAATATTTGCAAGATTGACATTACGTTTAGCTCAATGTCCGAGATGTTTTTAATTTTATTTTCTTATTTTATTGTATGATGTTCATCTTTGCTTGTAAATATTTGTCTGTAAACGCCTTAAAGCGCAAATGAACAATATTATTATTATCACTGGGTAGTTGAGACAACTGATTAATTGGATGATATTTTTGATATAAAAGAAACATGCGGCAGTTTATACCCGGATTAAATGTTTTTTTTTTTTTATATCATAAATCATGCTGTCCTAAGACCACTTTTTAAGATCACAATTAAAAAAATAAACTAGTTTTAGTTGGTGTTTCAAACCTGACTACTCCGAGAAGAAACAAATTCACAGATCACTGTTTCTTATAAAGTGCAGAAATTATTTTGTCATGTCATACGAGAATCATGCAGGTGTCTAAGATGGTCTTTTTACAAAAAGAACCACACAGAATTCAGTGGACCTGTCCAGTCAGTGCAAACATCTGTCACTTATCGTATATTTATTTAGGTCGACTACTGTTCGACGAAACGGCAAATAATAATCAAAGAAATGATATTTGAGTAGGCCGCATAAACTACTGTATTGGTAGTAGAAGAATCTCAAAACGAGGCTTTTTTTCAAACATATTAAATGATTTATTACTAAAGAAGTTAAGTGAATTAGTAATGGTTGAGTAGGGTAAGTTGTACTTAACCGTAAGATCTCTTGGCCAACTACTTTGAACAATGGATACCCTTAAGACCCAAAGTAATACTTGATTGAATAAACTTACTTTAATTAAGGATTACTTGCTATTAATTGAATTCCATTGAGTGCGAAATGGTTAAGTAACTATTAGATATGTATAAAGATTAAATACACCATAGAGCCAAACGTCAGTTAAAGGTCAAGAGACCGTCTGTGAATGACATCGTGAGCCTGGAGAAGCGCTCCACCCAGGGCGTGAAAACTCATATATTTTCTTGAATTTAAAACGTCAGAAAAAGGAATAAAATGACCCACCAGGATAGAAGGTATCCTAAATTATTATCCACGTCAAGATCTGTATGTAAGTGATTCATAGAAATCTGTTTGTATGCAAACGGACACACTTTTTCCTACCGCTGGTATTTGTTTGTTGATAAAAACAAACTGATAAAACAAATCATATTTCCCATAATAAAAACTTCTAAGAGAAAAAGCAAAGAAACTCCAACATGTCCTTGAAATATCATACTTTTAATACAACCTGAACACCGGCACACTTGTTCCGTCAGTGTGGAATGTCTCTAATGTGTTTGCCATGGTCGGGTGTCACCGGCTGCTGGCTCCCACGTCTGAGAGGGGCCTTACTTGTACAACTCTCGGGTAATATTATAAGCTTTGATTTTCCTTAGTCTGTCTGAGCTAGGATTTTATGCGGTATCTAGGGAAAAATGTGAAGATTGAACTGAACAGGTACTTACGTAATTTTATAAATGTGAAAGTGAGTTTGGTGGTTTACGGCGTTGTTAACCAGTAAAATGATTTTGATGAGTTTGGTATAACAGAAATAAGCAGCGTAGGCAGGCCTCCCACTAGGTGGACCGACGACATCGTGAGGGTCGCGGGCAACTGATGGATGCAAGTGGCGAATTGTCGTTCGGCGTGGCGGTCTAAGGGGGAGGCCTATGTTCAGCAGTGGACGTCTTCCGGCTGATGATGATGATGATGATGGTACAGAAATAGATAAATCTCACCACCTGGAGACAGATACAAGCTACTTTTTTTTGGCAGATAACTTGTCGAGGGTTCGATTCATTCATTTAAATAAATACTAGCGGCCCGGTACGTGCTTCGCTACGCCAAAATGAATTAATGAACGCATGCTTGTACTGTCAACACTGAAAAAAGTTTCAATTTGACAGCAAAATCCCCATTAACAAAATGATCCGCCATTTTAGAATTTATTTGTTACAAAAAATGTGATAAATGAAGAAACGCTCGACCGATTTTGTGCATACTTCACATAAACCATCTACTAAATAGTCCAAACAAAGTCTAAACGTTTGGTTTGGATAGGTGTGCCCGTTCTTGAGTTATAAAATTACAACGAAAAGTGGCATTGATTTTTATTAGTAGATATAGATATAGATTTATTTTGGCTCTGGGTATTTTTGTGTATGTGAGTTATAATGTTTGTAAACTCACACACGATACAGGATTAATTCCTAGTGTTGGGCGACGTTAAAAAACACACTTTTTCCATGGGAATAGGCATTTACTACAGAATGTCAGTTGCTACGAACTTTAAATACACTTTTAACTTGCTAAAAATATACATCTCGTCATATAGGCAAGACGACAATTACAATACAATTTATTCTATAATTAAATTATAGCCAGATTTATTAGTTGACTAAGCATCATCAGCCTTCAGAGAGTAGATAAAACTTTTTTATCTTTATTTTATGATGAACTAAGGAATTCTGAGCTTATTTTTTGTTCAGAACTCCACCAACTTTGAAACTTGTAAGAAGTTTCTTTTAAGGCTATATTATGTTACGAGTACCTATCATTATACAGTGAAAACTTCTCGACAACTCTCATCGGTTTTAGTCTCTAAGGACAGATTTAACAAAACTCGAGTGATTCTAAAGCAGTTAAAAAAAAAATAACTACAGAATGGTACAACTTCCAGAACACTGTCAACTGTCAATAGTTACAGGGGGTTTTAGAGCATTGTAAAGTTTTATGACTGTTTTTGGTCGAAAATAGCCCAGCTTTCAGCTATCATCTTAAAGACTATGATGAACTCGCAGACGAGCTCTCAAACGAGCTCGTCTTCCAGCTCGTAATAGAGCTCACTTCGTAAACGCGCCCCATATAAAGAACATAGTCTTGTCCGTTACTCCAGTTTATAAAATATATTTTTACTATTTATATGTGATATTTGGCTAAAAACTGTTAATATATGGTGTGTACTAGGGAGTGTGAACATTATAAAATAACAAAGAAACAAAATAGACAACAAACAAAAGTGATGAAACAATACTAGAAATTAGTGCAAATCATTGTGGTTATAGTAATACACAGGCCGGTTCGGCAAGTGCACGGGAGTATCGTAGGTGTGCGGACTGCGTACGAGCGATAACGGCGCGCGCCGTAAGTCAGTGACGTATCATTGTCAGGTACTGTGAGCGCGAGGTGTGTTTACAAAGATCGCGGCGTGATTTTTTTCTTATTAAATACGCACATTAACAAATTACTTTCAACAAACTTGCTGATATTTTTGTACTTCTCACCACACTGAGTTGACTGCTGCACTCAGTCGTCATGTTCCAGTGTCATCGTTGCCAGGTCGAGGCCAGGGATGGCGTACAATGTACACTTTGCCTCAATTTCTTTGATTTCCCTTGTGCCGGTGTTACTGAGGTGGGCTATCGCAAGCTTGGTGACAGGAAGGCCACTTGGAAGTGCAGTACCTGCAAAGCTGGGGTGGCAAGTCCTTCTAACCCACCCCCTGGGAAGGCTGCACAAGGTGAGCTGGAAGGCATCCACCAAGAGCTGCGCAAACTCACGGAACAGTTATCATCATTACCTATTCTAATGGAAAAAGTAAAGACGATTCAGGCGGATATTTCTGACCTTAGAACCATTAAGGATGAGATTGTTGGGGTTCAGAAGTCTTTGGACGTCGTCCATGACACGGTTGATGAGCTCTCGGAGAGGTTGGCAGACGTTGACAGACAAATTGAGTCCCTACAAAAAACAAGGGAGGACGTCTCGCGATTTGAAATGCGACTTGGCCGGTTGGAGTTAACCATACGCGAGAGCGAGCAAAGATCACGGTTAAATAATATAGAAATTAAGGGAGTCCCGGTCTCGGAGTCAGAGAACCTCTTTGCTATTGTGGGTAAGATTGGGTCTATAATCAAGTGCGAAGTGTCGAAGGACCAAATAAATTACATTGCCAGAGTTCCCCAACGGAATAATAAGGATGCTAAAAACATTATTATATCCATGCACAACCGATACTTGAGGGACGACTTTATAGCGGCGGCCAAGAAACACAAGTCATTAACAGCATCTGACTTGGGTATGAACGGTGTTAGCAAGATTTTTGTCAACGACCACCTGACTTTCGAGAATAAGCAGCTACTTAATAGGGTGAAGATTTTGTGCAAGGAAAAGGATTTTTCTTTTGTTTGGGTAAAGGGTTGCAAAATCTTGGTGAAAAAAAATTCTACTTGTCCCACTTACGCAATTACATCAGAACTAGATTTAAAAAAAATATGTTAATGTTTCTTATATTGTCATACTTTCATCAATTTATGTGTTTATTAGTGTTTGGGTCGCGAAGCACTGGTGTGTACGTATTAGTCACCTCAAAGGGTTTGTTTACCTGCACTAATCGTTTATCTTTTTTTGCCGATCGTTTGCATTATGTGCTTTATGACTGTTATTTTGGAGTCGCTTTTCGCTCATTTTCTACAAGAATTTTTATTTCTATGTTATCGTACTTTGTAAAGAATGTTTCATTCATGAATTTTTGCTATTTTTACCGTTCTTACAATGTTTATATAATGGATCACCATAGCCTTAAAGTGTTTATTATCTCATTAACGACTCATAGGAATGAATCAAGCTTAATTGCCGTGGTACATGTTGAAATCAGCTTATTATTTCGCTTTAGTTTATTTCGAACCGTGAAACCGCATTTTGTTTGTCACATACTTGTTTTGGGTCCTCCACACTGCATTGTAGTTATTTATTATGTAAATATATTTTTAATTATTATTGTATACATACATATTCTAATTATTTTCCCTTTTAAATATGCCAATTAATATTTATCACCAGAACGTACGTGGCTTGCGGACTAAAACTTCAAGTTTCTATAGGAATGTGTGCTCAAGTAACTATGATGTCATATGTTTAACAGAAACATGGTTAAAGGAGGGTTTTAATAATAGTGAATTATTGGATGACCGCTATATGGTTTGGAGGCGCGACAGAGATTACTCTGATAGAAATCAGACACTTGGTGGTGGCGTTCTCATTGCTGTTCGTCGCGAGCTAATTGCGGAGGAGCGCGTTGACTGGCGTTCGTCCGCGGAGGACTTATGGGTTACTCTAACTCTGAAGCGTTCGAGACCCATTGTCTCATATAAATTGCATATTTGTACAATTTATCTTTGCAAGCAAAACAGAGGGTATTCACTCACTGCACAGCTTACCAATTTTTATACAAAGTTAAATGACATCTTATTGAACAACATAACTGATACCTTTGTTATCTTAGGAGATTTTAATTTATCAAATTTAACATGGCACTTAACTGACGACGGATGCTCCTTTCGCCCGGAAAATATTCAAGGTTCTATTCAAACTGATTTTTTTGATATTCTGAACACTTTTGATCTGGTCCAATACAACGGACATAAGAATCTTAATGAACGGGTGTTAGACCTAATTTTTTGTAACAATCACCTTACTGTTAATGCTTGCTCTGACCCTCTTGTTCCTGAGGACCCTCACCATACAGCTTTGAGTGTTTTCGTAGATTTTGTTGAGTATCATACGCTCCCGTCGCAGCAAAGGAAAAAAATACTCTATCAGTCAGCAGATTTTCCTTCTATAAGGAAGGAACTTGAAATGTTCGACTGGCGCCGTGATCTGGTCAAAGGATCAGTGGAGGATGCCTTGTCATTGTTTTACGTCAGACTAAATAAAATTTGTGAAACTTTTATACCTACTAAAGTTGTTAAATCGATGTCTAAGTACCCCCCTTGGTATAAAACTCCTCTAATAAAAATTCTAAAAGAAAAATTTAAATATCACACCAAATTTAAAAAATACGGAAATTTATCGGACTATGACTCATTCTTAACCTTGCGAAATCGTGCTAAATTATTGGAAAAAGAAATGTACAATAGTTACATTGATGCAATAGAAAGTAGTATTAATAAATCGCCTAAGGCTTTTTGGTCTTTCGTAAAAAGCAAGCATAAATCTTCATGTACTTTCCCATCTATTATGAAGTATGGAGAGAGGTCGTCGGGACAGGGTGATCAAATATGCAACATGTTTAGTGAAGTTTTTAAGTTTAACTTTCTCCAGAGTACTGTCCCCGGAGTAACTGAGTTGGATGACGACATTCAAACGTCTGTCTCTGATATAAGCTCAATTGAAGTCCGCGAAGCTAATGTGTTGAAGCTACTGAAGGCTATTGACGTGAATAAGTCAGCTGGGCCTGATGGTATTCCTGCTATACTTTTAGTTAAATGCGCAGAAAGTTTAACTTTACCACTTACCCTAATATTTCGTCGTTCTCTTGGCGAGGGAGTGATGCCGCGTATTTGGAAAACAGCTTTTATTACCCCCATCCATAAAAAAGGCCCTAAGGACAATGTAGAAAACTACAGGCCAATATCTAAGCTTTGTTTACTTGCCAAGGTCTTGGAAAAAATAGTTTACGCCTCGGTTCATGGTGCTATTAAACAATCACTCAATGACTACCAACATGGCTTCCTAAAAAATAGATCCATTGTGTCCAATTTGCTTATCTGTTCTGACTACTTGTCATCCACCATGTCTGAACCCTCTCAAGTGGATGTTGTCTATACTGACTATAGCAAGGCATTTGACCGTATAGACCACGGTGTCCTTCTTCGCAAGCTGCTTGCAGTGGGTATCAGAGGTGATTTATTCAGATGGTTTAAGTCTTATATTGAGAATCGCTGTCAGACTGTGGTACTAAATGGATATAGTTCTGTAACTGTTAAAATACCGTCGGGAATACCTCAAGGATCCCTTTTAGGTCCTTTACTTTTTATTATCTTTATAAATGACATTGGTTCGTGCTTCACCCATTCGAAAATAATTCTTTACGCTGATGATATGAAAATTTTATGCCCTGTATCAGAACTTGCCGACTGTTTCAATTTACAGCGGGACTTAGATGCACTTCAAAATTATTGTATCCTTAATAAACTGGAACTTAATGTTTCAAAATGTTTTATTAGTACCTACACTCGTAAACCACAAGCAATCATGTTTCAATATAAGTTACATGATACTTACATAAATAGAATAAGCACTATTAGAGACCTGGGTGTCACATTTGACTCTAAGTTGCTTTTTGATGCACACATTGACAACATCATCAATAAAGCTTCTAAAGCACTTGGATTTATACTAAGGTTATCAGCTGATTTTAAACAAATTAAAACGTATAAAATCCTGTATTGTGCTTTTGTCCGCAGCCATTTGGAGTACGCCTCACAAGTGTGGAACCCTAATTATAATATTTACATAGACAGAATTGAGGGAATTCAAAAGCGGTTCTTACGTTTCTTGCAGTATAAAACAAAAAAATATACTCACAATTACGTAGCGCGATGTAAGCGGTTTCATATTTTACCATTGTACGAGCGCAGACGCATTGCTGATTTGGCATATTTGTTTAAGATCGCAAATGGAACAATTGACTGCCCTGAGCTGCTGGGTAATTTGGGATTAGTTACACACTGCAAAATGGTTCGCAATCCTAGTTTGTTGCATGTACCTCACTCCAAATCCGCGTACAGGCAGAATTCTTTCCTGATCCGTGCGAGCAAGAGTTTTAATAAACTTGTCGGCCAATATGATTTGGACATTTTCAATACCAGTGTTTCTCGGCTTAAGAGTATTTTAGTGCAGAACTTTTTTAGTGAGGGGTGACTGCTTTGTATTTTTTTTTTTTAATTCAGGTTAGTTGCTGGTTACTGGAACGGCTTAGTTTTTTCTTTAATTTCCTTTAAATATTTTTTGTTGGTTTGTAGTTTTTTGTTTTCTAATTTTGTATAAACTTTATTTTTCTGTTGTTGTCTATTCTGTTTTCAATGTTTCATGTATTTAGCTGTGGAAACTTGTAAATGGCCTTCAAATATTTATGAATTAAGAAAATTGTATAAACTAGCTGTAAGTTTCCCGAATATGATAAAATAAAATAAAATAAAATAAAATATTAGAGAAGCGGTCAGCAACGCGAGGCCCGCGATTTACCTTAAGATTTTCTTTTAATAATGCGGAGAAATCAGTCTCATTTAAATGGGAAGACATTTTATTTCATTTAAGTTAAGCCTTGTATAAATGAAATAGAATTTCTTTCCGTTTCTAATATAAAAATTGCGGCCCGCTACTTGATTTTGCCACTTTGTAGCCCTTGCTACAAAGTGGCAAAATCAAGTAGCGGTTGGATACATTTTGGTAGGCAAGGGCCTACCAAAATGTATCCAACCGCTGCTCTAACTAAAGCAAAGGTAAAAAAGTATATGGGGCTCACCTTAAACTTTCAATTTTTGCCTTAGTGGCTGCCAAAATCTAACATCGTACTTAATCAGCAAGCATATTTCAGGAATTTAAGTTAGGTCGAATTCACCCTTAGCAGAATAATTTTACGATCAAACACAGCTCATAAAAACATCATGATTCACCAAACACAATCCCAAATCCATAATTCTCCGATATAAGCGTGGCCATTACGCAAAACTGTTGGTTTGCGAAAATACCTCTGTGTACCGTTATTGGCCGTCCATTATGGCGCTTGCAGATTTATGTCAACCCTTCCGAGTGGTGGATAGGTAACATGAAGGTGCTTAATCTAGGTAAAGTGCTCCAATATTGGTCTAGTTATCTGAGAATATCTGAAGTAGGTGCTGATGTCAATAACCTGCGCCCAGTTTGCGTAACATACTTTTCGGTCTATCAAAACGGGAAGATTTTATGAAGAAAATAGGTGAAAACGGGTAAAGGGGTATTCCTTTACCCGTTTTAAATGATGAAAATTAATCTAAAAATGCAATGAATATTTCTGGCATGTTAGAATTATTACAATTTGGGTTTTTTTGTACTTATTTACACAAGATAAGTTGATGTGATACAGAATGTCTCTTCAAATTATGAAGATTAAAATTTGTATGTTAAGAATGTTTTGATTTTTATTTCTTGTATTTGGATAGTCCGTGATACAAAAAAATAATTACACAGTAAGCTAGTCATCTGATCTTCCAGATTATTTAGTAACTCGTATTTTCGGTAGCAATTTTGATAGTGATGTTAAAACATACCTCTTTTTAGGGTCTATCACGGTCGAATAAAAAAAATTGCTAAACATTTTTAGACGTGTGACAATTCATCACTGAAGAAATTCTGTATTTTTCAGACCTAAATGTATTTACCACAGACCATTTTGATGTTACAGTGCCTAACAGAAGCCATTACGTAGGTTAGGAGTCTGTAACGTGGGATAATATTCACAAGAGAACAATGAAACCACGGCAGGTATCTAAGTACCGCGATTTACAAGTCCCTCACGACACATTCTGGCAAAAAGGAACAGAAGTAAAGGCAGAAACATTGATTTCTTGAGAGTACAATGTCATAAGTCTGTGTGATTTTTTATTTTATTTTCATCGTAATAGCTTTTTCATCTTTAAATATTTTGTAGCATGATTAGGTGGTTCGTGGGACTAACGAGCTATCGTGATCCTGGAACGTAAAGAGCTATTGAAGGACACCGTGGATTTTAGTCAGTACAAAAGTGTGACAGTCCCTACCCTGGGTGGGAGGACTCATTTGATGATTTTACCAGGCTAAAAAAAGCACGATTAGGTTTAGGATCTACAAGGTTAAGTGGTATCCGTCGGTAATCCGTTAAGCTTTCATCTATCTTCGATCCACAAGTCGGGAGCCGAGCAGCGCTCCTACACCCGCGGGCAACAGCTTGTCTGAGATTAATTAACTGAGGAGTAGGAAAAACAGTATCCACTTCCCTCCATGACATTGAAAAGTCTCTTCATTTCCCTGATCAAAATCTTCCCAATCGTTTGACCAGCAATGCGGCTAAACAGACCTTATTTATTTTATAAGCATCTCAAAACAATGCCACAGCACGTCCCTGGATAATAAACTCATTGGTATGCAATAAGGAGGCGCGTTTGGAATTCGTAATGGTGGAGCGGTTAGCCGTAGTAGTGACCGGGTTTGTGGCCCGGCCGGTTATTTATTTCAGGTGACGTTTGGGTTGTCAGCTTTACGAAATATAGCCGTTTTAGGGATCTTCATGTAATTTTATTTATTTAGTTTAATATTCGTGCAATGTAGAGGAACATAGGTGAACTTAATGCCTGTAGCACTCTCTACCAGTCAACCAAGAGTCGTAAAAGACTCGTGACCCTGGAACGTAATGGCCATTTAAATAACACCGGAGATTTTAGTCAGTACGAGTCTGACAGTTCCTTTGAATCCACTCGGGAGGACTCATTTGATGATTTTAGCAAGCTAAAAAAGGGTAGTGGAGGTAAAATAATATAGTAAAGTGATTGTGACGACTCTAATAATGCCGCAGAAAATAATGAAACAATTTTCGCTTAAATGTATATTGTCTGGTGGTTTTTCTGATACCGAGAGGAAAGGCGTTCTAAAAAAGAATAAAAAACTTTGAAGTGCAAACCTTCCCGATTTCTACGAATTTTGGATCAAAGATAGATGGGAGCTTAACGGATTACCGGCAACTTTTTAACATAAACCTTGAAGAGAGTATTAGAGGAGGGTGTGCCTCAGCGCGGCCAACCAAACATTAGTTTGACCTCGACTGGCCTGTTGGTCTAGTGGTTAGTGACCCTGACTGCTATGCCGGGGGTCGTGGGTTCGATTCCCACCCAGGACAAATGTTTGTGTGATGAGCATGATCATTTGTTCTGTGTCTGGGTGTAACTTATCTATAATATGTATGTATTTAGAAATATATAAGTATGTTTATCAGTTGTCTAGTACCCATAACACAAGTTTTGCTTAGCTTGGGACTAGCTGGCGTTGTGTGATAGTTGTGGAAAAAAAAACCTAAATCCATGGCTTTTTTATGTTACCCAATACATAAAATATCCGTGTGTGTAAGGACCTGCGTTAGGCGGAAGATGAGGACGCCGTAGCGCCTCTCCAGTCACTCCTCACAAAGGGTCTTACTGCCGGGATTGCGGCGTACCCGAAATCAATGGCTTAAGACGAAGCAAGCAAACTGAGTCGTAAAATAATCCAACCGTAACTTACGCTTTTCAAACCTCATTTTAAGCGCTCAGAAAAATATAAGTAGGTACAGTTTTAAAATCTTGTAGGTATAACGAGTAAAGTTTCATCAACCTTTTATAAAAAGCTCAAAGAAAAATTAATTTAATAAAGTGCACGGCAAAAAGGTACAGTTTACATAACAAGTGTTTATATTTACTTCGATGGTACCGTCAGCAGAGAAACGTTAAGCTAACAAAGAGTACGAATAGCACAAAAAATATCATCTTTTTGTAAGTACTTTCTTTTTTTTGTTTTTTGTTCATCATAGCGTTTATTTAGGAGAGTAAATAAAAAGGCATTGTCTGATGTTAAAAAATTAATCTAGTCCAAGAATAAATAACTTTTAGTTTATGACACTTAACTGCCTCGTTGGTCTAGTAGTTGTTACGGTGACTGTGGAGAATGAGGTCTCGGATTCGATAGCGAGTTTCCTCCGTGTCACGGAAAGCACGTGACGTAGGTCGTTGATCCCGGCTGTTATTTGTAGATCTTTGACACTCGTTACTATTAGTCAGAAGCTCAAAGTCTGACAACCAGCCTTACCATGGGGTATCGTATTACCTGCTTATAACTGGGTTGTGGAGGTCCAATAGGCAATCGCTCCATGTAAAATACTGATATTAAGCTGCACCTGGTTTGATTGGAAGCCGACCCCAATATAGTTGGGAAATCATTATGTAGTTGGGAAAAGGCAGGCAGATAATGATAATGAAATTTTAATCCTTCCTCATAGTTTCCTCTTTACTCAGACTTTGCTCAGAGAAAACTGTTGAAAGTTCATCCGGCAATTTTTGAGTTTGTTGCTTTCAGATAGATAAAATTTTATGTAGTGATACAGTAAATCCATCTCAGAGGCTCAGATCTTTCAACTAAAATAATTACTAACATCAAATCAATTTCCCTATAACTTCCCGTGACCCAGTTTTCAAGGGATGTACGCAGTTTCCGCAGAAATTAATCAAATTAGTCGCTAAACCTAGACCATTACGACGCAAACTGTTCAAGTTAACATGTCAAGTTATAGTTATCTTAATTAAGTATGTTACGGGTTGTAGATTAAGTTCAAGTTGAGTTTAAGTGTGAACTTAAAGTGGAGTTATTCGTTCTAGTGATTTTGAAGTTTGGTTATGTGAAATTTCTCTTTGAAGCCCGCATGCGACTAAAACTTGTATGGCTCGTTTGTTCCAAGTCTCAGCATCATCGGGCATGCCGGCGGCGAGTAATGGTCGACTGCCCGGTTGTGTTCCACGCGCGCCTCAAAGAGTGTCAGCACAATGGCGGGGACCACTTAGAGGGCCAAAGCTTGCCTGGGTCGCGGGACTAATGAATTACTGTGACCCCGAAACATACATGCACACGCAAACACACACATACACACACGAGTACATACATCCATCAATCATAGTTATAATGTACCTAAATCATTTCACGCTTGAACGACGTCGTTTGAACTTAATTAAATATAATTTATATTGTTAGTTTTCAAAATTAATTTCATTTATTTATAACTAAACTTTTAATATGTTCCTTGTGAAATTATGTTTTTGATTTTGATTATTGCATGAGTTGTTTTATGTTTTTGTCTCCCCATATCTTATATCCTATGAATTGTAATTGTAATCTTAAGTTAATAATAAAAAAAAATTGTTAAATCTAATTTATGATTCAAATTAAGTATTTTTAGGTAAAATGATGATTTTAATTTAAAATCATAATATTTTTTTCTAATTTAATTTTGTTTAATATTTATTTTCTTGAATTTAATTGTTTTATGTGAATTTCAAGTATGGCAACATAAAATCTCACATATTTTATTTTCTAGTTAAATTGTTACCAATATCTGCGGGGTGGGGTCCTGGTGATCTGTAACTCGGGTTAACACCTATAATAGACACCAGCTCTTCACAGACTGCTTAACTACTTGTTATCAATCAATCTTTGTATCTATGGTCTTGTTTGTGAGGAGAAATAAACTGATTTATTATTATTATTATAAAGGGTTATTGAAGGACACCGTGGATTTTAGTCAGTGCGAGTCTGACAGTCCCTCCCGCCCTGCCCTGGGTGGGAGGACTCATTTGATGATTTTACCACGCTAAAAAAAACGTCTCAGCATCATTTAATCATCATCAGCCTATAATGTCCCCACAGCTAGGACACAGAGTGGGCTGTAATCCACCACGCGGGCCCAGTGCGGGTTGGCAGATGTCACATGTCTTCTAATTTTTGGTTCTAGGACATGCCGGTTTCCTCACGATGTTTTCCTTCACCGTTTTGAGAGCAGTGGTGATGAAATAAATAACACAAAGTAGTCAGTTATACTCAAAGAAACACCTCGAAAAAATAATCTAATTTTATGAGTGTTAGTAATCTAACTTCACCAGTCTCAGATGTCCAGAAATCTGTTCCTTGATCTAGAAACCCGAAAGTCGCAAAATAGACCTAATTCATTAGACTAGACGGTTCCTAATTAGGGGAGTGACACGGTTACATGGTGATGTTACTGTCTGTATAACTATTCATAATTATATTCTATCTTTATTTGGTATATATACATGTTATTACGGTGTGGCCTGTCATTAAGGCTTCATTAATTCAGTTTTCTTTCGAGTTTTTGCAAGATGTCGTATTTCTTATGACATATTTCCTTTAGTCTAGGTACTTTTTGATTTTATTATCAGGATTTGATTAATATTACAGCCAAATTATTAACTGAAGCGTTTACCAGTGTTAGGAAAATCACTGAAGCTATTGTCAAACAGACAGGCGAAGCGAATGCGATCCGAAGCGTTTTTATTTGTAATGTATGGAATTGTTTGAATAAAATAGAAAAGCGAAAGCGATTCGATAGTCTATGTGACTGGCTTCAAACAATTCCATACATTACAAACAAAAACGCCTCGCTTCGCTTTCGCCACGCCTGTCTGTTTGACAACAGCTTAAGCGATTTAGCAACCGTTCACCGATTACCGATTCATCATGGGTCTGTGTTCGCCGACAGGACGATTCATTTATGTCCGTTTTATCGACAGGTTTTTCACTCACGAACTATTCGTCGATAGACACTCATATTCGTCAGTCGACGACAGGGTTTTCCATGTAAAGGATGGCTATTGGAGAGAATAAAACGCTCTGACTGCTGAATGATTACTGACTGTTTATTAATAATATTCGTCTTAAATACGAGTATATGCGTTACAGAGATACACTACACCTTCCCCGAAAGGAAGAAAATAAAATAAAATATAGGTTTCATTTTATTTTGCTAAGCTTAACATAATATGGGGTGCTATGACAGGAAACCTCCACGTGCGCCCGTGGACTGGAGTTCCCTCTCGGATACGTCCGGGGGGAAGACCAGTTTTTCGGGCCGGTGCACCCTGGGATGCGGGCAAAAACTCTTCCTTAGGCACTGTGTGCCTAAGGGGTCTCTTTGCCCGTATGCGAATAGCCTGTCGTGTGGACGCTCCAACGCGTGTCCCTCTGATTAGCAGAGGGCACAGCGGTGGAGCGGGCTTGCGGACGGTGAGTTATGGGTAGCTCGCCGTCCGACCAAGGACCAAGCCCGGGTCGGTGGCGCGTCGTGTTTCGCGCCAAATGCCTGCTGGGGTCGCGGGTTTTTTCTTAACCCAGGTTACCGTGGCCCCGGAACGTAAAGGGTATAGGAAGGAACACGGGTGGATTTTAGTCAGTAAGAGTCTGACAGTCCCTTCCGCCCCACCCAGGGCGGGAGAACTCATTTGATGATTTTACCACCTAAAAAAAAAAAAAAAAAAGCTTAACATAATATAAACATTTTATCAACGTTTGATTTATAATTATACAAATATTATAAAATAAAAGTGTATAGGTAAAAAAAGTACAAGATTAAAATATTATGAATAATACAACTTAGTTCTATTCTTATGTACCTACTAAGTCAGTTTTTCGATTATCTTTCAATATTTCAACATTTGGCGAAACATCTTTTATCACTGAATATACTGGGTTTTCCAGCTATATAATGTTTCACCGACACGACTGTTAACTTAGGTATTTAACTTCAGACCAGCAATTGTATACTTTTTTTTTTTTAGCGTGGTAAAATCATCAAATGAGTCCTCCAACCCCGGGCAGGGCGGGAGGGACTGTCAGACTTCTACTGACTAAAATCCACGGTGTCCTTCAATAGCCTGTTACGTTCCGGGGTCACGGTAAGGAAATAATCCCGCGACCCCGGCAGGCTTTGGCCCTCTGAGAGGGGGCCCCGTCATTTTGCTGACGCTCTTTGAGGCGCGCGTGGGACACAACGCGCCGTCGACCCGGGCATGGTCCATGGTCGGGCAGCGAGTTGCCCTTTACTCGCTGCCCGCATGCCCGAAGCAATTGTATACTTACCTAAATAAATAACCAAGGAGGTTAAATACCTCTACAGTTGCCACAAAACTAAGAACACCAATAATATCAGCTGTAAATTAAGGTATTTTTTCCAATTAGCTAAATATCACAAAGGTGAGATAAAAGGGACAAAGATATTCATGATTAGTTTCCTTTCTAAAACATTAATCTTTCTGCTCGCTCTCACAAAGTCCAATCAACTTACAAAGACTGATTAAATGGATGAATCTGCATAGTCGCAAGTCCGTAATGCAATGTTGCTGGAGCGCGCCGTCTCTTTCACTCCTTAACTTAGATTAACGTGCTTAGTACTTAGAGCTGAGAACTTTGCTTGCTTGTAGCTTAGACAAGAAAATCAATACATAAGCAATATGGATAGACCTTTGTATCAGTGTTTTCTGAAGGAATATACATTTGTTGAAATGCCACCATAAAAAAACCTGTTCCTTTGGGAGCCCTCCAGGGTTGTGTCCTTTTAAGACCCGCGACCCCACGACTCCATCAATTCCATACCTACTTAAGGGCCAATGCACACCACGTTTTATCAAACAGAGCAGACAGGCTGCGCCTGACTTGCGTGCTCATCGCGTCTGTATCGCTACAAACGCGCGTCGACTGTGCGTTTAAAAAACGTGGTGTGTATAGGCTCTTAGATGTTTAAAACTGACCGAACGCCTTATCACAAGATTTCTGTATTTTATTTATAGCGTACCTGAAGTATTTACTGCGTTTATTGTATGGAAAAATAAAACAGCGCCTCTAGTGTACGAACAGTTCCAGTTTACTTTAAGTCACAATAACTGGAAAAGCCCTCTGAACTTCAGTTTAAACAGACTTCAGAAACTGTAGCTAACCAAATCCAGAACTTAATGGCTAAATAACATACCTTTCAAATGACTTGAAAGTTTCTTACACAAGGTCAGTAAAGTTCTAACATTTGGGAGAGTTATTCTAAGTTGAGGTAACATTATGACCCCGTGAGGCGTGGGATCGACCGCCATTTTGAATTCAAGTTAATTAATCCTGGCGATAAGATCTGAAGACCTTAGCATCTAGACGTGCTTAGCTTACAGTTTGGTCTAGACTTTAACATCGGTTTCAAGGTTTAATTAGACTGCACGATAAGTCCATTTTAATAAGTTTTCATCGCTTTTTCTCCACTGCTCAACTAAACTGCTCAACTGACATACATACTATATTTAAATGCTAAAATTAAAATATTAAAAAAAATGCTGAGTAAATTACTTACAGGGCGTCAAGAATTGGTACGTTTGGCGAAATGGTTGAACGATCGCTTGCTGCAGAGAATGTCATGGGTTCGATCTCCGCACGAATTATCATATTTGTGTTACCTATAAAAAAATAATTGTTCCAGTCTTGGTGTATGTGACTTTGAAATGTAAACGCTCCCACGATACAGGAGACACTCCAAGTGCCAACGGCAACCGCCTACTTATAAGTTTGATAAATCTGTAATTTTATATGGTGTGCATAATAAAGAGAATTTTTACCTATCTATTCATCGTTAGATGGATAGATAGATAGAATACTGTTCATTCTTACTCTACTAATAACAAACTCCTTCCTTTTTAAGAAGTAAAAAAAAATACACCAGCGCGAATCGGGCATATCGGATCACTTTTAAAATTAATATTCTTTATCTTTGTATGAAATAACTTACTCTTTTATTTATCCACTAAAACAAGTTTTAACCCTAATCATAACGTGAATATTGACATGTAGGTATAATGGTAAGTATATATCTCGCCCGATTCCGGACTTTCCAGCTCGTAAAACAAGCCGGCTTAAAAGTTTAGCGGACCCTCGACAGTCGAGCGCCTGTTTTACAAGCTGTATCTAGGGATACGAAATTGTTGTGGATATTACGCTGTAAACTAATGAAATGAAGTGTAAATTAGCTCCATCCTTAGGCAGCGCTTTACAGGTTTGATGCGTGAATATTTTAACTTGATCGAGAAAAATTGCAAGAGGTAAGGTATTTTGGCGTTGAAATAAAGTTGGTTGGAGGACTGTTGGTAAATATGAATTTAGACTAACATTTTAAATGCGAAATTTAGTTTGTTTAGGTAACAAACACACACAGTTTTAAATTCACACCTATAACTCTGAACCGATCATCCTAAAATTTTTCAACGTGGACGTCTTTTTTGGATGAGAGATATGGGTATCTCTCATCCAAAAAAGTACGGTTCCCGAGGATAACATCAATTACGTTCTTGTGATGTAATGTTCTTGTAACTAATTGATTGTCAAATTCGACTTAATGTGAGCAAAGAACAAAAAATATTTATAAGTATTTTGAAAAAACAAAATGCCGATGTATGTATGTTCTGATTATAGTAGACCGGAAGCCAGACCAAAATATCGTTAGTGATTTCTTCTCAAGCCATAATTAGTAGACTACATAAGGGAGTCGGATCATAAAGATTTGTGGAAGTCAGCTGCTGTTCCGTTGGTGGGATAAGCAGCAATAGCCGTTCAAACACGTAGAAAAAATAATATTTTTTTGTCATTTCCTCTCAACTGAAACCTGGTTTTTATTGAAGATTACCTTATATCACGAAGAATAAAACCAATCAGCTGTCTGTAACATGGTGGAATACACGTCTGCTGGTCACTCGAACATGTAATTTTTTATATTATTTTCAGTGATTTCCTCTCGACTCAAATTTTACCTGATGAAAGCTTACATGAAGATATGGATAAAAGCAAACGTCAGCTGGCTGTATCTCGGTGGAAAGATCGTAAAATAAAATATGAAGAAACAAATATTTTATTAAATCTGAATAACTAAACGTAATTTATTTGCAATATCAAAACGGACATAAGGGAAACGAGTGTCTGTCATAATGACACATAGAAGAAGCCATAAAAAAATATTATTTGGAAAAAAAACTTGTGTCATCCCTAATGTCTAATCTTGTCAAATCATTCTGCTGTCATGAGGTTTCAAATCAATATTAAATGATTTTGTTGTTGTATTTCGTTATTTTGTTCAAGTTATGGAACTGTTCTTACTGGAGTGAATAAGTAATTGACACCCTGATCAAGAAGGTCCGTTAACCGGTTCAACAGAATCAGAAGGATTCCCGCACGATCTTCAATGATGAGACAAGGCTCTCGCTTGGAGATTACGTGAAGAGCTTCTCGATCCGGCTTGCATTATGAAGAAATTCCTATCTTTGAGGTCCGAACTAGATATCCATTGATATATGTTTCATAACAACATGTTTATTTTGTATTTTTAATTGTTTTATATGTAATGTTAATGAAAAATGTAAATGACAATAACATCAAACAATGAATCAAGCAATGATTGGGGGTTTTCTTTATAGAAAAGCTTTTTATTTCTTATACTTTTCACTAATTGAGAAAATAAATCAATAGACCCATTTATACGTTTTTTCAAGAGTTCATTATGATTGTTTTGCATATTCGTGCAAAGAATGGGCAGAGAACCTTAGGCCCATCGCATACGGCGTATTCTAAACGCGCAGAAGACGCGCGTTTCAGGAACGCGCCTCTTCGGCGCCGTAGACGCTGATTTGTTATTGCGTTTGGATTGATGATACAAGCGCGCGTATAAAGAAGCGGAGTAGAGGAGAGAGTCTTATATGTAAGAGTTATTAAGTAATCGTTCAGACATAACCGCGCGGTTAGTCAACCGCCAGAAAATAGAATCGCGCTGCTCCCGCGCGTTTCTATTACTATGGAGTCTTTACTTTGCGTTCAGTTGCGTGGCGGATACCGCGCGGTTAGCACATCACAGCTCGTGAGTTTGGCACGGTTCGTTTCGACACTGAACTGTTTATTGATGAAGTGGAGAAGAGAAATGCAATATGGGATATTCAGTGTGAGGATTACTCAAATAAAACTATCATAACCAAGCTTGGCAAGAGTTAGTGGAGATATTTGGAAATTGTGAAAATACGTTGGAAACTTGGTTGGTTACTTAATATTGGATGCACCCATTTGCATTGCATACCGCATTTTTCTTATCGTTTTTTTAAGGAGCAAAAACCACAGTAAATCTATTTTTCGCTGACCTCCTTTTTCAAACGGACGTTATCCCTGTACGATAATCACATATAACCGCCGGAGTCTGATTGCATAACAATTTTGCGGTTTCGAACCGCGCGATTCATGAACGCGCGGTTTCCGTAAGTCTGTACTAGCCCTTAGTCCTGCTTGTACAATAATTTTCAAAGTATCAGCTGAGGACCTTTCCACCGAGATACAGCCAGCTGACGTCTGTTTTTAGCCATATCTTCATGTAAACTTTCATCAGGAAAAATTTGGGTTGAGAGGAAATCACTGAAAATAAAATAAAAAATTACATGTTCGAGTGACCAGCTGACGTGTATTCCACCATGGTACCGTCGGCTGATTGGTTTTATTCTTCGTGATACAAGGTAATCTTCAATATAAACCAGGTTTCAATTGAGAGGAAATGACTAAAAAAAAATATTTTTTCTACGTGTTTGAACGGCGATTGCTGCTTATCCCACCAACGGAATCGCAGCTGACTTCCACGAATGTTCATGATACGACTCCATCATGTAGTCTGCTAATTATCGCTTGAGAGGAAATTGGTCACGGACATCTGTTACGGGCTCCCGCTCTATAGCAAAAGCCAAAAGTTTCTAGTACCGCTATCGGTAATATCATACTGTTTAACAAAGGTTACAAAAGTGAAAAGAAGTGAACTCTGTAAGTATTTGAAGGTTTTACATAAGCAGAAAACGAAAGCAACGAAAGCTATAATTTTTAGAAGAAAATAAAGCATTTAAAAGCGATTGAAATCCCACCAAAAACATAAAAAAATGAGAATAGGTTTTAAAGTAAGTAAGTTTAAGTTTTAAATCTCTGTTTAGAAATAAAGGGGCGTTATCACCCATAACCACACTTAGAACAGCATAGATATACCAATAAATAACATTTTATTAAAAAACTGCCAAACAACTAAAAAATATCTCCTCAATTTCACATAACTACCAACATACTGAATTAAAAACGCTCAATTCCTCAGAGAAAAATAAGTAGAAGTTTTGAAAACTTTTCCGTTAAAAATCCAGCGATTGAAGACATGGAGTGTTCGGTATGAAGTCATAACTAGTAGATGGCTGCACCAGGCTTGGTATCAGAACATGGTTCTATTAATATTTAACATGATAATGTTCTGCTTGCCTACCGTACATACGCTTTCCAGTCTTCTTGAGTGCTAAATTTTCCTCGGGCGATGTGGCGTGGTGCAAGTTGGGAGCTGTAGAGTTTCTGAGAGCACGAATTGTAAATAAATAAGCCTATTATTGTTTCATTTTGATTCCGTCTTTTTTGGGTAACTTGCAAAGGCAATTTTATTGATATTACCATAAAACGACATAACCATAACGCACCATAACACAACTAAACCTTGAGTGGCATTTTTGGTACATTCTTTTATGATGTCTTGTCAAAAAAATATCTTAAAAACCTTTATAATGGTAAAAAAGTTGCTTATCGCCTCCGTTGGATTAGGTTTATAAAACCCGCTGATTTTCATCAATAGGCAGAATGGAAATTCAAAGGATTAAGAATTAGAAAATTGTGCAACATATTTGTATGATTTGCACATTTGGCTGTTTGCGAGATTTAATGTTTGTAAACACACCCAGGCCACAACATTAATAAATAATTCTTAGTTTCATAACGAATGTTTTCTCAATAAACAACTTCACTTTTACATAATTGAAAGTGACAGAGCTATACAAGTCGTCTAGCGCCATCTCGTTCACTCACTGGAACAAGCCTGGTTTTAAGACGTTGTAATATCCCCCGGTCCACTCTGCTATAAAAACGTCAATTCGTTGCATGAAGAAAATTATTGCGTGATTAGCAATTTTTTCCTCACTTGTAACTTGGACCGGTACCAGAGGCTAGGCGTGTCTAAGTAATTCGCAAAAGTAAAATGTCGTCGGCTCGTAGAGGATAGTACACTTAATTATGATTTACGAAGTTTGTTTTTTAGGTCGCACCCTAATTGAATGTAGGTATCCTAAAATGAAGTGTTTAGAAGCTCTCCTTGTTCAACGGTGCGTTCAGATTTCAGGATTACTTGCGAGTTATGGGTCGTGGGTTTGAAAACTAGCTAGGTGCATTTACTTTTGTGCAATTTATTTCATTACCACTTTTGACAAAACGGTGAAGGAAAATATCGTGAGGAAACTAAAGAAACATATCATCATCATCAGCACTTAGTCTGCTGGGACACAAGCCTCCTTTGTATGAGAAGCAGTGGGTCATAATCCACCATGCAGGTCCAGTGCAGGTTGATAGATGTCACATGTCTTCGAATTTAGGCCATGCCGATTTCCTCACTATGTTTTAGTTCAACGTTTTAGAACATCATCATCATCATCAGCCGGAAGACGTCCACTGTTGAACATAGGCCTCCCCCTTAGACCGCCACGCCGAACGACAATTCGCCACTTGCATCATTCTATCGGCTGCCCGCGACCCTCACGATGTCGTCGGTCCACCTAGTGGGAGGCCTGCCTACGCTGCGTCTTCCGGTCCGTGGTCGCCACTCGAGAACTTTTCTTCCCCATCGGTTGTCAGTTCTTAGGTACTATTATATATTCTGTGGTTCTACGAGCGATGTGGCCTGCCCATTGCCACTTCAACTTGCAAATTTTATGAGCTATGTCGTTGACTCTGGTTCTTCGCCGAATATCCATGTTCCGGATTTTATCCCGCAAAGAACCTACAACACGTACCTATAACACGTACCTATGTCAAGGCTGATCCACTGGGCCACCAATAACCAAATTTGTTGGTTGGTGCAGTGGCTGAACGATGGCACTGCTGCGCTGCGTGTCGCGCGGGTTCGATTCCCGCACGGTGCAAATATTTGTATGATCTACAAGTAGTTGTTTCGGGTCTGGGCGTTTGTGTATGTGAGTTTATAAATTTGTTAACGCACCTACAACACAGGACAAATTTCTAGAGAGAGCAACGTTTTTTTTTTTAAGTATGTACCAACCTGCTAGGTTAATTATGCAAATTATTTGAATTCGCCAAAAAAAAGTTTTTTTATGAAAACAATTGATTTTTCAAAGGAAATAATTCAATGACCTGCGACAAGTATAAATTGTGATCTAAATTATTGTATTTGGTTTCCAAAATGTTGAACAAGTAACAACAGTTATCCGATTGTGGTTTTCCGATTGCTGCAATCTGCAAACACCAGCGAGCTTGTGGAAATTATTTAATGTAATATAATACCTAGTTAGGTATTTTACGAGTAGGTAGGGCCAGTTTATTTGTTTGTGATCTCCCGAATTGGTAAATCAATGTAACCTACAAAGATCGGTAGGACAGCATGGGATTTAAGATATTATTATTAGTTCCAAAGAAGTTATATTCTGACCCCCTTATTAATAAACGTGGACTAAAGTTACAACCAGGATAATCTTCGGACTAACCATACATTTTTAAGGATTAACCTTGGCGTAACTTTACTTCTCATTTTATTAATAAGGGGGCGAGTGTCCTACCTAAGAATTATATTATTCTAGGTACATGAAAGATATAACAACCAATTCAATCGAATGAATTGGAAAATATTGTGGAATAGACGTCACACCCTTCTGATTATGACGACATGTACTTAACTATAGACATCTGTGAATTGTGTTATAATTATTTCGAACTCTCCAAATTTTACGCATAAAATTAGCTTATAACAGTTTCCAAGATTTTATCTATTTCTGTACCAGAGTGTCCATTAAAATCGGTTAAGCAATTTAGGCGTCAAAGTGTTACAATCAAACACACTTTTTTGTGAACATTTTAATAAGTCACAACGAATTTTCAGTTTTAAATTTTGTTTTAGGTATAAATTATATCTTCAATTTCCAGCCCATTATTACAAGAAAGCCAGTTCCTCACGCTACGAAACTCAATCGAGGGAGACGATGTCTAATGGTGCGTACGTATCGAGTTAGCGACGGTTAGCTCAACGCTTAGGTATTTTGCTTAAAGTTTTTGGCTGAGGGATTTTGGTGAAAGAGAATAGATTGAATAAATATGTAACATAATAAGTAATTATAAAAACTATACTATACTTAGTTTCTTAAATTGTTAATACTGGTTTCCCATATAAACTCAATGGTATGTTTCGATCTAAATCTATCTATGAGGAATACTGATTGTGCTTTTCGCAAAAAATAAAAAACTTAAATGGTAAAGTATACTTGTACTTTATATACGTATACTTGTATAATGTATACTTGTACTCGATTAAAAAATCGGTACATTTACGTAACGTTTACGTTAGCTACAACTCTAATCTTTTTATCATCTTTTTCAGTCGGGGTTTTTTAGATTTTTTTTTATAACCTACATTTACCAAAATGTGGTCCGCAAAGGACAAAACATTATCTTTAAAGCCATTACTCCAGGATTTACTTCCAAATGTGTGAAGAGAAAGTGGTGTAAATAATCCTCAATGTTCCATACACTTACTAGCTTCGTCGTCGTTAAGTTGAAAAGGAAACGTTATCATTTATTCTGAGTAGGGTTGCCATCCGTCTGGGTTTCCCCGGATTCGTCCTAGTTAGTAGAGATCCGGGGAGCGTCCGGGGGGGGGGGGGGGGGGTTCATTTGTAGTCCGGGTTTAAAAAATTAAGTCTTGGGCCGCCCGCGACACACGCACGTTTCACCAACCCCCACCCCTCCCGACGCAGTTGCCACGGTGCGCACTTCGACTCATGTCCAGGTTCTGGACTCTAAAATCCGGGGTTTTCACGCGTTTGTCCTGGTTTCCAAATTTTAGAGATGGCTACCCTAATTCTGAGGGACTGCCTGAGGGATAAAAAGTGGTAGACGATGTGGAGTAGGTCTCTAGTGGCTGATGTCATTAGTGTTTTGGGGTTAGGTTTCTTTGGTAACTGGTTCTTATTTAAGCAGTTATTGTTTGAAAATTTATGAACATATTTGTCTAGTTATGAGTATAGGGTTTAGACTAAGTATTTGTGTTATATATCAGGCCATATAGCACGCAGAACTGAGGCCTTACCACCATCTCTTAACGCGATCCAGTTTAGACTGTGGGAAAGAAATGGCGCTAGACGACTTGTATAGCTCTGTGTCTTTCCTGCAGCCTAAACTGGATCGCGTTAAGAGCTCGTGGTAAGACCTCTCATGGCCGATAGAATAGAATAGAATAATTGTAGAATAGAATAGAATAATTGTTTATTTGCACAGAAAGTAGGTACAATATTGCGATGTTAAGTAACAGGTGATCCTTATACTTTCTACCTTAACTAAGGCATGCAAAACTACATAGAGCCGTAAGGTTCTCGAATGGAGACCACGCACCGGCAAGGGTACCGTATGACGTCCACCCACAAGGTGGGCAGACGATCTGATAGAGACCACAGGATCACGCTGGATGCAAGCTGCTTCCAACCGGTCCTATTAGAAGTCTAAAGGGAAGGCCTTTGTACAGCAGTGGACGTCTTACGGCTGATATGACGATGATGATGACTTGTGTTATAAAGGTTTACAAATATCTTTCTTTTGAAAAAAATTGCCATTTTTTTGTGGCATTTAGAAGGCAATAGTCTTTTTACGAGATCCAAAATAGACCAAAAACAGTCCTACATCAGTCTCAAAGCCAAGAAGCGAGTGATAAATAATTTGGTTTGGTCAGTAAGAGTCTGACAGTTCTTCCCTTTACAGTCAGGGTGATGTGATGATACATCCTCAAAAAGAGTTACGACTTTTTTGCTGTAAAGGCGCCAATTTTGCTACAAAGGCTTCATTAACATTTGAGCCAACATTTAGTATGTTTTTCTAACCTACTAAGAACAAAAATACAACCTCCACAGAAAAAAAAAAAATCCAACTATAAATTAACGAGACCCATTAACTTTCTCATACCATTGATTGCGTTAACCCTCGCGACATTACTTGCTACGCACTACATCTGTGTTTGAGCCTGAACAAGTTATACGTCTGTTATGTTAGGGACAGGTAAGACCCCTGCCAGGTTAGGGTTAATCTTGAGGTATAATGTGGAATGGTTAGATTATAAAATGTCCAGATTCCATGTTCAAAACGTAACGTTTTTTATGAAGCCACTTTTTTATAAATGTGTGAGTGAGCACCACGCACGCATTTATAACCCGGTTCATTGAAGAAAGGAATCTAAAATGGCGGCTTGTACTTGCGTTGACAGATAGTACAGACAGCATATAAGATTTCAAGTTAAAGTTTTTTTCAAATTAAAAATAATAAAACAGGACTGGATCACAATAATTTCTTAAACTTAAACTAACAATAAAATAAAATTCAACAACAATGTAATCAACAGGTAACAACGGAAAAATAACACAATATTCTTAAAAAGATCACTGAGCGCGTCAAGACTTCAAGACTATTTTTTTTTCTGCTTACGCTACTCGCGGGAGTGAGTATAGACGGCAGTAGTGTGCGAGCGAGAGAACACGATAAGCGCCGCCATTTAAGAATCCTTTCTTCAATGAACCGGGTTATAAATGTTTTCCTTGGAAATGTTTACTTGTTTTACGTAGGAATCAAACGAGAGGGGATAATTTTTCTTCTTTTTTTTGGCTTTTATCAGTGGCCTAATAGGAATCTGAACTTTCTCTAATCTAAGATGAAATGTAGCAAGAAAAAAAAAACCAGATAAAGAATTTCAGTACAAAACAGAAACAGTATTAATATTTTCTCTTTTTTTACATGACTCAAAATTGTCAAAGGTAAGATTTTTTTTTAATTCACTATACTTCACGTCTAGATTTTTGGTTTATTGTGTTTAGTTTGTCAACAGTCTTTGTCAATAAACAATGACTAAAAAAAAAACAGTAAAATCGTGTCCATTGTTATTCAATAGATACCTACTCTAAATAATGGATTAGATAGATCTGCAAATGATTGATGCTGTCATCATGCCATTTAAATGTATTGGTTTTCAATAGGTTATTTAAATCCAAATCCACATTTTTGTTTTTCGAATTTCTCGATAGTATTATAATCAGCCATTAGCTGATTGTCGAAAAAATCCTTTTTCAATTGCCTTACGGGTAAGTATGTCCGTCTGAATTTTGTATACTTATAGGTACTGCTAGAAATACTTATTATCTAGCCTAAAAAAATAACTTTTCATGAAATAACAAAGTCCGTAATAAATATCATTTCTTTCGGAAGTCAGTGGTTATGTAGTTAATTTTGAAGTCAATATCATTTTATTTTACCTTTTTTAATTCAAAAATTCAACTCAAATTCTTGTCTTAGGTATACATTATTTTCTTATGCGCACTAGAATTTAGAAATGCGCAGTAACGTAAATAAATCGTCCAAGTAAACAATTAACGAAAAATACCCATGAAATAAAAACGAGCCACACTATTTTTTTTTAAACTCGCCTGTTTATCAATCCAGTTTTAAACTATCTGTGTACCAGGTTTTGCGTGAAAGAGTAACAAACATACAACCATCCTTTATGATAAGTGTGACTAAAACCACACGTGAAATAGTATTCTAGTGTACAAATGAAAGTGTTTGTAGAGGAAAAATTGTGAGCGACGCACTGAAATAAAACCACTTTGAAAAACACATTTCATTTCTTTAGAATTCCGTTGCCAGCGAGTTTTGATGAAAAACGCATTTCACTCTATTCATCTATTTTTAAATCGCAGTTAACAGTGAACGAAGGTTTTTCAAATGTCAGAATTTAATGTAGAATTCTCATAATTTATAGCGAAGGGAGATTGAAGGCCTATTAAAGTGAAGAAGATAATAAAATTATGTTAGTAATCATTTTCGAGAGAATCCCCATTTCAATTTAGGCACTTACCAAAAATGAAGGGCAAGCATATTCATCTACCTTAGCGCTTGTCGTTGGTCATCGAATGTTTTGTCAAAATGATAGTGTTACGAAAAAATCTTTTCGAAGGATTTAATTGAGCGAATACTCGTATGAAGGCGATCTTTGACTTTGGACTTTTTTGGCAGATAGCTCAGTGAATGAACATTAAAGAAAAAATAAGAGGTATCAATAAACTGATAAAATGTGGTACGTCAAACATCAACATAGAAAAAAAAATGCATAAATAAAATCGAACATTTCAAATCCGCGAGGTGAAAATTTAAAAAAAAAGAACACACCACAAATTGCATTATAATGGCGGTGGGCCATAAACTGGACAATGAGCGTGTTTGGAAATCAGCTGTAGAGGAAATCGCGTGTTGCCGCACTGCGACGGGCGATCGATACGACCGCGGCCGCTAGCACGCACTGCCCATTACCGACGAAGGAAGACGGCTACCTTCGTAAATCGGTCGGGTTATGTGTCTTAGATAAGGAACTGAAGAGATCTGACTGTGCTTTGATCTTTGAAGAAAATTTTTATTGATATTAGGTTTTCTGTTTTCGACATTTTGTGATAGTGAACATCGTCGTTCGTAATTTAATAATTTTTACACTAAGTAAAATGTGATAAGGGCTAGGAAGATGGTGACACTAATGGCAAGTTAAAATTTAATTTTGTTTTTAATAAAATCTAATTTATTCACCCTACATATTTTAAAAGCGCATGCTGATGTCATAATATTTCATTACATTTTGTAGCAAGCCACAAAAACATTCCGCCACCGCATAATACCAAAAATGGCCCTCTGTTTCCCTCACATTGCATCGTTCACATATTCGAGCCCATAGTTGTTTCCTCTTTCCGTTGTCACCCGAAACTCTTCCTGTATGAAACAGCCAAACAACCGTTTTATCGTTTATTGTGCCCTTTTGGTGTTTGAATGACATTGTCAGGGGTTGATATTAAGTTTTGAAAATATTAACTGGTAGATCCGTAAAAAACTACTGGTATAATTATAAAGAATCCTATGTGATGTTCTAGTTTATGAATTGTGTGCAAGATTACATCATCTAGGTATATTCTAGGTCTATTTTATAGATATATATATTTTTGCGTGAAAGAGTAACAAATACCTTTAAGACCTGCATAGTCAAGATTGCTTGTTTTAAATAGAGAGTGACCTCTGTATTTCTTCAAAATATAATTTCTCAGAAAACATCGAACTCATCTAGTTTATAGTAAGTACTTAATTCATTTTCACTCGTGAAACAAGTTACAGAATTAAAAACATATTAATTTATTTTCGAAAAAAAAAGATGGCAGTTTAAACTAACGCCGCTTGTAAAAAGAATTTGGCGCGCTATCTATTTTATTTTATAATCTATGGTTCATACAAATTCAAATTTGGAAGGCGCTCGGAATGGCGACTTGGCGCGGTGGAAGTTAATTGGGCTCTTTATATGGGAACGATTGTTTCTAGTTTGTTTTAGGTTGTAATTTATATTTCTCTTATTGTTTTTGGGTTTGTTTTTTGTTTCAGAAGTCGGTAGAGGTTGGGCTTATTATGTTGGTTAAAGGAATTAAGATTTAATGTGGGTAATGAATGTTTATTTTACTTTTGATTATTACGCAGTTATGTTCTTTTGCAATAATTTAACGCGTTCAAATGTACAGACGCCAATAATTCAACCTACCCCAATCTGTCAAATTTTACCCATCGAACATTAACCATCCACTATTGTGATAAGGTTGAAAATCTAATAATTATAGTTTGACAGATTGAGGTAGGTTGATGTGCTTTTTGTATGGTAGTAAAATCATCAAATCATCAAACCACCCAGGGCAGGGCGGGAGGGACTGTCAGACTCGTACTGACTAAAATCCACGGTGTCCTTTAATAGCCCTTTATGTTCCGGGGTCACGGCTATGAGATAAGTTCCGCGACCTCGGCAGGCTTAGCCCTCTAGAGGGGGGGCCCGTCATCATGCTGACACTCTTTGAGGCGCGCGTGTAACACAACGCGCCGTCGACCCGGGTATGGTCCATGGTCGGACAACGAGTCGCCCATTACTCGCCGCCCGCATATCCTAGCCTACGGTGGCCGGAGATCGTCTGCTGACGTCCGACGCCATGGGCGTCTACAACTGTGGCTCGGGATGTTGATGTGCTGGCTGTACATTAATATTTATAAATAATTTGTCATTGACGTAACATTTGATTTATTTGTTTCTTATATCGACAACTTTTTCAACTAGCTTTTATTTCTTTGTACCAGATCACGACTGAATGACTACGGTTTTATGCTCACAAGAATATCATGACCTAAGTTAGGATACAGAATCGGCCTTTTTGTCCCCGTAGTCCATTACTACATCATAATTTACGACCCCAAAGCGAGTAAACCTTCGGGAAAAATCTAGTTTTTCCAATAAAGATGTTGGGACACCAGCAAGAAAAAACCCAAGTCCTTTATTAAACCGCTTCGTTCAAAAGGGAGCGATAACTATTTGTTCTCTCTCAGCACTTCTTCAGGTAGTTTTTGTGAGCAATTTTACGGTCTGTGGTGTTGTCCTACCTTGAACTGTGGTGTCATAGCGATGGCTGTGTAAGAAACGGCAGTTTGATAATTGGTTGATTAGGTATTAAAGCGGGCTTAGAAAAAAAAATGAAGTTTTTAAATTAGGCATTCTATATTGGGCACCTGCTGAAATGGCACCTGAGTCAATGGCACCTGATTTCTGTATTGCACATACGGTACCGATCAATCTTTTTCGCAGGTGCCATTAGTGATAGGTCACGGGACCAGCGAGTAACCGTGGTTCCGGAACGTAAAAGGCCCTGGGTGGGAAGACTCATTTGATGACATTACCACGTTGAAAAAAAAAAAAAACGGTGCTATTACTGATATAGTTTATTATCTAGCATTTTATTATTCTTAGGGAATCTACGGATTTGTACGTTTTTTTAGGAAGTAAAATAAATAATTAAAACAAGTAGAGACTTAAATAAAGTATTCCACTTTATGCACCTGCCAAAATATATGTGAAATACGTAAAGTGCCATTCGCTCAGGTGCCATTTCAGCGAGTGCCCATTGTGGAAAACACAGATCTGTAAAACTTGATCAAAATAATATGGTATCATTTTAGCCGATTACGTAATATTTCATCCCCACTACTTTTATAAGTTTAATGTCATTTCAGAGCCTGCGGGCATCCCAGTTGCGGCTTAAACCAGGTAGGAAAAAAGCTTTTCTTTCAAAGCGTAGGACTCGATAGAGAAGAACTTGTAAGATAAATCTATTAATCAAGAAATAATCTGAAATCTGAAAAGTAACAATCATCATCATCATCAGTCTATAATGTTCCCACTGCTGGGACACAGGCCTCCGCTCTGTGAGAGGGAGTGGGCCATAATCTACCACTACTACTATGCAAGTAAACGTTTACTTTACTTTACTTAGATGCCACATGTCTTCGAATTTTTGGTTCTAGGACATGCCGGTTTCCTCACGATGTTTTCCTTCACCGTTTTGAAAACAGTAGTGATGTAATAAATTACACAAAATAATGCGCCTGGCAGGGTTCAAACCCACGACCTACAACTCGTAAGTCGGGGCCGACACCACTGGGCCACCACTGCTTTAACAATGCGTGATAACCACAATCTAAAATTTGTAACAATTGCAGTCTTATACATTAACATACGAGTTCATAGACAAACAAAAAAATGGATGTAACAGCTGATGTGTCCTGAGTGACCTTTGACCTGCAAAATGTTACAATAACCCTTCGCTTGACAAAACAAAATTATACTCTTTACACAATGAATGCACTCCCCGAGGAAATAAACTCTGCAAAGTACTGAAAAATGTAAAAAAGAAAAATGAACAAAATTGTTCAACTTCTACAGGGTTATGTAACTCTGGTAACTGGGTACAAAAATGTAACATTTGTATTAGATGGAATGGCGCGTATTTATTGTACAACTAGTATAACCTCGCGGCGTCGTCCACGTAGTTTGGTTTTTATCCCACGGAGACGTCACTGGGATAAAAAATCAGTTTCGTAGTTTCTGTGTAAAAGAGTAACAAATACTTTGAAAGGATGATTGACTGAAAGGATGGATGGATATTTGTTACTCTTCCACGTAAAAACTACTGAATGAATTTAGATGAAATTTGATACACAGATAGTTTATAACTTGACCCATGTGACTAAGAGAGTGATGAGTATGAATGATGATGAATGGAGAGGAAGAGGAAGGTCAAAGAAAAGATGGATGGATTGTCTAAGGAAAGATATGGAAGAAAAAGGAGTAAATGATACTGTGACGCCTGATAGAGGAGAATGGAAGAAAAAAAAAGTAAAATGGGATAAGGGCAGGAAGATAATTTGATAAAATAAAATAAAATCGCTGGCAACAGATATTACTACAAAATTCTCTTTATTTATTTTTAGACTTATAAATTACATTTTTAAATATTTTTATAAAAAAGAAACAAAAAATATTTAAAAATATAAAAAATAGCAGTCCACCAGCACCAGGAACAGGGTCCGGGCCGCCGGCGGTCAGGGCTCTTGAGAGAGGAACCTCCTAACAATACGCGCCGTGTCCAGGAGTACTGCCTTCTGAATCAAGCGCTTGATCCAGCCATCCAGCGAGAGCCTCCTCAGGTGTTGGTCGAGGCTCTTGGCAATTAAGCCATTGGCAGATACGACTATCGGCACAATAACTGCCGTATTCACGTCCCACATGTCAACAACCTCGCGAGCCAGATCAAGATACTTGAATTGTTTATCCTTTTCTGCCTTCACGAGGTTCTCATCATGCGGGACCGTTATATCAACAATTATTGCGCGACGCTCCGATCGATCTATCACCACAATGTCAGGCTTATTGGCAACAATAGTCCTATCAGTGATGATAGGTCGATCCCAATACAACGAGATATTGCCATTTTCGAGAACTGGGTCGGGCGCATACTTATAGTACGGCACCTCCGATTCCACAAGATTGTACTTCAAAGCAAGTTGCTGGTGGATAATCCTGGCAACGAGGTTGTGTCTATGCAAATACTCGCCGTTAGCCAGACGAGAACACCCAGAAATAATGTGTCGAATCGATTCTCCCGGACGGTGGCATGCCCGACATATGTCAACCGTACCATCCTTCACAATGTATTTCCGGTAGTTATTCGTCATCATAACTTCGTCCATAATTGCACAGACAAAACCTTCGGTCTCCCCGAACAGGTCACCGAAGCGCAACCAGGATACAGACGCTTAAAAGTCTACATCAGGACTATTACTACATAATTATTATTATAATGTAGTAGAAAAGCTCTATCCAGACAAAATACTACTAAACAAACACTGACAAAACATTCTCACCCCATTAAAGCGTTCAAATCGATAATAATTAATTCATATCCAATACTCGAAGCGTGAATTTTCAAATGAGTAGTCGAGCATAATATTATACATGTCGAATTGAGTTGGCAAGTCCTGGATGATGAAGCGAAATCAGATGGAAGCTGTAATTTGATTGGCGAATGTTTTTGGATGAGTGTGTTTGTGTTGTATGGATGTGGGTTGTATGGTCAGTGGCCGCGTCGTTTAGGACTGGGCTTACATTTGGTGTAAACAACCTATTTGATTAGTACGTAATTTGTACAGACAGCACATTAACCTATGTTGTTATTGCCAGCTATTATCTCGCGTTGGGCTGAACCGATTTCGATGTGGTTTACGGAAAAATGTTTGTTACATTCTGGAAAAGTTTTTAGTTTATAACCGCATATTCAGAAACCCCTAGTCTTACAAGTGTACAATTACACAAATCTGTCAACCTTACAAGTGTTGGAATATGCCGAATATCTAATTTTATTGTTTTTTTTTTTAATTGGTATTTGTTCTTACAAACCAAATATTGTTACTTTTACTTTTGTGTGTACCTTTTGATCGAGTCCCCAATATTAGCGCTTAATACTAAGTAAGTTAGCTTATTTTTTTTTAATTCATTGTTGTATGCATGCGGTGTTTACCTATAAGTAACTGATGCACTGTTAAGTTGTTGTTCATTTATATGTATTATTTGTGTTTGTATCAGTGTAATTGGTTGTTGGTGAACCTAATAAAATAAATAAATAAATAAATAAATAAATATAACAATAAAGGATATCCCGTGACGTTGCTAGCATGGATCCGTTTACATGGATTGCAGATTTCCAAAGACGCCATTATACGAAGTTGAATTTTTTGTTGAATATCAAGAAGGGTAAAATCAAAATGGGTAAAATGATCGGCTTAAAAAAGTTTTGCGCTGGTGTATTTATGCTTTACGTTAATTTATTTTTTATTTGTGTTAGGTTTGCTTTTAACTCTAGTCTAGTTTAGAGATAACAGAGACCAGTCGACGATGGCGTAAGCTTACCCAGAAGAAGTCCATTCACTCTAACTTTGAACAGATTCAGGTTGAATGCTTGCATGCTTACTTATTACCTAAATGCTATAATTAGGCTTGAAGAAATAAATCAATGGAGTAATTAAGGATTGTAGCAGGTGTTGCTCTGTAGTTTCTCTCTACCCTCATGGGACACAGTCGAGCATATGGTGCAAGACTGCCCCGCTTGGGCAGAGCACCGACGGCGACATGTCTTCACGGCGGCGACAGGCGGAGACCTCTCGCGCCCGGCATTGGTCGCGGCCATGCTGCGGGTTGAGTCGGAGTGGGAAGTGGTCGCCTTCTTCTGCGAAGTAGTCATGCTCACGAAGGAGGAGGCGGGCCGCATGAGGAGGAGGACAGCGTCCACCCTCCGCCCCAGCCGCAGTGGTGGACGCCCACGGCGACGGACGTCACAAAACGATCTCCGGCCACCGTAAGCGCGGGCATGCGGGTGGCGAATAAAGGGCAACTCGCTGTTCGACCATGTAGTCCAAGAGCTACTGAACCCTGCGACTAACGGTCTTCCTGTAAGGTTAGAAATTTGTACACGTAATATTTATAGCATGCTAAGAGCAATAGCGACGACCTGGCAGGCGTCAGCCGTGCACATCATTAGAAAAAATAATTTTCAAAGTGTAAAAAAAAATTGAAAAAAAAAAACTTGTTCCTGTAAGCTTAAAAAATTAACAGGATGTAGTTTATTTATTGTAAATCTTGGAAAAAAAATGACAGGCGATTACAATGTGCACAAGTATGTGACAGGCGAATTGAAAAGTACAAAGTTGATGAGGAAAAATAAACTTTCCCCTGTAAGATCAAAATTATCTGGCGTTTGGCTGAACTAATTTTGGTGCCGTTTTCAGAAAAGTGTGCGTTACATTCCGAGAAAGGTTTTAATATACAGGCTGAATTTTTCAACTGGGCGTGGATGGCTATCTCCGAAACAACGAGGAATCTCGAAAAACGTTGAAAGGAATCTCGAGGCCGATTTTGACGAAAATAAAACTGCATAGTTGGATTTTAGAAAAATCAATAATCCTGGCCAGGAATCGAACCCGCTGATTTTGGAAAAAAAATCACAGCCTGTATTATTACCACCATTCGATAGTGTTGCTAATAAAGATCAAATTCTGGGAAGTGATCTTAGCATGCTATAAATATTACGTGTACAAATTTCTAACCTTACAGGAAGACCGTTAGTTGCAGGGTTCAGTAGCTCTCCAGCTAATGGACCATGCCCGGGTCGACGGCGCGTTGTGATCCCCGCGCGCCTCAAAGAGCGTCAGCATAATGACGGGGGCCTCTAGAGGGCCAAAGCCTGCCGGGGTCGCAGGACTTATCTCATGACCGTGACCCCGGAACATAAAGGGCTATTGAAGGACACCGTGGATTTTAGTCAGTACGAGTCTGACAGTCCCTCCGGCACTGCCCGGGGTGGGAGGACTCATGTGATGATTTTACCATCCTAAAAAAAAACCCTCATGGGAAAAAGGTCAAGAAATCAATTGATCAATCAATTTTCATTTCTGTTGCTCGAATAGCTAATTATTAACTTTTAATTAATTGCTCAAAACAACTGGGCTTACAAATTTCACCACGCGAAGCAAGTCACATACAACATAATCAATAACCAGTGCGGTCACAGTAACCAACCCGATAACCTCAGAGCGCTCGTAATCCACTAACAGTCAGCAACCGCCGACCATAACTAACCCTTGACCACCCCGCCACATAAGGGATTGACCATAGAGGAATACGTGTCTAACCACTGCACAGTCAAAGACAATCACTTTTGAACGTCGAATATTAAAATTAAAGGAAATGGGATGGGATGGGTTTGATTCTACACCCATTTGCAAGGGTAGGTTTGTATGGAGAACCCCCGAAAGTTTCCTTTTTTGTGTTTGTGTGAAAATCCTAATGCGGCTCACTTATTAGGTTAACAAACAAGTTACAACAGGATAGCTCTTATCTTTCGAAAAAAAGTGTGACATACGGACGGACAGACAGACATGACGAATCTATAAGGGTTCCGTTCTTTGCCTAAAAAGAAACTTGCATTTCTTTGTACTCGTAAGTACGTGAAAGAAGGAAAAAGGTAGGAGCCTTGTTCCGACAGTAGGGACCTATTCAATATGTTTAAAAATATTTTCTAATTATTTGTCTATGTAAATAGCGTGCATAGGTACTTTCACTAAAATATTTTCCAGTACGTAAAACGAGCAACAAAATAGCAATAATCCGTAGCACGCCATTTGATGATATTCACTTGATAACATACCTTGATCCATTTTCTAAAATCTTTTGCTTGCAAATGTAATTATAACGCATCCCACACACAATGGCTGAACATTGAGGCAACAAAATGAGGGACTGGGATAAGAATGCATGCACAGAGTATACAGGGCAATTTTTATGTAGTGCGGACATTCCGATCAATCTAGTGCGGGTGAAGTAATTTGATGATTCCCACCGGCAAAATAAATAATCTGTGAAAATTTCAACTGTCTAACTATTACGGTTTAAGAGAAATAGCCTTAAGGAGGAGGCGGGCCGCGATAGAGAGAGGATACCGTCCTCCCTCCGCCCCAGTCGCAGTGGTAGACGCCCACGGCGACGGATGTCGCGGGACGATCTCCGGCCACCGTAGGCGCGGGCATGCGGGCGGCGAGTAAAGGGCAACTCGCTGTCCGACCATGGACCATGCCCGGGTCGACGGCGCGTTGTGTCCCACGCGCGCCTCAAGGAGCGTCAGCATAATGACGGGGCCCCCCTATAGAGGGCCACAGTCCTGCCGGGGTTGCGGGACATACGTATACCGCGACTCCTGTATGTACACAAAGGTCTACCGAAGGACACCGTGGATTTTAGTCAGTACAAGTCTGACAGTCCCTCCCGCCCTGCCCGGGGTGGGAGGACTCATTTGATGATTGCACCACGAAAAAAAAAAAAAAGAGAAACAGCCTTTTGATTTTGAAGGACAGACATAAAGACAGAAAGTCGTTCGGACAGCGGAGTCCTATAGTAATAGGTGCGTTTTTTTACGGTTGGGTATCCTTTGGGTACCCAACCGTAAAAAAGGGACTAGGTATAAGAATTTCCCAAACTATTCGTTAGCTAAGAAACACCCAAAACAATTTGAACTTCAAAATAAGACTTAGACTTTTGTTTCTCAAGATCCACCGGGAAATGTGAATGATTGAATTTAGACTAAGATTTTTCCTCGCGAGACTGAAAAAAAAAAAAAACCCTGAAAAAGGGCCATTGAAGAAACACCGTGGATTTTCATCAGTACGAGTCTGACAGTCCCTTATCCCAGGATAGGAGGACTAATTTGACGATTTTACCACGAAAAAAAAAACAGTAAACAAAAAAAAGAAAATTCGTTTTTCCTGCTCCATTCCAAATCGACTAGGGCCTACCGCAATACCAACCTCGTTAAGCAAACTTGTAGAGGCACCATAACACTCGCTGGCGTAGATTTCCATATTCGCACAGCTCGCTCAGCCGTAACGCGTGTTTAATTATCTGTGGCACCACAGGTTTTAAAGAAAAATAGTTAAGCCGTAGTATTGTATGATAAATATGTAAGTACCCACCTATTTAGGCGTATCGTCACTGCTGTTACTGAAAACGTATTTTTTTGTTATAATTTCAGAAATGATCTCTTGATGCTCCTGATAAAGTTATTGTAGCGCCAAAAGAGCCAACTGTGACATTATTATGTTGTTTCATTTATTTTTGTCTCACTCTCTTTGTAAGCTGGGCAAAGGCCTCATTTTTTCCCAGTGTTCTGTCTTCTGCAGATAAGTTAAAAAGGTTTCGATTAATTTATTTCTCAAATAATCGGGTTTAGTTATACTTTCCATAGAAATCTTAACATGTGTAATATTTTAAATTTCATATATTTTGAACAATAGAAGTTGTGAAGTTATCTGTATAATCAAAAAAGATGGAGTTAATATACTCGTATTTCAGTCTCATTTTCTTTTATTGCTGGATCAAACATGTGTTTCCTTGTCTCATTTTAAAAAATATTAAGCGCCTTGTCTATACCATTACCTGTCTGCGAGATCCTGATGAAAATATGCGATCTGCTGTCTATGGTCATTTATTATTCGGATGACAGCGCGGGAGTATTATCAAACAGATTTAAATTGCCAGTGAAATGTACGCCTCTTTTCAGGTTTTAAAGCCTGCGATAGCGGAAATGCATGGAAGTGAGGTTTAACCTGATTGAAAGTGATCACTATTGTGATCGTAACTGCGAGCTTTAATGTTGTGTCAAATCATAATCCATAATAATCCTTATCCTGATAACTATGCGACAGCGATCAAAGTCAAACTGTGATGGAGTCACGCTGTGAAGTCATGGACGCGGAAGATATCATCATCACCTAGCCTTTTCCCAAGTAATTTGGGGTCAGCTTCCAGCCAAGCCGGTTGCTTATCTGACCTCTATAACCCAGTAACTGGGTAATACAATACCAAACTGGGTAAAACTTGTTGCCAGATTTTCGAGTTCATGAGGAAAGACTTTCAAAGATATACTTTACGTGCTTTCCGAGGCACGGAGGAAACTCGCTATGATAGATGGTCACCCATCCACAGACCAACCTCGGCAAGCGCGGCTTTACCTGGAAGATCGGCGAGCCACTCAAAAATAACAAGACAAAAATGATGATAAATGTGATTATTTATTTTAATTGATTTCCACAAACCATTTTTTACCAAACGTAATTTTCAAGTGATAGTTGACAGCTGAAAATCATTGACGTTTCATCATAGTCGCATAGTACAGACCACAGACTAGACGCCAGCACATCAACCTACCTCAATCTGTCAAATCTTTTTAATAGATTTTCAACCTTATCACAATAGTGGAAGGTTAATGGGCTCAACTTTAGAAACGTGCTACCCGAATTTGAGTATATTGATGCATGGGGGGTGTAGAGAGGGGTTTATATAACTCCCCCAAGCATTTTTTTTGCCGGATTTTTCAAAAATTTTCTTTGAGATTTTTTTTCATTAAAACGTCTTGGGGCACCCCGACACGGACAGGTTAGGTTAGAAGTAGGAGCACCGCGAAGCGGTGCTCCGTCGACGTTTGTATGATATTACACATACCTACCATAACAGGGATATTAATGTAGCTAAATATACCCTAACTTTAAAAAATCATAAAAAAAAACGGTTGCTGTCCCCCCCAAGCATTTTTTTTGCCGGAACTCTATTCTTTTTGTAATATAAATTTTTGAAAAAATTTCGATGAGAATTTTTTTTTCGTAAAAACGGCTTGGTGCACTCTGACACGGACAGGTTAGGTTCGAACTTCGTTCTTCGTGGTTATTTATTTTTAAACCACCCAGAAGTAATATTTTTATGAAAAAAATTCTCAAATATTTTTTTTTTTAAATCCGGCAAAAAGAAATGATTGGGGTAGTTATATAAACCCCTCTCTACACCCCCCATGCATCAATATACTCAAATTCGGGTAGCACGTTTCTAAATATTAACCGGTTAATGTTCGATTGGTAAAATTTTACTGATTCGGGTAGGTTGACCTGCTGGGGTCTGCACATCCTTTACCTAGGTCACCTTCCCACATTTTAATAAGAACCTACCTAGTTTCTATTTTCCCGTGAGATTAATAATAGATGTCTTCGTCTCGGTGGCATTGTGACAAGTACTTGTAAATTGTCACAAGTCGCTGCCACACTGAGATGCTGGAGTTACGAGAACTGACAAGACATTTAATCTACTTTAATAAAGTTAAAGAGATAGACTTATCTGATGGATAAAATGGGAAGAGTAAAACTCGTCATGATAGATAGATAGAATAGATAGAATACTCTTTATTATGCACACCATACAACTAAAAGGTACATAACATGACAAATTATAACTTAAACATAGGGTGACACAATAGGCGGTCTTATCACTAAAAGCGATCTTTTCAAGACAACCTTTGGATGGATTAGGAAGAAAGAGAGACTTACTGTTGGTAGTACTGTGGTGTACAATTAATCAATTAAACAAGATAAAATATGTATAGGTATAAATAAATAAATACATACATACACATACAAACATATATATATATATATACATATACACATGTAATAATCACGAAAACAAAGAAAAGAAGCATTATAGTCACATGGTTAAGGAGAGAGGTAGTGATTCTTGAGCAGATTTTTAAAAATTGACAAGTTTTGTGCGCTCCTTACTGACATGGGCAACGTATTCCATAGTCGCACTGCTTCGACTGTAAAAGATTTGTCGAAAAAGCTCGTAGAGTGCATTGGCATCTCCAGCCTCAAGTTTTCCGAAGACCTAAGATATCTATTATGTGTGTCATGAAGGAACTTGAAACGTTCTTTAAGATAAGAGGGGGTTTTAGGATTGAACAGAATACTGTACAGTTGAAACAAGATATGAGAATTCCGGCGAAGACGTATAGGAAGCCACTTGAGTTTTACACGAAATTCAGAAATGTGATCATATTTGCGCAGGCCAAATATAAATCTTATGCAGAAATTTTGAAGTCGCTCAAGTTTATCAAGTTGTGCCTCAGTAAGATCAAGATAACTGACATCAGCGTAATCAAGGATGGGAAGTAAAAGGGATTGTGCAAGCGCAGTTTTAGTGGCAGTCGGAAGAAAGTTCCGCAATCGCCTCAAACTCTTAGCAGAAGCGAAAATTTTCCGACTCACTTCCTGTAACTGGGGACCCCAGGATAGATTCTGGTCAATCCAAACTCCAAGATTTTTTACCTTCTCACTTAGAGGAATAGCGGTGCCGTTGAATTGTACCTGCGGTAACTGTGACCAATTTACCTTGGGGATCATCCTTGAGCTGCCAACAACAATGACCTGAGTCTTCAATGGGTTAACCAGCAATCCATGCGCTTCACTCCACTCGCAAATCGAAGTCAGATCTCTGTTAATTATATTAATAGCTTCAGACAAATCCGAATGGACAGCTTGCTTATAAATTTGCAAATCATCTGCATAAAGGTGGTAGGAAGAAAGAAGTTTCTTGGAAATAGAATTTATAAATATTGCGAAGAGTAAGGGAGATAAAACGCCACCCTGAGGTACACCGGCAGAAGTATAACACCAGGAGGAGCACGACTCCCCTATGCATATACGTTGCCGGCGGCCATACAGGTAACTACGAAACCAGTCAATCGCTGTTGGAGATATGTTAAGTGAGCGAAGCAAGGCAAGCAGGATATCGAAATCGACAGTATTGAATGCATTACTGAAATCCAGTAAGCAAAGTACCGTCAACTTCCCCTCCTCCATGCCTAACCGAATGTCATCAGTAACGTTAATTAGAGCTGTGGTGGTGCTGTGACCAGGACGGAAACCAGATTGGAAGGGATTTAGTAGACTATTTTTACAAAGAAAGGTACTTAACTGATCGTGGACAAGGCGTTCAAGGACTTTGGAGAGGAAAGGCAAGATAGAGATAGGACGGTATTCTGAGAAGGAAGTAGGATTTGATTTTTTGGGTAAGGGAGTGATTTTAGCCTCTTTCCACATCGAAGGAAAGACACCGGAGGATATAGAATGGTTCAGGATATGGCATAGGACAGGCAGAATTTGATCGAGAACAGGGAGTATCATTTTCCGACTGACACAATCACCACCAACTGCGTTCGATGATATTGACATTACGCTCTTCTTAACATCACAATCAGTGAATTGACTAAAAATAAATGGAGGATAATCCGGAGTAGGAAGGTTCGAAATATAGTTAATTGTAGCTGCCTTCATGGTCCCATTGCAGTGGGACGAAGTTGAGAAGTGTTGATTCAGTAGATCAATATCTAAGTTCTTAGGAATAGATTCTTGGCGTGATTTTCCAACTCCCATGGATTTTAGAAATTTCCAGACTTTAGCTGGATCTCCGTTTTCAACTGAGGTGTGGATGTGGCGTCGCTGGGCATCTCTACACACCTTATTGCAGTGATTGCGAGCTTCAACCATGCGTTCGTGGTTCAACGGCGTTGGCCGACTCTTAAATTTGGTTTTAGCAACTGCCTTCTTATGTATGAGCTTTCGGATGTCATCAGTAAGCCATGGTGCCGGTAGATGTTTCATTTTAACTGCACGAATGGGAGCGTGAACATCGTACAGTTGCACGAGGTTGTCGGTCAGTAGATTGACTTTATCATCCATCGATTGAACACTAAACAAAGGAGCCCAGTCAATGCTGTCAACATCTCTTTGGAGATCATCCACGTTCATTCCACTAAAACTGCGCTGTAAGAGTATCTGAGGTTTTGGCTTAGGAGGACGAATTTTATAGGATAGGAATATTAGGTCATGGTAAGAAAACATGTCAGCTGCGCATTGACCATGCTTGCTGACGTGTTGAGGAGAGGAAACTATGGCTAGATCTAAAAGTGAAGGATTACAATTTGGAAAATGGTGAGTGGCACTTAAAGGGAGAATTGATAGATTAGATGATTCAACAATTGACCGAAAAGAAGAAGAACGAGAATCGATTTTCAATAAGCAAGTATTGAAATCCCCCAGGATAATTGTGTGACTGTAAGAAGGTGTAAGGTTTTCAAGGATATTTTCAAAAGAGGAGAAGAAATTAATACGTGATGAAGGGCAATAATAGACACCTAAAAGAACTTTCATGTTGCTCAGATTTACTTCTAAGAAGAGATGCTCGCCCGCACTCTGCGGTGGTGGTTGTGCAGACATATCGACGATTGTGAAAGGAATGTGTGGACGAAGGTATATGGCAACACCGCCACCACCGCCACGCGCGCGATCATTTCTTATCAGTTGAAAACCTGGTAAGGAATAAGAAGTGGAAGGAAGACAAGGCTTTAACCAAGACTCCGAAACAAGGATAGCGTGGATATTCTTACAGTCTAAATTTGCTAGCATGTCAGTGTAATGTGCTGGAATACTTTGGGCGTTTATATGGACTACATTAAAATTCTTAGGCACATCAGAAAACTGAGACTGAAGTGTGTCAGCAAGGGATGGAAAACTAACAAAACTGTCATTACTGTGAGTCGACAAGAAACTTTCAGTGTCGCTGCCATCATTACTAGCTGGCATTGACCCTATAGATACGTGTGGTAGATTATTACAAAACAAATATAAATAAATATAATGTGAACGAATATATAAGTGATGATAAAACGATAAATAAAAATTAATGGGTAATAATATCCACCCGCCAGTTGTGTGTCGTAACGATAAAATTATCACAATCTTAAAAACTAAAACAAACAAGACAGATTCAACATCGCCCGGGCACTAGAAAATTCCTATATGACTGTTATACTACATATCAATGACATGACCATTTTAGAGACAGAAAGAGTGAGAAAAAGAAATAAAAACACAATTAAATAAAAAAACCAAAACTTAAAATTATATAAGGAAAAACCATAGACCCAAAGCATGGACCCAGCCCTCCCTAGCCTAGCGTAGTAGAGAATTTATTAATATGGCAATTATAGGGAGGTAATGCTCGGTCCCTGCTCTATATCTGTGGAGAATCTTTGAGTTATATAGTTTCTGAACGAACGAAGCAATGAATGACAAGTTGACAGGTGACAGCTCAATTGAACTATGAAAAAGAAAACGTGCACGATTGCGGAACAAAACAAAAGTAAAAGATGTATTATAACTTAATTAATATTGTCAGTAGGAATAGGAGGGTACGTCTAAAACAGAAACTGCTACTCGGACGATGAATGTACCTACAAGTTTTACGGGATTACTTCTTCATGGCAGCGCGTCGAGGTTTTTTCGCTGCTGGTGATGGAGACAGCGACGATGATAATGCCGATGCAATGGGTGACATAACCTTATCACTGACCTGTTCGATGTTATTGAGGTCATCCAGTGAATTGACTCTGTGTTTCGACCCATCAGCGCCAAGAACATAAATGATGCCCTGTCTAGTCCAGCAATTGGTTTCGCCATGTTTCTCTCGTGCTGACATGAAAAGTCGATGCCGCGTTCTCGTCAGGAACTCTGATACCGTGATGCCAGTGCCCTTCAGCTTCGTCTTAGCGAACCAGACACCATCCCTGACACCAGCGTCCCGCAGCTTGCATAAAATGGGCCTGGGCTTGCTAGCACCTGTTTGTCTACCCATGCGGTGGCAACGCCTAATATCAGCCTCTGTAAAGTCGGTCAGCTTCAGGTGACAGCGGAAAACCTCTGCAACTACTTTAGTCGTGTCTTCCTTGGCCTGCTCAGTGACACCGTGAAGCAACAGCATTTTCCGGCGTCCAAGCATCTCCAAGTTGTCTAGCCCCTGCGCTAATGACTCCAATTGCTTCTGAAGACAGCCCACGGCTTCGAGAATGAACTTCTTAAACGCAGTGAAGTCCGCTACCAGACTGTCCGTGCTACCTGGTCCTGAAGGATTCTTTTGCAGTTCAGCCTCAAAGTTCGACATTCTGGTTTGAAATAATGTCATCATTTCCGATAAAGAATCTTTTAGTGCTTCCATGGTTAGTCAGACTTACTTGAAGAATGAAGATTTGTGTTGTTTTAGTTCTGTACTGTATTGTTTGGAGATAACACTTCACTGGTGGGTATGTTATGTTAGCATATATATGTATGCATTAAAGAGCTTATATTTTGACTTTATTTAATTTTAATAAATATTATAAATAGCAGCGAAAATTTTTCCACCTTTCTTTACAACTACCCTCATCGATGATTTTGTGATAAAAGGAAGTTTTTAACTTCTTGAAAAAATTATGTGTAAATCAGGACTTTGGCTTATCATAACATCACGCCTGTAATTTACAAAGATTAGGCAGATATGTATAATAGTATGACCACGTTTCGTCAGATATTATTTAAGTGCCATGCAAGAGGGGGTATTATATACTTAGGTATAGGGTCCGTAGCTGCTACTCAGAAATGACTGATAAAAATCCAATAATACTTGATTTCCAACCTGGGAATCGAACCTACGACTATGCTCAGCAGTAGCGACTTTCGAACTACTTCAAACAATTCCATACATTACAAACAAAAACGCCTCGCTTCGCGTTCGCCACGCCTGTCTGTTTGACAATAGCTTTAAAGCCCCTGTTTGCATTGACAGTAATGCTATAAATTACATTAATCTAGATAATAATCTACGCACTGCATCTTAATTATGTTAACTTGACACTAGATCAGTTAGAGGGGTGTTATTGAATGATGTTGAGTAATAAATCTCTATGTAGGATCGACACTAATGAGAAAGGATACCATGACGTCTTGTGATTAGTTTCACTGTGGGAAAGAGACAGAGCCATACAAGTCGTCTAGCGCCATCTCGTTCCCACAGTGAAACTACTCACGCTTTAAGACGTCATGTTAGGCCACCAGAGGGGGTTTTCCGGCGAGTGAAAGTGACAGAGCTATACAAGTCGTCTAGCGCCATCTCGTTCACTCACTAGAACAAGCCTGGTTTTAATACGTTGTAATACCCCCCCTCTTTTTAAATATAACTGGCATTTGAGTGTTCTATAGGTACCACTCTACCTAACCCCTCGGGGAAATACAGGCATGATGTTATGTAATATAATTAGTAGATTGTTATAAGCAGTTCTAAGATTGGTTCCGTGGGCTAGAGGGCGACTAATGGGTGGCTCGCCGTCCAATCAAGGACAAGGCATTGGAAATCATCATCTAGGACTTTCTTGCTCTGGATGAAGCGGAGCGTAGACTCATCGACTCTAACTGAATCCCAATCTGTTCCTTTAACTGCCCTTTACGTTCCAATGCCGCGGTGTACAATCCCGCAAAATTTATGCGATCAGCAATAACTATGATGAATCTTGAAATCCTTGTTTCTTCCCATCTTCCTTCTCAAAACGACTTTGTAGGGAAAATATATCTTCAGTTGTCGAATACACAATACCCATAGTTTTCAATTAAATGATAGTTTATAGTTATTTCAGTTAGCATTAATGGTTAGAAGCAGGGCCGGATTAACCATCTCGGGGCCCCTAGGCACAGCTCGTTTCGGGCCTTCCCTTTTTCATACCACAACAACGCATTTTTTTTTTAGCGTGGTAAAAATTAAATCATCAAATGAGTCCTCCCACCTAGAGCAGGGCGGGAGGGACTGTCAGACTTGTACTGACTAAAATCCACGGTATCCTTCATTAGCACTTTACGCTCAGGGTCACGCTAATGATATAAGTACCGCGACCCCGGCAGGCTTTGGCCCTCTAGAGGGGGGCCCCGTCATCTTGCTGACACTTTTAGGCGCGCGTGGAACACAACGCGCCCGCGCCGTCGCGTCGACCCGGGCATGGTCCATGGTCGGGCGGCGAGTTGCCCATTTGCGCCTACGATGGCCGGAGATCGTCTTGCGACGTCCGTCGCTGTGGGCGTCTACTACTGCGGCTGGGGCGAAAGGAGGACACTGTCCTCTCCCTCACGCAGCTCGGCTCCTCCTTCGCGAGCATGACTGCTTCGCAGAAGGAGGCGACCTCATCCCACTCCGTCTCGGCCCGCAGCATGGCCTCGACCAAAACCGGGCGCGAGAGGTCTCCGCCTATCGCTGCCGTGAGGACACGGCGGTGCTCTGCCCAAGTGGGGCAGTCCTGTACCGTATGCTCCACTGTGTCCTCCGGGCGATCTTCGCAGTGGTGACACCCAGGCGTTTCTTCCCTCCCTATCCGACACAGGTACCTACCGAAACTTCCGTGTCCTGTGAGGACCTGTGTCATGCGGTAGGTAAGGACGCCGTGACGCCTATCCAGCCACTCCTCAACCTCGGTTGCGACAGTCGTTCCCTCCATACTGCCCTGAGATCGCGCCGGACCTCTTCCCGCCGCGCCTAGACTTGTCTGGGCAGCGAGAATTCTCCCCGGCGCTGCGCCTCCACGCGCCAATCATAGACGCGCTGGAGGGCAGTCGCCTGCAGATCCCAGGGCAGTAATCCGGCAAGGAGCTTGGCTGATTCGCCGGCGATCGTGCGGTATCCTCGGATCATCCCGATAGCCATGACCCTCTGGCATGCGACTAACTTTGCTAGTCACGTCCGAATGTTCAGGGCCCACACTGGGGCCCTGTAACGGCCATGGACCGCACGACACCGGCGTACAGCCTCCGGCAGGAGGCGTTTGGCCCGCTGAGATTGGGCAGGAGCCGCCTGAGGGCGGCTGCTGCCCGGTTCAGCTTTGGGGCCAAACGCAGGAAGTGCTCCTTGAAGTTCCACCGGCTATCGAGGACAAGTCCCAGGTACTTCATCGTCCCCCTGACGCCGATGCGAACCCCTCCCACCGTTATGTGGGACTCCGATCGTGGCGCGTTCAGACGGCCATGAAAACACATGGCCTCTGTTTTGTGAAGCGCCACGTCGAGTCCCAACTGCCGGATCCTCGGACTCTCCCTCCGCCAGGACGAGCGTGTCGTCGGCTTAACATATTATTACACCGACGCCGTCAGGGAGCTCGCCATGCACAACAACGCAATTTGGAAATTTTTACTGTCTGTGAGTTGTTGATTTCAAATTAATATATTTGTCGATATGTTATATATTATGTTAAGCGATTATTTAAGTATCAAAATTAAATTATACAAGTTAAATATTAAAAAGTGTCCAATAAAAAAAAATGTTAGATTAATTTCAATACAATTAAAAAAATCAGACATTCACCCTCACTCTTATAGTGTCAATAATGGGGGCTTTTACCTTATAATGTGCAGGAAAAAGTTTCACTTTTACCGTGGTTTCATAAAACCACACAATCCCCTTTTTTTCATTTTTTAATCGGGAGTGCTGGGCCCCTGGTCATAGTGGGCCCCTAGGCACTGGCCTAAAGTGCCTTATGGATAATACGGCACTGGTTAGAAGTCAATGTACTCGGTATTCGCGACACGCTAGTTCGAAATAGCTAGCCTGTACCGTCAGTAAAATAGATTAGTGCTTAGTGATGAAATAAGAACAAAGGCGATTATATAATTTAGACTATGTATTTAACGCGTAACTAAATATAACGGTATGACAGTACATATGTATGCAGACGAGAGAAAGAGCCTAGAGACTTGTCAAGTACAAGCTCGGTAGATAAAAAGGTTTGCTATTCATTTAGCGGAGCGTATACCGGAGCGTATACCTCATGGTAATCAATGCCTTTGGCCTGTTTGTATCCTTTAATTACCAATCTAGCTTTATATCGTGTGACAACCCAGCGACAAGGAATTACTTTCTTTCCTTCTGGTAAGTTTACTGTGGTCCACGTGTTATTCTGTATCAATGACTGATATTCTTCTTCCATTGCTTTCTTCCATTCATTAGCTTTATCACTGTTCAAAGCTTCTTCAAGGCTTTGTGGATCACTGTTCAGAAAATTCATTGTTGATTCAACATTCTGACACATTAGTGAAGACGGGTTCTGAGAAATGTCATTATCTTCTGACCTCATTCTATGTTGCAGCGGTCTCAGAGTTATATTGGATATCGGTGGAGAGTCTATCGTATTATCAGGTACGTATGTTTCATCATTAACATCTTCAAATTGATCAGAATCATCTGAAATACTTTGAGATACATCCTGTATTTCGTCTCTTTCATGTGTCTCATCATCAATGTTTCTTTCCACAGGTTCTTCGGTTTCATCACACAGAGGTAAGTATACAGTTTTCTTTTCTTTGTCTACATTATTCACTTTTATATCTTTATGTGTGTTCTCAGCTTTATTTTTTTCTATATCCATGTTATTTTTAATAATTTCTTTTTCTTTTTCAGGTACTTCATCCACTTTATTTCTTTTAATCGCAGCTTCGAGGAACACTACATCTCTACTAACAATTCCTTTCTTTGTTTCAGGATCTATGAATTTGTAGCCTTTTGTACCGTCGCTGTAGCCAACAAATATTAATTTTCGCGACTTTACATCCAACTTACTTCTGTTTTCTTTAGGAATATGCACCATCGCAGGACATCCGAATATTCTCATATGGCTCAAATCTGGTTTTTTTCCAGTCCATACTTCATACGGCGTTACATCTGATAAGCTACGGATGGGAGAACGGTTCACTATGTAAGCTGCTATAGTAACGGCTTCAGCCCAAAAATCTTTTTGTAAACCAGAGTTTAACAACATACATTTAGCACGCTCAATAAGGGTACGGTTCATTCGTTCGCTCAACCCATTCTGCTCAGGTGTATACGGATTTGATGTCTGGTGCAAAATTCCATGCTTTTTCAGGTAAGTTTCAAAATTATTGTTTTTATATTCAGTTCCGTTGTCAGATCTAAGAATTTTTATTTTTTTATTTAATTCATTCTCCACTCTATTCTTAAATTCAACAAACTTTTCAAAGACTTCACTTTTGTTTTTTATAGGATAAACGTATACTCGGCGAGAAAAATCATCAGTAAAGGTTACAAAATACCTTGCTCCTCCTATTGATATCTGCTGCATCGGTCCACACACATCACTGTGGATAAGTTCTAGCAAACTGGTTGCTCGGGAACCTTCAGCAGGAAACGGTTTTCTCGTTTGCTTGCCTTCGAGACAGGTAACACAGATGGAATTTTCCATTCCTGTTGACAACTTTACGCCTTTTGTACAAAGAGGTATTTTATTAAGACTTGTAAAATTTAAATGGCCCATCCTCTGGTGCCACAAATAAGTATCATCATCAGCCTTGGCCATCATGACTTGCATTTCTTGGTAAGTATTTAACAGATATGTTGCATTCATTAATCTGGCCTGTGCTACTAATTTGTTACTAGGATTGTAAATTTTACAGCCAGATTCATTAAATATTACTTTGCATCCATTTTGAATTATTTTGCTGACTGATAATAAATTTGTCTTCAATTCTGGTACAAGTAAAACATTCCTCACCTGTATTGAATCGGTGCTGCCATCACGTGCCTTTACCTTAATGCATACATTGCCGCAGCATTCAACTTTTAATTCTTTGTTGTTAGCAATCCTTATGCTCGGTACAGGTGAAGCGGTGATATCAGTGAGCCAGTCCCGGTGCATCGTCATGTGCATGGATGCTCCTGAGTCAACATGCCAAGAATTGGAGTCATTTGCTGTGGATGCTGAAAAAGCTGCAACATAACCTGTGTCTTTATCTGTTTTTTTATTATTGTTTGTCTTCATAAGCCAACAATTTTTGCTGAGATGTCCGTACTTATTGCAATTAAAACATCTAGGACCTTTTTTGTCACTTTTGGGCTCATTTTTTCTTGTGTTTGTATAAAGTGCGGTAGTGTCTGACATTTTTACTTCCTGTAGTAACTTATTTTTTACTAAGTCAGCACTAATCTTCATACCGGAACTTTCCAGGCCCATAATCATGGGCTTATACATATCTGGCAGCCCTGCCAGCATTAATGTGCCCAACCACTCATCGTCCACATGAAATTTTATATTTCTTAATTTGTGCGCGGCTGTCATAATTTTATTTACATAGTCTTCCACTGACGAACTGCTTTCTAAATTAGTGTTAATTAATTCTTTTAATAAGCCAACTTTCCGTGTCAGTCCTTGGTCTTCAAATGCCTTTGTCAAATTGTCCCACACCTGTTTTGCATTCTGTGCATCCTGTATGTGCACATATAAAATTGGGTCGACCAACAATATTAGCTTTGACTTTGCTTTGGTGTCTTGTTTAACTGCATTGGGGTCGGAAGCATCTGGTGCTTTCAAAATGCAGCTATACAACTCTTCATGTTGTAAGTATGCCTTGACTGCAAAACTCCAATTTGCCCAATTGTCGCGACCCGTCAACTTCTCAATCGACATCATAGAGTTAATTCCAGCCATATTTTTTAATTTTATTTTACTTACATCTGAAAATAGCTGAAAAGAAAAATCACTCGCGAGTCGGTAACTAAAAGTGAGGTTATACCCGTCAGATTTTACTTTTACTCTATCTTTGTAAGTACTGAATAAAACTTGGAAATAACGCTAAACGGCAGGCTGGGATGTGCCCATAACCTGATGAAATAAGAACAAAGGCGATTATATAATTTAGACTATGTATTTATCGCGTAACTAAATATAACGGTATGACAGAACACAATGTATGCAGACGAGAGAAAGAGCCTAGAGACTTGTCAAGTACAAGCTCGGTAGATAAAAAGGTTTGCTATTCATTTAGCGTAGGCGTCCATACTCTTAACACTTAGACAGTTAATTTGCAACAACAAACACTTCAGTTTTTCTTGACCAAGCTCATGGAGTTGAAAAGGTTTTTAGTAAAAAATAATAACTTAAACAATTGCCAAGATTATCAGTGATAAAACTAAGGATATCAAAAAATGAAATAAAAATCTTAGGTACTCTTTATCAAGACCTTCAAGGTTTTTTTTAGTGATGGGGAAAAAAGCAAAAACGATGCTTATGGCTAGAGTGGTGAGTCTTCTTTTAATAACTACAACCACAGACTAGATAGACTACAACTAAGTAAGACGATAATTAAGTAAGAGTTAAATTAAAAATTAAGTTTCACTGCACTATTTCTTTCATCATCATCATCATCATTATCAGCCTATAATGTTCCCACTGCTGGGACACAGGCCTCCTCTCTGTGAGAGGGAGTGGGCCATGATCCACCACGCGGGCCCAGTGCGGATTGGTGGATGTCACATGTCTTCGAATTTTTGGTTCTAGGACATGCCGGTTTCCTCACGATGTTTTCCTTCACCGTTTTGAGAGCAGTGGTAATGAAATAAATTACACAAAGTAATGCGCCAGGCGGGGTTCGAACCCACGACCTACAACTCGTAAGTCGGGACCGATACCACTGGGCCACCACTGCTCCTTTTCTTTCATGCTTTAAACGAATTAATCAGAATTTTATGGAAAACTTACTTGTTTGATTTTTGTATAGAGCAATTAAAACTAGATTGGTTTTTTAACATTTAATGTCGTGGATTTGCGCGAAGTAGCGTCTGATTCCATAACTGAGAAGAGAGTACAGTGAAATAGTTATTTTTTTGCAAATAATACTGATTTAAATCCCCTACATACCGAACTGTTTTGTCGTCTGTACATGGAGCGGTGACCTGGAAGTGTCTGTTTGTGCCTATGTGCTACTATTAGCGCGAAACTCGGAGCTAGGTCGATTGGTTCCGATTGAATTAGGAGCGGCTCGTATTAGAAGCCCTACTTCTAGTTTGAGGAGCACACCTAATTCGAGTTCGTATGAGGATAAGCTACTTTTTATCCGCTGATTCTTCCAATGAATTTGATACTTACTTGTTTGATGTGACACCATTTTCAAATATTTGTATGATCATCAAGTAGTTGTTCCGGATGTTAACGTTTGTGTATGTCCCCACACTAGGAATTTCTCATTTGACATCTCAAATGAGAAATTCCTAGTGTGGGGGGCAACGTTTTATAAAATAATGTCAGCCAGGTCTAATGCTGGACATAGGCCTCTTCTAAGCATCACTACATCGGTGCTGTGTTCAAATTTAAATTATCAAATGAGTCATCCGCCTGGGGTGAAACGGGTGGGACTGTCAGATTCGTACTGACTAAAATCCATCGTTTTCTTTCAATTGCTCTACTTATATGTTTCAGGGTCATGGCTACCCCTTTGGACAGTTCCGCAAACCAGGTGTTTGGCCCTCTATGGGGGCCCGACAGTTTGCTGATAGGTCTTTGAGGTCTATGCGGAGCCCGTTGGACAATACGCGCCGCGCACTCAGTGTTGAACCTTGATCGGACTGTGAGCCCCCTCATTAAACAAGCCCAAGATTGTTTTTGCATTTTCAAGTTGTAATTGAAACTTGTTGCAAACGAAACATACAGTTCATAATTGTAAGCTGTTATCTTTCTGTTCCTTGAACGTGTTATAGTTTTGTTTTGAAAGATTCAGGCTTCATAACCATAGCATGTTCGATTGTTCGTATAGTAACAGGTGTGAGGCTGCACGCATGGTTGGTTAATGTAGTCGGCGCCCGTCTTTATAACTCGGGGCTTCTTGTGAAGTAACCTAACCTATATGGGTGGCAAGTACCTGCGTCTACCCTTTCTTACTTCATTGGTCAATCAATAATAAAGATGTGTTTCCTTTCTCTGGAGCCCTGACTGTATAGCTTGGACCCTGTTTCCGTTACCGATGGGCCACATTTTTTTTGTGCTAAAATACCTATAATAATTATGAAAATGTAACTAACTAATAAGTGAAAAAAAATAATAAAGGACAACATTTATGTGGTAACAATGGATCTTTTTAATTTTGGTAAACTTGTTATTTTTTTTTTGTTTGGTAACCTTCCTCGTGTCACAAATTACTCATGTATCGTTTACAAACATTTTATCTTTTAACACATTATACTGCTTAGAAATTAATTAAATCAGCCCTTAGGGCTGATTTTTTAATAGTCAGATAACTTTTATCTGAGGAATAAAAATAGCGGTTTGTCATATTTTCTATAAATGATGAGCTGTCAAACGGCCATTTTTATTCCTCAGATAAAAGTTATCTGACTATTGAAAAATCAGCCCTTAGAAATATAAAATACTAAAATGAAACAAAACTAAACTGTAAAGCATTGTAAAATTCATCCTCCAGCTGACAGTTGGTAATGTGCCAAAGAGACTGGCGGCGTTGCCTCTGAATGGCAATACTTATTCTTCTTAGACAAAAATATTTAGAAAAAAAAATTGATTGCATTTTCAGGTTCAAGTTGCCATTCGGTAATCTTTTCCCAAAAAATACGAAGTTGAGCTAAATAATTAGCAGTTTTGACACTCAAACTCGCTCCTATGACCATCTCACGACTTCCCACACCCATAGTACCGCCTCTTTCAAGTGTTCGCGACCTTAATAGTTCGGCTGCTAGATATTTTTTGCCGACATGTCACAGACAGGATTAAAGGCGTGGCCTATGGTCTTCAAAGTGTTATACGGTCATGTAACAGAAGCCTAGTTTTTGCGACCAAACTCCGCGTTAATGGTCACGCCCGTATTTACGCCTTTTTGTGACGCTAAGTGATACTGAAGTTGGTCTCACGTTGCGCGTTGGTCTGAGATTTCTGTTAGGTAAGAAGGTCGTATTTATCAGGCTTAGAGTCGGGGTGGTTGAGTGGCATCGCCCCTGACTTACGAGTTGTAGGTCGTGGGTTCGAACGTAGCTGCCGCATTACTTTGAGCAATTTACTTCATTACTGGTCTCAATGCAGTGAAGGAAACCGTAAAAATTGTGAGGAAACCGGTATGTCCTAGAACCAAAAATTCGGCGATTAGGAAGATAGGATAGGAAAACTTAAACTAAGTAAACAAACCTACTTATCACGACATTTCTACTAAACCCTATCCCATTATGCCAAGAACAACATCATAAAATTACCTTGATAATCACTTATCATGTTTTCAAACACACATCCACCATTTCTCAGACAAAAACATAAGGTTCTCCTCCCTTCACAAACATGCCTAAACTCCCATACTTCAACGACAAAATCTTGACCCGGCCAACTAAAAAGTCATCGAACTGAAGATGACTGATCAAAACACTGGCTGTACACAACACTGTTTATAGGTCAGAGGCAGACAACCTCCTCTAGACTTCGCATATCTAAAATGCAAACTTGGGATAAAAAAATACCAATTTAGCATCATTATAATAGAATTTTTCCCTTTTCAATTATCTATTCAATTTACAGAACAATATAATATTCCATATTACGAATTGTATTGCAATGCACATTATGTTTCTGATAAACTGGCCCTTTTTATTTAGTCCCGCTATGTGCACCACACGTCAATGCATTTGCCATTACTTAAATTCTTCTTGTGCTATCATAGACCATTATCATCTTTCTGCCCTTATCCCATTTACTTGGAGTCGTATTTTACGTGCTGTCAAGTGTCTACATCGAAAATCTTGATGAAATATTCTGAAGTCAAGTTCAAATCTTAAGAAGATTTCTAGAAGCTGTTGTCGTAGTGTCTGATCAACATAAGTAAATGGAAATTTGGTTATCTGCCCTCTTCAGGCGGAGACGGTATGCTGAAACCTCTCGCACCCAGTATTGATTGAGGAAATGCTGCGGGTAAATCTCCACATTTCGCATTAACTTTGATCAGTGTCGACCAGACACTAACGCCGTGTTAGCGTGTGGCGCGCAGTTTGATTTCTACACGGAATCTAGAGGAGGTGATCTGTGAGGCCAGCATAACGGATGAACTGGCTCCAGGCCAACTACCCTGGATGTTCAGCAAGTTATGGGCAGATAAGCGAGTGTTCAATAAATAGTGTGATTTAACTCGGTGGTGAATTGGCAGGAGATCCGTTATCTGTTTAGGACAATGGTGGTGATGGATGGCTTAGAGAACGAGAAAAATAGAGCTCGTTTTGTGCCCCACTGGTATATGTATATATTATAAACTAGTTTTTGCCCACGGCTTCGATCTCGTTAATTTAGAACTATACGAAACGTGTCGCCATTTATAACATATTTTTAACCGACGAAAAAAAAAGGAGGAGGTTCTCAATTCGACATGTATATTTTTTTTTTTTTTTTTTTATGTATGACCACGCATAACTTTTCCTAACGTGGTCCGATTTCAAAAATTCTTTTTTTGTTGGAAAGAGTATATCTCAAAGTTGGTCCCATTTAAATTTCAAAACTAAAATCGGCCTCTAAGGGTAGAAAAAAAGGAATTAATTGTCAATCTTCCTACAGAATTTTCAATTATGAACCGATTCTGTTGAAATAAAGTTAACAATTGTAGTTCTGAGGACATTATTATATAGCAGAGATGTGGAGAACATAACATGATGGCGTCACCATCATCAGATCAACTCCAGATCCCTGTTATTTTGTGAAGTCAGTTCCAAGAATTCCTAAACAATTAACAACAGCTATATCGTGTTTGGGCTTATTTCACTCAGCTTAGCTTCAGACCTAGCTGAGGTATCATTGCCATCAAGGGTCTGAGGATGGTGACGGATAGCAGGGGCAAGAGGTCCTCAACAGTTAACAGCACCTTTATCGTGTTTGGGCTCATTTCACTAGTCTTGATGAAAACTTTATACCTAGCTGGGGTATAATTGTCATCGAGGGTCTGAGGATGGTGACAGAGGGCAGTAGCAACAGATCCTTAACAGTTAACAGCAACTTTATCGTATTTGGGCTCATTTCACTCATATTGATGAGAACTTTAGACGTAGCTGGGGTATGACAGTCGTTGAGAGTTTTTAGTTACAGAAATTGACACGAGATAGGAAACTCAAAAGTAAAAAATAAAACCTTTTTAAAAAAAAATCAAACCGACGAAACATCGAACTGAAAAGAAAAAAATAAATTTTGAGGCGGCGCCAAAGAAACAATCAACGAATAGCTACGACGAGCTATTCAACCACGACAAGGTATACAACGAGCTATTCTGCTCTTCAAATAGTTAATTTATATGTTTATTTGTTTGGCGCCGCCTCAAAATTTATTTTTTTCTTTTCAGTTCGATGTTTCGTCGGTTTGATTTTTTTTTAAAAAGGTTTTATTTTTACATCGTGGTTATTTCATCAAATGAGTCCTCACCTAGGGTGAGACGGGAGGGAATGTCAGACTTGTACTGACCAAAATCCACGGTGACCTTGATTTAGCCCTTTATGTTCCAGGGTCACGGATACCTGCATGTATTATAATAAGAACGTTCTTGTTGTTTTCCTCGGGAAAAATACTATTGAGGGATAAAATATGTTACCCTAGGTCCGTTACAGTACACCAGACAACGTATAAACGCAATTTCAGGTTTAGTGGTTGATAAATGTCGTGAAAAGGTAAAAAACAAACAAACAAGCAGAGAAAACTGAAATATATGCTTTTATATTATTACCTACAATGTTGGTACAAATATTTTTTCTGAGCTTATACGACTGTTGAAAACTAACTGGGTTTTACATAATAACTATTAAGTAGTAATAATTATGTGACCAAATTGTCCCCTTTTATATAACAGGTATTCGGTAAGTTGCCTAATATGTACTTATCGCGTATTGGAAGCTGATGCAGGTTCCACGAAAGTATTGATAAAATCAAACCAGTTATTTTGATCTGTCTGGACTAAAGCTAATCTTTCCTAAACTACATTAAAATTCAAGACAAATCGTGACTACTGGCCTTATGTGATCTATTAAGATAATTCAGTTATTGAATTCCTAATGAATTATACATTTGATGCATGGATCAATATGTAGATTTTGGTTTAATGCTTTGGATAATGAGGTTTTTTCTGTATCTTGGGTGCATTTACCGTTGCTTCGCACTATGTATTTTCCTGTATTGTGGGTGGGTTGACAAAAAATTTAAATTTACAAAACACCCGAAACAATTAAGGGCGCGCGTTCATCAAGAGCCTGTATTCGTACATTGCTGGGTATAGGTATCTACCAATGTACGCCTCTAAGCCTGGTCTTGAGCTTTCCTCATCCAGTCTCTGCCGGCTACCTTTCGCAGGTCGTCGCTCCACCTGGCCGGTGGACGTCCTACACTACGTGTGCTTAGTCACGGTCTAACACTCAAGGACACGTCTACCGCAGCGGTTATCTGTCCTGCGTGATGGGAGACGGCGATGAGAGAGGGCGGGCGTTATTGGTGACATAATTATCGTGTTTGATATATTATGTTTATTATATTATAAAATAGTTACCAGTGAGCGACTAGCGAATTGTTGTAAATCGGTTGGCTTAGTGGCCAAGCGAACAAATATTTGTGTTAGCCATAGTAAACTCGGCAACGCGACTCTCCAATACCTTAGACTTTAGTATCCATTGTCGCGTACCTCTTTACGAACCTCTATGGATTTGTATTGCGATAGTCACCTGGATAGTCACCAAAGTCGGAAGGTATTGGAGACTTGCGTCGCCTAGTGTACGAAGGTGCTTATTGTCCAAGTACATAGTTGATCAATCACAAATTTTATCAACATACCTAAAAGGTGACTTCTACCACCTGTATGCATAATATAAAAAGGCGTGTATTTACTCCATGACGTCACATATTTATACCCTTATTACGGGGATTATCATAACGTTATCAAGACAGTGTTCTTAATGATGCACTCGCGAATTACACTGGCGGTGATAACAGTGAAATGTGGACCGAATTACAAGTACCTACTGCTTTGGAGAGTGTAATATGTAATGTAATATCACGCTTGTATATCTTCGAAAGGTTAAGCAGAAGTATAACACAGCACAGTATAGCACGCCCTAATTACTCCAGTCTTTTTTTTTATCGTGGTAAAATCATCAAATGAGTCCTCCCACCCAGGGCAGGGCTGGAGGGACTGTCAGACTCGGTCTGACTAAAATCCATGGTGTCCTTCAATAGCCCTTTAAGTTCCAGGGTCACGGTAATGAGATAAGTCCCGCTACCCCGTCAGGCTTGAGGTGCGAGTGGAACACAACGCACCGTCGACCCAGGCACGGTCCATGGTCGGACAGCGAGTCGCCCTTTACTCGCCGCCCGCCCATACGGTGGCCGGAGATCGTCTTGCGACGTCCGTCGCCGTGGGCGTCCACCACTGCGGGTGGGGCGGAGGGAGGACATTGTCCTCTCTCTCACGCGGCCCGCCTCCTCCTTCGCGAGCATGACTGCTTTGCAGAAGGAGGCGACCGCTTCCCACTCCGTCTCGCCCCGCAGCATGGCCGCGACCAATACCGGGCGCTAGAGATCTCCGCCTATCGCCGCCGTGACGACACGTCGGTGCTCTGCCCAAGCGGGGCAGTCTTGCACCGTATGCTCTACTGCTCTATGCTCTACTGTGTCCTCCGGGCGATCCTCGCAGTGGTGACACTTGGTGTCACATGAGTCCTACGAGGACTCATGTGATTATTACCTAGGGCGGCACAGGCAGGACTGTCAGACTTGTACTTCCTAAAATCCACGATGTCCTTCAATTGCCCTTAACGTTCCAGGGTCACGGTTGCCTGATGAGACAGTCCCGCGACCCCAGCGAACTAGTTAGATTTACCTCTGACTAAGTACTACATGTAGTTAGGTAAGTAAGGCGTATTAAAATATTAACTGAAATTATATGAACATGCTAACAAGTAGAGTACTTATAATCCAATCACTTAGCATCGAATGTTCGAGAGTCTGCTGAATTTCAGTCGCGGTAATATCGTGAAAAAATTAAAAGTAGACTCTACCTACCTACCCTAGACGTTGAGCAGTAATTCATTACTTAATCGACCAAAATTACTAGGTTTTTGGTCGTTTTAGTCTAGACTTTTTAAGTACTTTTACAGTTTGTTAAACCAATTAAATTATACATTTTTTTAGTAATTTAAATGATGGGATTGACTTGATCAATTAAGTTATTTTCTATCTTTTAAAACAATTTTTTTCAGGTGTTTTAAATATTTATCAAGAAACAATTTGTTCACTTGGAATACTAAAACTACCTTCCCTTCTCTATAGATGGGTCATGTAATAAAAGGCGTTGACTCTACTAAGATGAAAATACCTACCGATTTGTTCAAATCCCACTAATATTACTGTATATTAGCAGTTCACCCTGGCTTCGCACAGGTGAAACAAACTAGCCTGATGATAGTCACGAATAAATGTAGCTTTTTTTTTTTTATCGTTGCCGTAGGACCTACGGCGTAGGTACACCCTACTCTAGGAATTTCTCCTGTGTCGTGGGTGCGTTTACAAATATAGAAACTCACATATACAGACACCCAGTCTAGAACAATTATTTGTAGGTCATATAAATATTTGTTCCGTGTGGGAATTGAACCCGCGACACGCTGCGCAACAGTTCAAATCAATCCGTCAGCCTCTGCGCTAATCGTGCCGTCTACTGATGAAAGAATTAATTTCAAAATCAGTTCACGTATTCCAGAGATTACTTCCTACAAACAAACTCACAAACTTTTCTTTTTAATAATCTTAGCATTGTACAGATTTTGCAAAAGCCATTTTTGACAAACTTCTTTGAAAACATCATCATTAAATGCAGAAATGTCATTTAGTATTACTTCGGCAAAGGGTTGACACATAATTTAGAAGGACAGCGTCTCAGGCTGTACCATTAATCATTTCAGGTCGTAACTGTCCCCCGTTGAACATGGGTCTCCCGCATTAGCCGTGGTAACAAACGATATTACCAGGACACTTGTGTCATCATTGTAAATGACATAATCAAATGATTATGTCATTTACAATGATGACACAAGTAAATACTTGTCTACCTCCGTGAAAGAAAGGAAGAAAGAAAACATATTTATTGACTCGTACAGAACAAACAATATGAATCGCGACAAAACGAAATTATAATTAACCTAATAAATTAAAAAGAGGAAAGACTTGATTGTTTGTTTATATTGAATAGGCTCCGAAATTACTGGACAGATTTCAAAAATTCTTTCGTCGTTTGAAAATTGCTTTGGTCCTGATTGACATAGGCAATAAATAGGTGAGCGGGCGAAAGCTAGTATAATAATAATAAAAAAAGTGCCAGGATGATCGGTAGATCGATGGTCCTCCCGTAGCTAAAGCCTAGAATATGTTAAGCCACGAAAGAAAACTATGACACCAGTCTCTGTTGAATTCAGAAACCATTCATTTTCAAAATGAAAAAGGAAACCTATTTTTTCAGGATTATCAAACTATTAAACTTATTGTTGAATTATAGCTAACCGAAATTCAGTAGTTTAATCTAGAAGCCATAAGTGACTGGCAGTGATTGAAAACGTCCAAAAAAATCCATTTAAGAAATAAGTACACAAAAGTCAAAGACGAAGAAAGAGTCTAAAAAGCTACATTAGCAGTTTTTTAGGGTTCCGTAGTCAACAAGGAACCCTTATAGTTTCGCCATGTCCGTCCGTCCGTCCGTCCGTCCGTCTGTCCGCAATTTAGCTCAGAGACGCACAGTACTAGAGAGCTGTAATTTGGTGTAAATATACGGATTTGTTGTGCCGAAAAAGTGGTAAAATAAAATCTCGTAAAATATATTTTTTTAGGGTACCTCCTGTACACGTAAAGTGGGGATGTTTTTTTTTTTTCTCGCGTACCCCTTAGTGTGGGGTATCATTAAATGGGTCTTTAAATAATATTGATAGTTTTCATTAACAATTTTTTGATAAAAAAATTCGTTTGTGAAATATTAAGCTTTAAAGTGCTAAATTTTGCTCGACTCGAGTGTCCCCTCCCTCTACCAGCTAAACGGTTATGTTTGGGAGTGTGAAAAAATTCACAATAGTAGTATATATAACGAAGTTTAAAAGAAAATTATCATGACTAAGTAGGCTTTACAACTTTACGAGTAATAGTCGACCAACTTATAAAATGTACTTGGATAACATATTTTCTTAAACAAAATGTATCGGAGAACATCTTCTTCAACTGCATATGTAAGTTTGTCAACTTTATTTTTACAGCTTTAATAGGTATGTTTTTACGGTATGTTTTTTGGGGATAGGTAGGTTTTTATCGTCAACTATTTTTAACTAACTTCAAAAAAAGGAGGAGGTTCTAAATTCGTCGTAATCTTTTTTTTATGTGTTTTCCCCGATTTCTCAAAGACTCCTGGACCGATTTTGAAAATTCTTCTTTTCATTAAAATTAAATTCAGCGAATCAGTTTAGTTAGTTCGCATAAGTATTTTGATGGGCAACTTCGGAACCCTACACTGTGCGTGGCCCGACACGCACTTGGCCGGTTTTTAATATGAGTAGCAGAGTCTATTCTGTTTTATATGATTTATTTATTTATTATAAACACAATATCTTTACAGGCAGACCCAATACAATAGTGGTTTGCAAACACACACAAGATACTTTGAAAATAACTTACGACTAATACTATAACTAAAACATTAAACTTTAAAAATAACTTGTAAAACACACATGTCTTTAAATAATTTAGATCAATACAATTGTGTTTCTAACTATAAAAATAAAATACTCGATCTCGTTTTGACCGATACCACTGTGAAAAGCCTAAATGTATCCGCACACCCCCTAAGTAATATAGATTCGTACCATCCCCCCCTTGAATTTGAATTCATGTGTAACTTGCATGAGGATAGCCTACGCCCAAACCAAGAGCCAATATTTAAGTTCTATAAAGCTGATTACAGTAAAATTATTCAAGAACTGAGTGATATATCATGGCAAGACGTTTTTTCACAGTGTTGCGATGTTGATGCAATGGTTGATTCGTTTTATAAAGTTATTTATACCGTTATTGAGAAATATGTACCTAAGACTAGGCCTAAAACCAGCAAATATCCAATTTGGTTTAGCAGGGATCTTGTTCGCATGCTACAAGAAAAAAACAAGTACCATACTCTTTACTCCAAATTTAAAAACCCTCTTGATAAAATTTCATATCGTTTGCTCAAACACAGAGTTTCAAAATGTATGCATATTAATTATAAAAAATATATAGAATCAATTGAATCTTCGATTACTTCTAACCCCAAGCTATTTTGGTCATTTTTAAAGCATAAACGGAACGGTAACAGTACGTACCCCTCATCAATATACTACGGTGATGTTAAAAGAACTAATGGAGCAGATAATTGCAACATATTTGCCTCGTGTTTTTCATCCGTTTATAACAACTCTAATAACTCTCACAACAGCAATACTCTTGATGATGTGGGTAAATATGGGACTGCGCAATGTCAGCACACTGATTCTCTGACTCAATTATTAACATTAACCAGGGATTCTGTCATTAAAGCTTTAAAAAGACTGGACCCCAATAAAGGGCCAGGGCCTGATGGTCTGCCTTCCATTTTTGCAATAAAATGTTGTGACTTATTGGGGGAGCCCCTCTCATTGATTTATAATAAATCATTGAGCACAGGTTTTTTTCCTAAGGCTTGGAAAGAAGCACGAGTCGTACCGATCTTTAAGTCTGGTGACAGGTCCGCCGCTAATAACTATAGACCAGTGTCTATTTTGTCTATTTTTGGAAAGGTATTTGAAGCTCTAGTTTACTCTATACTTTCGTGGCACGTGCGACAAACTTTGATGCCTGAACAACATGGCTTCATGAAAGGCCGTTCTACTGAAACCAATCTTGCGTGCTTTATTACAGATCTAGTCGACGCCGTGGACCGTGGATCGTCTGTAGATGTCATCTACACAGACTTTAGCAAGGCGTTTGACAAGGTGGATCACAAAATACTAGTTAAAAAATTACACACAATCGGTATTGCAGGAAACTTATTGCTTTGGTGTGAGTCTTACCTTGTCAAACGCACATCAAAGGTCAATGGTTATTCGTCGAACCCGTTTCCGACACCATCAGGCGTACCCCAAGGCTCCCATCTGGGCCCGTTGTTTTTCAACATATTCATCAACGACGTGGGGTCTTGTTTTCTACACTCTAAGATATATTTATACGCAGATGATCTAAAAATTATAAAGCGAATAGAATCCGTTATGGATCCATATAAACTACAAGAAGACTTGGACCGTTTTTCCCAGTGGTGTTTGGACAATAACATGCTACTTAATGCAGACAAATGCAACCATGTACATTTTTCCAGGAAAAAAGGGCCGTACTTTCGAAACTACAGAATAAACGACCGAATCATTTACGAGAAGGAAGTAATTCGTGATCTGGGTGTTTATATTGACAATAAGCTTCGGTTTAATATTCATGTTGATAAAATTGCTACAAAAGGTTTTAAGATGTTGGGTTTCCTTCTGCGGAACAGTAAACAATTTAAACACGCCTCAACTAAAATCGTAATCTTTAACTCAATAGTCAGGTCAGGATTGGAATATGCCAGTACAGTTTGGACTCCATTCTACGAAATTCATAAACGTCGCTTAGAATCAGTGCAGAAGAGATTTCTTTGGAACTTGTCGTATCACTGCAATATGTTAAGAAAATTAACTAGCTACAGCTCTCGTTTAAAACATTTCAAACTTATGAGTCTTGAAAATCGTCGTATGATTCAAGATCATCTGTTCCTTTACAAAATAATAAACAACCACATTGATTGTCCGCACTTATTAAGCCAGATAAACATAAATGTGCCTTACAAGCTTGCTCGTATGTCTAGATATCTGTTGTTTTGCGCTAAAGGCTTTAGAACCAATCTGGGTCATTTTTCCACCGTTAGCAGATCGCAGATTCAATTTAGTCGCCTGTCTCGCTCACCTAGTGTAGATATTGATATGTCTTACTCTTTACATAAATTTAAGTCTGCCTTACATAAAGCCTTATCACGTTTGTGAAATATTTAATTTAATTTGTGTTTCTCTTTTGCCTTTTCATCTGCACAGCAATTCTATGTAGTAGGTAATCTTAATTAGCCCTAAGCTAAATTATAACCTAAATATTGTAAACAAAAATTATTATTTTCGATACTGTATTCTTCCTTTGTTCAATGCATGCCGTGGCAGCCTTTAATTAAGGCTACACTATAAAATGTAAAAAGTCATTTATCCTAAACATGTATCATGGTGTATGCTTTGTTGGTTGTCCTTAAAATAAATAAATAAATAAATAAACACAAAAACTAAAAAAGTTAAAATTAAATTAAGAAACAAAATTAAAAAAAACTCTTAGGAATTCACTCAAGTTGCACGAAAATATGTCTGTCCTCTCATGCACTTCATTTAGTACACGTATTGTACAGGTGAGGGGTGTTTTTGGTAAGAAATAAAATAGACCATTTCAGGAATTATGATTATTTTGCTAAAGCTTGGTGGATGGTAAAAAGGCTCGTATGCCATTGCCTAACTCTTCAAGTCAGCTGGAGGGAAAAGAACCTTTTGTGGTAGTGATGTCAGTACCAGAGAAGGTTCCTTTTCTCTTCAGCGTTCTCTACTACAGGCGTGATATTGAAGTGACTAGGTTCTACTTATCTTTTTAAATGAATCTCATCATCATCATCTTATTGGCCTTATCCGATTTTAAGTGAGGTCGGTGCAACACGTTTATTTCTTCCATTCTCCCCTATCAGACGTCATAGTATCATTTACTCCTTTTTCTTCCATATCATTCCTTAGACAATCCATCCATCTTTTCTTTGACCCTCCTCTTTCTCTCCATCCATCAACATTCTTGCTCATCACTCTCTTAGTCACATGAGTATCATCCCTCCTCATCACATGTCCATACCAAGATAGACGATTCCCTTTTTATTTCTCTGTTACAGGCGCCACTTTCAAACTTCCCCTTATAAACTCATTCCTTACTTTATCCATTCTTGTACTCCACACATCCATTTTTAAATAATTCTACAAAAAATCTACTAAAAATAAATTGATCATTTCAGCATATTTATCGCCAAGATAAAACAACGGTACTACAACTATTCCGTGTATTCCAGTTTATCTCATCAACTACACCCCTCTCACGGGTTAAAGGGGAATTTGGTTCTTTTTCCTCAACGTCATTACTGGAAATGCAATGTCTGTTAGTGTGATGTGTATTTTCATAATGTTGTAATAATATATTGTTGAATGGCAACACTATCGAGTGTCAGAATCCTGTGTCGGAGGCCATGTGAAAAATAACTGTAGCGTCCTCTTGTCTCAACTAATAAGTTTTGTAATAAGTCTAAGATATTGTATTCACAGAATAAATAGTTAAAAGAACTACAGTCGTGTAAGTCAATTACCCACACTAGAAATATATCAACTGGCGACGAGTTTGTGGGAGTCTGAAGTATGGTGGACGACAAGCCTACTGTCTTTCGTGTCGGCACGAGTCAAGTGCCCGCCTTTTCAGCAAATAGTGAGTCCTTCTCAAACTATGTTGAACGTCTAACAGCTTATTTTGAGTTAAATAAAACGCCGGAGGCTGAAAAAGTCAACACCTTTATAGTCGTCATCGGTCCGGAGCTATACACGATACTTAAAAACAGGTTATTACCTGATGCCCCGAACAAGAAAACGTATGAAGTCCTCGTGAAGACGCTACAGGAGCACTTCACCCCAGCACAACTCATTCCATCAGAAAGGTTAAAGTTTTATAGAAGACAGCAGTTACCTGGAGAGTCTATCTCTGAATTCATAATTTCTTTGAAGAAATTGGCTTCAACCTGTGACTTCAAAAATTTTCTTGATGAAGCTCTCAGGGACAAACTCATCTCAGGTCTTCAAGATGAAGCCCTGATAAGGAAATTATTAGCCGAGCCAGCCACCATGTCCTTTGATCAAGCCTCTACTATATGTCTCAACTATGAAACGGTGGACTCGCAATCCAAAGTCGTCAAGTCGAATACTCAAGAAGTCAATTATGTCAAATCGGGAAGAGGTACCAAGTTCAGGAGTCATACCACATCACCTACCGCACAGCGACAGCCTTCTAAGTCAGGCAACAAGAAACCCCAGTCTTCAACGTCAAAGTCGTCAACTTGTCAACGCTGTGGAAGGTCAACCCATGTCAGCAGTTCCTGTCCAGCCTTTCAACATAAGTGGAAGTGTCTTCAGTGTGGTGGTATTGGCCATATAGCCAAAATGTGTAGAAAAAAAGAAAATGCCAAAGGTCTAAGTGTAGAAAGTGAAGAAGTTTTTACTTGTAATGTCTTACAGGTCAAGTCAGAAGCACTATTTCTAGATTTATATGTCAATGGTTGTAAAATTAATTTTGAAGTCGATAGTGGAGCTTCTACTACTGTCATCCCTTGGAAATATTATGTAAAATACTTGTCAGATATACCTTTGCAAAAATCAACAGCTACTTTAAGAGCTGCCAATGGTAATACTATTAAGACAAAGGGCACTATTAATGTCAATGTGAAAATACCTCAAGGTAATTATATTAATCTTAATGTTATTATATCTGATGATAGTATTGTTAAGCCATTGTTAGGTAGGTCTTGGCTTGATATTATGTTTGCAAACTGGAGGCAAAGCTTGTCAAACCCCAGTAGTGTGTCTGCAAAAATATCTCTTGTAAATGTTTCTTCTAAACCTGATGTAAAGAACATAATATCTACTAAATTCCCTCATGTCATGCCCAATGCTAACAGTGAGCCAATTAAGCACTTTAAAGTCAACATTCCTGTAAAAGGGGATGCAACCCCAATATTTCATAAGGCATATCAGCCGCCTTATGCACTTAGGGTACCCATAGAAAGAGAATTAAGTGATATGGTGTCAAAGGGAATTATTAAACCAGTCAGGTCATCAGAGTGGGCCAGTCCTGTTGTTTGTGTCACTCGCAAGAACGGAACCATCCGTTTGTGTGTGGATTTGAAGCGAACTGTCAATCCTGTTGTAATAATGGATCATTATCCACTTCCCCTCATTGAGGATGTATTCAATAATCTTGGTGAATGCAAAATATTTTGCACATTAGATTTAACTAATGCTTACCAACAATTGTATGTTGCAGAGTCCAGTCAACCATTGCTTACTATTAATACCCATAAAGGTCTCTTCCAGTTCCAAAGGCTTTGTTTTGGTCTTAAGTCTGCTTCGAGCATCTTCCAGTCAACTATGGAGCAGGTCTTGCAGGGTATCAAGTATGTCCAGGTACTGTTGGATGATATTATAGTTGGAGGTAAAGATAGTGATCATTGTTTGTCGGTACTGATGTCAGTCTTAGATAGGTTAAATGCCTATAACATTAAAATAAATTTGTCGAAATGTAAATTTTTTGAAAATTCCTTAGAATTCTTAGGGTATCACTTGGATGAAAAGGGTCTGTCTCCATCACCCTCCAAGGTCGATGCTATTTTATCTGCACCTGTGCCAGAAAATGTTACCCAACTTAAATCATACTTAGGTTTATTAAATTATCATCATAAATTCATCCCAATGTCAGCAGATTTGCTCAGTCCTTTGCATGAGTTAACACAAAAAAATGTCAAGTGGTCCTGGTCTAAGGAGTGTCAAGATGCTTTTCTGAAGAGCAAACAGATTCTGTCAGATGGTGTTCAGTTGATGTTGTTTAATCCTAATCTACCTATAATTTTGTCCTGTGATAGTAGTGCCTATGGTGTGGGGGCTGTCTTAAGTCAGGTGGCAGATGGTTTTGAAAGGCCTGTGTGTTTCGCCTCCTCAACTTTGAGCCCCGCTGAAAAAAATTATTCTCAAATCGAAAGAGAAGCCCTCGGGATAGTTTTTGGATTAAAAAGGTTCCATAAAATGTTATGGGGTCATAAATTTACTTTAGTCACTGATAACCAACCTTTAAGTTTTATTTTTAATCCCCATAAGGGTATACCAGTCCAGGCAGCAGCAAGACTCCAGAGGTGGGCATTGTTGCTATCCTCCTATGATTATAAAATTAGATATAAGAAGGGCAAAGATTTATGTGATGCTGATGCTATGTCTCGGTTGCCAATCCCTGATGTTATTCACAATGTCCTTTCTTTTGAAGAAGTCTTCAGTTTTGATGATAAATTATTCAATTTAACTGCTTTGGATGTGGCAAAATTTACTGAGCAAGATAGTTGTCTCAAGGTTGTTTTGGAATATTTGAAAAATGGTTGGCCATCTAAGAGTCCTAAAGATTTAAATATCTTTTTTAAGCGTAAGAACAACTTGTCTATTTATAAGAATTGTATTCTATTAGGGAATAGAGTAGTAATCCCAGAAGCGTTGCAGCACCATGTTTTAGGTATACTGCATCAAGATCATCCAGGCATTGTCCGTACAAAGATGATTGCACGCAGCAATGTTTGGTGGAACAACATTGATAGTGATATAGAGAAAACAATTGCATCTTGTGCTGTATGTCAAAGTATGCAGCCTAAACCAAGAAATAAGGTACACATAAGCTGGCCTAAGTCTAATCTACCTTGGGTCAGAATTCATATTGATTTTTTTGATTTATTAGGATACAAATTTCTTTTGATTGTTGATGAACATAGCAAATGGCCAGAATGTTTTATTATGAATAACACTAATGCTTCTTCAGTCATTGTTAAACTGAGTGAATGTTTTTCTCGCTTTGGATGCCCTGATGTAATAGTAATGGACAATGGTCCACCATTTAATTCTAAAGAGATTAGTGATTTTTGTTCACGCTATTCTATAAAGTGTATGCATAGTCCGCCTTATACGCCTTCTTCTAATGGTCTTGTGGAGAAAAATGTACACACTGTTAAGTCTACTTTAAAAAAAAATATTATGTCTACCTCTAATTCTCAATTGAACATGTCAGAATGTTTACATAGAGCCTTGTTTTCAATTCGTTCGATACCTAGTACTGTTACTAAAACAAGTCCTTCTGATCTAATGCTTAGCTATAAGTTAAAGACCAATGTATCTGTACTGAATCCCTTAAATTGTCCTAAATTAACATACTCTTCTAAGAAAGTACCTGAGTCTAAACAATTTCTGGTAGGACAAAAAGTTCTTGTACTCAATCTATTTAACAAGTCAAGTAATGTAAAATGGCTACCTGCCAAAATAGGACTTAAAATAAGTAACTCTGTGTATTTGGTTGTGTTAGAGGATGGTTCAGTCAAAAAGGTGTCCATTAACTCTGTACGTCCGAGTAAACTTGATTGTGATTCTGATAATATAACTAATGAGTATGTAGACTTTAAAATTGGTCAGGAGCATAGTCAGGGAGTTCCTTTATCTGAGCAAGTGCCTTGTGGTACTAACGATGAACCATGTACACCTATTGCACTTCGTAAAGAGGCTCGTTCTATCAGGAAACCTCAGCGTTTTCTCGATTGTACAACTTAACTTCATATAATTTTGTATGTACCTATTGTATTTAATTAGTTACTGTTAGTAAACCTACTTTCATTTAACATTTGCCGTATTCTAAGAGGAACATGTAAATCAAATCAGTGTATTAGAGTTTTTCTTTTTTTCATAAGGGGGGAAAGATGATGTGTATTTTCATAATGTTGTAATAATATATTGTTGAATGGCAACACTATCGAGTGTCAGAATCCTGTGTCGGAGGCCATGTGAAAAATAACTGTAGCGTCCTCTTGTCTCAACTAATAAGTTTTGTAATAAGTCTAAGATATTGTATTCACAGAATAAATAGTTAAAAGAACTACAGTCGTGTAAGTCAATTACCCACACTAGAAATATATCAATCACATGTCCATACCAAGATAGACGATTCCCTTTTTATTTCTCTGTTACAGGCGCCACTTTCAAACTTCCCCTTATAAACTCATTCCTTACTTTATCCATTCTTGTACTCCACACATCCATTTTTAAATAATTCTACAAAAAATCTACTAAAAATAAATTGATCATTTCAGCATATTTATCGCCAAGATAAAACAACGGTACTACAACTATTCCGTGTATTCCAGTTTATCTCATCAACTACACCCCTCTCACGGGTTAAAGGGGAATTTGGTTCTTTTTCCTCAACGTCATTACTGGAAATGCAATGTCTGTTAGGTTGGTAAACACAACCGTCCCCTTCATAGATTACACTGATTAACAGAGCATTTTCTCCGTATGTAGGCAATTAGAGCAGTCGGAACAATACGGTGATGATTCAATGCGCCGGCGCCGATAGTGAAAGTATGAGTCAAGATATTTATGTTACCGCTTCTGTATAGAGCCGGCTCGGGGCGATGAAGTTATGGTTCTCATTGATGAATTTGATGAAAGGTTTGTCTGCTATGCATTTGTAGATATTTCAATATGTTTGCCCCGCATGCAGCATGTGCTGCACCGCAAATGAAACGATTCTAAAATCAACCAAACTGACTTATTCTGTTAAACTTTTTTTTTACGTAGAAAAATCATCACATGATTCCTCCCACGACTCCCACCCAGGGCAGGATGGGAGGGACTGTCAAACTTGTACTGACTAAAATCCACGGTGTCCTTCAATAGCCCTTTACGCTCCGGGGCTACGGTTACCTGATAAGATTGCAGTCCCGATTAGAGAGAGCCAGTTTTTAAGTTAAAAAAATTCTGCTTAGCTCAAAGACTTTTATGCAATTTTATTAATTCTGTTTTGATTTTATGAATGAAACTTTGACATGTTAGTTGAATTTTAATGAAAAGTTGAATCGTTATCATAATGATGTATGTTTCACTACCGTCAGCAATATCATTGCCCTCCAATAAACTTCTGCTTGCGCTTCGGGGATTACAGGTGTCATATTTTTCAGGAGCGTCTTTTTGGTATTTGTTTAATCTTGTTTGTTTTCAAAATTCGCTACCTCAAAAACGATTGAAAATATTGACAAGAAAAAAATGTACTGAACTAATATTTTTAACTAAAGACGCAGTCTTTAAGCTCGCACTAAAAAAGCTGGAGCCATCTAAAGTCTAGGCAAATAGTACTTTTATTTAATTACGTTGATAAGTACCACGGGACCAATTTCAAATAAGGTTTACACGTTTAAAAAATAAAGTTCCATAACAACTTATGAAATAGGCTACGTCTAAACTTAAACTATATTTTCTTTTTCTCGCTAATTAATTAATTTGAGCACTTGTAAGGTTTCATCAAAGAACTCGTTTGAATGAAAATGATGTTTATTATTTTCTAGAAACACTTGTACCAATAAATGTCTTAAAATAAATGTACACAATCGTCTTGTCTAATGTAATGATTTTTTACACACGTGAAAGTAATAATAATAATTATTATAACAGAATTAGATGACTGTATGAAACGATTTACTATAATTTTTAAGCTAATGTTTTAAAAACGACCTTTGAGTTGTCAAAGACGTCTAAAATTAATGTCAGAACGCGGAAAATATCATAATTTCCATAAGAAGCCAGACGAGGGTCTAATGCGGAAAACGATAAAATAAACGTAAAAAATTAAGTACCCAGCCAAGTCCGCTAACAATCAAGTTGATAGTAGCAAAGCGATAACTGTCAGGATAACAAATGGAACATGTCACTGCAGTCCTGCGCAGACAAGTTCCTCGAAGCCCCAGAGCGCCGCGGCCGAGCCTCCGCCACCCGCTAATAATAGAGCCTTCTTTAAAACAAACTGACCAAACGCCATAACGTCAAGTCATTCCGATTATATCATTATCGATTGTAACAACCATGGCATTCTGTTGAACAGCTGAGCTGCCGGTCCGAGGTTATTTAGCCGGGTTGTTTAGACGCAATGCAGATCACGTGTGCGCTGAAAAACCTACAGCGGCTTCTGTATACGCCCTACGACATACTCCCTCTCTATCTTTCATATAAAAGAAATGTTAAGTTAGAACGAAAAGACGGCTTTGGGGTTGAGTCGAGTCGCCGACGCGTCTGCGTGTCGCGCACATCCCGCGGTCGATGCCGGAACGTTGCGCGCGCCGGCGTCTACCTCGCAGGCCGTTCCAATCCATTCCGATCGGAGTTCTCGTGCCGAGCGGTCGATTCATACGCTAGCCCTGGGCGAACCGTCGGCAGTCGCGCCGGCGCCGCCGTCGGCGATGGACCACGACGAGGACAGGTCCTTGTCTCTGGGGACGGAGGTATCTGCCTCTGTGCCCCCACCGAGCCCTCTCACGGGATGTTATTTGCTCGCGGTGATCGGGGAGCCCCACACTCACGAGCACAAGGAGATTATTCTGCAGCGACTTGTTAAAGGTAAGCTGACCAACTTTGTTGCCTTTGCTCACGAAAAAATCGGAACTGTCAACGTGACAGCTGTCAAATTGGGAGAAAATTCAATTTTGCCGGCGAGCGTCTATTGTGGAATTAGAAACGTTATTTTTTTAGCATCACAACACGCACTTTCTCCATTGATTCTTTCCGATGAAAAATTATACATAGTTCCGATGTTTTCTGAGTGTTTGTTTTTCGCGTAAACAACGTGTTATTTTGTGTTTTTTCGGGTGAATGAGCACGTTGCGGGTGAAAAGTAATGTCCGTTGGAAAATTTGGAGAAATGTGATGTAATGCGGTAATTATGTCTAAGGAGGTTTCGTTTACCGTTGTTCATTTTTCCTGTTACGTCACCGGTGACGTAGTTTGGGCTACGAACTATTATGTCGGTAAATAATTTAATGAAAGGACTGCGGCAAACAGACCGCAGGACATTATTTATATTACGTAATACGTTTACTTTATTTTCTCTGGATGTTAAGCTAAGTCTACAGTAAAAGTAAAACGTCAATTACTACAACATAAACGAGCTTGGTTTATTTATAATGAAGAAATGCCGGTTGTTATAATTTTACGTTGTAAATCATGATCGATTTACTACGGATACTTTATTTGAAATTATTTGAAGTTAATAATAGGTACTACATTAGAAATAAGAATTCCGTTACCGATAAAAGTTGAAGCAAGCCGCAAAAACATGCCATGCGGCATGCGGTAACAAAAAGACACATTCTTTGCTTAAAGCCGGCTCCAATCAATAAAATGGAACAAATCCTTCGCCAGAAAAAAAAATGTCAGTATGACTACTACTTTTACACTTTAAAACCCAATGCTACACATTTTACAAAATCATACAAGATACAGGCACTGATAACGGGAAGATATCTTTGAACGTATGATTCAAAAACGTTCGATTTCGCAGAAAACAAAAAACGATCATGATTTCGACATGCTGAAACATTTTTTATGACACAATATGACTACTAACTACATTTTTGTGACATTTTCGATCAATAAGGACTTATGTCACTATGTCTTTGACATAACACCTTATTTTTCTTGAACTATATTTGAACAGGTGATTATCTTAACTGCAGTTTGTCATTAGGTCATAGGTAATAAGATACACAGTTTATCAGCTGGTTTTCACCGGCGGATTTTGAGCAGCTGTTTTTTGCCGGCGGAAAGGTCAATGCAATGCGTTTAGGGTTGCAGAGGTCAATTGGCTGTCATCCGCATAATAGGAAGCCATCTTGGATTTATAAAGGGAGAAGAATCAAATCAACAACTTTGTTTGGCGAAATGGACTGAAGAAACTTTAGCACGAGGAATATTTGGTCTATGGTCTATGGTTAGAAAGAAGATTTCTTTGTAAAAGAAATAAGAGTAACATTATTTATGTCAGACATGTTAGATTTTTTTTTACCAATATATTAAAATAGAATCCATTCGAATATGAGTCTTCTCTTTTTGTAATAAAGTTTAATACCAGTAAAGGAAAGTTAGATTGGGGTAGGTTGATGTACTTGCGTCTATGCATATTTTGGGCACTTTAATGGATTTTTTGTATCACAACAATTTGTTTTCCTAATTTTACAGGAAACGGCAAATTACATAACATAAGGAGCAATTAATTATCTTATAAATATCAATAATGTATTAAGGTGACTTAAAATAATACCAAATGTAAGAAACACCCAAATTACGCAAAAAGATAACAAAAAGATGCAGGTTAGATAAAATTCGCATATCAAACATTATCAGGAAAATAAATAAACAATTTCTGATTGCGCAAAATAATCTCAATGTTATCGGAATTTGGACTTAAAATACACACAATTTACAAGTCTTGGATTGCACTTGCGGTTTCTACAAACGATTTTTCTTCCGCATTTGTGACATAATGCATAATTCACACTAAACATTAACTGCAGTGTGTTTCCGCATTAAATATAAACCGACTTTGATTTAAATAAATTGACACAATCTAATTTATAAGTTGTCAGCAGTCTGATTAATACGAGTAGATACTTAGGCCCGTATTACAGAATGTCACTCAATACTCAAGTTTTACTTAAAACTAGATTCAAGGCATTTGATTGGTTGAAATCTAGATTTAAATAGAGATCAGTGATTGAGTTTCGTTCTGTAATACGGGCCTTAGTCTTTTTTTAGACCAAAAACAATCCTAATGAAATTAATGTATTATCATACTTATTCGAATTTTTAAAATACAATGAGCAGTGAATTGGACTGTCTAAAACGCGGCTCTGGAACGCAAATAGCATGTTAAGGAACAGAGTACAGGGCAGTGTTAAATCTAACAGTATTTAGCTATTTTAGCTTTCATAATATTACCGCTAACGGTAATATTATGAAAATGCGCTACGAAAATTGCGTCGTTCCGTGACCTACCTTAATTTTTCGAATCAGTCGAACATTTGTTAACATCATGCCTTTTATTTCCAAAAGGTTACACAACTTTTTCTTATATTGAATTCACATATTGCCCGTACAATAACGTCACAAAATAATATTCGGCGAAAACTAACGTGGTTATCTATACACATAAATAAAATTGGAGTGTCTGTTTGTAATATCGAAATAACCGTTTTTACTACATGCATACGAATATATATACGGTACATACTCGTACATCAAAATAACATTTTTTTACAATTTTTTACTGTCTGTTTATAATGGCTAATCTCTGAAATGGCTGACCGATTTTGACGGGACTTCTATTGGCAGGTAGCTGATGTTATAAGGAGTAACTTTTATGTTAGAAAAATTCCTTCGTTTAAAAAAAAATACATTGTTGAGTTCCGACATCCACGCGAACGAAGTCGCGGGCACAGCTACCTAGTGTTACATAAAGTATTGTAAAGTGTCCACTATGGTCGCGGGACTGACGGAATTACCGTGACCCAAACGTAAAGGGCTATTGAAGGACACTTTGGATTTTAGTCAGTAGAAGTCTGACAGTCCCTTCCGCCCTGCCCTGGGTGGGAGGACTCATTTAATAATTTTACCATGAAAAAAGAAAGATAATTTGGAAGGATAATGTAGGCCTTTGCCCAGCAGTGGGACATAAAAAAAGTCTATTTATAGAGGAAGGCTTAAGGCTATAAAAACATCACGCTTCGACCAAAAGGGGGGGGTTGAAACTAGAGAAACTGCTAGTATTTATAAAGTATTGCAAGATTTCTATTATTATAAAATATAACATTTTCTTTTGTATCACAAAGCATTTCTTGATTCTAATATTATTATAAACATTGAAAGTTATGTGTTTATGTTATCCCGGGAATATTAGACATTTATGTTACATTCATGATTTTATGAGAATGAATTTGTTTAGTTTAAGAAACTTGGGCAATAACTTACTTATAACAAAGATTGTTTAGTCATATTCTAAACATTTTCATAAATATGTAACAACGTCTTAAACCAAAAAGGCTTTTGTATGCGTCTGATATTGACAACTAAGACCAAACATTACAATTTAAGGTTTATCAGAACTTTCTAACTCCTGAAAGAAGCAGGATATAGCGGCCCTGGAAGGCAAACGTCATGTTCATAAGTCGAGTATCTTCCGGGACTGAAGGACTCATTTGAGGAAACTCCAAAAAAATTGGTATCCTGCTCTAGCTTTGAAGTCTAGGTTTCATAATCTGTAACAGTTTTTTTTGTCAACAATTTTATTTTTTTAATATGAAAATATTTAATCTATATAAAAAAAATATTGCTTGTTACTGAAATTATAGACTTTAATAATTGTAATAATATCTAATGATTTTCATTGAAGCAGCAGTCGAGTGGAGTCACCACGTTTTGTTGATACCTACAAGTACCCACTTCATTGAAATCATGACTCGTTATTGTGAAGTATTGATGTATTTCCTTCTTTATACAGAAAGTTACGTGTGTTTGCTGCACATTTAATGATTTCACTTTGCCGTTTACACAACTTTTTAAAGGATTTTAGTCAGTACGAGTCAGACAGTCCCTCCTGTCCCGCCCTGGGCGGGAGGACTCATTTTATGATTTAACCAGTATAAAAAAAAAGTTTAGGTCATGTCAAACTTTTTTTTCTTTAAAGCTCTATTCCACACTCGAAATCTCTCTTGTATCATAGATGTGTTAACAAACATAGAAATTCACATACATACCTATTACCTACATTAAAACCCAGACCCTGAAACTGAAAAACTTAGTAACATTCAAAATCAAAATATTTTATTTTACATGGGCCTCAATGGGCACTTATAAAACGTCGAGAAGAAAAAAAAATGGCGTTTCTATGGAGGAGAACCGGCATGAAACTCCATGGTTACTCTTTTAAAATATTTGCTTTTACAATGTTATTATTACAGTTTGGTATAGATACATAAATACGAGAGAACATCATAGGCACGATAAGAAGAGGGAACTTATTAACAAAAGCTAAAAAAAAAGTAATAAAATTAGTTACCTACCTATAACAAAATACTTTAGGAGAAGCTAAATTTCAAAATAGTTGTCGACACAAAATTAATATTAATTCCGTATTCCGATTATTCCCCTTTCGGCAAACTCTCAGATTTTATGACTAATCCAACATTAACCGCAACGGAACTTAGGGGTGGGTTTATAACCCTATTCAAGGTTTGCAGTCTTGTGATATAAACAATGGATTACAAAGGGTTTGACAGGGAAAGACAATATACAAATTCAGAGTAACAACAAAGTTTTCTATAGAAGAAAATGGGATGAAAACATTGACAGATTGAAATTATGTTTTGACTTTGCAGGCATTTGCGATTTCTCTTGTATGGTCTGTTTTACTTACATAAGCGACCTTGAAAAAACTGCACGTAGGTCATAAAATATTTGTCACGCGAATCGAACCCGCCGCGTTACAATCGTGCCATCAAGGCACATTGTAAAGAAAAAAGGAATAGAAAAGAGATGAAATAATAAGTATATCTAAACGGTCTGAAAATAAGGAGTGGTTTTCATATGTTACTAACATGAAAGAGTGATGGTAAGGGCCGTATATCACTATGAGATAAGAGCAACTGTATTTCGAAATAAGGTTTCTGTTATATTGCTAAACATAAGTGTGCTAAGATAATACAATGGATCATGAACGTAATGTTGCAAAATCTTTTTAGCGTTTTCGAAGTATAAAAATCAGAATTTTAAAAATTAGAATTATATATATTTCGAAAAGACAGAAAAGTTCATTTGTAGAATAAAAATAACATCCGTACGTCTATTTGTCAACTCACGACCAATAGACGCACAGATTTTTCAATCTAGGTATTTTCTGTTTCATTTTCTTGCATGGAGATTACTGCTCTAAAAACGACGGCGACGAAAGAAAATAACGTGAGGAAACCGGCATGTCCTACAACCAAATATTGTGTAGATTGACCATATTCCACATCTACTAAACTGCACTGGGCCCACGTGGTGTAATATGGCACACTCTACACAGTGGGGATCACTATGTAAGCTTCAGAGAAATCTCACCCCCTTTGTTAGTGTCGTCACTACTAAACGGGGTGAGTTTTCTCTGAATTTGACTGTTCTAGCAGTGGAAATTATCAATGTACATTTATGCTAATCGGCGCATTGATAAAATATAGAAATACCTAGCTGAGTGCAATTTATAATTTGGATTCTCAAGGTCACTAAAACAATTCGCTCAAGAAAGTAGAGAATTTAGCACAGATATAGAGTCTTATCTCTCATGACATAATGATAGCGAGAGATAACACGGCTTGTGATAATTCGGTGATACAATGCAACTCTACCCCACATTCTGCATGTTTTCATTCATAGATTGTTAATTTGTTTTAAAGAATAGTAAGAAAACAATTAGTTAATTGACTTCATGGTTGGCACAGTGGTTGACCGATAGACTGCTTTGCTCCGTGTTGCGAGTTCGATTCCTGCATGGAATAAATATCTACTCAGTCACTACGTCAAATAGCATTTTGAGAATTGTTAATTTTTAGACTTGGTAATTTTGACACAGTTGGAGATTTTGACCCTAAAAAAATTCGGTGCCTCATCTTTTCTAGAAATTATTGAATAATTTCATTCTTTATTAATTACAGACCGATTGAATAAATATTGCACTTGACTACTGGATTCAATTAGTACCTAATAATTTACCAAGAATTATTTATAAACATATTTTATAGAGTTAAACTTAGAAAACAACTTAATCTTTAAATTATTATTATCTAAGTAAAATTTTAACTTAATTTGTAAAGACTATCTACAAACTAATAAGCATGTACAAAAAGAAAACACAAACTGAAATTAAATAAGACGACATAAGCAGTAGTAGTTGATTAGAAGCTATGAATAACAATCAAAAATATCACACACAGCAGTTATTACAATCAATCATCAGAAATGTATTTGTTAACATACGTCATCGGCAATATTTTGGACTTGTATGATCTAGATTTACGGAATGCAGACACAACGCAATTTAAAGCCACATAAGGTTTAAGCTGAATGTTAAAATCAGTCAAACGTCGTAAATTATACACTTCGATCAATAAAATACAAATAATAATAGACATTAATAGATACTTCTTGGACAGACAAGGCTTAGTTCAAATTGCTGAATTTACAAGGTGCGTGAATTTATGTAGCTCCATAGTTATAGAAAGAAAGAAGCGGGCGGAAGGACTATTTCAACTACATAAGTATTTTACCACAAAAAATGGGTCAATTAGGTGATTTTCCGTCGCCATCTTTACCGAAGGTAAATCGTATCGCACACAAGAATTGTTTTCGTATAATTTTCCCTAGGGTAAGCATAAACAATGATGACAAATACCAGCCTAAAATAAACGAAGAATATCACTTACAAAGTCTCAATTTCGGAGATTTTGATACGTGGATACAACGGCGGCATATAACCGAAGTTGTGAGGCTTCGGTCATACAAGGCCGAGGGATGGACGCCATATTATGAGATTACGCCTTACGCCCGCGCTCTGGCAAAATAATCCGAGAGCCGACGCGACGCTCGAATTCACTATATTATTATAATTTATCCTAGGTTTTTATTACGGGTTGTGACAACTGTTACCAGGGATATGGAAAGGGCACAGCTGAATCCACATACATCCCAGGACAGAGCGGCCTGGGGCCGAAATACGAGGAGGGCCGACCCCAAGTAAAGGGAAAAGGCAAAGAAGAAGAAGATTATATTATCCTAGGTTTTATTGGGTGCTTACTTGTACCGTTTTAGTTTTAGGAGCCATTTTAGTATCGTTAAAGTTTTCTTTGATGTTCGTTTCGCCTTTTGTTTGAAACTAAACTGGTTCATTGAATAGGCGAAATTTAAAGCTGGCTGTAATAGAGATATGGGTAAACACAGTTTTATTGTTACATAAAACAATCAATGATCTGCACATACTACTTATAATACAAATATTGAAGATGAAGGAGAATAATTGCGAGCTCAAACCTTACAATATAATAGAATAGCAGACAAATTTGAAGAATTCAGCGTGAAGGGTGACATTAGTTTTATAAAATCAAAAGATCGATAAATCATCACGAATATAAAAGACGCTGAAATAACTTAGATGCAAGTAAATGAGGATAAATGACATGCAATTAAAAATAACTCCCATGACATTTAAATGTAACTTGTGATTATAAGTTTCACCCTTTGCTTTATTTAGAATCTTTTTATTTACTTAAAGAAAAAAAAAATAAGCTCACGTTTGGCTAATACTTATGTATATTGCCTGATGGATATTAAGCTATATTTTATATTTTTTTTATATTCCTTATGATATATTTATCAATGATTTATACGCAGAAACACAAAAATAACAGCCAAAAATAAATCCAGTTTTACAGACAAGCATTGTCGCATGACGCAAGCGATTGTTCAACTTCAAAAAACCAGTAGGATAAGTTAAAAACTCATGAATTTGCGTTCACTTGCACAACGTTCATTATAATTACATACACACCTCCTTTTTGTGACGTAATTGCTTAAATACTTGATTGGTTTGTTTATTAGGCATGAGTATATTTGGTAAACGAATATGTGTGACAAACTTCGCGAGTCAGGCTGATGTTGTTGAAATCAATGATTTATTGGGCAATCGCAATCCACTGAAATGTTTTCTGATAATTATTTAGGGCTATGTATCCTGTTTACACTAGGGCCACACGAAAAGCCTGCATTAATTTTTGCGTTAAAATACGTTTATATTATACAAACATTCAAAGACTATAATCGCGAAAATCACCGGCAAATGTCGTCAGTGTCGCCCTGCAATACTTATGCATTTGAAGTTTCTTTGAAATCGGCTATGTCATTTAAAACAATAAGAACTTGAAAGATTGTCTAGAATGCCTTTCGGCGTTCACGCTTTTGTTGTTATCGTTAAAGTTGGTATCGTTATTAATTGTAACGATACTAATTGTAATGATACCAACTTTGTGTAGCGTTACAATTGTAACGATACCAACTTTAAATCTCTTTGAAGCATATCCCATCAGTTTTATTATCTTCAAAATGATTCCCGTCAGCTATTTTATATACGAACTAGTAACATCTACAATAACGATGTCGGCAAGATTAAAAACTTAGTTGGTCGCGTGTGCGTTGGACACAGTCGTGCGACTTCATGATCTCAATATATTACGGCCTGACGTATCGGATCACCATCAAATTATTGGCTTAGTTAATTATTTTGACATTGTTCATAACAGGTTCCTCACCCACCTGCGTTGATTAAGATCTAATGCGATTAAAGTTGTTATAAATCATAATAAAGTTATTAAATTGATTATTTTTATTTCTTTCGTATAATTATTTAAAATTACCATTAGATACTGATATTATTATGTTAATTTGAATTTACTGAGTCTAGAATTTAAAGGCAATAAGGCAATATAAATACTCAGATAGCGGATGATGACTAAAAGAGAACTACGCAAGGGAATAAGGGCAAGATGTTAATTCTAAGAATTCTTATTGGAGAATGGTCAGTTTCTATGATAAAGGTAAAGTTAAATCCTAAATTTATCAAAAGACCTATGTCAGTACAATTAATGGCAAATGATCTTATAAAACAAATTAATGCTCAAACTCATCATTAAAAATAACAGAGGAATACCCAAATACACACTCATTCCTTTTTCTATAGCCCTTCAACTAATATGTTGGTCATTTAGAAATATGAATTACCTATTTGATTTTTGTAGAGCCCTGTAAATATCTTTCCATCTGTTAAACATAAATCAAATATGACATTCATCGGTTCTTATAAAGCTAATTCAATCAGCATACATACATATTCAGTCTCATCTCTCGAACCGTTCATACAAAGCGATCTGTCTGCGAGTCCTAAGCGAGCGAGGCAAAAAGAAAGCATGCAAGTAGACTATAATTATGTCCGTCACATACCACGGCTATCGGCGCGCACGTCTCCGTTTTGTAACGATTCTAGATCTGTTATCGATGTGGGTACTCCAGATAGTTTCATTATTTTCAGTTGTTGTTCTAGTAAAGTCTGTGGATAGTTTAGAATTATGACGAAATTACTGTTTACGTCTACATTCGCTTAGGATTCTCTTGTTGTGTAGTTCTTAAACCCACTGCTATATATGAAGCTTTTGTACCAGGTTTTCCTGGTCTACCTACCAGCCAGGACTTATAATCCTCAAAATGTCGTTTACCTAAAGATTTTTTCAGGATATGACTGCAATTAGGAATACTCTAGATACTTAACTAACTAAGCTATCGCAGCCCCGCCATCACGGTCACGGTTCTTCTGATCTGCCAACACTTCTACTACCATGTGTCGTTAGATCATTACTTTCAATATCTTTCTAGAATTATCTGGAAGAATTTCAAAGATCCCTGATTCAAATCTTACTTGTAGGATACCAAGCGAAGCATAGCGAATATTGTTTCACTCTTTTGATTAATTGTTCAATGTTATTTTTCAGTTCTGCGACTATTAAAGGTTTGTTATCTTTAAAGATTTGATTTCGTTGAGCTTAATTTTAGAATCATTTGCGACGAAAATTCTTATTCGTCTAGTATTATTATAAGCTCTAGAATCATCCACACTGACAAGTTAGTACATTTCATTTTCATGACTATACCACCCAAAAGAATTCATGAGTAAACTGCGAATGAGTATCATAGAGTTATTTAGTACACTCAGAATTACGTTCCTGTTTAATTCCTGAAGAGTGAGTCATACTTATGTAAATCAAAAAATGTAAACATAGACAAATCTTAGGAAGTCTTTGGCCTTCTCTCAAGTTGCTTCAATACATAGTCTAACTAAACAGTAAAATGTGCGTGTCAGTCATATTTATTTTTGAACTCTAGGGAGTAACGAAACGAAAACATTTATTAATACCTAAAATAGAAACCACTGTTATTTTGTTATTTAATTAAAATTATCCAATTAAATACATAAAATATGAAAACCGTATTATTTTCTGTGTAGGTACATAAATTTAACATCCACTTCAATTTGCTTGAATCATCAAAAGTTTTAGCTCAGTTTGTTCAGTGAAATGAAAGTGCAGTTTTAACTGAAAAGTGAGTTTTAGAACATCGTTAAATGGAGCTGACTGAACAAGTTTATAGAAGCATTAAACAGTGGAACGAATACCGATGAAATTAATTCAGAATTTGAAGACGCAAGCCAGTTGATAGAAAAATTAATGAAAGAGAAGAAAAAAATAAAGACAACGGAAGTCAGAATACAAGATTATCAAAATACTGAAAAATTATTAAGTTAAAGGTAAACTACATTATGTCATTTTGATAAGTACTGTGTGCCTAACACTAGGACCACACATAGGTACGGATAATGCCGTTAATTATCGCGACAATGGACGTTTATACGAATATTTAAAGACTATTATCGCGAAAATCAACGGGATTCAACGGGAGCAAACAGCAAAAAATAAAGTGACATTCTTTCAGCGATAACTTTGGTTGATACTCGTATTCCAATCATTTTGGAAGCCGCATAAAAAACAGTTGAAATGTGATTTCTAATCTGCAGCGACAACTAAAGGTTTTTGAATAAAATTAGACTATTATTTGATCACCTAGTCTTGCACAAAGCCTTGAAAGTAGATATGTTTCAAAGAAAATAATTATATATTGCTCAAGAAATAAACTTACTAACCTATGCCTACATAAATTTCAACACCACCCCAATCAATTACACCACACGACCTATAAATAATTAAAATTAAACTGGATTATTAAGAGACTACAAAGGTCAAGGTCGGAAACGAAGGTCACAAAATTCAAGGTCAAACACGTGCGCGTTTTTCGAATACCGGATGAGAGAAATAATGGGGACATTGCCTTATCGGTAAATATGATTTACCTTTACGATACCGGATTCTACGATCTAGAAATTAGAGAATAGGATAATAGACATTTGAACACAATTGAAGAAGGAGAATAGATACTAAGGTAGATAATATTTATGACCGGGATGCGGAAATTTAAATGGTCGTTGTTTGGAATTGTGAATCTGAATTGGAGTTTATTGTGTTTCAATGGTGAATATTATTAAATTTATTTTACGTAACAGTGAATTATTCAAAAGGTACTATTATTATTTACAAAAGTCTTCCTGAATTCTGATTATTATTGGTTCGGATTTGTCTATTGACAATTTAATATGTTTTTAATAGATACGAGTACCTATGTCAGTTATGTTTTGCATGGTTCGCGGGACTAACGAGCTACCGTGACCCTTGAACGTAAAGGGCTATTTAAGGACACCGTGGATTTTAATCAATACAAGTCTGACAGTCCCTCCTGCCCTGCTCTGGGGACTCATTTGATGATTTTACCATGCTTAAAAAGTTGTTTATGTTTTGCCTGGCTGGTTTTGACTGGCCTGTTGGTCTAGTGGTTAGTGACCCTGACTGCTATGCCGGAGGTCGTGGGTTCGATTCCTACCCAGGACAAATGTTTGTGTGATGAGCACGATCATTTGTTCTGTGTCTGGGTGTAATTTATCTATAATATGTATGTATTTAGAAATATATAAGTATGTTTATCAGTTGTCTAGTACCCATAACACAAGCTCTGCTTAGCTTGGGACTAGATGGCGTTGTGTGATAGTTGTGGAATATCATTATTCATTGTTCTAGCTGGTCCCCGTTGGTCAAGTGGTCGAGGCGCGAATACTGAGTATGAGGTTTCGGATTCAGTTCTTAGAGTATATGCAAACTTTCATAAGAATTTCTTGTCAATAACAGTAATAATTTCTTAATACCAGCCAATCTGTATTTGTACCTAGTTTAGTATCAATGGGTTTACCTCCTATTGCTAGCGAATTTACGCGTACCTACTTATAGCTACCTTTACGTGCACTTCTGCCCAAACCTTTGGTTATAACATGCGTGATGTGATACAGTGTGCCAGTATTAATCTTATAACTAGAAATAACTGAAATAACATGAAAAATCTTTTAAATTATTTCTGTATGTTTTTCTTTTTAGGGTTCCGTAGTCAACAAGGAACCCTTATAGTTTCGCCATGTCCGTCCGTCCGTCCGTCCGTCCGTCTGTCCGCAGCTTAGCTCAGAGACGCCCAGTACTAGAAAGCTGTAATTTGGTGTAAATATACGGATTTGTTAGGCCGAAAAAGTGGTAAAATAAAATCTCGTAAAATATTTTTTTTTAGGGTACCTCCTGTACTTACACGTAAAGTGGGGATTTTTTTTTTCTCGCGTACCCCTTAATGTGGGGTATCATTAAATAGGTCTTTAAAAAATATTGATAGTTTCCATTAACAATTTTTAGGGTTCCGTAGTCAACAAGGAACCCTTATAGTTTCGCCATGTCCGTCCGTCCGTCCGTCCGTCCGTCCGTCCGTCCGTCTGTCCGCAGTTTAGCTCAGAGATGCACAGTCCTAGAGAGCTGTAATTTGGTGTAAATATACGGATTTGTTGTGCCGAAAAAGTGGTAAAATAAAATCTCGTAAAATATTTTTTTTTAGGGTACCTCCTGTACACGTAAAGTGGGGATGTTTTTTTTTTTCTCGCGTACCCCTTAGTGTGGGGTATCATTAAATAGGTCTTTAAAAAATATTGATAGTTTCCATTAACAATTTTTTGATAAATAAGTTCGTTTGTGTAATATTAAGCTTTAAAGTGCTAAATTTTGCTCGACTCGAGTGTCCCCCCCCTCTACCAGCTAAACGGTTATGTTTGGGGGTGTGAAAAAAATCACAGTAGTAGTATATATAACGAAGTTTAAAAGAAAATTATCATGACTAAGTAGGCTTTACAACTTTACGAGTAATAGTCGACCAACTTATAAAATGTACTTGGATAACATATTTTCCTAAACAAAATGTATCGGAGAACATGCTCTTCAACTGCAAATGTAAGTTTGTCAACTTTATTTTCACAGCTTTATTAGGTATGTTTTTACGGTATGTTTTTTGGGGATAGGTAGGTTTTTATCGTCAACTATTTTTAACTTACTTCAAAAAAAGGGGGAGGTTCTAAATAATTCGTCGTACCTAATCTTTTTTTTATGTATTTTCCCCGATTTCTCAAAGACTCCTGGACCGATATTGAAAATTCTTCTTTTTAAAATTAAATTCAGCGAATCAGTTTAGTTAATTCGCATAAGTATTTTGATGGGCAACTACGGAACCCTACACTGTGCGTGGCCCGACACGCACTTGGCCGGTTTTTTGATAAAAAGATTCGTTTGTGAAATATTAAGCTTTAAAGTGCTAATTTTTGCTCGACTCGAGTGTCCCCCCCCTCTACCAGCTAAACGGTTATGTTTGGGGGTGTGAAAAAATTCACAGTAGTAGTATATATAACGAAGTTTAAAAGAAAATTATCATGACTAAGTAGGCTTTACAAGTTTACGAGTAATAGTCGACCAACTTATAAAACGTACTTGGATAACATATTTTCCTAAACAAAATGTATCGGAGAACATGTTCTTCAACTGCAAATGTAAGTTTGTCAACTTTATTTTTACAGCTATAATAGGTGGGTATGTTTTGGGGATAGGTAGGTTTTTATTGTCAACTATTTTTAACTAACTTCAAAAAAAAACCGGCCAAGTGCGTGTCGGGCCACGCACAGTGTAGGGTTCCGTAGTTGCCCATCAAAATACTTATGCGAATTAACTAAACTGATTCGCTGAATTTAATTTTAAAAAGAAGAATTTTCAAAATCGGTCCAGGAGTCTTTGAGAAATCGGGGAAAATACATAAAAAAAAGACTATGACGAATTTAGAACCTCCCCCTTTTTTTGAAGTAAGTTAAAAATAGTTGACGATAAAAACCTACCTATCCCCAAAAACATACCGTAAAAACATACCTATTACAGCTGTAAAAATAAAGTTGACAAACTTACATTTGCAGTTGAAGAGCATGTTCTCCGATACATTTTGTTTAGGAAAATATGTTATCCAAGTACATTTTATAAGTTGGTCGACTATTACTCGTAAAGTTGTAAAGCCTACTTAGTCATGATAATTTTCTTTTAAACTTCGTTATATATACTACTATTGTGAATTTTTTCACACCTCCAAACATAACCGTTTAGCTGGTAGAGGGGGGGGACACTCGAGTCGAGCAAAATTTAGCACTTTAAAGCTTAATATTTCACAAACGAATTTTTTTATCAAAAAATTGTTAATGGAAACTATCAATATTTTTTAAAGACCTATTTAATGATACTCCACACTAAGGGGTACGCGAGAAAAAAAAAAACATCCCCTCTTTACGTGTACAGGAGGTACCCTAAAAAAAATATTTTACGAGATTTTATTTTACCACTTTTTCGGCACAACAAATCCGTATATTTACACCAAATTACAGCTCTCTAGTACTGTGCGTCTCTGAGCTAAACTGCGGACAGACGGACGGACGGACGGACGGACGGACGGACATGGCGAAACTATAAGGGTTCCTTGTTGACTACGGAACCCTAAAAAGGAGGAGGTTCTCAATTCGTCGTACCTTATCTTTTTTTTTAATGCATTTTCCCCGATTTCTCAAACACGTCTGGACCGATTTTGAAAATTCTTCTTTTTAAATTTAAATTCAGCGAATCAGTTTAGTTAGTTCGCATAAGTATTTTGATGGGCAACTACGGAACCCTACACTGTGCGTGGCCCGACACGCACTTGGCCGGTTTTTAGGGTTCCGTAGTCAACAAGGAACCCTTATAGTTTCGCCATGTCCGTCCGTCCGTCCGTCCGTCCGTCCGTCCGTCTGTCCGCAGTTTAGCTCAGAGACGCACAGTACTAGAGAGCTGTAATTTGGTGTAAATATATGGATTTGTTGTGCCGAAAAAGTGGTAAAATAAAATCTCGTAAAATATTTTTTTTTAGGGTATCTCCTGTACACGTAAAGTGGGGATGTTATTTTTTTTTCTCGCGTACCCCATAGTGTGGGGTATCATTAAATAGGTCTTTAAAAAATATTGACAGTTTCCATTAACAATTTTTTGATAAAAAAATTGGTTTGTGAAATATTAAGCTTTAAAGTGCTAAATTTTGCTCGACTCGAGTGTCCCCCCCCTCTACCAGCTAAACGGTTATGTTTGGGGGTGTGAAAAAATTCACAATAGTAGTATATATAACGAAGTTTAAAAGAAAATTGTCATGACTTAGTAGGCTTTACAACTTTACGAGTAATAGTCGACCAACTTATAATATGTACTTGGATAATATTTTTCTTAAACAAAATGTATCGGAGAACATGTTATTCAACTGCAAATGTAAGTTTGTCAACTTTATTTTTACAGCTTTAATAGGTATGTTTTACGGTATGTTTTTTGGGGATAGGTAGGTTTTTATCGTCAACTATTTTTAACTAACTTAAAAAAAAGGAGGAGGTTCTAAATTCGTCGTAATCTTTTTTTTAAATGTATTTTGCCCGATTTCTCAAAGACTCCTGGACCGATTTTGAAAATTCTTCTTTTTAAAATTAAATTCAGCGAATCAGTTTAGTTAGTTCGCATAAGTATTTTGATGGGCAACTACGGAACCCTACACTGTGCGTGGCCCGATACGCACTTGTTACTATTTCAAACACAAAGTAAACTCTTTGTAAGTTATTATGTAGTTGCCTGAGCAAGTCATTTACTACAAACCCTAACCATTTACAGCCAGCTATAAACATATTTTAACATAAATAATTATGATTCCAGGCACTATTACAGCCATTCTCTATTTCTGTACAATAAGTTTTGCTAAAAATATAGCTTAAGCTCTTTGGAGAATTGTCTCATTCGACCTTCGACCTTGAGCAAACTCATTTTTACCATTTTCGCGCAGTTGGCAACACTAACCATAAATCTTTAGTGAGGCAACACTCGCACGCGATGGTTGCGTGTCAAAGTAATACTACAGTTGAAATATATTTAACACTAGCAAGTAAGTGCAAGTTTTTTAAACTAAAAACATAAAAATAGGCTGTGCAAAAAGTCGTTAGTTTTTATAAACTAGTTAAACTTTATGCTTAATATATAAAGCACAATTAAAATTAAAATGATTAAGAGCAATTTTTTTACGATTACTACATCATGATATTTAACAGTCCTATAGAGAATAAACAAGATGTTTCAGCACTTTTTTAATTAATTTTAGTATTTCTACTAAGTTGGAATTGTTTTATGGGATGAACAACTGTAATTGGTACATTTACACACGTTTAAGACAACAAGACAGACAGACCCGGAAAAATTACCTGTAGGCCATACAAAATTAATATTTGTTCTGTACTGGAATCACACATAGCAGCCAATAAGTTATTTTACTCAAAAAATGTTTTAAGTCCGAAAGATATAAATTATCAAAAACATTTTTTGCCTCTTATTTTTCTTTTGTTTACAAAATAGAATCGTGGCAAATTTACACATACTTTTTTTCGTGGCGAATTAACTTTGTGGCATACTTGCAACAACCAAAATTGACGAAGTTACGATGCTTCCAAAAATTACAAATCGTCACTCGGTCGATATAATTTTACAGGCGTTATGACGTCACAAGCCGACTCCCGAATTTTGAAGCATTTTATATTTGTCAATATTCATTGATTAAAAAAATACAAATTAATTATTTTTCAATACTTTGAGGGATCAAACAGATTTTAATTAATTTATGCAATTAACTACCCTATTTTTCAGCTCAGATCCATCAGTATCAAATAACAATTTATTGTGGACAGTAAAACAATAAATTTAACATTTAGCATTATGGAATGCAATAAAGTATTGGGTATTGAAATCAATCTTAATATATACGTAATTGAATAAATCATTAATAATAATAAAGACACAGAAGAGACTCTATTCTACCAATAGGAAGTAATATCGGAAATAATATTCCCCGGCGCTCAAATGGATTCTAAAACAACAATAAAATCTTAAGTGCTCATAATATACGTAAAATAATAGTATTCGAATATCGACACGGAATGGTAAACATTTATTCGGTATTTTCTGGACAATTTCAATTTATTACCGTGAAAACCTGGCTTTCTTGAACGGAAATTAGATGTTGGAAACGTGTTGGTACAACTACTGGAATGTGTCCTGAAGTGAGTCAATTTCAGTAATTTATTTTACTCACTTTAAAATAAATCAATTGAGGGCGTCATGGTGTAGTGACTTTCTTAGATAATTGTTGGCGTTAGTGGTTTTAAATAATGTTTGTTACACTACTTTATTTTGGGTAAAACTTTTTTAAACGATTTTCGAAAAAATCCAAGACAGAATAATTTCAAAAATAGGTGGTCCTCAATTCGGTGGAGTGCTTTTTTTCCTAATTCTTTATAATTTTAATTTCTTTTTAATTTTCATCATCTATTTGTGACTTGTGATTATCATAATAACCAACTTATTTGAATCTCTGTCTTCAAAAATACCTCAAATAGATATATATTTTTTTCATGGTAATGTTATCGAATCTCCCACCCAGAGTGGGACGGGAGGGACTGTCAGACTTGAACTGACTAAAATCCATGGTCATCCTTCAATAGCCTTTTACGTTCCAGGGTCAACTGATGCGACAGTCCCGCGACCCCGGCAGGCTTTGACCCTCTAATGGGATTTTAAAGATAAATTATGTGTGATCGCATTTCAAAATTCAATCTTTGAAGATATCAAAGCCAACTATGAAACTCCGAAGAATGCCGGCAACTTGTAAGATGCGCCGACATTCGAGACCACTTGTAACCAACCTGTGGCTTGTTGGGTCTACAGACGACAACAATGCATAATGTTGTGTTGCTCGCGCATTGTCGGCGTCAACCTACTTCCCATCGTCGTTACTAGTATGATGTACCACTGTAATACTGGATCTTAATTTGTTTCTAGATAGGAGAGAACAGATATTTTTTAATGACTAGACTAGATTTGATACATGAGTTAATGTTTAAAGAAGTTAATTTTTAACTTTAAGGCGACGTAAGACGCAAAACCGTCCTTTTGTATTGTGTTTTATTCCTAATTATTAGGGATTTAAATTTTGAAAAAAACATATTACATATTTCAGTCTTTGGTCTACAGGTTGCGGCTCTTCGATACACGATTGCTTGCACTTTACTGCATCCAATTAAATCGCAAAAACAGGTCCAACTCACGGTTTGGATACCATTTTATTAGAGTTATACTAGGCTTTGAATAATAAAACTTATACCATCTTAAAGAGCATCAAAAATGAGATAGAATGCGGCCGTATTATTGTGAAAGGATGAGAAACCATACCACTTAGTCCAGAATCAGGTGATTTCATCTTTTCATACACTCGACCCTTGGCATTTAGTCGGTCTTGGACCGTGTCGGAGGTCGGACTTACGTCAATTCTTTTGCAAACCCACCACCACGCTAAGTTCTATTACTGACAGAGACAAACATTAATTTTAAATAATAATACATGTACAATATTTTAATTTTCAAAATCCTCGTAATATAGTTCATTTTATAAGGTTATAGGTAATTTTGTAAACAAATAGGGCAGAAAAAGTAAGAAGTTGTCATCGCCGGCTCTTTGAAGGTTGAATAAACAAAAAAGGTAAGGATGCATTGGCAATATTATTTGAACCTCCTTTGTATATTTATTTCTCTTTACTAATAGTAGGAGAGCTACTGAACCATCCGACTTACCTGTTTTCCACAAAGAATGGGCATTTTTTTTAATATGTTGTGATTGAAAAACCGTTTAGAGGAATAGCGTTACTGATCGTTATGGACTAATTAAAAAGGAAAAATATTCATATTTTATTGATATTTTTAATAAAATACGTTTGACCTTCCTTGCCCTTCAAATGACGTCACCTTTGGCCGTACACAGTTTTGTATCTTTGCCTCAGAAACTAAAAAGTAAGTGGCATGTATTTTCCAGGGATGTCAGACATACCAATTTCTTGGTATACATACCAGTTTTCAGTGTCACGTACCATGTACCAAGACTATTACTCGGTCCTGGTACGTAAAAATACCAAGATTGGCCGTTGACCAACAATACAGAATAAACGAAAAATGATAAGGTACAATCGAGTATTTAATTGCTTACTAAAAAATCTTTTTTTTTTCTGAACATGAATCTATATAATATAAAATTCAAAACTGACTGACTGATCTGACAACGCACAGCCCAAACCGCTGGGCCAAGAAACTTGAAATTTGGCATAAGCCCTCCTTATACCACGTAGGTGAGCACTAAGAACGGATTTTGCGAAATTCGGCCCCTAAGGGGTTGTTTTTGGGGTTGATAGTTTGTATGAAACTTCGTTATTACAGGTACTAGGAATTTCAAGTTTTGCATGAGGTTTCTTTTTAGGACGGAGATGGTCACCATAACGGGATTTTGCGAAATTCGACCCCTAAGGGGTTTGTTTTCGGGGTTGATAGTTTGTATGGAACTTTGTTACTACAAGTGCTAGGAGTCTCTAATTTTGCACGGGGTTTCTTTTCAAGACCTAAATGCTTACCACGGTGGTATTTTGTGAAATTCGACCCCTGAGGGGTTGTATTTGGGGTTGATAGTTTGAAGACTGAAATTTTGCATAGGTTCTTTGTTGGACGTAAGTGCTACCTTATACGAGAATTTTGTGAAACTCGACCTCTAAGGGGTTGCTTTTGGGGTTGATAGTTTGTGTGTTTGTTATTACAAGTGCTAGGAATTTTAAATTTTGCATGGGGTTTCTTTTTAGGGCGTAAATACTCACCGTAGTGGGATTTTGCGAATGGATCCCTATTAAGGGGTTTGTTTTTGGGGTTGATAATTTGTATGAAACTTTTCGTTACTACAAGTGCTAGGAATTTTAAATTTTGAATACGGATTCTTTTGATACCTACGACGCGATTTTGCAAAATTCGACCCGTAAGGGGTTTGTTTTTGAGGTTGATAGGTTGTATGGAACTTTGTTACTACAAGTGCTAGGAGTCTGTATATTTGCACGGGGTTTCTTTTTAAGACGTAAATGCTTACAATGATGACGTCACCTATATCAAAAATTAAAATATTAAAAATAAAAATACTATTGAGCCAATCATTAAAATATTCAAATTAGTTTCTAAAAATGCTCTAAATTAGCAGAAAATAAAATAAAATCGAATGTTTGAAAAATTAAGACAATCCCCATTAAAAAATTATAGTCATACTGTGAGAGCAAAAACCAAATGACTTTGAGTCCGTTTTGAGGAATGATAATGCAACCACATAGATGCCTGCTACAACGGTACTTTCCAATAATACAATTTAAAAAAAATCTAGCTTTGTGGAGAACGGGTGGGATGTTTCAGTGGCTCCTAGACTATAACCTATATATATACAAACCGCAAATATGTGTAAAACAGTTGAATTTAAACCCAATGTCAATATGAATAAAGAAGTCACGCTCGCAAAAGCTATAATAGTTTATTTTTCTCGCGGAATAGATTTACCAACCACATCAAATATGTAAGACAGTTGAATTTAGACCCTATGTCAGAGTTCATAAAGCCACCGCGAACGCACTTATTATAATGGTTTACTGTCTCCACATGTCAAATAGGTAGTGGTCATAGTGTAGAAGTGTACACAGTATGATCATTTCCTTCGAATATATTAGTTACTAGCTGTTGCCCGCGACTTCGTCCGCATTGTACCTATTTGGTTTTAAGGCACCTAAACTAATATTCTCTTTTTTAATTTGTTGAGAAAGTGAGGGTACCTGATGTCCCACTTTAAAGTTTGTTATAGAATCTATAACAAACTTTAAAGCAAATGAAATAGGAAATAGAAATAAAACGTATAAAATAGAAAAGGCATCTTCAATTTTTATACGTCAACAGAGAGTGCTCATCAGGTGGAACAATTTTTGCTATCGCACCATTTTTGTATCTCTTATAGTTTAGCTGGTCCGTTGCGGTTCTGCACCAGGTGTTCAAGTTTCCAAGATAAATTATAGCCTATGTGTTGGCCAGACTTAATACCTATACAACAAAAACAAAATCATTCAAATCCGTCCAGTACTTTTTGAGTTTATCCCGGACATACATACAGACAAACAGATAAACAGACAAAAATTCTAAAAACTATATTTTTGGCTTCGGTATCGATTGTAGATCACACCCCAAGTATTCTTTTCAAAAAATATTCAATGTACAGTTTTGACTTTCCTACTATTTTATTATATGTATAGATTAACTGCCGTAACCCCTGATTCACCTCCAAGCTTTAAAATTACGTAGATTTCTAATGTTTTTAGAGCAATGCAGCTGCAGGCCAAGCGCATTGCGCATATATATCGACTAATGATTCAGGGGATAACGAGTAAAGTATTTTTTCTACTTTTTTATTTAATTAAAAAAAAGGATTTATTGCTAATTATTACGAACTAATCAAAATCAACATTTGTAATAAAGGTCAATAGAGTATTACTTTACAACCTGTTCATTTGAATAACCCTAAAATTGAGGAGTAAGTAACTATATTGTACCTACTTAATGAAAACAATTCTACTGATGATATCCGTTGAACTTACAAACAACAACAAAAACTTCATTTGTTTTATTGTTACAGAACGACTACTAATGTAGGTAACACCCATGTGACACTTGACGCTGAAATGCCTTTAGATGAATGCAGTCATGTATAACCTGTTAATAATATTAATGAATAAGTTTGAGTTGAGTCTACTTTTGGTTTTACAGGATATTTTTGAGCATGTGGTTTTAAATATTTCAGTAAAAAAAAAAACTGGTTTCAGGTCAGCGGAGGAAATTGAAAACTGTACTTTGTTACGTTTTTCACCTTAAACACAAATTCGTGCTAATTTCAAAATTCCGGAACAATTATCACAATAAATATGAAGTTTCACATCCATATTATCCTTCACATTTGACGTCAACGACCTTAAATCAATCTACCTACTCCAACCTCTGAAAATAATGCAATATACCTATGCGAAGGTAGTTTTACATTACCTATATCTAATATCTTTAAACGAGCAATTCTTGTATATATATTTATATATAATCAGGATCTCGGAAACGGCTCCAAGGATTTTCATGAAAGTTACAGATTAGGGGTTTTTCGGCTCAAGGAATCGATTTATCAAGGTCCCAGGTTCGAGAAAAGCTCGGTTCCCAAGATATAAGACATTTTAAAAACCAGATATTTAATTCTTATTTCCAAATAAAAACGATAAGTCATAAGTATTTCATTTTGAACAAAATTGCCCTTGACATCATCATCATCATCATCAGCCTATTAATGTTCCCACTGCTGGGACACAGGCCTCCTCTCTGTGAGAGGGGGGGTGGGCCATAATCCACCACGCGGGCCCAGTGCGGATTGGTGGATGTCACATGTCTTCGAATTTTTGGTTCTAGGACATGCCGGTTTCCTCACGATGTTTTCCTTCACCGTTTTGAGAGCAGTGGTGATGAAATAAATTACACAAAGTAATGCGTCTGCCTGGATTCGAACCCACGACCTACAACTCGTAAGTCGGGGCCGATACCACTGGGCCACCACTGCTCTCTTGACATCATTTGATTTCAATTAACACTTTAATATCTTAGGAGATATCATAATAATACCGCAACAAAAAAAAAGATACATACAAACGTACCTATACTAATCAATTCAAGTTGATCTACTGCTTTGCTCTACTCTGTAACTACTACCTAGATTTCCCAACTTTTGGCGCGCGTGTCATCGCGCATCGTAATTCATTACGTATCCGCTAGTCCTTGCGGACGCTGCGGTAGGCGTTGGATGCCTGCGGTGCTCAGGAAAACCTCGCCTTAAATGGGGTTTGTTTTGGGCTCAAACTGACGCAAAGATGAGACAACTAAAACTCCTGCGCTTAAAGCACATAGTACCTATAAAACTGTTTAGCGCTGGACCCCGGCGGTGATCGCAAGCCAACTGTCCCTGGCTAGGCCTACCATTGTCCATAGCCAGTCATCGCTATAAGGTAGATCCCATTCACGCAGTGGGTCAGAATTAAAGGGGTAAAATAGAAAAAAAGTGGGTTCCTGGCGATCGGAATGTTATAAGCTGCTCGTACTATTCATTTTTTTAGTACTTTTTTTTTGTTTATAAAAATTGCGGATTTTTTTTTATTTATACATACAACTATAACAAGATTATTATTTTAATAAAAACCTCCGCATGAAAGTAACTGATGCGATATGAGAATTATAGTGATCCTGACTCTAATCTCTATCCTATTGATCCTAAATTAAGCATCTGGATTCAGCACATCATGTTATTAGGGTCTACTTAATTCATCTCTTATCTTCATAAAAGTCGTCATATCTGAAGTTTGACCAATAGGAATAGTACGATTGAATACAATTTTAGTAGATTTCATAAGTTACTTAACTAATATTGCAGCATTACTTATAAAGCTTCTGGCTAGATTTCAAAATAATGACTTTACGTTCTAGATTGCTCTTAGATAGTGTACCTTATTGTATTTCATCTTGAACCAATCTTCAGCCAATCTCTTCAAATACTCAAGCCATCATTGCAGTTATATCTTCTAGGTCAATAAGCCAAGAAGTCTTTAAAAATCAACAGTTACCTCACATTTTTTCTGGGCTAAGTAAATATTTATCTTAGTGCGAATTGACACGTGCCATTAGTCACGTCAGGTTTTATGTACTGTCACATTGTAATTTAAAAACTTGTTAATGTAGAAATAAAATTAACGATTATTTACTTAGTGTACGAATACAAAATAAACACAATGTTCTAAGTTGGCTAGCAATTAGCACAGCTCTAAAACTCGAGGAATTCCTTTGAGAAAATGGCCACAACTTGATTCATTATTTTTAAATCAATTTGGTGGAATAGTTGCCAAAGATGACAAAGTAACTAAACTTTAACCGCCTTACCACCTATAGATAAACATCTGTAGAACGGTTGTCTAAAAAAAGGGTAACTGCATAACGACCCTTATGTGTATCAACGTGAGAGGACGTTTTGACGTTGACAGTTTTTTTATACAAGTGTTCTACATTATATGTTTATCTTTCTTGTGGTAAAATGGTAATTATCTTCATAGAAACGTTAATAAATAAAACACCAAAAGCTAACAGTCAAACACCAAATTGTGATAAAAGAGCAGTACTTATTTAAAAATGCTATACATATTTTGAATTTTGAATGCTTCGCGGCTATTTATAATAACTAATTTCTATTTAAACAGAAGATAGAAAGCATGATATAGGGATGTTAGTTAATTCATTAACAAAATGTGCATTTTAAATATAGGTACCTAAGTTATATTTGACTGGCCTTCTGGTCTAGTGGTTAGTGACCCTGACTGCTATGCCGGAGGTCGTGGGTTCGATTCCCACCCAGGACAAATGTTTGTGTGATGAGCACGATCATTTGTTCTGTGTCTGGGTGTAATTTATCTATAATATGTATGTATTGAACGAATTAGCAAGTTGAAATGGCAGTGGGCAGGCCATATAGCACGCAGAACTGATGGCCGATGGGGCCGTAAGGTTCTCGAATGGAGACCACGCACCGGCAAGCGCAGCGTAGGACGTCCACCCACTAGGTGGGCAGACGATCTTATGAAGGCCACAGGATCACGCTGGATGCAGGCCGCTTACAACCGGTCCTACTGGAAGTCTAAAGGGGAGGCCTGTGTTCAGCAGTGGACGTCTTACGGCTGATATGATGATGATGACGATGATGATGTTTGTATTTAGAAATATATAAGTATGTTTATCAGTTGTCTAGTACCCATAACACAAGCTCTGCTTAGCTTGCACATATATATCACACAACGCCATCTAGTCCGATGGCGTTGTGTGATAGTTGTGGAATATTATTATTTGACATCAAAGGCTAAGAAAGCAACTACCGATTCATCCATGCAGACAATTCAATCAATTCTACAACAAAGATTTTTTTCTGCAAAGGATAGTAAACAGAGAACTTAAATATTCATTAATATACAGATTTATTTACACGTATGACACACATTTTGCGAGTCTATGCGTTGCTCATTAACATAAAGTTTGAATAAACCGGAAAGTCTCGACACTGGCCTTCCAAAATTGTAAACATTACATCATGATAAGAAACCTGTTCTGCAATTTGCAATTTATCACATCGATGTCATAATAAAAGTGATGTCATTTGAAAATTATAATAAGAAAGACGATAGTCACTTTTTGACATCTTTGAGTGCATCATTAGGTGATACATCAAGTACTTGCATACACTTTGTGCATCCTAGGCAGGCCTGAATATACATTGTTTATGTTTAACAAATATCATACAGCCCAATTTGCCAAATTTTGCTAATCAAAGATGAACCTTCTAATAAAGTGATAAAGTTGAAAATCTATACTATAAATAAGATAGATTGGGCTACCTTGATATCTTCACCAGCCCGTCACACTACTTCTAAATACTGCTACTATTGAAAGCCAGAGTAATGACGACCAACAGTAAAGCGCAAAGATAATGAATCTCGATGAAATCCTTTACAAAACATACTCGTAAAACTGTCTTTGTCTTGCATGGAAATTAATCAGAAAAGAAAAGTAGAAGAACATATAGTACAACAACATGGTTCCCGATATCACCTTGCTGAGCAGCAGAGACTAGAGCTAGAGCCATCAGGAGACCGTGTATGCCATTTCCGCTCATATTCTGTCACGAGGATACATGTGTTTTTCTTCCATTCTCCTCTGTCTTTTATATTTCAACCGTACCCTATTTATGTCCCATTGGTCTTCTTCTTTCTTCTCTAAAATTTGCCCTAAATTCAACATGTTACTACAAGTTGTTGCCGATTCATGATGACCCACATTTTTGCGAATGGTACAACAACTTATACATTTATGTCATTATCATCAGTGCGATAGCGTATCGTTTAGATAGTAATCTAAGTATCTGAGATAATAAGTTATTTGCTGACTTTTTTACTGCTCATATCGAGTAATTACCATTATCGAGTTACATACCTAATAATTGCATTAATACGGCTCCCATGATACGCTACGAATCTATCGCTTTTTTTTAACAGTAGGTAAACGAATATTGATCGTACAGCAAATTAGCAAGTGCATACCTGTATCTTTAACTCAACTCAGGGCATTTTTGTTTCAGAAGAGTTACGTTTCTTTTCTAAAGATAGAAGCTCAAAATCTAGAAAACTGCACTGACAGCCCTTTTTCGTATTTTATGCTTCCCTTATCCTAAAGTTTCTGATAAAGTAAATGAATATCTATAGCATTTTAAGGCCAACAGTAGTTAGATTACACTGAAAGTGGTAGGTCTCACCAGCGCCGCCTGCCGCAAAAGCATCATCCTGTCGAAGTCAAACAGTTTTCGTATTTTTCATCGGTGCCCAGGAGTTCCAATGCCTTCTCGATGAGCTCACTCCATCTCTCATCTTCGCTGAGCTAGATTGGTGCGAAGATCAAGCCCAAGATTTTTCTCATGCATCAGATTTTACTTCTTTATTTAACTCCCATAAAATCTTTCATTTAAAATTCTCATAAACTATATACTATTATATGCCCTCGACATTGACCTCCAAACCGTCTCAACGCGCCATCACTGACAGTCACACTAGTCTAGCATGAATCACGGCTGCGCGCGCGCCGGAAACAGTGCCCGCTTCCTTATATAACTTATAGGGGGCAATTAGGTTCGAACCCGCGGTTTTTATTAGTTGATTCGCCGTTACGTTGCGGTGTGAGGTGATTAGTATTGTTTTCGTTTTAAAATTGTAATTGATATTTTGCTAAAGCGGTTTGAATGCGATGTTGAGTTTTAGATTTGGAACTGTAACTGTTTTGTAATTTGCATTATTATTTGAACTTAGTTCTTGCAAATACCTATGGGGTATTTTACTGAAAAAAAAATGTCTGAAACTTAGATTTTCAAAATTATTTGACCCGTATTTTTTCTTTAGTTACGTTATTTATTGATAAGTATAAAACAAACGAAAAAATGTGTCCATTAATTTTTAATACTCTAAGTGGCGGATTAAATAGTTTTTCAATTTATTTATGCAGTAAAATACCTACCCCATTGTTTTACGCTGGAAACAGCGAGCTCTCATAGCGAGGCATCCGTGATTCAGATAATTAATACTATCTATTCTACAACCGAATGAAATAAATGTCTCATTCAAGTTTCTTCTATTTTTAAAGTTTTACCAAAAAGATATTGTGTCACTCTTTTCCTCTCTAATAATTGTCACATGTCAAATAGTTTTCCCCGCAACAATTGTTAGACAAATGTTATTTTCTATGCAAGAAAGTTATGACCGTCATAATAAATAATAGCATAAAATGCCAATAGCTATAGGTAGGTACGAAGAATTATATTGAACCCGTAAGCGATTTTAATTGATCTAATAAAATTATAATGAAAGTATTTAATAGATAACTAAGATTATTTTCAGACTGATTGCAACCAATTTACTCGTAGTTATATCACTTCACATAATGCTATCATTATTATTGATTTACGTACCTATCTCAAAATTGTGGCAAAATTATATTTCAATAGAGAAAGGACAGGTTATTTATATCTTTTGTTTTAAATCAGTGATCTATGTGCCATTTGCAATAGAAGTTACTCTCGCATTTATATATAATTTTAGTGTCGATTCTGCCGAATGCATTATGCAAATTGCCAGAATTAACTTTTACTTACAAAACCCGAGAATCGAGCTTAATACCGCGATTACTCAACCCGTTACCTATTGAGGTCTATAACCCTATGACGTCATTCAGGATCGGTGACCGCAATAGTTAAATTGGGAGCAAGGAAGACCCGTATGATTTGAGTTTAACGCCATCTAGTGGGACGATTGTAAACTGGTTTGATTTAAAGGTCGTCTGCGAATTTCATGTCGATTTAATTTTATCTTTAAAAGATCTAAGATGGGATACATAGATCATACGGTAAAACAGTTAATTACTGTGCGTTTCGATCTACAATGAGTGCGAATAGTAATTAAAAATAAGAAAATTATAGCTCAACGTGCTTCATCGTAAAATGGATTAATTAATTTGTTGGTTTCATAAAGATATAAACTTATTTACTTGATGGATGCACCATTTAATATAATATATTTATGATGCAGTTTTTTTTTTTCTCTTTTTTCAACGCACTTTCTGTAGCGGTCTGTGTAGCGCTTTTTAATTGTGGTTGTAAATTGTAAAATATAATGAATCTCATCAGTTATCGTTCAATTTACTAAAAAGAGAAGTGACCGGCATCAAAATTCGAGGGCCTATCATTATATAACTATCGTGATTTAAAAACCTTCTACATACTAAGATCCCTCCACAAAAAAAATATTGCCAACCTAAAAAGTAGTACCTACCACATTAAAATAGAATTCGTTTAAGATTTTAGTTTATAATTTAGTTTCAAGGTACGTTAATATATTATATCTTTATCACTCTAAGGTTTGCTGTAAAAACACCAGATTCTGGGTTTTAATTACTTACCCATAAAAAAGTGTCATACAATTACAGATAATTGTTTACAATAAAGAATAAGAAAATGATATAATATATCTTACGTTGTGCATGAGCAACTAACAAATAATTCCAAATACTATGTTGTTTCTGAGGCTATAAACAGAAAAGACCGCCACACATCACCGCCCTTATTATAAATTGCTACATAATCTCGATACGGTGTCGTACAGCGTCGAAACACTTAGCTGTTACAATGCAGCCGCCTCTAATACAATTACTATGCAGTTGTAATCGTCCATGAATACCTGCGTCCGGTATGGATGAGTAGACGCTACATCTCGGCTCCCTTGTGTCATACGATAGGTGAGGGCAGAAGTCGGAGTCCGCGCAAACACTGATCTGATGATCTGCGGAAAATTTGTAGTACTACATTTTTTTTTAGTAATGACATAAACACTAGTGCCGTGCCAAAATGACGGCAGTTTCCACATTGGGCACCTGACACCTGCGAAAAAATCATCAGCGGGTGCCCAATGTGGAATACCTCCTCAGTCATGGCGTGGACATTCAATTTACAAGACAAAACAAAAGAAAATAATTAAGAAAGTTTTAATGTAAATATTGGTTGTCGTGTTCTGTTAGCTTTAGTTCATGTAGATATTGGATTTTTATTTGTAAAAATACATACTACCTCATGGTCAGCGTCTAGCAGTGTCCCTTTCATTGAAATTATCGTTAAACCATTAATTTAACTGTGAAACAGTTACAAACAGGTTTTCTTTATGGAAGTATGGATAGTTACCCGGTCAATATCATTCATTTATCTCATTGCTTTCTTGAGCAATTAGAACATTATTTTTATTTTACCAATGTTTTTCATTTTAAATTATGATTTTTCTTAAGTGTCCCTTGTACTATAATCCCTGTTTTAGACTTTATGAGTAGATGAAATATTTCTAAAGATGGTATGAGTAGATCTTCTGTTCTACATTATCTGTCTCTAGCTTGATGACTTAATTACCGTTACGCATTCATGCTTATCCGTTGGGGTATAAGTAGAGATGGTCAAACTGGTTTCTAGATTTGCATGAAATGCTGCGTGTTCGTATTATCTACAGGGTTTCATTAAAACGATATAAGTCTGCTCTCATCCACTCTAACCTAATACCTTTCATCAAAATCCGTTCAGCTGTTCAAATCTATACTTATAAAACGATTGGTTTGGTTGAACGCGCTAATCTTAGGAACTGCTGGTTCTAATTTAAAAATGTCTTTGTGTTGGATAGTCTATTTATTTACGAAGGATATAGGCTATATAACATCACGCAATAACTATCAGGAGCCGAGCAGAGGAAGTGGAACCCCGGGGAACAGCTAGATATGACAGACGGTGAAAGGACTGTCTTATGTAAGATTGGCCTTCAAAAGGTGCTGATTTTATCAGCCTATTTTGAATGAACGTCACAAAGGCGAAGAAAAACATTGTCTAATTCAAGTCCCATCGAGTCGAAACACAACACAATAACCGACTGAAACCGACAACGTCTGACCCCAAAAAAGACCCCTCAAAAACCCCATAATAATTACATACAAACACCATTGTTAGCCCCCATTGCCCTGAATACCACGTAGACTACAACAGCCGATGGCAAACAAAAAGCTAATTAAGGCTTCTTACTCACGTGTGTCCGCTACACTTGATCGCGAATAATATTAGCGTACGTAGTATTCTATAGTGTGCAAGATTTTTTTAGGACACGATAAAGAAAAAAAAGTGTTTTGTTTTTGTTGTGATTAGTTTACTTAGCGGTAGGGGAAAGAAGAGGTGATTGGATTTTCTAATTAAAAATTGAGTGCGTGCTGATTATTCCTTTTTTGCCATTATCTATGGAAACTTCTCAATGTGTAGGAATCTACGACTTATTTTAATCCTTTCATTATTTTTTAGTGGAAACTGTTGGAAAGATGTTAGATTATTGAAAAGAGGTTGATATTGTGAGCTTGGATGTAGGTCTACGAAATTAAAATCCTTCCACTAATGGATGATTTTCACGTAAGCGTAGTCACATGGAGACGCTAAACAACAAAAAAAAATGTGTGCCAATGAATATACTTATATAAATGCAAAAATATGTCTATCTGTTACATTAAACAGATAACACGAACTCTTAACAAAATACGGCACGAAACTGGTGTTCCATTAAAGCTGAGGCTACATTTAGTAGCGATTTGCGTTGCGATCATGGGACTGGAAGAGCGAAAAGAGATACAAGTACGGTCTAGCCATTACGTGAGCATTTATTTATTTGTTTTAATCGCTCTTGCGTCACTGATCGCTTCGCAGCCTAGTGTCGCCTCAGCCTAAGTAGCAACCATTTCAGCTCACACCAAAAAGATAACGTCGCACTATAACTTTCATTTCAGACAACAATGAGTTAGTTTTCGATTTCTATTACATTTCTATAACACGTGTAACTGTGCTGAATGGACGCTATCTATGTTATTGATCGGAAAGCCGTTATTATTTGAATTTAAATCACAAATTTAACTGTATCGTTTTAAGCAGTAATACTTTTAGTCTTTTGGGAATATTTTTTGTCTGAGAAAGTAGGAAGGTGAGGTAAAATATTTACTATGACACGGTTGGCACAGTGTTGCGCTGCGTATCGTAGTTCGATGTCTCAATTCAGTTCTCACCGCTTCACAAAAAAGTACCTAAATTGAGACGATCTTGAGGCCTACTTAAGTATTATCGTTACAAAGACACTTTTGAAGCTCTTTTCTAAAAGATAATGTTATCATTGCATGGCAATAATTAAGAGCAAAATGAAAAAAAAAAAACTTTGACGATTTAAAAAAAAAACAAATGACGCCTAGTGAGCAAACGTTTCACATCCATCATCGTAAAATATCTAAGACAAAAATAATATAAAACCCTGATCACAATTAAAAATCTTCTTTAAAACACTATCATTTTAATTAAATCTACAAATAAGCGGCAATTTTGCCAAAGTAATAAGTCTTGAAGAATTAACGAGCCATCCAGATAATAACTTTGATCGAACCGACGCCGAGTCACTCTCACTGAAGAAAGCGAATTTTTCATGAGATTCGTTAAATTTTTACTAGCTTTGTTTTCTACCGAATGAAAGTAGGTATTAAACAAGGATCATAATCTTATAACGCCATCATGCTATACTATGCAAAGTATTTGTTTAATCTTATATGCCTGTCATAATTAATTAGGGTACTGACTGGACACAATCATATTTCATACACTACGAATATTTACCTAGATTTTCAAAAAGTTAACCCGTATTTTTTTTGTAACTTTAACCTAAAGTGATAAAGATACGACGCTTTTTTAAATCAAACCTTTGTATATTTTAAAGTGCGTTGTGACGTCATGCCCCACTCTCGATTAATGATGCGTTTCATGCATTGTTTAAAAAAAAATCCTACGTGACCATTATTTTTAAAATCTCTTACTGGCAGACTAATTAATTAATTTTGTAATTTATTGATGCTGTACATGTAACATATCTATTTACATACCTATACTTTTTATTATCTGCCAAAACGTCATAAATGTTTCAATTTAATGATTTATCAAATTAAATAGTTAATGGGGATGGCAACTCAAAGCTAATCGTAGATGGCGCTGCGATAGTTGGTCCCTACGTCAGATTACTGTCTACCTTGTACAAAAAACAAACAAGATTTATTGTTATAGAAATTGAGTTTAAATACAAAACAAATATGGAAAATTATTCGTCAATGCAAGTGCATATACTAAAACAAGAATTAAGACGCCGCGGTGCATCTACAAGAGGAAAAAAAGTGATTTAATTGAGTGGTAATCAGGGTTGGAAAAAAAACAGTTTTTTTTAAATTATATAAAACAAACAGTTCAAAATGTTTTAAACAAGTGTTTTTTTTGTTTTTTTTTTAGTTTAGGGCATTATTTCAAATTAATTCGACTATGTTTCTTTTCTAGGCTAGATCTTTATAAACTCGCCCTAATAAATTAAATATTTACAAAAAAACGATCAAAAGATAACATTAATTTGTATGTTGCGTAATCAAACGCTTCACATTCACCCGGTAGGTATGTTCTAATGTTGATTTTATATTGGGCGACACGTAGGGACTTTCCTAGCGGGACAGGCGGCGCGCCTCCTATTCGTTCGTAGAATAGTTCATTGTTCATAAGGTATATCCCCGCGCCGCGGTGCGGGGCTTTACCTTATGAACAATGGACTGAGAAACACCGATCTACTTATATGTCTAAAAATAGGGGAATTACCAAATTTCTTTCAACAGCCGACATTAGGGATCGAAGTTTACGTTTTTTATTTATGACTAATGTTGTTTATTAATTAAAATTGTTACAATTTTAATTGTTTTGAAATTATTATGATAATGTTTCAAAAATAGGTGCTATCTTGTCCCATACAAATCCTGGTACTTAGATATTTGTTTGATTGAATGAAATACCTACATAACATAAAAATAATGTTGGCGGCATGTTTGAGTTTATATGTTTGTAAACGCACCCACGACACAGTAGAAATTCCTAGTGTGGGGTAACGTTGTATAAAAAAAAATGATTAAGTCAATTACAATGCCATTGAAAGTTCAAAAATATAACAGCAATAGAGACTCGATTGGTTTTATGTTGAACTATTCAGACTCAAATACTTATTATTTTATTTTCATTTTATATTCAGTTATTATGCGACATGAAAAGTAGTTTTAAAACATGTTTTTTTTCGTACTGTTTTATACAATGTTCTAAACTTGTTTTAATCTTTGTTTTTAAACATGTAATAAAAAACACTGTTTAATTTCAAACTGTTTTAAACACTGTTTTAAACATGTGTTTTAAAACAACTTGTTTTAATCATGCCAACCCTGGTGGTAATACATTTGATTTTACCGTAATAAATCCACAATTACTTGTAGTTGAGGTTTCAATTTTTGAGTTCAGGTATGTTATACCTGTCCTCTCCTGTAACAAGACTATAATGCTGATTCTGACTTTCTATTTTGATAAAATATCATAGAGTTTTAAGTCAGTAATTTTACCCCTTTTTTCTATTTATATTCGAGAAATATCACAATAAATATTTAATTAATTAACACCACAACTATCACAAAACTCGTTCCAGGTGATAATTCTTCCGCCAGACAAACCATTTCATGATATATAGAGCGATGCAATACTGGTACTTAACCTCCAATAGAAAAGTAGATATTATTTTGAAAAGTTTATTCGATTGTTTAGTTATGGTATAATCATAGAATTTCATTAATAAACTCAACTAACGGCCTGTCTCGGCTTCGCAAGGCTGGATATTTGTTTATTATATAGCTTTTCCTTAGTTATAATTCAATTTTTGTTCTCAAGGCAGTCACAGCAGCTACCCATTATTTCTTGATAGTGTGAATTGTCGGAAATTTATATGTTCCATCATTTTTACAGCTTATTACACAACATCTAGTCATTTTACATCAATAAATCAAAAAATTTCAAAAGATTCCTTTGATTTGACAGTTCTTTTGGGACCAAACTGTCACTTGTCACTTTGACACTTGCCTTCCCCATTGAAATGTAATTGGGTTTTCAGGCCTAAAATAAAGTGACCATTTAGAAAAAATTAGAAAAAGTTTTAGGAATTATTGACTGACTGCCTATGTTCTTTATAGTTGAACAGGGTAATTCTGCTGAACTAAAATGATCACAGTGGAAATAAATGAAATCTATGTACCTACTAAGTATATAATATTCTATGTAAAGTTTGACTTAAGTAAAAGTTAAATTTTATATTTTTCTGTGCTTAAAACTGGTAGCTGACTCATAAGTTTAAAATCGTCATAACCTTATAGTTTTACATTGTATCTTAGCATTGTACATTAAATAAATAACACTTTACATAGTCAACTTTTTATAAAGGACTCTCTTTTCTTTATAAAATGTCAGACAAAGACACTTTCTTCAAATTCGCAATGCCAATGAACCCGGCACACAAAAATGTACAGTTGTGACATTTGCCTACCGCATAACCTTTCGATTAAATGTCAAAATATGTACATTAGATACATTGTTGATTCGCAGAATAATGTAGAAAGTGTATATAATTGTCTTTGTGACTTTGTTAAATTAGGCTTTAATTTGTATGGTTAGGCAAATAGTACACGTAATAAAAATAAAAAATCGGTTTAAAATTGTCATGCATTTTTTTAAATGTTAATAAGTAAAAAGTTCTATGTGATGATTGTACAAATTGATAGCACATGCTATTTACATAAATGACATTAGTACTGAATTAGGATTGTCAATACTGAAACTGTTTCTTATTTAACATTTTAGGATGACGAAAAGTCTGCTTCCTGTTAGCACGCCTGTTTTTCTGCTTGCTTAGTAAGGGAGGAGATGAGAGGAATTGTCATATTTAAAAGATTTAATAAACTTACTCACATTTTAAAGTACTGTCAAGGTGACTAAAGATTAAAAACCTATAAATCGACCTCTAGACCTACTATCCGATAATTTTTAGATCAGCTTAGTATTACAACATTGATCAAATGGTAAAGCCTCAAGCCAATTAGGCCACTCGTGTGGCTTCAGCCAAATTCGTGGATGTTCGTCAATTATAAGAGATTATTCCGTACAATGAAGCCTGACAAACTTGAGGTTCATAGGCAGGTCAAGTGTTTCTTTATAAAATCCAGCGACTTACCAAGGTGCAATTTAAAAATAAATTAAAGTCAACGTCACTTCAGAATAATGAAAGTATTTTATTTTCAAAATCGGTTCAGTAGTTCTAGAGCTAACTTCCTACAAACAAACTTACAATATTATAAAATTTAGATTAGCGAGTCGCCCGGGTTTGCTTATGTATGCGTTCATTTAGAATATAAATATTAATCTATGTTCTAAGTACGAGTATATCATATACATATAGTAGTTCCGGCTTGACAACCATATTTTAATAAAGGTTATTTTCACGTAAGTTAGAATTTGAAAATACGGTTTTTTAGCAGTGAAACAGATGATAACTATTTAGTAATCATAAATATTATACGTACGAGTGCTTTAAAGAAGTCTAGCAAATATCGCAATGCAAATCGATAGATCAGCATTAAAACATAGAGTTTTTAAAACATGATTTTGTTTTGACTGAATGTATTAAATAAATTGACCTGTATATATAATAAACCGTGTACGTTTTATTAGTTCAATCTAGATTAGATTCGTCTGCATTGCAGTGGTAGGTGAAGCAGAATTTTATTATTGACGTTTTGTTTCTAAATTCATGTCGTGGATAGACTGGCGCAATTTGAATTTTGATTTGGATATTAAAATATATTGTTCTTTAGATTAGGTGGGTTTTAGTTCAGGTTTGAAATTCAAATACATTAAATGAAGTCTAATAAACTTCATCATTGCAATCCATTGATAAATTATATTCAGTTTCTGTTTTAATTGTTTGTGGTATTAATTTTTGAAAATTTTATTTTCTGTGCTAAATTTTAACTAAGTTAGGTATAAATATGTATTCGAAATTCGTGTGGCCACTTTTTTTTAAAATTTCCACCAATGCAATATCGACAGACAATTTCAATTTCTAGCAATAAGCGTTCTCGTATTTATAAACATCCAAGGGGAAAAAAATGCAGTACTGTAAATCAATCAAAGCCAAACTTTACTTTAGGCTAAACCTCGTAATCATTTTGGTCGCGGGACTTATTTCCTTACCATGACCCCGGAACATAAAGGGCTACTGAAGGACACCGTGGATTTGAGTCAGTACAAGTCTGACAGTCCCTCCCGCCCTGCCCGGAGTGGGAGGACTCATTTGATGATTTTACCACGCTAAAAAAAAAACCTCGTAACCATGGCAACAGATCAACAACAATTTTTTTTTGTCAATCTCGCGCAATGCATCTTGTCATTTCCTGCGAAATGTAACCAAAATAGCAGTATGGTGATTCAATCTTGATTCTTTGGCCAGTCTGCGAACATTGGCACTCGGCCAACGAAATCCTTTGAGGACTCTGACTGTGACGTGTCACTATACTAAATTGGTGATAATCCCGGAATGTTCGTGTTTCTTTTGAAAATTATTTTAGCGAGTGTAGTAAGTGTTGTGTTAATGTTTTCAGCTTTCTTTGGAGATTTTATTGAATGAATAATTGAAATATTTTCTTGTTAATTGGTGTTTTTTTTATTGTTTTTATTCTCTGAGTTTTTGAAATATTGGCTGTTCTGAAAATGTTACCGCAACAGTTTTATAAAATATACCTAATTATTGGAAGTGAATGACATCGATGCCGAATTAGCCCTACTTATCAACCCGGATTTTACATTTCACACAAATATTTTTCTGGTTGAAGTTTTAATAAACATTTATGCCTTGGGAACGAAATATCGGGACGAAAGGTATCCTATGTGTTATTCCATATTATAAACTACATTTGAACTAAATTTTATCTAGATCCATACAGCTATTCTGTTGTGGTTGAGTAACAAACATCCGAACTATCGCATTTATAAAGTAACAATTATTTTGTTGAAAGCTCCACTACGTACAGTTGCATAAGTCAGTAATAAGGTCCTATATGCACATACAAGTGATTTTTAGTTTTTTTTAGTTTCTGGTTTTTTTTTTCAAATTAATTCCACCTTGTTTGTTGATGTCTAAACGTATAAATCAATTATGTTTTTATTTCTAGACTACATCTTTTCAAATTCGCCCTTTGTAATGAATTTTTTACGATCATGACCAGAACGAGAAATGATCAATGGAAAAAAACATGTGATGTTTTTTTTTCTAATAATTTTATGCATTTATTATGTTTAATTACAATGCCAATAAAAGTTAAAAATGTGACATAACAATGGCATTAGACTCAAAAGGTATTATGTCAAACTATTTAGACTCCTGAATATTAATTTATTTTCATTTTATATGCATTCATCTGCCTTGAAAAGTAGTTGAAACGGGTAATAAAAAACACTGTTTAATTTCAAACTGTTTTAAACACTGTTTTAAACAGGTGTTTTAAAACAACTTGTTTTAATCATGCCAACCCTGTATAGGCACCTTCCCATTATGCATATGTATATCATAAATCTTAAAGCTACACACGAAACCAGCCGAAGCACTTTTACTCGGCCGTCTCAAGGCCAGTACTGGTCTTATCTCGCTGGCCTATATGTGAAGTGATTGACGACAGTGCACTGTAGTCGTGTGCAGCCGACCTTAGGTCGAAGCTTAAAAAGTTCTTTTGTTTTGTTTGTTGGTCTGTTGTGAAATTTAATGCTGTATACCGACTTATTGATGTAACTATGATCATTATTATGTACTAATAATTTTTAATATGCTCATGTACTAATAAATTTGCGGGCATGCGGGCGGCGAGTAAAGGGCAACTCGCTGTCCGACCATGGACCATGCCCGGGTCGACGGCGCGTTGTGTCCCACGCGCGCCTCAAGGAGCGTCAGCATGATGACGGGGCCCCCCTATAGAGGGCCACAGTCCTGCCGGGGTTGCGGGACATACGTATACCGCGACTCCGGCACACAAAGGGCTAACGAAGGACACCGTGGATTTTAGTCAGTACAAGTCTGACAGTCCCTCCCGCCCTGCCCGGGGTGGGAGGACTCATTAGATGATTTTGCCCCGTAAAAAAAAAAAAAAAAAAAAAAAAAAAAAAAAAAAACCACGACTTCGAGTTGTAGATCGTCGGTTCGAACTCAGCCAGACGCATTACTTTGTGTAATTTATTTCATTACCACTGCTCTCAAAACGGTGAAAGAAAACATTGTGAGGAAACCGGCATGTCCTAGAATCAAAAGTTCGAAGAAATGTGACATCTATCAATTCGCACTGGGCCCGCGTGATGGATTACGGCCCACCCGCTCTCACAGAGAGGAGGCCTGTGTCCCAGCAGTGGGAACATTAATAGGATGATGTTGATGATACGATATTCTGGACTAGTTTGAATCAAAGCTAGAGGTTTTTTATCATAGAAAAATCATCAAATGAGTCCTCCCCATCTACAACTCGTAAGTCGGGGCCGATACTAATGTATTATTTACGAGTAAAACCAACCTATCATTACCTAATCAAGTACCGTTATATACTTTCAACTTCATTTACTAAAACGGGATGCTTATTATAAATTCGGCGCACGAGCACTGATAGCCGATAGCCGTGGCGGTAAGGATACCACCCGTTAAAATTTATCAGGACATGTCCTAACAAAAAAATAGGTAAAAGTCTAGATATTTAAGTAAAAAACAGACTTTTAAGTTGTTTAAAGATAGCTTAAACATTCAAAAGAGATATGTAACGCTTTAAAGGATATAAAAACATATACAGCCTTACTACAAAAACGTTAACATCTGTTGAACACTTGTCTAAAAAATTTGGAGCGACAGTGACATAAGTGCAAATTTGTAAATTTTACACTACGCCAGTTTTAAGATTTTTTTATAACACTGCTGAAGATTATTTGCTTTTCTTACAGCTAATGAGTATTGCTATATTATATTAATGTAGTTTGAACCCTAGGCTTCAAAATAGACACAGGTATTTTTTATTACTCAATCCATAACAATGTGAAAATATTTTTTTTTTGTTTTATGACTTACAGTTGCGTCGTTGTTACCCTTAAAATAGAAAGTTCGTGTAGTTATGACTTTGTTGTCTCTTAGAAAATGAAACCAATTTCATTCAATCAGCACAATTTCTTTTATTTCAATAATAATAATTAACAGTGACAGCCAGTCGTGACGTAGTTATGGCCTACGGCATGAATTATCATTATCTTAACTACAGTTTAATTATAATTATTCAGCACTAACTCTCTTTTTGCCTTTCTTGGCAACTGTAGTCTCTGTAGATAGCGCTAACTAAACCTTGGCTGGTATCTAAATTGGAAATACTGACAGAACCATGAGGAGGCGATGTTGATGACGAGCTAGAAGTAGTATCAGATGAACTAGACGATGAAGTAGAGGAGGAAGAGCTCGACGATGAGCTAGATGACGATGAGTTATTACGCTTACGTTGTATGGATTTCTGTGGTTTATATTCGTCACCACTATCATCTGCAGAAAAGTCGTTACCTTCGTCTTCACTGTCGTTTACGTCGTCGTTTGCGAGAATGATTGGTGGCGGATCCGTGTTAATTACAGAAGAAGTAATATTTTCTGTCACTGTCGATGCTAAAATAAATAGACAATAATTGAAATTCAATAATAAATCCGAATAAAGCTACAAAACCATCATCACAAAAATCTAAAAAACAAAAATGTTCAATTATTTACCATTTGCACTAGTAGAAATAACTGTTTTTGAAGCAAGAGATTGGTCCTCAATACTGTCATAATTTGAATATTCTTGCTCACAAAGTTTGACTAACATTCGTGCTCGGCTTCCCATTGTAATAGCTTAAAATTTTGAAGAAATAATAATATTGTTTATAAAGCATTTTAGAACAATATTGGCGTAATTACATTTAGATCTAAAAAAAATACCTAATGTTTGGTGAAACAACGGCGCAATTTATTGTAAAATGCGTCATTTTATCCTCGAAACTGTGTTCATTTTAAATAAAAAATGTCACAAAATACAATTGCGTCGTTGTTGTACCGATATTTAATAGCAATATTTGTCATATTTACCTTTGCGGCGATGTAGTCCCCTGACACGTACACACTCGGCGGGGCGCCCCGCGCAACTGACTGTTCGGCCGTTGTCGTCACATATTAGCGCGCCAAAATGAAATATTTCAACAATGACTTTTTGCCCTCTAGCAGGCGTTTTTTGAACTAACAAATACGACGTTTTCACTCATAACGTAGATGATTATGGAGATTATTTTGGTGTCATTAGGTCAGTTTCGCATTTTTTTGCAGTTATGACACTGTCGCTCCAAATGAGCGAATTATGTATATCATAAATCTTAAAGCTACACACGAAACCAGCCGAAGCACTTTTACTCGGCCGTCTCAAGGCCAGTACTGGTCTTATCTCGCTGGCCTATATGTGAAGTGATTGACGACAGTGCACTGTAGTCGTGTGCAGCCGACCTTAGGTCGAAGCTTAAAAAGTTCTTTTGTTTTGTTTGTTGGTCTGTTGTGAAATTTAATGCTGTATACCGACTTATTGATGTAACTATGATCATTATTATGTACTAATAATTTTTAATATGCTCATGTACTAATAAATTTGCGGGCATGCGGGCGGCGAGTAAAGGGCAACTCGCTGTCCGACCATGGACCATGCCCGGGTCGACGGCGCGTTGTGTCCCACGCGCGCCTCAAGGAGCGTCAGCATGATGACGGGGCCCCCCTATAGAGGGCCACAGTCCTGCCGGGGTTGCGGGACATACGTATACCGCGACTCCGGCACACAAAGGGCTAACGAAGGACACCGTGGATTTTAGTCAGTACAAGTCTGACAGTCCCTCCCGCCCTGCCCGGGGTGGGAGGACTCATTAGATGATTTTGCCCCGTAAAAAAAAAAAAAAAAAAAAAAAAAAAAAAAAAAAACCACGACTTCGAGTTGTAGATCGTCGGTTCGAACTCAGCCAGACGCATTACTTTGTGTAATTTATTTCATTACCACTGCTCTCAAAACGGTGAAAGAAAACATTGTGAGGAAACCGGCATGTCCTAGAATCAAAAGTTCGAAGAAATGTGACATCTATCAATTCGCACTGGGCCCGCGTGATGGATTACGGCCCACCCGCTCTCACAGAGAGGAGGCCTGTGTCCCAGCAGTGGGAACATTAATAGGATGATGTTGATGATACGATATTCTGGACTAGTTTGAATCAAAGCTAGAGGTTTTTTATCATAGAAAAATCATCAAATGAGTCCTCCCCATCTACAACTCGTAAGTCGGGGCCGATACTAATGTATTATTTACGAGTAAAACCAACCTATCATTACCTAATCAAGTACCGTTATATACTTTCAACTTCATTTACTAAAACGGGATGCTTATTATAAATTCGGCGCACGAGCACTGATAGCCGATAGCCGTGGCGGTAAGGATACCACCCGTTAAAATTTATCAGGACATGTCCTAACAAAAAAATAGGTAAAAGTCTAGATATTTAAGTAAAAAACAGACTTTTAAGTTGTTTAAAGATAGCTTAAACATTCAAAAGAGATATGTAACGCTTTAAAGGATATAAAACATATACAGCCTTACTACAAAAACGTTAACATCTGTTGAACACTTGTCTAAAAAAAGTGTGACTGCAAAACTGACCTTATTTCAACATTCTGACATTTTTTTAGACCCTAGGCTTCAAAATAGACACAGGTATTTTTTATTACTCAATCCATAACAATGTGAAAATATTTTTTTTTTGTTTTATGACTTACAGTTGCGTCGTTGTTACCCTTAAAATAGAAAGTTCGTGTAGTTATGACTTTGTTGTCTCTTAGAAAATGAAACCAATTTCATTCAATCAGCACAATTTCTTTTATTTCAATAATAATAATTAACAGTGACAGCCAGTCGTGACGTAGTTATGGCCTACGGCATGAATTATCATTATCTTAACTACAGTTTAATTATAATTATTCAGCACTAACTCTCTTTTTGCCTTTCTTGGCAACTGTAGTCTCTGTAGATAGCGCTAACTAAACCTTGGCTGGTATCTAAATTGGAAATACTGACAGAACCATGAGGAGGCGATGTTGATGACGAGCTAGAAGTAGTATCAGATGAACTAGACGATGAAGTAGAGGAGGAAGAGCTCGACGATGAGCTAGATGACGATGAGTTATTACGCTTACGTTGTATGGATTTCTGTGGTTTATATTCGTCACCACTATCATCTGCAGAAAAGTCGTTACCTTCGTCTTCACTGTCGTTTACGTCGTCGTTTGCGAGAATGATTGGTGGCGGATCCGTGTTAATTACAGAAGAAGTAATATTTTCTGTCACTGTCGATGCTAAAATAAATAGACAATAATTGAAATTCAATAATAAATCCGAATAAAGCTACAAAACCATCATCACAAAAATCTAAAAAACAAAAATGTTCAATTATTTACCATTTGCACTAGTAGAAATAACTGTTTTTGAAGCAAGAGATTGGTCCTCAATACTGTCATAATTTGAATATTCTTGCTCACAAAGTTTGACTAACATTCGTGCTCGGCTTCCCATTGTAATAGCTTAAAATTTTGAAGAAATAATAATATTGTTTATAAAGCATTTTAGAACAATATTGGCGTAATTACATTTAGATCTAAAAAAAATACCTAATGTTTGGTGAAACAACGGCGCAATTTATTGTAAAATGCGTCATTTTATCCTCGAAACTGTGTTCATTTTAAATAAAAAATGTCACAAAATACAATTGCGTCGTTGTTGTACCGATATTTAATAGCAATATTTGTCATATTTACCTTTGCGGCGATGTAGTCCCCTGACACGTACACACTCGGCGGGGCGCCCCGCGCAACTGACTGTTCGGCCGTTGTCGTCACATATTAGCGCGCCAAAATGAAATATTTCAACAATGACTTTTTGCCCTCTAGCAGGCGTTTTTTGAACTAACAAATACGACGTTTTCACTCATAACGTAGATGATTATGGAGATTATTTTGGTGTCATTAGGTCAGTTTCGCATTTTTTTGCAGTTATGACACTGTCGCTCCAAATGAGCGAATTATGTATATCATAAATCTTAAAGCTACACACGAAACCAGCCGAAGCACTTTTACTCGGCCGTCTCAAGGCCAGTACTGGTCTTATCTCGCTGGCCTATATGTGAAGTGATTGACGACAGTGCACTGTAGTCGTGTGCAGCCGACCTTAGGTCGAAGCTTAAAAAGTTCTTTTGTTTTGTTTGTTGGTCTGTTGTGAAATTTAATGCTGTATACCGACTTATTGATGTAACTATGATCATTATTATGTACTAATAATTTTTAATATGCTCATGTACTAATAAATTTGCGGGCATGCGGGCGGCGAGTAAAGGGCAACTCGCTGTCCGACCATGGACCATGCCCGGGTCGACGGCGCGTTGTGTCCCACGCGCGCCTCAAGGAGCGTCAGCATGATGACGGGGCCCCCCTATAGAGGGCCACAGTCCTGCCGGGGTTGCGGGACATACGTATACCGCGACTCCGGCACACAAAGGGCTAACGAAGGACACCGTGGATTTTAGTCAGTACAAGTCTGACAGTCCCTCCCGCCCTGCCCGGGGTGGGAGGACTCATTAGATGATTTTGCCCCGTAAAAAAAAAAAAAAAAAAAAAAAAAAAAAAAAAAAACCACGACTTCGAGTTGTAGATCGTCGGTTCGAACTCAGCCAGACGCATTACTTTGTGTAATTTATTTCATTACCACTGCTCTCAAAACGGTGAAAGAAAACATTGTGAGGAAACCGGCATGTCCTAGAATCAAAAGTTCGAAGAAATGTGACATCTATCAATTCGCACTGGGCCCGCGTGATGGATTACGGCCCACCCGCTCTCACAGAGAGGAGGCCTGTGTCCCAGCAGTGGGAACATTAATAGGATGATGTTGATGATACGATATTCTGGACTAGTTTGAATCAAAGCTAGAGGTTTTTTATCATAGAAAAATCATCAAATGAGTCCTCCCCATCTACAACTCGTAAGTCGGGGCCGATACTAATGTATTATTTACGAGTAAAACCAACCTATCATTACCTAATCAAGTACCGTTATATACTTTCAACTTCATTTACTAAAACGGGATGCTTATTATAAATTCGGCGCACGAGCACTGATAGCCGATAGCCGTGGCGGTAAGGATACCACCCGTTAAAATTTATCAGGACATGTCCTAACAAAAAAATAGGTAAAAGTCTAGATATTTAAGTAAAAAACAGACTTTTAAGTTGTTTAAAGATAGCTTAAACATTCAAAAGAGATATGTAACGCTTTAAAGGATATAAAACATATACAGCCTTACTACAAAAACGTTAACATCTGTTGAACACTTGTCTAAAAAAAGTGTGACTGCAAAACTGACCTTATTTCAACATTCTGACATTTTTTTAGACAAGTGTTCAACAGACGTTTAAAAGTTTTGTGGTACGACGGACTATGTTTTGGGAAGTATAAGGATAAAAAGTTAAATGTCCAGCTTTTGTATTAACCCTACATGCAGCTAATAATTTCGCGCGTGGTGTGGCAATAACTCCGCGTATCCGATTGACCATGAAATGACTTGCTTGATGTATCTAACTATTTATTGCCTTGTTTGGTGTAATGTATCAATTCCTGATGGTTTCGTGAACAGATATTACAGCTTACTAAAAATAAAAGAGAAAGAATTTTAAAATTATGAGAAGTAGGAACAGTGATGCGATGAGCGATCCCACTATCTTATTAGAGTCTGATGCCAAAAGGCTTAAACTCTTTTCCAGCGATGCACAGGAATTAATATAGTTTCTTCTGGATAGTACCAAGAGCAAATACATTTTTTTTTCCACAACTATCACACAACGCCATCTAGTCCCAAGCTAAGCAGAGCTTGTGTTATGGGTACTAGACAACTGATAAAAATACTTATATATTTCTAAATACATACATATCTATAATATAAAAATGGATCGCTAAATGTGTTGCTAAGAGCAAAACTTGAAAACGGCTGGACCGATTCGGATGATTCTTTTTTTGTTGTGTTTGTAACCATCAGGACCAGGTTAATAAGGACTAAAATATTCTTTTTTTTTAAACTTTCTGTTATGAAACGCATAATGTATGTTATTCGTCATCTGTTTTTCGTTCCGACTGAAGTATCATATTAAGAACGTCTATTTGAAGATCATTGACAGCAACGTCGATGGTCTAGAGGTTATACGATTGGACAGATATATTTAGGGCACAGGTTCGAATCTCAGGATGGTATTTTTTGTGAATACTTTTTTTTGTTAAATGATTTTTTTTTCAATTTCCAGCAGAAATTGAAAAAATAATCAGTCTTCTCTTAAACTACTAATTTTTTGTTTTGTTTTTGGAATGTTTAAATTATCAAATGATTTCTTTCGCTTTAGATGAAGCGCAAAGGACTGTCTGATCACCAGACTTGACCAGAAAATATAAGCATGTAATTGTAAGACTACCACAGACCAATAACTTCTGATAGAACGACGTTTGTCGGGTCAGGTTTTTACTGTTTGCTTACTCGCCAGGAAATCAAACAAGAAATTTCGTTTACCATAAAGTTCTCGGACACAGATGTTTCGGGAGGTATCTGTGTCTGATGAGGAAGGAGGAAACGTCTGGGTCACCACTGCGAGGATCGCCCGGAGGACACGAGCATACACGACAGGTGGAGCATATACGGTGCAGGACCGCCCCGCTTGGGCAGAGCACCGCCGTGTCCTCACGCAGGCGATAGGTGACGACCTCGCGACTCAAAAGGCGTCAGCATGATGACGGGGCTTCCCTCTAGAGAGCCAAAGGCTGCTGGGGTCGCGGGACTTATCTCATTACCGTGACTCTGGAACGTAAAGGGCTATTGAAGGACGCCGTGGATTTTAGTCAGTACGAGTCTGACAGTCCCTCCCGCCCTGCCCTGGGTGGGAAGACTCATTTGATAATTTTACCACGATAAAAAAAACCATAAAGTTCTACAATAAAAATAGGTAAAACTTAATTTTGAATAAGTAAAATAAGAAAGCGCAGTGGTGGCCCAGTGGTATCGGCCCCGACTTACGAGTTGTAGGTCGCGGGTTCGAATCCAGGCAGGCGCATTACTTGGTGTAATTTATTTCATCACCACTGCTCTCAAAACGGTGAAGGAAAACATCGTGAGGAAACCGGCATGTCCTAGAAACAAAAATTCGAAGACATGTGACATCCACCAATCCGCACTGGGCCCGCGTGGTGGATTATGGCCCACTCCCTCTCACAGAGAGGAGGCCTGTGTCCCAGCAGTGGGAACATTAATAGGCTGATGATGATGGTGAAAATAAGAAATCTGAAATTGTAATTTTCAGTGTGATTTTTAGTGACTTTTGAAAAGAATTTTAAGTTTTTTATTAATTTGTATTTATTATCAACTTTCTTTATAAGTTTCCTCTAGGGTTTGGCTAAATGGCAAAAAACGGAAACCTCATAGATTCGTCATGTTTGTCTGTCTGTCCATCCGTATGTCACAACCACTTTTTTTTCGAAAGTATCAGAGCTATCCTGTTGAAACTTGGTAAGTAGATGTATTATGTAAACCGCATTAGGGTGCCTTTCCACCAGAGATGTGCTATGTAGCTGTGCTGCGAGGATGTAAAAGCTGAGCCACGAAACTGTGTGACCGTTTCCATTGATGCTACGCTATGTAGCTGTGCGAGTAAGATGCGCTGTCACAATGTAGCTGCGCTACGCAGGGCCCCCGCTACCATAATTATGTGCAAAGTATGCAATGCACACGGGCGCCATCTTCTAAGGGCGCCAAAGCCAAGGGCCCGAAAAAAATATTCAAAAAAATATATCAAAAATAATTTTGAAATAGGAGTTGAGAACTTATAGGATTAGGTTTAAGTACCTACTAAAGACTTCAAATATTTGATCTCACTTTTAGATTAAAACTTGAATTCCGGAAACGTTTTACTTTTAGAGCTGACTGCGTTCGCTCTTCTATGAAGAATTACCATGTCCTATTCCAAAAACCTAAAAAATTTCGCGCTCGCTTCGCTCGCGCTCCAAATAAGGTTGACATTTGCTTTTCTTGACCTCTCTTTATAGCTCATTTTTCAATTACAAATGCTTCCTAATATGTGGTCTACACAATTTAAAATTTTAAGTTTGTCTTCTCTAAGATGATATGGCACTCTGGGTGTGAACTTTGAGTAGCACTTTATGGTTTCTTTTGTGTTTAAGTTCCGAGGCGGCAAGCTTTACAGCTCGAGGGCGCTGAATTTTAAATTACACCACTGACCTACACCCATAAAAAAGATAATTCAAAATGCTGTAAGGAGCGCCAAAATCCTTTTTTGCACACAGGCGCCAGTAGCCCTTACGGGGGCCCTGGCGCTACGAAAATTCGCCGCCACGAGGTAGCTGCGCTATGAAGATGCATAATGCGATACGAAGATGCGTAGCTGCGCTACGAAGATGCGTAGCTGCGCTACGAAGATGCGTAGCTGCGCTACGAAGATGCGTAGCTGCGCTACGAAGATGCGTAGCTGCGCTACGAAGATGCGCTGTCACAAGGTACCGCGCTCTATAGATGCGCTGCCACAAGGTAGCTGCGCTATGAAGATGCGCTGTCACAAGGTAGCTGCGCAGCTCGAGCTATGCGATGTATCGATTGTACGGAAAACGACCAATAGCATGCATCCATAGCACGCAGCGATAGCACGCAGCCACAGCACGCAGCCACAGCACGCAGCCATAGCACGCATCTTTTTATATAAAAACACATCTTAGTTGAATCCGTTTCCACCAGTGCTGTGCTATGTAAATATGATTGGTGGATATCAAACCGCAGCAACGTAGCATAGCGCATGTGTGGTGGAAAAGCAGCCTTAGGATTTTCACACAAAAATTAAAATTTTGGGGGTTCCCCAGACTTAGAACTGAAACTCAAAAAAAAAAAACTCCAATTCTATAAGTGTGGTGTGGGGTACTTACCTATGGATAGGTCTTTAAAAATGTTATGGAATTTACAAACATCTTTTTTTTCTAAACTGAAGAGTTTGCGCGAGAGACACTTCCAAAGTGGTAAAATGTGTGTGAAAAGTTACAGGGGGGACCCTGTAACTTCCAAAATAAGAGAATGACAAAACTGAAAAAAATGATGTACACTACCATGCGAATTTCCTGCGAAAACTGTTGAACGAGATCAAGTAATTAGTTTTTTTTTAATATGTCATAATTCGTAAACTGCAATAATTTAACTTTTCAAGTTACAACCAACTACTAGAATTTTTATATTATGTTACTTGCTGCTACACGGAACCCTTCATGAGCGAGTCCAACTCGCCTTTGGCCGTTTCTTAAATAGCAGAATAAAGTATTAAGAAAAAAAAAACTAGAAGAATTGACTGTTAGGCGGTACGAAGTTCGCCGGGTCAGCTAGTTATAGATAAATTACACCCAGACACAGAACAAATGATCGTGCTCATCACACAAACATTTGACCTGGGTGGGAATCGAACCCACGACCTCCGGCATAGCAGTCAGGGTCACTAACCACTAGACCACCAGGCCAGTCAAACATCATAAATAACAATAAGTAAATATCTTAAATCCCGTTGAATGAACAGAATGGAAAGATACTATCCATTCTGTCTCTTGCTATTCTTTTCTGACTAATTTCGTTCTGCATGCAAGATCCTAGAATCTTTTCGCTGGGTCTCTTCTGTTAATGCTTCGCGGTTCATTTCAGCTTTCTAACTAGATCTTGCGAACAGGGTAGCAAGTATCTTTATTATGCTACTCAAAAGTAACAAGTGACAAACTCAAATTACCAATGGGTAGACAGAATGACACTTCACTATGTGAAGCAGGGGAATCCCTAAATGCTTATAAAACAACAAAAACCTGACAAATTCTCAATTTGTTCCCTCACTCCTCATGGGAAGGGTTGAATGACGTCACTATAGCAGTATCTCAGCTTACCCCTCGGTTAAAACTTTTTGAATAATTTATGTGAAGGGGACTTGCGGTCGACAATACCTGTCTACTAGTATCTACCTGTCGTCGCTGCCATTACTAATGCTTGTCGGAACCGCAAACAACTTGTTTTGCATTATTTAAGTTGCTGGCTTTAGATATTATAAGATTGTATATAATATACAAGAATTAATGAAGACTTTCGAAATATTTTGTAATGACGACTTAATGTTTAGAATCCCGGAAGGCTAGAGATGTAGAATCATGAGATTGTCATAATAGGGAACCTATAACGCAAAGGGCAACTAAAAAAACAGAGTGGATTTAAGTCTGTCAAGTCTGACACTAGCAGAGACGTATTGCCTACAACAAATTAATGATATTTTGTATTCTATGAAATAGGAGAACCCATTGCTGGATATACGTCTTTCCCAGACTGCGCTACATCAACCTGTTCTTCGCCTTCCGTAACTTTTCTTTCGTCTCTGAAAACCTTCCTGAGATCGTCGATCCACCTAGCTAGGGGCATCTCACATAACGCCTACCGATACGCAGTCTCCATTTCAGGACTCATCTGCTCCACTGTCACTGTCACTGACAGGCCTGTTGGTCTAGTGGTTAGTGACCCTGACTGCTGTGCCGGAGGCCGTGTGTGATGAGCACGATCATTTGTTCTATGTCTGGGTGTAACTTATCTATAATATTTATGTATTTAGAAATTTAATAGTATGTTTATCAGTTGTCTAGTACCCATAACACAAGCTCTGCTTAGCTTGGGACTAGATGGCGTTGTGTGATGGTTGTAAAAAAAACTGTCCATGAAATAGCTGGCGAACCAAAATATAATCAACCGGCGGAGGCAATAAGAAATAAAGAAAAAATAATTGGCAACCCTTACTATAAGCTTAATTTGAAGACTTAAAACAACTAGGTTACATTCTAATTGTAAAACAAAAACAAAACCTAACGAGACGAACTCTTTATAATCCATGAGACATTAAACGACCTTCAAATACAGCTCATGTATTTCTAAAGAGGCTTTGTTTTACATTAGAATATGACGCGAAGGCTTTACATACTCCTGAAAGACAAATGTGTAACAGGTGTTTCTTCACACGAATTTCATCCCTTTATGACTTGCAAGTTTTTGTGTTGATCCTCATGTGAATTTCGGTATTGTATCTGAAACAATTGAAGGATTAATGCTACCTTATTGTTATTGGAAAGCGGTATATTGTTGTATACAGAAAGTAAATTAAACAAAGAATATAACAAAAATTATTATTTTCTCATAGCAATGATAAAGCAAATTAGATTAATTATTGAGTTCATTTTAGAAACCAATCATCTTCGCACATAATTTCATGTTTCGCACGAGTAAGTGCCAATTCATTCAAATTATTATGTGTTTTGGCACAAAAAGATTTTCGCAGCAAACTCTCTTCACACCCTGACCTGGACCACAAACGGCATCAGAAGAAACATGGTGGTTTTTAGTCAGTAAGTCTTGACAGGTCATGTCTGCCGCAGAACCGACGCAAGGTGGAATAGGAATAAGGTTCTCGAATGGAGACCGCGTGTATGTAAGCGTAGGGTGGGACGTTCCCCGGAAAGATGATCCGATGACCTGGAAGGTGGCTGGCAGTGGCTGGATGAAAAAAGCAGGAGATCGTGCGCTGTGGCGCTCCCTGGGACAGGCCTATGTCCAGCAGTGGACTGCAATAGGCTGAAATGATGATGATGATGAAGTCTTGACAGTTCCTTCCGCTTCAAACAGAGTGACATGAATCATGGATGACATTTACGCCTCAAAAAATGGCGATTGATCTTGGCTTGCTATTTTTTTTCTCAATTTATATTAATACTGCACAAAATAACAAAGCACAATTGTCACGTATCAGTAGTTACATATCATTATCTAAGAAACTATTTGAAGGTTCCAAACTATACAGCTAGCAAAAACCACAAGGTTATAGATCATTGACCGCTTCACAAAGTTAGAACCGAACTCGTTGTAATAAAGATTAGTTTTGCTTAACTTGCAGCGAAGTGAAGCAGGTCATTTGCTCTGAACTGCTCTGAATTGTGGAATTTGCTAAAGCTGAAGTTTGCCTAGATTTTGAATGATTTGAGGTCACAAGTGTTGATTTTGTATTGTTCGGAGAAAGCTTTAGTTTTAAGTGCTCTAATAGGAATTTAATGGAGTAATTCTGTTTCGATATTGGTTTGAAATATCAATGTGATTGGTTTTTTTTATATAAGCAGTATTATATTTTTATTGGACGGATAGTTTCATTTAGGGGATTTATTATAAGTAGATCGAGAACATACTGTTTTAATGTTTACCTCAATGATTATTAGTAGTTTTAGTTTACAAACTTCCGAAGTTTTATAATGTGACTCTGTTGTCTACTTAAATTAACTTGCATATACAACAAACAATTAATAACCTATCAATAAGCAAAAAATGAAACACCAAATAAAAGACGCATTTATGGGACACAAATATACCTAAAGGGTCCTGTAATTACTTCATAAGCACGTACAAACGTATCCTTAGTAATTCAGAAGACAGGTACAAATCTTGAGGTCTTACTTTTAAACCTCTAACTTTGAGGTCCTGGCTTTTATACTTGAAGTCGCGTAGTGTAGAACTTTGCAGCGCTGTTCCTCGCATAAAGACTTGGCCAGTACTGCTGGAAATCCATTAAAATGATTAGTTATAGTCTTACTTCGTCGTTGGCAACTTTGTCTTTGCTTTCAAGACATTTTAAGAGATTAGACAGTAACTTTTTGAATTGAAATTACGTTTGAGCTCGAGACAGTACCCTGCTAAGGTCGCGGAAATGTGTATAAAGTTAACAGGAATGTAATAAGGGCGAAGGAACATCGTGGATTTTAGTCAGTACGAGTCTAACAGTCTTTTTCACTCCACTCAGGGCGGGATTCATTGAATGATTTTACCACCTTATAGATAAAGCTCTACTCAGAACGTGATGACTAAAAATATAAAACGAATCCTGCATGTAGGAAACACGAATCGAGGACACAAATGATAAGCCACAAAAGTATGATAGATTGTTGGTACAGCATCATCATTATCAGCCTATTGCCGTCCACTGCTGAACGTAAGCCTCCCCCAAAGAGCGCCAACCATCCCGGTACAGCATAACAGAAATTAAAAACATCCACGAGGGTTTTCAATTGTACTCTGTCATGTACGAGTAGGTTCTTGCAACAATAGTAAAGACCTTCCCTTCCATACTGGATGCCACAAGAGGTGTTTCTCTTCGTTGGGACAGGATTGTCCAAAATGCATTAAAGTAGCGCCTGGAGGCTTAAATGCAGTCCATAAATGTTACAAAATGTCAAAATATTCTTTTAAAACAAAACTTTCCCCAAAAATAATAAAAATGGACGATCAGATCCAATTTTCATACGCCGATGAACGCAGTTAACTGCTGTTAAGTCTTAACTCATAAAAGTGGTTACGACCCAGTCTGGCATGCTTATCGTTGGCAGGGTGCCAACCTGCGTGTTCCGGGTTCACTTCTCGGCTGTGGCAAATGGTGCTTTGTTCGCGTTTTCGATCATTTCCGTCCATTATTGGTTGTGGTGATTTAGTGTTGTGAAAGCGAAATTGACCGAGTTGGAGGATGCGCCAGAAATATTTTGCTTTAGGGCTGTGCCGCACTGTAACGCGAAATCGGCTCTATCAGGCAATGTTGCCAACAAAATGTATACTAATACAGCTCCAAGGTGTCTCACCTTTTTTTATCGTGGTAAAATCATCAAATGATTCCTCCCACCCAGGGCAGGGCGGGAGGGACTGTCAGACTCGTACTGACTAAAATCCATGGTGTCCTTCAATAGCCCTTTACGTTCCATGGTCACGGTAATTCGGTAAGTCCCGCGACCGTGTTATTTCACTTGGTCTGGTTATGCAGCCAACCTAACATAGATATAGCGACCAAGTTTGTTACAACATTTTTTCAGGTGGTTTTTCAAATTTCCTTTATTTTTTTTGACTTTTGTTTTTTTGCGAAATCAGATCCAGAATATAATTCTGAAAAAAAGAAAACAACTGATGTTTTTATTACTTTGTAAATGAGTTTTTTGAGAACTCTGTACTTTTCTTTCGATTTAATTAAATAAATTGTAAATGAATTGTACTGTTAGCTTCGGTTAGTTTTCTATAATAATAACTTTATATTATTTCACAGTTTCCAATTTAACGCCTACTTATAACAAAACAGTTATCTTATTTCTGTAAAATAAACTGTAACATTTTCAAAGTTAGTTAAGTTATTTTAGTATTTTATATTTCTAAGTACAGTTAATTTTGCTTTAAAACAATTTGTAGTTCAAAGAAACCTAGGAATTTATTATTATGCTCTACAATTGAAGAAAATTATAAAACTAAGGTGTTACGTTTGCTATTGTAATAGAAGATTACCTAGTTCACATGGGTAATTACTGTATCATGAGGTAAATTATTCAATACAGTGACTCAGTTTCATTATTTAATAGAAAAGACAATTGAAATACTTGAATCGCCTGCTCGTCATCGACTGCTCTTTTTACCGACTTTAAAAAAAGGAGGTTATCAATTCGACCCGTATGTATATAATATTACCAGAACTGCCCAGTTTTCGTATATGTTAGTCTATATCAGCGTCTGAACAAATGTGCCAAATTTCAAATGCGTATGTTTTATTGTTTTTGAAGTCAGTACTTTTTTTTTAAGTTTTTTTAAACCTCATTTTGATTTAAAAGAGTGTCCATAGAGTTTTTTGCTCATTCTTCTCCATAGTACCGTAGTTGGCTATTCGAAATCTTAGATCTCCACGATTTGTAAGAGGAATGAAAGCTTACTAAGGGTGAGGGCAAACGAACGTAATCTTTGAGTCGTGAGTCGCAGGACTTCGGTTTGCTTTCATAGAAAAGTGTTCCGCGACGCAATAGCGACTACGAAAGTGACCGAAATTCTGCGACTTACGACTCAAAAATTACGCTCGTTTGGCTTCAGCCTTAAAGGTTTCTTTCCAACTAAATATTGCTGTATATTATTTATTGAGATAGGTCATAAAATTGTCTCAAACAATAAATATTAACCAGTAATCGTTAACGTTACATTACATGGAACCCGTCTGCTAGATGTAAACAAACATAACGATTGCGTCTCGATACTCGATCGATTTAGCTGGAACCATATCGATTGATGATGCATTCGAATCGAATGTGTGTCGATTGAGCTTCGTTTTGTGATTGGATGTTGTTTGACTGGTAAATCAATAGATAGTTTTCTGGCAATACCTTTTTCTAATTGAGATTATTTCACTATGTCACTTTCTTTGTTTCTGTTTTTAACTGGTAACATCATCAAATGTCGCACACTGGCTGGTGAAGGGACTGTTCCTTTAATAATTGCTCTTTACATTCCAGGGTTACCTTTTTAGGCAGTCCCGCGACCACACTATGTCACTCTTAAGTTAATAAAATAATAAAGAATACATAGGTTTATATACCCATTTCATTTATACAGGGTGACTTTTTTACCACCGTCCAAAATTTTTCTATGCATTAGGTATCAATCACTAACCCCATTTTTGAAAAAAAATCGATACGTCAAATTGTCATATTAAATCATTTTCTCATCCGCTCTGTGTGGTCACTAAGCTAAACGTTAAGAATATACACTTGCCGACGCATGAAACGGGCAGAGCGCACCCCGCTTACCCCCCACCCCGCCCTGCTACACCTAAGCGACACATCACAGCGCGGTGTCCAGATTCATTAACTTTTTATAGATAACATTGAGACGTGATAACTCGATATTTTTGTATTGAGTGATACAAAAAGAAAAAACACGCATTCAATGATTTTCGCCAAAGATTAATTTATTAAAATTTGGATGGTGACTAAAAAATCACCCTGTATATTAATGATTATAAAGTTGGTTGCTGTCAAAATACTTATTCATCATTTTAGTCAATTTGTTTTAAAATTAGAATGAAGCACCGTGTTCTAAAATCAAAACCGTTTACAAAAAGGAAAAAAAAAACGACTCACTATCGCACATAGCCTATTTCAAAAATAGTACATTATGCAACTAGTGATTATAGAGCGGATTTAAAGCGAGGGCCTTATATATGAATCAAGAGCAAGCGAAGGATTTTAATGACTGAATCACGACCGTAGGGAGTGATTCATGATGATTGAATCACGAGCGAAGCGAGTGATTCAAGTATTTAAATCCTGAGCGACGCGAGTGATTCAGGCCCTCGATTTAAATCCGTTTTATTCACGAGTTGCATACGATACTTTATACCATGACCACGAGAAAAATAATAATCAAGCGATAATTAGATATTTAACGAAGAAAAAAAAAGACAAACGTGTGTTTACAAACATCTAAATTCACATACACAAACTCACAACAAATAACTGTATAGATCATACGAATATTTGCTCTGTGCGGGAATCGAACCCACTGCACGCTACGAAGTAGTCCAATCGCTCGGTCACTGCGCCAACAAATTGACATTAAACTCGGAACAATGATTTAAATTAAGAGTAACATTATCCTAACAACACGGGGGCTGACGGGGGTGGACCGCAGCAATGTGTTCTAAATTCAAACAACAAAACAGTGAGTAAAAGAGCTTTTTACTCACTGTTTTCAGTGAGAAAAAGTAACTTTTTAAAGTGGGAATGGTATAAAATTATTTTTTACATTTGGAACACTATGCCAGACTGACAGATGGCGAGCGGCCATTTAAAAAAAAATCTAGACGCAATAAGTCTTTTGCAGCTTTTTACTTTCACTCTTGTAAGTCAATTTCTCTTTATGTAAACAATGTTTAGACAAATCGTGTGTTAGTAAGTAATTGTACAATTAACTGTTGTAATTCCGTGAACATTTGAAGGTACATAGAAATCAGTAGATAAGTTGAAAAGATAATTGTTTCAAATCGAGCTTACGTAAGTATGGTGAAAGGACTTTTAACTACTTTGCTTTTATTTTTTTTAATTGATTAAATTTTGTTTTATGCTTCTAAATATACATCTACTAATTACATAAAGGGGGAGCATTTTAAGGCGTTATATCTTATTACTATGATATATATTTATCTATTTACTACACATAATAGGAACAAAATATTACCTATGCGGACAGTAGGTGTGCTATTTTCTCCTTTGTACTTTACCGTCTACATTTTTGAATCGTAAAGACCTAAATGATTAAGGACCACAAAAAAAGATAAAATTTGACCACTCTCTCATGGGTGGATGGGACACACGTGGAAATGTAAGTTTAAATTGAAAACTTAGTAATTTTTCCTTCACTTCAAAAAAAATGCGATGACCTTTAATGTTGTCACCAATCAACACTTTACTCCTAGCAAATAAACATTGACCAATCTACCAAAATTGTGCAAAAACTACCATCTTAAAAAATGCATAGTAAACATATTCTGTCATCTATTGCAATGGCCTTATTCTGTGCGAACAAACATCAGATGAGTTACCAAGGCCAGTCAGTTACGTGCGAAACGAAAACAATACGAAAATATCGCGAAGATAAAAACTTGAGTCGTGAAGAAAGACACTGGAAACTGGAATTGTACGTGAGTTATCTTGTGTTCTAGGTTTTATGGTTAACTAGAATTAAGGTCACATGCACTATAAAATACTAAACGTAATTTAAAACGTGTCTTCAAACTGTTGTCTTAATTTTGAATGACAATTATTGGTCCCGGCTGTCATTTGTAGATCTTTGACAGTCGTTACTGTTAGTCAGAAGCTCTAAAGTCTGATAACCAGTCTTACCATGGGGTATCGTATTACCCAGTTACTGGGTTGTGGAGGTCCGATAGGCAGTCGCTCCATGTAAAATACTGATATTCAGCTGCATCCGGTTTGACTGGAAGCTGACCCCAATATAGTTAAGAAAAGGCTAGGCAGATGATGATGTTTTTGATAGTCTCTCTGTTTCAAGTAATTGTACTTCTCAGGGGAGCCTTTTTTCACTAGTAATACAAATATAACTACAATGATGAGCATTTTCACACCTCTCTACTATTACAACATGATCCTTTTGCATAACTGGTTGAAGAATAATTCTTCTAAAGTTACTTGAGTACTACAGTATTATGTAAGTAAATAAAACAATATTTATGAAACTGCCAAACTGAAATGGGTCTGGATTAGCCATGTATGTTGAATGTTGGACAATCTGGGCTAAACTGACAGTGTTATTGGTGCCAGAGTTAAAACTCGACGTTGGACCATTTCATGACGGACTGGACCTCGGCCGGGAAACGGAAGGAGTGGTTCGTACGGGACAACCGCTGATGAAAAAAAAACTCCCATCAATACTAGCCATTTCATGTAACTGGTTTTTCCAGAAAATTTCCTTCCAGCGCACCACCCACATGTTTAAACTTATCAATTTATACAGTACTTTAGAGATACTGAACGAAAATCAACTTACCTAGAAGTTAACTTGTAACATAATTGGCCACAAACGACTGCCAGTTAATTCGTACAAAAATCGATCAGTCACACTTTTTTACTAAAAAAGGTGCTATTATATAACATTCTATAAAACATTAATTTAAGTATTATAACAGTATTCTGCAAACACCATTTAACTATGGCGCGACCTTGGAGCAGACTAAGTGCTTAAATTCGGCGTGATTCATATCTCCTCGTTTTTGTGGCCGAATTTACGAGCGATTAGCGGTTTTGTTCAATTTTATTACTTAGTTTTATACCCTCAAGGTTGAGGATTATACCGGCAATAAATTATTTTGGAGAAACTTTTATTTGCTTTCTTGAGGAACGGTGAGACCTCGACTAGATCAAGCGGAAAAAACAAGGTCAAATGTAAGACATTTATTTAAACACTAAGAATTGTTTGTAAAAATTGAGTTGCAAAAGTCCAACAAGTGAGCAGTGGTGGCCCAGTGGTATCGGTCCCGACTTACGAGTTGTAGGCCGTGGGTTCGAACCCCGCCAGGCGCATTACTTTGTGTAATTTGTTTCATCACCACTGCTCTCAAAACGGTGAAGGAAAACATCGTGAGGAAACCGGCATGTCCTAGAACCTAAAATTCGAAGACATGTGACATCTGCCAACCCGCACTGGGCCCGCGTGGTGGATTATGGCCCACTCCCTCTCACAAGAGAGGAGGCCTGTGTCCCAGCAGTGGGAACATTATAGGCTGATGATGAAAAGTCCAACCGGAACGAGAAACAAACAAGAAAAGTGAGTGTATAAAAACGTGGGAAAAATACCACTTCTGTGATTTTATTAAACGTCCCGATACAGGAGAAATTCTTGACGTGGAGCAATGTATTTAAAATGAAATAATAGTTCAAACTTCCCAACAATAGGTAATTATACCAGTTGAAAGGCACTGGGCAACGAGAGAACTTTCTGACTCCAGAGCACCGTTTTTTAATGTCATATTGGCGTTCTGCAACTTAAATTATTGAATCAACGACGTAAGGACAACTTGAGGAATTTAACAGTTTATTAAACTGACACTCCTACTATTGTAAGTTTAAGTGGTACCTAGCTGTCTGTGATTCGAATAGAACGACAGGATACTTTTACATGTTGGTGGTCAAAATAACATACTGCCCTAAGTTTACTCGCTATCAGCTTATATCTTATCCCAAAAGTTAACAGCTATCCAGCCCGTCAAAATGACGCAAGACTCGATTTTCGCGCATTTTTACGAGCACAGACAATTTATCAGTCGCAACTGCAGACTATTTAACATTTTATTTTAATGCATTCATATGGCGTCCGCTAAGATAACTTTATCTGTATTAAATTGATTTTTATGGTCTTCTGTCTAGATCAAAAACAGGTTGCCTTTTTGCTGTCTTTTAAATAGACGGTTTAAATCTTTTAGAAGGGTAAACTTTTGTAAAGGAGATTTGAAATTTTCTGTTTTTTTTTTTGCCATGTTTTTTACTGAAAAAGGAAAATGAATTCGTTTGTGCAAATAGGTTATCAAGTTCAAGTCATTTCATTTTTTTAAATATGAATTAATTACGTAAGTCATTCTTTTATAATTAATATCTTTGAGAAAGAGAAAGATTCAACCAAATAAACCATTGTTTACCCCAAACATTGCGTAAAGGTTTTCTGAAAGAGTTCCAATATTTGTTGCCTCTAGCCAATAAAGTAATTGCATGATCATTTCTATATAATTTATCGTTCACTTATTTTCTCATATTCCTTTTATTTTATTGGATGAAAGAAACAGCTTGCTTCGTTAACCAATAACGCACGATATTTATTAGTAATATTACGGTCTACTCACGAAAGGGGTCGATTCCGGTGGCAAGTTATTACGGGAAGTTCTGAAGTACTTTGCGAATATTTTCATTACCATTACATAGTGTAGTTTCCAGTAATAGTTCAATTCACCCATTTAGTGCTAATTCCTGTTATACATTTTAAACTTTTGGGTTACCGTCCATTCATGACAACCTCAACTTCATTATTGTTTTATTCGAAGTTTCTGTGTACATTTGGCAGTACCCTTTATATTTTTGGTTGAATACCATTTTAGTGATTACTGGGTTACTAAAACTAGGACTTTTTCCTAATAACCAATTTTGAATGTTAGTTATCAGTTAAAAAGCTTTTATTTCAACGAATTTTCAGATAAGATTATGATAAAACTCTTTATTGCAACCCGCAAAATTTACTACGTAGGAGTTATGTTTTTGATTACGATACCGTACACCGTACATCACCGAAAATTGCTTTTTATGTGAACTTTTGAAATACATCCTACTATCAAAATTCTGCAACCATGGGACTTTAATGAATACGTACTAGGCCAGTGTTATAGACTACCTATAGTCCTTTTCATAGAAAAGAGGGTTAATGTCAGATTATCCTCACGCTAACAAAATGATCCATGCTTATAACGCTTAAAAGTCTGTACAAAACCACAATGTCTGCAGTAATCTGTAAATCTGAACATACATTCGTAATAGCCCATATAACGACTACTACACCGGCGGGTATGCCCCAAATAGCCCATCGACTATTGTTTATAGCCTGTTTGCAGACTTATTGCTCGTAATCCGAAGGGCGCTTATAGCGTGCCCAAAAACTTTCTTCAGCCAGTAATTACGTAAATTTTTGAAGTAACTGTTGACCTAATTTAGGCTTTATTGCTAGTACTGTCATAAGACGTGTTTGTAATTTTAATTTTGTGGTTTTGTTTCTTTATTACGGTGCTTTTTTAGGTAATCGTTGCTTTAGGTGCTTTGCCAATTAAGTTCTTTGTTTGTAAATACTGTGATATATTGCGATAGTGATAATTGTTTTGATTCATTATTATCTCTGTTTGCCAAAGATAGAGCTCTTTACTGTTTTAACAGTCAAACTTTAAAAAATAAAAAATTTTTTTTCTCTAATTTGGTGATTTTATCTAATCTTAAAATTATTGAGTTACAATTCCGCTTAAATCCAACACAAACTACATACATAGTTACAGTATAGTCTCCTAGAATACATTAATGTTACAGTACACTATTGTATTGTCTGTCCGACATGACGAACTAGACTAGACGTGTTATCAACGTATCGATCGTGGCCGTCGCCAATCGTCTGAGATCGCAGATCGCCACATTCATCCGCGTTATGTCTAGGATGTGCGTATGTGGACAGATGAACCAGACAAGCTGTCAGCGGATCGATCGCTGCCGCTGCTAGTCGTCTCAGATCGCCTTTATTAAAGGAAAGAAAACGTTAATAATTGCGAATGGCTTCGACACAGAATGTCCCTTTCGCAAAATGTCTCCTAGTCGTAACATCGCGTCACGTCGCATGGTCTAATGTTGTGAACAGGGCATTTGAGATAGCTGTCCACCGCATTTACATACGCTTTTTTAGTTAGAGTGACTTATCAAATGTTTGAAAGGGGTTTCCATGAGTCATATGACTTTGAATACATTTGATGGTTCTTAGAGAATATATAAACAAGACAAAAGGCGGATAAATTCTAGTTCTCGAAGTTTTAAATAAATGAATGTCTAATTTTGAAAAACAGTAGTGAAGATGGAAGTTAAAAAACGTGTTGGACCGATCCGTAGTAATAAGAAAGACGCAAGGACAAAATTATAATGTAGAATCAATAGCTCGAGCAAATAAATTAAATAAGTCTATAAGAATGAGAGAGATGAATGAATATCTCGCCGTGGGGCGCCGGCTTAGAATTGCGCTCCCCCAAATCATCCCGTGGGTGTCGTAAGAGGCGACTAAGGGACAAACCGGAGGTCGGGCAGCAGCGTCTTCCGTGTACTGCACATCCTCACTGCGATCGCCAACCCGCCTGCCAAGCGTGGCGATTAAGGCAAACTACCCCCAAATGAGAACCACAAAAACCAGGCCCCCAGTCCCCGGCAGCTCCGCTATCCCTGGCGCGGGTAGCGGTCAAGGTAACGGCGGAGCAGGGGGTGCTAAGAATCTCCGGAAGAGATCCGGCTACCCACCCCCACGACGACTGGCCCTGGTAACACACAACATACGCACATTGAGGACTGACGAAAAGATCTGCGAGCTGGAAGAGGAGCTGAGCAAGTTACACTGGGACATTATGGGGTTATGCGAAGTCCGAAGAGAGGGGGAGGACACCGTAACCCTGAAGTCTGGTAACTTGCTCTACTACCGGGAGGGCGACCAACAGTCCCAAGGTGGTGTCGGGTTTCTCGTTCACAAGTCCCTCGTTAACAACATAATAACCATCGACAGTGTGTCGAGCAGGGTGGTATACCTAATACTCAGAATATCCAAAAGATATTCGCTGAAGGTCATTCAGGTATACGCACCGACCTCGTCACACTCCGATGATGAAGTGGAGACTATGTATGAGGACGTAAGTAGGGCCATACATAGCTCCAAAACCCACTTCACTGTTGTTATGGGGGACTTTAACGCAAAGTTGGGCAAGAAAAGCGGTGATGAGTTGAGAGTGGGGCAATTTGGGTATGGGCAACGGAACCCTAGGGGACAGAGTCTGGCCGACTTTCTGGAGAAAGAGGAACTCTTTATGATGAACTCTTTCTTCCAGAAGCCGCCTCACAGGAAATGGACCTGGCTGAGTCCCGATGGTTTCACGAGAAACGAGATAGACTTCTTCATGACCGACAAGAAACGGATATTTAGCGATGTCTCTGTGATCAACAGGGTAAAAACCGGTAGCGATCACCGAATCGTAAGAGGCTCGCTGAATATCAATGTTAAACTTGAAAGGTCCAGCCTGATGAAGTCTACGCTCCGACCTACTCGGCCCCATATTCAAAACCCCGAAACCTTTCAACTCGAGCTCTCTAATCGCTTTGCTTGCCTTGAGAACTTAGTGTCAGTGGACGAGATCAACGACGGGCTAGTGGAAACTGTCCGCACGGTAGGGTCTAAGTTTTTTAGACCCTGTCGTAAAGATAGACCCCAGAAATTGACCGAGCAAACCTTAAACCTCATGGCTGAACGACGTTTGCTACAGTTGCAGTCTTCCGATGACGCGAAGTCATTTAGGCAGCTCAATAGACGGATATCTAAGTCCTTGCGACATGATCTGCGTCTCTTTAATACGAATCGTGTTAAAGAGACCATACAGCGAAACCAAGGCTCTAAAGTGTTCGCAAAGGACAAGTCTATTGGGCAGAGCCAGATGACAAAGCTGAAACGGGAGGATGGCAGCATAGCGTCGACCAAAGCAGAGGTTTTAGGCGAGATCGAGAGGTTCTATGGACAGTTATACACTTCGGTCGCAAAGCCCGTTGACTGCTTGGTAGGAGATCCCAGAGCCAAGCTGTCCCGACATTATACCGAAGATATCCCGGACATCAGTCTGTACGAGATTAGGATGGCCCTGAAGCAGCTTAAGAACAACAAGGCGCCGGGCGAGGACGGAATCACTTCAGAGCTTCTGAGAGCGGGTGGAACACCGGTACTTAAAGTCCTCCAGAAGCTCTTTAATTCCGTCCTCTCTGAGGGCAAAACGCCTGAAACATGGAGTAGAGGTGAGGTGGTGCTGTTCTTCAAAAAAGGTGATAACAGCCTATTGAAGAACTACAGACCCATCACGCTTCTAAGTCATGTTTATAAGCTGTTTTCAAGGGTTATCACGAACCGTCTCGAACACAGACTTGATGACTTCCAGCCTCCCGAACAAGCCGGTTTCCGAAGAGGCTATAGTACCATAGACCACATCCATACGCTGCGGCAAGTTATACAGAAGACCGAAGAGTATAACTTGCCATTATGCTTAGCGTTTGTGGACTATGAGAAAGCCTTCGATTCGGTGGAAACATGGGCGGTACTTGAGTCACTCCAGCGATGCCGTATTGACTATCGGTACATCGAGGTGTTGAAGTGCTTGTATAATAACGCCACCATGTCGGTCCGAGTACAGGAGCAGAGCACGAAGGCGATTCCATTGAGAAGAGGCGTAAGACAAGGGGACGTTATCTCCCCGAAATTGTTTACTACCGCAATGGAAGACGCCTTCAAGCTCCTGGAATGGCAAGGACTTGGCATCAACATCAACGGCGAATACATCACTCACCTTCGGTTTGCCGACGACATCGTAGTCATGGCAAAGTCGATGGAGGAACTCAGCATGATGCTCGATGGCCTCGACCGAGTTTCACAACGGGTGGGCTTGAAAATGAACATGGACAAGACGAAAATTATGTCAAATGCCAATGTTGTGCCCACCCCAGTCTCTATTGGAAACTCGGTACTCGAAGTTGTTGACTCATATATCTACTTAGGACAAGTAGTCCAGTTAGGTAGGTCCAACTTCGAGAAAGAGGTCAACCGCCGAATCCAACTCGGTTGGGCAGCGTTCGGGAAACTGCGCAATGTCTTTTCGTCCGACATACCTCAGTGCCTCAAGACGAAAGTCTTCAACCAATGTGTGTTACCAGTGATGAGTTACGGCACCGAAACGTGGTCTTTCACTATTGGCCTCATCTCAAAGCTCAAAGTCGCTCAACGAGCTATGGAGAGGGCTATGCTCGGTGTTTCTCTACGTGATCGAATCCGAAATGAGGAGATCCGTAGACGAACTAAAGTCACCGATATAGCCCACCGGATTAGCAAGCTGAAGTGGCAATGGGCAGGCCATATTGCTCGCAGAGCAGATGGCCGATGGGGTCGAAAAGTACTAGAGTGGAGACCACGGACTAGCAAGCGCAGCGTAGGACGTCCACCAGCAAGGTGGACAGACGACCTTATAAAGGTCGCCGGAAGACGCTGGATGCAGGTCGCTTCCAACCGGTATAAGTGGAAATCAAAAGGGGAGGCCTATGTTCAGCAGTGGACGTCCTACGGCTGAGATGATGATAAGAATGAAATCTTCCTATAATTTATCGCTGAATAAAATAAGCACCTCAATGATATGCCTATTACAGGTATATAATGGATATATTGACAACGTATTTAATATTCTATCCGCGTTTTGTAATCAAACTTTTTCTTGGATAGAATCTGGGTTTTTTCTGGAAGAATGGATTTATAATTTATTCACATTTCACAATTTTCCATTCCACGAGTAGCGACAGTGGAAAAAAAACTAATCGGAAAGTTTTTAGGCCGAGATTAAGCGTAGTTTTATTCTGACTATGATAGGTTGTATTTATCTTTTGTTTTTGCACTGACTACTCAATACTTATCTTTTAAATAATAACTACCGTCTCCTTATTAACTTTCTCGTTTGTAGTGAATGGACTATTCATTTTTCTCTAGAGTAAGATGAAAGTGTTGCATTAGTAATAGCTGTGATAGATATTTATGATAGCCTCATCAGTAGTTATTGAGAGTAATATATTATTATAAATTAAATGTAGAGTAATAAAAGCATTGATACTTGGATTGAATTATATTATAATTACTAGCTGACCCGGCGAACTTCGTACCGCCTAACAGTCAATTCTTCTAGTTTTTTTTTTCTTAATACTTTATTCTGCTATTTAAGAAACGGCCAAAGGCGAGTTGGACTCGCTCATGAAGGGTTCCGTGTAGCAGCAAGTAACATAATATAAAAATTCTAGTAGTTGGTTGTAACTTGAAAAGTTAAATTATTGCAGTTTACGAATTATGACATATTAAAAAAAAACTAATTACTTGATCTCGTTCAACAGTTTTCGCAGGAAATTCGCATGGTAGTGTACATCATTTTTTTCAGTTTTGTCATTCTCTTATTTTGGAAGTTACAGGGTCCCCCCTGTAACTTTTCACACACATTTTACCACTTTGGAAGTGTCTCTCGCGCAAACTCTTCAGTTTAGAAAAAAAAGATGTTTGTAAATTCCATAACATTTTTAAAGACCTATCCATAGGTAAGTACCCCACACCACACTTATAGAATTGGAGTTTTTTTTTTTTGAGTTTCAGTTCTAAGTCTGGGGAACCCCCAAAATTTTAATTTTTGTGTGAAAATCCTAAGGCTGCTTTTCCACCACACATGCGCTATGCTACGTTGCTGCGGTTTGATATCCACCAATCATATTTACATAGCACAGCACTGGTGGAAACGGATTCAACTAAGATGTGTTTTTATATAAAAAGATGCGTGCTATGGCTGCGTGCTGTGGCTGCGTGCTGTGGCTGCGTGCTATCGCTGCGTGCTATGGATGCATGCTATTGGTCGTTTTCCGTACAATCGATACATCGCATAGCTCGAGCTGCGCAGCTACCTTGTGACAGCGCATCTTCATAGCGCAGCTACCTTGTGGCAGCGCATCTATAGAGCGCGGTACCTTGTGACAGCGCATCTTCGTAGCGCAGCTACGCATCTTCGTAGCGCAGCTACGCATCTTCGTAGCGCAGCTACGCATCTTCGTAGCGCAGCTACGCATCTTCGTATCGCATTATGCATCTTCATAGCGCAGCTACCTCGTGGCGGCGAATTTTCGTAGCGCCAGGGCCCCCGTAAGGGCTACTGGCGCCTGTGTGCAAAAAAGGATTTTGGCGCTCCTTACAGCATTTTGAATTATCTTTTTTATGGGTGTAGGTCAGTGGTGTAATTTAAAATTCAGCGCCCTCGAGCTGTAAAGCTTGCCGCCTCGGAACTTAAACACAAAAGAAACCATAAAGTGCTACTCAAAGTTCACACCCAGAGTGCCATATCATCTTAGAGAAGACAAACTTAAAATTTTAAATTGTGTAGACCACATATTAGGAAGCATTTGTAATTGAAAAATGAGCTATAAAGAGAGGTCAAGAAAAGCAAATGTCAACCTTATTTGGAGCGCGAGCGAAGCGAGCGCGAAATTTTTTAGGTTTTTGGAATAGGACATGGTAATTCTTCATAGAAGAGCGAACGCAGTCAGCTCTAAAAGTAAAACGTTTCCGGAATTCAAGTTTTAATCTAAAAGTGAGATCAAATATTTGAAGTCTTTAGTAGGTACTTAAACCTAATCCTATAAGTTCTCAACTCCTATTTCAAAATTATTTTTGATATATTTTTTTGAATATTTTTTTCGGGCCCTTGGCTTTGGCGCCCTTAGAAGATGGCGCCCGTGTGCATTGCATACTTTGCACATAATTATGGTAGCGGGGGCCCTGCGTAGCGCAGCTACATTGTGACAGCGCATCTTACTCGCACAGCTACATAGCGTAGCATCAATGGAAACGGTCACACAGTTTCGTGGCTCAGCTTTTACATCCTCGCAGCACAGCTACATAGCACATCTCTGGTGGAAAGGCACCCTAATGCGGTTTACATAATACATCTACTTACCAAGTTTCAACAGGATAGCTCTGATACTTTCGAAAAAAAAGTGGTTGTGACATACGGATGGACAGACAGACAAACATGACGAATCTATGAGGTTTCCGTTTTTTGCCATTTAGCCAAACCCTAGAGGAAACTTATAAAGAAAGTTGATAATAAATACAAATTAATAAAAAACTTAAAATTCTTTTCAAAAGTCACTAAAAATCACACTGAAAATTACAATTTCAGATTTCTTATTTTCACCATCATCATCAGCCTATTAATGTTCCCACTGCTGGGACACAGGCCTCCTCTCTGTGAGAGGGAGTGGGCCATAATCCACCACGCGGGCCCAGTGCGGATTGGTGGATGTCACATGTCTTCGAATTTTTGTTTCTAGGACATGCCGGTTTCCTCACGATGTTTTCCTTCACCGTTTTGAGAGCAGTGGTGATGAAATAAATTACACCAAGTAATGCGCCTGCCTGGATTCGAACCCGCGACCTACAACTCGTAAGTCGGGGCCGATACCACTGGGCCACCACTGCGCTTTCTTATTTTACTTATTCAAAATTAAGTTTTACCTATTTTTATTGTAGAACTTTATGGTTTTTTTTATCGTGGTAAAATTATCAAATGAGTCTTCCCACCCAGGGCAGGGCGGGAGGGACTGTCAGACTCGTACTGACTAAAATCCACGGCGTCCTTCAATAGCCCTTTACGTTCCAGAGTCACGGTAATGAGATAAGTCCCGCGACCCCAGCAGCCTTTGGCTCTCTAGAGGGAAGCCCCGTCATCATGCTGACGCCTTTTGAGTCGCGAGGTCGTCACCTATCGCCTGCGTGAGGACACGGCGGTGCTCTGCCCAAGCGGGGCGGTCCTGCACCGTATATGCTCCACCTGTCGTGTATGCTCGTGTCCTCCGGGCGATCCTCGCAGTGGTGACCCAGACGTTTCCTCCTTCCTCATCAGACACAGATACCTCCCGAAACATCTGTGTCCGAGAACTTTATGGTAAACGAAATTTCTTGTTTGATTTCCTGGCGAGTAAGCAAACAGTAAAAACCTGACCCGACAAACGTCGTTCTATCAGAAGTTATTGGTCTGTGGTAGTCTTACAATTACATGCTTATATTTTCTGGTCAAGTCTGGTGATCAGACAGTCCTTTGCGCTTCATCTAAAGCGAAAGAAATCATTTGATAATTTAAACATTCCAAAAACAAAACAAAAAATTAGTAGTTTAAGAGAAGACTGATTATTTTTTCAATTTCTGCTGGAAATTGAAAAAAAAATCATTTAACAAAAAAAAGTATTCACAAAAAATACCATCCTGAGATTCGAACCTGTGCCCTAAATATATCTGTCCAATCGTATAACCTCTAGACCATCGACGTTGCTGTCAATGATCTTCAAATAGACGTTCTTAATATGATACTTCAGTCGGAACGAAAAACAGATGACGAATAACATACATTATGCGTTTCATAACAGAAAGTTTAAAAAAAAAGAATATTTTAGTCCTTATTAACCTGGTCCTGATGGTTACAAACACAACAAAAAAAGAATCATCCGAATCGGTCCAGCCGTTTTCAAGTTTTGCTCTTAGCAACACATTTAGCGATCCATTTTTATATTATAGACTAGCTGACCCGGCGAACTTCGTACCGCCTAACAGTCAATTCTTCTAGTTTTTTTTTTCTTAATACTTTATTCTGCTATTTAAGAAACGGCCAAAGGCGAGTTGGACTCGCTCATGAAGGGTTCCGTGTAGCAGCAAGTAACATAATATAAAAATTCTAGTAGTTGGTTGTAACTTGAAAAGTTAAATTATTGCAGTTTACGAATTATGACATATTAAAAAAAAACTAATTACTTGATCTCGTTCAACAGTTTTCGCAGGAAATTCGCATGGTAGTGTACATCATTTTTTTCAGTTTTGTCATTCTCTTATTTTGGAAGTTACAGGGTCCCCCCTGTAACTTTTCACACACATTTTACCACTTTGGAAGTGTCTCTCGCGCAAACTCTTCAGTTTAGAAAAAAAAGATGTTTGTAAATTCCATAACATTTTTAAAGACCTATCCATAGGTAAGTACCCCACACCACACTTATAGAATTGGAGTTTTTTTTTTTTGAGTTTCAGTTCTAAGTCTGGGGAACCCCCAAAATTTTAATTTTTGTGTGAAAATCCTAAGGCTGCTTTTCCACCACACATGCGCTATGCTACGTTGCTGCGGTTTGATATCCACCAATCATATTTACATAGCACAGCACTGGTGGAAACGGATTCAACTAAGATGTGTTTTTATATAAAAAGATGCGTGCTATGGCTGCGTGCTGTGGCTGCGTGCTGTGGCTGCGTGCTATCGCTGCGTGCTATGGATGCATGCTATTGGTCGTTTTCCGTACAATCGATACATCGCATAGCTCGAGCTGCGCAGCTACCTTGTGACAGCGCATCTTCATAGCGCAGCTACCTTGTGGCAGCGCATCTATAGAGCGCGGTACCTTGTGACAGCGCATCTTCGTAGCGCAGCTACGCATCTTCGTAGCGCAGCTACGCATCTTCGTAGCGCAGCTACGCATCTTCGTAGCGCAGCTACGCATCTTCGTAGCGCAGCTACGCATCTTCGTATCGCATTATGCATCTTCATAGCGCAGCTACCTCGTGGCGGCGAATTTTCGTAGCGCCAGGGCCCCCGTAAGGGCTACTGGCGCCTGTGTGCAAAAAAGGATTTTGGCGCTCCTTACAGCATTTTGAATTATCTTTTTTATGGGTGTAGGTCAGTGGTGTAATTTAAAATTCAGCGCCCTCGAGCTGTAAAGCTTGCCGCCTCGGAACTTAAACACAAAAGAAACCATAAAGTGCTACTCAAAGTTCACACCCAGAGTGCCATATCATCTTAGAGAAGACAAACTTAAAATTTTAAATTGTGTAGACCACATATTAGGAAGCATTTGTAATTGAAAAATGAGCTATAAAGAGAGGTCAAGAAAAGCAAATGTCAACCTTATTTGGAGCGCGAGCGAAGCGAGCGCGAAATTTTTTAGGTTTTTGGAATAGGACATGGTAATTCTTCATAGAAGAGCGAACGCAGTCAGCTCTAAAAGTAAAACGTTTCCGGAATTCAAGTTTTAATCTAAAAGTGAGATCAAATATTTGAAGTCTTTAGTAGGTACTTAAACCTAATCCTATAAGTTCTCAACTCCTATTTCAAAATTATTTTTGATATATTTTTTTGAATATTTTTTTCGGGCCCTTGGCTTTGGCGCCCTTAGAAGATGGCGCCCGTGTGCATTGCATACTTTGCACATAATTATGGTAGCGGGGGCCCTGCGTAGCGCAGCTACATTGTGACAGCGCATCTTACTCGCACAGCTACATAGCGTAGCATCAATGGAAACGGTCACACAGTTTCGTGGCTCAGCTTTTACATCCTCGCAGCACAGCTACATAGCACATCTCTGGTGGAAAGGCACCCTAATGCGGTTTACATAATACATCTACTTACCAAGTTTCAACAGGATAGCTCTGATACTTTCGAAAAAAAAGTGGTTGTGACATACGGATGGACAGACAGACAAACATGACGAATCTATGAGGTTTCCGTTTTTTGCCATTTAGCCAAACCCTAGAGGAAACTTATAAAGAAAGTTGATAATAAATACAAATTAATAAAAAACTTAAAATTCTTTTCAAAAGTCACTAAAAATCACACTGAAAATTACAATTTCAGATTTCTTATTTTCACCATCATCATCAGCCTATTAATGTTCCCACTGCTGGGACACAGGCCTCCTCTCTGTGAGAGGGAGTGGGCCATAATCCACCACGCGGGCCCAGTGCGGATTGGTGGATGTCACATGTCTTCGAATTTTTGTTTCTAGGACATGCCGGTTTCCTCACGATGTTTTCCTTCACCGTTTTGAGAGCAGTGGTGATGAAATAAATTACACCAAGTAATGCGCCTGCCTGGATTCGAACCCGCGACCTACAACTCGTAAGTCGGGGCCGATACCACTGGGCCACCACTGCGCTTTCTTATTTTACTTATTCAAAATTAAGTTTTACCTATTTTTATTGTAGAACTTTATGGTTTTTTTTATCGTGGTAAAATTATCAAATGAGTCTTCCCACCCAGGGCAGGGCGGGAGGGACTGTCAGACTCGTACTGACTAAAATCCACGGCGTCCTTCAATAGCCCTTTACGTTCCAGAGTCACGGTAATGAGATAAGTCCCGCGACCCCAGCAGCCTTTGGCTCTCTAGAGGGAAGCCCCGTCATCATGCTGACGCCTTTTGAGTCGCGAGGTCGTCACCTATCGCCTGCGTGAGGACACGGCGGTGCTCTGCCCAAGCGGGGCGGTCCTGCACCGTATATGCTCCACCTGTCGTGTATGCTCGTGTCCTCCGGGCGATCCTCGCAGTGGTGACCCAGACGTTTCCTCCTTCCTCATCAGACACAGATACCTCCCGAAACATCTGTGTCCGAGAACTTTATGGTAAACGAAATTTCTTGTTTGATTTCCTGGCGAGTAAGCAAACAGTAAAAACCTGACCCGACAAACGTCGTTCTATCAGAAGTTATTGGTCTGTGGTAGTCTTACAATTACATGCTTATATTTTCTGGTCAAGTCTGGTGATCAGACAGTCCTTTGCGCTTCATCTAAAGCGAAAGAAATCATTTGATAATTTAAACATTCCAAAAACAAAACAAAAAATTAGTAGTTTAAGAGAAGACTGATTATTTTTTCAATTTCTGCTGGAAATTGAAAAAAAAATCATTTAACAAAAAAAAGTATTCACAAAAAATACCATCCTGAGATTCGAACCTGTGCCCTAAATATATCTGTCCAATCGTATAACCTCTAGACCATCGACGTTGCTGTCAATGATCTTCAAATAGACGTTCTTAATATGATACTTCAGTCGGAACGAAAAACAGATGACGAATAACATACATTATGCGTTTCATAACAGAAAGTTTAAAAAAAAAGAATATTTTAGTCCTTATTAACCTGGTCCTGATGGTTACAAACACAACAAAAAAAGAATCATCCGAATCGGTCCAGCCGTTTTCAAGTTTTGCTCTTAGCAACACATTTAGCGATCCATTTTTATATTATAGATAGATAAATACAGTTACTGTAAGTCATATTGATATGACCTTAGCGTGACCGTAGTCGGAAAA